>CM070774.1:128253313-129625396 GCA_036346955.1 Dipus sagitta | reverse complement strand
TTCTTTCCCCATAGGAGGCTTTAGGTAACCCATTTATTGCCTTAGTGCCCTATAACAGAAAATGTAATCTCTGAGTGAAGCCAGAGCAACTGAGCTTTGTCCTCCAGACACAGGGGAGGTACTGATCTGTTCCAGTGGCACTGTTGCAGTGTTGAAGCACTGCTGAGTACAACTGAGTCACTATTGCTGTTAATGATACATCTTTATTATTAACATCCCTTTTAATTGTTACCTTTTAAATAAGCCAAGATGTTGTGGGTTGGATGATTAGATTTCCTAACTGACAGGGGTTAGATGATTCTCTGCCTTGAGTAAAGTACTATCAACCAAATATTCAGAAGTACTTCTCTTATATTAGCACTGGCTCTTTTGGACACTCCACAGAACCCACCGGAAGCTACACTATAACTACAGCTGACTGCTGCTGAAACAAAACCACAGCTCGTGAATGCAGACCCAACCACAAGAGTTTAAAAAACTCATGTCAGAATTTTGTAATCTCAATTATCAATGAACTGTATATGGCCCTGCAGACATTTTCATCCAAAGGAGTTTTTCCTCTGGTGGTCCAGCAAAAGACTGGTGATTGGTATAAATACAGTTATTCATTTGCATGAATTTCTGTAACTGGTGCAAACACTGGCCAAACCTCCTTTCTGACTATAAGAGCTAGCTGCTCCACTAACTTTGAGATCTAGTCAGAAAATAGCCTCCTGTGATTTGCCCTGCTGTTGCAATATTATGCCCAATAAAAGGCTTCTTTGGAGTGGTATTTTCTTGTCTAGCTTTGATCTTTATCATTACTAGAGTGGAATGAGATGGTAACATAAACTGAGGAAAGCAAAGGTGGCCACCATGGAAGAGATGGTCACAGAGGCAGTAGCATAGAAGGCTGATGGTCACAGGCAGTGTCCACAGCAGAAACAAAGGAGAGCAGAGGTGGGGGAGGCAATGAGGACTGTGACAAGCTGAAGATGAAAACATGCCGGCCCTGGTTGCTAGAGGAGTTCCAGGACGCTTTCAAAGGACCAAGAACCCCTGTTAGCCACAGCCCAAGACCAGTGATACATGCCACTGTAGGGATGAGAGTGCAAGCACTGGAGATCTGTGACACTAGAAAGTGCCACCTGCTGCTCCTGCTATTGCTGCTCACTTCTGCCCCAAGTAGAGAATGTGTGTAGCTGCAAGTGTTGGGGACATTGGTGGTTACAACCCAGAGCAATAAGCCTCCAATGTAAATGCCCACAACCCTTAGTTTCTGGCTTCTAAAATCTAGAACAATAGGTCTGTAACTCTTGAGGCCTGTGGCCATGAATTTCTGGGCCCTTCTGTTCAGCCTTGAGATCTTGAACACAGAAGGTCCCAAGATATCCATCATTGAAAGAGTTTCTTCTCACTTGCCCATGAATTCTAACAAGGTAGAAACAAAGATCTTTTGACAACTAATAGGTAACATTCTTTGATATTAGATTTTCCATCTCTAGGACATTCTGCACAAACTCAGCAAATAGCATATGGAGGCCAGAGAAGTACTTATTTTTTTTTAAATACCAGTTTCAGTGTGAAGTAGAGAAATAGGTAAAGATTATATGGTACTGACCTCACTATGACTCCTTGTGATGTAGCCTTTGTGAGAGTTTAGTGGTAGAGACAGCAGGAGCAGAAGACCATGTAGGCCTAAAGACAGTTTGGGGGAAATTATCTCTTCTTCATTGTATGCTTCCCTTTGCCATGTGGCCAGGAAGAGCAGAAATGAAAGAAGCTGGGTACATTCAAGGTGATCCAACCAAGGGAGTACTCCCACATAGAACTTGCTCTCAGCTTACCACAGTGGGGTTGATAGACTAATAATCTTACAAAGGAATAGAATATTTACATTAAGCCAAATGACCAAACTAACTTCACAACTGGAGTAAGAACCTTGTTATTGCAGAAGTTCTTTCTACTTTATCTTCTCTAAAGTTATAGTTAGCCAGTAGATAAACACTGTTTGGAAAGATCTGTGATGGGCCCAGGTCATGGGCTGACATTTAGAATACCCAAATTTCATTTCTTAAGAGGGGAGGAACTCAGAGGGAAGCAATGAGAGTTTGATTTTACAGGTTTCTTTTAGGACCTCCTGGCTATTCCTCAGACCATACAAACATATATATTTGACAGAAATAGGAAAAGTGAAGCTAGCAGAGACAGATTGGACCAATAGATGAAACTCCATTTCAAAAATAGTATGTTAAGGGCTGGAGTGATGGCTTAGCAATTAAGGCACTTGCTTGGGAAGTGAACCCAGGTTCGATTACCCAATATCCACATTAGCCAGATGGACAAAGTGGTGCATGTGTCTGGAGTTCATTTGTGGTGGCTAGAGATCCTGGCATGTCCATTCTCTCTTTCTTTCCATCTGTCTCCCTGCTCCTATCTCTCAAATAAATGAATAAATGAAATATTAAACAAAAATAGTGTATTAAGTAGTATTTCAGTTCTGGTAAATTATTAATGTGTTCATCTTTATAAATACCCACACAACAGAAGAAATACTTTTCTTTGCCGGACAAGGAAGGTTTATTTAATCAAAAGATACATAGTTCAAGACTATTAAATTATCTGTTTGTATACTAGTCAGTAAACACTGTAGCTCAGTCTACCAAACAATTTAGAACCTGCAGAGGCAGGTCATTCACACAAGCAAGTTCATGGACACTTCTGACATATTTATGCATGATAGGAACTCAGTGAGGCACTGAGGTTTGAAAAATACCTGAAATATTCTCTCTCTTTTTTATATTACTTATCTTTTTTCTTCCTTCTCTTCTGGGTGCTGACTTGTAACTCCTAGTACCAGCATGTGGCTAACATATACAATGAGCTGTTGATCAGAGAGACCTACAAGATTTTCCAAAAGAAGACAGATTTCTGTCAAAGTACTTGATAACTCACCAAAGGTTAGTGGTAAGACCCTATTGCTGAAGACACCATATGCTGTTGGTATGTAATATGGAGTGACCTGGCTAGAATCTGGAAAAGAGTCAGTCTCCAGTTAGCTGTCTAGTGCCAGAAGGTGCTACATGAATGACTGGGGGAAAATAACCAACATCTGTCCAAGCAACTAGTGGTCTAAGCTACTCAGCAGCAAACAACCTGACATGATGCTCATATAAGTGCAATAGTGGTGCACAGCCATGGTGGGAAACCAGCTGCTCTTGATTTGGCTAACTGATCTGCTCAGTGGAATGGAACCGATATCTGGAACTGGGATCAACTCAGAACCATATCCAAAACAGAGCCATCTCTCCATTATCAAGCTCCCACCAATCGTGGGCTTCAAGAGGGCCTACACCTATTGAATTCTCTCTGAAAAACAAAGGTAATACCATTGTTTGGGAGGCTAACAGTGGTACCAACATGACTGTATACACTGTGTACACAACTAATAAAAAAAAAAGTAGAAAGGGTCCGGAGGGATTGCTCACTGGTTAAAGATACTTGATTGCAAAGTCTGACTGCCTGGGTTTGATTCGCCTGTACCTACATAAAGCCAGAAGGAAAAAAGAAAAAAAAGAAAGAAACTGCTCCAAATTTCCCCCAGGTATGGACAGAAAGAAAGTGTGGTTTCCATGACATGTTTCGAGGTGTCCCCATGAGAGACAACTCCAAGCTAGATAAAATGACAAAGGCCCACTGTGACATACTCTTAGGTAAGGAATAAGTCACAGTGTTCCTTTTCTGGCCTCAAGGCAGATTTCACTCCCTGTTCTAAAGTGTTATGTTGCTGTTGGCAAAGCTGGCTACAGATGTAACTATCACTACAGGGAGATTTTTTTTTTAAACAATTGAGTAGGATAGTATATTGCCACATGTTTAGGAAGCATATAATCCATGTGTTTAAATTTCTTTTTCAGATGAACACATAGAAAAAGCATGATATTCAAATGCCAAAATTGCCAGCTAGAAGCAGAGGTTTATGGGTCAAAATAGACTATCATGGCTGGGCATGTTGGTGCATGCCTTTAATCACAGCACTTGGGAGGCAGAGGTAGGAGGATTGCCCTGAGTTTGAGGCCACCCTGAGATTTCAGCCTGGGCTAGAGTGAGACCCCAACTCGAAAAACTAAAAAAAAAAAATAAAAATAAAAATTAAAAAAAAGAAAAACAAAAAACAAGACTATTATGGTTTAGTTCTGAATTGTCTCCCTCCTAAATGCTCATGAAGACTTGGTCCCCAGTACAATGCTCAGTTGTGAGGTTTTAATGAAGTGATTGGATCATGAGGCTTCTACCTAACCAACGAATGAATCAGTCTATTAGTGGATTCATAATCTGATGGCATTATTAAGGGAACTGTGGAACTAGGTGCTTAGTTAGAGGAAGCGAGTTCCTGAAGACAAACCATTGTCCCTGGCCCTTCTTTTGCTTTTACTGCTTCCCAGTTGCCACAAGGAAAGCAATTTTGAGTCACTATATGCTCTTTGACATGACTTAGGCCTCCCTTCAGGCCCAAAGCAGTGAGACCAATGACCTGGACTGAAACCTTTGAAATTGTGAGCCAATATACATCTATTCTTCAAGTTTCTTTTCTCAATTATACTGTCACAGCCTGAATTAGTTCCTTTATTTGTTCTTGTGATCAAATATCTGACAAGAAGCACCTTAAAAAGAAAAGGTTTATTTTGGCTTACAGTCCATCGTATTAGGGAAGGAATGGGAGCAGGAACAGGAGGCCACCTGGTCACACTGCATTCATAGTCAGGAAGGGAGAGACAACAGGAAGTACGGCCAGGCTGAAAACCTCAGAGCCTGTCCCCAGTGACCGACTTCATCCAGTAAGGCTCCACCTCCTGAAAGCCCACCACTTCCTTGAACAACACCACATCTGGGAGACTAAGTTGTCAAACTCATGCACGTGTGGAGGACATCTGACATTCAAACCACAGCATACACACACTCACACAAGAAACAAGCAAAATCAAATAAAAACAGAACAAAAACCCACAAAACAAACAGAAAACTGACTAATACATTATGTTTGCAACTTTCAAAACAAAGTTGAATTTTTAGGAACTTATGTCAACAAAATTAGGGGTTTTCTGTTTCACTAGCTCTACATATCCATCTCTGATCTGTATGGAGGTGAGGGTTGGTATGCTCAACTCTATTGGGGAAACAGGCTTAATATGCCTCCATTATCTGGCAATCCCTGTGCAAGGAGGGAGGTCAATTGTATAATTTTACACATTTATCTTACAGGTTTTTTTTTTTGTTTTTTTGTTTTTTTGGTTTTTTTTCTGATTGTCCATTCTAGGCCAATACATGTCACTCTGCCATTGTTAAGGGTTTGGGAGAAGAGAAATCCTACCAGGCACAGGAGAAGAAATACTACTAATCAACTATAAGAACTGGTAAACAACTGTAAGAACTAATAAATAAATAGTAAGAACTGTCAGTAGAATTGGTCTTCATTTGGCTGCAGATAGCTGAGCTGGTATAATGGAGAACAAATGAATTGTAGCAGGGAATCCAGTTAAGAAAGGAAAGTTTTTCCACATAACACAATAGGTTGTCCAAGAAAGCAGCAAATTCCTTCTTGTTGATTGACTTTTAAGAGAATCAAAATGACCTTTTCTAGCCAGGTGTGGTGGCTCACACCTTTAATTCCAGTACTTGAGAGGCAGCAGTATGAAGATTGGCATGAGTTCAGGGTCACCCTGAGACTGCATAGGTCAGCCTGGCCTAGAACGAGACCCCACCTCACAAAAAAGACCTTTTCTAAGATATGCTAAAGAAATCCCAAATATCTACAGAGCCAAGAAGATTGCACAGTTTGTGAATAGTCCACGAACAAAAACTGTGTTGAACATATGGAAAGAATCTATGGTTCCATAGAGACATTTTTCCCCCTTCTTTCTTCCTAGATGGTGCCTTCACTATCAGCTCTTGAAGGGGGTCTAAGATAAAGGGACATTCATTTACTTCCAAACAAAAAGAGTGAGAAGAATGATAAATGATGGCTGACACCCAGCCATAGCCCAAGAGCCAACAGAGTGGACAAGACCGAGGGCAAGTGGAGAGTGAATTCACCACGTAAAAGGGCCCCAGCCCCAGCTGATGACCTGCCACTATGTAGGTAGGCTGGGCCAGTGTGGTAAGATTTTCCAACTTTGTACATTCAACCTTTCATTATTAAAGTTTGGTGCAATTATTTTCAAAAGACACTATTTAAGACCCCCCCCCCAAAAAAACATGACGTAATCTGGATCTGGCCAATGGCCTAACAGCTTGTGGAATCTGCTGGAAAGAATAAGTCTGCTATAAATATAGGTGTGTATGTGAGGGGAAATGGGGAGTTATACTGTTTCTCAGATCCCATTGGGAGCCCAATAAGCAGAACCTCTTTCCTGAATTCTGAACCAACTTGAAAGAGAGAGGTGCACACAGGTGGAGGCTGGGGTGCAGATTCTGCCTTTCTGACTAAAGAAAGCAAGGATAGGAAAGATGACAGGCAACTGAGCTCTCATTTCCAAACGATGAGCCTGTATCAGGCCCTCGCCCACCTTTTCACATCTACCCAAAGAAGTTGTGTTCCCTGGTTCACTAAAGAAAGAGAAGGAGACTGGAGGGATGGGCTGGATGTTAAGGTACTTGCCTGGAAAGCCAAAGGATCCAGGTTCGATTCCCCAGAACCTAAGTAAGCCAGGTGCACAAGGTGGTACATGCATCTGGAGTTCGTTTGCAGCAGCTGGAGGCCCTGGTGTGCCCATTCTCTCTGCCCCCCGACTCTCTGAAATAAATAAATATATAAACAAATAAATTTAAAAAATAAGAAAGAGCAGGAGGGCAGTTTTGGTTTTTCATCCAAGATACCCCATGAGAAAATTCATTCCTGTTCCAACTAGTTGGGGTAAAATAATAGCTTGGTGGAGCACAGTGGTATTCCACATACAGAAGCGATTGGGGAGACAGGACACCCTGCATAGTTATTTCCAGTAATGGCCACCTCCAGCACACAGAGCATCTTTGTGCGAGTAACAAAAAGGCACTCCACCCTGGCAGATGAACGGCAGAAAGGCCCTTTCCTCTGGCCAATGCAGCCCCAGCCTGGGGCACATAACTTGGCAAGCAGTACCAGGGCTAGATTCCAGCCCACACTTGCCTACTCGGCTGAGTGCCTAAATACAAAAACCCACAACTGCCCATAGCATCTCTGCTTCAGATGCTAATAATCCTACCAATTTGATTCCAGACTCTCCAGTCTCCAAAGTCACCACATTGTGAGGAGACCCACTCATTGTCCACCTCAAGCTGTTGGAAGTAATGGTGTTCAGGCTGTGTCAATTCTGTGAATGAGATGGAGTGCAAGAAAGGTTGACTGCCTGGCTCGCCTGCTGCTTTTATGTTATTATTGTTCTCAGTTTCACAATCATTACTACAAATTTTCAAAGAATGCACAGCATTTTTTCCAGCATGTCAGTATTTAGTGAGGCTATAATCATTTCCTCACTATGTTTTTTAATAAAGAGTATAGAAAGGGAAATATTGTTTTAAAAGTTTCCACGTACAACTGTGGTTTGTCCCACATTCTTTCTATTCAGATGTCAGACTGTAATTGTTGGTTAGCAGTAAGGTTACTGTGTAGGTTATAAAGTGCATTTCAAATGACTATTCAAAGAACAAAAGGAAATACAGTTACCAACTGGTATAGTTGAGGCAGGATCCAGTTTCATCACAAACAACAACTTTTGGAATTGTACACACTTCTGTGTCCCTGATACAGCATCTTCATGTCTGGAATTGAACTCAGGAAAAACAAAAGACACAGGGCTCTAACTACACAAAACTAAACAGAAAGGAGTGGGAAGTGCAGAGGTGAGAGGTCTGCCCAAGAAGGTGAAGGAGAAGAAAAAGTAAAGAATGTGACCAGGAACTGTGATCTGCCCTGACTTGGAGAACAGCTGAGTGTTGGCCTTCTATATCTTTCACACCTGTGTAAGCCATGTGCTTTAGGAGAAAAATGACAAGTTCTGTGATATAAAGTTAGCTCTTTACCCTATTGCATTGTCAACAAACAGAATTCACCACTTTTGCCAACTTATTTCCAGGTATCTGATCTTTTAGGGAAGAAAAGAGGAAGCCTGATTGGGTAACCTGCAGAGGCTACTCTCTCAAAACAGTTTGAGACAACCTACTCATCACTCACTCATTTATTCGCTGTGAATTATCAAGCAAATCTCAAAGGGCATGGTGGTAGCTGCTTCGGCAACCGCCCTTTCCATTTTTTAATAAGCACGAAGTGCGCAGCCAAAACTGCTCTTGTGTTTAGTTTAAAATGGCCGTGTGTTTTGCAAGATGAGCAACTGCCTCATTTACCCTTTAATAACGGCTTGAGGAAACAAAAACAAATAAGTATACAAATCTACTTTATCCTGCATGTAATTCTCTGTGTGTGAATAAAGTGTAAAAAGGAGAATACACATTCATTATCACTTCTACTTTAATAGATAAAAAGATATCCTGAGGACAGGGAGGGGCCCTTTGGAGGGAGCAAGAGCAATAAAAACTCTATTCTTAACTGTGGTTACACTCATCTCGGGCAGAGGGTTGGAGCTGAGCCCTCTGGTGAGGGGCATACATGGTTTTCCTCATTTGTCTTCCAAACACTCCCACACAGACACCTATTGGGTGAGGAGTTGACTCTCAGATAAATACCCTTATTGCAAGATGCCCACGATGATGAGCCTGCTTTCTCTTCTGCTCTCTTCCCTCGCAAAGATAACAAACAGAGGAGGCAAGTGTGGCACATGGGGAAATGGAGTTAAAATGTACCGCACGTTACTAATCCTAACATAACATTGGCAGCTTGCACCATCCCCCTGCCAAGCCCAAATTAACACACTGCCTCACTGGAAGGCAAAGGCTGTGGCTATATTTATAGCTCAATTAACAAGTTTCATAACTAAACCTCCAGAAGTCCTAGGCAAACCTGACAAATGCTATGCATCTTAACACCACAGTGACCCTGCCAGAATGCCACCATCTTCTCACGGGGAACAACTCCTGCTAACACCTTGCGAGAACAATGATGATTGGCACTGGCCCACCAGATAAAGGGAGGCTGGCTGGGCAATTTGGCTCTTGTCAGGGGTACATCTCCTCACAACTCCCAACCAACACACATACGGTGGATGCAAGCAGGCCGCTAATTTTTCCTTTTGCCGACAACGAAAATGCTTGCTTTCGGGAACCAGTTATTGCTGAGAACCACTGCCATCTTATGACTCAAGAGCCTTGATACCTGTGGGAACAGTATGACACAGAGTACATCACTTGGAGGGTGTATAGCCTCAAAAGAAGCAGAGAGCAACATCTTCTAAGCAGGGTATTTTTGATTATGGGAGAAAATTCTTCAGCGAGTCAGTAGTGTATTGTTCAGGTACAGTAAAGGATTTTTTATTTTATTTTTTATGAGAGAGAGAGAGAGAGAGAGAGAGGGGGAGAGAGAGGGAATTGGTTTGCCAGGACCTCTAGCCACGGCAATTGAACTTCAGATACCTGCTCCACCTTGTGTGCATACACTACCTTGTGCTTGCCTCACCTTGTATGTCTGGCTTATGGGGGACCTGGGGAGTCCTTAGGCTTTGTAGGCAAGCACCTTAACTGCTAAGCCATCACCACAGCCCTACTGTAAAGTATTTTTAATACAATATGTCATCTGGAGTGTACTGCCTTCTTTGTCCAAGTGGGTGTTCCCTCTGTTGAGAAACAGCATAAATGTCTGCATGTCACAGAGCACAGTGATGAGCTCCCTGCTTGCCTGGCTCCTGCATGGGGCTGACTGGGAACTCCATGGACAAGAGGCATCCTGCATCTTCATATCCTCCACAGCACTTAGCTGAGAATAAGTGACAAGAAGGACTCAGCATTTCAAAATAAAATAAAAAAAAATGAATGACTGAAGACATGAATTGTTAAAGTAATGTCTACATACACACAACCATTCTATAGGCCTTTGGCTTTACTTTTCAGTATGTAGTTGAACCAGTTATGTGCACCATCCTCACATCTTCATTTCCACCAAAATTCAACATCAACCACGTCTGCCCTGCCTAAGTATTGGTTGTTTATGTCAAAGAAATTTGGAAAAGCACAATTTTCTGGTCAGCCAGAGTCCTTGATACATTTCTAGTGAATGACAGCCTGGCTGACAGCATGGAGGAGAAGGCAGTCAACTACTAACTGTATTTAACATCTGAATAACTGACATTTCCCTTGATTATCTGCAAAGGATTTAATCTAGGATGGTAATTCATTACTATTTCTATGCTAAAATATGCTTTTATTTTCCTGTCATCTCTTTATAGTTACACATGTGAATGACAACTTCTCCATTCCCCCATTACATAAAAAGGCTGATTGAGAAAACTATTTTTGTAAATATTTTATTTATTTATTTATTTATTTATTTAGGAGAGAGAAAAAAGAGGCAGATAGAAAGGAAGAGAGAATGGACACACCAGGGCCTCTAGCCACTGCAAGCGAACTCCAGATGCATGTGCCCCTTGTACATCTGGCTAACATGGGTCCAGGGGAATCAAACCAGTGTCCTTAGGCTTCACAAGCAAATGCCTTAACCACTAAGCCATTTCCTTAGCCAAGGGGAACTATTTTTAATACACCAAAGCTTCTTCCTCCTTTGAGTTCTTTTTTTTCTTGGCCTTAGACTCCTACACACAAGCTATTCCTTCTAAAGAATACAAATAGACCATTTTCTCAGGACACCTTGTGGCTGCTGAGAAAATACTGTAATGCTGTAAGTTTAGGATGAAGATAAGACAAATTAAGGCCTTTTCATCAGGCTGAATGAAGTAAGACCACCAAAAACAGTCTGTCAGCATTCAATTAACTATTGTTTCTATTGCTTCTCAAATAAATGAAGCAAGGCTGCATTTTCTTTCTAGTCTTTAAAAATATTGTATTTTTTAAAGAGATATAGAAAGAGAGAATATGGGCACTCTAGGGCCTCTTGCCACTGCAATCAAGTTCCATATGAATGTGTCACTTTGTACATCCGGCTTTACATGGGTACTGGGAAATCAAATCTGGGCTAGCAGGCTTTGCAAGCAAACTCCTTTAACTATAGCTTCTCCCTAGCCCTAAAACTTTCTTTTCAATACCATAAAAGAAGTGTCTACTAGTCAAATATGGCCTCCAAATATGTTTACTGGGCAGTACTGTGTAGCTGCTATTCAAGAAGCTGTTACAATATAGCTTTAAGTAAATGTCTTTGGGTGGGTCATGCTTTATCTAGTTTATCACTGGCCTTTGTCAGTTCCCAAGCTGTATACCCCAATAATTTTATTCATCTGTCATACTTGCTCTTTGCCAGTCTCAATGGACATATCTTCTCCCTCTAAAGCTGAATATAAAGTCCTCCAAGAATAAAACACTATCTGTCTGTTCCCCCTTATTTCTAATGCTTACATGAAAGTCTACCTGACTCATGGTAAATATTCTTTCTGTATTTGTTGAATGAATGAATGTGTGAATGAATGACACTCTCCTGTCAACTGCTCCCTCTCAGAGTTCCCATCACATTGTTCATACATCACCAAAGCCTTCACTCAACAGAAACTGAAATTCTAGAGACTGAATCATCCAGTGATTCTTAGGGGACTGTGAGATGCATACAGAACCTTGTCCCTAAAAGCTTACAAAAAGACACAATATTTTAAAGAAACTGATATGTTAAAAGTGTTTTGAAAAGACTGGAAATCCTTTACAGTGTATAAGAGAATAAAATTTCATTCCCTGGATGGGAGGAACAAGGTATTATACACAAAAAGAGATGGCAGAATCACAGAGCTGTGAAAGCACATGAGTTTACCATAAACTATTCTGTATAGGCAAAAGAAAGCACATGGGTAGAATGACTAGAGGTGCATACTGGAAAAACAGTGTTTTTCTAGAACTACAAAGACACAGAACAGCTGAGAAGTGTAGATGGTGTTCTGTAGGAAAGAGTCACTGTTAAAGCGCCATGGTGGGGAACCAGCTGCTCTTAATTTGGCTAACTGATCTCCTCAATGGTACGGGACCCATAGCTGGAGCTGGGAAACAAGTCAGAACCATATCCAAACATAAGCCCACTCGCCAATATCAAGCTACCATCAATCATGGGCTACAAGAGGGCCTACACCTATTAAATTCTCTATAAAAAAAGTAAGGGTTATCTCATTTGTCCTGGTACTAACTTACTCTCCGTTGGAGAATCTGCTTCTCTTTTTCAGATAGATGTAGATCCTAAGGAGAGAGCCACCCCATCATACCTCAAAAGGGCCCCGGCTGAAACTAAGAAAAATTGGAGAAACAAGCAAGGGGGCTGTTTTCCTAATGAACCAGATACCAGCAGAAGGGGGAAGGAGATCAACACAGAGACAAATCAACTCCTACCAAATCAGAGAGCCAGAGCCTCAGAGGCCCCCAACACCTCGTCACTGAAGTAGACCAATGAACCCAACATGGCTCAGGGAAATTTTGTGGAAGTGGGGACGGAAAGAATGTCAGAGCCACATGTTGGGTCATGATATGCAGAGACATTTAGCTTACCCATAACTGTGGGCTAACTCCACAATGCATGACCCATATACCTCAACAAGGAGGGGCCAAGGGGAGAGGGTAGGTCACGGATGAGCCTAATAATGGTGCCAAACTGACTGTATTTGCTGAATACAAAACTAACTAATAAAGAAAAAAAAAAAAGCATATCACACATGGTGTAACAGGGAAAGAAAGATGCTGTTAGAAGTACCATGACCTCACTGCAGGGAGTAACTGGTATAATGATAAGTTTGATATAGCAGCCCAGAGATGACATGGCAGGAGGGAGGCTGAAGAGAAAGTAGGGAAGTTGAGTTTCTCTTGGAAGAAATTTCTGCAACAGAAATCCTGAGGATGGAATTAACAATTACAAGAGAGGGAGAAGACAGAAGAGTCAAGCAGGGAACTGAACTTTCTGGTCTGGGAGAACTGGATGAGGGTGTGTTGAGAAGAGCACAGAAAAGGAGCACAGTCAATGAAATGGTAGCATTATAGTCAATAGTGACTTTTTCCAAGGTAGTTTCAGAAAAAATAGGGCAATTAAAAATAAATACATAGAGCAAAGACTGAGTGTTATATGAAGAAGCAAAAGCTTGCAAAAGAAGCTGACATTGATTTACTTATTCAAAAAATTTGGTGAAGGGAGTGTGAGAGATAACTAGACAGAACACAGAAGACTTTTAGAGCAATGAGCATCATCTTTTGCATGAGATGCAAGACAATCACAAACAGACTTATAGAATGCACAGTTCCAGTGTAAACCTTGATGTAGGCTATGAACTTTGGGGGAAAGTGAGGCATTGCTATGGCTGCATCAATGGTAAGAAATATGCCAGTGTGGTGAGTACAAAAGACTGTTTTGTACTTTCTGCTTAATTTGGCCACAAACTTAAATCTTCTTTAAAAATAAGCTTATTAAAACTTGATGAAGAGAAATAAAGTGGTGTCATGAGCTGAAAATAAACCCAGAAAATTCTCTCTCACACACACAATCAGAAAAAAACTTGAGACTTATGTAAGTAAACTTACATGTAAGAACTTTTATGTCTTAATGTTGTCTGGAAGGAAAATATTTGGGGGAAGAAACATAGCGGATTACCTCAATGGCATTGGGAAGGACTGAGAACAGAGTCCTGTGCATAGTAACTGTCAGTAGATGCTGTATTGTTCATTATCTAAGACACTGTCTCTTCTTTAATGTACGTTCAATTAGATCCTCACCTCAGTTCAGTAATTAGACCACTCATCCATATGGGAAGCTTATGTATGAATGTGGGTTTTCTTATGAACTTTGCACAACTCCTTGAATAGAGCAGTCACTCACTGACTCATTTCTTCAGCATATCTATTGAGGAAATTATAGATGTGGTATGAGCCTCAATGGTTCATTTTGGCTTACTACTAAAATATTTTATGGTATATATCAAGAAAATGACCCAGGCCCTCTCAGATTTAAATGTCAAACTTGTGTGCACCAATTATGAGATGCTTATCCATATATAGTGTCATTTGAAGTCTGAAAGAAGACTGGGGGTTTGGGCTGGGAAATATCAAAGGCATTATAGTGACATCAAGCAGGAGGTTCCTCTGTTTTTTGGGTATTCTAATCGTGATTTCATACAAAAGTTGCCCTCCTTCAGTGACAGAAAATGGCTGCCACTGTTTTGCCATCACATACAGATGAAAAACATCTAGAAATCAAAAGAGTATTTCTTTCTGGGTACCTTTCTTATAAGAGAGGAACATTCCAAAGAACCTCAACAGACTTGCCTGACATCTCTCTGGTCAGAATTGTTCTAAAGTCAGTATCTTATACCATCTTTAGATAGATCCTAGGGATAGGGCTGCCATGCCTACCTTAAAAGTCTTTCTTTATAAAGAGAAGCAAGATTTTCATACGCATATGGTCTTCAGATGACCTTGAAATAAAACAGGTTTAACATGGGTGGATAAAGGCTTAGAGTTCACAGATAAATGGATTTGGGTAGATTGAAAGGGATTTTAACAGTGTCTGTTAGACTTGAACTAAAAATACACCATAATAAAAACAAAGTATAAAAACAATTCTATTTAACATGGGGATATCACATTTGCTTTGGGGAATTATTTCATGAACAAATACATGACAGAATATTAAAATGATAAGCAGGTACATAAAGACTTCAAGATTAGTTCAGGAGATATGAGGAAGGAGTTGTCAAAGGATGCTGACTCACTGCCCACCTCACCAACCATCAAAGCAGGTTCCATGCTGCTGGGAGAGATTCGTCATTCACCCCACTGACATCCACTGTCTGTCTTAGGTTAGACATAATACCAGCATCTTGAAATAAATATTAGTAAGTCAAGTTCTCTTCAGTAAAAACTGCTATAATCTAGAAGTTAAGACCAACAGCTACATAAATAACTGTAAAAAATATGTGTGGGTATATGATGATCATACATGTGGGTATATGATGATCATGTTGTATAGCCTCAAATTATCTATGGTCAGCTTTATTTGGGGAAGAAAGGACTTCCTAAAGTATTGCAATATTTGATCTGGATCATGAAAAATAATTAGTTGCTCACCAGACTTAAAAAAAGGGTAGCAAGAGCATTCTAAAAAGAAAAGATAATCTAACCAAAGGTATAGAAATGTAAACTAGTATTCTGTCCTCATGAGACTGCCAACAGAATGTATGTATAAGTTGTTGAAAAAATGAATCATATTCAGTCCATAAATGTCCATATTACACTTATCACACATTAAATTAAAATCTCTAAATGCTTTCACCTTTAACAAAAATCTAATAACACCTTGAGAACATTGAACAAGGCAAGTAGGTTTGAAAATTGCTTTGAGGGTTCTAAACACTCAAGTGAGCTTATAAAAGCCTGGGAACACCATATTAACAAGGAATCGCCATTGGATATATTTATTTGTGCCAGAACCCAATACTGTACCACCAGGAGCATGCTCGGCAAATTGGCCCAATGTGCTGAGAGTCCCTAAATTCTTATTTAAAATAATGGGGACTGCTATTTAAAACACTGAACATAGGATAGTGTTCAACTCTAACCTAGCAATTCCCACCACTGATTTAAACCAGACCTTTAGTGTTATTTTAACATAGTTTTGGATTTAATTATCCTAAATGTCTAGAAGAATGCATACAATTCCCAAACTGTTTATCTCTTTTATGGTAAAATCTCTTCCCCTATCCCTAGAAATCTGTTTTAATTATTTAATCAGTTTGGCTGAAACTCACAAAGCATTAAATTGTTAGTTGTTACTTAACATTCCTTATAAATTGCATTTATTAATTTCTGGATAGAGACTTGTCCATTGCTACAGTAATTTAAATTAGTACCACATGGTTACCGACTACTGCCGAATGATGATTAAATCTTTGGGGCAAATTCAGTCTTTTAAGATATTTAAATGGTACTAAAGATAAGTTAACCAAATTTAGGCCCAAGAAGTTACAATTTATCAAAAGTGTAATAAAGCATGGCCAGAATATTCATCGTAAGCAGCACATAATGTGGTCCATGAAATGACACTTTAGCATCTCTCTTGCTGTGGTCACAGGGAGGTGTGCTGACACAGCGCACACAGCAATGCTCCATTGATATTTAACACTCCCATCTACAAGGTGCTTTGCAATATCATGGCTTTTTATACACTCAAGTTCCGCTGATACTCTATCAGTCTCTCTGTGACTCAACATAGTGATATATTTCTTACACAGTGCTTTAATTTCTCAGGCACAAATAGTCAACACAGCACACAATCCTTGGGGATCTTTGCAACAAAAGGAGTAGCCGTAGGGTCTTCGTGGCACTTCAGAATGACAGCAATCTTGGTGAGAACTTGCTCTGCAGGGACTATTGACTCCAAACTTTCCAGGTACTTAGATGAGGATGGGCTGTGGTGAAGAAAGAGGCCAACTCCAGGTCATAGAAGTGGACAAAGGCTCTGGAATTAAGGCTGCCTTACTTACAATCAAGAATGTTTCTAAATCCACCTGGCCCATGCCATGGTGAATCCATCCTCAACCTTCAAAGTTGTTTGGATCATTGAAAGAATCTGAATATTTCTTCCCAGCCAATCAACTTGAGACATCAGATGATATACAATCCAATATGACCTTGAATATCAATAACTTTTTTAAGTACTAGGGTGACAACCATGAGCAGGGCATGCAGGAAGCCATAAGTACCCTCTGCTGGAAAGACTGGCTGAAACACTCAGGAAAACAGCAAAATCTACTCATAAAATAATAGATTCATCTCCTGCAGCTAAAGATAAATATTAAATAATCCTAGGTGCTGCTGGCTGGAAATTAATTTCTGTAAGGCAAACAGTCTAGGACGTATATGTGTTTCAATTTCTGTTTGGCAAGGTGCCTATTTTGAGCATCCTGCACAGACCTTTGAAGTACTTGGGCCTCTCTGATAATGCAGATGCTTAAATAGACTAGCTTCCTCGGGGCTCCCAAGCTCTGTGAGAAAGCCTGTTTTGGATCATCACACTCCTAACTAATTCCAGGTATTCAGCCTGAAAACACAACATTTTTTAATACATTAATGATACATTGCAGCCCTTCGGAATTGAATTGTGCCAGAAGATAGGAGTGACATTCACTTATTAGAGGAGTCACCAAGTGCTGAACCACTGCAATTTGTGTTCACCAAATTATAGTCAGGTGCAGTTGCCCACACAGGGCAGGTTGAAACAGGATACACAGTGAGGAAAAACGTGCTTCAGCTAGAGCCCTCTAATGATTAATTTACAATAGAAAGAAGGAACAAAGGGCAAATAGCACATTGTATTCTAAATCGTGAAACTATTATAGTCATCCTGCCTGCCTACTCTTAGAGTGTCTGTGAGCCAAGCTTTCCATTCCTCTAGATGTTTTAACTGTGTGCTTTAATCCTGGTGTTTGGCAATCACATAAAATGTTCCCATGAAGCCAAACATGCTTCCATGGAAACTTTCAGAAATGTTAAAATAAAAGTAGCCACCAAAATAATAATAAGAATCTACAATCTGAATTTTTTTCAGGAGTTCCCTAAAATACTAAAGCCATTTCTTAAAATAATAAGAGTTTGTCTCTGAACGAATCTTCTCAGAGATATGGAGACTTCAATATGTGGTTTCCTGGACAAAATGCAGTGAATTCTTACTGGTCAAGGAAGAAAGAGGAAAATTGCTGGGGAGTCTATGAGTAAGGTGATCCTCACTTCCAAGTTTACTCAGTTCTTCCTCCAAAAGGTTTTCAACAGAATTTGGAGTCTGTACATGTGAGAGCCCTTACTTTGATACCTCTCCTAACACTCCAAGCCTCTTTCCAGAAGACATATGCTATACAGCACCCTGAGCTTAACTTGTGTCACTGCATTCTGTCTCCTCCAAAATACTTCATACTCAATACCAGCTGGACTTCAGCTGCTCTTCACTCCATGCTGTAAATCAATACAGGCTGATGGAAAACTATGGCTGCACTTCAGTACTGGGCAACATGACTCATGAATATTGTTAACAGTGAAGGCCATATGCTCCTTTCTTCTGTAGAGCATGGAGTAGAATGGAGCTGCTTAAATAACATGGTGTTACTGACAGGGACTTAGGAAGAGAATCAGGTCAAATGTTTTCTCATAATCAGAGGTGGAAAAGGTCCCTGAATGCTGAAGAAAACAACAGGTGACATTGAGCTAAGAAAATATTTGGAGGCTAAAAGATTTATTTTTGTTCTCCCCCATCCTATTGCTATGCTTGACTTACTTTACACACCAATAAAGAGGAAAGCTGACTATCAAATCAATCTTTAAGTTAGTCCATGTTCTGTATATACCTCACTCTCTCTCAACATTCAGTCAGGGTTCAGGGTACCTGAGAGGGCTGCCCAGAAGCCCACTGACACTCAGAAGAACAATTGTAGGGAATGAAATGTGTTTTCTTCCTTCTTTTAAAATGACAGCACAAAGACATCTATGGATGAGAATAAAGTCAGAACAACATTTGAACATCAGCTTTTAGTGGGAATAGGACCCATGGCAAGGATAGGAATGGGAGAAGTAAGGAAATAAGGATGATAAAAGGGCTACTGCCCTGAGAATGTAGAACAAGATGAGAACAGAGCAGAAGCCAAACACTGGAGAATGCTGTGGCTCTTCTCAACAGGCCCTGATTTCTAGTCTCCAATGGCAAGTTTCTAAATAGTTATAAACAACTATCTATTTGGGATTATCCAGCTGTAGTTGGTCAATTATGAGTCTGGCTTTGGGAGTGATAAAAAGATAAGGGATCAGATTGTGAAAGAAGCCCAGATCTCTCCTGCCTCCCAGATCTTAATTTGCTCTAACATTATTTGATAAGTATTATGGAAACAGCATGTAGGGTTAGAGAAAGGGTCTCCAGAGAAGCTGAGAACTTAGCTGAAGCTTTCTTGAAACAGAGGAACAAATCTGACAACTTTTGTGAGTCTAATATAGCAAGGTTTTAACCTAGGACTCTCTTCTCTACCCTAACTCATTCCTCATGGAAGAAAGCAACTATTGGGGCATAAGCAGAGCATATTAGAGAGCAGAAAGTGCAGTGTGGCATCAATACAGGGTCAGGGATGATGCCAGATAAGGGAGGTGGGATTCAGTGTTAAGCTAAAGCTTCTAAAATGTACCTCTGGCCCCAAAGACAATCTTTCCTTGCTCTACCTCTCCTTCAGTAATTCAATGCCTCCAAAGTCAGCAACACAAGTAGAAGTTAGCAAATCTAAATACATGTATTTTCCTCTGTGTCATCTCACCTCATATTCACACCACTCTATTTGCTGATAAGGCTGATATGCCCTGAGCTCTCCTGCCCCCATACATGGTACTTGAGTATGAATAAGATCTGTCAGATTTGATTAAACTTTAAAAAACTAATACCACCAATATTTTAGCATTTATAGGATATGGTAAATCACATGCCCAACTCTACCTGAGTGGGTGAGCTTCTCCTAAAACATGCCTGGAGAATTAATCTGACTTCACACCTTCAGGAAGAATTATCATTAATGACTACTTTTAGCCACATTAGGATGAAACAGAGCATTTTGACATATAAAAATGCATCCATGCATATGCTTACACTGTCTCCTGTCAAATGTCCACATGGTTGGGTGAAAGTGAGTATTTGCCCTCATGTTCACAGTACTGAAGAGATATATTGTTCACTTTTTTTTAGTTAGGATGCTGTCACTTACACATGGGCTTAATTATTTTTCCCATTTGCTTTTATATGCAGTTCCACTCCTGTTGTGCAGGGTTTTATTATTATTATTATTAATCTCAGAAGAAAAGGAAAGGATTCAATACAGACAAAGAACAAATGCCATAAAAATCAACAGTAATAATGTGTTCAGTGGGAACTGTGGTCATTGCAGGATAAAGTTGCGTACCTACTCATTCTTTTGTGATGGTTGTGTTTGTACTATTTCAAATTTAATACTTTTTCTAATATATTATATGTTACCTCCCATGTATTTAAGCTGCACTTAAAAGCATGCTAAGAACTGGTAATTCTTTAATGGTTGTTCACTTACAAGCGATTGTGGGTCATTACACAATCATTTAAAGGGCATTAATGAGAACCATTTAATGGCTTTAGTAGAATATCATTGTAAGGGACAGGGGAAAAGTTACTGGCTGTAAATTTTTATGACCATTTCTTACAAAACGTATTACTTTAAAGATTTATGTATGTAACAATGAGTACAATAAAAGCCATGCTAAAAATAATTTGAAATCAAACTAATGCATATAGATAAGTCTTTGCTCTGCTGCAATTGGGTGGGCCTTTAAACAATCTTTCTTTTCTCCTTCCTTATTTTCTTCTTTCCCAACCTCCTATCCTGAATCCCACTTTTCTTGCTCCTTCATTTTCTTTCTTACATGATGCTTTGGGTACAATGATATATTTGCTTTAGGGGAAACAATTGCAGATTGAAATCTTAGGCAATATGATTTGAGTTGGGTGGGAAGAGGACAGACACATGGGTAGAATAGTGGGTGGGTTGCATACAAATGCCTTAAAATACAGTAAAACTCTGTGTATAGAACCTTTCCTCCATGTATCATCATTTAAAACTATTTCCTTTTATATAACATAAGAATAAAATAGAAAATGCAATATTTTCTAGGACATCACTCCATAAGGTAGGACAGGGGACTAAAAAGAAAGAGGAGCATGTTCTTGCAATATACCCTGCCCATCCATAAAGTGTGTACAGAGAGTGACCTGGAGCCAACCAAGAGGAACACCATTATCTTACTCCACACAGCTTACCTCTTTTACAAGAAAAGATCACTGTACTGAGGGAGGGACCCTATTAAAGTGCTTTAATAACACAATACTCACTGTTTTATGCCCTTTTTGTGCAATCGTGATTCTCATAAAGTAGATAATGAGTAATGCCAAGGATTCTTGCATAAGCAAGAGAATTTTTCTAATTGGTAGTGTTAACACAGCACATGAAATAAACAGAACCATACCTGGAAAGTAGAGATTTTACTCTCTGGATTACATCACACATATTTCTCTCTGATTGTAGCCCAAAATTCATTACTAATAAGATAAAGATTTAAGATAACTTGGTCAAAACATGGTGAATTACAACTTTTAATTAAAATGAAGAAATTAAATAGTTGTTTCAAAATAAACATTACACTTTCACAGTCATTAATGTTTTATGGCAAGAACAATAGAAGCTATCTGAATATTTCAGAATGTGAAAATATAAAGTCAAGCAAAGGGGATTGTTTCAAGTTGTAGGTGTCCCACAGAGAAGACTATGGTTGCTACACATCTGCAGTGGCATATTTTTCCTGTTTATACTCAGTACAAGCTAGCAATAGCCAGGATGGTAAGATGGTAAGGCAAATATTTCAATAAATATTTAGTGATTTTATTAAGAGAATTTCATTTCTTAATGTGACACACACACACACACACACACACAAACCCATTATTGGCACTATGTTCTACACTGAATGCAGTACTAAGATCAAAATATTAGTGATTGTGTGTGTGTGTGTGTGTGTGTGCATGCTCACCAGTGCACATGCTATCATTCCTTTCACTACAATTATTTAATGTTCATGCATTCCTCATAGCTTCACCTCCTAGCATCACCTTCAACTCTGCACCTACATGAATGTGCTACTCTCACTAAGTCTACTCTGGTTGACTGTGTGTGCAGTCTTCTCTCCTTTATTTTATTCACATAGATTCCTTCCAGGAATGGCCTTGATTTCTCCCTGTACACATACTCTCTGTCCTGTCTCTTGTATGGAGCAGAGCCTTCCCTGATCTAACCTAAGATAGGGCTTCAAATGCATAAATCTGGCCATACTTAGGTAATCCATGACTTCATCACTGGAAGGTAGGAATGTTAACCTGCTGGAGAGATGGTCTTATTTTGGTCCATTGGTTTCATCTGTAAAATAAAGATACAATCACACCTCTGTTGCAAGGCTATTACAGTAATTCCACTAAAAACACATTTAGAAAGCATATGAAACTGCTCAGTTTCTTAACAAATGGTAGCTAGCTCTCCTTGTTCTAGTTCCCTGCTTTTTGACATTGGAGACATTTCTAAGGCATTCAGATGTAATAATTTGTTATTTTTCTTCCTTCTGATTTTTCAAGTTTCTCTTTAGTTCTCTTTCCTTCATCATCTTCCCCAAGTACTCTATAATCCCCTAAATGGAGGCAGACCTATTTGCATATTCTCCTACCCCTGCCTCATATACATGCATACATACCTATATACAATTATATATAATGTATATATATATATATATATATATATATATATATATATATATACATTTACATGGATTCATAGGTACTGTAAGAATTAATAATTATGTATTAAAAGGGCAAATGTTATTCACTTTTTTAATGTTTGGAAAAATACATAATTTTCATGAAACAAACAGCTAATTGTTTAACAGAGTTCCTGATCTTTGCATCTTCATATATGTGACTGAATCTGGAGATAGATTGCAGAGCATCAGACAGTCAATATTCAGGTTATTCTTTATGTGAGCTGACTAGTTGCATTAGTTAACAGGAAGTACTAATAAGACAAAATTAACCTCAATGTGAGTGTTTCTTTCATAGACAGAATTTTCTATGCCTAAGGACTATGTTCTTCTGGGTAAGTGCCAAAGACACAAGCAAAGAGTGAAACTGACCTCAAGTTGGTCTAGGTAAGTGAGTTATGACAATCAACATAAACAAGGAGAGAAAAAAAGTAAGTCTTTTGCGCTGAATAGCTTTGCTGTCTTGACATTCAAAGGACAGTTGGGTTTAACATGTCCCATGCAAGTCACATGAACTTTCCTTTGGGTGTGGAGAGCTGTGGTACATGCAGCAAGAGCAGACAGAGCAGAACGCTCACGAGTCTGGGTTCTGTTGCCAGGCTGCTCATCCCTGCTCTGTAACCTGACCAAGTCTCACACAGGTTCCATCTGACCCCCAAATTAGAAGAAGGATAATGGCAGCCTTATGGCCCTGCCACCAGTAGAAAATAGGAAAAGGATCTCACCACAGTGCCTGGTGCAGAGTCAAGGCTATATAAGCATTAACTATTAGTATGGTAGGACTTGGAGACCTCATGAAGACTCTGTGCCATGTTTGTTTCCTCTACTTAGCTCTGTGGTCTTCCATCACAAGCAAACCCAAACCAGTTATATTGGGATACCCTTAATGGGTCACCAGAGGAGAGCAGAGAAGAAACACGAGGAGCATCTCCCTCCTCTGTTCCTCTCCCACTTAAGAACACAAGTCAGAGCTGCCTCCTCTTGTTTGTAGTATCTTGTGCTCTGGAGGCAGTTGGTACCAGTGCCTTCAAGTAGCAAATGTAAATTTAGAAATCATTGTACTGGAAACAACATGGACATGCAAATGGAAAGAAAAGCTTCCCAAGGCATGAACAAACATAATGAAATCCAGGAAAACCAGGGGCCACACCACTGATATATGTTCTTCCAAGAGAATGCAACACAGTAAGAGCCACAAACTATATCAGGAAACTGGAGCTGACAGTTTGTAATAAAGTGGAGTTCTTAGGATCAAGATGAAATGCTGCTGGTACCTTCAGATATGCTAACACCTCATTTGAGGTGGGGAGACTCAGGACATTGTGAAATGTGCCTTAAGGCTGTCATATCCTTAAATAGTAGGTTGTACTGTGTGTTATCTAATTTTGATGTGATTTCTAGAAAGAGAAAGGTAAGCTAAAAATAGAGATTCCTTTTTAATAAATATTTACTCTTGTCTTTGTCTGGAGTCCAAAAACAACAGCATGTTCTTCCCATTTATTGTGCAGCATTATTTTTATATCAAGTTTGAAGCCAAGTGTGCTGTTAAGGCACCCCTCCAAGAAGGTAAGCCCAGTGTCCCCATATATCTCACACCCTTCTGACAGTTATTTACTTAAGGGCTTGTCATTTCAGTGGGGAGGAATATCCACTGAATCCCAGCCACATGTTTTATTCTTCATGCTGTTTGTGATAAACTTCAGGCAACATACTTAACATTCAACAAAGAATGAAATTTCTGGGACCACTCCAGCAGGAAGATAATATCACCACCATTCTAGTAGCACTGAACGCTAAGATACTGCCAACAGTCCTTTTACATAATGTGACTATACGTGTCATTTCTGGAGAAAGGTAACCTTCTGGAAACTTCTAATCTACTCTGTGATAATCTACTGCTTGTCCCTTCATGACTGTTACTATTATTTTCTCATTACTCTTTTTTTTTTTTTTTTTTTTTTTTTTTTTTAGTTTTTTCGAGGTAATGTCTCACTCTAGTCCAGGCTGACCTGGAATTCACTATGTAGTCTAAGGGTGGCCTTGAACTCATGGCGATCCTCTTACCTCTGCCTCCCAAGTGCTGGGATTAAAGGCGTGCGCCACCACGCCCGGCTTTCTCATTACTCTTGTTATCGCTGTGCGTTGTCTTTGTAGAAAGAATCTCTGGGAAGTTAGCACTTCCACCTTTGTCAGGGTGACTATTCTTGTGGCTCACAAGGTATCATTTATCCAGTTTCTCTGAGTTGTTCAATTGCTGCAGAATCTATGGGGTTTGAGCTTCATGCCTGAAAGAGACAGCCGGGGATCAAGTCAGGGTGCATGCCTCCCCCAAGCCCAGTGTCCTTAAGGTCCAATTCACTACAGTTTAGAAGAGTGAGCACTGGAAGTCAGATTTGGCTTCAAATTCATTACCATTTCTGAGGACCTGATAAGCCCCAGGTCTGTGCTTCAGACTGTTGTAGGTAACAGATTCCAAATTTTAGGAATAAATTAATGTTGAGACATATCACACATACATACACACATGCACACACACACACACACACACACACACACACACATACACGTCTTTAAAGAGAAAGGGGACAGAAATGGTATTAAGATCTCCTGTCTTTAGAAATGTGATAGAATATCCCAACAAAGCTCTAGGGAAGGTACAGTTGCTGAGACATTAAGCAAGGAAAAAGAAAAGCAGAAACACTGTTAATTTCAAGAAGAGAGGAAGGGCTGGAGCGATGGCTTCATAGTTAGGGCACTTGCCTGCAAAGCCAAAGAACCTAGGCTCAATTCCCCAGGACCCATGTAGGCCAGATGCGCAAGATGGCACATGTATCTAGTGTTCATTTGCAGCTGCTGAAGGCCCTGGCACGCCCATTCTCTTTCTATCTGCCTCTTTCATATAAATAAAATAGAATAAATTATTTTAAAAAACCAAGAAGATGAGCAAAAAATCTGGCTTTAACTTTCATACTCTACAAGGGCAGGAGAGGGGGATTACAAGGAAAGCACAAAGGCAAATGCATGCGGCTGTCTCCTGCTTCCCAAGGGAGGGAGATGAGCATCACAGGATTTGCTGCAGAGGCCCACGGCCAGCACAATCTATTAAATAGCTCAAGTTAGTCAATGTGGAAGAAATTTTTAGACACACATGCCCAACCATATGTGCATGGCCAAGATTTAAAATAGAAAAGTGAGAGACTGTTGGATGACTGAGGATTTTTCCCTTGCCAGGAAGTCCTCCTTAAGGATTTCATAGCTTGCAAAAGAGAACTGCTTGCCAGACAAGCCAAGAAAAAGACCCAGAAGATTGGGACCTGCTTTCTTAATGATGAAATGTCATGCTGCTATGTAAATCAACCTGCAGAAAAGAGGCAGGCATGATTAAGATGGCTTTGCCAAAACAAGAGAGGTCTTGACATCTCCTCTCTAAATTGCTTTCATTCCTCAAATCACAGAGCTGGAGGAACACAATAAAATCCGTGGTGATGGAACTGACCAATAAGGGAAGACCTCTGCAAATACCACTTAAGTCTTGCCATGAAAAACTATACTATATGATCACAACTAAAGGGGTAAATCTTATATTGTCAAATTTGTGGCATATTGAAGTGTGGCCCACTGTTTTCTGTGAAAGTGAAAAGACACTATGACAAAATAAGATATATCACATCAGCCACATAAACTTCAGCATCATTGCAAGTATGCAACATGTGCACTGTAACACACACAAGCATTAGCATTATTATACCCCTTTTACATGCGTACTATAATACACACACACAAGCATCAGCATTATTAGGTTCCTGTACCATATGCACTGTAACACACACACACAAGCATTAGCATCATTACATCCCTGTTACATGTGTACTGTTATACATACACAAACATTACTGTTATTACATCTCTGTTATCACCAAGCACCCATTCAAGAGGTCTGTGCTTCTGCCTCTCCTTTGCTCTCTTTTCTCCTCTCCTGTCCTCCTGGGACCATAGGTAAGAATTTAAACAGCCCACTATTCCATAACATTTAGCTCATTATAACCCATGTTTAGGTAAATTGCTTAGTACCAGTGGTTGAAGATATTGACATTCTTCAGAAAACCATCCTGGGTGCATCATAAAAATAAAGTTTTTCCCTCATACTTTGGAAGCTTTGACACTCATAGCTCCAGCTCTTGGGTCATTTGCTGTAATTTATGTGTTATAGAAAAATTAAAATCATATCTTCTAGAAGTTCCATAACTCAGGAAGCTTCCTCCTAAACTGTGCCATCAATTTTCAATTCACTTAGATTCCTATAATTTTATGACCAGAGGGGGCTTTAGAATTGATTTAATCAAATTCTGTCATTTTACAGAAGAGAAAGGTGAGGCCCTGAAATGTTAAGTGAGTTGTTACATTGCAAAGCTACTTGTAGGTAAGTCAGGATGAGGGATATGGTCTTTTGGCTTCTATTCCAGTGTTCTTAAGGCTACGACATATTTCAATACCACGCTCTATAATTGCTCTTCTGTGTTTCCAGAAGTAATATGGATGCTCCCATCAAAATTCAGTCTTTTCAAGTCCTCAGTGACTAAAGTAAGAATGCTATCTGAGGACCCACTCAAGGAAAGAATCTCTGAGCAGAAAAACACTGAGCATGCATTGTCCCTGATGAAAAATCAAACTGGATCACCTGTGCTGTGCTATCAGAACACCTTATTAACCCATGCTAGAGACAATTCAGCCTATAAAAAACAAGCATATGAATGGAACTCAAGATTGCCCATGAAACTTCAGAATATGTGTCCACCACAAATGTCTCCATGCAGTATGTAGGAGACACTGCAGAGATGCAATGTTCAACTCCTCACTAGGCCACACCCAGGTAACAATCTCTACTGTCATCAACAGTCAAATTGCATGTGTCATCTAAAGAAAGCACTGACCTCATGGTGGAAGTCGATATTCTTTACTCATTTTCAAGCTGAAAAGGCTATAAGAAATGAGGCCTACCTACTTGCCTTTCCAGAGTGGCAAGAATAGGACTTCACACTAGAAGATGATGCCATAGTTCCCTAGGGAAACTCATCACACCATCTAGGCATCAATATCTCTAACTCATGGGATACATTTTGATTTCAATCTTACTTGTCAAGCTCAGTTACTCTTTTAGGATACCACAGGGAGGCTTATAAACCCCCATCAAAACTATGACTCTTGAGAAATCTCACAATCAAACCAAGAAGCCATACTTTCTACCCCTGTTTTGTCTTTTCTGTCCTGGCCATGTAGTTCAGGGCAAAATCATCACAGCAATAAGCAGGAAATTCAAAGCAAACTGGATCATCTGAGCTGTATTAAATATCATAAGAACATTATCAACCCATGCCAGAGACAATTTATTATTATGAAAAATATCCACATTAGGATGATTAAAGATCATGCCTTGGACCATTGGGAGAATGTGTGAACTCTGGGCTCCATTCCTACCATCTTCACTACATAATCAGCTTTGGGAGAGTCAATGTTTTTGAGCCTCAGTTTCCTCATCTCCTCTTTCATGGAAATAAGCCCAGATTTTTTTTTTTTGCATCTCTAATATTCTGGGAATTCATAATTAAGCATAGGATGATTACCAAGCTGGCTAAAATTCTTTTAATTACAGTGTCTAACAGATCCTGAACCCCTGTTAAATAATCAATGACTGTCAAGGAACAGCATCATAGGACTGTTTATTGCCCAGCCATACCAATGCTGAGAAATTCTGTCAAGTCATGATGATGGTACTTGAATTACTGTATGTACTCAGATAATTGCTGTATGTAACTTGGAAATATGCAGCAGCATATAGGCATGTATATGGTAATGATAAGGATACCAACACAACTGGTAACAACTTGGGTTTGCATAAGATTATTTTACTTCAGGTTTCAAAGTGTTTCATAAACATTGCCTCATCTATTTTCTGAATACCAGTAATGAGGACAGAGGAAGGAGGGAAGCAAACAGTGTACAGTCATGATTTGGAGATGGGCAGTGCAGGCCCTGACAAAAGTACTGATTTCCCCTGGGGGACACAAAGCCAGAAACAGTCCTGGGAACATGGACTCGATTTCTGAGTGTGTAGCCTGATGCTCAGAACACATCCTCCCCAGCTCTCCAATTTACAGTATGAAGTTTATGACATGGCATCACCCAGGCACTTTAGGATGTCAATTTCCTTTACAATTTTATAAAATATCATTTGGAAGGCAGGAGAAATTTATGCTTGTGCACTAAGAGCTCTCCTGTCTGCCCATCCTCTTGGGATAAGAGTTTGTTTCACCTGAACAGAGTAGCAAATATGAGGCATACAGTGCTGTGAAAGTCATGGGGTTTGTTTTTAATTTAAAGAACTGCTCTGATTTGGCTACATGCTTTAAGCAGGCACTGTATAATACAAATCCACTGAATTCATTCAGACGGGAACAAGTTATGCCATCCTAATACTGTCTAGAAACCAGATGTATAGTTACTGTTTTCTTTTAGTTTCTTTTTTTTTTTTCTATCTTTCTTGCTGCACAAAATTAGTTCCTCCGGTACCAGAATTCCAGAGGCTCATTGTCTTGTAAGATATTCAGGCGCCTTGCAATGATCTACAATAATAAACCTCCAGTGCTATAGTACAACACAGATAAAATGTGAAAATACATGCACATATACATAAAATGAAATAGAGACAGAGTATGGGAGAGTGACTTACAAATACAAATAAAGAGGAAGCTGCAGGCAGTAAGATAGCTTCCCTTCCAATCATGAAAACTGAGAAACAGAATGGACGCTCATTAAAGCAGTTCACTAGGGCTCCGATCTGTGCTGTGATTAAGAGGTATTGGTTGAAGGAGATTGTTGAGGAAGATCAATATACTTGTCTTCATTCTTAATTCTTCTTTAGCGTCTCTGTCTCCACAGGGCAGCTGAATCCGAGATGTAGAGTAAATCTTTATCCACCAGGAGGCTGCACTTTAGGAAAGAAAAAAAAAAAAAAAAAAACAAAGAAAGATGGTCTAGGCTATAATAGACAAATCAAGTGGATACCTTGACCTCTTTATTCTCAAATTCTCAACTTCTGTTCAAGTGCTTTCATGTTTCTGACCAATAGAGGGAATAGGAATGAGATCTGAGGCGGCTCTTGGCTGCAAGCCTTCCTTGGCCTGGACATGAAATGATGATGTAAGTGTATTACAGTTCTTTCATGCACTCTCTTGTTTACAACTCAAGTGAAGGGGGGTTGTTACCTAAAGCTCAGTAGTGCCACAATCCAAAGCTCATGCATAACAGGGTCTACCTGATTCTCTCTGGCTTCACAGATTCAACCTCTGTGGCTGTGGTTCTTAGCTAGATTACATGTCAATGCCACAGGACAACTCAACCATCACTACTAGAGAAAAAGTATTGACACCTAATGAGCAGAGGTCATGGGTATGGCTAAACGTCTTACAACATTCAGAACAGCTGCTGGAAACAAAGAATTATCTATTCTAAAGTGTGCACTGTGCTTCCACACAAATTATGGTGACACAACTTACTGAAATCCAGAGCCTTGGCTTGATTACACATCAATAATTCAAAATTTAATGACTGCTTTGGCTTTACAAATAGGTTGTATACAGCCAATTGTTGTGTTATGCTTACCATTATATGTTCTTAAAAAGAGAGGTGCTTCACGGAGGACTTTGAAGGAACTAGTACGTAGAAAAGTTTAATTTTTTTTTATCATAAGCCTTTAGTGGCTATGCACTTTAAACTGCTTACATGCTACAGGCTCCTATGTGTTCACTGAAACACAGACTTTCTTCTTAGCCTTCTTTGTAACTGTATGGCCATGAAACTGAATCCTAGCTACTAGAATGTGAGAAGCATTGATAAAAGCATTTCTCAGTATGACCCATAAAAATCTATCACATGATCTTTTACCCTATCCTGTTCCATAACCACTGGCCAAATATTGAAGTTCCAAAAGACAATACAGAGCCCAAGGGGATGGTAGATCCACCAAATGCAAAGAGCTTAGATTCCTGAAGGTCTATTGTGAAGACTTGTTAACAGCTACATTGGGCTTTGTGCAAATAAGAAATATGACGAGTGACTGAGAAGTTAAAGTTTTTAAAGAATTTCATATTACTTAATATAAATTGATATGATATGTATATATTACTTTAATGCAAAATTATAATTAAACTATGAATAATTAGAAGTTTAAAGCATGTTGTTGTAAAGTTTCTATTCTTGACATTCTTCAATGCCATGGAAACTCTTTTTGCAAATAAATTAATGCATATCTCAATCTATCTTACAGCACTTTGATGGTTTCCATTGCACTTGATGTATTTTTAAACCATATCATGGCTTGCATGCTTCTTCACAATATACAAGAAAATTGTGCTGGAAGGAGAACATCAAAGTTGTGTTCCTATAAACTAAAGCCTTACCTCCCAAGGCAGAGGACCAACGGCCCAGGTACCTCTTTCTATACCACAGTGGCCAGAGTAGGCTCAGGTAACCTAAAATTTCTAATCAAGATATTAATCTTAGGACAATAAAGCAAAGACACAGAGTGGGTGAGAAATGTTTCAAAGTGAGAGCATTAGGAGATGAGCTATAAAGACACCAAGTTTTCCAAGACAGCCATGATAGTAGCATGCATTTGCCAGATATTCTTGCAGCAGGGCCTTGCTGTTTTCCCAATATCTTGTCTCCTTTAGATCATACTTATTTCTGAATTTGGGACATGGTTATTGATTTTTCCATTAATCCTGTAAGCAATTATAAATTCCCTGTTGATTTAGTTAGCCAATTTCAGTCTTGCTTAGAAGCAAAAGCCTGAGTGAAAAGATTCCTGTCAGTTTCAAAACTGTAAGCTCCATGAGGACAGGGACAGTGCTCATTGTATTCAACACTACTAGTTCTCCAGCACTGGGTACATAATCAAAGCTAAGTAAGTCCTTTTGATTAAATTAATGAAGATACAGATAGATTATAAGAGAAAATGTATACATCAGTATCATCTCCAGAGTATGTGTTATCTTTTCCCTCAAAAATCAAGAGTTAATAATGTGAGAGTGTAGAAAAAGAGAAGGAGGTAAGGGGAAATTGTACCTGAGAGATGAGTGAAAGGGACTATGGGAGATTGTTTGTTGTATAGAGAAAAAGGTAAGCCAATTTAAATTGGTTGCTCTCTGCTGGTTTTTGAGAGTAGTGCAGCAACTGTAGTTTTCAAGCAATTTCTCATGAGAACAGTTAGCCCTAGGTATCTACAGATTACAGCAGCTATCATTCAAAAATATTAGGAAAATATTGCATCTGCTCTGAACATATGACCTCTTATTGTCATGATTCCCTAAATAATACAGCAATGAATTATAAGACATTTACATTGCACTGATTATTATAAGTAATCTAGAGATGATTTATAGTATATAGGAATTTTATACATTCTATGAAAACATAACTTTTCACCTTCTCCAGAATATTGCTATTAGTAAGTATATGGGACTTTGTGTTTTGGAGTCAGAAACATAAGTTCCTATCCTCAAAAGTGACTTCAACTTTCTAAATAGAACTACATCAACTACCCAGCAGTTTGGCTTTATGTATCCAACAAAACAAAATAGATCATAATAATTTATACAGTAATTACACATTATGAATATATATCAAGATCATCATATTCATATTTTGCCTTAAAAAGGCAACAAAAATTTAAAGAAATACTGCACATTCTCAATAAAGACTCATCTTTCTGCAAGGTAGGCTCCATCTCCAGTTTATGTTGTAATAATATTTTCCTTCCATGGGTAGAAATCAGGCATTGTTGTTGGTGCTGCTACGTGAGAGTGTAATAAGTTTTTTCATGGAGATAGCACTAAGGGAATAAAAGATGGAACAGGAAACCAAGGAGGAAAAGAATCAGAATTAGACTTAGATCAGGAGATGTTTTGTGGAAATCTAAAAGTTTTGGAGGCAGTAAAATCTGATATGGTGGAGCCCACTGATAAGTTCTGAAGAACTCTGTAGGGCATGGCCAGGCACTGGCTGGGATCTTCAGGAAATGGGCCTGAGTTGCCAGGCATGGCTAAGGGCTCTGGGGATACAGGAGGCCACTACCTTTCCAAGCTGGGCACACCTGAACTTAGGCTTGCCCATAGCCCTGTGACCTTTGACCAGCTCCCTAGAAAACTCCTTATATGGTATCAGCTAGCAGCCTTCACACAGCCCATCCCCCTGTGACCCTCTTCCCACCACTATGTAGATCACCTGACTCTCTCCCTATGTGCTGGAATGAATGTCCCTAGGCTTTGGCTAGCAACCTCTGAACCCACCAATCCCTTAGGACCCATTCTCAATTATCAACTGTTTATAAACCCATTTCCCTACTTTCTCAAGTCATCTCCCAGACGTGTACTCCTGTTGTGCTCACACACGCTCAAGACCCTGCTCTCCATGGTTGACTGGATGCCTTCAGAAAACCGTGGCCCCAAGGATTCAGGGACCCAGAGAACTCCATGCCCACTCAGGACCGTTGCTCTGGGTTTTTCTCATGAGGCATACACGTTACTTCAGACTAAGCTACTTCTTATTCATGCCTCATGGAAGACAACAAGGCCTTTAACCACCTACCATTCCTGCCACAGACTTGTGAAGGAGACCAGCCATTCACCACATGTGGACAGAGCAAGAGGCCAGCCGGTGTTCTATAACCTCAGTCTCTGGGAGGATTTAGAAATTACCATTTTCCATATGAGTCTACAGATTTTCCATCTGATGATTCATACCCGAAGCTCATTTAAGGAGTTCACTCAGATATATCTTAAATATTAATTTAAATGTTGACCACTTTCCAAATGTAAAAGCCTCAAGGGTAGCAAATGTTTTATTCCAAATGTTACAAAAGAATATGCACAGATGATAAATGGGGAAAATCTGGGACCTAATTCTGGTTCTATCACTAAACTAACTTTGAACCATACCACAGTAGTAAAGAAAAAGACATACCTTTCTGTCACTCATCACAGGGTCATAGCCTACACTCCTATAACAAAAGAAAAATTAGGCAAAAATAATAGCAAATGAGCCTTTACAACTGATGATCTAGAAACTCAGGACAAGCTGTCTGGCTCTATGCAAATTTTAATAGAAAGAAACAGGATAGTTATGGAGAAACATAACTGAACAAGAAGGCTGTGAGCCAATGGTAAACCAAAGAGAGGGACTGCAGCCAAGTATGTTTACTGGGAATTTTCTTGGTGATCTTTGTCTCCATTACTTTCCTACAGGTACAAGGGAGGACTATGTTCCCTAAGAGTCCTATGACTACTTTCAGGGAAGGCTTCAGGAGAAAAGAGGGAATTGGCACAGGAAGGCCAAAGGACAAAGCCCTTCTCACTTCTGAGATCCTCTTGCTTCCTTCAGCTAAAACTTACTCAGCAATACAAGGTACTTTGCACTGTTTTGGGTTTTGAACCTCAATACAAGTCAGAAAGGCATTTTTGTAACCAGTCAAATGATGGTATGCCAATAGAGAGGGTAAATTTCAAAGAAGTTTAGCAGTAAAGCTATTCCAGCCCAAAAATTGCAGTCTGCAGGCTTGAGAGACAAGGAAATTGGTAGCTGCTCCATCCACCTGGCTGGATGGCTCAGCTGTTCCAATCCAGCACTGAAGGCCTGAAGGCTTCCTAAATAGCCACTGAGAAAACTTAGTTCCAATGCTGACAAAGAGTGGCCAAAGGATAGCTGAGCAGAATAGATGCACATAGAAGTCAAGGCATTCACCAGCAAGCAGCACCAGCAGCCAGGCCAGAGGAAGGGGCTTTCCTCCCAGAGCTTCCTGGGAGAAGGGTTCATCCTAGAGGAAGGACTTCCTCCTGCACTCAATCCGTCGTGGAAGCAACTTCAGAGACCCACCCCCAAAGAATGCCTGTGGTTTCTAGTAAGATCAAGTTGACAAAAAAACTTAACCATCACACTCATCATTGGACTTTTTGTGTTTTAAGCCTTAGCAGCCCCTGAAGCTCAATAGGAGTGACATGAAGAGAAAAGTGCAAGAGGGCAACTTGCAACTGGATCTAATGCTGAGTCTGTCTGTCTCTCAGGTGAATGATGCTTTGGAGCCCTCGATGTGGACATTCTGCAAATGATGGCCCATTCGCAAAGATACAGCTAGAGACTATCTTGTTACCTAGCTCTGGTTGACCAGGAAACACCATAGCAGGTATCTGCAGCATGATACCCCTTATAAATCTCTGCCTGTAACACAATTCCCAACGTCAGCCATAGCTCCTGAACTTGTAGCAGGGTCCTAGTGGCTGCAGATCAGTGGCTCGGCTGGCTCAGGGTCAGGGTTTCACACTTTGACCAATAAGCAGAGCAGGGAGGTTGGGAGACAAGGCAGAACAACGTAAGATTCAAACAGACAGCTGCTTCTTGCCAGAATACGTCCATATCTTCTCTTCATGGGAGCAGGTCTGCCTCCAATAGATGGGTGTATTCCTCAAACAATCAATCAAGCAGAAAAATCTCACCTTAGTGAACTTCAAGATAGGTTTGGGGGACCGTGCCTGGGGTAAAGACCAATGTGACCAAACATGGAGTTTCCATTCTAAAGTTTCAACCTACTGGGAAGAAGTTATTGCTTTAGAAACTCAAATGTGCTGATTAAAAGTGAGCCCACAAACACACCCTCCATTATCATCAAGAACAAGTCAGATCCCACACCAGAGTTAACAGGAAACTCGGTGGAGGAGAGTCAGAGTGGCCACTGAAACAAAAACCCAGGTTCTGAATGCAAGCTCAGCAGGCAGCCATCGCCTTTTCAATGGGACTCTCTCTTTGATGTATGTTTTTTAACAGCAACTTTCATGTGGTGATGGAAGAAGCTAAGAGCAAGGTGGTAGTATTATGTGAAGACCAATGCTTTCAAATGCCCTTTGCCCTGCAACAGCACCAGGCAGACAAAGAAGAACCACATAGAAGGGAGAAGCCTATCTGTTTTTTTTAAAAAGAATATCTGTGCTAGCAGAATCGAAAGGGTAAGATAGAGCATGCTCTTCAATGAAAAAAAAAAAATTGGTGGGACCACTTAGACAGATTTGGCTTAAAATAATATTTCACTGACAGCTTCTCTTGGATCATATCCCAAATTAAAATTATTTGTGTCCAATTATCTTAAAATAAAATATCCCTGAGTGTGGCAAGGCTTTAACACATTTATTTTCAGCAGTGACAAAATGAAGACTCCTTAGAAGGAGCAGGGCTCAGGCCCTTCAGAAACCACACAGGTGTGTCTTGCTTTATGGACTGCATATGTTCTCAGAAAAACCAAGTGAAAGTGAAATAATATTTTTACAGATAAGGCATCTGCTATTTCAAAAGCATGTTAAGAATAAGCCAAATAAGCTGTGTTTTTGACTGGCAAAGAGAGTGCTTCATACATCTGGGTTTGCCTAATGATGTGGATTTCACTTGAAGGATATGAGTCCTTTGTTGGGGGTACTCTCACAGTAGCTAAGTCTTACATGGTACATTAAATGCTCATTGGGGTCAGTTTGTCCTAACAGGCCATAGCAGGAATCAGAAACATACCCCATATCATCAAAGAAGATGGGAGTTCTTAGCTGCTTTGTGGAACCATGTCTTACATAAGATTGACAGCACTGGGACAGGGGCAGATTCTTCTCAGATTCAGGGAGAGAGGCAAGGAAAGGACATCACACAGAAGAGAGAGATGTTATTGGGTCCATGTGCCCACATACCACAAGGTCCCTTAAAGTCAAGGATGCAGGCAGAGATGGTCAAGCGTGGGCAAACTGGTTGCCATGAGGTAAGGATAGGCAGAGTGAAGAATCCTTGACACTCTGAAGGGCACCAAAGGTGGAAGCCAGCTTTCAGAGGTTGCTTGGTTATAAGGTCAACTAAGACTAGGGAAAGAGGTGAGAGAGAACGAATATGTGAAAGTGGCATAAAGAAGTACTATTCTTCAACAAGTCAAGGCCAAATTCATCATGTTCTGTTGCTACAACAAAATACCTAAAATGGAAGAATTTCTGAGGAATAGAAGTTTATCTCAGCTCAAAGAACTGGAGGTTGGGAAGTCCAAGAGTACTGTGCCAGCCTTGCAGCATTGGAGGACAACCTTGTTACTACTAATGTAATCATGGGGATCTGCTCTCATGACCTTATCTAACTGCAACTCACTGAAGGCCCCACTTCCAAAAACGACTCACATATAAATTAGATTCATTTTCTAACACATGATCTCTTGGGGGGGATATATCCAACCCATAGCACATAGTAAAAACACAAGAAAACATGACTGAGTGCATAGTTTAATTTTAATTGTTTTTCAAAAATTAGTGGCAAGTAAAATCATTAGCAAAACTAAGATGCTACTGTCTGTACCTTAACTCTTGAAGTTTAATGGATGTATAAGGACTTCTTTCAGAATAAATAAAAGAAAGCAGCTTTGTTGGGAAGAGGTGTCAATTGGCATGATTGAAATACTATATTTAACATTGCTCCATTTTGTCTAATTTTTATTGATCCATTGCTGTTGAACATATACTAGGTATTCTTGTCCAGAGATTACAGATATTTCCAAGATACCAACATTTTTCTAGTGACAATGACGAAGTTCTCTGTGACCCCCTATGTTGACATCTCCCCTATTAGATGCTAGTTCTCAGGGTTCTCACTCTTGGAGTACAGAAAGTTGGGGCTCCCACCCACCTGCTCACCTTCACACTTTGCTCCACCAACTCTACAAGTCTTTTGGGAGGAATATTATATGTGGAACCATCAACCTCAGATACTCGTTTCCCTCCATTTTGCCTCTGGGCAACTTTGCGTTCACCTCTGAAGTACTGCTCCCTTTCACTGTTCTTGTGTGGCCATCTCTGTTCTTGCTCTAGAAAAGACTCCATGTTGCCTCAGCACTTCCTCACAAGTTACTATGATCCTAGTAGCCCTCAGGTGAATTGTAACCCTCTGTTTAATTGTTATTCTGGCCAGCCTGTGGGCACTCTGAGTATAGGGAGAGGGCTTCATCTATGCACTGCTAGCACCTGTCACAGAGCCTAGCAGGCATGTTCTAGCCACTCCTCACGACATGTTACCATAGGAGTAGGCACACTGTTCCTCCACCACATTGCTTTGCTGCCCTAAAATTGGCACTGTCTCACCTAGACCCGCACATTTATACCAGGCAAGTCTTCCTTGGCACCAGGCTTTCCCTTTTCTTTGCATAGTGCTAGGCTATGCTCCGAGGAAATGCAACCAAGTGATACAGAAACCTGCCACTAACCACCAGTGAGGTGTTGGCACCAACGGGTTCCTTGTGGTACAAATGAAGACCACTAGGGAGGGCTCTATTTCATGTTGAGAACATAGGTGTGAAATATTTATTGTATGTTTGTTGGTTCCCCAAGATGCCAAAATGGCATGAAATGTGTGAAACAGTGAGTAGGAAATTTTCTGTGATAGACAAAGATAAGGGAGCTGAAGAAAGTGGAGAGAATCTTCTGGGTTTGCGAAGGAGAGGGAAAAAGTTAGTCTCCACTGCCATAGTGGAGTTCCTGGAAAGACCCAGGGAAGACCAAAGGGGAGTTTTTCCATTTCTTCACACTGTTTCTCTCCATCTCTTTCCTTGAGTCTATGTTAGAAATTTCAGATAATTTATGATCTCAAGAAGCAGTCATTGTTATTATTAAAGCCACCATTCAGCTTAGGAGCTCCTTGTCTCAAAAGCCACCACAAAGGGAACAAATGCTCCATTCTGTCATAAGCCTCATTCTTCACTCTTAACAGGAACACAAAGTGTGTTGACTGAGAAATAAAAGAAACATTAATATCCACTGAGAAGTTATAGGTGCCCTGTTCCATCCTAAGTACATATCCTAAATCACTTACCACATTCAGCCCTCACAAAATCCCATCAGGTACACAAATCATCTTCATTTAAACAGAAGGACCCTGAAGCCAACATTGTCTAGGTAACAGATCACCACAAAACTAGAAAGCTGCAGAAGATAATTCAAACTCATCCCCTGCTCATAAATATTACATTTAATAGTAACCCACAGAATTTTGCCAAGCATAATGTAGAGGCACCAAAAGTCCTCTTTCCATACTCGGGAGCTTTTCCTGGAGAATGCATGCTTTTATTATGACCAGTGTGTGTCCACAGATAATGACTGGCAGAGATCACACCCCTTCAGAGTAAACAGCAAGAGTGCACCCCCCCTCCCGGTGGATGGTGTCTTCTGTTGCCTGGAACCAGTGATGATAATGACCTTGGTAACCACTGGTTGCTGCAGATCTTGTGCATAGACACCTTTGAATGCCTTGGTGGAACAGCATTGCTTGCCTACTGGAAACTAACTTAGACACTGTGCTATTGGTGTTTAAGTCATCTTGACTGGGAAAATATGTGTGTAACACCAGTTACCCTTCTTGCTCAAGGAGAGGGAAGATATCTTGATGTAGGGTGTGAAGTAACTGACTGAAAGTCACAGAGAGAAACAGAAGCAGCAGAGGTAAGAAGAAAATACCAACCTGCCTGACAACAAAGTCCTGTTCCTGGAATTGCATTGAGAAGGGCAGAGGAAGAAAATCGGGTCAGTCTGGGAAGTCCTTGGGAAGGCCTAGCAGAAGCCTTCTAGTCTGATTTTGTTTCTTTGGAGCCAACATAGAAGGCAGAGCCCAGGAAACACAGTGTAGAGATAGTCAAGTTTGAGGAAGACCTCACTATTTTCATTGAACAAGGTCCAGGTACCACTGTGACATGCAAGACTCTGGAAGCTGGCATGAAAGAAGACACCAACAGCTGTTCTACATGGATGACATGTCAGGGTCCATCGAAGTGGGGAGTCTTTCACAACAGAGAAGTGGAAGCAAAAGAAGGGTTGAACAAAAAGTCATTGCAGGCTGGGCCCTTTTGGCTGGCATGGAAATAGGACAGATGTGGATTCAGGGACAAAATAAGACACTCCAAGGCCCCTGCTTCACTTCAAACCCACAATGAAGCTTTTAGGAAAAAGTGACTTTTCTGCCTATATTTAACTGTCATGCTCTGACTAAAGGACACTGAAAGGTTAAAAGTCTTTATTAGTAGAAGGAGCCAGTGCCTTGCAGAGAACAGATCGCTGAAACACTGCATGCCTCTGAACATGACTCCCAGGACTTCATTCCCATTCTTCATTCATATCCTTCAGGCAGTAGCCTTGAGCATGTGGAGTGGTCCTTAGGGCCTTCACAATGGCCAGGCCTTTCTGTGTTAAGAGCTCAGGGGTATAGACCTGTCCCTTCCAGAGCTCCTACCCAGGTAGAGCAACTCTGTGGAACTTTAGGGCAATAAGCACTTTTTTCCTTTTCTTTCAGAGGACAAAGGGTGCTAACTATCCAAAAGTACATGGCCTCCTCCACGCATAGTGTGCATTCGGAAAAACACAGAAGGACTCTTCTGCATTCGTGAAGGAGGTAAAAAGCAAGAGAGTGGATTAAATGGACAAACAGCACCTACTTCATATTTGGATATTATATTGTCTTCAGTGAAGTGTTTCTAATGTTCTTGAGGCTTGTGAATAATGAAAAGGGTATCCCCCCCATTGAAATCCAAGTAAATACACTGTAATTGGTTTAGAGTGCCTTTAATACTAGTGTTCTCACATTTTAAAACTCTTTTTTTTCTCTGCGTTTCAATAACATGTTCTTGAAAGATATACTCTCTAAGTAATTCTTTGTCCTCAGGAAGACACTCCAATCACTTTGCTAAACTGATGCTCTGGCATCCTTCCAAAACTGATTTAGAAGTTATGGCTCACACCCCATGTCTAAGTCGTCTAACCTTGGCACATCCCTGAGTCCCATGAATAGGGTTGGCAGTTGGAAAGAAAGGCTATAAAAAGAGGGAGAGCTGCCTGTAGCTCTATTGAGTGAATTTTCCTTTCATGAAAATCCTAGAAAGTCAAGAAGAAATTTCCAAGACACCAACAAGAACTTCATAACCTGTTGAAGTGTGAACCTGCCGTTTCACATTACAAAGGCCTCGCATTACATGGTTCTTTATACTTTTATAATTTCACATTACCTCATTTTATTAATGTAATAATTCTAGGAACATAAACAGAATAAATAACATTATCCCCACTTGACTGGTAAAGATACTGGAGCACTCATATGCCCAGTGTTTCCCAGCTAATTAATGAATGTGTGAGAAAGAAACTCAGTTACCAGCACTGAACTGGGTTTTCTTCACACTGAGCCATGCTGTCTGCTTAGAAGCCTTTAACTACAGCCCATCAACTTCCAGTCTGCTTTTGCTAGTAGTTAGTTTGCTTGTTGTGCTGGTCATGGCAGGCCAAAGAGAAGAGACTGGGTACCATGAGGAATAAACCTCCAAGCACTGGAGAGATGAGAAAAACAAGTTCCTTTGTCCACAAATCCTAAACTTCCAGATCCAGCACCTTAACACTATCACTAATGTGCTACATCTCTCCCAGATCTTTGGAGTGATGCTTTGTTTTGAGAAAGGAAGCCAAGCTACATTGGGCCCTCAGGCAAATGCCCAGCTTTCTCAGAAGCTGGAAATATTTTGGAGTCTTTCTATGCACATCTTCTAGGATGGCTTTCGACAGTGTAGGAGCATACTTTATTTCTTTTAAAACAAGTAACCTAGAAAATGAAATAACGCATATTAGATTAAGCTCTGTCCCATTTGGCTAATTCAGAAGTTAATGGAAGGTCTCTTTCGGTCATTGGTATTGTCAGAGACACATTTAGTAAATTCTCATGGGAACCTCACACAGGTACAGTAGCAGCTCTTACTCATAAATTAAGGATGGTATTTAAAGGCAGTTTTCCTCTCTAGGTGGGTGCCATGCGGGTTCCTGTACATGAAGGCCATGTATATCAAACATCCAAATCAACACAAAGAAGAGAGGTGTGGTAGTTTGAATAGAATAGATAGCCCCCAGTATATTTCAGTTGTTTATTTGTTTGTAGTTTGCATCTGCAGACCCCTGGCTGGAGGCAGTGCCATTGCGTGGATCTTAAGGTGTGGTGGTGGGTTTCAGATTTCAATCTAAAGATATGCAAAGTGTGCCTAGCAGGAGTTCCTGAAGTGTGCTCTGGCTTTTGGCTGTAGGCTTGCGCTTCTCTCTGTCTGCTTGGGCCTGTGAAGGCAGGACAGCTTCTTCTGCCATTATGGAACTTCCCCTGGATCTGTAAGCTTCAATAAATATCCCTTTCTCCATAACTGTGCCTGGTCTGGAAGTTCATCACAGCGAACCTGAGTCTGTCTGATACAAGAGGGAAATGGAGTAAAGAGGAAAGAAAATAAGAAATGAATGAGAAAAGAGAGAACAAAAGAGAGGGAAAGGAAGGCGAGAGACAGTAATAACAAAGACAATGGACGTGCCCACTGTGCATGAGTTTTGTGCCAAGTAATAGTTCATTGCTCCACTTTAACTAAGTGCAGCGTCTATAACATGGCAGGCCTCTGTTGGGAATTTCAGGTAGAATGATAATTTATATATATTTTAAAATTTTTATTATTACTAACAAGATGCTTCGTATGGATGCATCCATCATGTGTTGGTACCCTCTTTTCCTTCGTCCCTGCTGCCTGTGAAGTAAATGCTAACTTTGAAAATAAGGAAAGCCATAAAAATAAATGTAATTACTTAATACTTTAACTCTAGTTCCTATATTCAAGCAAAAAATGCAGAATCAAATCATTTCCTGCAATCACATTCTATCTAATCAATTGTGCAATCTTTAATTCTGCCAGTATGGGTGAAACTAGTCAACCTGCTTGCTGCCTTTCCTGCAGGGCCTCAACCCCCTTTAGATAAAGATGCCTGACCTCCTTGCTTTCTTCCAAAATGTACCCAGATCCTCCCTGACAGGAACACTAATAATATTCTGAATAATTGGGATATTTTAGTTCATATTTGTGCATATATATTTATATTTAAGTGCAGGAGGTCTATAGATTTTTATTTTATCATAATTTTTCCATGCTTGATATAAAATTAATGTTAAATATGATAAAATATTAGTTTTAACTCTTTTTCTTTTATTTCATAACAATTTAAAATTAGAGCCTTTGAAGATGCCGCAATTTGTTTTGTTTTAGAGATAATAGTGCTAACATCTTAGTCATTTTGAATAAAGCACATTTTTAGTTAATTTCTTCCTTTGATCTGCTTTCATTAATTTTTTAAAATTCATCTCAATTTTGTTTACAAATGCTTCTCCAACTCACTGTACTAAGGTTTTCAAATTTATTGAACTATAGCTGCACAATTCACTAACATTTCTTATTATTCTAAATGTATTCTCAAACCTCTCCTCCCATTTCTGATTTTGTTTCTAGTACTTCTTTACTATAACTGACAAGATTTCATAGCTCAGTAAAAATAATGAAATGAATAGTTTATGACATAAAACATTACAAACATATAATATATAAATGCATTCTATATACACGTATGTTATAAAGATAAAATTTTAAAGAAAATAGATTTTCCTAATGTCCAGAGATGTATTATTTTTGGACTTTCTTATTCCTTTGTTCCTATTTTTATATTTATTACTTCCTTTCTTGGGATTTTATGTGTTTGTTTCCAGTTTAAATTTTAATTCAATTGCAGATAGTTATTCTTTAATCTCACAGGGACATAAAATATTTAAGACTATTACTTCACATCTGAATCTAGCATTGGCTGATTTCTATGAATTTTGCTATGTAGTATTCTCATGTTTATTGTTTGCTATACCATTTTAATATTTGTGCCCTTTGAAGCACAAGTTAACTAAAAGACTCTGAAAAGATATCTTCTAAAAAGTATTACTAAAAGTTAGATGAGAAAAAATGGTTTGATTTATTCTCAATGACCTTCATTTCAACAAAGACAAGGATACTTTTTTTATCATTATCGGTTGCATATTACCATCTAGCTTTTCCCTGTCAAGCTTTCAGTTTTGCCTATAAGTACACGCTATATATTATGGTGCATTTTTAAGAATTTAGGAATGATTTCTAAAGTATACAGAATGAGAAATTAAAGACTTCAAATAAAATGACTTACGTACAAGAATGTCACTAAAATTCCCAATGAATATGGAAAATATTTTACATATTCTTTCAGTAAAGAAGAGGAAAATGGTTTTAAATCCATAAATCCAGGAACTATAGGAATGAATGAGCAACAAAAATGGAAAGAAGAAATGAAGGTCTCTGCCCTCAAGACAATTATGCTACATTCATTGTTCAAATTAGGCTCTTAAAGAAGGGCAGCTCCACTGGTTTTTTTGTTTGTTTGTTTATTCTTTCCTTTGTCATTGTCTGCTTCTTCTTCCCCATTCTGTCTTTATTCCTTCCTTCCTTTCCCAAACTAATGATGCTTTGGTGAATAGTGGCTTGCATTTTTTTATTGTATTTGGAATCTGATTTACTTAAGAGATATAGCTGTGTCCATATGCCCCTCACTCACATTCTGCCACTATTCTGAAAAAAAAAATAAATCCACTATCCTATCAATCTTTTATAGAATGGAATCTCTCCATTTTTCAGAATGCAGCCCTTGTCTTAACAGGTGAATCACAATACAAATGGTAAATAAGCTACTTTCTATCCACTCTATATTTGGTCTGATTATTATAAAATATCAAACTACTTCAGAAATATTAATTGTATTAATTTCTTTAAAATGCTTGAAAGGAAAGTAAAAAATAAGTTAATAAAGGAAAATTTGTTTGAATATGCTCAGGAATCATATGCTTTGAGGCACACTAGTAACTTTGGTAATGGATTCTGAAAGCAAGGCAGATCTGATGTAAAACAGGAAGCTGATCCCTGGGTCACTTCAACTACACAACTGTACCAGATGTTAGCATACTGCAGATTTCCAATACAGCAGTACAGATTTTACTTAATTCATGGATGCTCCAAGCATCTGGCAGGTATAACAGCTATCCCTAAAGTCAGAACCCTGATTTGTATCTAAGTCTTCAGTCACCCAAGCAATCCTATCACATCACAGTGGCAATATGATGACTCTGTCCTCAGAAACGATTTGCTTACTGTCCCCATGTGAAAAAGTCACTGCTATAAGGTCTGGAATGTTCTTATTTTGATTCAAGTCTAAGTTCCATGCATGCTTCAAGTAGGGGGTCAAGTCTCACCACAGAACCACCTGTGTCTCCGTAGAACTTCAACCTCTTCTGTTCCTCAGCTGAACTCTGGACACCATCATCTTTGCAAATGCTTCCCCTAAAATGATGATAACTTTGCTGTACTTTTAAAGCATCCATTTTTTTCCCTTTATCACTCACTGAATAAAAAGTTTCCTCCCAATTTCCATATTGCCATAAAGCAGAACAAAATATAACTCTTAGCAAGTATGCCCTCTGTTTGCCTTCTCCACCTTCTCCAGCTTTTATTTTATTGTTAAATGAAACAAATTTGCTTTAGGATTTCTGGCATTACTCTAGCCAGTACTGTTCTCCCTTGTCTGTGCCTAGTTCATAGACAAGGAATCTAATTACCTGAGAAGCATAATATGTGAAACTTCCAATCAGTATATGCTGCTACATTTAATTTTTTTTCTAAATTTCTCCTCATCCTTTTTGTCCATACCAATATTTTGAAAGTCATTATTGCCTTCCAGCTTACCAAATTTCCCTCTCATTTTCTCTCTTAAAAACTGACTCAAAGCAGGATGTCAATTTCTCTGCCATCATTAATTTCACACCCTCCTCTTCTCATTTATTCACTAGTCTTTTTTCTCTCGAGAGTAACTTTTTCCTTGATATATTTATAGGAGACTTCCTTGCTCTATTTAACCTTTTATTTTCAACTTTTTTTAAACTCTTTTACTACCATATCTCATTTCTCATATTTGCATTTCTTATCTTTTCCTTTTTTTTTTTTTTTTTGCTAACATTAAGTTGTTCTGTCTGTTTTTACATTGTTTCTATCTTCTTCACTGCCAAGGCAATTGCCCTGTTATAAGAAGATCTTGAACAGCCACTGGGCAAAACAGACTGTACTTTTACAATTCTCAGAGGCTGAGGGGTCTGCAGTCCCTGTGTGATGCCTAGTTCTCTTGCTTCCACAGTGTCATGGAGGCTTTTGTGCTTTGATTAAATTGTCATAGAATATCCCATACCTATCTACAATATGGAATCTTAATACATAATCCCATTGCATCATCCATATTAGATTTCTTCCCAATGTGTTTTACAATGAGAAATAAGACTGTGTGGGGTTGTTATCAATGATCACATTTCTAAATAGGCAATGAACAGAATGGAAATGATTCATTCACTCTATTAGTTTAAGGTCATTTGCATATTGGTAAGTGACTTGCATGCTGGCTAATCCCAGAACTGTGTTTTGGAGACTTTGCCACATTTCTTCTTTAATAACAAGGTCTATCTTATTTTTACTTCCTGAAAATTGTCCTATATTTTTTCTCTCTCTCCATTCCCTCCCCCTGGCATAATTCATCATCTCCTCTGACTTTTTTCAGGGCTGGCGACAATGGTGACTCCCACAATGTTTGAATAAAGTCCTTCATAAATATTTTGCTGAGTGATTGATATTTTCTCTGGTTACTTTTCCTCATACCTTTTCCCCTCCACAGATAACAGATGGGATTCCATCATCAGAAGCAGATGTTGGGGGGAAGACAGTAGTACAGCCTAGAAGCACTGTTTCTCGCCCTAGCCCTCCCATTAGCTACCTCTACTATCCCCACAAAAAACTCACCCTCCCAGAGCCAACATTTTGCTGTATGTAAGTGTGCAGATGAAAACATCTTCCTGGGAGTCCTAGGTGATCAGAAAATGTTTCCTAATATATAGTAATTTGATATTTGTATAATTTATACCTCTCTGCTAACTCATACTAAATTCTATAATTGAGTTAAACATAAATTGTTTTTATTTCACCCACCTCCCTTACCAGAAAGCATTTCATATGAATAAACTGACAGATACACATCTAGAAATGTCAGCTACTATGTGAGAAATGGCTCATGGAGAACTTTCAGACAGAAACTCAAGGGATAATTTTAACCACTCCCACCTCCTTTCAAATCACATCTCATTAGCGGCCACATTCACCACTTTTATTTACAGGAGCAGGAGAGACATTGAAGGGTGAAGGAGCCTGGCTCTTCTTTGATATTTGACTGAAATTCACTCATGGTTGTATGGTATTGGGCTGACAGTGGATCTAGAAAGCATTTTGGAAGGAAGAAGCAGACAAATGAAAGTCTTTTAAACCCCCAATGATAAGCTAATTCTTCTTAGTTTAGCAGAAAAATATAAACACTAAATCCAATTATGTTTATACATTTTTAATTCCATCATAAAACATTTTGTTTTGATAGGTTGGTAATGTAAAGTAGAAACACCAACAGCCCAAAGAACCAGCATCTTCACTGCCTACTACCTGGATGCCTTGTCTTTCTTGTCTATAAATAGAAAAAGAAGCATGTTTATGTAAAGGGAAACACTGATTTACTAGAACTGATTGCTTCATAGTCTAATTACTTTTCAACTGGCTGTTCCAAATTAAGATGTCATTGATGGCTTTTGGTGATATATTTCATTTTAAGCAAATTTATTCTATAATAGCGTACATCATAATGGAAAGCAGAGTCCTCCTCTTCCCTCCTCTTTGTAGCCTGATATCTTGACAAGTAAATTAAATTTAGCAGTTAAAATGCTTCCATTAGTAATTTTATTAAGTTAATTAAAGAATCTCTCTTTCTGAATTTTAACTACCTTCCTTTCAGAACAATGTTGATTTCTTCTTCTTTTTTTTTTTTAATTTCATGTATTTAGGGACTGTGATATGTTTTAGGACCAAGCAAATCAAGCAAGAAGAAACAGATCTGAATCCTCGAAAGGAAGAGTATACTTTCTTTACAAGCACTGTCTGGGCTTGAACATGTTTAAAGGAAGAAGAAAAGGGTAAGGGGAAGAAGAAGACACGCCAACTTTTGAAGCTATATTCTTACTAAAGAACAGTGTTTCTACACAGCCATGGTAAATCCTAAGTAGCTCAAGTGCAGCTTGCTTTACAGCTGTAACGAGAAAAGATCCAACTTTTTTATTTACTTAGTGTTTAAGCTGTCCTTAGATGAAGTGGAAAAATGCTTATATATTGAATAGGACCCTCTCTAGAGAGCAGCTTTTGAAAACAACCTGAATATTTGTAAGACACATGAGGTGATAATGAGTTGTCCATGGCCCAGTACTTGCTTCTTGCGAAAGGTTTTTTTCAGTTTAGGAATTATTGAAATTATTTCTTGAGGTAGAAGGGAGCCTGGAGGAACTTCTTATCTCCTGATTTGTAGAGAAGAAGAACCTGAGAGTCAGGGATTAACAAAACCCCTGCCAGCAGTAATAACAGCAACTGTAACAAAGGTGGTTAGTATTTGTTGGATTCCCCATTATGAAGTTTTCAATACATTATCTCATTAAAAAACTTCACATGGGGAATTTTCTCATGTCACAATTTTATTGATACAGAAAACAATGCCAAAATTTCAAGCAATCTGTGCAAGATGTGTGACTCCACAGTCCTGCACTTGTAATTTGGATGAATTGCCACCTTAATTAAATGACGTGGGCACTTTGAAGTAGACAGGAGTTCTCTCCAGTGTTAACATTCAGAACAGCTAATTCATAGGTATGAATGTTATAGCCTTGGCTAGGGGATGGGAAGCAAACAGAAAAAAAAAAAAAAAACAATGAACAAGTGAAGGCATCCCATTGCTAGGGTATCTGGTGGGATTCTTGTTTCATAGGTGAAACTTTAGCAAAGGGTGCACCCAAGTGTTAAGATCTCCAGTGACATTTGACATTTCATTTATAACTGTGAGACTTTGTCTGTAACACATTGAAGAAATAAAGGAAGACCAAGAATACAGACAAGGTCAACTACCTTTAACACTTCCCATCTCTTTTTGTTTTTCAATACCTTGCCCCACCAACAGCTCACTCCATGAGATAATAAGCTCATTGCTCAACTTCTACCATCTCTCTCAAAATCACTCCCACTACACCTTGAGTCCTCATCCACATCCTTCTAAACAGTCTCTCTCATCCACATGCACATTCAGGTACCAGCACCCTCTCATTCTATTATTTAGCCCCTTCTCTCAGGAAAATTGAAAACCTTCTGTTTCCCAAGATTACTGCTATTTCTCATGTGAGTAGGTCACCACAGCTTTTGTCATTTCTGCCCTCATCATCAGTCTGTTTCACAAAAGCCCAAGGAATGAACCTGGCAACTTATAAACCCTCCCTGGCAGGAAAGAATAGATCATATAAACAAGGAAGTATTTAAAAGTTCAAAAAGAAAAGAACAAGACAACAGTTGTGTATGTGTTCTTGTTCTTTTTCTCACATTGGCCAAAGTTAAGATGGTTGGTACTGGGCTGGATGGATGGTTTAGCGGTTAAGGCATTTGCCAGCAAAGCCAAAGGACCCAGGTTTAATTCCCCAGGACCCACGTTAGCCAGATGCACAAGAGGGTGCATGCATCTGGAGTTCCTGGAGTTCATTGCCCTGACACGCCCATTCTCTCTCTCTCTCTCTCTCTCTCCCTCTCCCTCTTTCTCTGTCAAATAAATAAATAAATAAATAAATTAGTAAATAAAAATGAAATATTCTTTTAAAATGGTTGGTATGTAGCCCAGATGACCTTCGCATGCTCTGGGAATCCCACCCTACTTTCTTTCCTTTGGCTTTCATATTAAGATAAACAGGGATGAAGAGCTTTATTGCCCTTTCCTCTTGTTCTCTTGTCATTCTTGTCATTGTGCACCGAAACATGTAAAGCACACAAATTGTCAAATATCTTCCTGGGTGTTTGTTTGTGCTATGTAAGGTAGCACCTCCTAAATGATACAAAATAATGTGTGTGTGTGTGTGTGTGTGTGTGTATGTGTGTGTGTGTGTAAAAAATATAGTATAGGAACTCAGTTAATAGTTAGAGAGACAGGCCAAAATTATCTGCTTAAAAACAAAATAAAACACAATCCTTCCATCCTCCGTGCCTGACCTTCATGTGAGAAAGAATATTACCTTTAGCCTGGAAGAATATATGCTGTGTATCTGCCACAAAGAAAAGGTGTTTTAGCTCAAAATATACTTTTTATTTTCTGGATATACTGCCATTGACTCTGCAGTCACTCTTTGGTGAGGATCCTTTTCAATTATTTTGAGGTCCTTGTTGGTTTAATGTAAAATTTAAGGGCAGTACTGAGATCTATTTTATATTTGTAATCAGTTTTCAACTCCTGGAAGAAGTCCAAGTTGGTAGGCCCCTATGAGTGAAAGGGGAAAAAATAGAATATCGTCATGTGAGCTGAGTTTATAGAAGGTGATAGAAAGACTGCTCAAAGGGGAGGGACTGGCTCAAATAAATTTCATGTCCTCTCCTCCCTCCTGAGATGTTCTGGTCTGGCTTTCCACCTGGATAATGATCAATTAAATGTATAGAAGCACAAAAGAGCCATCTGGATTGGGAAAGTACATGGCAACATCCCCATTATTTGCCACACATGGAAGGAAGAATGTGTGATTTTAAAATGAAATACCAAAGTAAGAGGAGCTGAGTTTGATGCAGGAGAAGGTGCCGCAGGCCACCGCTGTAAAAGATTTGATAAGCTTCTTACATGTCCTTCACCCTGGAGGCTTCTGAAGAGGTCTGAATATCTGGCTTAAAGTGAGGGATGCTACTTGAAATAAAAAGCAAGGAGATTGCAAATCACTCTTCTTCACAGGCTTTGGAGAAACTGCAGCTGAGCTGATGGACAGATTCAGGTATTAGTGAGTGTGATTTCTAAGCAACAATTTCTAAACCCTACACCGTCATTGACCTCCATCACACAAGTGGACATGTTTATGAAGGCACAGGCAATGGAAATGTACCGGAGAGAGTCTGAACTCACTTTCCAATAGAACATCAGTTTATTCACAGTGAGTGCAACTGCACACCCTTCTTATGCTTTAATGGCCAGAGTCCATTCCAGCAGAGAACCCAATACAGGAAGTCCACAACAAACTTGATTAGAAGAAACTAGATAAGATTGAAAGACCGCTGTGTGCAGTTAGACTAGATCAACACCCATAAAAGGACTAGAATAAATAATATAGGACCTTGCTTTTGTTTTTTCTACTTACTCTTCTCTTTCTGTTCTTATTAAAGGCATAGATAGAAGGAAGGTGAAACTACCTCAAATGAAACTTTTGTCTCCATGATATGATTGGCCAAAAAGCAAAGGAAGTCATCAGTCTTTTCAATCAGACACAATAGAAATAGATGGGTCACAACTGTATGTTCAATTAAATAGGTAAAAGCAGTCAGTAAAATTAAAAACCTCAACTGCACACCAATGCTACATGATCTGCTAATATTTAGTGCTTTCTTACCAAATCTTGAGATACTTCATTCTGCAAAAAAATAAAATAGTTCTTCATGTCTAGTAGGCATTCCTAAATAAATGTTTCCTGCTAATTAAAACAGATATTTGCACTTACCTTTTTGATCCTTGTTGGTGAGACAACCAAATACCTCTAAACACAAAGACTGTTTTTCTTGACCATGGGAACCCTTGCTGTCACTTATGCAGCCCCACCCTTCCTCTGTTGATCACTGGGGCTGTTTATGGAACTTTACTTATCTGCCCCTGGGGTCATGTTTGTGATACATCTTACATGTCTCATACTCATACCTACATGGTTCTACATAGGCCAGTTGGAACTACTTCCATTTGAGCTGGTGGTGAGAAAACAGCATTGATAATAGCCATTAGCACAGAAATCTGTATCATAGCTATCCCTGTTCTGGCAATCGACTAGTGAAAATTTTCACATTCCCCTAACTATACAGTAATTTTTATACATATCTATCAAACTAAAAGATATGTCAAAGCATCTTGTTTATCTTTAAATCCCTGAAAAATTGCCATAATATTTTGTATATTGGTTTTGAATAGTGAAATAATTGAATGATTGAATGAAATGCAGAATTTCTATTTAAATGCAGACAATTATTATTTGTTCTATAGTCATACTGTAATGACAACTGTCTGGAAGGGTTTTCACAGAGCACTGGAGAAAAGTTGGCTGACTATTATTGTAGAACACATTGAATATTTGTTGGATGGAGACAGTTCACCAAGAAAGCAGATTTTGACCCTTCAAGAACTTGAATGTGATGATGAGTTTATGACAGTTCTAAAAGCCAACATACGGTTGGTGGCCAGATTGTGGTTCTGGACTCAGAGGCTTCCATTTGGAAGGCAGACAAGCATTTGAATTATGGGTCTAATGAAAGTGTCAATAGCAATCCTGTTACTGGAGGAGCTGTAAAACCCTGCTTAATGAACTAGGCAGGGACACAGAAACACAATGGTCTAAAATGTACTGTAGGAGAAAATGATAATTAGCCCAGATTTCATGTACAAGATAAAATGCATAGGAATGATATTACCACTGAGCAATATTATAGCCCTTCAGGGGACTGTTTTGTTAACAGGGTTTGGCTCAGCCTTTTCCATCTTCCATGTATGAGTGGAGATGCACTACATGATCACAGGCTGAGAGTTAGGGGAAAAAATGTCAGATGGTGCAATTCCTGTCATAGATACAGACAAATGTTACTGACAATAAAAAGGTTCCAGTCCCCTTTTCTCTGGAAGGCTTTATAAAAGATGCCTCTCTAACCCACTTCAAGAACCCTATGAAATAATTGCTACTATCATTCCCAGGTGCCCCATCTAGCAAAGTGCAGAATGAGGGGTTCATCTTAGTTTATCTGCCACAGAAATCAGCATTCTTCAGATAGCTTAGAATGTAACCAGGGTAGGGCAAACAATGAAATCTTTTTTTTTTTTTTTTAAGACAGGTACTGTCTTTAAAATACTGTGCTTTCTAAAGGGACGCATTGTGGACCATTAGCTTTATAGTGAAATGAAAAGAAGCTGACTTTGGATCTAGGCCAAGTATGGGGTCATGGAGAAGGCTGGAAGGCTTATATGCATGCATTCACTACATGCTTGAATGACCCACACAGAAAGGAAGGTGTGTAGATAGCAGATACATGAGATGGCAAAATGAAGGATGAGACAGATTTGTGTGTGTGTGTGTGTGTGTGTGTGTGAGAGAGAGAGAGAGAGAGAGAGAGACAGAAAGAGAGAGAGAGAGAGACCCAGAGCAAACTAGCAAACTAGTCTATATTAAATTGTATGGAAAACTGATTTTTCTTTTCTTTTCTTTTTTTTTTTTCTTTTTTTTTTTGGTTTTTCAAGATAGAGTCTCGCTCTTGCCCAGACTGTCCTGGAAGTCACTATGTAGTCTCAGGGTGGCCTTAAACTCACAGTGATCCTCCTACCTCTGCCTCCTGAGTGCTGGGATTAAAGGTGTGTGCCACCACGCCTGGCTCTGATTTTCATTTTTAATGTGCATTGGGCCACCAAAAATGTATACTATTAGTGCAGCAAACAAAAGGGAGCATGTGCTGCTAAGATAACCCAAAGGCAAATCCTGAATAGGCTAAAACATCCAGCCAGACAAAAGCCAATTTGTAAATTGCTCCGCTTAATTTCTCAGGTCATGATTGCCTCTCTCTATAAAACAGTTATGGCATTCTCAGGAATTTGCTATGAAAATGAATGAATGAATGAATGAATGAAGTATTTCAAAAGTGCTATGAGATATTAAGAATGAGTCACTTTTAGAAAGTGGTTTTGTTTCCTGTGTTCTGGATAATGCATTTGAGAATGTAGCTTCCCGCCTCACCCATCACCCCATCATGAAATCAAATTGAATGACTCTCAGCTCTTAGAATGATCTCTCATTCAAATGTGTTCAATAAATAAAGCTCAAACACAATGAGGCACTTTTCCTAGGAGCTTCCAGATAGCTAGGTCCTGGTCTCCGCCTGGATGCAGTTGAGATTGAAGTAAATAAAGCATTCACCCTCACTGACAGCATAATACACAGTGACTTACTGTTTACTAAGCTCTAACGTACCTTATCTCATTTGATCCTTACAAGAACCCTATAATACGATGTTAACCTTTATCACCTTTTAACATAGACCCTGGAGCTCAGAGTGGTCAGTGATTCCCCCAAAGTCACACAGTATTTTAGAATCTATCTTCTCTAAAATCCAGGCAAGGAAACCAATTTTTTTAAAGTGTACATCCATATAATTAGTAGAACCTTGACCACAATTCAGCAGTAATATTTAATTCATTCAGATATATCTACAGTGATTTTGTAAATACTGTGGAATTCATTTTCTATTTTCTGCAATTTTGTGAATTCTACCCCTGGACAAAAAGGTCATCCAAATATGATCCTTGTTCAGAGTTATGGAAATGTACTCAGCCAAAAAGAATGTGGGCCAAATGCAGAATAAAAATATCCCTATAACTCCCACTGCCATTTACTCCTGCTACCTCAAATCCTTTTTGAAATTAGACAGGTTATAAATCATGAAAAATATTAAAATGTAAACTCTTGCCCTAAATTCAATTATCATATATCAGATATATATCAGAGAGGGTCATATGTATAGTAGGTTGGAGAGCTAGTAAAACCAGATGAAAGTAGTTATAGTGGGAAAGAAAGAGAGCAATCAAGAGAAAAGGAAAGAGATATCAACTTAAATTTACATCTACAAAACATACTGAAAATTGTCTAAAAAGCAACAGAAAATACAATATCCTTCATATGAATGTTTTTCAACCTCTAGATTTTAGCAGCCTTCCTCCAGGCTGTGGGAGTTTTTATGCAGTGTGCAAGCTGTCTATAGCACAGGCTGGTACCTGTATCTAGCTGCTGTGAAGAGACTGGTTCTTAGGGGCATTTCCCTCAGTGTCTAACCCCTTCCTACCTTAGGTGATATCTATTTCTCTGTGTTTAATTTTGGGTGGTGTGTGGGTTTCTGAAAAACTAGGTTTCTTTATCATAGGTTGTTATTTTATGCGTTGTGAAATTGGAAGAGCCATAACTGGCCCAGCTGGTATTTGAGAAATAGCTGCTCTCTACCATCTCCTGACAAGTCATTCACATAATCAAATCGCTGAAGTACCAAAGAGCCTTCATTTTCTCTGCTAAACACAAGAAGCTAAGTCACAATTTGAGGCACAATGATCTTTTCAGTAAACAAAGTGACTGTGAACAAAAGTTAGCTGGAGTTTTTAGGTGTCTTGAAACACATTGCTAGCAGTATTTCTATACACTTTCAGACTATTTCAAAACCACAATCAGTGTCTTTGTTAACAACCTGGGCTGTGTAATTACTTTACATTAAAAGCCATGTTGAGGTCTTTAAGCCACTTTAACTGTTATGACCAGTGGTCTTAGGAATGAGGTGTTGTTTAGATAGTATAAGACCTTTGTTGTTGATTGAAACCTGGCTTGATTCCTCTATACATCTAAATAATTTTTAAAAATACATTTAAATGAGAAGCAGATGCTATTTCCTGACTCCTATTTTCACTGTACAAAATAAATAAATAGAAGCTTTCATCTCTGTGTTTACTCTTTGAATATGGTACATACTACATGAATCATAATTTAAACATAGGTATTCCTTTCCCAAAGGTGGACCTTGGGTGGACTCACTCCCCCCACAAATACCTTCTGCTCCTAGAAAATGAAGCAAGTTATTCATTCTTCTGCAGTTGTTTGTATGATGCTGTGGTTGGTGGTGCTAAGCCACTGTATTGAGCCACATAGAAACAGATGCCTGGGCTAAGTGCAAGGGTGGCAGCCTGTTGTTGATGGGCAGTTTGTCCTTGTGACAGAAATGCTTGGTCCTCCTATTACCAGATCCAAGTCCAATCAATAAGAAGCTATACCTAGGGAAGGGAAAGTAGGGGCAGCCATCAAGGGTGCCTTTCAGAGTGGAGGCCAATATTCTCAATACCTTTATCTATTACTATGTCAGCACTCTAGCTCATAGAGATTTTAGTTCCTCTTCTTAGATAGGAAGTTACACAGCATGTTTTTGAGGCCATGCGACATACCTTTGGTATCTGAATGGAAGAGCTATGTAAACCACAGGCAAATGTCTCCACAACATCAAAGCACATGCACAAGAAGTCCACAGATTCCATAGGTTGGTCCTCTGAGCTCATCACTACAATGACAGCAGCCAAAGCTGCATCCAAACCCAGGAGGACTCGTTAGCAAGGAAGCTATAGCTCTTACCAAAACTTTACTGTTACCTTTGTGCTGTGCCTTATGACCTACTCTTTATTCCTTCTTTAAGAGTGTCTTCCTGCTCACTACCCCACTCCAGTCCTAACCTAGTATCTGGCACATATATGCCATGAATCCACCAATACTTGTGGAGTGGCACTATGAGTGTAATTCAATACTTATTTACTGCATTGAAATTAATGCCATCATCTATTAACTGATGAATACAAAAACTAAAATTTATAATAGTAACTGCCACTTAAGAGGCATTTAGCATGTACCAGGCATTTGTGATAGGCTTTTCTGGTACTATGTTAACTTTGACTCCAAATATAATATTAGAAAGTATGTGATATTCTCTCTTTCTTTCTCTCTATCATGCTCCCTCTCCCCCAGATGAATAACCAGAAGGTATTTTAGTTGAAATCATTAGCCTAAAACCTAGACAGTAGGTGGCAAACCTCCTCAGTCCATCCAGCTCCACACAGACATATTCTGTAACCATAGCATCATTCTGCTTGCAAAAGTTAAAAGGTTTTGAAATCTGGTCCTCATACAATTTGTTACATACTAAGATTGAATGCAGGAAGAGTAAGAATTCTATCAGCCTGTTGAACATAAGAATCAGATTTTTCCTAAATTCACAGAGAATAACTGTTCCTTTAATTGAACCAATTATCCAAGTAAACAATGCAGTCTTTCAACAAGGAGGAAGGTTGGAAGGGTCTATCACATGAATTGGGTGGCTGTGAAAGAAAGTAAAAAAATCATTTGGTACTTTATCAGAGAAGATTTCAAAGCAGTTTTATCTCCTATGTATGTATCAATATAGATCTAAAAGAAAATAATGTAATGCTAGGAACAGGAATATGACTAATGACACTGTGGCTACTACTGCTGCTCATCTTGTAATGATTACTTCTTCATTATAATGAAGGTGATTGGGAGTTTGCTATACACAAAGACTGTGATATGTATTTAACAGGCAGCTTCTCATGTAATCTCCAGACAACTCCATGAGGTAAACATATTATTTTGTGACCTCATTTTGCCATAAAGTTCAAGAAGGGAAGTAACATATCTGTGACCAAACAGCTAGGAATGATGAAACCAAACCTCAAACCAGGTCTGTCTGCATTGTATTCTTATCCACCACTTTATATCAGGGCATTAATTCTATATAATAATTACATCTGTAACCCTTTTACAAAATACATTCCATATAAAATACTTCAGTTCTACTGCCTCCACTAGTTGGATAACTGTAAGCAATCAGTATAAAGGACTTCTAGTTTTGCTAATGAAGATATGAATAAGAATTAAAATTCAAAAGCATGCCCTTCCAAACTCAATGGGTTTCCTTCCTCCAAGTTAAGAATATTGATTTTTATTGTTTTCAGCACATTATAGAGATAAATGCTTGATAAGAAAATATATGGTAATGTTTGATGTTGATGAACTCTTCCTAGACAAAGCATGCAGGCCATATTTTCCACTTAACAGTAGGCTTTGGCCACAACTACAGAGAAATTCTGATTAAACTTGATAAAATTCTCCTTCAACACAGACAATGGGTAAAATGGAATGTGTTTCTGGTAGCATTTTGAACTTGTACCTGTAGAGCCTGGGTGAATCTTTAAAATGCGAGGAATTTCCATTTCCTGAGTATGATGGCTAAAGCTAAGTGACCTTCTGAGAACACTCTGAAATTATACTCTGTCTGAGTCCAAAGTTCAGAATGATATTCATCTTGTATAAATAAGGTTTCTTTGGAAATCATTGTGAGGATAATTATCAGTGCACAAATGTGGTTCCAAAGGCAAAGACGCAACTGGAGGTTGAGGGAATGCACGATTTTAAGAAAAAGGTGAGGTGTAAGAATTAGAAGTCATTTAAACTCTCCAAGTCTTTTTTTTATATCAATCATAAAAAGTAAATCTCAGGCTGGAGAGATGACATAGCAGTTAAGACACTTACCTAAAATGCCAGAGGACACAGTTCAATTCCCTAGTACCCACGTAAAGCCAGATGCACAAGGTGGTGCATGCATCTAGAGTTTGTCTGCAGTTGCCTGATGCCCTAGCACACCCATTCTCTCTCTCTCTCTCTCTCTCAATCTCTCTCTCGTAAATAAATAAAAATATTTTAAAAAATGTAAACCTAGATCAAAGCTATCCCAAAATTACTTTTGAATTTGAATACAGAGACTTAAAAAAATAACATATATGTTGTAGGCTGGGGAGAAGGCTGAGCAGGTAAGAGTGCTTGCTGTGCAAGCTTAATGGCCTGAATCATCCCGAGTTCAATTCCTCAGTATCCATAAGAACAGCTGAACATGACCATGCAAGCTTCTAACTTCAGTACTGTGGGGAGAGGAGACTTGAGAATCACTGGGGCTTGTTGGTCAACCATTCTGATGGAAAATAGCAGCTCCAAGCTCAGTGAGAGACCCTGTCTTAAGGAAACAAACAGATGAACTTCTACACGTAAGTACATGGGGCACATACATGTTATACCACACATTCCACACACACATGCAGAAAAAAATGTGATGTATTTTTATTCAAAATACAGACTCAATTGAACTTAGCTCCCTTAGGCTTTGGACGAGCCTAATGGGAATGATGAAATAAGGTCAGAGAGCACCTCAACAATTCCTAGGAAATAGTTTGACAATGCAACTTAATTACAAATAGCTCCAGTTGTGTACCACACACAAGAAGAAAAAACATTCAATGTGTCAGCAGCCTTCTTAGACCCTTTTTTTTCCCATTATACTGAAACATGGGATTAAGGAAATAGGAGATAGAAATACTGTGTATTACTCCTGCTGCTGATAACATCTATATTTGAAATAATAGAATAACAGCACATCTATCAGCAGCTAAGATATGCATGTTTCAGAACTGAGGAACTTTTAAAATCCCCTTTTAAGCAATGTGGCCACAGAAGACTCTTAATAATTGATTATAATTGATTTTAACCTTGTCCTAACCTGGGCAAAATGGCAAAGCCAATCATCTTTGTCCACGTGGGGTATGAGAAAAGAGCCTCCAGTCCACATCTTTAAAAGCTCCAGACAAGAGCAGAAGATAAAATATTTAGTCTGCCAAAGCCTTGACCTCCCAATTCCAGCCAGTTTTGAACTTGAATTGATTTCCGACAAGGCATCTGGGAGATGATTACAACAAAATGCACTAAAGCTGGGCAGCCTTTATTTTAACATCCCAGCAGCTTAACCTGTTAATAACAGCAATTGTTTTAGATACAATACCAATTTCTGTAACCAACACAAGGACTGGATAATGGCAGCAATCTCACAAGCAGAACAATGGGAGAAAAGGAAGGAGAAGAAAACAAACACAAACCATCCAGCAAAGCCACAATAGAACAGGTATTCAAGAAGAGGTTCTGGCAGGGGGGTTTTCCAGAGAAACCAGTTTGCAGGGAGCAGAACAACATAGGAATCCAGTATACAGTCCAAAAATAAACAGCTCAGGCAGAGAGGAAGGATGTCGAAAATTTACCGATAGGCTGTGGGCTCTGTGATCACATCTGTATTTTGACTAGGACACCTGAGCTACCCTTGGGCAAGTTATTTCACATTTCTATGCCTAATTTTCTTTGTTTAAATCAATACTGATTTTAAAAGAATAGTTTGAGAGCTGGAGAGATTGTTCAATGGTTATAGGCACTTGCTTGCAAAGCCTGACAGCCTGGGTTTCATTCAGTACCCACATAAGCCAGATGCACAAATGGCTCATGCATCTGGAGTTCATATGATGTGATAAGAGGATGTGATAAGCACATCCATGCTCTCTCTCTGTGTTTTCTTCTAGTTCTCTCTGCTTGCAAATAAATAAAAGAATTTTTGAATAAAAGGAATAGTTTGAGACACAACTACAAAGCTATAGACAAACTAAAATTTTCTTTTGGCCACATTACAAAATAATGGAAAGGCCAAATTACTTTTACTAATTTACTCTAATTCAAAATAGCACCAATTCAACATGTAATCAATTTAAAATTATAAATGTAAAATTTTATACTTATTTTTCATTCTCAGTCTTCTAATGCTGTGGAACATTACACTTCTGTCATATTTTTATTCAAGTTAGCTATATTCCAAGCACTAAGTAGCCACATGTGGCAGGTGGTAACCATATTGGCCTGAGCAAACTTGAAAAATGAGAGGGTCTTCTCTAACTATAGCATGTCATAAGTAGTCGAATTGTTATGCTTGTGTTTTTCATGTTAAATCAGCTTCAGATTGAAACTTTAAGTGCAGTCTGCTGGCTGGTGAGAATGGGTCACTAGATAATTGTATCTATGCCCTCAAGTTTGAGCTTAGCAGTCAATAAGGTCTACACTGAGGTATCCACATAGCCTTTAACCCTGTCCCTGTTTTTATCTATGCTACTTGGTTATAAATGGACAGGGTATGTGGCCAGAGTGGATGGTTGCAAAAAATTTCATGATAGAGCTCAGCATGCTCTATTAAGTGAAATGATCTACAATATCTCAAGCTACATATGTGAGATCGTTCAATCATTCAACCACCTTTTGAGGCTGGAATAGTCAACGTAATTTAACATATTGGAGATTGACCTTCAAAGAAACTAATTAGCGTGCTTTCCTGTATCAGGCTCCTAGAAATACTATGGATTGCCAGCCTATACAGATGCTAATGCCAGACTCGACCACCAGGAGGCGCTGCTTTTACAAATGACAGCATGTCCTCCTCCATTCCACAACCACAAGTTTTCCAAATAGAAGACTTGGAGTGGGGAGGGAGAGGGGGAGAGGAAAGCGAAGGAGAAGAGTGGGGAGATATAGAGCTGCTAAAAAAGTGTTTTTACTGTTCAAAACCTGAAAATGTCAGAGCATTATAGCAAAGGATACCATTCTAAAGAATTTATACCTCCCCCGTCCAGGTCATGACTACCTCACAATCAGGAAGAAGGCAAGAAGAAAGGAAGAAGACAGGCATGGTAAGGGAGATAAAGAAGGGCATATTCACCAAGAACTGTAACATTTATACAGAGCCTCAGGCTCATGGCATAATTTTTTCTTACACTTAGGCTGAACATCCATGATTCAAATTCACATCATACCTCTGACAACTCCATGGATCATTTCTAGTGACACGGCCTCCTCACTATGACTGTCCCTTTGCCAAGAACCCATCTTCAAGCTCAGATCCCTGCCATCTCATCACAAAGCTGTCATTGATAAGGGTAGAATGTTTAATTACTCAAATTTTACTTATTTTCTCCAAATTTATATACCATGTTAATTTCTTGATAGTTTTTTTTCTGCATTGGGAAGATTTCTAGGCATGGGAAATTAGACTGGATAGGTGAATTTTTTTAATGACAATACATGCTATTTTCTGATGACTAGCAGTATAGAGTTCCAATTATGAATTTGGGCAGTAAACCATTTATTCTAATTGCATTGTTGACTAAAATGAACCTCCCCATAGAAGGCTTTTATAAAAAAGGCTCACGGAAATTTTGCGGAAGAGGAGGCGGAAAGAATGTCAGAGTCACATGTTGGGTCATGATATGCAGAGACATTTAGCTTACCCATAACTGTGGGCTAACTCCACAATGCATGACCCGTATACCTCAACAAGGAGGGGCCAAGGGGAGGGGGTAGGTCATGGATGAGCCTAATAATGGTACCAAACTGATTGTATTTGCTGAATACAGAACTGACTAAAAAAAAAAAAAAAAAAAAAAAAAAAAAGGCCAACAGCTAGACCATGACATGTCTTGAGAACTAATGTAGAAATGAAGCCTAATCTGCTATTCACTGCATTTTGACATTAGGAGTAATGCACATCATGATTATACAGATATTTTTCTTCAACTTGGTCAAATCATACACTAGTGTTATATGTACAGAGGGTGATAATAGCTTATGTGTACTGCATATTTTCTGGTGCCAAGCCCTGCTTGAGGGCTTTATGTGATTATTTAGTTCTCACCAACTTAGGCACTTTATTCCTATTTCATAGTTAAGGAAACTGGGGCAAATAATATTTTTAAACATTAAAAATATATTTGGGAACCAGGCGTGGTGGCCCATGCCTTTAATCCCAGCAGTTGGGAGGCAAGTGTAGGAGGATCATCTTGAGTTTGAGGCCACCCTGAAATTACATAGTGAATGTGAATTCCAGGCCAGCTTGAGCTAGAGTGAGACCCTGCCTTGGAGCTCCCCCAAAATCATACACACACATTTGGGGCTGGAGAGATGGCTTAGCAGTTAAGGTTCTTGTCTACAAAGCCTAAGGACCCATATTCACTTCTCCAGATCCGACATATGCCAAACACATGAAGGTGAGACAAGCGCAAGGTCACACATGGCCACGAGGTGGCGCAAGTGTCTGGAGTTTGATTACAGTGGCCAAGGCCCTGGTGTGTCAATTCTCTCTCTCTCTCTCTCTCTCTCTCTCTAAATATATATATCCTTTTCTCTAATTATCATCTACTATATTTCTCAGTTTGCATTCATCCATAATAGTAACCTTATCGTGGTTTTGGTCTCACTACTATTCCATCTTAATAATAAAGTTGTGTCTATTGATAGTAGAGGTTCTTTGTTTTTGCTTTTTTTTTTGTTTGCTTGTTTGTTGTTTCAAGTTGGGGTCTTACTCTAGCCCAGGCTGACCTGCAATTCACTATGTAGTCTCAGGCTGGCCACAAACTCACGACGATCCTCCTACCTCTGCCTCCCAAGTGCTGGGATTAAAGGCATGCACCACCACACCCGGCTTTATCTTTTTATTATACTAGGCATTGACAGTTTTGACTGAACCTAATACAGAATTTTCCTAGACTTTCCAGATTTCACTGCGAAATTACAGTGACCAGATATTTCATGTGAGCTCTGTGGTATGAGACAGTACCACTCATCTGCCTAGAAGTTCATGCTTCTGGCTGGGCCACCTGTCTGAGGTAGTTGAGCCTGTGCCCCGTAACAGCACCTTTGCCAAGCCTTCAATTGCGAACATTTTCAAAGCTTCTGCATATATTATACTTAGAGGTAAATTTGTGGCTAAAGCAAGTCCCATGGTCAAGTTCAGGGTCAAAATTGAAGGGAGATACACAAAAGTAGACCTGCATTAATTTAACACATAAGAAACTCTTTGAGTATGCTTTCTCCTCTTTCAACATGTGAAGAATATGTAAACCCAGACATAAGATGAAAGAAGAAAAATAAATCCAAATTTTACAAAGACCCTAGAATGTATCAATTGCAAATGTGGCTTTTAGCCGAAGTCTCATATAAATAAATATCAAACCCTATATTCCCACTGAAATTAATGTTTATTCAAGGTAGAGTCTCACTCTACCCAGAATGACCTGGAACTCACTCTATAGTTCCAGGCTGGCTTCAAACTCACACCAGTCCTCCTACCACTGCTTCCTTATTGCTGGGATTAAAGGCATGCACCACCATACCCAGCTAAAATAAATCTGTTTTCATAGCATGTTTTTGGAAAGATGGCTGCCAGCTTAGTTTTTAAATGAAAAGCATTATTTTATTTGAGGATACAACAATTTTAAATATTTTTATAAGACTGTCTACTAGACGCTAAAATTTAGCTAATGCTCAATTTTTGCCATGGGAACTTGTATTTTCCTGAACCAGTAAGATTACAATCAGACCTGTTCATCCTCTGCTGAAGCAATGAACAATGATGTGTCTGAGAAAGAAACTCAAAGTGCATCATTTATCTTATCCTATTTTCAATTAGGCCGAAGAAAGCGTAAAGTTGGTTCCAAACTACATCACAGAAAAAGAGTGAGTAAATTTATTATACCAGTAGAGTGCTAATCTTAGCAGATGGTAGAAAAAATATTTTTAGCATGAAATATGCTAAAGCAATAAATCTGAACAAGGTGGATCTTATCAACTAATATCTCCCCAGTGTGAGGTAAAACTCCTACATGACAACTCAGCATTCTTCTGAAGTCTGAGCAGAAGCAGTTAGATATGGCCTTTGGTGAAAGAAGAGAAAAACAACAAAAATGAGAGGTAAATTATATATATATATATATATATATCCCAGGATACCACATCAAATTAAAAAGAAAACAAATAAGAGTGAAGCCGTGCTATGTTTTAAATGCTCTTGAATTTTATTTTTTAAATCATACCTACCCCAGCATCTTGTCAGTTCTCCATTTGGGAATTTTCCAATTTGGAAAACTTACAAGTTTCTATCAGTTCAGCTTAACTAGACATGAGCTCACACTGTCACACGCACACATCACCATTATCCAAGGCAAGCAACTAACAAGACATAAGAGGAGGAGACTCTTGAAAGTAAGGCAGAGTCTCAGGACACCTGGATAAGAGCTCTTGACCTCATGTGTACATCCAGTTTATATTCAACAATATCCAGCTGCTAAGTCCAAGCAATTGGAATGGGCTGGTCATTCAGAACAAGTCATGCATAGTACTAAAGAGTTCTACTTTCAGAAGCTGAGGAGATGGCTCATTGGCTAAAGGCTGTTGCTCAGAAAGCCTGGTGACCTGGGTTCGATTCCTCAGCAGACACATAAAGCCAGACAAAGTGGCACATGAATCAGAAGTTTATTTTCAGCATCAACAAACTGTGGCACATGCACACATATGTAAATAAATGTAACGAATGGATTTCTACTTACAGAAAAAGATGAGTAAAATGCAACTTTAAGAAACAACACAGGGAGAGTTTTGACATGTTGCAGAAGTCTGAGAGTTACTTGAGCTAGGCATTTTTCAGGTTAACAATAAACTATACACTATTTAGCCATCTTGCATTTGATTAATGTCCATGTCTCCACAAAGTGATGTGTTAGAATAGATCAGAGTGGTGATGGGTCTATGATCAAAAAACAAGAAATCCATGCCCAAATCTGCCACCAATCTTCCATGTCACTGAGTTCATTACACAAGTTTTCTTGGATTTCAATTAATTGTCAACAAAATAAAGACTAAGTCTTTAGTGTCACTGTATAAAAACTAAGTGTGAAGAGGAAGGAATGAATCAGAACAATTAGAACAAGTTGTATTTGAGTGAAGCAACAACAAATAGGATTCAGTGACTCAAGAGTCTAGGCATTCCTCCTAATTAATCCTGGCAGTGTATCAAACGATTTGAATTGTGCCTTGTTCATTCACTTGAATTTTTAAAAAGTTTAACCTAACAAGATGCCAAATGTGGAATAAATTTGTTCTGAACAAATTATGAAACACTGTCTTGAGTGGACCGTACTACCTATGGTCTTATAAAACAGGCAGGAGATGGATATTAAGAGTAAAGAAATAATTGAGAAAAATTTCTCTGATAGGCAAGTTGGAGTGAGGTGAGGAATGATAAGGAAACTGAGTAAAGGGCCATGTAAGCCACTCCTGCTGATTTCCCTCGAGCTAGCCCCTTACAGAAGCCCTCCTTTGCATCTCTACCATGCACATGAGCAGTTTGGGTGGGAGGTTCAGCAGCAGATGTGCATGTGGCTGTCCTTGGTCCTGATCATCTGCCTGCTGTGGCATGGCTGTTTCTCCTGCACAAGGTCCACCATAGATCTTTCTCCAGGTCCAAATGAACAAGGATTTGTGAATTATCTGTAAAAGAAACTAGTTCATATGGTGTGAAAAAAAGATGAGAGAGAGAGAGAGAGAGAGAGAGAGAGAGAGAGAGAGATAAACATGACATCAGAAGAAACAACCAAAACTTTGATATAATCCTTAAATAATTACAAGTACCATTAATAAAATAACCAACTACCATGTTCAAGTGTGAAACTACTCAAGAAGAGTATAACATTTTGTGTCTAAAGCTACATAAGCATGGAAAGTCCTAATACAAACAAGCATATTTAGGTCAGGGTGCAGAACAGCAAAACTGGCAAAAAAAAAAAAAAATTAACTCAAAATTTTGTTCGAGGTACACTAATAACCATAGAACAATGACCACATGGACTAAGTAATGACCTCATTTGTTGAGGTACACTACATAATGATCTCATTGGTGGAGGTACACTAAGCAGTGACCCCATTGGTGGAGGTGCACTAAACAATGTCGTCACTGGTGGGGGTATACTAAACAATGGCATGACCTCACTGGTTGAGGTACACAAACAATGACTTATTGATTGAGGTATATTAAGCAGCTCACTGGGTTCTTTGGCTTCATCCTTTTATCCTTGGATGGCTTAAGAATTTCACACACTGAAACAGAACAGACAATGGCTACTTGCTTTACACTGCACATAGCTAATTCCATGAGGGCATGGGGACTGATTGCTTAGGTGACATCTAATCAGGAAGCTGATTCCTCTAACTCTGAATATCTTTTGAAACCAAAGTATAAAGAGAAAAAAGAAAACACATAGCTGGGCATGGTGGTGCATGCCTTTAATCCCAGCACTCAGGAGGCAGAGATAGGAGGATCAGCATGAGCTCAAGGCCACCTGAAACTATATAGTGAATTCCAGGTCAGCCTGAGCTAGAGTGAGACTCTACCTCCAAAAACCAAAAAACAAACAAAAAAACCACACAGCGTTTCCCAAAGTGCCTCTTAAAGAAAGGTGTAGTGCCCTTCAACCATCCAGCTGTGGTGATGTGCCTTGTTTAGGGAAAGGGCTTGTGAGAAAGAATGCTAGTAGCACCCTAAATTCTGTTCTCTCCAATTTTTCATATCAATATAATCTTTTAGTAGGACTTCTTATAATTAAGGTTATATTATACAGCCTTCTAGTGATTTAGAGGGAGAGAGAGAGAGAGAGGAGAAAAAGAGAGGTATATCTTCCTTTCCAGTCTACACAGATTTCACAGCTGTGTCACCAGTACCACAGCACAAAATGTAGTGTTGGGCTCTAGTCTAGGCATATTAGAGTGGTGATCTGCATGGACTTTAATCAATACAGAGCTGCCTCACCTCACCAACCCTGGACTTCATTCCTTCATATCGCAAAGAGGTAAGCATGTTTTCTTCGTTCTAAGCCACTGCAACTTTTCTGGTTACTAGCAGCTGAACCTAATCCTAATTAATGCACTATTCCTCAACATTTGATGAATGCATAGCAAATACTGGGACATGTACACACAATCAAGAAAAATAAATAAATAAAAATAACAAGCCAGTAAGTAAAATATTTCCATGAGATCTTGTAATTTCTACATGAAACTAGAATACCCATATACCTCCAAGCATAGGAATTTGAGCTGCCTTTCATCAAAATTAAAAAAATTAAATACTTTTTCCAAAACAATTTAGTTATAATGTGGTATTTTCCACAAAACAATTTTATTTCTCTGAACTCCTAAATCTTATACCTGGCCCAGGAAAAATGCTGTGAGCATCACAATATTTTAAGTGGGCAACAGCTAGGGGTTTGAAGCCACCATCCACCAAAAATAAGCTAGCCATCCTAGGTGTCTAGCTTCCCAAGAGATTGGCAACTCTCTGTTCCTGGTGAGACAGAGGTGTGCACATAAAGCTAGTTTAAAAAAAAATCTTGGTATTTTGATGCAGCCTTATGAGTGGCCAGAATCACATTAACTATGCCCTATATGGAAATTGCTGTGACCCTTATTTCTTGTATTGAAAAAAATTGCCAATTGATCTTGAATGCAAAAGATGGTGGTGAACTCTTTGTATGCAGACAGGTTGCATCTCAAAATGGACAACCAGTTGTGAACACTTTACAGAAAGGACCAAATCCTCTCCCCAGAGGCCCCTCCCTTCTCTCTTCTTATTGCCTGGAAAATGCCAGGAAAGTTTAAAATTAATGGCAACCAATTGAAAAAGAAGAGGAAATCAAAGAAACATTTATTCCTTGAGAAGCAGCCCTATTTCTCTCACCTTTGCGTAAAAGCACAGATGGTTTCTGTCAGTTCTGGTTTCTGTGGAGGGAATGGAGAAAGAAAAGCCTCTACATAAGTCAGAAAACATGTTTGAAGCACCAGCAAAATGTTTTCATTTTAAATCTCAGAGGAATACAATACAAAGCAGGACCATATATTATGTTAATTTAATTAATTGCAAAATATGAGATCTTCAGAAATAAAATCAGAAGCAAAAGACAGGCATTGAAATAAAATATGGTGAACCCACAGTAATAGGTACACAATTCTCCCCTATGAGACTATAAATGCCCAGTTCTAATTTACCTGAGACCCTAACCAGGATCTCTAGTATGACTGTAGCCCCTGACTAGGCACTGAAGAGGGCCAATGTGTTTCAAGGGGCTGCCTCAGAATACAAGCTGAATGAGACAAAAATATTTAAGTTTTAGTCCCCAGAGACCCCCTTATTGGACCTATAGCTATTGCTCTCCAGCAATTACTTAATTTTAGCCAAATTTTGGTGTTGAGTGAAATTTTGTGTGGAAGCATAAAGACATTCCCATTGACCGAAAGACAAAAGCCCACATATATTCTACTAATGGGGATTGCTACAACTATTTTTGTTTGCATTGTATAAAGAAGTAAATGTTATTATTAAGACAATTTTGCTAAGTGAACACGGATCTGAGTCAACTCTAAATGAAGAAAAGTAGTCCAATGGACTTTGTTTTCTTGATGGCTAGAAAAAAATAGAAAAGACAGAGGGAAAATCATTACTGCCATATGTATGAGGTAGATGCATGTAACAAAAGCCAGGTTTGTTCTTCTGAAAGGAAGGCTAATGTCTGATGTTTTGAGGCTGCTTCACTACATCGGGTGTATCTCCCCTTCACATTAGTAGATACTGATTTCATTTAGGATCTGTAGTCAGGAGGATTTGACTAAGGTGTTTGAAAATGGACATTCCACTTCCCCTTTCTGTTTCTCCTCTTTTTTTTTTTTTTTCCTCAAAAGGAACTGAAAATTTTGCTGAACAGAATAATAAGATAATCAGATTTCTGTCAGCTCCACTACCAGTGTCCTGAGAAGTAGAAAAACATATTTCTTCCTAATATGTATACAGGAAAATGTTAATATTCTCATAATTAAGACTCCACTTGTAATGCCTGGTTGTGGTACAATATATCATCCATTTAACTTTATTGTGATTGAGCTATGTCACCTTCAACTATAATTACAAGGAAGTCAATAAATAAAGAAGAGTAATATTTATTTCTTCAGTTTTTTTATTAAAAAGAATTAAAGGGGCCTGGAGAGATGGCTTAGCAATTAAGGCATTTGCCTGCAAAGCCAAAGGATCCCGGTTTGATTTTCTAGGCTCCACATAATCCAGATGCATAAGGGGGCGCATGTGTCTCGAGTTTCTTTGCAGTGGCTGGATGCCCTGGCACACCCGTTCTCTCTCTGCCTCTTTCTCTCTCTCTCTCTCTCTCTCTCTCTCTCTCTCTCTCTCCCTCTCTCTCTCCCTCCCTCTCTCTCTCCCTCCCCCCCCTCTCTCTCTCTCTCTCCCTCCCTCCCTCCCTCTTTCTCACTCTCTCAAATAAATAAATAAAATAAAATATATTTTTTAAAAAGAATTAAATGGCCAACTAGCACTAGTAAGAGCAATAGCACAAAGCTCCCCTCACTATTGTCTTTGATAGAAATGATATTAAGCAAATCAGGTTTAATTTCACAAATATGGCTTGCTTCATCATTTAATATGTCATTAAGTGGCCTTTGGTGATCTAAAATGCAAATATTGAAACAAACTGGTATTAGATATATCCATCCTCTCTGGGATAAATTTTCTTAATGATATACCCAGTGACCCTCTCATTCTCCCACATTGCTAGCTTCTGCATGTTGGATTTAATGTGATAACGGCCTATCAAGATGGAATGCTTCTCTGTACATGAAGAATTCTTGCATTCAGATGGAAGAGTGAATAATTCTTTCTTCAAAAGTGGCTGAAACTAAGAAAAATTGGCGAAACAAGCAAGGGTGCTGTTTTTCTGATGAACCGGATACCAGCAGAAGGGGGAAGGAGATCAACACAGAGAAAAATCAACTCCTACCAAATCAGAGAGCCAGAGCCTCAGAGGTCCCCAACACCTCATCACTGAAGCAGACCAAAAATGAACCCAACATGGCTCAGGGAAATTTTGCAGAAGAGGGGGTGGAAAGAATGTCAGAGTCACATGTTGGGTCATGATATGCAGAGACATTTATCTTACCCATAACTGAGGGCTAACTCCACAATGCATGACCCATATACCTCAACAAGGAGGGGCCAAGGGGAGGGGGTAGGTCACGGATGAGCCTAATAATGGTACCAAACTGACTGTATTTGCTGCATACAAAACAAACCAATTAAGAAGAAAATAAGTGGCTGAAAATTATAGCCATAATGTGTTCTGATTCAAAGATATGGTAGGTAGTTATGTATCTGGGGATGAACCCCAGCTGTTCATGAATCCCTCAGGTCTAGAGTTACAACAAGGTGATGGAATCCCTACCTGACCAGGTGTTAACATTTGAGTTGAGAAAACCTGAGTAATTCTGAAGTGGACAAGAATGATGAGAAAGTAAATAAAGGGTTAGGGTTGCCAAGGAAATGCCAAGGGTGCATTAATCAGGCATAGGCCATAAATAATCTAACATCCAATAAGTAAGGATTTTGATATTGTGAAAGCTAAAATAACTATACAAGTATGAGGTAGTTACCCTGGAGGGAACTAAGATTAAACACACACACACACACACACACACACACACACACACACACACTTTCTGCAAACTTGCCTTATGTGAGAAATTAGACTTTAATATCTGTGATGCCTGAAAGGAATAATGAGAGCTTGAAAGCTTTTAACCAGGCTTTTACCAGTCAGATCCACTCTGGGTAGGGTTTTCACATTGAAAACAATCATATCTCCTATTATAGTATTCATTCTAGTTTCAAAGCAAAAACATATGAAATAAACTGAGGAAAGTTTATGTCTGTATTACAAGTTCCAACATTCTAATGTCAGCAGTGCATTCAGCCATCTTGTATTTTATATTACCACTAAAGACACAATTGTGCCACATAAATCCTGCCCACCTATAGTATCTCCACTTCCAAACTAGTATCTTCTTTTGTTCCTGATGTTTAGGAAAAAGGAATTCATGTAACTCAGGCTGAAAGCAGACCCATTATCTTTGAATATTCCTTTCCAATGTCCACTAAGTGAATTGTGATGGCTTTGTCATTCACCCTTTAATTAAGCTTAATTTAAAGATTGTCAATACATGCTGGGCATGGTGGCATACACCTTTAATCCCAGAACTTGGTAAGAGGATCACTGTGAGTTTGAGGCTACCCTGAGCCTAGATAGTGAATTCCAGGTAAGCCTGGGCTAGAATAAGACCTTACCTAAATTAAAAAAAAAAAAAAAAAACTATTGAAAAAATAGGTCCTCTGTCTTCAGAGTTGCTACTATTAAGTATGGGCAAAAAGTTCTTTAAGGGCCTTAGATGATACAATGCATTACACAAAAGTGCAAAGAGACAGACGTGAATAAAACACGATGAATAAAAAGAGACTGGAGAGGAACACTGAGTTGGGGGCTTTAGGAAGACTCGGAGAGAACAGACAGCTTTAAAAACAGGGAGAAACTTGACAGAAAAAAATGAAGGCAGGATGGAAAATGAATCCAAATAGAGATGGAAGAGTAGCCCTGAGCAAAGGTTGAAGAGTGGGAAAACATAGATTGGCATCCGAAACAATGCAATTACAGAGGCTGATATGAATGGTTTATGCAGGGCAGACCAGCCTTGCATTTATGTTCCACTGGATTTATGATTGTGGTCATTTTTGAATCCAGGCTGGGGCATTCATGTATGACTAAAAGCACAAGTTAGTCTCTATACATTCCTGCTGGGTCAGTGTATGAAGCAACTGGAGAAATGGAGTGAGGGCTGCCACTGTACACAGAGCTGTGGAAAAGTGGACTATTTTTTGGAAGTAGATTTTCTGCATTTTTGGAAAGCAATCTTAAGGAAGGAGTTTATTTTGGTTTATGTTTTGAAGGAACCTAGTCCATTATGGAGAATAATGGCACAGTAAGCCGGTCAGTCACATTTCAGCCAGGAAGCAGAAGCCAGACAGCCATGAACCCCCAAGAAACACCTATAGTTATTACTCCAGTAACGGTCCACCTCCTAAATATACCACAAACCTTCCTAATTAGTACCATAAGCTAAGGGTCAAGTGTTCAAATACATGAGCCCATAATTTTACATTCAAATTACACTAGTGTGAAATAATATTCAGTGTATTATTAAAAGAAGAAAAATCAGGTTGCAAACATGTATATCCCATCTAGTAAGTCATCCACATATATAGAAAGTAGCTTGAGTGGATATATAGCAACATCTTAATATGTATATGTGTGTATATTTCTTTCTTATTTTTTCTTGCACATTTAGGTTTCTCTTATTCATTAGGGGACCTGCTGGATCCCAGGAACACTGTTTCAAGCTCTTCTTCCTTTCTTCAAAAAAAATCGATTTAGAGTCTTGCCAGATAGCACAGGTTTACCTCAAACACTCCTCTCTCAACCTCTAGAATGCTGGAATTATAGACATGAGTTTCCATGCCTGGCTGTTTTCTTCCTTATTTTGTGTTTGACTTCAAGTACAGTAGGTGGTGAACTACTTAAGGACAGTGTTATATATTCCCATGTTCACAATGACCACTACGCTGCCTAGGTATGATATGAAATTAGTAGGTGCCTCCTTCCTGATGGAGTAAATGATGGATGGACACGTTCTGCATACTGCTGAAAGCTCACAGCTGACCAGCGGCAAATCTTGGATGAAATGCCTCTACTTTCCAATGATGAATAAAGTTTGACTTTTTCTAGTGAGTGTAAGTATAAAGTTCAGGGAAGAATTTTCACAATACTTTACAGAGAGTATTTTCCATGAAAATACATAACCCCAAATAGTCTGAGAGGATTACTGGCATTGCCTTATTCTTAGAAAGGGAACACAGGTGCCAAGGAAATTAAAATCAAATATCTATAACTAAAATGTCAGGATAATCATTTACCATGGTATTATGAGTTCTGAGTAATGCCAGCCTTTTCTGTGTTGTTGACCCTCTCTCTTATCCTGAGTTTTTAGTTCCCATATATAAACGAAACATCTTCCTGAAAGAGCCTGGATCTATTTGCCAATGGGTTTATGGCTCATGTTTATATAGGTTGTAAATCCCTTTCAGGAATTACAAAGATACCTTGCTTTGCTTTTCCTAAGCTGTTTGTTTTTGCTATTACTTTACATATTGTTCTGTGTGTCCAAGATACCAGAGATCTGTGCATTTGGCTCAGCAAATGTCCCCTCTACATTTTCTATATTAATGTTGAATATCAGGGTTCATAATTTGTAGCAAAACTAACATTCCATTTTTAGTCAACTCTGAGAGTCAAGTATAAATATCGAAGGCATTAGTTATACACAGTGAAATATAACATCTTGAAAAATGAGATTTCAAGGTAACTAAATTTGATAAAAATAAATTAATTAATTAACTAATTAAACCAATAATTTGCAGCTTATGTGAGAGGGTGGTTGGGAGAGTCATCTGAATCACAGAAGTAAATGTGTTTTGGAAAAGATCATGCATAGTGCATAATAATTGATACTAGAGTATTAATTTGGTCAGTATTGCTTGTTTTGATTCATGTCTCCATAAGCAATACTGATGAGAGAAACACAAAAATCTTATTTTGGATTTTAGAAGCAAATTCATTTAAATGGCCTTTGGCTGATAATGACCAAATAACCTGATGGTTCCAAGATTTCCCATCACTTGAAATATTTCCCTTTAAATTTCCTGATAAAATTACTCATCCCAATTCTACACATGGGAAGGTATTTCAGTCCCTATCACATTTTGGGATTCAAAAAGGGAAGGAGAGGGAAGTCCTTCTTTCCTGGTCACTCCAGTGATCTTTTTCTGCATATAGCTTCTTCAGACTGCTCCTCTTTCCTGGACCATTACTGATTCTGAACCTTTGGCTTCCTCCAAAAGCACTATAGATAAAAAGCTATTGTATTCTGTGTGAACTTTAACCTAGAATTTGGATAAAAAGAAGAGATCCACACCATAGAACAAAGTAAGAACAATCAAATATTGAAAACTGCACATGATTATTCAGCTGTAGGTCTCTTGCCCATCATTATCCCAGGTAATTTCTCACCAGACATTTTGTTCCTTAGACACCCAAGCAAAAGGCTCCTGCACCCTTTTCTACTGACTATCACTGTAAAATTCAAATTTTATGGCTGTTTTTATATGCAGAATGATGTGACTGTTTTCTCTTAATTATTTTTGATAGTGGGCCCAAAGGATTTTGCCTTTCTCAGGAACTAGGACTCCTCAGAGTATTTTCCTAAACACAAGTGTCACCTATCTCTAAATCTTATCATCCTTAGCAATACAGAGATTTTTAATTTTTGTACATTTTTCAAGGTTTAAGTCTTAGGCAGGGTGGCAGTAGCAGTGATGCTAATGAGATACTCATTAAACACAGCACCTCTTTCTTTGTGGAGGAGTTTGGAAAACTGCCTGAGCTATAAGAAGTCTTGTTTCCTGTATACTAATTTCACCAAAATGATAAGTGGTAGAAGAGACAAGAGGTACAGGTCGTCAACTAGTCAGTCACAATACTCAACACTATTAAGAAATGTCTGGTCATCAGAGTCCCATGGAAAATGCTCTTCTGAAATACACAGTTCTATAGAGTATCCAGTGATGAAATGAAACCATGTACCCAGCACACATGATTGTGCTTGCAAAGTAACAGAGTGTCATTTTAATTTCCATGGATTTACTTAAATCATGATTGCTATGATTTTAATTGACAGATGACATTGTATGCTTTTATCATGTACTACATTATCCTATAAGGTACTCATTGTGAAATTATTAAATCTAGCTACTGAAACAATGCTTTCATAGTGATCACTACTATGGTAAGACCAAAAAATTCAAAGTAAAATGACCATAGACTCCAACAATCCCCATGTTAAGGATATTTCCAAAGGAAATGAAATCAATATTTGAAAGGGACATCATCTGCTTATTGCAGCAATATTTAGCAGTTGATGCATGAGTCAATTGAAGGTTCCATCAAGGATGAACATTAAAAACTAATGTAGGACACAGACACAATGGAATATTACTAAGCCGCACAAGAATGAAGTCCTGTCATCTGCAGCAATATAGATGAACCTGAGGGACATTGTATTAAGCAAAATAGGTCAGAAAAGAAGTGATATAATTTTGAGTGCACACTATCTACCAAGTTTGGAACACAGTTTACATGAAGTTTCTCTGATCATCAAAACAAACACATATTACCATTTTTATTTTCAGACATGCTGTTTCCCTGAACACTTAGTTTAAAAGTAAAATGGCCCCAAAGTCCATTCTCTCCACAGAACACCATTCTGGTTCCTATGTGGTTTGGAGATGGAAGTAGACTGACCACCCATGCCTAGGTGTCTCTTCAGTACTAGAACCTGTTTCCAAGAAAATTGCCAATGGGAGGGTCTGAGAAAGTATGACTCTTATCTACCTTAAAGGTTGATCATACCCCACTTCTTGCTAGAGCCATTTATGAATCTGTCATTCATAAATTTGTCCAAACCCTTTTAAAATCCATTTATATTTCCTTCTAGAATCACCTTTTAGAATAATGAGGTCCCTCATTTTATTACTTCTGTATGAATTAGTATTCTCTTTCTTTTGTCCTTAGCTGACCTCCATCAAGTTTCAGAGGGCACTCACCACCTCCTCATTTGCCCCAGGCTAATGGATCCTTAAATACCCTTACATCATCCATCTAAGATGACAGAACATTTGGAAATCTGATTCTACCAACCAATCACAGGACCATAGTGTTCCTTGGCAATCACTGGTAACTGTTGGGTGCAGTTGGGGTTGGCAAGTTGCCATTTCAGGTTTCCAGTCTCTGACAGTTTCAGACCAAGTATCCATGAAGTAGCATGTCTCCTGCCCTAAAGCTTGAGGGTCTTTCCATGAGAACCTCACCAACCCCTTAACATGTTGTCATTAAATTAAATGAGACTTTGGAGGGGATGGAGATTCAGCAACCAATGAGATTAAAATAGGACCAGAATTTTAAAGGCAGAAACATGTAAGGACACTGAATTTGGACACAGGTAAAGGTGGTATACCTTCCTTGGAACTAGAATACTGCAATAACATGAAAAGGAGGAAACCTCATTACTAGAAGTGGATTATAAACTCAAGCAAAAGCGACTTTCAGGTCACTAACTTTTCTTAGACTAATGACTGGAAAGCAGCTTATCTAGCTTATTTTATATGTACCTAGTTTATCAAGGACTTGCAACACACTGAGGGGTAAACATAAGACAGTTTAATGTTTTTTTCTATAGCAGATCACCTAATTTTTCCACATTAAGTTCTCCTTTCCATTTGGTAAATCAATATCTTAATGTGTTGGTTTGATTTCATAAGTCTGTAGTCTGTTTTGGTAGTTAAAACTCATTAGTTTATTTTAAAACCTCAACCTCAAATTTGCTTCAAATGTCTCCCTTTTCCTTCCTAGTTTAGACTTCTAAGTTAAGAGTCCTCTGTGGCCTTTAACAGACTAAAGAAATGATGTGGATACTGAGGTAGACATATCTGATTACATAACGTCTCTTTTCCAAGGTCACTGCCTACTACTAGGCTGGCTAAGCCATGCACAATTCTAGTCTCCTTATTTGGGTAGATGGCAAAGCAAACAGTACCCTAGACTCAGAAAAAGTCCAGTTACTTCAGTGGCATTCCCAAAAATGAAGCTATGGTCAATATGTCTACTTGCTTATGGCCAACTTGCCAGCTTTCTGAAGGAAACAGAGGCTAATAGACAAATATCTTCTCAATGGAGCTGGTCAGATTGCAGTTGGTTTCCCTGAGTTTTTCTGTTGGTCTTCCTTGTCTTCAGAGTGTCACCAACCCTGCCTGGGGTCGAGGCTTAGCTCTGCTTTCATTGTCCCTCATCTTCCACCCTGTCCACGACCACTGTCATGGGCTTGGTCAGTATGACAGCATCCTATAACTTGTATCACGACAGCACACCTACCACTACCATTTCTCTATTCAGATTCTCAACCGATCGAAAACATAACTTAACAATTTCTTTGAAAATAATCAAAGATTTTTTTGACTTTTATTCAGTTTTAGGCATTGTCCAGTTTATCAATGTAAAAATGAACAAGAAGATGATGAGGCAATGCATGTACTCATGCAAACTGGAGGAAATGCACATTTTGCAGGCATGTGATGAAGAGGCAGAGTTCCATTTCCTTGCTATCTGTAATGACATCCATAGAGCTCTCCCCAAGGTTATAAATCTTTTTCATGCAGATTTTCTAAAAATGAGCTTAACCTGTGTTAGATATAGTTACGGATGTGCAGACACATTTAAACTCTCTTTAAGCAACAAATTGAAGCCATCACTCCAGCTAGAAGTTGAATCTATTAATTGTCCTCAGTGATTAAAATGTAGGAAAAATCTGCCTAAAATAAATCACTCATGAAAATTAACCCTCCAGGGTCTGGGTACTGTTTAGATATAGAACAGAGTGTCATAGCCATTGTTGACACTGAGAAGCATTTGGGATGAACAAGTGCTGAGTCATTTTAACATTAACAAAGTGCCATGGACAGTTATCACCCCAATATATTATTTATCTCTGGGGCCTCCTGATCCCTGTGCTTACTATGGAACCCTCCTGTGATATTGAAGGCCAGAGCAGCTCTTCTCCCTAACAGTGTTGTATCTTTGGCAACTCGAGCAGGGACTCAGAAAATCAATACCACTTCATGAGCCAGGTCTTGGGCTTCTCCTTTTACGAGGATTCTGTCAATGCACGGGGCCATTACTGTACTTTAAAGGCATGATATAAAATTGCTTCGACAAGATATAAGACACACCATTTTCAAGAACCTGGTGAGAGTATTTTAGTCAAAGTTAAATAGTTTCATCACGTAATTACTTCTATTGGCAAAGCGCCAGCTGAAAGCGCTCTCGGAGGCCTAAGCCTTCCATCACGGCTGGGGGCGGCCCGGGAGCCTGGGGCCTGGACTCAGATTGCTCTAAACAAGGTCAAACTGGTAAAATGGAGGCAGAGTCAAGCATCTAGGCCATTGCAGTGTCACAACAACCATATTGACAAGTTGCCCCCCTCCTTTGTTTTCTTCCTCCAACTAAGTGGTCTGAAAGTAGCTTCAGTTTTATGATGATAAAATATTTCATCGTGATTTGAAGTCTGGTAATTCATTTTTTTTTAAATGAATGTTTAGAATTTATTCAGGAAGAAAAGGAAACTGTTGGTTTCTCCAACCAATTTCCATTATCTGACAAAATTTAACTTTTGTATTTTATGAGGTTTTATGTATTCTACAAAACCATTATCTGGTTGTCTACTCATGATAAAGTTTAATGACTCATATAATACTTTAAAAGTCAATGATAGCATTTGTGTGTATTTATGTTTTCTTTCTTTTAATATATGTAGGTATTGTAAAGACAGCTCTTATTGGGAGGAAGAAAGAGGCGAACATTAAAAACAGAAAATCTTTCAGTATTTAGCCATTATCTGTACACAGTAAGAACGAAGCACCACAACCTACACTGTGGGTGAGGTTTGAGAAAAGGTGATGACTGCATGACCACTATTCATAGCCAGAGATTGCTGTGGCATGCCCCAGCTCTGAGCTTAGCTTCTGTACTACAAAAGCTACTAGTTGGCTACCATGCAATTTTGACAATTTAACAAAGATTTTAAATAATAACTATGAGAAATTGATCCAAAGGACATTCATATACACCTCGCAGAAATATCTCCCAGAAACTAATCATAGGAGCCTGCCCTTTATAATCAGACATGTTCTTCTAACTCCACTGCTAAGTAACATGGGCTGAGTTTGGATGCTTAATAATAATGAGAAGAAAAGGAATTTTCTCTCCCACTCATCTCACTTCTACCTGCAGAATTCCAATTATGGTTGCTTAATCCCCACATATATTCATTTTAGAGTTATACAAATGAATTTTGAATTTATATATCTATTATTGGATTTATTGGACTTAATGATTTGGATCTAAATAGCACTTTCTTCCTGTGCCATAACAATTTTCATGAATGACCTTATTTATTTTCTCTGTAAGCCTCAAAGGGAAGGTAAGAAGAGGCAAAGATCATTTAACCCATTTTGGAAGGACAATTCTGATAGGAATGGATCAATGTGTGGCTGGATTTTTAACTGCCAGGAGTCAAGCACACAGTACATTGTTCATGATTGTACCTCTAGCAGCTAGAATAGTACTGGACGCAAGAAATACTTGCTGAATGAAGAGATGGGTCAATGGTTCCATCACTCACAGGGAATGTATGACAGAGTGCTACACGATTTTAATGCTGGTGACGTAAAAGCTGGGTTGTTTGGCAGTCTATATATCTCAGTTCAAAATTACGCATGTTTCTCTTTCAAAAGAAGTCTTTAGCCTTCTATACATTATGGATACATGTAAGTGATAGCTTTGAGACAAAGAGGATGTTTTACCAGCCCCATTACAAAACCTCCCCTACCTTTATAGGGGTACAGAAATTTCCATACATGTGAACAAAGCTATTCCTTCCAGAATGAAACACAGGCCATGGATAGAAATTTTTCCTCAGTGGATTAAAATGGATTGTGATGTGAGGAAAGGAAGAAATACAATGGAATTAATGAAGTATTATTTCCAGAGGCTCTGGTAAACCGCAACACGAAGGCCCTGGCAGAAGTTTTCACAGTCACATTTTTGCTAACTTTGTAACTGAGTGATTTTTTTTTTTTTTTTGGTTTTTCAAGGTAGGGTCTCACTCTAGCCCAGGCTGACCTGGAATTCACTATGGAGTCTCAGGGTGGCCTCGAACTCACGGCGATCCTCCTACCTCTGCCTCCCGAGTGCTAGGATTAAAGGCGTGCACCACCACACCCGGCTCTGAGTGATTTTTGTATTCTAGTCTTGTATAAGAACTATCTCTCACATTGTCAGGCCTGTATATCCTGGATATCACTCTAACTGTGATCAGAAACTTATTCTAAAATCTCAGGGATATAATGGAATGCTACAACAAATGTTTGTTTCAGATTTCTGCTCTCTGTTTTACTCAGGTGGAGGTAGCTGTGCTCCACATGATTGTTCAAAGATCTGGCTGACATTTAACCTTGTTTTAACCTTTGTTTTTAGCATTATTGTTGTTGGCAAGAGGGGAACACAAAGTGTAAAATAATATACCAGGTCTAGTTATTTTGAAGTTAAATTGAATTACCTCTCTTCTTCATGCATCGGTCAGATAGCTGTGTTGGTCCACTAAGGGAAAGGGAAACTAAAACTATTTCCTATATGCCACAGAGGGGCAGGGTAACCATGTGGGGGCACACCTGCTCATTCCTACCTCTCAAAACTGCCCTCTGACATTGTAACACAAATGTCCCAAATCTGAACAGATTTGCCAGCACTGAGGAACAAAGTATTCGCCCACTCTGTTCTCAGCAGCTGTGCACTCAGCTCTCAGCCTTACTCAGTTATCGGCACTAGAGCACACAGTTAACAAAAGACAGAAGAGCAGATCACAAAGAACATAAGGTGACTTTAGAAAAAAGTTAGATGTTCTGTACTTGACAACTCTCCTGGGAGACAAAGCTATGAGGGGAAACACCAGTTCTTGGTGTTGCCAGGACCTGGCAGAAGATTCCAAAGTATTTGCATGCTATAGCAACACATAAAATACCTAATTTAGAGTGATCTTCTAACCCCAGTGGTCCCTCTTCCCGTGTGGTATAGGATGGTTATGAATGCAGAACACAAAATCATAGATCTATTTAAAACATGAGGCTTTTTGTAACTTTTAAAAATATTTTTATTTATTTGCAAGATAGAAAGTGTGCGTGTGTGTGTGTGTGTGTGTGTGTGTGTGTGTCCATCCTCTTGCTGCTGCAAAGGAAATCTACATGAATGTGCCACTGTATGTATCTGGCTTTATGTGGGTACTAGGGACTCAAATCCAGGCTGGTACCCTTTGCAAGCAAGCACCTTTACCACAGGGCCACCTCCCCAGTCTGCCTTGAAATTTTTTTGGTCACTTGAATATGTGGTTGTGGAGCATGAGCTTTGTAGATAACAATATGGTGTCACAATATCGAAGATTGGGCATGCCAAATTCATTCATATTCAAGGTTCTCCAAAACCCAACTTCTATTATTTCCATTTCCTTTTCTTTCCATTCCACTTCCCAAGACTGTTGCCACACAGACAAACGCATCCTTTCCTGAGTCAGCCCATTCTGATCCATCTGCCTTTCAATGGAACACTCCAGCTTCTACTTTCACTACTCCCTCTTCTTTCTCTGGTCTCACTGAAAAACTCATTTCTCAGGTCAACATTCAAAATTTTATGGGAAGCAAGCCCTCTTTAGTGTAATGGGCTTATATAAAACAAACAAACAAACCAAGAAGGACTGGGGAGATGTCTCTGTTGGTAAGTGCTTGTTACCCAAATCCCCAACATCCACGTGAATATGGAGCTAATGCCTTTAATCCCAGTGATAGAGAGGTGGAGACAGAGGATACATGAGGCTTGCTAGTTAGCTCTTCTAGCCAAGCAAGGTGAGCTTCAGACTCTGCGAAAGACCCATTCTCAAAAAATAAGATTGAGAATGATTGAGGCTGTTGAATGTTGACATCAAACTCTGACCTCCATATACAAGCAACACATATTCACTTGTTCACACACTTGAACCTACACACACATGAATATGCATTCACACGGGCACACGTAATACACATGCAAAAACACAGATTTTCAAAAGCAGGTGTTGTCAACTTGTTCTTTCCCAGGTTAGCCTGTCACCCTGCTCCAAGGGGAGATCAGCAATCTCCAGCACTTACTTCAGCCTCCAGCAGATGGGCAGGATTTAATGTGCTGCTATATAAATGAATGAATGAATGACTAGTGAAGGTGCAAAGTGATTAAATAAAATCTTAGAGTTTCTAAATGAGGTTCAGACAACTGATCCCAAAGTTTAAAGGGGGATAATAATAGCTTTTTTTTTTTTTTTTTGGCTACGGCAGTAGCTGCTCACTCAGGGACTTATTCCTACCTTTCTGTACAGAACCAAGTGCTATAATTTTCAATGTGCTATTTAGTGTAGCTGTTTCCATAATTGGGATGATGTGAGAAAACTCTATGCTCACTGGCCTCAAAAGTTACCCTTCCACCTAGGCTACTCAATGGTCCATGCTTTCAAAGTTGTCTGAATGACTTCTCCCCAGAGGGACCAAGCAGAAAGGGATGTACTTTCTAACACTACAGGGTTACTGACCTTCCATTGTAGCAAATCTGCAAATGTCAGAGCAATGAGTGTCTCTATAGAGAAAGCTACTGTTTAAAAACAGATGTTTAAAACAGAGGGCCTTGAGAGCTGCCCTCTCTCCAGATACACTTTCTAACAGTTCTGAAAAGTACAAAATACAAAACATACATCATCTTTCTGCCCATTTTCCTCTCTAACACTAAAAAAAAAAAAAAAATGCTGAGTGAGGTCTTGCCTTTGTTTATCCAACTTAATACAGAAGAGAAAATTCCTTAAAAAAATAAAGGAAACCCAAGGACAAGAGAAGATTAAATGGCATGACATTCAGAGAACCAAGTAGATACAATAATGCCAGAGCTGAAGGCAGAGCCTGGGATCCTCTACAAGGTGCCTTGCCATCCTCATTCCTTTATTTATTATCTTGGGAATAGGTTGGATTAAAACCATTTGATGGAGTGGAAACGTATGGCACTGATGTCTAAACAGAAGCTGTCTCCTAGTGGTAGGGGAGGAGAAGAAATAACTAAATTGTGAATTTGGTTTTGAGGAAGCATAATGGCCTATTAACAAGTCACTATTCTGGGAGTATATATGGTTCAAAGAAAGCTTTATGCATCTGAAACTATATCTGAATCATGTATTCATTCAGCATATAATTATATCACTCACATTTTAGCATTGTGCTAGGGATAGAGCCTTAAGAAATAAATGACATGTAGCAATGAGCAAGCTTATAGGGAGATACCAGTGTTTACAAATAATGTGGGTGTTCAATGGTCTTGAGGTGCCAGAGAGAGAAGAAATCCTAAAAAGCATCAAGTGGACATTCTCAAGGGAAAGCATGGAAGATTTCTTGGAGGAAGTGCCATTTGAAAAGGAAGATGCAGAGAAATCACCTCTATAAATAGAAGAAGGACATGCTTCCTAGGCAAGAGAGGCCCACAGGCAAAGTGAAAGCAAAGAAACAAAATATATGTGCAATCCAAATCCTATGAGTTGTGTGTGCTCTAAAGGCTGGAGATATATATAAATGGGCATCAAAAATTCTGAAATGAACAAGCTGGACAAGATGTACACACCTTGCAATAGTGGTGCAATAGTGGCATACAGCCTATGTGGGTAATTAACAGCTCTGTGGACAAAAAACTTGCTCAGTTGGAGAGAACTCATATCTCATACTAAGAAACAAATCAGAATACTATTGATAAGAATGTCATAGACCCCAGACAGAAGCTCCCACTGGTCTTTGATTAAGAATAGTGGCTACACCAATCAAAAATCTCTTGAATAACCAGGTTTATCCTCTTAATCAATTCTTTTCTCATCTTGGTTGGAGAATTTTTGTTTTATTTTGTTTTTACAGATGGCAGCAAAATCTAAGGAGAGCCAAGATCCATCAATATTACAAGAAAAGATCACTGACTGCCAAGTATGAGATGAGCCACCTCTATCACATCTGCCAGGGTCCAGGAAATATCACAGAAGTGGCTATTTAAATACGAGTGCTACTCTCACTGTTAGCTTGACCACCAGCTCCAGGAAGAGAGCAATAGACATTGAGGAGACTCAAACCACATCAAAGCAGAAATCCAGACAAACTCTAGAGTAGACTTACAACACACCACCAAGGTTCAGGGAACATTGCCAAAGAAGGTGCAGAAAGATTGTAGGATCCACAGGGTAGGAAGGAGTATTCTGAAGCATTGTCCCTTCACCCCACAGATGCTGACTAATGCATTCATGACCCCACATTGAGCACCACTAAGCCCACTAAGGAGGGCTCTCAGTGGAATGGGGGTGGGAGAAGTGTTATAAGAGGATAACCTGATGGAATTTTTACCAACACATGCTTTGTAAAATTAATAATTAATAACAATAATTTTAAGGGGTAGAGAAATGGCTTACTGGTTCAGGTGCTTTTCTGTAAAGCCTAAGGACCCATATTCTGCTTTCCATATCCAAGTCATCCAGACACACAAAGGTGAGGGAAGTGCAAGCTCACACCTGCCCACTACGTAGTCCAAGCATCTGGAGTGGCTGAGGCCCTGGTGTGCCAATTCTCTATCTCTCCTCTCTCTGTGTTCTCTCTCTCTAAGATAAAAAATAAATAAATAGTAATTTTAAAATGCAGAAAAAATTACCTTAGTTGAGAAACTTAAAGGAGCAAAGTTTTTTTTTAGTTCAGTCCCAGAGGTTTCAGTCCATGCCCACTTTGCCGAGTTGCTCTTGGACATGTATCAAGGAGAGAGAGGGAAGGGAAGGAGGAGGAGAAGGAGATGATGAGAAGTAGAGAGGCAAAGAAAGAGACTGACTGACTGAGGTTTCAAGGTTCCAATATACCAGCAAAGGGTTTCCTAACTTCTTTCCACTAGATCTCATCTAAAGTTCCCACCACTTCCCAATAGTGCCACATGTGTACAGTTAGGCCCTTGATCCATGAGACATTAAGGGACACTCTAGAGCGAAACTATTACCAATCACAATTATGGTGAACACTAATAGAGGCACCAATAGGCAGGAGACAAAATTAAGTTTTTAGAAAATAAAAAGAAAAACATGAAGGAAGGCAAAAATAAAGATATCAAAATAGTAGAGAGACTGATTGAAGGGAGGAAGTTGTTCTGTGGAAGGCGTATGGGAAGTGAGAGCAAGAAAGAGTGATGGGAGTGAATGTAATCAAAATACATCTTGTACATATATACAAATTGTTGATGAAAAATTTTAAATCCTGAAATCTAAAGAAATGGCCATTCCTTGTGTGGCTTCCACTAGTTTTGATAAGAAACAATGTGTAGACATCTGTAAAATTCATTTTTCTCCTTAACTCACTGTCAAGATAGGTTTATTCACTGGGGCTAATGTCTCTGGCCCAGGGTAGAAGGCCACAATGAAAAACTACTATTATGAACAAGGCTTGTCTGAGTGCACTTTGGCAGAGGGCATGCATCAGGTCCAGTCAGAGAAGGGGTGGAAGAGCTTCCTTGCTCCACAGCTCAGGGTGGGGTGGGGTATGGCTCATACACTCTCCTTTTGCTTGTGATATGGCAAATGTATTCCCCAGGAGAGAAATCTAATGAGAGAGAATCATTAAGATGCAAATCCTCTCTGAGGAGGAAACAAGAGAATGAGGGTAAATGACTAATAGCAGAACCATTTCTGCCAGTGGCCTTTGAAAAAGCAGAAGGGGGCAGGGGTGGGAGAGGCAAAGCAGAGGTAGATAGGGAATGTGGGGTTTAGCCTGCTGCCCAGAGCTGACCACATCCACAGCCACACTTCACTGGATGGCAGTAAGAAGTCATACCTTAGGACAGGTGTTGGCCAACTTCTATAAAAGCCATACAATAAATGTTTACAATCAGAACAAAGAATAAAGACATATATGTATGAAAATGCTGTAATGAAATTCATCACTTTGCATGTAAACTTGAAAAATCAATTAAAAAAAAAAAGAAACAGGCTTTACAGATGATCAGGTTAGGTTCCAAGTACCATAATCCCTTGGTATAGAGAACTGTTTTTCCAAAACCCCATGTACACCAAAATCTGTGTATGCTTGAGTCTCTTTTCTAAAGTGCACACTACTGCATACATCCAATGCACACCCTTGTATATTCTTGACACCATCTCCAGATTACTTATGATGCAACACAAATGCTGGGTAAAATACAAGTTGTATTGTTCAGAGAATAGTGGCAAGAAAAAAAAAATCTCTAGGTAGTTTTATTTTTCAAATATTCTCAACACACAGTTGGCTGAGTGCTGAATGTGGAGACTGACTGAAGCCACCATGAAAAAGATGTGAGGATGAGCAAAACCATGTCCCATAAAATATGTTACAAACAGAAGAGACTAGATTTCACTCATGGGACATATTTATATACTCTGCCTTACAGGGTCTCTAGGTGTAGTCCCTGACCATGGCATCAACATCACCAGGGAAAAAGGAAAAATGTAAATCCTCAGGCCACCCTAATTTTTTTTTAAATCAAGAAGTCTAATTTTGACATTCAATAATTTGTGTTTCATTTTTAGAGAGAGAAATAGCCTTGCTCTAACTCATGGCTCTTGAAGCATGTTGTTCAAGGCAGGCTTACAAACCTCATTTTAGGCATTGATGATGGTAAAATCTTTTTTTTTTTTTTTTTGTCAAAACAGAAGAAAAAGTTCAAGAATGTATGTTGTAAAATCCAGAAGATCCTAATTTGCCCGAGAGCCAATTTTTATGTCTTGTCAGCTGAAACCAACATGGGAGCAATACATCCACCTGCATTTGAATTGATCATGGTAACAATTCCAGAAAACACAATGAACAGTTCTGGTGAAGGAGAAATATGTGGGTGATGAGCTTGGTTTTGCTCAATGGAAGACCAACACAGCTTTCTCCAGCAAATGGTGAATGCTTCAGCCAGTTTCACATTGCTGATAATAATCACCCAACCAAGAGCAGCTTGTGGGAAAAAAGGGTTTATTTTGGCTTACAAGCTTGAGAGGGAAGCTCCATGATGGCAGGGAAAATGATGGCATGAGCAGAGGGTGAACATCACCTTCTGGCTAACATCAGGTAGACAACAGGAACAGGAGAGTGTGCAAAACACTAACAAGAGGGAGCTGGCTATAGCATCCATAAGCCTGCCCCACAACAATACACTGCCTCTTGGAGGTGTTAATTCTCAAATCTCCATCAGCTGGGAACCAAGCATTCCGAACATAAAAGTTTATGGGGGACACCTGAATCAAACCATCACATTCTGCCCCTGGCCCCATAAATTAATAACTATCCAGTATAGAAAATGCAATTCGTTCAGTCCATCTTTAAAAGTCCCTATAGTTTTTATCAATCTCAATGATGTTCAAACATCTCCATAATATAATGTCTTTTAACTGAACCATAATACCAAAAAAAGTCCCCACAAAACCCATAATGGCACAGAATAAACACTCACACTGCAAAAGATGGCATTGGGCATAGCAAAGAAATATTCAACTAATACAAGATTGAAAAAAAAACAGGGCAAACATCAAACTCTATAGCTCCAAGTCCAACAACACTAGTAAGTGGCAAGTCTCCAAGTCCAATTATTTTAACCAGCAACAAGTCTCTGGATTTCCAATTCCACCCCTCCAGGTAGGCTACTCACAGTCCAAGAAAACTTCATCCAGGGCTGGCAGCTTTCCCTAGCAGCCATGTCATGGACCCTGCATCTCCACTGCAAACCATGGTTCATCCTCATGGCTCCATTGGGTCTCCATGCTGGCATCCAGCAAACCTGCTTCACACTTCCAGTGGCCGTTTCCAAAACACAAGACTGTGTTGCAAACGCAATGACCTTCTCCTGCATTTCTTATACTCCTTGATACCAGATAGGGTGCCAATTTGCTACTGCAGGGGGGAATAAAGCAGACTTTAAAAAACAGGACACTCGTTGAGTACTTAGACCACTCCCAAAGAGTCTATATTCTTCCTGTTGCCCCAGTTCAGGTCAGCTGGCCCAATCTCAAAGGTTGTAATCTCATGCAATTGCAGCTGAACAGGCAGAAATTTTGGCACAAGCATTTCATTTTTTTCTGTGCCATATCTCTCTGCTCACACCAGTCCATTTCTATGCAAAGAAACCCTGCACAAGTTCTCAGGACATGGGCATAACAGCAAGCTCTCACACAACTGCTCCTATCCCAGTCCAAACAAAGCTCTTTCTCACCCTCATAAGCCAAACCTCAAAGTCCATAGTTCTTACTGCGTTCAGGTCTTTCAACTCTGATGACAAAATAGACCATCAAGCTGTACTTATAGTACTGCAAGGCATCTCTTAGGCTAAGGTTTCAAATCTTTCCACATTCCTTTTGATAATCAGCTCCAAAAGGCCAAAGCCACACACAGTCAGGTGTCTAGCAGCAACCCCATGCCTTGGTACCACTTTACTGTTGCAGTCAGGTTTGCAATGCTGGTAGAAATCACCCAACCAAGAGTAGCTTGTGGGGGAAAAAAAGGTTTATTTTGGCTTACAGGCTCAAGAGGGAAGCTCTGTGATGGCAAGAGAAAACAATGGCATGAGCAGAAGGTGGACATCAACCCCTGACCAACATCCAGTGGACAATAGAAACAGGAGAGTGTGCCAAACACTAGCAAAAGGGAGCTGGCTATAACACCCATTAGCCTGCCCCCAACAATACACTGCCTTCTGGAGGAGTTAATTCCCAAATCTCCATCAGCTGGGAACTTAGCATTCAGAACATGTAAGTTTATGGGGGACACCTGAATCAAACCACCACAGTGAGCAAAGGATTATGATGGCATTAAGCCGCCGCCTCCTTTGTGATGTCAAGTATGCATTCAAATTTGTGACAGCATTTAAAATATTAAAACATACAGAGATTTTATTACAACTTGTTTAAAATGGCAACCATGAAAAATTTAGTGTAAGCTACCCAATAATCAGGAAACACTTAAACACACGCACACACACACACACACACACACACACACACGAAAGAGAGAGAGAGAACTGAATTTTTAAAGTAAGTTTCTTATTAACTTCTTCTCCCTCATCTATTACCATTCCTGTTTTCCAGCTGTATAAACAGTCTGGAGAGTATGCCCTGAATGAATTCACCGTTCAGAAAACAACATAATTACAGCCATTCCAGCAAAGTGAGTGCCAAAAATGTTACAAATTAATTAAAGGTTAGCATTGAAAATTAAATCCTAGTCAGCTTGAAGTCATCTTTTAGGCTACTTTCTGTAGAATTAAGTACAGAATTCGTTCCACAGCAGTTTGGTTGACAGAGATTCAAAGTTCAGATGGACAGATGGCCTCTCTGCAACTACTACTTTGCTGTGATCTGATACGGCTAATTCCAGCAATACCAGCCAGTAGTAGCTTATGTGCTTATGAGTTGTGCTCAGCATACGGCCACTTCCTTTTTCTCCTGTAAGTATCTAGAGACTCAAAAAATACCAATTTAACTTGCTCTGAACTATTTTGATAAAGGTTGTTGAAAGATATCATCAAGAAAACATTTTGTTTCACTTTTTGTGATTTTTTTCCAGACATTTCAAAACATTTGCAAAAATAGTACCAAAAATCCCTGTACACCATTTATCTAGATAAATGGTAGCATGTTTCAAACATCAATTATTGTTAATAAACATTCAGACATTATACAACTGACAGGTTTTATTCAAATTTCATGAATTATCCCTTGAATATTTTTTCACGAGTCTAGCACTCAATACAGTATCATTCCCAGGACTTATTTGTCATTTTTCCTTCATTTCCCTTTCTCATCACTAAGCTTTTAAATCCAATAAACATCTACTAAGGGCTTGTATTGTGCCAAACCCATGGAAAGTAAACTTCAAGAATTCAAGGATGGTTCTGGCCTTTGAACCACTCATAATTTGGTGTGAAGTACAAATAAAACTAAAGGCTAGACATAGAAAATATATGGAAGTCATATCTCTTTTAGGAATAAAAGAAACAACATTGTTTAGATTTGAAAAAAATGCCTATTTTAATAAAGATGATCTTGACCCAAAGTCTTTGGTCCAAAAGATGATCACTCATTGATGAAAGTTTAATATTCAGAGGACTTGTATGCCACTGCCAACTACAAGACTGTCTTTGGGGTCAGGGATTTCATTTCCAACACCTAAACAATGGATGACAAATAACAAGGGCTCAGTAAGTATCAAATAGAGTAGGGATTTGGAGTCAATTTTAAAACCTACCAAAGGATTTGGAACACAAAGGTTATCTCCTGGTGGCAGTATAAAAGTCTGTATTGACAGTGAAGAAACTCATTCAAACTACAGATTAAATATAAGTTCAGAGGCTAATTACCATCTAAGGGCCATTCTATTTTTAGAATGCTTTGAAACAAAATGTATAGGAGCAAACTATGAAACACTTGGCAGAGAATAGAGATTTTGGCTCCAGGTATTCCTGTATGCCAACTGTTCTCCATTTACTTCATATCAAATTTCATCTCTATTGTTCACTCAAATCCACAGTTTTTGCATTTCTAGACTGCAGTTATTTGAGAGAACATCAGAGGTTGCCAGTGTAACACACTAGCTGACACAGTTCTTTCAAAGGTCTCTAAGAAGTGCAGAACCTTTTCACTAGCCTAGCCCATCCAGCTTTAGGAAAGCCTTCCTGGTAGTGTACAAATCCCAACACTCACCTTTCCTCAGCACCCACTCTTGATTTTAAAGGATTGTTCCAAGTTATGTCTTCTCTAGTTTCATACAATTATTCAGTTCATCAAATCTTCTGAAAATACAGGTTCTAAAATGACAGAATGCATCTGTCATCCCAGAAGATTCAGTATTATTGAAATGTCCATGCATCACATAGCTTTTCTAGTAGCTATATCACAATATGTAACTTTTAAAAGTAATGAACCATTGATATCTTTTCAAAATGTGACACTACCATACAGTGTCATTTTTTCTTATGCACTAAATCAGAGAGAGTTGCGGGTTCTAAGGGATAAACATTTTGGGGGGGTACGATTTTTGTTTTATTTTATTTATTTTTATTTTTATTTATTTATTTATTTTTCTTTTCTCAATTTTTATTAACATTTTCCATGATTATAAAAAATATCCCATGGTACTACCCTCCCTCGCCCCACTTTCCCCTTTGAAATTCCATTCTCCATCATACCCCCTCCCCATATCAATCAGTCTCTCTTTTATTTTGATGTCATGATCTTTTCCTCCTATTATGATGGTCTTGTGTAGGTAGTGTCAGGCACTGGATGAACTTTTATTTAAGTTCCTCTCCATTACATCTGACCCATGGGTACAACCTACTGAGATATCTTTGATAATGAAGCAAATATATGAGTTACTTATCTTATTCTTGTATATTAATCAGAGAAAGTTAAGTCATTTACATCAACACCAAAGTCATCATTTGAAATATGGAAAGAAATAAGACCACTGTCAGGAGTATAAACACAGTCAATTCACTAAACGTACACTTTGTTTTATTAGGTAGCCCTCACTGACATGTGATGAAATGATTTATGATGTCTGTATCTATTATTCTGTCTACATTTTATCACTTCTGTTCATTAAAATGTTCTGCTGAAATCCAGGTTGGACACTAAAGCCTTTCTTGGTGTATCACAAGATGAAGTTGTCCAACTCTAACAAGACTTGGGCAGGAGAGTGGGGAGAGTTGTGAATATTTCATATGCTTCACTCAGTGGAGTAAGAACTACATCACATGGACAGTTAGCTGACTCTGCCACCCCTACTAGAGACAACTTGTTTATCTCATTGTGTTAACTGTACTTTAATGCAGCACCCATCTCCCCCTCCCTCCCTCCCTTCCTTCTTTCCTTCCTCCTGGCTGTCCCTGAATTACAAAAATCCCCTTGCTTCAGACTCCCAAGTGTACTGTAATGTCCATCCTCTTTTGCTTCTTTTTATTTTTAACAGAATATTCTACACACACCTGTTTCCCTTATTTTACAGAACACTTTCTTAGCCTTTCACCTCCATCTCCCTTGCATGTGTGTCTTCAAACAAAGGTTTGACTTTCCTCACCAGGAGCCTGTATTACAAGTTTCACTCCACTAAGCTTCTAGAATTTCTATGAGGATATATTTAACCTTCAGAGGTAAAAAATCTTAAATTTATTTTAAAAATTTACATTCTCTAAATCATCAATGACCCACTAGTATGTGTGATGGTTGGGCTCAATTATCAATTTTGTTGGCTGTAGATTCACCTAGGAGACACATCTTTAAGCATGTCTGTAAGGGAGTTTCCAGGCTAATTAATTTAAATGGGAGTACATACCCTAACTGTGGAAGGTATTATTCTATGGGCTTAGGTCCTGGACTGAATACCAATAAGAAAGCCAGCTGATCAACAACATTTATTGCTCCCTGTTTCTTTACTTACAACTTGATCAGCTGCCTCACACAGCTGTCAGCAAGCCTTCCCTACCATGATGAAATGTATTCTAAAATATGGGCCAAAAGAAACTCTTCTTTGAATTTCTTTTGTCAGGATTTTGCCACAACAGTGAGAAAATCAACTGATATATTATGATACTACATGTATTTTCTCATTTTCTGTCCAGGGATATCAAAATATTGAGTATCTGTTATGTGAAATTTTTATATCATAAACTATTTCTCTACTTTTATTATGGAATTTTTTTCCAAATTGAGAAATAATCATGATGCAAATACATACTCTTTGGAAACAAATTGTAACAACTTTGTGTACGTCATCCAAAGGGCAAGAGTAAGAATGCTTTTGTTAATTAGTGCTGTTGGGCTGGATTGAACTGAAGATCTCAGGGTTCTTTCCAATGAACTATCAGATATTGTTATTTTAAAAGCACATTGCCAATGTAAAGTATGAGGACTTCACGTATCTGAGCCATCTGGTGCCCTCGCAAGGTAACAATTCCAAAAAAATTTAGATAGAAAATTTATTCCTTTGTCTATTATGCTAGAGAAAATTTTCTCTCTCCTTGGAAAGGCCATTCTACTTCACTGATTGCTTAAGTTGTGGCCAGTAGAAAATGCATAGGAGTAAATAATGATGTCACAAATAGCATGCACAAGTATATTACCCACACTGTTACATATATTCATAATGAGAGTGGAACTGTCCCTTAATTATTGGCAGGCCTCCTCCTAATGGAATCTAGCAGTGTGGTTATTCATAAAAAATCATTTGTTTAATAAGTACTATAGGGAAGTCCTTTATATTCTTAACATTTCATTTTCAGAGTAATTGGATAATGGAGGACCTCACATGAAGTGCATTTTTAATGAAAGTTTAAATATTTCCTTATGGCTCAGTGTTACGACCATGACCCAGGACTGGACCCCAGTATCCCTATTTCTTATGGAATTCTTTCTGTTCCCAAGCCATAACACAGAAGTTGTTGAGACCATTGGTTAAACTTTGACAAGGCCTCAGGGACAATAATATAAGCATAGATATGAGCTGGTTTGTTGCATTACCCCATTCAATCCTCTCAAATGTTTCTTCATGGGAAACATTTCTACCCCACTTTGTCAACAAGGGTAAGAATAGTCAATTGATGGGTACATGTGCAAAACTACTAACCTTAAGATGTTTGTCATCATTCCATTATATAATATTTATATAATATCAAATAATATAAGTCTGGCTTAATATGGGTACTGGGGAATTGAACACTGGTCCTTAGGCTTTGCAAGCTAGTGCCTTAACTGCTGAGCCATGGCCTTAGCTGCTCATTTTTATATAGGGTTGAAAGTTAGTATCTTTGGTTCTCTGGCTATTTTCAAGTAAAATATTTTAAAAATAGAAGAAGTTAAGCTGGGTATGGTGGTTCATGCCTGTAGTCCCAGCACATGGGAGATGGAGGAAGGAGGATCAGGAGTTCAGGGTCATCTTCAGCTATACGGAGAATTTGAAGTCATCATGGTTTACAGGAAATCTTGTTTCAAAAAGAAAAAACATGAAAAGAAACCATTCGAATATTTTGTCATAGCTAAAAGTCCATGAAAATCATCAAATGGAAAGTTACCCCTGAGAGTTCTAGGGTGCTAAAAGAAGACAAAATCCTCTCCTGACATCTTTAAGCAAATGCTCTGAACTTATATTAGTTAATTTTCCCCCAAAGAATGTTTCCTACCTCGTTTGTTATCTTTTCAGACCCTATCAGCTAAGAAATTTCAGGAGAACTGAAAGGCGTAGTCTCCCCAAGAAACATCCCTGAATTTGTTTAAGTAAAAACAACAATAACTCAGCTTCTGCCACCTGACCCTACAGGCAGAGTGTAGCCACAGTATGTCACACCTTGCATACTCCCTCTAACCTAGCATAGGCTGTCCAGTTGGTCTTCAGTAGGAAGAGAACAGAGCCTTAAAGGAGGACTGGATTTGAGCAAGTTAAAATACTCCACAAAGGGTTGGTCCTTCTGAATTATCTTATTCTTCCCCAGCAGGGTTTCTGCTTTTTTCTAAAAGATAAAGGATGTGTAAAGGGCACATAAAACTTTAGTCAATAGGTCCATTATTATGATTGGCTGAAAACCATAAAATGCATCCATCAAGCCACTGCGTTGCATCTTGTGTTAAATTATGGTGATAAATAGCCCTTTATCCATGACGTCACCCACTAATCTATTCCAAAAACTATTCACCACTGCCATTACTCATCACTCAGGCTCCTGCCAGCATGCTGAAAAAAATTCCTCTATATGGTAAAGCCAGATGAGATTGTGCTTGACTCTGCAGGCACAAATATTTTCTGTTATTTTCATGACATACTGTGAAACAATTGCTTCTTCAGTTCCCAGAGTTATCTCAAGTGTGCAGTAATGTCCTCAATGCTCAGCTCTGAGCATTGTAACTCATGTACTTTTAATTGTTTATAATTTACACCAGAACTGGATGGAGTCCATTCACACCCATGCTGTTTTGTAAGTACTGGATGACATATTTTTGCCACCTTGCTCTGGGTCGAATTTAATTCTATTGACAAGCATTTAACATATAAATTTGGTGCAGAGTGCCTTAATATTCTCAAGTGCTATGTAAAAAGATGTGTGGCAGTTGCTATCAGTATGCTTGGGATTTCAATCTGATTTTATACAAAATCTTTTTATAAAATTAGACATTTCTTCAGTTCTTAGAAAATACTATTTATTAAAGTGAAATCAAGAGTAAATTGCGCATATATTTAAGATTCCATTTATATGCAATAATGTTTTAACACACACAAACACACACACATATACACACATACACACACAGATGGTACCCTCTTTATCTCTTTATCACATGAGTGGTGCACAATGTGGTGCTACTATGAAAAAAACAAATAGACAAATATAAATGACCTCATTTTCCCTATGCAGACTCAGAGGAGATGAAATGCAAAGTAAAACACAGGCTGCACATTGGAATTTCCTTCAAAAACATGGAGCCTAATATGTTTGATTTACTTTTAGTTTTAATTCAAAGAATCTGGGGATTATTTCTTCCTGAGTAACAAAATGGAGGATTCAGAGCTCCTGCTTTTCCTCAAATATTTTATAAGATACTTGGCTTTATAAAGAGCAAATCTACAACTATAAACTACTCAAGAGTAAGTGGGTTATGTACTGTGTGTGTGTGTGTGTGTGTGTGACACAGACTAAAAGGCTGAACCATCCATAGGACCTTAGAGGGAGCACATAAATCAAAGGGCCCTGAGGAGGGTGAGATGAAGCCTAACCTTAAATTTCTCCTATTTATTTATTTTTTTCCTTTTTTTCTTTCTTTTTTCTATTTTGTTTCTTTTCCCATGGCTCTGGCCTGTAACTCCCAGTACCAGGATGCAGTTAACACTCACAATGAGCTGTTGATCTGAGAAACCTACAAGATTTCTCAAAACAAGACAGACTTCTGTCAGAACATTTGATTACCCACCAGAGGTTAATGGTAAGACCCTACTGCTGAATCCACCATATGCTGTTGGCACAGACTATGGAGAGATGTGGCTGGAATCTGGAAGATAGCCAGGCCCTAGACAGCCCATCTTGTTCTAGAAGGCACTACATGAGCTACTTGGGGAGAGTGGCCAAAATCTGTCCAAGCAACTCCAGGTCTAAGCAACTCAGAAGCAAACAACCTGATGTGATGCCCACACAAGTGCAATAGTGGCACACAGCCATGGTGGGAAACCAACTGCTCTTGGATTGGCTAACAGATCCCCTCAGTAGAAAGAACCCATATCTGGAACTAGGTAACAAGTCAGATTCACATCCAGATAATGACTTGCTTTCCAATATCAAGCTCCCACTAATCTTGGCGTACAGGAGGGCCCACACCCATTACATTCTCTCTAAAGTAATCATGGCTATCCCATTTCATCTGTGCTGACTTCACGCTCCATTGGAGAATCTGCTTCTCTTTTTCAGATGGAAGTGAACCTGAGGAGAGAAACGACCCATTCTACTTCACCCTAGACCCGCTGAAACCACAGAGGAATTGGGGAAATGAGCAAGAGTTCTGTTTTCTCAATGAATCTGATACCAGCACGAAGGTGAAGGAGATAGACACTGAGGACACTCAACACCTACCAAAGTAGAGATCCAGAGGCTCCTAAGAGCCCATCACTGAAGTAGACTTAAACAAATGCAACATGGCTTAGGGAATTTTGTGGAAGAGAGGGTGAAAAGATTGTTAGAGCCACAAGTTTGGACATTAAGCACAGAGACATTGCCTCTTCCCCCTAACTGACAGCTGCCCCCACAATGCACAACCCATAATCCCCATGGGAATGACAGGTATCCCCAATGAGGAGGGTCCCTTGGGAGGAGGGCAAGGATGAGGGAAAGGATGGCACCAACATGTGCAACATGTGCTCTTTACATACTAAGTATGTCCATAAATAAGTAAAAAAAAAAAAAGAAAGAAAGAAAAGAAGAAAAAAAAAAGATGGCAGAATAAATTCTTGCCATAGCATCATTTTGTCTTTGAAGAAAACAGTTTCTGTACTGCTAATAAATAAACTGCTTATAATTTTAAAAACAGAAAAGAAAAAGGTTTGGTAATAGGTCCATTGAGAACAACAACCACAACAAAAAGCCTAGATTTTCTTCTCTTCACTATGTTTTCATGTCCTGTAGAACTAGCAGCCAACTATTTACCTGAAATTGCTACTTAATGCAAACTCTAGTTGGTCACAAAAAAAAAATCACATAAAAACAATGCCTTTCCCCTTTCACTGATCTCTCTCAACCATCATCACTTATAGGATCCAAAAGAGTATATATGGGAAGAAAGAAAGCTATTCTAGAACTGAGTACTACTCAGCCAGGTTGATTGTAGTTTGGCTTCAACTCAACACTCCAAGTAAAATGTGTTTCAGCCTTGCCCACTCTGGCATTCACCTTCATGAGTGGCATCTAAAGGAGTGGACAGTCCCTTGTCTCTAACAGAGGAGGAATCAGAAGAGGCCTTACATGAAGGCCATTGTCCCAGTTTTCTTCCTTTTTGAAAGAAATCCCCTGCTCTCATTCCTTTCTCTTATTTCAGAGACTATATTATTATTGAATAGAATCATAATTTAATTACAAATAAATATCAAAGTCATTTTATCTTCATTCCTTAAATCATACACACACACACACACACACACACACACACACACACATGCACATGCATGCACAGGTGCACATAGGCGTGTGCACACCCACTCTTTCTCATTCTTGTCTCACACCCATATTCTGACAAGTCGCTAAACCCTCACCATTGTACAGTAACTGCTGTTCTTGCCACCTTTTTGCTTCCTGGTGAGTCTGTAATTGTCATCTCATCCCTGGAGCAACATCAGGATCACTCAATAAATTAATTGTCAGAGGATATTTGAAGAACAGAACAGCTTGAGATCGAGAAGCCAAATGCCTATGGACTCCAGCCCAGAAAAAGGAAGCAATGAGGATGAACAAAACTCATGCCACTCTACTCCTCAACATGTTAATAGGAGGAAGTAGGCAAGTCAATTTTATTCCCTCTTTCTACATAGAGACAGAAAACTACAACACAAATAGATAAATAGATAGATAGAAATAGATAAAACTATTCTTGGCTTTGCTTTTTCTTGTTTCAGAATGAAACTAGGAATCAGATAGCCAACTCCAAATCTGAACAGCTCACTCTAGCCTTCCTCATGCATGTGACTCATTCACCTAGAAATGATACTATAATGGGGGTTCTATGACTGACCTTTACTTAAAAAATTAAATTTTGGTTTCTCCTTTTTCCAATACTAAGATTGTGACGTCTGTTCTCTTTCAGGATCCTGCCAGGAGGACCCTTCTATCTTGGTAGTTTGCAGTGGAGGCATATTATGTTTTCTGCTTAAAAAAAAAAAAAAATCCCAAAGGAGACTAGATCTACATTTCAAATTGTCTTTGTGTAGCCACTTCTGACAATTTTTATGGGGAAGGATACCATGGGGGTATTTCAGAACATTTCTGTTAGAAAAATCATTGCATCAATCAATCCAAGAGCACCTAGGCAGGGAGAGGAACTGTTAGTTTAGTGATTTAGTCATAAAATCCCATCAAATAATGCAAAGTTTAAGCTGTTAACCCCACTTTACCAACAAAGGATAGACATTACAAAAGTTAACAAAGTCACTCGACTTGACTCCATATCCATGTCTTTTTCCTCTTTATCATGGTCATTGACAGATGAATACTTAATGCAAAGCACTGTTATGGTGATAGGAAGCCATTATATCATTCCACTATAAAACGTTAAATGTGAGCACCCTCATCTACACATGACCTAATAGTGCAAACACATAGTTATACTTTAACTTCAACAAGCATTTGTCAGACCAGAAAAAAACTTAAATGCTATCAAGTACTTAGTAAATCAACATGCATTTATCATAGATGCTACTGGACCTATGTCACCGAAGTCAAGTGTCCATACAAGTCCTGTAGGAGTTTAGACTGTACTGATACAACTAAATGGATCATTTCTTAGCTTTACGGACAGTGACTTGAGCTTACAGAGCAAGTATCTTTAAAAATGTTAATAGCAAAGCTGAATTTCAAAAAAAAAAATTATTATGTTCGGGAAAGACACAGGGCATAAAAGATATGTCAAATAGACTTCTGGCCTAGATGGTGACCACCCAGCTGTGCTGCAAATCCTGGGGTAAAAAAGGCAAGATATTAAGGGTTAATTGGGGCTTGTAGGGGAGAGAAATCTCCAATAGATAGTCAGTGGGAGGGCACAGAGGTGGGGGAAACAGGGAATCGCGGATCCCCTAGTGGGCGGGTAGCCCACCCCTCCCCCCAAATAACCACCATCCGCCGGTGCTGCCGTGGCTGCCACCGCACACCAATTGATCCCTGCATGTGGAAGCTTAGATTGCTCCACACACTCGTCCACTCACCCACTTACTGAGTGAGCCCAGTCCCACAGCAACTGCCACACAAGCTCAGACTGTGTCTCTCACTTGCACCAACTCTGGTGCCCAACCCTACCTGTCTGCCATGCCGGCCCTCTGCCATTGTCCTGTGGCAGGGGAGCGCAAACGGTTTCCAGGTCCCAGTGTTCCCAGCCAGAGTTCGGGCTGCTTCAGTGCTTGGTGCCTCAGTGTCACTCCAAGTTCAAACACAGGCAGCTTCGGCACATTACCACTTGAGAACTCAGGCAACTTTGGCGCCCCTGCCAGGCAGTAGATAGGCAGCTTTGGCAAGTGACAGCCAAAGCCCAGGCTGCTTGGCAACTGCCCCAGGCTGCCTCAGATTCCCATTGGGCTTCAGCCCAGGCTGATACACCCATCTACGTGCCCATACACTGTCATGGGTAGACCACAGCGCAAAAGAAATAACATGAAAAATCAAATGCAAGAAAATCCAGTTAGATCACCCAGTCCTACAATGCATACATCTAACCAAAACATAGAAGAACCATTAAGATCAGAATACCAAATTGAAGCTATGAGCAATGCAACACTGACCAACCTACTGGTAGAACTTGCAGGAAAGCAACAAAGCACCGATAATCATGTGGATGCTGCCATCACTAAACTAGAACTAATAGATAAGAAATTGGAAGGAGTTCAAAGAGACTTAAGAGATTTGAGGGAGAGTGAAAAAAAAAGAAGACCTTAAAATCAGCTGGCCATGCTAAATGAAGACATAAAGAAAAGCAAGGATGAATTCCAAAAATCATGAAGAAAATCAGAAAATGACATGAAAAGGGAGCTTGACAGAGGGATGGAAATTATACATAGAAAAGTAGTAGAAAATGCAAACTTAATTGAACAAGTCCAAAACTCGCTAGGAGCTCTCAAGAATAGAGTCAGCCAAGTGGAGGACAGAAACTCTGGTCTGGAAGACAAGATGGAAGAAACAGTTACAGAGTTCAAAAGTTTCAGTAAGTTCAAAAGTTCCTGTGAACAGAACATGAGGGAATTGTGGGATACACTTAAACGTCCTAATATCAGGATCATTGGAATACCAGAAGGAGAAGAAATTCAGACCAAAGGCATGGAGAACTTAATTAACAAAATAATTGAAGAAAACTTCCCCAGTCTCTTAAAAGAAAAGGCCCATCAAGATACAAGAAGCCAAAAGAACTCCAAACAGACTGGACCAAAGGAGAAACTCTCCAAGACATATTGTCATTAAGACTCTAGAGCCGGGTGTGGTGGCGCACGCCTTTAATCCCAGCAATCGGGAGGCAGAGGTAGGAGGATCCCCATGAGTTCAAGGCCACCCTGAGACTACATAGTGAATTCCAGGTCAGCCTGGGCTAGAGTGAGACCCTACCTCGAAAAACCAAAAGAAAAAGAAAAAGACTCTAAACATTGACACCAAAGAGAAAATCCTAAAAGCAGCTAGGAAAAAACAGCATACCACTTTCAAAGGTAACCCCATCAGAATTACTTCAAACTTCTCAATGGAAACCCTGAAAGCTAGAAGGGCCTGGAATGACACAATGCAAAGTCTAAGAACCTATGGTTTCCAGCCCAAACTACTCTACCCAGCAAAAGTATCCCTCATAATAGATGGTGAAACAAAAACATTCCATGACAAAACTCCGCTTTACAATTATATGAACACAAAACCAAACCTACAGAGAGTATTTCAGGAATTTCTCCACAGAGAAGAAGCAAATAATCAAACTCAATTGCCTACAAGAAGCAGATCACAACAACCAAACTCAGAGTAGGCACAAAAAACTTCAAAGTCCATGAAAACATCAACCCATACATACCATCACAATATGGCAGAGATCAAATCAAATCTCACAGTCATTACCCTAAATATTAATGGCCTTAGTTCACCCATCAAGAGACACAAGCTAACAGGATGGATCAAAAAATTAGACCCCTCAATCAGTTGCCTTCAAGAAACCCACCTCACCACTAAAGACAGACTCCTCCTCAGGGTGAAAGGGTGGAAAACAATATTGCAAGCAAATGGGAATAAGAAACAAGCAGGCGTAGCTATATTAATATCGGATAAAATAGACTTCAAACCAAAAATAATCAAAAAAGACAAAGAAGGCTACTTCCTACTTATCAAAGGAATGATCCATCAAGAGGATATTACAATCATAAACTGTATGCACCAAACACAGGGGCACCACAGTTCATAAAACAAAACCTACTTGACAATAAAACAGAAATAACCACCAACACCATCATAGCTGGAGACTTCAATACACCAATATCAGTAACAGACAGATCATCCAAACAGAAACTCAACAAGGAAGTAAGAGAGCTCAACAAAACTATAGATCACTTAGACCTAATGGACGTATACAGAACTTTCCATCCCAAATCCACAGACTACACATTCCTCTCAGCAGCACATGGAACATTCTCTAAAATAGACCATATACTGGGTCACAAACACTGCCTCCACATATTTAGGAAGACTGACATAATTCCCTGCATGATATCAGATCACAATGCTATATTGTTAGAAATCAACAACAAAAGACCCGCCAAGAATCCCAACGGCACCTGGAAACTGAACAGCACACTTTTAAACAATAAATGGATAGTGGATGAAATAAAAAATGAAATAAAAAATTTCTGGATTTGAATGACAATGAGAACACATCATACCAAAACTTATGGGACACAATAAAGGCGGTCCTCAGGGGAAAATTCATAGCACTCAATGCCTTCATAAAAAAGACAGAAAGGACCCAAATCAATACCCTATCCATCCACCTAAAGGCACTGGAAAAACAAGAAAAATCCAACCCAAAGAGCTCCAGAAGGAAAGAAATAATTTAAATCAGAGCAAAACTCAATGGATTGGAAAGCAAGGAAAGAATTAAGACAACTGACAAAACAAAGAGCTCATTGTTTGAAAAAATAAACAAGATTGACAAACCCCTGGCCAATCTGATCAAGCAAAAAAGGAGAAGCTTTAAATTAAAAAATTCAAAATGAAAAAGGAGAGATCACAACAGACATAAGTGAAACTGGGAGAATCATCAGGACTTATTTCAAAAACCTCTACTCCACAAAACTGGATAATGTGGAGGAGATGGATAAATTCCTGGATGCATACCATCTACCAAAGCTAAACACACAGCAGACTAATCACCTCAATCAACCAATCACACTCATGGAGATTCAAAAAGTAATAAAAAACCTCCCAAAAAAGAAGAGTCCAGGACCAGATGGTTTCTCAGCTGAATTCTGTCAAACCTTCATGGAAGAACTCAAACCAATCTTCCTCAAACTGTGCCACACAATTGGTGAACAGAGAAAGCTACCCAACTCCTTTTATGAAGCTCGTATCACCCTGATTCCAAAACCAGGCAGAGATGCCACAAGAAAAGAAAACTACTGGCCTATTTCCCTGATGAATTTAGATGCAAAGTTCCTGAACAAAATTCTCGCAAACCGAATCCAACAACACATCAAACGCATTATCCACCTTGACCAAGTGGGATTCAACCCAGGAAAACAGGGGTGGTTCAACATACGGAAATCTGTCAATGTAATACACCACATAAACAAGGTTAAACATAAAAACCACATGATCATTTCAATAGATGCAGAAAAGGCCTTTGACAAGATACAACATCACTTCATGATCAAAACATTGGAGAGAACTCGCATGGTTGGTTCATATCTTAACCTAATAAAGGCAATATGCAAAGATCCGAAGGCACAAATAATACTTAGTGGAGAGAGACTGGAGGAATTCCCATTAAGAACAGGAACAAGACAGGGTTGTCCACTCTCATCTCTGCTCTTAACTATAGTACTGGAAGTCCTAGCTCAAGCAAGAAGACAGGAGAAGGAAATAAAAGGGATACAATTTGGACAGGAAGAAGTTAAGTTAGCTTTATTTGCTGATGACATGATTGTATATGTAAGAGACCCAAGAGACTCCATCCCCAAACTCCTGAAGGTGATTAACTCCTATAGCAAAGTAGCAGGATACAAAGTCAATGCACAAAAATCAGTAGCCTTCCTATATGCAAATAACAATGACACAGAGAAAGAAATAAGGGACATAGTCCCATTTTCAATAGCAACAAATATATGGAATAACATTAACCAAGGAAATGAAAGATCTATACAATGAAAACATAAAAACACTCAAAAAAGTAATTGAGGAGGTCTTGAGAAAATGGAAAGACCTCCCATGTTCCTGGATAGGCAGAATTAACATTGTGAAGATGACTATCCTACCAAAGTCAATATACATATTTAATGCAATTCCAATTAAAATCCCTACAGTGTTCTTCACAGAGATAGAAAAAAATGATCTCAAATTTCATATGGAAAGGCAGAAGGACTCACATATCCAAACATATCCTCAGCAAAAGAAATACCTCTGGAGGCATCACCATACCTGATCTAAAGCTATATTACAAAGCCATAGTAATAAAAACAGCATGGTACTGGCATAAAAACAGGAGTATATACCAATGGAATAGACTTGGGGACCCGGACTTTGGGTCAAGCAACTATACCTACCTGATGTTCTATAAAGGCCCGAACAATATAGTCTGGAAAAAAGACAGCATCTTCAACAAATGGTGCTGGACAAACTGGATAACCATATGCAGGAAACTGAAACTTGATCCACACATTTCACCATGCACTACACTCAAGTCCAAATGGATCAAAGACCTCAATATAAGACCAGAAACTTGACTACTACTGGAAGAAAATTAGGGAAGTACTTTCCATGATATAGGAATGGAAAAAGACTTCCTGAACAAAACCCCAGTAGCTCACGAACTTAACCCGTCACTCAACCAATGGGATTACATGAAGCTGAAGAGTTCCTTTACAAACAAGCATACAATAAACAAAGCCAATAGATTACCCACAGAATGGGAGAAAATATTTGTGGTTTATCCAACTGATAGAGGCCTAGTCTCTAGAATCTACAAAGAACTCAAAAATCTAAACAGTAAGAAGTCAAACACCCCACTCACAAAATGGGGCAAAGAGCTGAACAGGCAGTTCACAGAGGAAGAAATAGAAATGGCAAACACACTTAAGAAAATGTTCATCATCCCTAATCATCAGAGAAATGCAAATTAAAACAACTATGAGATTCCACCTTACCCCAATAAGGATAGCAAACATCAAAAAATCAAATAAAAATAAATGCTGGCAAGGATGTGGAGAAGTAGGAACACTCATCCACTTTTGGTGGGAAAGCAGGATGGCACAACCACTTTGGAAAGCAATATGGAGACTTCTGAAAAAGCTGAGTACACAGATGCCAACAGGCACAGTTATTCCCTTACTGGGCATCTACCCTAAAATCTTCAATCCACAGGCCACAGAAATTTGCTCAACCATGTTTGTAGCTGCTCAATTTGTAATAGCTAAGAGCTGGAATCAACCCAGATGTCCGTCACTAGAAGAATGGATAACTAGAATGTGGTATATCTACACAATGGAATTCTATACAGCAGTAAGAAAAAAAATGACACAGTGAAATTTGAGGAGAAGTGGTTGAACCTGGAATAGATCATTCTCAGTGAACTTACCCAGTCACAGAAATAGAATGCCACATAGTTTCACTCATCTACAGCACCTAACCTGAATCTACCCAAGATACGTTACATATCCAGAAAGTATCTCATGGACTAGACACTAGGATGGAAGGGGAGGGAGGGTAGGGCATCAAAGGGGTGGGAAACACAAATCTAGACCCAAATAGCAATGGTACCATAAAATTCTACTTACAAAAAGACAGCCCAAATGGCTGATCCTTCACCAGGCCCTTACAGGAAACACCTGAACCACAAGATAATGGAGAGGGTAGGATCAAGACTAACCTTAGTCTTCTACATCTTCCCTCCCTCCTTCTCCCTCTCCCTCTCTCTCTCTCTTCTCTCTAACTCTTGTATATTAGTTATCTTTTTCCTCATTTTCTTAGTGGGCACTGACCTGTAACTCCCAGTACCAGCATGGGGCTATCATCCACAATAAGCTTTTGATCAGAGAGACCTACAAGGTATCCTAAAAGAAAAACAGGTTTCTGTCAGAGTACTTGATGACCCACCAAAGGTTAGTGGTAAGACCCTACTGCTGAAGACACCTTATGTGGTTGACATGCAAAATAGAATGGCATGGCTGGAAGCTATAAGACAGTCAGTCCCCAGACAGTCAGCTCATCTAGTGCCAGAAAGTGCTACATGGGCGACTGGGGGAAAATGACCAATATCTGTCCAAGCAACTCATGGTCTAACCTACGTAGCAGCAAATAACTTGTTGTGATGCCCACACAAGTGCAATAGTGGCACACAGCCATGGTGGGGAACCAACTGGTCTTAATTTGGCTAACTGATCCCCTCAGTGGTACAGGACCCATAGCTGGAGCTGGAAAGCAAGTCAGAACCATATCCAAACATAAGCCCACTCGCCAATATTAAGCTACCATCAATCATGGCTACAAGAGGGCCTACACCTATTAAATTCTCTATAAAAAGTAAGGGTTATCTCATTTGTCCTGGTGCTAACTTACTATCTGTTGGAGAATCTGCTTCTCTTTTTCAGATAGATGTAGATCCTAAGGAGAGAGCCACCCCATTATACCTCAAAAGGGCTCCAGCTGAAACCAGGAAAAATTGGCAAAAGAAGCAAGGGGGCTGTTTTCCTGATGAACCGGATACCAGCACAAGGGGGAAGGAGATCAACACAGAGAAAAATCAACTCCTACCAAATCAGAGAGCCAGAGCCTCAGAGGCCCCCAACACCTCATCACTGAAGCAGACCAAAAATGAACCCAACATGGCTCAGGGAAATTTTGTGGAAGAGGGGGCGGGAAGAATGTCAGAGTCACATGTTGGGTCATGATATGCAGAGACATTTATCTTAGCCATAATTGTGGGCTAACTCCACAATGCATGACCCATGTACCTCAACAAGGAGTGGCCAAGGGGAGGGGTAGGTCACGGATGAGCCTAATAATGGTACCAAACTGACTATACTTGCTGAATACAAAACTAACTAATAAAGAAAAAAAAAGTGGAAAAAAAAGATATGTCAAATAGAGAAAATAACATGCAATAAAGGATCAGAAGGATTTCTGACTAAGGTAGATTTGTAAAGCAATGCACTATATACTAGCCTCAATATGTAGTTGAAAGAGAGAGGAGGGGTGGAAATAAAAAGACAGAATGAAGGGAAGAGAAAAAGGGAGGGAGGGTGGCACATGAGGTCTTCCTGCCACTGGAAATGAACTTCAGACTCATGTGCCACTTTGTGCATCTAGCTTATACTGGTACTAGGGAATTATACCTGGGTCATGAGGCTTTTCACACAAGTACCTTTACCTCTGAGCAATCACTCCAGCTCAAGCCTCCTTCTTAAAAGGTTTCAGAAAATATGAAAAGGTAAGATCCTCAAGGCACAGCTTAGCTCAAACATAAATTAGATATAACTGTGACCTAAAAGTACACCAGTAACCAATTTTTCAGTTTTGTCCCAAATGGCTGTGGATACCACAAATGAGGCTCTGAATTCTTGCCTCTTTTAGGAAATAGAACCTATGAATATCCTATGGAAACTACATGTTGGGAGCCAAGCTAGCAATGAGGGGTTACCAGGGAAAAAGTCTATGACCAGTCACTGGATGGTAACAGGCCTAGTATACGGCATTCTTTTACCTCTTCAACTCAGCACCAATTAAATTGAAAGGCAGAGAGATACAGATATCAAAATGCACTGGAAGTCTAGCTTACATAGCCATGTAGGCTTGAGGACAGTCCTTTGCATTAGACACATGTGCCCACCAGAAGAAAGAGAGATAGAACAGGCTGCTCTGCTCAGCATAGGTCTTGGCTAAGAGTGCAAACCAGAAATCCCTCATCACCACTTATAGACAACCCAAACAAATGCCCCAAAGCATTTAAAGCACATATGTTTCCTCCATCTCAAAACACCTTGAGCCAGTGACTTTCCCCAAGGGAGGAACCAGACAGAAGACGAGGAATATTGCTCAAGTGGGTACCTGTCATAGTGTTTTTACAAGAATGGATCTCTAACTAGTGCTATTATTTATGTGCAATTTGGGACTTAGGTGGCTGGAAGAGGTAGATACAGCTTCACACCCCTACATCATAAGCCAAATGTGATAAACAAAGACTTTAGACTGTTCACAGTAGAATTTGGGTGGCTGGACAGCAGCCATTTTCAATGTGCTAAATAAGAAGGTAGGATTGCAAGACAGACAGAAAAAATCCTACCCAAGCCCATTCTCAAGACTCTGATATAAAAGTTATGATGTAACAGACACTAGGAGAGCAGACCAATGCAGTCAGTAAGTTAGAAGAAAAATACATCTAAATGAAAAGAAAACAATCAGAGAATTATTAATAATTTTAATCACATTTAATATCACAAAACTGACTCAGATATGAATATCATTTAAAATAACTATTGTAATTTGTAAGTGTGAACATAAATGTGAGTGGGTCTCAGGTTGGTAAAAATGCTAGTTAAAATTCTAGACATCTGAAATAGTATTTAAAATAAAGTTTAAAAGAATAAATTGGGTAGTCTCTAGGCAAACATCAGTTAAGGGAAGAACTAGTGAGTCTGGTGACATAACTAAGAAGTAGCCAGTAATTCCGCAAATTAAGATGAAAATCGGGCAGGACAAGTCGAGTGGGGCTGAGAGGGGCAGTGTGCACTCATGAGCATCCAAGCTGAAGATGTGTGAGAGAGGTACACACAAGTGAGATTGGGGAAGGTGATGTCTGAGAATTTTCCCATGTTAAATAAACACTTTGCATTCTCAGATCAAAAGAACACTTCAAGTGACAAAAAAAAAAAAAAAAAAAAAAGAGAAGCAGAAAGCTAAATCCAGAATGAAGAACATTACAGAGTTACCAAGAAAAGAGCTAACTGGAAGATATTGGTGGGGACTGTGAGGACAATCATGCTCATGGACCACAGAGTATGAGGCAAGGCCAGAAAGCAGAGCCAATATTCATGTCATGAAGAACAGTAAGGAATCTGAGACCTCTGTGCATGATGACACCTTCCCACATTGAAGGAGTCTAGTCAGAAAGAATAGCATCAATTGATCTTTAGAAATGGATGTTAGGGCTGGAAAGATGGCTTATAGGTTAATGCATTTGCTTGTCCCAGCAAGCATCTGGAGGACTAGACAATAGGGTGGGTGGGGAGGCATGGGAGAGCAAGGGAGGGGGTGGGGACACAAATCTACACCCAAACGGCAATGATACCATAAAATTCTACATCCTAAAAGGCAGATCAAATGGTTGAACCTTCACCAGGCACTTAGAGGGAACACCTGAGCCACAAGACACTGGAGAGGGTATGATGAAGACTGACCTTAATCCTCTACAGCCTCTCTCTCTCTCTTTTCGAACTCTTTTATATTAGTTATTGTTTTCGTCCTTTTCTTAGTGGGCACTGACCTGTAACTCCCAATACCAGCATGTGGCTATCATCCACAATGAGCTTTTGATCAGAGAGACCTACAAGGTTTCCTAAAAGAAAAACAGATTTCTGTCAGAGTACTTGATGACCCACCAAAGGTTAGTGGTAAGACCCTACTGCTGAAGACACCTTATGCGGTTGATTCGTAAAATGGAATAGCAAGGCTGGAAGCTGGAAGAGAGGCAGTCTCCAGATAGTCAGTGTGTCTAGTGCCAGAAGGTGATACATGGGCGACTGGGGGATAATGACCAATATCTGTCCAAGCAACTCATGGTCTAACCTATTTAGCAGCAAATAACCTGTCGTGATTCTCACACAAGTGCAATAGTGGCACACAGCCATGGTGGGAAACCAACTGCTCTTGATTTGGCTAACTGATCCCCTCAGTGATGGGAGCCATAGCTGGAGCTGGGAAACAAGTCAGAACCATATCCAAACATGAGCCCACTCTCCATTTTCAAGCTACCACCAATCATGGGCTACAAGAGGGCCTACACTTATTAAATTCTCTATAAAAAGAATAAGGGTTATCCCACTTGTCTGGTGCTAACTTACTCTCCGTTGGAGAATCTGCTTCTCTTTATCAGATAGACTCAGATCCTAAGTAGAGAACCACCCCATCATACCTCAAAAGGGCCCCAGCTGAAACTAAGAACAATTGGCAAAACAAGCAAGGGTGCTGTTCTCTTGGTGAACTGGGCACCAGCACAAGGGTGAAGGAGATCAACACAGAGAAAAATCAACTCCTACCAAATCAGATATCCAGAGACACAGAGGCCCCCCAATACCTCATCACTGAAGCAGACCTAAAATGAACCCAACATGGCTCAGGGAAATTTTGCGGAAGAGGGGGCAGAAAGAATGTCAGAGTCACACATTGGGTCATGACATGCAGAGACATTTCATGATATGCAGAGACCCATAACTCTGGGCTAACTCCACAATGCATGACCCATATACCTCAACAAGGAGTGTCCAGGGGGAGGGGTAGGACATGGATGAGCCTAACAATGGTACCAACTTGACTGTATTCACTGAGTACAAAACTAATTAATAAAAAAAAAAAAATAAATAAATTGCTGTGACCCAGGTACATTTCCCCAGTACCAAAATAAGCCAGATGCACATGCATCTGGAGCTCATTTTGCAGTGACTAGAGGCCCTGGCATGCCCATTCTTTGTGGTTCTCATCCCCCCTCTTTCTCTCTCTCTCTAATAAATAAATAAAATAAAATATTAAAAAATAAAAAACGGATATTAATGCCTGAACCAGAATAGAGAGGAGATGATTTGCACCTTGGAACAAGATTTCATGTTATTGGATGTAAGAAGGAAGTAAAGGGAACAGAGAAAAGATTATTTAAGGATTCTATCCAGGTCAATACTATTGGAGGGCTGGAGAGATGGCTGGTCTGGAGAGATGGCTTAGTGGTTAAGCGCTTGCCTGTGAAGCCTAAGGACCCCGGTTCGAGGCTTGATTCTCCAGGACCCACGTTAGCCAGATGCACAAGGGGGCCCATGTGTCTGGAGTTCGTTTGCAGTGGCTGGAAGCCCTGGCGCGCCCATTCTCTCTCTCTCTCTCTCTCTCTGCTTCTTTCTCTCTCTGTTACTCTCAAATAAATAAATAAAAATGAACACAAAAAATTTAAAAAAAATACTATTGGAGAGTGAATATAGGAGACCTAACAGAAATATGGGAGATCATTAGCTCAATATTGTACCTAGGTAGTGTGGTAATACTAGAAAAAAAAAAACTTTGGAAAATTATTACTAAAATCAATATTTAATTTGCAAACTAGCAGAGAATTTTAGGCTGAAATGTTAACAATCACTATCTGTGATAGCACATCTCTAGTTGTCAACTCGACAGAATTTAGAATCACCATGCAAACAAAGATTTGGGAATGTCTGTGAATGATGTTCTAGAGTCAGTTAATTGAAATGAGAATACCATTCCATGGGCTGTGATTCTGGATTGTACAAAAAGGAGACATGACCCTGAGCATGCAGTATTCATCACTTCTGTACTTCTTCCCTGCTGATGTGAAGATATGATGCCAGCTTCCTGTTCCTGTCATGCTTTCCCAACCATGGTGGACTCTACACTCTGGAATTGTCGTAAAAAAATAAACTCTTACCTTCCACAAATTGTTTCTGGTCAGATATTTTGTCCCAGCATTGAGAAAGTAACTGATACAGTGTAATAAAGATCTCTTCTACTACCTTCTATGAAAGATGATCACTATTCCAAACCTACCAAAGGCCTCTTATCTGTAGTGCCTCCCTAGCTGATGAGGAGCTATTTCCAGAAGAGGCCAAGATAACACAAAGAAGGTTTAGTAAGTGTCAGGAAACCTGGATGATAGAACACAGAAAATGTGATGAGAGTGGACATCAGCAACAGGGCAGGTAGCCAAGCAATGCTGGATCCAGAGTAAAGAAGTCAGGTGAAGGCTTGGGATGCCAAGATGCTCAGCTACAACAAAGGGTTACAGCGGAAACACACATGTCAGTAGAGATCTGATTCAGTGGTTATAGGCACATTCTTACAAAGCCTAATGGCCTGGGTTCAATTCCCTAGTACCAATACCAGGTATAGAAAGTGGCACATGTATCTGGAGTTTGTTTGCAGTGGCAAGAGTCCTGCTGCACCCATACTCACTCCTTCTGTCTCTCTCTCCTTCTCAAATAACTAACTAACTAAATAAATGAATAATTTAAAGAAAATGGTCATAGAGAAAGAGCAGATGTAAAAGAGCTGAACAGAAATGAGATGGCACAAATTGGGAAAGCAGGGGAAAATGTCATCCTTCCCTGATACCAGGGTCGTGAATGGAAATACTTGATCAAGGTAAACTTGCTTTGACAGGAAACAATGTGTGCAGCTGATATCTGCGGAGGGTAACACAGAAACTGAGAAGTTGACATTGAGAACTGATTTCTGAGTAGTTAGGTGGAAAACCAGACATCCCAAAGTAATGCACAACACAGTCCAAATGGGCAAGGGAAAGCTGAGTAAGAGGGAAAACTTGAATAAAATTTCATAAAATGAAACATTATGATAGAAAAGTTCAGTTTTCTTCAAATGTAATGTTCCAGGTTTGATACCTCAAACATTTCTACTGGGTCCATATCACCCTAAGAGCAATACCCACTTTTCATGCAGCAGGCTTTCTTATGCATAGTATAGATGACCACTTTTATTTATTTATTTTTTTGCACTGCAGAATAGAAAACAATCTCTAGTTTGAATTATAGTATCTTAAAGCAAAAGTTCTTTCATTAATTTAATCCAACCCAAAAGAAAAAAATTAAGAAAGAAAATAATGAAATTTTGTTATTTATATTATATTTACCAAAGGTCTTTCCATTGCTACAACAACAACAGGATTTGGATCTCTTTCTGAAAGCTGTGCACTGAAGAGCAGTAAGCTAGAAGTTGTGAGTGCTGGGGTTGAGTCTCACTCAGCTGCTCCACTGAATATAGCACAATCTTGTTAGGTCAGTTCCTGTCAACATGAAGATTCTGAGTTGGTCAACTGCTTAATGTCTTAGAAATCTACAAGCAAATGATGATTGCTACTTCATGGATTTATTTCTTCTCCCTACCCCACTGTTTCTCCATAAAAATGATCACTCATGACAGTTATATAGAAAGGATAAGACCATGTCGTAATGAGACTGATCTCCACTATAAATATCTTCTTATTGTCTGGATGCTTTCCATGTACCCAAGTATACAGTAGTCATATAGGTGGCTTGCTGACATCTTTGCAAAAATACTTAACTATTACTTCAGATGTCCTATCACAATTGTCTTACATGCCTTCATGTAGATTTTTCTAGCCAGTTACATTAAAAAAGCTTTAAAGTTTTCCGCATTAAATCTGCAGCATCCCATATATTTCAGTGAAGTTCCTAGAGTTAAGAACCAGAAATGGAAATTACTATTTTTTCTTGAAATATACTTGCTACATTATTTTGTTTTTACAAATTGTCTGAATAATAAAACTGTAATATGAATGTTGTAATTCTTTGGTAGATTTTATTAAAAACATACTTAGAGAATTGAAAGTTTCTTCTTTTTTTTTTTTCCTTTATTAGTCAGTTCTGTATTCAGCAAATACAGTCAGTTTGATACCATTATTAGGCTCATCCGTGACCTACCCCCTCCCCTTGACCCTCCTTGTTGAGGTATACGGGTCATGCATTGTGGAGTTAGCCCATAGTTATGGGTAAGCTAAATGTCTCTGCATATCATGACCCAACATGTGACTCTGACATTCTTTCCGCCCCCTCTTCCGCAAAATTTCCCTGAGCCATGTTGGGTTCATTTTTGGTCTGCTTCAGTGATGAGGTGTTGGGGGCCTCTGAGGCTCTGGCTCTCTGATTTGGTAGGAGTTGATTTTTCTCTGTGCTGATCTCCTTCCCCCTTGTGCTGGTATCCAGTTCATCAGGAAAACAGCCCCCTTGCTTGTTTCTCCAATTTTTCTTAGTTTCAGCTGGGGGCCCTTTTGAGGTATGATGGGGTGGCTCTCTCCTTAGGATCTACATCTATCTGAAAAAGAGAAGCAGATTCTCCAACAGAGAGTAAGTTAGCACCAGGACAAATGAGATAACCCTTACTTTTTTTTTTAATAGAGAATTTAATACGTGTAGGCCCTCTTGTAGCCCATAATTAATGGTAGTTTGATATTGGAGAGTGGGTTTATGTTTGGATATGGTTCTGACTTGTTTCCCAGCTCCAGCTATGGATCCCATACCAGTGAGGGGATCAGTTAGCCAAATTGAGAGCAGTTGGTTCCCCACCATGGCTGTGTGCCACCACTGCACTTGTGTGGGCATCACAACAAGTTATTTGCTGCTAAGTAGGTTAAACCATGCGTAGCTTCGATAGATATTGGTCAATTTCCCCCAGTCGCCCATGTAGCACCTTCTGGCACTAGACGCGCTGACTGTCTGGGGACTGACACTCTTCCAACTTCCAGCCATGCCATTCTAATTTGTATGTCAATCACATAGGTATCTTCAGCAGTAGGGTCTTACCACTAGCCTTTGGTGGGTCATCAAGTACTCTGACAGAAATCTGTCTGTCTTTTAGGAAACTTTGTAGGTCTCTCTGATCAAAAGCTCATTGTGGATGATAGCCCCATGCTGGATCTGGGAGTTACAGGTCAGTGCCCACTAAGAAAATGAGGAAAAAGATAACTAATATACAAGAGTTAGAGATAAGAGAGAGAGAGACAGGGAGAGGGGAAGTGAGGGAGGGAAGATGAGGAGATTAAGGTTAGTCTTAATCTTACCCTCTCCAGTGTCTTGTGGTTCAGGTGTTCCCTGTAAGGGCCTGGTGAAGGATCAGCCATTTGGTCTGTCTTTTAGTAAGTAGAAGATTATGGTACCATTGCCGTTTGGGTCTAGATTTGTGTTTCCCACCCCTTTGATGCCCTCCCCTCCCTCCCCTTCCATCCTAGTGTTTAGTCTAGGAGATGCTTCTTTTTAACAACTATACAAAGTTCAAGAAAAGCTATAGAATTATATCTTTAATATGAGGTAAACAAACACTAGAAAGTAAACAGAAATCTTAACTGAAGAATATTTTACTTCAAAAAGAGGGACAGCTGAGTGTGGTGGTGCCTTTAATCTCAGCCTGAGACTACATGGTGAATTCCAGATTAAACTGGACTAGAGTAACACCCTACCTCAAAAAGAAAAAGGAAAAAAAGGGAAGGATCCTGGAAAAATGGCTTAGTGGTTAAGGCATTTGCCTGCAAAACCTAAGGACCCATGTTCAACTCCCCAGATCCCATATAAGCCAGATGCACAAGGTGGCGCACACATATGGAGTTTGATTCCATTGGCTGGAGGCTCTGGTGCACCAATTATTTCTCTCTCCCTTTGTCTCTCTCACAAAAATGGCCAGTCTGTTGGGCTTGCCTCAAAAAAATTATAAAAATAAAAAGAGGGAAAAATTGGACTGAGGATGTAGCTCAGTTGGTGCTTGCCTAGAATCCACAAGGTAGAGGCAGGACAATCATAAGTTCAAGGCCATCCTTTCCAGTTTGAAGCTACCCTAGGATATGTGAGGCCCTGCCTCAGAAAAATTATATATATATATATATATATATATATATATATATATATATATATAAACATCCTTTCTTAAAACTTACAATGGAGAAATTCCACATTTTTCTATTTGATATAAAGGCCCAGTTAGTTTCCCATAAATCAACTATAAATATATGAATTCTATATTATTTGTTTTCAGTAGATTCTTACTGGGATTTTCCCCAAATAACAACAATTGCTTTCATTGGTAATATCATATGAATATTTCTGAAATACCCATGTGACAATCAAGTATTTCTCCTTATAGCTTTCTGCTTCTTTGTATCTTTCAGGTGTTCCAATCTGAATTGCATTACACAAGTTTTCTAATAAATCTAATAAAACTGAATCTGTTCCAACTATCCCATCGGGCTGCCCTTTTTCCATAATGCCACACAGATGGCCTTCAACCCACATGAAGCTATTACAAACAAATATTCCTAACGTCCTTGTCCCATCACCTCTCTCATCCATTCTCACTTCCATTTATTTTCACCCAGCTCACTTGCAAATTAAGAGATATGGGAAAATCTTTACAAAATTCACAGACCTAAACAGGATGTCAGCTATCTATGTGCTTGTGTATTTATACATGATTTTTTTCAATAGAAATAACGACGAATAAAGAGAGACTGTAAGACACTGCTGGCCAATGGGGAAAAGCTACCAGTGATTGGCATGAATTAAACCAAATAAATGATTTTAAATCCACCAATCAACTACTTGAAATTTATATGAGTGACAAACTATATCCCTTCTCATATAACACATTTATTCTTCACAAGAATGCAGTGATTCTTCATCTTTAAAAGCTAGGCAAGAGAAATGTGCCAGAGCATCATGAAGTTTCAGCATGAGGACTGTAAGCAGTGGGAATAAAGCAAAGAAGGGCTTGGACCAAAACCATCTTTGTGCCTCTGCTTTGTCCTGACCAAAATGAGTGCAAGTGAATTTTATGACAGTCTCTTCCAGACCTATATTTCTTTAAGTAAAAGAATGTGTCTGACCAGGCAGATTTATTAAAGGTCAGTATGTAATGAGTCATACTTACCTAGCTGGAAGCCTCCAGGGCTTTTATTTCTTTGCCCCAGGAGCGCTGGAGAATGCAAAAGTTCATCTGGAGGTTCCTAGAAAGCACCTTTGTTCTCCTTCCCCTTCTCCTGCATTCCCTCTCACTGGTGACAGTATAGGTAAATTTTGTGGAGGAAAATGTCTAAACACACAGCAATTACACAGCCCTGTGAGTACATTCTACAGAGTTGGGGCAGGAACAAGGTCACAAATGCCCTCACAGTCCTTATAGCTAGAGAGAAACCTGGATTCAAAACCCAAATCATGCAGATGGGCTGGCCTTTTCATTTGTTGTTGTTTTTAAAAAAAATTCCTGAGCATAAAACCCAGCAATCAACAATCTCTGACTTTGACCTAAGTACTGTGGGGTTTTTCCAGTCCATTTATTGACATATAGTTTCTATGTTAATAATAGCTAATTATTTGGCAAAAACAACTAACAAACAATTTTCCCTCTATCACACACGAAACAAGTGGCTTAGAACAGAAGATTCTCATGCAGAAGTGGTTACTTGTCTCTCTAACGAATTACATGGGTTCAGAGCTAGACAATCAGACCAGAACCCTAAGGTGTTCTTTTATGGCATTTTAGCCTTCAAATATTTTAAGGAGCATATACAATTTGTTTTCTATCTTTTCTCTTTAAACAAAAGTCAAAGCAGATATGACCTTGTAAATCAACACTTTTGAAGGGTACTTTATTTCATATTTGGCACATCAAAAATACACAATTTAGGATTTATTTGCAATTTTCCCAGAGAAGTAGCTACTCTTTCATTACAATGCATCACTCTGACTTTTGTTAGGAGATGAGGGAGGGCAGGGAATGGTTGCACAAAAATACAGTGTGTTTACAAGGCATTTGAGTGAACCACTCTAGCCTAAACCTTTTTTTTTTTTTTCTGCCCTAGGAATTTCAAGCCTTTCTCCACTGCAAATCACCTCTGAACTAGTCTTTTTTTTTTTTTTTTTTTTTTTTACTTTTCACTCATTTTTTTTTTTATTAGTCAGTTCTGTATTCAGCAAATACAGTCAGTTTGGTACCATTATTAGGCTCATCCGTGACCTACCCCCTCCCCTTGGCCCCTCCTTGTTGGGGTATGCGGGTCATGCATTGTGGAGTTAGCCCACAGTTATGGGTAAGCTAAATGTCTCTGCATATCATGACCCAACATGTGACTCTGACATTCTTTCCGCCCCCTCTTCCGCAAAATTTCCCTGAGCCATGTTGGGTTCATTTTTGGTCTGCTTCAGTGATGAGGTGTTGAGGGCCTCTGAGGCTCTGGCTCTCTGATTTGGTAGGAGTTGATTTTTCTCTATGCTGATCTCCTTCCCCCGTAGTATAAGGTAAAGTCTGAACAAGTAAATGGAGGCTGCGAAGAAGCAGATGCCGAACCCTCAATTTGTGATCCCCTCTGCCAATTGCTCCCAGTGTCTTCTACCCTTCTTTTAATCAGAGTTCATGACCCCCGTCATTCCAGGATGACCAGCTGCCCCAGATATCTAGAGCATGGGTAAAGAATAGGATGTAGCACATTTTTTTTCATAGCACATTTTTATTTGAATATTGCCAAATGTCTTCTACCATCCAATTCTCAGCTAAGATTCTCAAACGTCAGTAGTTCTTGCCTCACTGTACTGGTTTGCACATATTTGGTGTTCCATTTACACAATCATTTATGTTAAACTAATAATCTCACTTTCAAAACAAACTTTACAATCACTACTAACAGAAAAAGCAATATACCAATAATATAATGGTCTTTAATTATTTTAGTTCACATATCCAAAAATGCAAATAGTTTTGAACATGTACATAGAATCATGAATTGTTTCATTATATAAAAATGTGCATATATTTCAGTGAATATGAATATATATAGTGTACACATTTTAACAGAGATGGAATATAAATAGCTCATATATTATTTTCCTGTAACAAAATAGATTATTTTGCATCATGTCTGATAACATATTTTAAATATTGGGGATTATTCTTTAGTACATATCAAAATTAAACATAATTACTAAGCATTACAAAATCTACATACTACCTAAAATCAGCTACGATGCCATTAGAAGTACACATCTCATATGTGTCTGTTTGCAGAGGACCTCCTTGGCATAATAAAGAGAAAAACTTACAACTGCTCAAAGAATATCTTACTCTTCTCTCTAAGTAATTAACTTTTTGGATGATGCTTTTCAACTTGCAATTCAGAACAGGAGAAGAGCGGGCCCTCATTAAGCTAGGATGTACACCCTATACTTGCATCTTCCAAGTAGCTCATACTAGGAGACAAAGGTATGGGTGTGGCCACCATTGTGCTGGAAGAGGCAGGTGAATTTCAGTAACTGGACTAAGCAAAGATTCCACTCCTGATATTATTCCTTCTAGTGTTTTCCCAGCAGAGAAGAATATCTGATAATGAGATTCAAGGAGCCTACCTAATGAAGGATTTATTCATATATAGAACTTGATGATTTAACTTGAGCTTTTTATAGTAGCACTTCTCTTTGTTCACTTTTGTTTGTGCTTGTGTTTAGTAATCATCCTGAAATCTACCATCCTCTATACCTAGCAGAGTCGATGCACCTACTGGATCACTCCAAAGGTATGTGTCAGGGAATTGATGGCTTTTTTCCAGTTTTGAAATAGTAATATTGGTCATATGTAAACAATTTTGTTATACAGTTTTGAATCAGATGCCCCCATAAACTCATGTTTTGAATGATTGCTCCCCAGATGGTAGTAATATTGAAAGTGGAGTCCCCTGGAGTAGGTGTGTTGTTGGGGGTGTGCTTTGGGGTTTTCTAGCAGGCTTCCTCACTGCCACAGTACAGCTCACTTTCTTGCTATTTTCCACCTGCCATGCTTTTCCTGTCAACATGAAGCTTCCCCTAGACTGTAAACCAAAATAATCCCTTTCTTCCAATCATCTGCTTTTTAAATATTTTATTTTTATTTACTTATTTGAGAGAGAGAGAGAGAGAGAGCAAGAGAGAGGCATCTATATACAGAGAATGGGCACACCAGGAACACCAGCCACTGCCAACAAATTCGCGACACATGTGCCACCTCGTGCATGTGGCTTATGTGGGTCCTGGGGAATTGAACTTGAGTCCTTTGGCTTTGCAGGCAAACATCTTAACTGCTAAGCCATCTCTCCAGTGCCCCCATCAGCTGCTTTTAATCTTGTTTTTCCCCAGCAATGTGAAGGGAAGCTACAACACATTGTATATGTCAAAATGAGATATCTATTTCTAAGACATACACACATGCACACATATATACATACATATGCACATATATATATACACATATATATACATGGATGATGTAGGACTACTATCTCAGCAGCAGTCCTGGTACTCATTTCTTGAATCAACTCCAGATGTCATCTTGCATTTTGATCATTTTCTTCTGTGCCTTTTAGTTGGAATCTGCAGCAAGTGCAGTCAAGTGACTCCAGTCAAAATGTCCCTGGGCTAATCCTTCTCAGTCATGTGAAGATATTCATTTGGGAAGTAACACCTCCTGGAGGCATTGTGTTGTTGTGGGTGGGCTTATGGGTCTTATAGCCAGTGTCCCTTTGCCAGTGTTGGGCCCACTCTCCTGTTGCTGTTGTCCATCTTATATTGTCCAGGGGGCGATGTCCACACTCTGCTCATGGCATCAATTTCCCCGCCATCACAGAGCTTCTCCCTAGAACCTATAAGCCATAATAAACTTTTTTTTTCTACAAGCTGCTCTTAGTTGGGTGATTTCTACCATCAATGAAAACCTGACTGCAACGGATTTCCTGTGCTTCCTCTACTGTTTGCTGTGCATGGAATTCTGCATTTTTTGGGGGGGGGGATATTCATCATGGTATTATTTCTGTACTATATATACATATATACAGTACCCTCATTGTTCATTATATAGCTGCCACCACAGTGGAGAACAATTATCTTAACATTCATTTTAGTTCCTTTTCTTTCTCAAGGTAGGGTCTCACTCTAGGCCAAGCTGACCTGGAACTGACTCTGTAGTCCCAGGCTCTGCTCAGACTCACAGTGATCCTACTACCTTGACTTCCTGAGTGCTAAGATTAGAGGCATGTGCCACCACACCTGGCTACTCTTTATCTTTCTGCTATAGTTTATCCTCATTATATTTTTAAATTATCGATATGTTGACTTTTCTATAATATTTCTTGGCTTAATGGAATATCCTTAAAGTCACTAGAGCTCTCAAAAATTGTCTGAGAGGGGCTGAAGAGATTGCTTAGTGGTTAAGGTGCTTGGCTGTAAAGCCTAAGAACCCAGGTTCAATTCCCAGCACCCACATAAAGCCAGCTATACAAGGTGGCATATGCATCTGAAGTTCATTTGCAGTAGCTAGAGGCTCTGGCATGCCCATTCACTATCTGCATCTTTCTCTCTTTCTTGCTCTTTCAAATAAATAAATAAAATTTATTTAAAATTAAAAATTGTTTTAGCTATTGTTCTTATTAAGTACTTTGCCCTAACTGTGTACATTTATATAAGGAAGTAATTTAGTGGTAAGAGCATGAACAGGTACTTTGGTTGTATCTGAACAACCAAAAATAAAACGTACATGTTGTAAGTCCATGAGTCCTTGTCACTGAAACTGCCCCAGGTGACACCAGCTCTATATATGGTTTACACATTGTATATCTTCCTGACACCTGCAATCCTCTATACCTACCAGAGCATCTTGCACACACAGTGGATTAATCCAAAGAAACTGGTCAACCCACCGAAATACTTGAAATAATAATATTGGTCACATGTAAATAATTCTGTTACAGTGTTTCTGTTTTAGTTCTGTTACCTGCATAATGAACTCAATAGAAAGGTACTGAACCTTTTTAGAATAAAGGACTTCATTGAAACATCTAGATGAATTCAGAAAAAGAACATAGTACAATTGTATGAAAAGATGGTAAATATACCAGCTTTCTTTTAAAATACTTACTGCTTCTTCTCTGAAAATAAATGGTAATTTTATTATATTTAGAGATGAAAAGGAACAAAGAAGCAAAATCTCTTAAAGTAATATATGTATTTATGTTACAGGGTTACAATTATGGATGAAGTCAAATAATGCTTACAACGTGCTTATAACCATGGCTAGCATATTCTAAGTATGAATAAAGTTTCCTCATTTCTACTACATGAATTTACATTTTATTAATAATTTCCAAATTTCTTTATTTAAAGTGGTAGACTTTTGCCAAGTTTTTTCTTGATAGACTTGCATTTTACTTATTTAAGCATTTTGAAAGATATTAACATAATTATATGATTCAAGCCTCAGAATTTGTGAAAACATCTTTAGTTTCCCACTTTATCCAGACAAGTGCCCAGAGTCCCAGTAGGTTGCTGTTCCATGCTTGTTATTCATACTGCCAGAAGGTAGCAGTTACATACACTGACTAAACACTCATACACAACCACATACACATTATATACTTATGTTTTTTTTCTACGTAAATCATAACACATCATTTGAATTTTCTATGTCCATATCCATCTAAATCCTATTCATTAGTCTTTCTTGGAAGTTTCCTGGCTATTCTTAATGTTCATATGAATTATAAAACCAACTTTTCTAGTTTGGGGTGAAGAAAGATGTGCTTTTAAAAATCATAATTATGCTAAATTTATACATAAACTCAAGGATTAGCATCTTAATGACACAGAATCTTTCCTACCCAAGAACATGTTATGCCTTTCCATTTGTTCACCACCTTTGTAGTCTTCAAAAATAGTTTAAATTTTTCTTTATATATGTTTTATATTTCTTGTTAAATTCATCTATAAATTCTACATTTTTGTCATTGGAAAGCAATTGTTTTGTCCCATTATACTTTTTAACTTGCTAGTCTATATTTGTGAGCATAGAATCATTTGACAACTACATATTAATTTAATACACTGACATCTGAAAATTTTGTATTGCTGCAATAATCTTAGCTTATTACATTGGTTTTTTAACAATTTCATTATATAATTGTCAAGGCATTACATTTATCTGCTCACCTCCAAGTTAAACCTTTTTTTAAGTTTTATTTTTATTTATTTATTTGACACACAGAGAGAGAGAGATACAGAAATAGGCAGGTAGAGAGAGAATGGGTATGCAAGGACTTCCAGTCACTGCATACAAACTCCAGATGCATGCACCCCCTTGTTCATTTGGCTTATGTGGGTCCTAGGGAGTCGAACCTGAGTCCTTTAGCTTTGCAGGCAAGCACCTTAACCACTAAGCCATCTCTTCAGCACCTAATTTTAATCTTTTTCACTTCTTTTTCCTCTATTTGCATTGGCCAGCTCACTTAGGAGTAACAAGTACTGGGAATGTACTTTTATTTTCTTGTTCCAAAAAGGAAAAAATGATATTTTTAATGATTTATTACATACCATTAGTATTAGGCTATGATATGAGAATGATGGTTTTATTGAAAAACTTAATGCTTATTAAGTGCCTGAAAATAATTGCACATTTTTCTCAAAATATTACATATTCTAATGTCCAACCATCCTGGCGATATGATATTCTTTGAGTATACTGCTAGATTACAAATCATTTTTGTTCAGAATTTTTGGACTTATCTTCTAAACAGATATTGGTCTAGATCAGTAATTATTAAATTGGACTGCATATTATAAATAATAGGGATCTTCACAAAACCCAGATCAATGAATAGTGGCCTATCACCAACATGTGCTAAATCATTATGTCAGACACTGGGAAAGCACAAGGCATGATGTTGTATGGCTGAAAACATGCCAGGCTCTGCTAAAGAACTGCCATGATTTTGAAGTGAGCCTATACTAACTACATTGTGAGACCCTGTCAAATCTATGAAAATGAGACCTGGTTCTGTGGGGAATGCAAAGTAGAGAAAGCTGGAAACAATGCTCTCATTTCTTTCTTGTATAAATTCAGCCTTTGTTATGATTGCTGTCAGTATTATTCTTAAAGATTTTGGAATTTTCTTTTTCATCTATGATCTGAAATAGTTTAAGCAACTCTGAAATTGTCTACTTTTAAAAGAAGTTTGGTGGTAGTTTTCCTGAAATGCCATCAGAATTTGTTTCATTCTGGAGAAAGCAGGGAAATACAGACAGCTGATTATATTCTTTATCTCTCCTGGAGCAAATTTCTGTTGATCATTATTTTACAGTCAGTTTATGTAAAATATTTCTCCTATCTTACTTAAGCTATCATGCAAATAATTTAGCAGTTGATAACACTCCTGATATTTTATCAGTTTTGAATTCTGCTATTCTTATTTTCATATTGTATTTAGCTTTATCTTGAATAGTTTAGCTAAAAACTGAAATACATGACTGTCATTTTTTTATTTTTCTAAATCATTAATTTTGTTTTCATTCTTCTTGTATTTTATTGTCCCATATTCCATCAGGCAGGTTGTTTTGCAGTTTTTATTATTTATTTATAAAAGAATTCCAGGCTATGCAGTTTCTTTTAAAAATATAGCTAGATCCCATCAGTTGTAACAAGTATTGTTATGTAGACTTTTTCTTTTTGTCTATATTCTGAAATGTTGGTTCTTTAACCCTGAAGTTAATACATTTTTTTCCAGCAGGTAGCAAAATTTATTTCCTGATTTTGTTCATTATTCTTGCTTGATATAAGAAAACATGCATCTATACAGAGTTGTGTTTGCTTTTGGGCTTAGGACATCTTCAGGTAAGGGTTCATTAATACTGGAAAACAATATTATCTATTTTTATGGAACAGAACTTCATACATACCTTTACCCTTTATCTAATCATAGACTGTAAGAGGTGAATTCTTGTTTTGTTTCTAGTTTTATGTGCACATCATACTTTTACATGTTGATATTATAGTATCAGTGCATAGAAAATTATAACAATTATATCTTCATTGCAAGTTTCATCCATCAGTAGTACAATTTTTCTTCCCCTTAAGTAGTTCCTTTGGCCTGAATTCCCCTTTACTTGATGTTATTACCATATTGCTATCTATCTTTGCTGTTTACATCTATATGTTATGTTGTTACTTATCCTATAAATTTTTCTAAATCATTTTGATATGTATAATTCCTATATAGAATTGGCTCTCAACTAGGGATTATTTTGTCCTTCCCATGCCCTTGGAGATGTTTAGCAATATCTGGGGACACTTTTGTTTGTCCAAAGTGAAGGGACAAATTTGTGTTACTAGCATCTGGTGGGAATAATCCTGACTAGTTAAACATCACATAATGCATAGGACATAACCATCCTCAGCCACACCTACAATTCCTCAGTTCCAAATGCCAATCAATATTGGTGAGGGTTACAACTCTAAGACACAAAATGTACATGCTCTGTGATTGAAATTGAAATGAAGAGAATTTAATCATCGATTTTTGATTCACAGAATTGCCATGATTAGAATATTAATAGCATTGCCATGATTAGCATACTTACTCTTAGTTCTGTTATGTCATTTTATGGTTTGTTTAGTGACTAAGTTTTTCACTATGTGATCTTTTTGCATATTTATAGTTATAAATTTTTAACAGTTGTAATGATTTTTGACATAATTTTATATACTATCTTTTGTCCTCTAATTTGGGGGCTATACTTAATATAATAAATTTTAAGGGTATTGTATTTTTTTCTATGGTATCATATCCTATTCCTTTCCCCCTTGAATGTGGCCAATTTTACACACACACACACATTATTTTTGTGGTGTAATCATAGTTCAAATGCAGGTCTCATACATGCAAGCTTTCTGCCACTGTGCAGCATCTTTGCCCTTATTATTTTATATTGGCTTTAATAGAGCTAAGTGATTATACCTTTACACATTTATTTATCACTACACATCTAATATATATATATATATATATATATATATATATATATATATATATATATATTCATCCTTTTCCATTTGATTTTTTCTCATAATATTTTCTGTATGTCATATGATAAGGTTATACCAACTACTCCAAATATGTCTAGAGATCAAGAGCATTAACACCAGCTGTGAGCTTGTTAGAAATGCAGAACCTCCCTGGGTAGGGTGCTAAAGCACCCTTGTGATCTCAGCACTTTGGAAGTTCATGCAGGAAGGTAAAGAGTTCAAGGTCATCCTGAACTACATAGCAAGTTCGAGAAACTTCTCTTCAAAACACCCCCCCCCCTTCAAAGAATGGAAAAAAAACCTGAAAAACAGAATTTCAGACTGATTCAGTCCTAACTTTTCAGAATTTACATTTTAACAGGCTCCTGGAACAATGATTTCTAGGTTCCTTAAAGTCTGAAAATTACTAGCATTTAATACTATTCTATGTTTTAGTCCACTCTCTATGTTTTAATCCATGTCAGTTTCAGTCATATTTCTGGTTAAAAAAATATTATGTACTCATTGTCAGTCCTCTTGCTTGCATTCCTAAGTTCTTTCCAATTTTGTTAATGTTCATTTTCTAGTAATTTCCTCTGAATGAGCTCATTGAAAGAATGAACCTTGCCCTGGTTGTTTAAAACACTTAGGTTATCTTCTCCATCCTCCATTCACACTTTCTAAAGTACTTATATATCTCATTGTATTATCTTTGCAAACTGAAGATAGCTGCAGAGAAATTTGTAACCAGCCTAATTTTTAGCCCCTTACAAATGAGTCAATGTTTTTTGCCTTTCAGCTTAAACCCTACAGCTTTGCAAATACATTCATGGTATTGACTAAAATGGGCTGTCATTTCTGGGAAGGTGTTCCTTCAATATAGATTCATATTTTTAATTTTAATATAAATTATGTCAATTTCTAATTAATCATTTCACATCACTAGCACCATGTTTGCTTCCATAAGGTCTTTAAATAAACATATGGTGGGTATTTATGCTGTCTTTTCTTCTGATGCATCTGATCTTTCTTCCTATTTCATTTCATTTGATTTCATTTGTATCTTGTTTCTGCCCTCCACCTTCCACTGTGGCTGCCACAGAGGGTCCTGTCTTTCTGCTTTGTCCACTTACCGTGCATTTCTATATTATGTTATTTTTCCTTGATTCCTGATCCTGAGAGTTCTTTAGCTCACTTTCCATTCTTTCTGTCACCCTATTACTACTTGAATGCATGTCTGTCCTTTAGTTTACTTTAAAGTGACTCTAAACACATGTTTCTGCCAGAATTTTGATTTTTTAATAAAAATGATATTTATTTATTTGAGAGAGAGAGGAAAAGAGGCAGGTAGAGAATGGACAACCCAGAGCCTCTAGCCACTGTAAATGAATTCCAAACACATGTCCCACCTCGTGCATCTGGCTTGCATGGGTACTGGGGAACCAAATTTGGGTCCTTAGCCCTTGCAGGCAAGCGCCTTAACCAGTAAGTCCCCAAAATTTTATTTATTTATTTTCTTTGGTTTTTCGAGATAGGGACTCACTCTAGCCCAGGCTGACATAGAATTCACTCTGTATTCTCAGGGTGGCCTCAAACTCATGGTGATCCTCCTACCTCTGCCTTCCCAGTGCTGGGATTAAAGGCATGTACCACCACGCCCAGCTAAATTTTGTTTTTCTTACTACTCCTTTTCTCTGTTAACATTTTATCTTTCATACATGCCCAAAATATTTCTCTAGCATTTATTGTCACATATATATAGTGCTGAACATAAAGTCTCATTCCTGCTAAGCAAGCACTCTATGACTGAGCTATAATCCCAGAGGTGTATGGAATTATTTTTTGTCTTGAGTTATTAATGCAAATAATAAAAATCCCAATATTCATACTATTAAACCTATTTAATCATTTCTTTGTATATGTTTTTACTTTTAATGCTAAAGTGGCTTTTTCCTATAGCTACATCTGTAAATGATAACATACTCCATCTAGATATTTCTTATAGACTTATTTATTTATTTTTGCATATGTGTGTGTGTGTTAGAGAGAGAGAGAGAGAGAGAGAGAGAGAGAGAGAGAGATCTGTGTATGCGTATGTGGCATAACTTATGTGCTTGCCTGGATCAGGCTGAGTTTGCCTGTGGTTCTAGGAGGAGAACATTGTCCTCTCCATTGCTCTATCACCCATCCTTATTTAAGCTTGAATCTCTTAATGATCCCAGAACTTGCCTTTTTTCATCTCTGTGATTCTTGGGTTTCTGCTCCCCTAAAGGTATGGGTAACAGAAGCCCATTGGTTTATATGGATCCTGGGGAGCAACCTCCAGTGGTTTCTCAAGCCTCATCAGGCTCTCATGTTGACACTTAACCACTGAGCCATCTCTCCAGCCAAGATTTAAATTTTTGGTTAAACATTAATGTATACTTATAAATTATGTGAAGTAGAACACTAAAATTTTGTCCCCAAATAATTAAACTTCCAGTGTAATTTTATTAAGTATTCATTAAATTAAATGTTTTTAATTAGATAAAACATTTATATTAAGCTTAATTTATATACTTAAGATCTACTATATCATTTTCTATTTCATTTTATCACATCATTGTCATTTTTATTATAATGTTATTATGTGTTTAATGCAACTTCACCATATCACACTCCTCAAAATTAGCTATCACTTTCTACATTTAGATTTTGCCCTGAAAAGTAATACTTAAATTGGAAACATTCATTTTCTATATATCTAGACAAAGTAACCTATCTAGTATAATAGAGATGTCAGGGGGAAAGCAGTCTATATATTTTGAAAACAATTAATTGGGTTTATCCATTTAAGAGCATGGAAAGTTTTAAAAACTAAAGAAAGTAAATAGTTTCATATTGCGTCTTTCTCTACCTGCCTACCTACATTGTCTATCTAAATCACATTATTTTTACTTTTCTTTCTACAGATAATCATGAATTGCAGGAAAAAATATTTTTCTCTAAAATTCTAGAGTAATAGTTTTTTTGAATGTCAGTACATTTTCAATCTAATTATTTAAGTTTTATTTTTTTATGACAAATTTTAAAATTTATTTCCCAGAGGGAGTAGGAGAAAAATAAAGAAGTGTTTAGATAATAAAGGAAGTAGAAACTTAATGTAAGCATGGATCCCAAAATGTGAGATAATGTTTTAACAGCATAAATTGCTACCAAAATACATTACAAAATACATTACAACCATACCTATAAGCCAATAATAGAGGTTAGTAGTAGTATTTTCTTGAATAGTATTTATTGAGTACTTGTTATACAGAATTGTGCAGAGTTATATGGAATTTTATTTAATCTTTCAAAATCACTTATATGGGCTAACTTTATTATTTCATTTCTACAAGTTATAATTTTAAGCTGAAGTGGGGCTGAAATGGAACTGGCAAAGGACACATACCCATGTACACTTAATTCCAATACTTCTTCATATAAGCACTGTGCATACTTGAAGGGATTGTTTGGGGAAAGAGCTATCATGGAAATCTAGCTCAGACAACTGGATTCAATGTGCCATGTGCAAAGCAGGCCCTAGTTGGATATTCTAGATCTTCCCAGGATCCTATTGCAAACCACAGCACTGTTGAATAATCTTCCTGTTTTCCCAATCTCTTGACTGATGAGGGTGTGCAAGTCCTGAGATCAGAAGCAGAGGGAGGTGGAGGGCAAATCAGATAAGCAAACTCCCATGCAGTTAAAACCCAAAAATAGTTGTGAATTAGGCAGTCAAGTTCTATAACAGACACTATTACAGAACTTAGAAACAAAGACCCCTGTTGTGATGACACTGACATTCCAGATGGGGAGGGACAGCCAGAACAAAATACAACAACAAAACCCAAACCCAGCAAATGACAAGCTGGGCAGTGGAAGAAAATGTACCATGGACAAGGAACAAGAGTCTAGGGAAGCTGGGGCTAGAGTAACAGGCACAGTTGTAAGGAGGGGCACATAAGCACAGAGTAGCTTCCCTGGTAGACTGCAGAAAACCTATTCAATGCTAGGGTTTCCTCAATGGCAGAAAAGCTTACTCCATTTTCATCACTGTCTCTTTGAGCATTCCTAAAGTCCTTATTGACACCAGTGTTATTAGCATAAGCTACAAAAATTACTACTAACAGTTATCAAGAAATCATGTCACATCAAATACTATGGGGCAAACCATTTTATAAATACAATGTCATTTACTTCGCACCCACATTTGTCTCATCTACTTTTTGATACTTTTACATAGATTTATTTTGCTTATAATAATAGGTGAAAATAAGTGCCTCCCTCACTTCTTTATATTCCTCCCAGGGCTTTGCATGTTGCCAGACCCTCAGCACCGTGTACACAATGCATAGACACTCAGAACATATTTGCTGATGACTGAAAAACAAATACAAATTCACAGAAACACAGTGTGAGAACCAAAAATATGGACAGGAAAATCAAATGGCAGGGGCCTGCCTGTGTGCACAATACCAGGAAAGCTGTGGGAAGGAGGGCAAGTGGGCCCAGCAGGAAAACAAAAGCAGAGACATCACGGAGTTCCGAGCACTCCCACTTTCCTCCTGTTGCCATGTTCTCTTCTTTTCTTCCTCTCTCCCCCACCAAACCTCTTTTGACGGGTGCTTGCCAGAATGCTGCTTGATCTTTTCCCGAGCAGTCTGTGTCCCTCATAATTGATAAATGGAGGAGTTTTCCAATACCCTTATATATCACAGCATGCAAATGTTATGATCGGGATGGGAAACACTGAATATACTAGGTTATAGAAGCCATGAGTACCTTGAAAAGAAAGAACAAACCTTGCAAAATAATGAAGATAATTTGTTTGAGCACAATTGCCTGCCTAGGTATTAACCATAAAATTATAGAAGGAAGAAAAAAAAAGCTACCAACAACATGTATTACTATTTTAAGGGAACAAAATGCCAAGATGTATTCCAAAACAATTTGTGACCACTAAATTAGATAATCTGTTATGTTTTGAATGTAAATAGTTTATTTCTTCACTGTTTTATCCTGTTTGCTGCTTCGCATTCTCTTGGAAGTAGGTAGAATGTGAATTTCAAATTAATTTGTATTACACAAGAAAAAATTACATGCAAAAGCAAAAGCAGTCAAAATATAAAATTTCTTAAATCTTTATCTTTCTGAGCAATAAGGAGTTAATACTTTACAAGACACATGACATTTGCAATTGCTGAATATTTTTCATTTACCATATTCTTCACAAGAGGGGCATCTTTAGTTTGGTGGGCAGCATTGCAAAGTATTAAATATGTCTAAGATTGTTTTCAGCCAGGAATGATGGATTTCTGAATACAGCAGTCTATTGTTATGATTCAACCTAAAGAAAGCCAAATTAAAACTGATTTACTAAATAGGTTAAGGATAGCAGACTCATTCACGATTTCAACCCTATTTCATGCTTAGACAGGCAGATCTTAATTATACACAAAAGAATACAAATGTTATTAGCATGATAATAATTATTTAGAAGATGTCCTCTTTAAAAAAATTAAACCAGTATTGTCATTTGTGCAGCTACATTTTTCAACAGAATGACAGCTTTGCTGGTCATAGATATGTTCAAAGTCCATATACAATATTCACAGCCGTGCAGCAGACATGTTATCTGGATGAGCTCGGATACACAGAGCCAGCGACACACTGCACACTAATCATTATGTCCTATCCGGGGTACTACATGCAAATACAATCCTTTGTGACATTTTGTCAAATATTTTGAGGATTTTATACTCCTTATCACACCTTTATACCCATGTCCTAATCAACGATCAGGCACCAGAAATCAGTTCCATGAATGGCACAGACTTCAGCTAGTAAAGATATAACACCATGCCAAATTAATGAAAGGAAAATTAAAGATTGGCATGGCAGTTGCATACAGGCAGGGTGCAGGCAAAGCAAACTGAAGTTTACATTTATTGCTTTGCTGAGCTGCTTAGGGAAGAGGCAGCCCTGGGAAATTTCTGCAACTTTACCTTGTATCTGTGTAGCCAGGGATGTAAACATTATGTATAGTATCCAGCACATGACATAATGGATCAATCAATGCAAAGGTCCTACATTTGGAAAACCTACACTGGGGGTTCAAAACCTACTATCAATGAGCCTACATGTGATCAGATGGACAGAATGTAGAGATGTTTCAGGACTAGAGTTGGCTACAGTACAAGTGATGCATTTTTGAACATTGATTTGCCAGAAGTGTATCTGTTGTCTGTTGCTCCAGGCTGGCATTTTTAATTATTTCTGGGACAAATGGATCAGTGACACACAGAAAATCTGTAGGGCTTCTTGTCAAATTAATAAAATAATAATGAAAGCAGTCATCTCAAACTGCAAACTGTCAAAATCCTTGAGAGGGCTATAGTAATTTACATGGTTAAACAAACTAAAAAACCCTTGCATGCTATTTTAAATCCTAAGTGTAGTGGTATAAAATAGTTTGTATAATGTCCATTGTATACAATGACACCCACTGTGACAAAACCCGACTATGTTTAATGACCTTTTTAAATCTTATACCTAGAGTCCATAAAAGAATTGTAATTCAGTTGTAAAACACACTGTAATAATCAAAATGCAGCTTTAAAATAGCATTGCTCATAATTCTAACTTGAGGCAATTTTTTTTTGTTTTTAATGCAGAAGAGCAGACCACAGTTTAAAATTCCTATGAGGTCACTATTGGCCATTACAGTGTTTTTTTGCAACTTAATAATAGATGTTTTAAAGTTTAAGTGCAGCCTCAGGCACTCATAAGCATTTATTACAAATCGCTGGTTGCCTCCCTTATGCAGAGAGGAATAACATTTACATACAGTAGCACGGATTAATAAGATAAAAAATTTGAAAAAGCCGTCAGTCAGGGAGCGAAACTGGTGCTAATAAAGCCCACTATATTCTTCGGAAATATCAAGCCGTCTGTTCCAATATTTTGCCATTCCCCATGAGGTATACAAATCCAAATCAGAGAAGTCTCAAGCCATGCCAGAGACATGCTGCTCGGCTCTCCAGCGGCACTCAGCTGAATCTTTTATTTATCTTCAGAGCAATTGTACATTCTAGTATACTAAAGACTGAAATAAACTGAACATCACTCATCAGAAAGTTTCATAAAACAGGCCCTCTCCTTCCTTGTTTGCTAAACCATGATTAGTGAGGAAAAAGCACTGGGAAGTATGCATCATGGTAAGGAAATGTAGCAGTAGGGACCTCTGTAAGCAAGGGCGAGTTAACTGCATCTTGCTGGAGTTGGAATGATGCTCATGTGAAATCAAACCTGAAGGAGAGAAAACTGCTTTAGGGAGAGGAGTCTACCAGCCTTTGCTCCTCAGTTTTGGAGAGGCTCAAACCTGAAGGTGCAAGGGAAAGCAAACGCCAGATAGCACACATAATTTCACACGATGATTAAACTGCAAAGATCCTTGTTATAACAAATCACTGTGTCACACTCCCCAACTGCAGGCTAACAAAACTGCACATAAAATCATGCCTGCCCCTCGGAACACTGCTAATTAAAAAGTACAGCCGTTAGTGCTCTGGTTGGGGAGGAGGCCGCCCGTTATTTCCAGCCCAAATGAACATTGATAAAAGAAATTTATTTATTTATACATAATTATTATTGTTACCCTACTGAACAGTGCTGGGGATTTAGAGAAATGAGACACCACGGTTCTAATTTTTCTTCAAGAAGTCTGCCATATTAACTCCATTGAATAATTACTGAAAAGTAATACACTCGTGTAATATTACCTTATGCAAAATTGCATTAATCAAAAAGTGAGCCTGCTGCAATCAAGTAATTTAAGGGTGGGGGAGGCATACATGCATATCATATTTTTCCAGGGAACTTATTTTCCTTCCAGCAGAGTATTACCTAATAGTTTTATAGTTTTATAGCACTGATCGCAAGAAAGAAGTAAATCAGCGGATATATATATATATATATATATATATATATATATATATATATTTATAATGCAGCTCTGGTATTTAGAGAGCCAAAAAATGGCAAAGGAATGACCCACAACTATTTTGTCACCCCCCCCCATTGCTCTGACACCGTAAACAATAAGATAAATCCTCTTTGACCTCCCCCTGGAGCCACACCATTGTTCCCCATTCCATGAAGTAAATATAGCTGCTTAATTATACCCAAGCAGCCTTAGAGAACATGGGGCTTATGATAAAAAATAGACAGTTTTGTGATATGCTTTCTTCAGAAATTAAGGAAAGGGGAAAAATTATATGTGGGGAAGATCATTCCAGGTGTGCATAAAACGTGGTGAATTAGGATGGGTTCCTGTGCATACATAATATATTATAATTACTGAGGTCCTAACAGCATTAATGTAAGTGCAATCATTTTTATAGCCTTTTGTCTTGTAAGTTTTGCAGAGAAGAGTGGAAAGGTGCTGCTCAGATTAGAATCTAAACTCGTGCACCCACTAGGGATGAAAGAGCATACATCAGAGGTGTGCATTTCATTTCTTGATTTCTAAAAGCCTGGGTGGAAGGGTGGCAGGCTGGGGTGACAGTTATGTTGTTGTTGTTGTTGGGAGTGTAATTTTTGCTGGATTCATCTTAGTGGCCATGTCTGCAAAGTGCAGCTCCTCCCATCAGCCTCTCCTCGCAGGCTAGCTGTGAATAGTGCCCATTTTGAGATTAGGAGATTAGGTTATTCATCACTTGAGGTGCTCCCTGCTGTGCTGCTACGATCTGAGCTCAGCCAAATCAAAACATCTCTGGAAGGCATTTCAGAGTAATTGAATGCATCATAATTTCCCTATTAATACATATCTCATATTACAGATTATGCATGAAATGTTCACATTATCTGTTACTTTTTGTTAACGTCTTGCTCCTTGCCAGTAAATTTAATACACAGAGTGAATCAGCATGGTATGATGAAGGGATAGGTTACTGATAGCCATTTTTTTTTTAGGATTCAGTAGAAAATTAAAGTAAATCGATCATTTTATAGCCCCACTGGAATGGCTACAAGGGCATGTTGCTAAGCAAATGGTAATTTAAATGTACTGTGTAATTTTTCTACACAATTTACTGAAGGCAGATTTTATTTCTCAGGTTAATATCAGATGCTCTTTATCTTTAGTGCATGATGTATCCAGTGATGGACATATTATTAATCTATGTTTTAATCAAATGCTAGGTCTGACAACTAGTCTTGTAGGCACTACAGTAGTCAAATAGTATATCCTGAAAGGATAGGACTATTAATACCTGAAAGAAGACACATGATTAATTCTCTGTTCACTTGAATGAAAAGCATGCACTAAAACCTCAGAGAAAAGTAATCAAAGTAAATTCAAATGAAATTTAATAAAAATTTCCATATCTCACAAAGAAAAGTTTTATGCAGTATTTTCAAATTGATTGTAGATTGGCATGTCACAACAGTGATCTAGCCACAAAACATGTCCTTTTAAAATATTTTAATATTTAATGTTAATCCTTTCAACATAACATCAAGGCATATAATTAAGTACTAGGAATATAATCAACATTTGAAGACAATTGCATAGTAACCACAGTGAAGAGTTGGCCTCTCAGGCATATTCCAATGGTAAATAATTTTTTTTCATAAAAAGAACACATTATATATTCCAAAATAGTTTTGTTTTTCTAATTCATGAAAAGCTCCAAATTTTAAGACAAATAAGATACTAAAAAGAATCTGCTTGATGACATCCATCTTTTTTTGTGAAATTAAAAAGGGAAAAGAAGGAGGGCTCCATTTACCCTTCAGGTTGCAAATGTGAAAACAAGATCCTCCTACTGCTGGTGTACAAAATATATTATTGTCATTAATGAAAAAGTTAATGGGCCATTTTCTTATATATCAATTTACATTTTACAATTTGAATATACAGATGATATGTACAGCAGAGAGCTGATTATTTTTGCTCAAGGAAATAGTTTTAATGTGTTTTTATGGACATCAAATGTTGTGAATAATGATGCATCTACAGAATGCAAATAGGATGACAGCTCTTGGGCTGTGATCAACAGTCCTTGGATAAAAGGTCTGCTGGGACAATAATGTTCTGTGAAGGGCCTGAACAGTAAAAAACAGGAAACAAGGAGGACACTGGGATATTTGAAAGGTAGATCAGCAGATGGGATTTGGAGTACAGCACTCATATGCAGACATCAGGTGATATTCCCAGCTTTGAAAGAAAAATCTCTAAAAAGAGAATGTGTCTGTGTAAAAGAGAATTGCAAACAGAAAGATATTGTGGGTTCTGGTAGATAAAAATCAATTTCTTAAATTAGCTATGGGTTACCATATAAGAAATGAATTTTAATATGACGTTTATACCACAGTCCCAAGCCACCTTTGCTGCAGTAATTTCTGCATGCAAGGATCACTTCTCCTTGCCACTGCTAGACCGCCACTGCCCCAGTCAAACAAGAATCGTTCCAGGAGTACTACACAGCAGAGTGCTTTGAAGGAGATGTGAGGAATAATCTCATGAAATGACACATGCAGAGTCTCTTTTCCACAGAACACCGAGTAAAGTCAGAGACCCGCTGTGAGACCACAAATGCAGTCTCTAGGGTGGGCTTTCTTGCGTCACTGGAATATGTGTGTAGATGCCATTTCTACTTGATAGTCCCGCATCCTATGCCAACACATCTGTACTTGACAGGATAATTAAGCATCTCTGAGACTGGCTGAAGCTATATATGTACCCACCCTATAGGTTGACAGACCTCATCACTCTCCTCAAAGTGGCCCCACCCATTTCTACCTAGCACTGGAGGCTTTCAACATATGCTTGTGCCCGCAGCACTTGGGTGCGTGTGCGCGCACACACACACACACACACACACACACACCCTAAGCTCTAAGCCGGCAGAATGCCAAGACATCTGGATGAGAGTGAAAAGTTCAGTCAATCGCTCATCTCCACTTTGCATTTGCATATTTGGGAAAAGAAGCTCAGTACCCTCCCACCAAAGAGAATCCGCCTTTAAAAAATGCTTTGGAAGAAGAAGAAGGAAAAAAAAAAAAAAAAAACAGAAGCAAGTCTGAGTTATATGCCTGAAGTAACAAACTGTGTGGTAACTTTGTAGGTATCTAAATAAGAATATCTTTGAAAGAAATGCTTATAAGTCAATATAAGCAAAAGAAAATTGGCAAACATTTGTTTATATTTCTTTTTATCCATTTCAAAGAGAAAGGGGCCACAAATAGAAGCAACTGTGATCTGAAAATAAAACTAATGGTGAAGTACATCAGGAAAAATTAAATTAAATGAAAAATTCTATACTAGATATTTATTAAAACATGAATATTTTCCAAAGCAACAAAACAGCACACTTGTGAAAGTGTGTTATTTCAGTGTCTAGCCTGTCACATGTGACTGTAAAGAGTGGCCTGATGTGGAGATGAGAAGAGTACAGAGGAGCAGGTTGTTCTTCAGGAGGGAATGAAAGTGACGGAAGTTGCAATGCATTGCTCTGTAAAGCCAGCATTATGGCAGTTTTATTATCTTTTCTTTCTTGTATAACAATTAAAATGGACAACTGGCAAGACTTACAAGATTACACATCTGCATATTTCATTCACTGCTTCCTATCCTACCACAGAAATAGCATATGCCTTTAAACCAATGATAGCAAAAGTTCTTAGCCTGGTTCTACAAACACTGCCTGGAAATGTATACGGTGTGCCTAGCCACAGATATCACAAGTCCCACCTCCTAGTGCCCTCACCTCAATTTACAGGAAATGGTATACCAGTCTGAGGAAAATATGGAATAAAACAAGGAAATTGAGGTACCTGGAATTACGTGAAAACTGAAACACAGAATCCCAAAATAATGATCTTTGGGAAGGCTCTGAGAATATTACCTATGCTCCCATCCTTATTTGAAGAGAATGGCCTTCCTACCCTCCTCCATCCAAAACGAAATCACTTTTCTAACTTCTTCCCTGAGTCTGGAACCAACAAGCCTACTTCCGCATCTACATTCAAATTAATTTTCTCAAAGCCCAGCATTTTGGCCTTTAGGCACACATTGGGTAGATCTTCTGTCTTTAGTATCCTTTTATGCTTGACTAAAAGCTGAAGATTATCTGACCTCAAATGTATAATAACCAAATATACAGCAGACATACAATTTTTCTCCTAAAATATCAGAGAATGCATGTATGTAAAAATAAGGTTTCTTTTAAAAATGTATTCCTTTATAGTCTTACATTCAATGAATAAAAGTTTGTTACAAAGGTTAAACTTTGTTTTTAGTATAGGTTAGTATATAACTTTTTATAATATTTCAGAATTTTTTCCTCTACCTGATTACCAATGAAATCAAAAGTGCCAAGGAATCCTGAGTCTTTTTTTTTTTAATTGGAGGGATACTATCCACAATTTAAACTATAGCAAATTTGCATTTTATCCTTCCAGTGTAGATTTTTAAAAAATCTCACTTTGACTTCCTCTATAAAATAAGAATAGTCATCTCTAGTGGAATTAGATGTGACTTGGAAGAAACACACATTAAAAAAAATAACTCTACCAGCCTTACAACACATATTCTCAAGTATTTCCATGTGTCACTCTGGCAAAAGTATCCAATGTCCATTCCATATAAACTGCATTATAAAATTAATAGGATTCATTTCTTCAGAAATGATCTATCATCCTAAATCCTATCTTATTTGTTCTAAAAAGTGTTCTAGTGTATACATAAAGCATACGTGCATTTTACTGTGAGCATGCACAGTACCTGTTTGCACTTAGCACCATGGCTCACTCATTCTTCTTCCTCCATAAGACTCAATGGTCTTCAAAAGGCCTTTCAATGAATGAATTTTTCAATTAGAAGCATTACCATAATTTTATTTTCAAGGAGGATATTTATACTCCACTGATACAGAATGAAGAAGGTGAGGCCAGAAGGATTTGTTTTTGAAATCCAATATCCTTTGCATTGATGTTAGACCCCTTGACATGCTGCACTTTTTATGGGAACTGCAAGTCCTACCTTGGAACATCAACTTTTTTTCATTCATACTCTCAAACTATGAGAGAACCTAACAATCAAAAAAAGCACAGAGTTAAAGTTGTGCTTGTCTATATGTGAGTGACAGGCTTCCATTGACAAAATGTTTGTCTGATAAAAGAATTACTTGCAAATTCCAAAGTTTGTCTTTGGAGAGATTCTGCTGGAGACAGATGCAGTACAACAGCCAGCCCCACTTGTGGCCAAATGAGAAACGCACAGAAACAATTCACAAAATGCACCAAATCAATAAAGCAAACACGCACTTGTCTTCAGTACTCAGCAGGTACAGACTTATTTTTTCCACCATTTTAAAGTAGATCAGCGATCTATCTTGAAAAATAAAAAGAATATTTCACCACAAATTGACTGCATTTAATAAAATGCAAGCTCTCCTGCTCAGACAGAGAAAATTTGAAATCAATAATCAAATTCTCCATCTCCTTTTAAGTGAGAGAAACTAACACCTAACTTTATTGTTGCCCCAGGAATTACCCCATGGTTCTTCATGTTGGGGTAAGAACCCCGCTAGTTCTTTACTTTCTAGGAAAGGGAGAAAGACAAAGCAGAGGAAACAAATCCATAAATGACTGTCTCTTTGGCAAATAGATGAATTTACTTGTTCAGAGTTTATCCAGGACACCAATTCTTTATCATGCCTATTATCATTTGTTTTGTTTTTTTTTTTTAATGCCCCTTTGTGCATCTGGCTTACATGGGTCCTGGAGAGTTGAACCGAGATCCTTTGGCTTTGCAGGCAAATGCTTTAACCACTAAGCCATCTCTCCAGCCCTCATTTGTTTTTTACTTGGAAGGGTGTTTTCCCAAGTGGATCTTTACTTTCTTTTAAAGCAGCACAATACAGCGTTGAAATGGTAAAGAAATGACAGAAGACAAGAAGGATAAAAGAAAGGAAGGGAGTGAGGGAAATAAGTTTAATATGGTTCTCTACCTCCATGGTGGAACGTTTGAAACTGGCACCACGATGGGTGCTGGGGCAAATACGAACTGTTTGATGCTTTGATTCCAGCCAGGCCACCATGGCAATAGTTTTGCCAGGTGTTTGGGAAGATGCTCCAGGAGGGCCAAATTTCCTGGCCTTTGCTGCTGTTAGGAATGTGTCCATGTAGAAAGGTCCCAGGACAAAATTTGTGGCACTTCGGTGCCCCCTTGTGTCCAATTTGGCACCAACATGAACTATACCAGGTCCAGGTAGAAAAGTGAGAGCAAGAATTTCTTATATCCCTTAGGAGTACAGGACAATGCAGGGAAGAACTGAAATGTTCTAGCTCTTTATCTGTGAGAAAGCCAGTTGCTGGTGCACAGACAGAGTTCCATGTCTATGTATTCCAACAGAATTTCCAGGGCCCTCCCATGAATCCTTTGCTGGGTTGCATCTGGAGATGAACCAGAGTGAATTGTCCAACATTTCTTCTCCCAGAATCCCATAAACAAGGAAAGCCATTTACAATGAAAATTGTTATATTGTTATTATCAAGATTTAGAAAAATTAGAGATAGCTTTTAACATATTTTTCATATGAGCCTTTGCTTTACCTCAAATTTCTCCAAAATATTGTCTTGCCAGATTATCTTATACATTTCCACGTCAGTACAAATTTCATTCTGCCCATCATTATTTTTTTTTCTACATGCAAAGCGATTTTGTAGAAAATCGAGTCACCAATGGATGAAAGAATGTAACTACATTTATCAGCTCTATTCCCACTCACTGACACACGCCTCAAAGCATTAAAAGCCAATACTATAGGTAATGCAGCTTGGGAATTTTTCAAATTCAATGGTGGGTTGAGGGCAAAGGACAATTTCCCCCTAAATACAAATTTTCTTCTGATGTTCATCTCTGCAGATGGTTTAACTGAAGGTCCAGAATTGGATTGCAGTTCTGTCTGCAAAAATTCCCTGAAAACCATCTATGCCTTCTCAGCACATTTATTCACACAGTTCGAAAGACATCCCATTGTGAAAGCTATAGGAGTTCTTTGAAGGAAATGACTATTAGAGGTTTCAAACTTCATAATGTATCAGAAGACGTGAAAGCAAAGGAACCAGTGATAAACTAGAGAAATAAAATGCAGGGGAAACAGAGAAATGAGAGGGAAAAAAAGAGACAAGAGCCCCAGTCAAGGAAGGGATGCCTGTTCTTTTCCTGGTGAGAAAAGTTTAAAGTTGTTACCCTTGTTGTGTTCTTTTTCTGGAATTCATTAGAAGTACCCAGGGGATCATCACACTGTACTTATGTATTTGATAACACAATTGTGTCTCACTGATGATGGATTTTCAACTCAAAGGAAAGTCAAACCTCAGCTGGACCATCCCCATTGCCACTGTGTACAACCTCGGGAAGTCTCAGAGTTCTCAACAGGATGAAAAGCACTGGTGGCTTTTGGGATCGTAAAAACTGCTAAGAAGCATTCAGATCCATTAAAAAGCCATGATTTGAGGAAAGACCAATACTTTTTGTTTCTCTTTTCTCAATCTCAGCTCCATCATATCTTGCAACTGAAGATGGAAATTAAACTACTAACAGGACATTTCACTGACATGTTTCCTTTTGCTCAGAATGGACGGGACTTCTGTGTGCATGCTTCCTGAAACTAATGACAGTTACTATAAAAAAAATCCAATTTGGAAGGGTGGGTTGTGAATCTCTGTGGGAATGTGGGATAAAGGCCACAGACTGGAGAGGAATCTGTCAGCTTGACCTCGCACACGGGATTTTCCAAACCAGGAGTTCCCACCTTCTTTTGACTGTGCTGTGCTAAGGGTATTTATTAGCTGAGGATAAAACAAGTCCTATGGTGCTATTACTAGCAAAATGCAAAGTTTATAAGTGGTATACTTTCCTACATACATAAAGTAAAGTAGCTTTGTGGTGCTTCATGCAGTAGAAACCATGAACATTAAGCTCTACACTATCAGTTTGGGAAATGGGAGAGAGGGCTGCAAGGAGACTTGGTGCCACACTTGACCAGAGTCTTAAAGCTGAGCCTGGTCCTATGAGATAGAAGATGCACTCAACAATGGCCACTATGTAATTTGCCAGAAGAATAAGAGCACTTCTTCCTACAGAAGAATAAGAGCACCTCTTCCTACAGAGGGTGCCTTCAGCATAATGCTTCACTGGTGTGTGGTTCTCAGGGACCTGCAGCTCAGATGGAACTGACAAGAAACCCTGACAGGGTGTAATTCACATTGTAGCTTGAAACATTTCCTCCAAGATAGCATCAAAACATGTTCCCTTACTTTATTCATCCCTTGATCAAAAGATGCTTGTTTGGAAATGTGTATTTTGACCACCTTACTTAAAAGAACAATTCCAACTCAGACATCCTTAATCCCTATATGCTATAGTGTTTTCTCCATAGTACCTACTATTGTCAGCATGAAATCATATTTGCTTATTGACTACCATTCACTGCTCCCCAGAAGAACAAAAGTTCCATGATGATTTTGTCCACTGTTATATCTCCAATGTGCAGAAGAATGTCTACATAAAAACTGCTAAATAAGTATTTGTGGAATGTCCAACTGAATGTATTCTGTGTAGATATAAGATATTTTCTAAAAATTTTCTACATATGGCCATGCCTTTAGAACAACCACAAACCAGGTCTGCTGGCATACATTTGTAATTTCAGCACTTGGGATGCTGAGGGAGGAGGGTTACAAGTTTTGAGACCATCATGGCTACATTGTAAGTGAGGCCATTTCGGGCTACATAAGGAGACCCAATCTTAATCACAACAACAACAATACAGAGAGAGGCATACACACACACACACACACACACACACACAGAGAGAGAGAGAGAGAGAGAGAGAGAGAGAGAGAGAGAGAGAGCCAGAAAACCTCTGCTTCAACTAATTATATTTTTATTTTACAATTTTGGAACTATATATTTATCTTATATTTATCAGAGCATTTTGTGATATGCCTCTTAAGCTGTTTACATGAGTCAGAATCGCCTGGAGAACTCATTAAAAATCAAGCCAGTAGGCTCCACCCCCAGAGCTTCTGAATCCGTAAGCAAGTGTCTGAGAATCTGCATTTCTTTCTTTCTTTCTTTTTTTTTAATTTTGAGAATCTGCATTTATAACAAGCTCCCAGATGATGTTGACACTGTTGATTTGGACACCACACTAAACATCATTTTTTCTCTAAAATTTTGCAGTCATGATCGTTCAGCATGTTAAACAGGGGATGGTTGTTAAATACTTTGAAAAATTAAAACACAGACATATTATGGATGCAATGTAAATTTCCCATGCATTTTAAAACAAAAAGATATGGCTTTCTGGCTGTGGGTTGATTCAGCATGGACTGAGTCCTCGTATCATTAAGAGTACTTGAGTGCAATTGGGTGAAAAGAACTGACATAAGCCATGTGGGATTCAGGGTGGAAGTTTCACACATGCTGAAAATTCTTCAGTGCAATAAGTCTCTTTCCTCGAGACTCTAAGGAAATACTGAGGCCTGCACTATACATGAGTGGAATGCAGAGACCCTCTATTAGGCTGACAACCGTAAAGTGGAAGAACAGTTTAACCTGGATGTCAGTACCCACATCTAGGGCCTCAGGTGTGTGACAATATGGCTGCAAGTCCATGCTACTAGGTATCTGGGTTAGTCATCTGTGTGGCCTGTTGTTCTAAATGGCCCTCTTTAGTCTTCCAACTCAGGTTTTCATCTTTCTCTTTCACTAGACAAAAGAAGGAATTGAGCCAAGAATGCTGGTTTTATGAGGCTGCTGCAGGAGGCTCAGGAGTTCAGTGTTACATAGGGAGCTTGACCAGCCTTTTAAAGATGATTTCTTTAAAAAAAGAAAAGAAAAGAAAAAAAGAATGTAATTTAATGTCTTAGAAAGGCATTTCCCATAATCTCCACACCTCCACTGTCCACAGCTTAGTGCATTACTGCTAGACTGGATCTGTACTAAATTGATACCAGACAAGCTCCCACTGAAGCAAAGACTATGAGTCTTCTAGTTGTAGACTATCAAGGAAATAAAATCTACCTTCCCTCATCAAATCAATTCCCAAGTGAACCACATGTATGGTAGGTACATAAACTGTAAAAACTAGTAAGTTACCAAAAGAATGAAAACTTCAAAGTTTTTTTTTTTTTTTACACATTTGTCCTTTGTCAAATAACGAGGGATAATCTGCACACAGGACATCAATCTCAATTCCATGCCTTAATATAAACTTTCAAAAGCTGAAGATCCTTTCATTTACAATTAATGTCCACTTAGGACTCCATCCAACAAATAATGCTCCAGCCTGTTTGATGCCTAGTATGGTGAATGCCTTCCCTGCTCAGTTTCCTCGGGATGGTTTTTCTTTTCCGCAACATGTTTTTTTTTTTCCCCCTAAAAGACAAGTCTCTCTTGGAGAAAGACACTACTAGTTCCTTTTCTATATCCTATAAATGCTACACAGAGAGATTTGTTTAAGATTTTGATAGATTGGAAGCTATCCTTACACACGTGCTATTTTTCAACTCAAAATCCTTCTAGTAGCAACCCTTCCTCCCATGCTGAAACTTTATTTCTGTTATTCCAGATGTATGTGCCAATCAGTTTAGCTCCTGCCAATTCTTGTTTATTAATAATGCTAACGAAGGAATTGAAATTCTACCAGATTTCCATCTCTTTTTTCATGCCTCAATAATGAGTCCTAAGAGGGATGAATTCTGATATTGTCTCAACAACTCAAAGGACTAGGTACAATCAGAAATTTGACTGGCTTTTACCTACCTTGCAAGAATTCAGAAGGACTATTCATAGTGCTAACTGCCACTGTATATGTGCAGACAATTTGCATTTTCATTGTTCTTTATTTTCTGTTATTAGTTATTCATGAGATGAATATCTCACTCAACAACTAATCTATAAAGCATTTGCTTTAAATAACAATGTGCCGTTTCTGTTGTAGAAGGTGGGATGGAGAATGGATGTCCCATTTAGAGATCTTGTACAAAGAATTAAGCATGAATGACATGTGAGCTCTTCCTAGCTTAATGTAAAATTAGGAACCCAAAGAGACTGGCAGTAGAACTAGAAAAATCCAGACTGCGTTATGTAGGTTTGGACCTACTGAGAAAGGTCTCTTACTATCCAGCCAAAGGGAACAGAAGGTCAAGATTAACCACACTATATAAAGAACCTGTAAGTGACTAATTATTCTTCCCACTAAACAGCAAAATCTGCATATGAGGCAAAAACCAACATGAAAAGCATCTGAACTCATATTTATTTTCAGTTGGAAATGGGCTTCATGCACATTGGATTATATTTTCCAATAAAGGCTCAAGTCTGCATTAACACATACTAAAAAAGAATATATATATATATATATATATATATATATATATATATATATATATATATAAAATTCTACTCTTGTTTTTTTTTTCAATTTCCGGAAAAAGTATATATTCAGTACAAAAAATATCATATTTTCATGTGAGGACTCAGCTTTCTTGGGAGTGAAATCTTGTAACATTCTGAAGTCATATACTGTGGCTATACATTTAATTTTTACCTAACTAGATATAAGTGTTGGAGACAGATAAGCCTCAGATGAATTAGTCTTAAAGGTAGGACAATGATTGCACTTACCATAAGAGGAACTAGCAGAACCTTCACTATGCTCAGTAAATTTTGTTTGGAATCCCTTTGCTGTTATCTGGGGAGGGCCTGTTTCATCTTTGAGGCACTGAACTGCTTCGTCTTGACTTGCTTAGGAAGGAACTAACTATCCTAATTAGGGAATAAAAATAATATAAATGGAAAGAATTCTATATTTTAAATACTATATTATAACTTTTAAACTTGGAAATTCTGACAGAAAGACACCAATAGCAGTAAAAAGAAAAACTAAAGAAATGGGCAAAATAGAAAAAAATAGCTCTCTCAGATAACATATTTAAAGAAAAGAAACACATGTTTTTCATTTGGCATGCCCTCCAGTATATGAAACTTGATGTGTCCATGAACAACAGTAGCAATGATTGTTAGAATTTTACAAAACTTCCTTTGTATCAGGCACAGTCCTATGCACTATTTAATAGATCTGTCAGCAAACAATCACTGTCCAGTTGTACAGATGAGGAAATAGAGTTGCAGGGAGTTGATGAAACTTAACTAAGGCCACACAGCTAATAAATAGAATGAGAATCATAGTCAAGGAGTTTGGTTTAAAAGCGAATACTTGTAATGTGTATGTCAAATTGCCTCTGATTCAGCATAGCAACTGCAGAGGGACTGGGGTCTATTCTATCAGCCTGGAAATAAGAATGCTAGCAAAACTGAAAATGTAAATACCAAAAACTATACACATGTACTCTGCAGTTTATGGTAATTATAGACACATACATAATCATATATACATACATATATATATATATATATATATATATATATATATATATATATATATATATATCCACTATATATTCCCCTTTGGTAGCTATATGCAACCTCAAATAGCTTTATTTTTTCTTTTTATTCATTTGTGAGCAGAGAGAGAGAGAGTATGGGAATGTCAGGGCCTCTCACGGGACATTGAATATTGAACTCCAGATGCATGTAGCACTTAGTGTATCTGGCTCTATGTGGGTATTGGGGAATCAGAGCTAGGCTAGCAGGCTTTGTAAGAAAGTTCTTTTAACCACTGAGAAATCTTCCCAGCCCAACATTACTTAGCTTTACATGATTAACTTTCCCTGAGAAAATTTAATTCTTTGAAACTTTATAACCTATGTGGCCAATAAAAAGAAAAAAATCATTTAACAAGATTTCCAGTCTTCTCTCACCTGGAAATACATAAGCAGACAAGGGAAGAGCTGGACCCATGTGGTATTTCTTTTGGTGGTTCTCTGCTCTTTCTTTCAGTCTCCAAGTGGGCTGACCTCCCATCCCACTTGTCCTGTTCCAGGGCTGCATTCAGTGAATAGCACTCTTCCATTTTAATTCCTTTCAAGGTAATTTGCATATCATGTGTTCCACACAATAAATATTTGTAACTTTTAGGTAATGCTTTAGCTCTAGATCCTTTGTTCAAATAACCAAGTGCCCTGAACCTTGAATGTATGGATGGAAGAGCAGAAGGCCTAGTGGTTCGTTTCCCGGTGCTCTGCACTGGCACTTGTATGTGCACAGGAAGCTTCTCTCAACCCACCACCAAGGTTGCCAAAAGGCAAAGGGGACAAGAAGCAACTGTTTACAGGAGAAGGGTATGCTTTTTCATTTTATACATTTCCTTAGTATCCCTTTCTTTATTCCTCAAACACGGGTACTCAGCCTTATGCAACATTACCCTAAGCCTAGGTGACCTGCTTCTAGGGCCACAACTCTGCTAACAAATGGGGTAGGGGACATTGAATTCCATCCATGTTCTGCTGTAGCAGCACAGTGAACATGCCAATCCTGGTCTCCAGAAATCATCCTCCCTCCTGTGGTATCAAGGGCCAATTACAGACTATGGGCAAGGAAGAGAGCAGAGGGATGCTGCCCATGAGCAACACAAGGGGAAAGTGCATCAGAATGGAGATTCATTCTTTGGATAAGTCATACCACCTGAAACTTTAGATACTACCTGAGTGACTCAAGAATTTTAATCTACCATGCATAGATTAAAGGCTTACACATATAAATGCAGCTCTCAGGATGCCCAGATGAGAATGTCATGTGTTTGAGGTAAATCTGAACTAGTACAAAAGGCTATCTTAAGAAAATAAACCAAATATATATGTTCATTGTATGGAAAACTAGAAAAAACAGATGAAGGAAACATTGAAATAAAATTCCACTGGAAGCTGAGAGAAAGACACCATAAGGAGTCAAAAGACAAGTTAAAGAAAAGGACAAATTAGAAATGGAAACATGGACATAAGTTTCCAGCCTGCTGTAATAGTGGTTTACAGTTTTTTTGTTTGTTTGTTTGTTTTTGTTTTTGTTTTTCGAGGTAGGGTCTCACTCTATTTAGCCCAGGCTGACCTGGAATTCACTATGGAGTCTCAGGGTGGCCTCGAACTCACAGCAATCCTCCTACCTCTGCCTCCCGAGTGCTGGGATTAAAGGTGTGCGCCACCACACCCGACTTCAGTTTTTGATTTATATAATTAACTTACAACATGCATCACACCTATTGAAAGCATTATTTATAGAGCATCAAGAATTCTCCTACGTAATTCCCTATAGCCAGTTTTAATAAGCCTCCTTCCTAGTTGTCTAGTCTTGAAACAGTGACTTTGGTATAAATCTGGCCCTGGAGCTGGAGATGTTTCAGGTCAGAAATAGTCTAAACTCTGAAAAGCCATGAAACTTGGCCCTTGAACATACTGTATAAAGCTCAGGGACTCATTTCAACATGGTTCAGGGAAGACTAACTGTAAAAGCACACCTTACCAGACTGTCCAGAGGCTAATGTGAAAAAAAATGCATGAAAAGTAGGGAGCCCTGTATGGGCCCCTTTGGAATAGCCAGAGAATGTTGGTGATACGCACTTATCATCCATACATAACACATAGCTACTGCCCATGAGTCCTGAGATTATGGGGCCTGCCTGAATGACCAGTGTGAGGAAGCAAGCATCTTGGACCCTGGCAGAAGCACCCCTTCTCCACCATGGGAGACAAACCTCAGTCTAGCATCTCCTGCCTCCTTTTGATCTCTAGTCCTCACAAGCTCTCTTTCTGTCTTAATCAGCTCTGACCTGCTTTCAGCAGGCAATAATAGGAATAAAGTATGACTTGATAGGCTTGGGCATTGTGGTTTATCTATTCCTTATTCTTTCATGCAAAGAAGAAAGAAAGGGGAGAAATAACAGTTTCTCTTATATAGGCTTCTATTGTTTTAGAAAAGAAAGAAATTAAGACAGGAAAAAATGGCCCATAACAGGCAACAGCTCCTTAAAGCCTAGCTACATATTTCTTTATCAATACGACTGATCTTAATTTATACTACACTGCTGGTACTACATTTTATGTTGAAATAATGGAAATCCTTCTTTATGAAACATGTAATGAAAAACATAAATAGTGTATCTTTTAATGATTAAAACTGACTAATTCCACTGATGCTGAGTAACATGTGCCTAAGAGATGGATTATCTATAAAACATAATTTTACTAAGCACTGCTATGTAATTTGTTAAGCATTTAGTAATAAGTATGTCTAATAAAATATGAAAAAAATATTTAGAAAATGAACCATAATTTTAATATAATTTTAATTAATGGGAGTGCAATTGCAGTGGTTTAAATTACATTCCCAGTGGTAAGAAGCCTTTCAAAGCTAATTTGTAAGCCAAGATGGTGGCTCTAATGACTGGCAGCAAAGTTTCTTCAACAGATTTCATGGGGCATGATCCAAAGATAATAGGTTCTCAGCCCAATGACAATCCAATTACAATGCCAATCAAAGCCAACTTCATGCACTCTAATTATCAGATTTAGCTGTCAGCTCAAATACAAACATAACACTTTTATTTAAATAAAAATTTAATTTAGAAAAAAAGATGACTTCATGTGTGATTTATTGGGACTGCCAGAGCAATCTAAGTTATTTCTCTGGTAACATAATAAAATCAGTCTTGTGTTTTTACAAAAAGTGAAAACTTTTGCTCCCCCACCCATTCTGCTGTATTTATTATGCTATATTATCTAGAAGTTAATTTAAATAAAAAAGCATAACCTAACATGGCACCAGATAGTTGCCAATGATGAGGAGGTTAAGTAGAGTAACAAGGATTTCATGAGACAGAATTCCCAGTGAATAAATGACAAAATCTAATTAGTTTTACCAGACATCAGGAGAAATTGTGCTTCAAGTAAAATCCATTTCCATAGGCCTGAAGCTGAGGCCACTGGTATTCTCTTACCTCTGCACTGAATCATAGAAGAGACAGGGAAGGAAAAAAGGGAAGGAAGACCTGATCTGCCCTAACATGGATCCAAGACTTCTGCTATTCACATTATAATCATGGCCTCTAGCATTGGTAACAAATGGCCATAGCTCCCCACCACTCCAGTGTGGACTCTCAGTAAGAAACACCCATGAGGATTAAGAGAGGTTTCTACTGCAACAGCACTGCCCAACAGAAATGTTACATGAGACAGAGATTTGAGCCACATTAGGTAATTTCTCATTTTCTAGCAGCCACATTTTAAAAAAGTCACCAACAAAAATCACTTAAATATGTTTTATTTAACCTAAAATATCCAAAAGTTACTTTTAAAATATAATCTATAGCTTTAAAATTATTAATGAGAATGCTTTCATTCTTTTTCTCATGAGCCTTAAAAAAATTTGATGTTTATTTTACACTTACAACATGCCAATGAAGTCAAGTCGAACTTTATGTGTAGCATGGCCCTATGTGGTAAGTGACAGCTGTGCTAGGTAAGGAGTGAGCCGTATACGGAGCTAGGCATGTGTGGCAGTTTAAATATATAGCCCCATAGAACCAGATGTTTTATTAAAATTGAGTTTAGGAGAGTTTAGGGCTTCAGCCACACCAGGCAGACTCCTGCCACGATGGGGGTATATAATAGGGACGGATCTGAATTCCAACCTAATGGTACAGAGAGGTTTTGAGCTCTGCCTGTGCTTGCTTGTTGTGATGCTGGCTGTTTGGTGGTTTCTCTCTGCTAGGATTTATGAATGGGAGCAGGTTTTTTCCCCATTTGATGGAACATGCCCTGGATCTGTACGCATGCAATAAACCCCTTCCTCCTATAAACTGCGTCTGGTTTAGATGTTCATAGCAGCAATGCGGAACTGACTAAAGCCACAATGTAGGGAGGAAGCACCCTAAGGACAGAATGCCCCAAAGAGAGAGCATCCCAACAGGGAGCATCACAAGGTGGAGCACAATAAGGAGCAAGCTCCCCAGAAAGAAGAGCTGACCTGATTGCAGTGCTAAGATCACCTATCCCCAGGATATGAAATTTTTAATTTTTTAAAATGTTTATTTATTTATTTATTTGACAGAGAGAAAGGGGGCAAGAGAGAGAGAATGGGAATGCCAGAGCCTCTTGCCATTGCAAAGAACCTCCATCCAGATGCATGTGCCACCTTGTGCATCTGGCTTACGTGGGTCCTAGGGAATCGAGCCTGGGTGCTTTGGCTTTGCAGGGAAATACCTTAACTGGTAAATCATCCCTCCAGCCACAGAATTTTTTTTTTTTACAAACTATGTTTCAATACATCTTTTCTATTGCTTGAGGGATATGTGGTGTATTTTAGAGGTTAATGTATTAGGAAAATTTTTCTTTTTCAAAATGTGTCTAGTAAACATGTAAAGATATCAAACATTTGTCATATAGATCTGTACGATATTAAAGAAATGCCCAAGGATTATTGAAGTAGTACAGTAACGACAAGTCAGAGGCCTAAGGACAAGCTTTGCTTGAACTAGTTTTACATCCCTGATTTCAGGTGGCAGTGTCTTCAAGTCTTCATCTGTGATCTCCTTTACTTATTAGCAGGTGTTCTGTAAACCCATGTCTGCGGACATTGTTGTCCCATTTGACATAGTCTAGACTTTTGTGAATTCATTTTTTCAGACCTAAAGGCTGAAAGATCATACCAAAAATTCCCACCTCCATACTTTCTCCAGGTTCAAAGACACTTACCAGTTACCAACCTAATGCATAATCTTAGATGAGCAGATTTGGATTAAAACAAAGAGATAATTTGTTTCTTCTTATGTACTTTAAGGTGAGAGTTGCTTAAACTGAACATGCAAATGGATGGAAACACATGCAAATTGGAGTTTCTCCAGATAAACTGAATGGAAAACAAAAAGCTTTATAGTATTAGTAATATTCAGGATTTTTCTTCCTTTCTTTCAGTTTTTTTTTGGGGGGGGTGTTGAAAAGTAAACTATTTCCCGCTTCCAATTCCAAATGTGAATAGCTTTCTCTTATATAACTCAAAAGTTGACAGATTTTAAAGAATAAGAAAAATTTTCAAAAAGTGTACCCAACATTAGTCATGTTTGCAATCATACTATCTTTAAGCTTTAGATTCTATAACATAAATGCAGATTTCCCAAGAAACTAAAATGTTCTTTATTAAGGAATAATGAGTTCTTCAAATAAGTCTTTGCTTTAGGTATGAGAATAACATAATTAACAGTGCTTCTCAGATCACAAAAGAAGTAATAGTAAATCACAGGTCTATAAAGGTGAAAGCAGAATGTATAGAGCCATCAATTATTATTTTTAGTAAAAATAATATGTATGAGGTAACCTTTATATTTAGTATCCCACTCTGAACATAAATGTTCTGGAATCCATCCACAGCCCTATAATGATTGATTTTGTTCCTAATGCAATGCTGTGTGGAGAACTAGTATTCTCAGCCTCTAATTGGCTATGATGTCCTGAGTTCTGTTTCCTGCTTCTGTCTTTCTTCATATTAAGCCAAGCTTCACTGCCACTCTGGACAACTGCACCTGGATCTCAGGCAGTTCCTCATCAGCATGTCCAAGGACACAGTAATGAAGAAAGAGAATCATCACAGAGGAGGGATATCTGGTACTCAGTCTCCCACACATACCATGATATTCACTTTCTCTTTAAGAATACAGGCTAAGAACTGTTTGACTAAGGCTGTGGAGAGTGGTTCCCATTTCATGCTTTAATTCAATGATAGAAGCAATTTTTTTCCTTCAGTTCCTCAAAGCTCATCTCAAACAAAATAGAAAGCAAGATTCCAGCATACAAGGCTTAGAAAGAAAATAAGTACAGAGAAAGAAAGGCAAGTTAATAGTCCAATATATAACATTTAGCTTGGTCAACTGTAGCTTGTAGTCTTCTAATGGGTAGATGTCCTGTCTTGGTTTCTACTTGCTGCCAGGAATGTAGTACACAGTCTTTCCTCTCTTGGAAGAAGATACTACAAGGTACTACTGTCTCCTACCAAGGCCATGCCTGAGAAAGTGAGATCAGACTGAGGTGATTAGCCTAGCTAAGGTCCCTTTCTGAACTTCATTGCCCTGCATAGGGATTTCAATTCCTCAGTTGCCAGCCCCTAACAATCCTCAGAGGTGGGGTATTTCACTATGACTCCAATAGAGTACAGAAATGAAAACCCAATGGGATAAATCAAAGGCACATGAAACATACATATGAGGCAGAAGATCCCTATTTCTTCCAGGCCCAGTGTTTACAAAAATGTCCTCCCCTTGATTAGTCACCTCTATTTTCTTTTCTAAGATCTATAGAGTTTTTGTAATGACAAATGTGATGTATGCTCATTTTAACTCATCTTGTCTTTTTTGTTGGTTTTGTTTTGTTTTTTTGAGGTAGGGTCTTGCTTTAGTTCAGGCTAACCTGAAAGTCACTCCATAGTCTAAGGGTGGCCTCAAACTCATGCTGATCATCCTACCTCTGCCTTACAAATGTTAGGATTAAAGGCATGTGGCACCATGCCTAACATTTTTAGTGCATCTTTAAAATAATCAGAAACATGAAAGTCACTGATAACTCTATCTTCTCTACTATTTTATATCTGTAGACACACAGTGCCACTGGGTGCCCTGGCTTCTACCACAACCCCCAATACTGTCTCTCCATTATATGCACTTCACATGAATTAAATATAATTTAATTCACCAAGTAATTTTGCTAACTCTAAAGCATTAGAAACTGTGGGACACTGCTAATGATTCAGACCCTGTTTTCAAAGAGATCAAAGTCTTTTAAAGTCCCTGTTTAGAAACCTATGGCTCTTTCACTGCCTTCTGAAAACACTTCAAATAGCTGAGAATGACTTAGCTCCCGTTCAACACACACTGCAGGTTATATGTTCATCTTTCCATTCTCTTTGGCATCTTGTGCTCTAGTCACAGGGTACTCCATACCATTCCTGCAGGTTTGTCTCTGACTTTATTAATGTTATTTCTTTGGTTAGATCTCATCCCTACAAATATAAATTTTATAATTGCACTCATAGACATACATACCACCACATCATAGTCCTAGAAAGATAATGAGTATTCAAGAAATATATGTTAAATTAAATGAATAAATTATGCTGCCTGAGATTAAGAGCTTTAAATGTGTTCCAAAACATACCATTTGTTGAGGATAGAGTAATATTTGTATATAATTGAAAAGTTATCTTCATAATGCCTCTTTTTATATCATTAAAACCAAGGGGGGATTACAGGGAACAAATGATACCATGGTCTCTAGATTGGCAGAGCAAGTTAAAAACTATTCCACAATCCTGTCAATATAATCTGCCCAGTAAAGGTTGGGTTTCAGGAATCTTTACCAGAAAGGAATGCTTTAGAAGATGGAAAGTAGCAGGGGGCGGGGAGAATGTTCAAAACGAGCCTGCCATTGTAAAACTTGCTGTAACTTGGTAAGTACATGTTAGATATAGATCTTTGAAAAAAAAGTTGGTATTAACTAAGTGGATGACCAATTGTTTTAAACCAATATACCCATTCAGACATGTTTTACTTCCCCACATCACTAGACTTGTCCTAGCAGTTCACACCAGTTCATGATCTTCTCTGACACTAAATCGATCCTCCAGCTATATTGTTCTGGTTGGTAGCAGAGCCTCCAGCATCTCCCTCTGGCATCTCCCCTTTCTCATTTGCCTGCTAACAATGCCTACTGGGATTCTGACCTACTGGCGTGTTGTTGTGTCTACCACCTTACTCTACTGCAGGGGTTTGACAAGAAGCTATTAGTCAACATTCCATGGAAAGACCCATCCAATTTATCCAGCCTCCACAAAACACGGTCTTGCCAATGAAAAACTTAGAGAAGAGTTTGGAGATGCAAGTCATAAAGTATAAGAGGATAAGCCTGCATTTGAAAGATTACATAACACGGCCTTCATTTTTATCTGAAGAACAGTGTTTTTTTTTTTTTAATAGAATGCAAAGCATCTTATACTCATTACATCATTACCAAGAACCTAAGATTACTTCTCAAGAGGAGGATCCTAAATCCCTCTTCACTGTTCCTAAATCATACTCTTCTCTCTGTTCTCCTGAACTTTATGACCCCCATCTGCACTAATTTTACTGGTTCCTTCTTTTCCACCAAAACTTTAAGGAAAAGCAATTTAGGACAATACTTTTTTTCTGTATCTAAAATTTAATTCTTGTCCTACCTCAAAATTCTATAAGAGAAAGAATCCATCACTTCTGAAGCAAGGAACCACATTTTATCTGCCTGCCAGAAAGTTTTTTTTTTCAGTAATTGAATATTTATTGTCTATTCAACATGCATTAACTTAGACACAATGGCTTCATGTTTGTGTATCTATTTACAGACTTTTTTTAGATTTTTCTTTATGCATTTATATATAGACTTACAAATTTATGGTTACATTGTTCACACTTTTTTTTTTTTTTTTGGACTTTCAAGGTAGGGTCTTGCCCAGGATGGCTTAGAATTCACTATATAGTCTCAGGGTGACCTCAAACTCACAGTGATCCTCCTACCTCTGCCTCTTGAGTACTGGTATTAAAGACATGCACCACCATGCCTGACTTGTCCACACTCTGCTAAAACATGATTTTCTTATAATTATGCATTCTTTTATATGCATCCATATCTTCAGCAAACATTGTTATGTAGCATATGTTATTGTTAGATCATTTTGGTTGAAAAACCTCTCAAAATCATTAAGTTGTTGTCATGGTTTTGTCAACCCCTTTCAATTGTAAACATATAATATCTTTACATTGTAGATTATATCTGTTGTAGTTACTGTTGCATTTGCATAGTGAATCAAAAGCAGCTGATAGGAGGTAAGTGTTTATTTTGGCTTATAATATCAAGGAGAAATTTCAGCATGTCAGGGAAAAAAATAGTAGTGCAGAGGCTGGACATCATATCTTGCCATAGCTGATGGAAGAAAGTAGTAAGAGAGTGAGTTGAGGTCTGGAAGACGGAGCTGACTATAAGAACTGTAAACCTGACCCCAGTTATACAACTCCTCCAGCAAGGCTCCATCTCCTAAATTTTTTTTTTTGTTGTTGTTGTTATTTGTTTTTTGAGGTAGGGTCTCACTCTGGTCCAGGCTGACCTGGAATTCACTGTGTAGTCTCAGGCTGGCCTCAAACTCATGGTGATCCTCCTACCTCTGCCTCCCGAGTGCTGGGATTAAAGGCGTGCGCCACCACACCCGGCTCCATCTCCTAAATTTACACCAGCTGGATACCAAACATCCAAAGCACATGAGTCTATGGAGGACATCTAATTCAAACCACCACAGTGTCATTCGTCTCCAGGGTGGCTAAGAAATATCACTACATTGACACCATCTAGACCACAAGATCAGTATATTTACCATGAACTTTTAGAAATTATGAGATGTCAGACTTAAGTCTTTCCCTAACTCATGCCATCTATTAGTCTGGACAACTTGTACAAATGGTTTCTGAATAATGCATTGATTTTCCAGTAGGGCATGTGTTCCTTTACCTGGACTAGTTCTTACTAATTTGCTATACTTTGGAACTAGACTGTATATATGTATGGCCATTGACTCATAATATCACTTGAGACATTAAGTGTATCCACTAGCAGGTATCTAGCATATGTCTGTTGCCATCACTGGAATAATAAATTTTATAACTGGCACACTCATGGCATGACAAAGCACATGTAGTTTCAGTAACCCCTGTGGCCATGACTCCCTACTTCCTGAGACCCTTGTTTTCAGGGATACTTTACCATATACTTTCAATGATGATTCCACTCATATTGTAGAATATGTAACTTGCCTCACCAATATTTTCTTCAACAACTTTAATATTCCCAAATCTCCTTATGAGAACTGACTCAAAGTGAAGTCTACTTCCCATCCTTCACTCTCATCTCTCCCATCTGTGTTTTAGGTTTACAGAAGCAATCATCACATGCATCCATATTCTTCTTCCATTCACACTTTCCTTAGTCCCTAGTAGAGCTGAGATCCTTCTTATTTATGATAATCTCTTTACTTTCTAAGTCCTCATTGCCTTCCAACTGGAGACCCGCCCTGGAAGTGTCTTATAGCCTATATATGAAGCATTTCCCAGAAAGGTTCATGTATTGAAAGCCTGACCTGTGTCAGTACTTAGAGGTGACTGGCTCACAAAAGCACTAACCTCATCATCATCAGTAATCCATAGCTTAATGGGCAATGAGGAGATGAGCCCAACGCTGGAGGAAGTAGGTCATTTGGAGCATGTCTTTGAAGGGCATATCTTATCCTGGACTCTTTTTTTCTAGGCACCCATGAGTCAAGTAGTTTTGCTCTGCCATGTACACCATATCATGATATTCTGCCTCTCCTCAAGCCTACAATGATGGACCAAGTGACCAAGAACTGATATCCTGTAGCATGGGACCAAATAAATCTTACTTCCTTATTTATTTATTTTCAAGCAGAGAGACAGAGAGAAGAGAAAGATTTTACTTTTATTTATTTATTTATTAGAGACAGAGAGAGAGAGAGAGAGAGAGAGAGAGAGAGAGAGAGAGTGAAAATGGGCATGCTAGGGACTCTAGCCATTGCAAATAAAGTCCAGATGCATTCGCCCTCTTGTGCATCTGGCTAATGTGGGACCTGGAGAATTAAACTGGGGTCCTTAGGCTTTGCAGGCATGTGCCTTAACCGCTAAGCCATCTTTCCAGCCCTCAAACAGTTTTTCATAACAAAAAAAAGCTTCCTAACACAAAGCTGCTACTCAAATGTAAATTGTTATTCGGCTATCAGCATTTCTAAAACATAGCTCCCATCACATATCTTCTGGGTTTAATAAATTTCAGTGTTGCCCATTCCTACCAACTGGAAAACAAACATATCTGCTTGGCATTCAAAGTTCCTTTCCAAGAGAACTTCACTTTCCATACACTACAAACTTTTTTTCCCTGCTGTCTAACCAGGGATATCAGTCATTTACCTCATGTGCTTCATTTTCTCCTCTTTGTGCCATTATTTGTGCCACAAGTCTATGTATGGAGGATCCTTTCCTTATCCCCATGAATATAAGTATTATCTTTCCTTTAAATATCCTTTTGTGAAACTTCTGTAGATTTTCCTACAAAAGTATTTCCATCTTCCTTTGAATCTCCTCCAACATTTGGGATATTGCTCTCCTGTGGCTCTTATAGTTCTCCCTACAATCCTATACCTTTATATGTTTGTTTTGTCCAAAGGGATTTTAAGCTTCCTGGTAGCATATGTGATAGGCACAACTATAAAATGGACACCCATGATTCTTGGTCTCAGGTGTACATATATTTTCTCCAAGTTGTTCGAGCATTAATCTACCTCATGCTCTGAAAAGATTTCTGCAAATCAGTTGACATTAAAATAGGGAGATTAACTGGTGTGCCTGACCTTATTACATGAAACTATTTAAAGGAGAAAATTTTAAGCTGGATGTGACAGTGCTTACCTATAATCCCAACACTCAGTAAGTGGAGCCAAGAGGATCTAGACACATTTAGCTACATAGTGAAACATGTCTCAAGAAGTCAAGGGTGGGAAGAAAAAGTCCTTAAAATAATTCATATAGCAGAGGGTCTAGTTGAAAAGAAGGGGTTCAGGGAAGGGGAACAGAGGACAAATTAAGATAAGGGAAGGAAAGGGAATTATGCTCAAATGACATTATGGCCATATGAAAAAATGGTGAATAAAAAAGTTAGAAAGATCAAAGACTACAGGTATAGTTTCACACTAGTGTATTTGCCTAGCATGCACACAGCTTTGGGTTCAGTTGCCTAGCATGCAGAAGGTCCAGTACTCCTAATCAATATATCAAACAAACGTAAATGCAGAAGTCTCTGTTCGGCAGTACAAGGAAGATTGATGCATGAGACATTCCCTGTTACTAGCATGAAATGGAACAGGCCAGAGGACACAGGATTCAGTAACTTCAGAAGTTGTGAGTAGCCCCTGACAGGAAAGCTGTCAAGTGACCTGAGAATTCAGTCACATAAAAGCAAAGAACTAAATTCTTCCATGAAGAACTTTCTGAGTTGATTTCCCAGAGCCTCCAGTCAAGAACACAATTCAAGCTGGGCGTGGTGGCGCACACCTTTAATCCCAGCACATGGGAGGCAGAGGTGGGAGGATTGCCGTAAATTCCAGGCCAGCATGAGACTACATAGTGAACTCCATGTCAGCCTGGGCTTGAGTGAGACCCTACCTCAAAAAAATCCAAGAAAGAAAGAAAAACAAAAAGAACACAGTCCAACTGACATCTTTATTTTTACCATTGTGAAACTTAGAGCAATCAGTCACATGGCATCATATTCCTAGTCTACACAACATGCTGATCTACACTTAGATATTTGTGATCATTTGTAAGATAGCAGTAAAAACTAATACAGTAGGAGTAATATCTTACTCGTGCCCAACAATATCAAGCTAAGTACCTTGCACATATTATTGTATCAGTATGCATAGTTCACTTCCAAATGCATATAAAAATATTTGAGATGTAATCTTGTCGGAGAGGACAAAAAGACAAAACAAACATCAAATGAAATGTAGTCTTTATGACTTTAGCTAGAGAAATCTTTGGATAATTTTAATTATTAGCTTTGATAATGTTATAGTCTCACAATTTTGAAAAGCCAAAGGATAAGCTCCCCAGAAAAAAAAAATGTGTTTTGAAAATTTTTGTGGTTGTTAAATTTTTCAAGAAAAACTTAATGTAGCCATTTGCTGAAACCCCTGAAGATGTTCCTGACTTATCATTAGCTCTATACCTGTGGTTGAAAGGCAGATCCTTGCTACCTCTCTTTTCAATCCCCACATTTTCCAGTCTTCCCTCTAGATGTTCTGCATCTTTTCTGTTTAGGTTACTTAAAAGATATCAACAAAGAAGTTGCCATTCTACAGGAAATTTAGAAAAGCACAGTTACAATAGATGCTGATTGTGTTCCTTCTACTGCTCAGCAGAAAGGAAAGGGTGCATCTCCCTTTGATATCTATTTTCTTTTGTGTTTGGCATCATGGGTACACAAGGCATGTGCATACAGGTTGATTGAGTCTCATGAGATCATGAAATCATGAGATCATGAGAATGATAATAATGAAAAGACTCTATCAATACCAAAAGGCTTGGTCATGCTAAAACCTTAAATTTTATAAGTAAGTAGCTGAGACTTACCAAAAGTTTATTTGTATTTATATAGGTGCTTTCTATGTAGGTGTGTGGTAATATACATTCAGCATAAAACCACTGACACCACTGAGTTCTGGAAATGCTCCTATGTAGGCTGGGGATTTTCTTGCCACTACACAAATTCGTCTGTGTATGCATGTGTGTGTGTGTATGTGTGTGTGTATGCATATGTGTGTGTGCATGTGTGGTGTTCTCTTCCTCTCCTTCTCTTCCTTCCCTCACTTTCCCCCTCTTCATTCTATCATCTCCTTTTCCCATAACTCCTTCTAATTGGCACTTCTGCTTCCACCTCACTCCTTCTCACAGACATACAGAAAGTATCAATTTCATTATTGTGTCCCTAACTGCAGTTTTTTCATTTTTTATTTTTATTAGTTACAGACATACTCAGTATATAAATAGCACATATTGGTACCATTCTTTCCATCATCCCTGTCCCCCCCAAAGGGATCCTCCTCATAGGGGATGCCCAGTTATCCCCATGGGGAATGTGGGTCATGCATTGTAGGAATAGCCATCAGTTATTGGGAAGAGGCAATGTCTTTGTGTATAATTTCCCAACTTGTGGCTCTAACAATCTTTCTGGACCTTCTTCCATGAAATTCCCTGAGCCATGTTGGGTTCGCTTTAGGTCTACTTCAGTGATGGGCTCTTAGGAGCCTCTGTATCTCTGGATCACTACTTTGGTAGGAGTTAAGTGTCCTCAGTGTCTATCTCGTTCACCTTTGTACTGATATCAGGTTCACCTGAGAAAGCAGCACTCTTGCTCATTTCCACAGTTCCTCTATGGTTTCAGCTGGAGCCCTGGTGAAGTGTGATGGGCCATGTTTCTCCTCAGGTCCTGCTTCCATCTGAAAAAGAGAAGCAGATTCTCCAACAGAGATTGAAGTTGGCACAGGTAAAATGGGATAAACATTGTTAGTTTAGAAAGAATTTAATGGATGTAGGCCCTCTTGTAGCCCAAGATTAGTGGGAGCTTGATATTTGAGAGCAAACTCATTATTTGGATATGATTCTGACTTGTTTTCCAGTTGCAGATATGGGTTCCTTTCCACTGAACGGATCTGTTAGCCAATCCAAGAGAAGTTGGTTACCCACCATGGCTGTGTGCGACCATTGCACTTGTGTGAGCATCACATCAGGTTGTTTGCTTCTGAGTAGCTTAGACTTTGAGTTGCCCAGACAGATGTTGGCCACTTTCCCCCAGTAGCTTATGTAGCACCTTCTAGTACTAGATGGGCTAACTATCTGCGGACTGGTTCTCTTTCAGTTTCCAGCCAGGTCTCTCCATGTTCCATACGACAGCATATGGTATCTTTAGCGGTAGGGTCTTACCCTTAACCTCTGGTGGGTAATCAACTGCTCTGACAGAAGTCTGTCTTCTTTTGGGAAACCTTGTAGATCTCTCTGATCAACAGCTCATTGTGGGTGTTCATTGCATCCTGGCACTGGGAGTTACAGGCCAGTGCCAAGGAAAAAGAAAGAGGAATAAAGAAAATACAAAAATGAAAGAAAAAGAGAGAAACAGGAGAGAATTAAGGTTAGGCTCAGCTCACCCTCTCTAGGGCCCTTTGATTCAGGTGTTCCTGCTAAGGTCCTGATGAGGGTTCAACTTTTTAGTCTGTCTTCCAAGATACAGGATTTTATGGTACCAGCTCCATTTGGCTTCTGTTTTGTGCCCCCCCCCCCACTCTTCCCAAGCCCTACCCTCCCTATTGTCCAGTCCTCGAGATGCCTAACTGTAGTCTGTAATTCAAGAAACTGAAGGGGCAATTCTTAGCCTATCTGCTTCTCCTAATCCATTTTTGTATTCAAAATGTAATTTCCCAAAACATTTGCTTACTTTTATAACACAACTTAAAAACCACAACCTGCTTTTTCAATCTTTCTTCTCAGTTTTATCAAAATCTTTCTTTTTTTTTTCTTTTTGCCTAAAAATGAACTCTTCAAAAAGTCAGCAAATTATCCTGGCTTTCTTCAGCAGCACTTTGGTCTTTGCTGCTACAATCTGTGTGAACATTTTCCAGACAGGGGAATGGGTAGGGCTTAAATTATTTTCAAATGATGTCTGTATTTCAGTGGAGTCACACTTGCAGAAAAAAGATAGAAGCAAGGAAAGCAGCCACAGAGCATAATGTATCTGGAATCAGAGGACTATTGAGCTCATGCAAATCTGGAAGGAAAAATATCTTCCTCCTACATTATCTTCAGCAAGGATTTGAGTTTCCCAGACTGAGGAAACAAATGCTGTGGATGGATGTGGTCTGTCATTCATATTGAGCTCACATATTTTACTTCCTGAAACCAAACAAATACTGATAAACTACTTCTGTGAGCCTTTAATCAAAATTTCGGCAGAATGCAGTTGGCAACAGAAAGATCATTCTGTGGAGCTGAAAACCCTTTCATCATCAAATATACAGAAATAATAATTATATTTATCTGTTTGGTTCAGGCTGTACCAAGATTTACCCTTGCCCTAAGGACACAGAAATCATCAGCCATTGTCATCTCTATGGGGGTGGACGGAACTCCCTAATAACTTAGAGGTTAAATGGTACTCAATCGTTGTGGTGTCTGAGAAAAAAGGGAATAAAAGCAATATATTACTTTTAGCATTTTCCCCTGAAGTTCTGTAATAAATTGTGTTAACCAATTAACACTTTGCTAGTAACCCTGAAAGCACTAGTAAGTATCTATGCTGCTATGCTGCCCGATAATAATTTTAGAAGTGGGAAGAGGGTGAGGATGTCCCATATTTTTAATTTCCATCCCTCTTAGGAGCTGTGTGTCAGTGTCAACATACTTCAACTCATCTTATTCCAAAACATCTGAATAAAAATCGATGAGATGTGGGCCACAAAATGAGATCCTACCTTGAAAAAAAAAGAGATGAGATTAACTTTGAAAAACATTTTACAATGGGACTGGTACATAGGGATTTGGATCCTCCCACCACCAGAGTAAACACTAAGCCAAGGACTTGGTGACATGAGGTTATGTGGATGAGATTCCAGAAAGCCAAAGTGAAGGAAGGAGGGAGAATAAATTAACAAAGTTATGAAGACAAGTTAGGGTAAGTTATGAGCTGACTATCCCTGTGGGTATCTGAGGCTCATTTCCACAGGAATTCCCCAGAAACAAAGTAGAAAAAAAAAAAACCAGAATGGCACAATATGGGGCAGAAGACTGAGACACATATTCTTCAACCCAGTTTACAAATGAGAGTTGTCTTGACCTTGAGAGCCTGCAGTTCCCATGCTTCAAGGGAATGCAGCTAGCTTCCATGGCTAAATGATTTGAGGTTGAAGAGGAGACCCTGGGTGGAGAAGCTGAGAGAAGCGGAGACCCTGTGTGGAGAAGCTGGGAGAAGAGAAGACCCTGTGTGGAGAGGCTGAGAGATCGTTGGGATGGGAAAACACTGACACACATGTGGACTGCTCACTATAGCTGAACACATTAAGAAGATGTCAGTGGGATTACTTGCCTTAGAATAATTTTTCATATGTTCCTTGTAGAAAGTAAACATAAGGGCACTGAGCAACAGTATTGTCCCATAGTATGAAAGTCTAATAACCTGAGCCACACAGATGCATATATCCCTTCCCTCATTTGCCCAAGTTCCATAGCACCATTCTTCAAAGATTCTCCTATTACATTTCTCTTCTTACCTTTGCACTTCAACAATTTCCTTCTTTTTCAAGTTGTTCTTACCTTTCATAGTAAGAAATGGAATATGCCCCTCACTAAATTAAGATATAAAAAGTGGAGCCAGTGAGAAGGTTCAATGGTTAAGAGCACTTGCCTTAAACATAATCATAAGGACCTCTAGGGATGGAGACTACCACCAAGTTGGCCTTCCCAAAACCCACATAAAAAGCTGGATATGGCCATGCACATCTCTAACCCCAAAGACAAGTGAATCACTGGGGCTCCCTAATGGACTACAGCTCTGAAAGAGACCTGTCCCAAGGTAATAGGCAAATGAGAGACAAGTGAAAGACACCTAAAAAAATACACAGATGAGTGATAAGAGAAGGATACGTAGCTTCCCACACACATGTATATGGGGCAGGCACATCTGTACACAAAAGTATATACACCACACATCATACACATTTCACACATAAAGACCCCCAAACTGAATTCTAAACAATTTGGAACACTTCATCATTAGAATAGTAACCACAAAAATACTAAGGTCTCTCTTGTTAAATTTAATGCTTTGAAAAGATGTAAACTAAAATTCTGCTTTGGTCTATTTAAAAAGTAGGGGAATGGAGGAAGAGAAAAAGAGGAAGGGAGGGAAGAAGGTATTTCTTGTGATTTTGCTTAGACTTTCCTGATTCAATTTAGAAATATCCTAGAAACCCAGCTAAGCCCATGCTTTGGGATACTCTTTCTACCCAAACATTCCCAGAGACTTCACGACAATTACTAAATCTATGGGTCATTAAAGTCTCTTGCTAGAACTATGATGTGTACAGTTGCCATATTGTTAATTTAAGAGGAGACACACCTGGTTTAAACAGGGCCCTTGAGACATAACAAGGTTTAAGTAACAAGACCAGATGAGAGTCTCCTGCAGAAGCTGTTTCCGCACAAAATGGATTTAGCCTAAGGGCAAAGCTCTCTGACTCTTTCCTCTCCTGGTATCAAGGTGTGAGAGATCCTCTGCTTTGAATAACTGAAATGCCTTTCTCCACTTAGAAGATGTCATAAACAAAGCTACTTTGCAAGTAGATGTTTGAGTCATTTCTGGCTTGTTCTGTCATCAGCAGAGAATGTGGACCTGAGAAAACTAGTGGGAAACCCACAGATATTTTCTAATATTTGTTTCCTTTCAGCGAACATGACCTCCATTACGCTACCATCCTTAGGATATGGTCCTTAGCTTGTTTGCTCTCTTTGTTTTTGTATTTTTGTATTCAATATTGTAAAGACTGACCAAGATACATTTTATTGGTTTTCAGTATGCAGCCTTGATGTAACATGTAAGCAGCTGAATAGACTATTATACAAGACAGAATGAGTAAACAGGGCATTCAAAGTAATTCCTGAATCTAAAACTGCTTCATCTCATGCCTTCAGCAGATCTTATGTGACCAGCCTACCTCTCTGTAAGAGTAAGGCTTTAAGACAAAATTGCTCATTTCATGTTCAAAGTCCACTGGAGTTCCAAGTATCTCTCCAAAGACATTCTCTGTGCTAAGCAACTCACATACCCAAGCTGTGTATCTCTTTGTATCTTTGTATTTGTCTTCTCAATACAGACCACAACAGAAGAAAAGGGCCTGAAGGGTCATGTGTTCATTATTAAAAACATTGTTCAGAAAGGACTAAAATATGCTTGCTTGTTCACCACCCACTGGCCAGAATTAGTAATTCTGCTGGAAAAAAAGTCTACTATACATGAAGTAGCCCTCAGCTATTTAGGAAGTAGTAAACTCATTTGTTACAGTTTTCAATAACATAATCTTCATGCTCTGTGCAAACTAATAATCATTAAATATGATTTTTATTATGTAGCTTCTGTAGCAGATACTTAGAGATATTTTCCATGCACTGGGTTTCTGTGGTGGTTTGATTTAGGTGTCTCCCATAAACTTGTGTTCTGAATGCTAGGTCCTCAGTTGGTAGCAATTTCTGAGTAGGCTTATGGGTGTTATAGCCAGCTTCCTCTTACCAGTGTTTGGCACACTCTCCTGTTACTGTTGTCCACTTGACATTGGCCAGGAGGTGATGTCCACCTTCTGCTCATGCCATGTTTTCCCTTGCCATCATGGATCTTCTCCTCGAGTCTGTATGCCAAAATAAATCCCTTTCCTCTCATAAGCTGTCTTTATTGGGTGTTTCCTGCCAGCAATGTGAATCTGACTGCAGCAGTATACGTTATTTACTTGTCATTTCTTTCCCAATATGCCCAGTCTTCAAGAGGCAATCATTTATGGGTATTTTGTGGTCAGGAGTAAGATTCTATAGGCTTGCACAAGGAAAAGGTTCTGACTGGGGAGAGATCATCAACTTGGGAGGGAAGGACCTATGTCTGTCCTGAGAAGGTGATAGTGAAGAGAATGGTGCTTCACTTTCCATCATTTTCACATATTACAGTATCAGGAAATGTTTTGATAAACTTCACTGAACTTCATAACTTCTCTTGAGTACTGTGTAGCTCCTAAAGTATGTCTAGGTTTTTCTCACCAGCAGTGGCTCTTAGGCCTCCTGCTTCCCTGCAAACATGCCTCCACATTTACAAAAGGTTTTAAGGAGAATGAACATGGCAGTGACAGCAGAACTTTCAGCTTGTATAGGACACTCTCACCAGTCTCACCAGCATGATCTTCCCCAACATTTACTTCTCTATAACACATACAAAATAGGGAGAAAGCAGTGGAATTACAGTTGATGAAACAGAGTGTGAAAAGAAAATATGTCTAGTCTACTTCTGCTTAGTCCAGAGCTCTTGTCATATTCTCCTTTTCAGGCTTCTCCATGCCTGTAGGCTTTCACTGATGCTGTTTGCAGCTCTGCCTCCTTCACCTTTGTCTCTTTACTGTCTTGCCATACTTCCTCTCTACATTTCTTCTGAGACCAATTCCTTCTCTTTCCTCCAGACTATCTTTTTTTATGTCTTTACACAAAATTATTTTTCCTCTACCTAATTTGGTTTGCATATACCACATATGTTCTGAATCTTCTCTCTAAGCATACTGGAAATTCTTAAAGGGAGAAATTATATTATACAGCATTTTAAATGTTTATCATTAGTATTATTAATATTGAGATGTTTCATATGGATAATTCACGTACCAGTACCCTCTTTCCCCCTCATCTCTGCCCCCATTCTGTTGGGGTGCTCCTAAGTGGGGTTGCAAGCATTCTCCACAGGACTGTAGTTTAAGCATTGTGGGTGCAGTAGTCAGTTATTTTTCAGGGAAGGGAATGACTCTGGGCATAATGTCTCAACCTGTGGCTCTTATAATCTTTGCACCCTCTCTTCTGCAAAATTCCCTGAGCATCTAGCAGCATACTTGGTACATAACTATTGGTCATTTTCATTATACTACTGCACAGAAAGAAAATAACTTTGATATCTTATAGCTAAAACAATAGTTAAAGCCAACATAATACATATAATTTTATTATGTATCATGCAAAGTAGCACTTATATTTATTTACACAAAGGCTTCTAGAGTTCAAATGTTTTTAAAGTTGTTACCTGACCTATATTTTATGATTTGGTTCCTTAGGTTTTGAGTCAGGGTATAACTATGGAATCCTGGCAAATGACCTCTAGCTAGTCATGTAGATCAGGGTGGCCGCAAAGTGTAGCAGTCCCCCTGTGTCTACTTTCTGAATGTTGGGCTTACAGGCTTGCATTTCACCTGATTTTAGGCACTGAGTATACTACTTGCAAGCCTAATCTATTTTTTACATTGTGGGATTACAGAAACATGGAAGTATTTCTGAACAGTTAATATCTTTAATGAGCTAAGTATTTTTCTTTAAAAAATTAAATTGCCTCATATACTGGGCATGCTTGGACTATTAAAATATACTGGAAGAGTAAGATAAATCCCAAACAAAGCAGTATGTCTCCAAGGCACCATGGATTTTGTGGGTGGTAAGAAAGACAATGACATTTTAGTTAAAGAGGGTAGTTGTAATTCTCCATGCTTATCATCTAAATCTTCAAATCAAACACTTCTGTAGACCAGTGTTCTCTTACCTTATGCTCATAATTCTTGTTAACTTGATGGAGTAGGAAAGCTGGTGAGTGGAAAAGGAGATAAAGATGAGGGTGAGGTTTCTAAGGGGTTGAGTCAGATGAGTATTTAGATAAGCAGGAACAAAATTTCACCTTAGGATCAAGACTCGTGTGATATACTGACTGGACCCCCAATCCCAAGAAATATGGAAATACTAAGACAAAGTACACTACAGCAAATTTAGTGTAGATGTTTTCAAATTATTCAGAACACTGATGCTAATTATGCTGACAAACACTGATTATTTTGGTTCTCTCACTAGGAATATTAAAAGATCTGGGCTGACACAGATATATAAAAGCAAAGTTTTATTTGAGACACTGAATTTGTTAAAAAGTAAGTCATGGTGGATTATTTTAGAGAAATTAATAATAAGTTTAATAAAAAAATCATTTTCAAATTGTGCTACCTTAATTTAAACCAATCAAAAGAAGGCATAGTTTATTTTCAAAGGAAAGATAACATTTATTTGTAGAATAATAAGGTGGTATCTAATTCAATCCCTAGGAAATTTAAAAATTTAAAAAGGGGGTGGGTAAGGGTCAGCAAAATATGGCTAGAGCTGGTGGTACATGATTACAATAAGCACTCTGCTGAGAAAGGGAAAAGATTTGTTTTTTGGTAAAGAAATGTGTGTCCTATGAATGAATGTCCTGTGACAGATCACTGAACAGATGCTCATAGAGGTAAGGCAAGGCCCATAGAGTCATGTGTTAGGTTGGAGGCCACAGAGGGAAGACTTTAACACACACACACACACACACACATACACACACACGCATTGCAAGGGACACAGGTGGTTTTAATAGTGTTCCTTTTACTTCCCACTATACACATCTGTTAGCATTTGAAAAACTGAAACATATGTATATTCAAAATTGGATATAAACATACTAGCATAGTGAGATTTAGTTTTGCAAGGAATATGTTCCATTAAAGTTAGCCCAGGTTATTTTGGCCTTCACAACAAGCACCTTGGGTCCAAATGGGGCAGAAGGAATGCCTGATCATGCCCAGATGGTACTCACCCTGCATTTTCAGAGGAGTGTGGTAGTTTTTCACTGGTGTTGAATGATGAAGCAGAGGAACTAGAGGTGGCTACAATTAAATGGACAGTGCCCATCATGATGGGAACTTATTCATTCATGCTTCCTAATATTCCAAGCCAGAAGTACTGCTCCCCATCTTTTGATGGACCCATATTTTAATTCTCACAGGGCATGGTGGTAGGGCATGGTGGTAATTTGTATTGCGTTGTTCCTCTATTACAACCTTTTCTTCATCTGAAGGCTTCTTATGTCTCCATAGACAGCACCTAACAGAAAATAATTAAGCAATTGCTGAACTGAATTCCCACCTTTTCTCATGTTGGTTTGTAGCGAAGATAAACAAATTGACAATCAATTTAAAGAAATACCAGCTGGATGCCTAGTGTGTGGGTGAGTGGGAATGCAGAACAAAGGGCAGCTTACCTTTAACATGTGCACCACAGGACCATCGGGCTCAACAAGAGTGACTAAAGAAGGTTTGATTGTCGATGTCAGCTTACATGCCAATTATGATGAAGGATGATTTGTAAAGCCCAGGAAAAAGAATAAAGAGCAATTGGAGAAGAGATAACAGAACGTGGGTTAGCTTCAACGGAAAAGGTTTAAGAAGCAGAAAGAGTTGCCAGGCCTTGAAATAATGGCAAAAGTGCAGATGGATATAAACTAAAAAGGTGAAGGAAGCTGCCATTTTTCCGACTAAGTCAAAGTGATTACTTTTAGTTCACAGTTGAGATAGGGAGCTGAGAAGGAGTCAGTTACAAGGTTTCCAGAAACAAATCTAGTAAACAGTGAAGCTTGGATACAGGTCCAAGGTTATTGAACCACAAGACCTAAATGCTTCATAGTACGGGAAAATGAAGTGAAGGAGGAGAGAGAAAGATAAGTGGTGGAGACAGTTAGATGATCCGTCCAGCTGCCAAAGTGAGGCACTGTGAACAGCATGACTACCAGTTTCTTAGTTCTATAAAGTGTCTGTGATCTAAAGAGAAGAGAAAGACAGGTTAGGCTGACAGAACCTGCATTGATGGTAAAGGCATACATGCTGAAAAGATAAGTATGAAGCATATTTTAATTTTGTGTGTATATGCATGTTTCTGTGTGTGAGTGTGTGAGCATGCAGACTATACATGTAATCTATGCAGGTCCAATTTTCATAGGTTCTAGGGATCAAACTCAAGTCTTCATGCCTGTTCAGTATGTTCTCTTACTCAGTGAGCCATCTTCCTGGCCTCTGGGTACAAGGGTATTTGAAGATGATTTTTCTGAGGTGTTTTCTGTGGTCAAGGGTTCTTCTAATCTAGTCTACACACAATTTACCTCTCAAAGAACTCTTAATATCTCTGCATTCAAGGGATAATCAAAACTTCTAAGTAAGAAAGAACAGGATGAGAAAGAGGGAGGAGAGAGAGCAGGAAAGCAAAAAAGAGGGAGAGAGGAAGAGAGAGTTTTCTCTTTTAGAAGTAGCTTAATACCTATCCCTATGTGTGCACATTGCACGCCCACAGTTGTGAGCCTCATCTAGGAAGCTATGACTTATGTAACAGCACTGCACTTAGCATGTGGGTGGGCCCTGGAAGCACAGTCTCTGGGTTTCAGACTTCTTCCTCACCACTTTCCTTTGATGCTAATATGGGCAAGTTTTATATTTGGGCTTACTTTTTCTGATGTATAGAATGAGGAAAATAATACTATCCAGTTCACAGGGTCAATGCAAGAATTAATTAGCATATACAAAATAAAACTCTAAAAAACATCCCAGGAGCTAGTAAGCATCTAACACCTGTCAGGAGCTAAGAAGGGGAGAGTTATTACAGAGCCATTGGTGCTGGGTTTTGCCCCATTGCTCTAGCTTGATTTTCTTCTTTAATAATCAGTATGATCACATTACATTTTTGTGGGTAAAAAATAGATCAGTATTCATTACTCTTTCATTGACAATGACACAGAAGTTAGTTGGTAGTATTGTATAGACATGTCTAATAAGAACATGCATATTAAACAGAAAGTCTAGCTTCTTTAAAGAAACATTCGCCTCGGCCTGGCGAACAGGTCATGCAGACTCCACTGGAGTTGGTGTGGCAACAGTGAATCACTGTATCATTAAAGACAAGTTGATATATGCTATGGTAACAAATAAGCCCTGAAACACACACCATGCCCTCCCATATATACAGCAAAAAGCACACACACATACATGCATGCACATTTGTGATTGGGACAATTATCTACTGGGTGGACTTTGGTATTTGAATAATTTCCATCTTATCATCCCCCATCTAAGGATCTTGTCTTCTAATTCACAAATGGAGAAAGGGAGAGAAGGGGAAAGCAAAAAGAAGAGGTTATAAAGAAAGATGAATAAGCAAGGATTTAGAAGGTTACCAACTGCTTAGGACTGGAAGTAATATTTCATATATATTCACATTTCACAAGCAAGAATCGGCCTTGTAAACACACTGACTTGGACAGAGGGTGAGAAATGCATGGATAACTGGTCACTAGTATTCTGTTCTCTGTTAAATTACAGCTTCATTTCTTTGCCTGTAATTAAAGATCCTTTAAGGAGAATAGGGTTAGTAACTTCATAGCTCATTGAGACTGAAGCTTTTCACCCTATTTACAGGAGATGGATATTCCTGGAACAGAATGTATAACAAACTAATATTTTTTATGAGATGATTTAAGGATATAGAAGAACTCTTTAGTAAAGACCTTTATTAAATACTGTCAATCACTTCTTACCAGACATTTTGAGGGGAAAATATAGAATTTTATGAGGAACCTGGTAAAAAGTTGTAAGTTTACCCTATTAATGGAAAATGTTTCAATAGCAGGGCAAATCTTGCAACAGTATTATAATACTTGGATCCCTATCTGTTCTAATGAGAGAATTCCTTTCTTTCAGCATTATCTGAGTAAAGAGTGTCTCTGGGACCAATATTTTGAGTGCTAAAGAACTTGTCCTCATGCAGACACCAAGATTATAACTGCTGCTAAGCTACTTCTACTCTAAGAGGCAAAGAAAATCATTCACTAAATTAATTATGGAATGAAGGGAGTCATTTAAAAATATTTTCAGTTTCATTTTTGCTACAGATCTTGACATTTGATACTCTTCCAAAAGCCCTCTCATCTTAACAAGTTACATGTATGAAGTCAGAACTCATTTGAAATATTTTGTAAATCAAGTATGTTTTTATATTGGCATGTGTAAAAACTCTTTTAAATGCTATGAAATCAACGTGACATAAGGACCAAAGGAACAATAACTTTGTGCATGAAAATATAATTTGGGCTAGGGATATAGGTTAGTGATAGAGAATTTGCCTAGGCCATAGGTTTGATTCCAACATCAGTGAGTGGGGGAGGAAAGGTGGGGGGAAGAAAGAAAGAGCAAGAGAGAGACAGAGACACAATGATTTGGAAAAAAAGAATTAAAATTCAGCTATCTCTGTACACACACACACACACACACACACACACAATGTAGCTTTTTCATAGATGTGGACAATTATTTTAAAATAAATCAACTAAGGAATTCTGCCTTCATATTTATTCAGAAGCATCTGCAATTTCTCATTTAACTTAAAAAATTGAAACTAATAATCACAAACACTATATCATTGGCATATAAGAAAGACCAAATCAATTACTGGACTTAAAGATTTAAGTCAAAATAAAATACTTCAACATATAATATTAAAATAGATCTTATTAACTTTTCCAGTAATGTGAACAACTTTTATTTCAACTGAGTCAAGTGAGATCATATACTATACATATATTTTAAAAAGATCCTTCCTTCTGCATGTACTCTCAAGTAGAATATGCTGAGCAAATCAGAACTACCACATGAGACTGATTTCAAAAACAACAAGAAGAAAAACAAGCCAGGCATGGTGGCACATGCCTTTAATCCCAGCACTCAGGAGGCAGAGGTAGGAAGATTGCCATGAGTTCAAGGGTACCCTGAGACTACACAGTGAATTACAGGTCAGCCTAAGCTAGAATGAAACCCTACCTCAAAAACAACAAGAACAACAACAACAACAAAAGATCTTACTATTCAAGTCAGCACAGGTAGCCTTATCACCTATAATTCCAAGTGGATTCTTGAACATATTACAAATAGCTCACAAACTATTATTACCTTTTAGACTCAATAAATGGCAAGAGAATTTCCCAACATCTGGTAAATTTATATAGTTTTATTAAGCAAAATAACAGAAATTTTATAAATATTTTACTTATGCATTTGTGCATAGACACACACATACGGTATACACCAGATGGCTTAAAACAACACTTTCCACATTTCCAGAGACCAGAAGTCTAAGATCAGAGCAACATGAATTATGGTAAAGCACTCTTATTAGGGTACAGACAGCCATCTTCTTCCTGTGTCCAAACCTATCAGACAGACAGCTAGCTTTCAGCTCTCTTATTGTCAGCATACCCATCACATTTATGAGGACTCTATTTACATGGCCTAATAACTTTCTAAAGGCCCTACATCAAATGCCATCATTAGAGAGTAGGGCTTCAATATGTAAATTGTGGGATAACAATTCATTAAGTCCACTGCATGTGTTCAGGTACACACACACACACACACACACACACACACACACACGATATGATAAGAGAGAGAGAGAGAGAGAGAGAGAGAGAATATGTATATATTCTTCTCAGGTTTTTTTTTTTTATTAATCAGCTCTTTTTTAAGAGACTAGTAGTTTTATAGTCACAAATGAATAAAGGCAAAATTCAATGCTGGATGAGAGTTAGTTCACCTCAGTTTTCCATGTACTTCTCAGGACTGTACTTCTTGGTTAGATATTAGGCCCTAATTTTTAAGTGCTATTGGCATAAAACAGGACATAGTTCCGTGGGAAAGAATTTGTCTCATGCTCTTTTATTTTTGCCTATTTTCAAAACACAAGTTTGCAAGCCTTGCCCAGTTAGTTGAATTACAATCTAGCCCCATATTGTTTTGAGAACTGCAGGAAGGTATTTTAAAGCAGTTTTAAAAATTTTACATTATTTATTTGAGAGAAAAAGAGGCAGATCGAGAGAGTGGGCTGGAGAGATGGCTTAGCGGTTAAGGCACATGCCTGTGAAGCCTAAGGACCCAGGTTCGATTCTCCAGGTCCCATGTAAACCAGGTACATCTGGTGGTGCATGCATCTGGAGTTTGTTTCCAGTGGCTAGAGGCCCTGGCGTACCCATTCTCTCTCTCTCTCCCCCCTCTGTCTCAAATAAGTAAATAAATAAATAAATCTTATTAAAAGAGAGAGAGAGAGAGGAAAGGAGGGAAAGAGAGAAATGGCACACCAAGGCCTCTAGCCACTGCAAATGAATTCCAGACGCATGTGCCACCATGTGAATCTAGCTTCACATAGGTACTGGGGAATTGAACGTAGGTTCTTTGGCTTTTCTAGCAAGCACCTTAACCACTAAGCCATCTTTCCAGCTCTGCAGGTAGTTTTGTTGTAGCTAGTCTCCAAAGTGTGGTGCTCATTGCTCCAAAAACACCACCTTTACTAAGCATGCCTCAGTCTTTTTCTCTAGGCCCAACTACCATGCATATTATATTAACTAGATTTTTCCCCTTTGAATATATACAAAGCACAATAAGACACATGCCCTGCTCCTGGTAAGTTAAAGACATGTTCACAAACACACTCACAATACAAGGTGACTAGTAAAGTGGCAGTGGTTCAGGGGCAGGAGACATTTCCACATGGGCAGTCACATTTGCTTTGATCTTAGTATTATGGAAAAAAACAGGATATTTACTTACATGAGAAGAGGAGGAGAAGAGTTAACATCAAAGAACAGTAAGCAGACTTTAAGCAGGAAGACCTTGAAAAACCACATGTGAACCAGACAGCAGCTTGGGTTTCTCACCTAATACCACCTTTCTCAACCTGTTCATAATCTGCTCTCATTCTATAGAAAGGTACATTTTCAATACAGGGAAAAATTATATAGCATACAAAAAGATTGTATTTTCCTAAGTCTTTTCATAATTTCTCTTTTAAAAATCTTATGTTTATATAGGACAAGGAATAAAATCACTGCATTTAATATTGTGAAAGTTATTGCTTTCCTTAAATATGCTTTGACTATAGCAATGTAAAAAAGATGCACAAGGTATATAGTTACTTGGTATTTTCTTTCCATAAAGATTTTATTGAACATCTTCTGTATTCCTTAACTATTTCTTGCTTGTTTTATGGATTAAAGAAACACATTAATGTTAACTTTTATTACTGGAGGGTTGCATGTGGTACAGTACAGTACATAAAGATATCCACAATAATTGGAAAACTTTTTAAGAAACTAGAAGATCTCAAAGTGCTGAAAATGCATGGAACACAGTTTAGAAAGTGGCAATCCAATTTGAATTTCTTATCATTCATCTGATCATCCAATTTCTACTTGCATAACTACAGAGACCATTCACATCACATATGGGACTTGTTTCATGGACAGAAAGATTTACTATTAATGTTGGATATTGCGGGGAATCATGATTATAACCCTGACCCCAAATTTTTCTCCCTGAGCCATCCTCTCTTCTCACAGAATTTCTTCTTATAGAACTTTGATTAAAAACTAAAATACAGGTTCTTGTATTAAGGAAGAAGTGTATAAATTAGAAACAGTAGAGAGATGAAATAAAGTGTATAAATTAGAAACAGTAGAGAGTTACATTCAAACTGAAGCTAGAAAATCAATGTATTGTTTCTCGTTCTGGCATTGTAAACAGTATCAGATATGGATATCCGGTGGTGCTCGGTATAAGTGGCATGTTAAGGACCTGGCCACTGCTTCCTGAGAATTCAGGACTTGCTTTTATAAAATGATGGTGAATTGACTGGCTAATCATTAAGACTGAGCTCTAAAAATGGAGAGTCACCCTGAGATTCCAATCCTTGAGAAAAGAAAAATTGTGGCTTTACATTGGTTTAAAAATAGACCCTTCATGTTGGGCGTGGTGGCACACAGCTCTAATCCCAGCACTTGGGAGGCAGAGGTAGGAGGATTACCATCAGTTTAAGGCCACCTTGAGGCTACATAGTGAATTCAAGGTCAGCCTAGACCAGAGTGAGACCCTACCTTGAAGAAAAAAAATAGACCCTTCCAATAAAGATATTAGCATCATTACAACTCTATCCTTTAAGTCTTGAATTTTACTATAGACACGAAGCTCATTCAAACAACCTATAAATATAAAACTTGAAACTTCCTATCATTTGTCAAAAAAATTAACATACATTTGATAAGCACCCCTAGGGGAAACAAACATCCTCATTTTATAGCCTTCATCAGTATTTCCTCCTGAATCATTCTTGTTTTTCTTCATTCAATAATCAAATCATTGTCTATCCTTTCATTATTTAGATGTATATAACTTTTTAGGCTACTAACTAACATTGTAATTTTTTGTTCTCCGTATATTTTAGAAAAGCAGATTTTGTCCTTTTTTCTCACAAAACATATTAAGCTTAATAAATATATTTATATGAATTACTTTGTATAGTCCTTATGCAATCAGCCATGCTGGGCATGATAGCCTAAGACGACGAAAACCCATTGACTTTTTGCAGCAAATTAGTCTACCACCTAATCGGTGAACCCTGCTAAGCTTTTGAATTATGACAAGAACCAGCAGCTCAGTTAGAACACTCAAATGAATTATATCAATTCATAAACTTGTTCATGTCCAGATTTCATTAGCCACACATTAACAGCATTTTATGTTTATTACTGCTCTGACATAATCTATAAATAACTGAAATGCTAATCATAGTGTTCTGCTGGGCATCATCATTTAATCATAAAGAGATACATTATTATAAACTATAATAGATAATAACAAGTCTGGGTCAATGGCCGCATATTAAAAGATCACAATTATATCCTATAAGGGTATGTACCTCATACATTTGGTGACACGTAGGTCCATATCTAATCACTTGCAAATGTTTCCCCTCTGACATACTTACAGTACAAGGTGACACAATTAAGAAAATATGCTTGTAAAACAGTGCAATCCTTAAACATCAAAGTAAACAGAGAACAATTAATAGTGGGATAAAACATCTTCTTGCAAACGCCACTTCAATTAACTCTTTATTAGTAGGTCTTCTTTTCAGTAGAAAAGAAATTCATGTTCCTAATATCCAATAGAACCAAAATTTTAAAAAGGCAAATATATGTAGCTAATCAACACGTAACTAGAAAAGCTATTACATAAAATTTAAAACATCAGTGACAATGGAGTTAAAATTGTAAAACAAAGCCTAACCACTGATTAGATCTTCTATAAGTTTTAGAATTGGTTTATTGCAAGCTGTAGCACAGCAATCTTTTATTACATTATAAAATAATTTCATGTACAAATATGCACACTTCATTGGGAGACACAGTGACTTCCAAACTTAGCAAAGCTTCCAGTTGTGAATAGCCCTGCTGTTACATTATTGTCTCAGTTATTATTCTATCATCGCTGTCCAGTTTTGATGGAGTCCTGGTCAAGTTTGGATATTGATTCAATAAGATGATGGGGTCATTGCTTAGGTCAGCTATATGTTTCCCATACTTTTGCTTCAGGAAAATTTCCTGATGAAATAACATCTGCTACACGAGTAATTTCTAAAATAGATGATCAGCGGAAAGAGTTTTGAGTGAGAAATAAGACTGACCCAGAGTCCAAGAATTAATGACAGATTATGAAAGTGAAGTATTTCATACCAAGAATTAGCCACTAATTTAAAAGCCTTAGTTGAACAGGACCTGAAAATGGAGTCTGTCATTGCCAGCACTTGCACCTCAGAGCTCAGGGTGAATCGAGAGAGATAAAGAAAGGAATGTAAAACACTATGGAAACCAACCTCTGGAGACTTAATATTCTGATCAGCTCACCTCCGAACATCTGGCTCTTAAATGTTCAAGCACAAAAACAAGAGAGCTAATGAAAGCAGCACATATTATCTCTCCCATCAATGTACCTCACAAACACCTGCTAAAATTAAAACAAATTGAATCTTGATTGCTGATTAAGTACCCCTTCTTTAGCTAGATATTCTGTCATTATTTGCCCTGGCTCACAATGCATAAACTGATGAATGGCGAGTGGTGGGTTGCCTCAGCAAAGGTGGAAAAAGGCGACGCAAAGTAGATGAATATAAATGAAGCAGATTAACTTTGTATACTTTAACCCTGCAAAAATGGGAGGCTTCACTCCCACCCCAACCCCAGAGTTAAAATGACAAAGCTGCATTTAAAACAGAAAGGTGAGTCAGCCACACATTAGGATACACTAGCCCTCTCCAACCTAGTAAAGGCTCTATCAGGCAGGCAAGCCCCCTGCCACATTTTGTTTCCTCACTCCAGCTTGGAGATGGAGCTCACAAAATATCCCTTGACTGGTATTTGTGATGGCTTTCATTTGTGTTCCTTGCTGACATAAATGTTTTATTTTGTTTCTACTTTTTTTTTCATTTGTCTAATTTTTGGATCTGTGAACCTTTTCAGGCTTTATACATGCCAAAACAGCACTTTCCAAGCCACATTTGCAATGTCCATATCGACACATACTGGCATTGTGTTGCTTGTTCTTTTATTTTTTTTAAGTTACACGATTTACTGCCAATAAACCAAGAAACTATTCACAGTGCACACTTCAGTTAGAATAAAAATACTCATTTGAGTTTTCATCACACACATATAAATACCTTCCTATGTGAGGACTGATGACAGATGTGTGGCTAATCTACCATGTTAACTTCATTTGAGAAACTGTGGTTTTGTTCAAACTTTATTAGCTAAACTAGAATTGATCCTGATAAGTTTTAACTTAATATTTTTCCTGGTCCAAATATATATCCAGATTTGTACAACTCCACAGCTCCTCTACATTTGTAAGGCATTCACATAAATTTCCTGTGAAAATAATCAACTTAAATTTTCTTCAATGTCTTTTGATTAAAAAAAAAAGTAAGGTGAGAGAGAAATTACAGCGTGCAAATCCTTGTTAACACCACAACCTACAAAACCTGGTTTTATTTATTTATTTATTTTGACTGACACAATAAGGCCATAGCGCACATATGTTTGGCATATGCATTTAATCAGGATGTTGAAGCTCTATCCTAAAAGAAGCTTCAAATGATACGTTACTCTGAGAGCTCATACAGGGCATTAAACAAAAGCAATGATATGTCCATGAATCACTTATTGTTCCTTGACTTTTTCTTATTGCATTCTAAATTATTTAAATATACTATTAGGCATCATATTGGAAAAAAAACAGATGTTTTCTAATTATGAACTGATTTTACAGTGTGATGGTGTCACATATTTAAATTACAAATACACATTTTTAGCATTCCAGCTGTGCTTTACAAGAGTTTAATTTGCTTCTTCTGATATGTCACATTGCACCTGCCTTTGTAAAACTCCTATAAATATAAAACATTACTCAAACACCATTATTAAGACATGTTGAAGAATGTGAAGATTCTGAAAGCTTATAGAAAATGAATTTTATATAGAGATTCAATAATGAGCCTACCAAATATGTATTTTGAGCAACATTTACAAATATTTTTAGAGGAATATGAATTTACTGGTGATTTTTACATATGTATGTGGGTGTGCAATATTATGTAGAATTCCATGTTATTGTATAGCATCTTTAATGTCAACTGTATCTTTAAGCACAATCATACAAATAAGTTTAATTTACCCACTGAGTATTAGCAACATGAAAATAAAAATTTAGCATCTACTTAGAATCAACTATTTTTAATTTCATAGGATATGAGGATATACTTTGCCCAGAGACTGAATATTACTTAATTACTGTTGTTATTATCTTTAAGACCAATTCTATAATATAAGCAGATATATCAGCCATTTCATAACAAAAAAATGTAAAGAACTGAAAATTTAAATTAATTTGCACTGTTCTACAAAGTCAGTAATGACAGAGTCAGTGGTGATGGGCACAGGTTTCCTAGATTGGAATTTTCTGGGAGAGCTTGAGTCCTGAGAGAAACACTTGACATATAGAAAGTTCAGCACTCTCACTGGTTATAAACTGTCATACTCTCTGTATTGAAAACAAATTCTCATACATATGTGAATAAAATTATATCCAAAGGAAAAATACCAATCACTCATTTTCTAGATTTCTGAGCTTTTAAAAAATAGTTTTAAATTTGAACCAATAAATGTATTCTGAGGAGTCTCTATATAAAATGTAAATAAATAGAGTATGTAAGTAGACATGCATATGCAAGAGATATTTCCTTCCTCAGATACTCCCTATAGGTGGACTCTATTTCAGAAATGTATGCTTATATTAACAGTGCCTAAGAGAGAAGAGAACAAGAGAAAATATACTATATAACTTTTCCACCCAGTCTTATTGTTTCACAAAAGGGAAAGACAGCAGCTTTCTCCCACACTATTTTGAAGAATTGACATGTTTAAATGATAGTGAAGGGTGTTTCTCTCCCTTTTCCTACTTTCACAATAATGGCTGAAAATAAACCATTTATAACCCTTTCAAATCTTAATATAGCTAAATGATTTATTTCTGTAAAAACTGCCTTCACTGTCCTCAGAATAAAATATTCAAGACAAAGCCAATAAGAATGTATACACTCTGAAACTGGGCCCCCTCCTGTCTCAGTGTGAGTAGCTAAGCATAATGGTGAACTGACTTTTTTTTTAAAAGAGAACTCTGAAGATTAAATGAGGATGGTAAAAGAATTACAGTAATAAATTTTGCTAGCAAACAAATAAAGCCACATTGTAAAATCTTTTCCAAAAAGAGGCTTTAACTGCAATGCATATGCATATATAAGAACCTAAAATGGAAATTTTTACCCATTAAATTATGAAGAAGCCAATTCGGAATAAATGGAAGAGCATTTGAAACTATAAAATGACCAGCCGACACTCTAAGTCAATACATACCTTGTTTTAATCTTAAGATTATTGATGACAAAGCAGAGTTTCTGTCAAATATGGAACTTTCAAATCAACTCATGTGTGTTACTTTGCTAAACTTCAGTGATCTGTTATCACCATTCCTATCTGGACCAGGCTTCTTTATGAGTCTCCTGATAACCCATCCTGTTCAGGACTAAGCTCATCCTGCGCTATTCTTCCATCATGCAGTGCCTTTCAACTCATTTGTTCTATATAACCCCTGACTCTTCAGTTCCAGTTACCAATACTTATCTCTTTATATACATATATCCCTTCTGGTTCTAGGTTGTTACTTTTCTTGAGAATATGTAAAGAAATATCTATTGACCTCAGACTTAAAGGGCACCATCAGTCCAAATAAGATATTCTGTTCAAGTCCAGCTTGATTAAAGACTGAGTTTCCTGGGGTTACTACAGGAGCATGAGTGATTTAAAGGCAATGTACACCACCAGGAACACCCTGGGGCCACTTACAGGCAGCTGCACTACTGAAAAGTCCCACCTGCAGCATGGGCATCTCAAGCTGTTCCACTGAAGAGATGCCAGGGTAACTTAAAGGCAACCACAGTACCAAAGAGCACCACTCAGCAGTCCATTGTTTACCTTCTTTATAGACTTGGCAGGAAGAGGGACCCTGTGAACATCTCCTGAAGGATCCTGTGCAGAATGAGCCTTCTAAGCCCGGAGGCCTCATGAACCACTACCTACCCACCACCCTCAGGAGTGAACAACAGGCTTGATCCCTCAAGAATCTCATACATGAGCACAGCTCAGCAGCTCAGATTCAAGCAATGATTGGCCAATATTCTGGATTTGGCTTCAGGTTTCCAGATATAAGCAAGTCTTGCATCATGATTGGGAGACACTGAAGCACCTATAGTTTTCTACTAAGCAGACAGCCCAAGGATTGAAATACAGTGGCCCCAACTGTGCTTTGAAAAGGAATCCTAGACTAAAGATGCATGACAGCAGGCAATATTTAATTATTTCAGAACTAACAATCACCTTTGGATTCAGTCTGCCATAAAGTGACAGTGACACATCTCACTCTAAGTATGAATATTTCCTGCAGTTGCAGAAGCAGCTGCACTATTCTGAACGGGGACAAGAGTGGGAATTCAAAAGCTTTATGCATTAATGAGAGATGTTTTTAAAGATTGCTCCCTTGGGATGTTCAAAACTTGAGAGTAGAAAGATAGTTTTCCTGAAATGTTATTCTCAATACACAGCTGAGACCTCAATGAATGGATTATTTGATTTAGGTAATGAGCACATTAATAAATGGAATTGCAAAGGTCTTCTAAATAGCATCAGCTGATCTAAACTCCCAGATCTATGGCTTCTAAACACTCCCTAGTAATTTCCTCCATACATACCTTTTACTCATTATGCATGATAAGGCTAATAGATACATTACTGTGAACATAAAAATGATTTCCAATGTCTTAACATAAACGGTACTGAGACTACTACTTCTGGATCGTAGGGAGAAGTCTGGGGTTTTGGACCTATATTTTCTACTGAATATATGCTCACTATCATCAGGCTATGGGGTGTCTTTCACAATAGTTGTGTTATCACAAAGTCTTCTGTTAACATCTGACTCATTCTTCATAAGAAGAAAGATAGGTTTGCAGTGACAATAAAAACTAGATATATTAATAGGTAATCTGACATACTCCTGGAGAAATTTCATATACTCAAATAATGAGTAGATTCCCAGGACAAAACAGAGAAGTAATCTAGAAGAAAAAGTAGTCAGCACACTCTGCATCTCTACCCCAGTAGCATGAAGACCTAACTGAGCACAGAGCTAGAACCTGAGCAGAAGCTGCTTTATGCATAACTAGGGCTAATATTTCATCACTGGGCAACTCCATTCTCCCATTCTCACCTTGTGAGGCTCTCTAATAGTATGCTCTTTCACAGGCTATAATTCTAACAAGGCATTTTAAGATTGAGTAAATCAGGAGGTGATACTCAGACACCAAGACAGAAGTGTCTGAACCAAGACATGCCCAGGGAGAGATGCTGCCCAGACTCGACAGGGTGTACACGTTACCTCTGGAATCCAAAAGTCCAAATAATGCTTATGATTACTCCACATGAGATGGCCAATGTGGAATAGAAAATCTCTCTCCAGTTTAAAAGAGTGTCACTTAGATGATTGGATGATGCAGGACACTTGATTTTCAGCATAAGACTTTAGAAGAAGACTAAAAATAAACAGTGAGTTGTTCCAAGATGATTCGAATAGACCAGCATAGGACAGTCTCAAAACCTGTCCTGACAGAGCATACTTCTTTCCTAGAAAGGCAACCAACTAGGAAGTGATTTGTTAAAAGATTCTCTATCATAAACCCTGAATAGAGTGGTATACCAGAAGCAAAGGACAAACACAAATAAAACCTTTTTCCTTGAACTAAATGAAACAAGGCCAAGAAATGTTCACAAAAATATTTCAGACAACTTTCTATTTTAAAAATATTTTATTTTTATTTATTTGAGAGAGGCAGAGACACAGAGAGGGAGAGAGAATGGGCACAACAGGGCATCCAGCCACTGCAAACAAACTCCAGACACATGTACTATCTGTGCATCTGGCTTACATGGGTCCTGGGAATTGAACCTAGGTCCTCTGGCTTTGCAGGGAAGTGCCTTAACCACTAAGCAATCTTTCCATCGCAGACAACTTTCTTTTAAAAGCAAGGTATGGGCCTGGGGAGACAGCTCAGTAGGCACAGTGTCTACCTTGCAAGCATGAAGCCCAGAGTCCAAGCCTAGTACTCACATAAAATATAAGGTGGCCATGCCTGAGGTTGTGCTTTGGCACATAGATCCACACACATGCAAAAACAAATAAATAAATTACGGTTAAATAAAAAGCAACAGCCAGGTGTGGTGGCACACACCTTTAAACCCAGCACTCGGGAGGCAGAAGTTGGAGAATCACCATGAATTTGAGGCCACCCTGAGACTACATAGTGAATTCCAGGTCAGCCTTGACTAGAGTGAAGGCCTAGTTCAATAAATAAATAAATAAATAAATAAATAAAATAAAAGCAAGAAATGAATGCAAAGATTATCAGGAAACAAACTGGTTTATAAAATGGTTAATAGAGGGCCTGGTGAGATGGCTCAGAGGTTAAGGTGCTGACTTGAAAAGCCTGTTGGCCTGTGTTCAAATCCCCAATGCCCATGTAAAGCCAGATGCACAAAGTGGCATGTGTGCCTTGAGTTTGTTTGCAGTGGCAGGAAACCCTAGCACACCCAAGCTCATTCTCTCTCTCAAATAAATAAAACTATTTTTATAAAAATTGTTAATTGAGATGTATTTGTACTCGGTAAATGAATGAAAAGACTGAAAAGAATCTAAAGTTCTACTATTATCCATTAATCTGGATGAAAGAAAGACTATGCTAAAAAATTTGTAAGCAACATAGAAGTCACAAAAGATGAAAAGGACTATAACAATTGGGAAGACAGAGAATAGCAAGTTTTGAAAGCATGTCATAGGGGAAAACTATGCCAGTATCCTATGTGGATCTGAAAATAAAGAAATATTACTTTTAAAGAAGCAAAAATTCCAATTGGTCTTATATTTATGTTGAGTTTCACTATATCCAAAGTGAACCAATGTTTACACAATATGATGGGGAAAAGTTTGTGACCCAGGAATTCTATGTAATAATTGTTGTGGAGTTTAACGTTACCCTAGGTACATAGGAGTTTGAGGCCAGCCTGAACTATATAAGATACTGTCTCAAAAACAAACAAAAATATTTTTAGTTAAAAAAGGTATTCTAGGGCTGGAGGGATGGCTTAGCGGTTAAGGTCTTTGCCTGCAAAGCCAAAGGACCCAGGTTCAATTCCCAGGACCCACATTAGCCAGATGCACAAGGGAGCACATGCATCTGGAGTTTGTTTGCAGTGGCTGGAGGCCCTGGCATACCCATTCTCTCACTCTCCCTTACAATGCCCAAAGTTGTTAAGGAAATAGCAAAGCAATGTTGAAAAATTATCATGGCAAATAAACACAAGATTAACCCACCTTAAAAATTATTATGAAAGTGAATTAATAATTTTTAAAATACTTATTACAAGAGAACCATAATGCTTAGAATATGTCATTATATAACATTTATTATCTGGTTCTAATATCCTAGGTTATATTGTTGCCAAGTGTAAATGAGTGAAAGAAAAGAAAGTATGAAAAGGAGATAATTTCTTATCCTAGATGGTGATGAAACAAAATTGTTTTTTTCTTCATACTGATAATTAGGTGAATATTATTTTAAAAACAAATGTATGCCTTAAAAAGAACTTTAGGGGAAAAACATAGAAAGAAGAAAGGAAAGAACAGAAGCAATCCATAAAGCAACAGAAAAAAACTAAAGAACCTTGTTACACAATAAGAAATACTATCAAATACACACATACAAATATATCAACTATGACATAAAATATGAACACCAATATTACTTTGAAAAGCATACAAAATTTGTAAATTAGTACAAATAAGTTTGAGTATATGTTGCTGCTAATAAAAGTACATTGAGCACAACCAAATACATGAAGGAGAGGGAAAAAGAAGAAGAGAAAGAAAAGGTGGAGATGTCCTTTGATATCACAGCATCACAATCAGAATGAAGCAGAGGTTTGAGTATAATATTAGACATAGAAGAATTCAAATTCTGAAAGGAAGTGGAACAAGAGAATCATATGACAGGTAAAATCTTCTGTGTAGTTAATAACACCATAGTAAGATTTATTCTCTGAATAATATGTTATTCAAATTTATAAAGGAAAAAATTATGGTGGGAGACACAAGCTAAACTGATACAAAGCAGTAACCGATTTAAAGTGTTTCATGAAATGGTCTTTTTCAGATTTTTACTATTGTACTGTCACATGTCAGAAATACTACTACGCTGTTTAATATGAGGCTTGTTAAATTTTATCAACTACATAAGACAGTTGGATGATTCTCCTTACAATCAGCCAACTAACTGACACTAACCCTTGCATAACTTGCCCAGGTTCACACAACTGGTAGTTCCAAAGCTCAGCTCCAATATCTGTCTCTAAATGGAACACAAAACAAGAGTTCCAGAAAATGGCCAAATATAAGCTTAGCATACAAAAAAATGAATAGTCTTCTCCTATGTATACAATAAAAGAATGAGGCTGGGACATGAAGTTCCTAGGGAGAACTTCAATTAAGAAAATATGCAGGACAAGTGAAGATTTCTATAGACAGTCACTGAAGGTAGAAAGAGAATACATACAGAGGGCTGGGCAGATGGTTTTGTGGTTAAAAGTGCTTGGTACAGAAACTTGACCATGGGAGTTTGGATCTCCAGAACTCACATAAAGCTGGAAACAAGTAGTCTGTAATCCCAACACATATAAAACAATGAACAGCAGACTCAGGAAAATCTTAAAGCTCACAGGCCAGATAGTCTGGCATTTACAGCAGCAAAACTAGAGATTCTGCCACACATACAGTGGTAGGTGAAGCCCAATACCCTGATGTTGTCCTCTGACCATGAATTCACCTTGGCTTGCATGTGCTTACACACACACACACACACACACACACAGAGAGAGAGAGAGAGAGAGAGAGAGAGAGAGAGAGAGAGACAGACAGAAACAGAGACACAGACAGAGACAGAGAGACAGAGAATATATAAATAGACCTTTGTGTCTCAGATATAAAAGACTAAATTTTGTAAAAATGTATGGGTTCTGAGTTTTTGTAATTAAAATCTCTTCATTTTTTCTTAATTTGATAAAGTGATTATAGATTTGAGTTTAAGAAGAAATATAAAACTTTCTCCCTAGACTTATGTTGCATGTCTTCTGAGGACAGAGACTATATCTATCTTGCTCAGGATCTTTAGCCCAGAGGAGGAACTCCATAAATATTTATTGAATAAAGAATGGCTAAGAAAATTGTGAAAAATAATCTAATTAGTATTTCTAGGAGAAACTGTTTCTAACATTCTAAAAGAAAATTTGTCTTGATAAAGGCAAGTATCTTTGAAATAAAAAAAAAAGATCCAAACTGATAGGAGAAACAGAAAATGTTGCTGATTACTCCAAGGAAATAAGTACAGATAAAACAAATTATGTAGAAAAATTTTCTTGTAGGTATTATTATTAGAAAAAAACTTGTGCTTACCTAATGATAATATAGTAGATAATTAATGATATCATGTCCATGTAAAGAATAATATATGGCTTTTTAATGTACTATTAAATAGTTAATGGCTTTTATTCAGCTTATTCATTCAATAAATACTGTGCTGTTAAAAGAAAAAGCAAAATATAAGAATATAATCTGGGTCTGAATTTTTAAAACACATATAAGTGAGAAGCATAAAAAATCACTGGAAGGAAATATATTAAAACATCAACAGTAATTATGTCTAGATAAAGATTGCTCATTATATTTTATTTTCTTATTTATTCACTTGTGAATTTTCATACGTTCTATAATGAGGATATTTAACTCAGTATAAGGAAAGTCTTTCACTAAAGACTAGTTTACTCAAGGTAACAGAGCCAGATTACTAACAGTAAAAATAAATCTGGCCTCACTTTCTATTTTGGTATCTCCAAATTTCAAGGGTATGTCAATTTCCATATGCTCTAAAATCTCCAGAAAAAATCTGATTTTAAAATCTGTGGATCCAAACTAGGAGCTTTCCCAAAAAGCAATGTTTTCCACAGTCTCTCTTACACTCTTCACCTGAGACTCAAAACACCAACTTGAAAATATTTGTATTTCAAGAAAAATGTGAGCAACTTAATTTTTAAATCATGATTTTGCTTCTGAGTGCTTGTGTGGTAGATGTAAGAAAGGTTTCACTGAGAAAAAAGGAAGAAAATACACTGAATGCACACACTGAGACATTTAGAATAAGTAGTAACCAGAACAAATGTTATCACAACATGAATATCAGAATGATGAGAATTAATCAACAATACCAGCCTTGAAGAAGATAGTATATTTTTAATAATCTGATGCTCCTTAGAATTAAAAACATAAAGGTTTCTAAAATTATACCTCAGCCTTTTCGTAATTATTTCACAGGCACACCACACTTTGCCGTTTAGGATTAAACAAGGGCTGGAGGGATGGCTTAGTGGTTAAGGCACCAGCCTGCAAAGCCTACAAAGCCAAATGAACCAGGTTCAATTCCACAGGACTCATGTAAGCCAGATGCACATGGTGGTACATGCTTCTGGAGTTTGTTTGCAATGGCTGAAGGCCCTGACATGCCCATTCTTTCTCTCTAACTGCCTCCTTCTCTCCTTCTCAGAAATAAAATAAAAATTAAAGAAAAGATCCTTTCACCATATTAAATGGAATCACCTTTGAAATTATTGGAGCATTGGAAACTCCAGGCACAAGGGAAATAAGTTTCCACTTGTGCCTGGAGTTTAGAGCAAGAGAATAAATTATTTTAATTATATACTCTAAATTTTTGTTAGAAGAAGAGAACACTGCAAATATTCGCACAGTAAAGGACTGATAAACTTTGAATAAGATTTTGTTAATCTGTGTATAACTATCTTCATTTCAATGCCTTGTAGGCAAGTCTTGATGCCAATGACTTCATTTTAAGAATATATAACTTAACAAGTTGTCAGGTCTAAAATAGAAACATGTATCTTACTAGTGAGGCTTTTATTTTTAATGGAGAGTTTTAAGAGATGTAGTGGCTTTTGAAGCTTCCAAATAAGAAATGCAAAAGCAGTGATTCTAGAGAGTGACTCCTGGTATGTGTCTAGGTACACATAAATTGCCCTTGCAATGATGCCATGATGGCAAATCTATTTTTTAAGGTTTAGAGAGACTTTATTAGATGTAGAGAAGGAATTAGGAGAAAGAATAGAGAACTCTTGCCCCTGAGAAAGTGGTAGAGGTCAAGTCCATCCTGGGACCAAAATTGGGATCATTTATAGATTGAATGGGAGCTAAGCTAAGCAGTCTTGATGGCAAGTTTGGGGGCTGAGCTTACCAACCACAATGCCAGGATCAGAACAAAATTAATTTTTCCTTAGTAGCTATGAGCATTTCATGTGGAATTGTTAAACAACTTAAAGCCAATATTAACAATATTTAACACATTGATGTGAAACTTAAAATGTCAAATTATACAGTATACTTACATCTTACCACTCTATGACCTGTGATTGTCACATCTGTGAGACAGATAGAGAAAATATTATCTGAGATCACCAAAGCTAAAAAAAAATTCAAAATTAATAATATCACACAACCGAAGCCATGGGTGACACTACAACCTAGGTCTTGGGAAGACATTTTAGTATGCTTTCTACTAATTCATGCAGGCTTTCAATAAAACAAGCTTTCAACTAAGTTCCTTCCTTTGCTCCCCTGGGTAACTTTGATAATCTCATTGAAAATCAAATAACAATTTACTGTTCCAAAGCGGATGGTGTTGCTCAGCTGTGGTTAAGCAAGGAGGCCCCCAGACATCCAGCTTTCTCAAATGTTCCTCACTTACTATTTTGTCATACCTGCTAAGACAGACAACTCTCACTCCATGTTATCATTCTAGCAAAATTTCCTGCTCACTGCCTCAGTAGGATGAACCAGCTTACATGTGGAAGAGGAGGGTGGGTCATATAGGTAAGTGTGACATGTTGCCAGACAGTCCTCCCACAAAAGCAATATCTCAACTCTTTGACAGAATGGAAAAAGACTGTGGGGAGTCAGTACCTTCAGGTACATGGTAAACAGGCTGCAAGACATGATTATGTAATTTTTGTTATGGGACATATATACATATTTTTGTCATTTTAATTAAGCACCACATAGATAAATCTAAATTCCCTCCAACACATATGATACCAAGTAATTTCTTTTTATTTTTTCATATTCTATGGTGAGAAAGTGTAAAATACTGTTATGGAAACTGCCCTTCTGTCTTTATGAATGTGAAACAATTCAGGTAGGAACCAGGGACATCTATGACAGTAATTCATTGCTAAATATTAAATACATATATAGTGAGCACCTCTTATATACTAAGCATAGTGTTAAGTGTTAAGATACAACAGAGAACAAAAAAGCACTTAGACTCATGAGCTTATACTTCCAATTGGATGATCAGGTGAGTAAAAACAGATCAAGATGGCATGAAGGACCAAGAAAGAAATAAACAAATATAGTAACAAAGTCAAGCAGACAATGTAGGGAAACATGCTCAGGGAAAGGGAACAGAAAGGAGTTTCTCATCTCAGAAGTTCTTCAATGTTTCAAAGACCAAAATAGCCAAGATTAAGAGAACAAGGAATTATAAGTATATAAGGAATAAAATCAGGTTATATGAGATCTAAACAGACTGTCAGCATCAGAAAAATATGAAGTAATATTCTAAGGAGAGAGTTGGGACAGCTACTTCTGACAATACTTCAGGAACCCTGACAAGATCATGATATCACTTTACAAAGGTCTCTACATTGAAGTAACCTGGAGTGTGCTACTCAGCCCTCAGAGTATAGTCTTACCCACCTGGTTCTCCAGTGGTTCTCCCATGTCTCCACAAAAGAGTGTAGTTCTCACACCAGCAAGCCTACCACAACATGGAGCCAAGTATCTTGCAAACCTTGTCTGCTACTCCATCTCCATTCTTATCTATCTCCATTCATACCTCAAGGATGCATGTCATCTTGCAATTTCCAATTTCCAACCAGGCTGGGTCCTCTCTAGCCTTCCTATACACCATCCTGTCTCTTTATGTTGCCTCAGCATACCAAGGCAATATAGTGAAAGAGAATGATACCAGGACTTTGGGAGGAAGACAACAAACAACTCTGGTGGCATGGTGTCGCCTGTTATGGGTTGGACAATCTCATTTCAATATGAATTTACATACATGTGTATAATATATTTAATGGAAGCTTAATTTTATATATGTAATGGGAGCTTGATGTAATTGCTACTTATCTTGTCGGATTCACCAGATAACCTAATGAAAAGCAGCCCATGGCAGGTGCTCTCATGACTACATGTACCTATATTAATAGAACTAAAAATTGTTAAGTGTCTTACATTTTTAAAAAGTATCAGCCTGTTCTTTCTGATGGTATCTACCTTCATCTTACATGTTCGTTCCTCAAATAATCAAATGAGCAATATCTAGTCTTCTTTAATTTATCACCAGAAAGTAGATGCTCCTTAATAAATGTGGATAAAGCAACACATTCCTTAAAGGAGGATCCAATAAGATAATGGTTTGGATGAAAGGGTTTTGTCAAAGTCAATAGAAATTCTCACAAACATGACTTGCTTACTTTTCACGTGCAAATGGTGTCCTAACTTTTTAATAACGCCAGACATTTTGTTCCTTCTATAGTACTTATGATGTCATAGGGGAGAAAGTTACAAAGATCCATTATCTTAAGGAAAGTACTATAAACAAACAGGCAAAGAATTGGAGGCAAAAATAAATAATTCAGTAAACTTTCTAATGAAAACTGAAATTTTAGGTTAAAAAACTGGTAGAAGAAACAAGAGAGTACAAAGCTCTTAGAGTACAATAAAATACTTCAGTCAGAATTAAAATAATGGTGACAAAAATCCCAGAACTTGTAAGGCAAATGTAAATATAAATATAAATCAATTACTGGCTTATTATTCCATTAAACTGAAGATGGAAAGGACCAATTCTTGAGTCAGAGCATTTGCCTCCTGGGGTCCTAGATAGCTTTAGCTGTCAAATTAAAATAAAAAAGATAAATAAACATGAGAAATTAAGAATGTCAAAGTATATGAAGAGAAAAGGAAAGAACAGGAAAATGATGTTTCACAATTATTATCCAGGCTAAGAGAAACAAAATTACTTGATCATAAATTCAAGATAATCTAGTTTTCTTTATGAGTTCCCATTTTATTAATGAAAGGAAGGTAACACCTTATTGTACCCGGGTGAATTAAAATGCCTATTTGAAGAAGCAATCCTCCATAGGGGTCTTTAATAGAATCTGTGAATGGTTCTAGAGCCAGATAATTTAGCTGTAAAAAGGCAATATTAATATTAACCTCTCCATGTGCACAAACCTACCTTGAGGGGCAAAGGGACAGGGAAATGTTAACAGAATGAGGTTGGCACATAATTTCTTCAAAAAAAAAAAAACAATCTGAACTATTTTAGAGGCAAAAATTGGATAAAACATTTCTTAGAGATTGCTTATATGCACTGCCAACCCTTTATATCTCTTGCTCTTCACAACACTGACCAACAAGTTAGCACTTCCAAGGCCACTCATATTATTTTCTGACTTAATTTTTAGGAGTTATGTTTTATAAGAGGCCTAATACTCCAACATTTAATAGAAATAAACAGGATAGAATATGTACTTCCAAATGCAGAACAGGCTCCACAGGAGCCATGACAACACTTTTCTAAATTAGATGCAGGTGCTCATAAAAGCTCTTGGAGAGAATGACTTCAAAAAGTTAAAAAAAAAGAAAGAAAGATAATTCCAGGGAAGAGTCAAATATACTTTAATTGAGCAACTCATCAGTTGGTGGGAAACACAGACATGATGACAAATGGCTCAACTCTTCGCTCCAGACTTTCAGTTACCTTTTTATAGAAGTGTCAACACATTTCACTCTCTTTCTCTCTATAGCTCTGTCAGCAGTCCCATCTTTGCCCTTCTCACTATCTTCCAAATGATTGTAAACCTCCTAGTATGTGTGTCTCTAAACCCTTTCAGTCCACCCTGAGCATCCCAAATGGATTCCTTTACCTCTCATTCACCTTATCCATGTTACACACTCCTACTCAAACACTTGCAACTACTCACATTTTTTTTTTTTGCCCCAAACAATCTTTTATCACAATGACTTCAACAAGCATTTTTCCCCTTCTAATCCATTAGTCTCCTCATGGATCCCTGTAATACGGGTCATGGATTAGTCCCCAACATCCCCATGTTCTTCCCTCTCTAGTGGCATTCTGATGAGTACATAAACCTCTGGGGATTTTGTTCTTTCTGCTCACCTCCACATGTGAAACCATACTAGCTTTTCAAGTCCCAATTCAAATGCTACCAAATGATGATCTCCTCGTTGTTTGACAAAGAAGTAGACTCCCAAACTATCAGCTTTCAACATAAGACTTACCAATTCTACATTACCGTTAGTTATAACTGTGCCTTTTTCTACTAAGAATAATTATTTTAAAATTATAATTAATTAATTTGTTTATTTGAGAGAGAGAGAGAGAGAGAGAAAGAAAGAAAGAAAGAAAGAAAGAAAGGAAGGAAGGAAGGAAGGAAGGAAGGAAGGAAGGAAGGAAGGAAGAAAGAGAGTATACATATATACAGTGGATGGGCACACCAGGGCTTCTAGCCACTGCAAACGAATTCCAGATGCATGCACCACCTTGTGCATCTGGCTTATGTGGGTACTGGGGAATCAAACCTGGCTTTGCAGGAAAGTGCACTACTAAACCATCTCTCCAGCCCTACTAAAAACAATTCTTTAAAGTTTCTTTTTTTCAGTTTAACAAAGTAAACTGTGATGCCAAACTGTTTTAACAGGTAGCCATAAAAACAATTTTTTCCAGTGCTGGGGTTTGAAGCCAGAGCCATGTATATTCTGTTAATTATTATATTTGACATAACAAATAAAAATTAGCACACCTTTTACATGGTAGAGATGGAATGAATGAATGAAAGAATGATGCAAGGAATGTTTCTGATTCCACTAACTACATTCAAGAGTTGTCACATGATGAGAAGCCCAAGATAAGCTGGACTAGAATATGGTCACTGCATCCTTTTCTTTTGAAAACACCGCTAACACCACTAGCCTTAATTCTAGGGAACCAGAAATAGAAAAGAGAATGTTCAACCTATTGGTGTAATAGAAGGGCCATGAGTAATCCAGTGAGGCAATCCATGCCATATCATTTAAATTTGATTTTTGCAATGTTGATTTAGTATTTATTAATTGGAGAGGATTAATTTAGAATTTAAATTAATTAGTCAAATATTACAGACCATGTTCTGCTTAGAACTATTTCCTTTCTTCCCAAGAGAAACAGGCTTCCATCATAACGCAACAGGGTAGTTAATAGGAAAATGGTTGGTTTGTTGTTTGCTTTGTATATTTACTTTGATGTATGTGGTTTACAATTTCTCAGTGTTGTTGGGATAGTAATAGTAGTAAACTTCCATTTCAAGAAATAACTACAGCATGTCCCACACACTTTCAGAATCTTCTCACTCTTCATGAAGACATGGAACCTATTTTCTCTTTCCTGATCTTGAGGAGACTTGTAACTACTCAAAAAATTGAGTGACTAAAGTGCCATTATGTGACTGTAAGTCAAAGGAATAAAGCTTCTGCCCAGCCATCTCCACTCCATGTAATAAGGAGACTTGGACCACATGGAGAAGTCACATGTTGGTGTTTAGTAAATAGCCCCAGTGAAGCTTCATCCTACAGTTAATATTAGCTTCCAGCCATGTCAAGAAGTCATTTTCAAATGACTCTTAGATGCAAGCTTTGAAGTTTCTAGCTAAGGAAAGATACTGTGGATTTGAGACAAGCCATCCCACATCCAGTGTGAATTCCCAACCCACAGAATCAATGAGCCTAAAAAATGCTTTATGGCAGTAAATTTGTGGATAATTTGCTATGCAGTCTTGGCAGCTGTAACGGTAACTAGGTAGCTTGATGTTTTCTAGGTACCCAACTAAATTGTAGATTTCTTGAGCAAAAAAATAATAATAATGAAAGGAAAAAATAGAGAAATTGAATAAGTTACTCCAAATCCTTAATATAGTTGCTTAATAAACTAAATATGTGGCAAGTTTGTCCTTGGACACTGAGAAGTTAGCTGTGTTAAGTGCATAAATGAAGTTCCATTTTATATAGTAATTACCCTACCAGCAAGGCAGAAAGGGACAAATAACAACAGTAATCCATACAGTAAACATGTAACATATAAATTAATCCTAAACCTATGTTAATGTCATAATTGCCCACCCAATTACATTCTTCTTTTGTTTAATTATTATTTTCAATAACATAGGGAACCTGTGAAGATTTTCCCTCATTTATTTTCTTGTCTGATTTTTGTTGTTGTTGTTGTTTTTTGAGGTAGGGTCTCACTCTAGCCCAGGCTGACTTGGAGTTTGCTAGGTAATCTCAGGATGGCCTCTAACTCACAGCAATCCTCCTACCTCTGCCTCCCAAGTGCTGGCATTAAAGGCATATGCCACCACGCTCGGCATTTGTCTGATTTTATTTTTATCATGAATCTTCATTTTATTTTAGCATCTAGAGAATCTTCACTTTCCCAAGATATCTGTGATCATAAAAACTGTACACATGTATGTAAAGAACAATAATTCCTAATCTTTTTCCAACTTCTATAGATTAGAAGATACATAAAATGTTAGTGCCATTACTAGATAAAACAAGTGAAGGTGATAGAGGTAGTAGGAGCAGACATCTAAAATCAAAAACTACTTTCTGGGCTGGAGAGATGGTTTAGCAGTTAAGCACTTTCCTGTGATGCCTAAGGACCCCGGTTCGAGGCTCAATTCCCTAGGACCCACGTTAGCCAGATGCACAAGGGGGCGCATGCGTCTGGAGTTCGTTTGCAGTGGCTGGAAGCCCTGGCTCGCCCATTCTCTCTCTCTCTCTCTCTCTCTGCCTCTTTCTCTCTGTCACTCTCAAATAAAAAAAAAAACTACTTTCTTCTACTGCAAGCTCTTTCTGTTAATGACACTGTCTCTCCATAAGAGATTGATAATGATAATGTTCTGAAAACAAGAATGTGAACATTCTTATTTTTCTGATGAAGAGTCAAACAAAATGCTCAATGTGAGCTTTTCTTCTTTTCATGGTAGATGGAATTTTACTTCCATATCACAAATTTATAGGAGGGAATGTAGATGGAAGCACTGTTGCTTTATACAAACACTGGGAAAACCCTTGGCTTCTATTTACCACAGAGAGGCAATGGAGATGATCATACCACCAGGTGGTTTGTACAGCAGTGTGTGTGTGTGTGTGTGTGTGTGTGTGTGTGTGTGTGTGTGTTTCATCTTTGGGTTTTTTTTTCATTGTTTTAGTTACCTTCGTGTTTCTGAGTCAAAACACATATCTAAAAGCAGCTGATGGGAAAAATGGATTTATTCTGGCTGGCAGTCTTGAGGGAAGCTTCATGATAGCAGGAAAAAAAAGATGGTAGAGCAGAGGCTGGACATCATTTCTTTCCACAACAGGTGGAAAATAACAGTGAGAGAGTGACCTAAGATGAGCTGGCACTGGCATATGGGGCAGGGGGGGAGGTAATATGTCTTAATATGTCTTAATATGTCAGCCCCAATGAGATATCTCCTCCAGTAAGGCTCTCTCTCCAAACTGCCACCAGCTGGAGACCAAGCACTGAAAACAAAGAGTTTCTGTACAACAACTGATTCAATACAGCACACCTGACTACCTTGTTACCATGGTAATTAAACCACAATCTTCTCTTTGTGCAGTTATGTCTTATATATGATATAGTCTCTTGCATTCAAAGAAACAAGAAAAGGGAGAGGGAAACAGGGGACTAGTAAGAAGAGAAAATTACCAATGGTCTCTCTTTTACTCAAGGCTTCATAAAACTCACAAAACCCTTGCTGACATTTTCAATTATATTTGGATAATATTTCCCCATGCCTGGGAAGGGGACTCCTTGCTGGCCGACTACAAGTTGAACATACACAGAAAACATATAAGCCAAAATGGATCTAAATACTTAGTGTAGTATTCTGATGCTCTATACTTGAAAGAAAGCTTTAATGGAAAGAGGGAAAGAAAGCACCATTTTAAGTAAATTAAAACAAACCTCCAGGCAAGTAGACTATACCTGAAAAATAACTTTCCTTCACACATGAAATTTAGAGCAGAGAACAGAAGGAGCCCATTTCTGAAAGCAGAAGTTTCCAATTCATTCATCTACCACTCACTAAAATTCAAAAGTCAGTTCATTGTAGAATCCAGTCATTACACACATAATATTAGGCTTGAACAAATTGAGATTTCTTTTGTGAATTTGTTCATCTATGCCAGATAAAAATAGCACTGGGTGAAAAAGCCACTTAGAAACTTAAGAGATGACATTTTTGTTCAGGAACAGAAACTCAGATTCTGATGATGCAAATGTACTTCAGGAAACTTCATCTCCACACAAAATCCATTTAACAATTCCATAGCAATTCAGCAATTAACTGAAATCCCAATACTCTTTGAATGTACACCAAGTGAATAAAGGTAGATTAAGCTGAAATTTGTAGCAGGTTTTCTGGTATGATGAGACAAAGATCTGATGTCTTTGTTAATTACATGACCCCCATGGAAAGAAACAGTATAATCAAAGATATTTACTAAGTTCATAACTTTATCCTTAACCCGATGCACTATACATAGGTCCAAACAATACATAGGGGGCTGAGCTCTAACCTCCTTCAGTTTGTTGTTCAGCCAGATCATCCATTTTGAAACGTCAAAATCCTACACAGCTCTGAAGTAGTGTGTAGGAACTGGACAGAGCTGAAATTTACCAGTTGCCAGATAGCTATATGCGGTTCATCATAACAACAGCCTCTGAGTGATTTCAGTGGACATGCAGTCTAAGTCCCCCAACTTAATCATCAACTGAAGAGGCAGGAGACATTATGGTACTTTCTTCACCCTAAGAATACTCAGATGAAGGTTTAGAATGAGGCAGGGAACATTTTTTTTCTTAATAATTAGGTAATCTGTCCATTACAAGAATAACCAAAGCCTTATATACACCCACTCAAACACTGACCAGATTTTATTTTCTTCTTAACCTGATAAATTAAATAAGCCATTTAAACACATTTGGCCAGCAAATCATATGAAGTTTTACTACTTCCTCTAAATTTAGCAGCTTTACTTGTCTTCTCAGAGAAAGAAGTTGTGGTGGTTTGAATAGAATAGATGGCCCCCAATATATTCAGTTGTTTGTTTGTAGTTTGCATCTGCAGCCACCTGGCTGGAGTTAATACCATTGTGTGGATCTTAAGGTGTGGTGGTGGGTTTCAGATTTCAATCTAAAGATATGCAAAGTGTGCCTAGCAGGAGTTCCTGAAGTGTGCTATGGTTTTTGGTTTTTGGCTTGTGCTTCTCTCTCTCTCTCTCTCTCTGCTTGGGCCTGTGAAAGCAGGCCAGTTTCTTCTGCTTTTATGGAACTTCCCCTGGATCTGTAAGCTTCAATAATTCTCTTCCTCCATAACTGTGCCTGGTCTGGAAGTTCATCTCAGTGAAGCTGAAGCTGTCTGCAACAGAAGGGGAGGGGATGAAGAAACCTACAAGGATGTACTACAAGAAAAAAAAGTTCAGGGGACTTCCAGCCAAGATGGCGACCACCTAACTGCTCAGCACATCCCCGGGAAAGAAAGGCAAGAAATTAAGGGTTTACTGGGACTTTTAGGGGAGAGCAATCTCCAATAGATTGCCAGTGGGAGGGCACAGAGGGGTACAAAAAACAGGGAATGTCTGATTCGTTTGCAGGCCGGCGAGTAGCCCACCCCTCCCCGCAAGCAGCCACCTCCACTCCCAGTTTCAGGTAACTCACGCACTTACTGTAGGAAAACGGCCCCAGGCCAACATACTTCCACTTGCCTCACTGCACAGGCCAATCACCCTGCTAGCCCTGCACATGAGTGACCTTGGCCAGGCTATACCTGCTGGCCCATTGGAGCTCAGGCTCCCTTGATCAATTTAAACCACACCTGCCCCTGCTCCGATCCCGCTTGAGGAAGTTTAGTCTGCTCCACGCACTTTCCCCCTTACTGTGTCGGTTGCCTCACATTCACGAGCGCGGGCCCAGGCCAATTTCCAACAACACACATGAGCTCAGACTGTGTCTGTTGCTTACGCTAGCTCAGGTGCCATGCCCTCCCTGTCTCCCACACTGGCTGAATGCCATTGTCCTGTTGCGGGGGAGCGCAGACTCCTTCTGGGTCCTAGTGTTCCACCACACCAGAGTTTGGGCTGCTTCAGTGCTTGCTGCCTCTGTGTCCCTCCTAGCGCAAGCATGCAGGCAGATTTGGCACATTACCACATAAGAGCTCAGGCAACTTTGGTGCCCCGGCCAGGCAGGAACCCAGGCTGCTTTGGCAAGCAAGAGCCAAAGCCCAGGCTGCTTAGCAACAGCCTCAGGCTGCTTCAGATTTCCACTGTCCTTGAGCCCAGGCTGGTCCACCAACCTACGTGCCCATACACTGTGATGGGCAGACCACAGCACAAAAGAAATAACATGAGAAATCAAATACAAGAAAATGCAGTTGGATCACCCAGTCCTACAATGAAAATCTCTAATCAAAACAGAGAAGAGTCACCAGGATCATAACACCAAAATGAAGCTATGAGCAATGCAACCCTGACCAAGCTACTGGTAGAACTTTCAGAAAAGCAACAAAGGACCGATAATCATGTGAATGCTGCCATCACTAGACTAGAACTAACAGATAAGAAAAAGGAAGGAGTTAAAAGACAGTTAAGAGATATGAGGGAGAGTGATAAAAAAGAGGACCTCAAAAATCAGCTGGTGATACTAAATGAAGACATAAACAAATGTAAGGATGAATCCCAAGAAGCATCAAGAAAATCAGAAAATGATATGAAAAGGGAGCTTGAGAGAGGGATGGAAATCATACACAGAAAAGTAATAGAAAATGCAAAGTTTATTGAACAAGTCCAAAAATCTCTAGAAGCTCTCAAGAATAGAGTCAGCCAAGTGGAGGATAGAAACTCTGATGTGGAAGACAAGATGGAAGAAATAGTTTGAGAGTTGAAAAATTTCAGTAAGTTCAAAAGTTCCTGTGAACAGAACATGAGGGAATTGTGGGATACACTTGAACGTCCAAATATTAGGATCATTGGAATACCAGAAGGAGAGGAAATTCAGGCCAAAGGAATGGAGAACTTATTTAACAAAATAATTGAAGAAAACTTCCCCAGTCTCTTAAAAGAAAGGCCCATCAAGATACAAGAAGCCAAGAGATATCCAAACAGACTGGACCAAAGGAGAAACTCTCCAAGACATATTGTCATTAAGACTCTAAACATTGACACCAAAGAGAAAATCCTAAAAGCAGCTAGGGAAAACAGTACACCACTTTTAAAGGTAACCCCATCAGAATTACTCCAGACTTCCCAACGGAAACCCGGAAAGCCAGAAGGGCCGGGAATGAAACACTAAAAAGTCTAAGATCCTATGGCTTCCAACCCAAACAACTCTACCCAGCAAGAGTATCCCTCATAATAGATGGTAAAAGAAATACTTTCCATGACAAAACTTAGCTTTACAATTACATGAACACAAAACCAAAACTATAGAGAGTATTTCAGGAAATTCTCCACAGAGAAGAAACAAATAATCAACCTCAAATACCTACAAGAAGCAGATCACAATAACCAAACTCAGAGTAGGCACAAAAAACTTCAAAGACCATGAAACCACCAAACCACATATACCATCACAATATGGCAGGGATCAAATCAAATCTCATGGTCATTACCCTAAATATTAATGGCTTTAATTCACCCATCAAGAGACACAAGCTAACAGGATGGGTCAAAAAATTAGACCCCTCAATCTGTTGTCTTCAAGAAACCCACCTCACTACTAAAGACAGACACCTCCTCAGGGAGAAAGGGTGAAAAAAATATGCAAGCAAATGGGAATAAGAAACAGGCAGGTGTAGCTATATTAATATCAGATAAAATAGACTTCAAACCAAAAATAATCAAAAAAGACAAAGACAGCCACTTCCATCTTATCAAGGGAATGATCCATCAAGAGGATATTACAATCATAAATCTGTATGCAACAAATACAGGGGCACCACAGTTCATTAAAAAAAAAAAAAAAAACACCTACTTGACAATAAAACAGAAACAAGCAACAACACCATCATAGCTGGGGACTTCAATATAACATTTTCAGTAATAGACAGATCATCCAAACAGAAACTCAACAGGGAACTAAGAGAGCTCAACAAAACTATAGATCACTTAGACCTAACGGACATCTACAGAACTTTCCATCCCAAATCCACAGACTACACATTCTTCTCAGCAGCCCATGGAACATTCTCTAAAATAGACCATATACTGGGTCACAAAGACTGCCTCCACATATTTAGGAAGATTGACATAATTCCTTGCATGATATCAGACCACAATGCTATATTGCTAGAAATTAACAACAAAAGACCCACCAAGAATCCCAACAGTACCGGGAAACTGAACAGCACACTTTTAAACAATAAATGGATAGTAGATGAAATAAAAAATGAAACTGCAAAATTTGTAGAATTGAATGACGATGAGAACACATTGTACCAAAACTTATGGGACACAATGAAGGTGGTCTTCAGGGGAAAATTCATAGCACTCACTGTCTTCATAAAAAAGGCAGAAAGGTCCCAAATCAATAACCAGACCATCCACCTAAAGGCACTGGAGATGCAAGATAAATCCAACCCAAAGAGCTCCAGAAGGAAAGAAATAAAGTGAGAGCAGAAATTAATGAATTGGAAACTAAGAAAACAATTAATGCAATTGACAAAACAAAGAGCTGGTTCTTTGAAAAAATAAAGAACATTGACAAACCCCTGGCCCATTTGATCAAGCAAAAAAAAAAAAAAAAAGAAGCTTCAAATTAACAACATTCAAAATGAAAAAGGAGAGATCACAACAGACATAAGTGAAACTGGGAGAATCATCAGGACTTATTTCAAAAACCTATACTCCACAAAACTGGATAATGTGGAGGAGATGGATAAATTCCTGGACGCATACCATCTACCAAAGTAAACTCAGAGCTGATTAATCACCTCAATGAAACCATCACACTCATTGAGATTGAAAAAGTAATAAAAAAAAAACTCCCAAAAAAGAAGAGTCCATGACCAGATGGCTTCTCAGCTGAATTCTATCAAACCTTCTGGGAAGAACGCAAACCAATCTTCCTCAAACTGTACCCCACAGTTGGAGAACAGGGAAAGCTACCCCCCAACTCCTTTTATGAAGCTCGTATCACCCTGATTCCAAAACCAGGCAGAGATGCCACAAGAAAAGAAAACTACCGGCCTATTTCCCTGATGAACTTAGATGCAAAGATCCTGAACAAAATCCTCGCAAACCGAATCCAACAAGACATCAAAAGCATTATCCACCTCGACCAAGTAGGATTCATCCCAGGAACACAGGAGTGGTTCAACATACGGAAATCTGTCAATGTAATACACCACATAAACAAAGTTAAACGTAAAAACCACATGATCATTTCGATAGATGCAGAAAAGGCCTTTAACAAGATACAATATCACTTCATGATCAAAACATTGGAGAGAACTCGCATGGTTGGTTCATATCTTAACCTAATAAAGGCAATATACAAAGCTCCTAAGGCCCAAATAATACTTAATGGAGAGAGACTGGAGGAATTCCCATTAAGATCAGGAACAGCACAGGGTTGTCCACTCTCACCTCTGCTCTTAAATATAGTACTGGAAGTCCTAGCTCAAGCAAGAAGACAGGAGAAGGAAATAAAAGGGATACAATTTGGAAAGGAAGAAGTTAAGTTAGGTTTATTCACTGATGACATGATTGTATATGTAAGAGAGCCGAGAGTCTCCATCACAAAACTCCTGAAGGTGATTAACTCCTATAGCAAAGTAGCAGGATACAAAATAAATGCACAAAAGTCTATATGCAAATGACAAAGATACAGAGAAAAAAATAAAGGACGTGGTCCCATTTTCAATAGCAACAACAACAAAAAAATACCATGGAATAATGTTAACCAAGGAAGTGAAAGATCTATACAACAAAAACATAGAAACACTCAAAAAAGAAATTGAGGAAGACTTGAGAAAATGGAAAAACCTCCCATGCTCCTGGATAGGCAGAATTAACATTGTGAAGATGACAGTCCTACCAAAGGCAATATACAGATTTAATGCAATTCCAATTAAAATCCCTACAGTGTTCTTCATAGAGATAGAAAAAATGATCTCAAATTTCATATGGAAGGGCAGTAGGCCTAGCATATCCAAACATATCCTCAGCAAAAGAAATACCTCTGGAGGCATCACAATACCTGATCTAAAGCTATATTACAAAACCATAGTAATAAAAACAGCAAGGTACTGACATAAAAACAGGAGTATAGACCAATGGAATAGACTTGAGGACCTGGACTTTGGATGAAGCAACTATAGCTACTTGATATTCGACAAAGGCCCTAACAATGCAGGCTGGAAAAAAGACAGCATCTTCAACAAATGGTGCTGGACAAACTGGATGACCATATGCAGGAAACTGAAACTTGATCCACACATTTTGCCATGCACTACACTCAAGTCCAAATGGATCAAAGACCTAATATAAGACCAGAAACTCAACTGCAACTGAAAGAAAATATAGCAAATATATTTCCATGATATAGGAATGGAAAAAGACTTCTTGAACAAAACCCAAGTAGCTCACGATCTTAAACAGTCAGTCAACCACTGACAAAATGGGGCAACGAGCTCAACAGACAGTTCGCAGAGGAAGAAATACAAATGGCAAACCCACACTTAAGAAAATCTTCATCATCCCTAATCATCAGGGAAATGCAAATTAAAACAACAATGAGATTCCACCTTAACCCAGTAAGCATTGCAAACATCAAAAAATCAAATGAAAATAAATGCTGGCAAGGATGTGGAGAAGCAGGAATACTCATCCACTGTTGGTGAGAATGTAAGATGGCACAACCGCTTTGGAAAGAATCTGGAGACTCCTGAAAAAGCTGATCATGGAGATACCAACAGACCCAGTTATTCCCTTACTGGGCATCTACCCTAAAACCTTCAAACCACAGGCCAGAGAGATGTGCTCAACCATATTTGTAGTGGTTCAATTCGTAAGAGCTAAGAGCTGGAATCAATCCAGATGTCCATCACTACAAGAATGGGTAACTAAGACGTGGTATATCTACACAATGGAATTCTGTGCAGCAGTAAGAAAAAATGACACAATGAAATTTGAGGAAAAATGGTTGAACCTGGAACAGATCAGTCTCAGTGAACTTAACCAATCACAGGAAAAAAAAAAAAAAAAAAAAAAAAAAAAAAAACACCACATAGTCTCACTCATCTACAGCACCTAACCTGAATCTACCCAAGATGCCTTACATACCCAGCAAGCTTCAGGTGCACTAGACAATAGGATGGGTGGGGAGGGAGGGCAGGGTGGGAAATACAAACCTAGACCCAAACAGCAATGGTACCAAAAAATTCTACATCCTAAAAGGCAGACCAGATGTCTGAACCTTCACCAGGCCCTTACAGGGAACACCTGAACCACAAGACACTGGAGAGGGTATGATGAAGACAGACCCTAATCTTCTACAGCCTCTCCCTTCCTCTCTCTCTCTCTTCTCGCTCTCTCTTTTATATTAGTTATCTTTTTCTTCCTTTTCTTAGTGGGCACTGACCTGTAACTCTCAGTACCAGTATGTGGGTATTATCCACAATGAGCTTTTGATCAGAGACACCTACAAGGTTTCCTAAAAGAAAGACAGATTTCTGTCTGAGTACTTGATGACCCACCAAAGGTTAGTGGTAAGTCCCTACGGCTGAGGACACTTTATGTGGTTGACACATAAATTGGAATGGCATGACTGGAAGCTGGAAGAGAGTCAGTCTCCAGACAATCAGCACGTCTAGTGCCAGAAGGTGCTACATGGGCAACTGGGGGAAAATGACCACTATCTGTCCAAGCAACTCATGGTCTCACCTACTTAGCAGCAAATAACCTGTGGTAATGGCCACACAAGTGCAATAGTGGCACACAGCCATGGTGGAAACCAACTGCTCTTGATTCGGCTAACTGATCTCCTCAGTGGAATGGGACCCATAGCTGGGAAATAAGTCAGAACCATATCCAAACATAAGCCCTATCTCCACTATCAAGCTATCACCAATCATGGGCTACAAGAGGGCCTACACCTATTAAATTCTCTATAAAAAAAGTAAGGGTTATCTCATTTGTCTGGTGCTACCTTACTCTCCATTGGAGAATCTGCTTCTCTTTTTCAGATAGATATAGATCCTAAGGATACAGCCACCCCATCATACCTCAAAAGGGCCCCAGCTGAAACTAAGAACAATTGGCGAAAGAAGCAAGGGTGCTGTTTTCTTGGTGAACTGGGTACCAGCACAAGGGTGAAGGAGATCAAGACAGAGAAAAATCAACTCCTACCAAATCAGACATCCAGAGACCCAGAGGCCCCCAACACCTCATCACTGAAGCAGACCAAAAATGAACCCAACATGGCTCAGGGAAATTTTGTGGAAGAGGGGGCGGAAAGAATGTCAGAGCCACATGTTGGGTCATGATGTGCAAACATTTATCCTACCCATAACTGTGGGCTGACTCCAGAACATACCTCAACAAGGAGGGGCCAAGGGGACAGGAGAGGTAATGGATGAGCCTAATAATGGTACCAGATTGAATGTACTCGCTGAGTACAAACTAATTAATAAAAAAAGAAAAAAAATTCAAATGGTCTAAATGAACTTTCCTAAGGGAGAGAGGATCAATACGGGGGTCTTCCCTGTTTACAGCTTTCCATCTTGTGGAAAGAGAGGCTGCACAAACATGCTCTGCAAGGCAGCTTCCATACCCTACAAGAAGGACAGGGAAGGCAAGAACAAGTGCATGACTTTAGCGCCCATAGAACCTGAGACTCATATAAGATCTCTTTCGGGTTGCCAGAAAACCTTATTATACAAGACCTTGGTAGAGTGGATTAATATGAACTCAGCTTTAAAAAAATGTCATAGAAAGTATCCCACACAACTTTACTTATAACTTTAGTGATGTAAATAGTACACCATTCCCAATATAGAGATGAGGGACTGAAGAAACACAGGACACTACAAGAGCCACACAATGAAATGTATGGTATAGAAACCTATTATCCTTTGGCTTCTCATGAGAACCTTTCTAACATACTATGGCATAAATTATATCTCCTCTTTTCATGTTTTTAATAGCTCCTCTATCAGCCAAATATAGAGACTTAAATGTTCACAGGTCATTACAATGAGATCAGAGAAGTGGTTGAAGTAATCAGTGAAGAAGTGGTTACTAAATTCTGTCTGATTTTTCCAGTGTCCATAAGGCTGGGATACTTATCTATCGATTCAATTTGACTTAAAAGTTTCAGGTCCTAAGGAGTTTCTAGCTCATCACAAAGTGATTATATACTTGACCATATCCCATTTCAGAATGACTATTTTAATTAAACAATTTTAATGTTTGAAATAGATAAATTGGAAATGCCTAGTAGAAAATGAAAATGAATACTGAATACTATGCATGGGAAAGCCAAGAAAAAATGTGTTTTTTAAAAAAAATGCTTTTTTTTTACTTTGAGCATGCATCATAAATAGACTGACCACCATTAAATATTTGGGGTCCACCTAGTGACAGATGGCAAAGTGTTTCTTCCAGCTTCTCCAAATAAGTATGAGACTTCTCAAGTCACTTAGCAACTTCTATCTCATCAGAATGAGTCTTGTCATTTTGGTTATATAAGGCCATTGGCTTAGCCTTTCATTTCTGACAAAATCATTGTGATCAGCGTTCATGGAACAGCCATTTTTCTGCATCTTGGGTGGTATTTATGTGTGTATGGGCATCTGTCTATTGTCCAATAAGGCTTGGAGAACCAAAAGAAAAGAAATATGCATCTCAGAATAAGGCATCTCAAACCTTAGGATTAGACTGCCCTTGTATGTCCTTAAGTAAGTTGCCTAACTACTTTGTGACTCAATTTCCTCATGTGAACACTGAGGGTCTTTCTCACTCCTCTAGCATGGGTAAAGATTTAATGAAGTATAAATGTAGCCAGTGCTGAGAAATCTTAATCACATAGCAGATTGTAGGTATTGGAGATATTGTTTTTTCTTTCCATAGTTAGATCACAAACTGCCAGAGGGGGATCACATCTTACATGTTAGCCTGGGAAGAAGCAGTCACTTCAAGTACTTGTAGAATGCATATCCTGAATAATAATGTTAGAAGTAAAGAGATGTGTAGGGCCAAAATAGTGTGAGCAAGAGTAATGCAAAGAAACTTTTGAACATGTGACAGTCTTATTTACCTCACAAAACATGAGGTGGTTGCTGGAAGAGTGGGAATTGATAGTCCATATTGATAGACAATTATAGTACAGGATTTTGACATGGAGGCTGGATGGAGCATGGAAATGAGAGAGAAAATGGCAAAACAGCAGTGCCTGGAAGATGAGGCAAAGTGACAATGGGAACACCTGATAGAATGTGATAAAAAGTTAAAAATAACATACTTCTGCTGTACTTCTTTGAAGATGAGTTTGGAGTTCATTGTGAAAAATTTATAATAGCAAGAGGTACCAAAAACTCAAAAGAAAAGTCTTGAGGACTTATCACTTTCATGAACAGATGATATCTTACAAACTAAAACAGAGCTTCATGTAACCATAAAGTTTGTCTAGGAGATGTCTTTAATCATAAAAAGTTAAAATATACTAATCATACTGTATTTTACCTAGAAGATTATTGGTACTGACTTAAGGGTTGCATGTAGCTCAGTAAGTGAATAATATGGTGACTTCCAGGTAAGATGGTGGCATAGGAGCCATGCCAAACCAGCATATGGAGGGATTTAAGCAAAACTCCAGCAAAATACACTCTACTTCAAAAAAGTGGAGGAGTATAGGTTATTCTTAGACACAACAGAGAAACTAGAAAGACCAAGATCCACAAGAAAGGAGGAAAATGGCCAGAGTCCCACTGAGGTGCTCACGACCCACGATCTGCCCTCAGCAAACCCACCCGGTGCAGCCCTGCCAGGTGCACCAAGATGCAGCAGCAGCAGCAGAGATGAAAGAACAGATTTTTCAACTTCATCAGCCTTCTTGCTGTTATGTTAAGAAACCTGAAGGAAAGACAGCTGAGATCAACTAAAGAGCTACTGAAAGTGCGAGCAACTCCAGAAGTATGAAATCTCCCATCCCCCAACATCAGAACCATGAACCTACTGCATTCAGCCCCCAGTGGCAGTGCAACCAGCATAGCTGATAAAACTCCAGCTCCACAGCACAACACCAAGGGATCGAGTTGTGCACTCAGCATTGGTGAGATTGGAAACCATCCCAAAAGATAATGAGGCTAACTGACAAAAAAAAAAAAAAAGGTACATAGGCCTGCAATGGAAGAGCTAATCTCTCTTTTCTTTCCTTGTAAGGACAGGTTATGGGTTATATATTCTTGGTTGGCTTTACTATTTTCACAGAACTTGTATTTGGGGGTTGAATACTGTTGCCTTTGATGCTTTCATATTGATAAGGCCTTGGTCTTTTGCTTCTGTCATTTCTGGGGACAGTGTATTATCCAGATCCAGGTTGACCCGAAACCTTATTCAGAACAGAAATCTCTACTTCACAGCTGACAAGATTAAGGGTGTTGAACAACACACACCCTTAGGGATTGTGGCTTTATAAGACTATCTGTTTGTTTTAATCTCCACAATTGCATACTTTGTGCTGGTTTTTATTGATTGTGTATGTTGCTCAGTAGAAGTTTAGAATTGGCCAGTAAATTTTTCCACCCAGTCCACTAGAATACTTGGTAGCAAGCAAACTCAACACCTAGGATTACTTCTGCAGCTGGACTGGGGTACAGGAGCTAAACCTGGCACCTCAAACTCATATCCTGAAAGTATATAAAGGTGGACAGCCACATCTAAGAACACTGCAGACAAGTAGAAAACCCAAGCATCAAATCAATTCAGGATGCAAAAATTGCTGCATTGTAATACAAGAAACTGAAAGAATCAAGACAATACAGTCCCACCAAAAACTATAAATCCATCAGAAATGATCACCAATGAGGCTGTTTTAGATGAAATGTCTGACAAAGACTTCACGAATATGATGGTATCTATGATTAAAGAAATGAGAGAAGAAATGAAGGGAATCAAAGAAGAAAACGAAGAAAGTAAAGAAGACAAATTTCTGAAAGAGAACATAGGAAACCAGCTTAATGAAATAAAAGAGGTCATTACAAGACATGAGTAAGGAAATAGAAATACTGAAAAAAAACCATGCTGAAATCCTAGCTCTGAAGAATACAGTCAGTGGAGAAAAAAAAAAGTCTGTGGAAAGTCTCACCAGTAGAATGGATGAAGGAGAGAACAGAATATCTAAACTAGAAGATCAGGTAGCAGACCTAATACAGTCCAACAAAGAGAAAGACAAGCTCCCAGCACTCGGGAGGCAGAGGTAGGAGGATTGCCATGAGTTCGAGGCCACATTGAAACTACATACTTAATTCCAGGTCAGCCTGGGCCAGAGTGAGACCCTACCTCAAAAAAACAAAAAAGAATTCAGGGTATAACAGAAGGAGAAGAATTTCAATCCAGAGGCTTAGCAGGTGTTTTCATCAAAATCATAGAAGAAACATTTCCCCAAATTGGGAAGGAAATGCCAATGAAGACACAAGAAGCTTTTAGAACACCAAACAGACAAAACCTGGAAAGAACCTCTCCTCACCATGTTATAATTAAACTACTAAACATGCGAATCGAAGCAAATATATTGAAAGCAGTTAGAGAGAAAAAGCAAATCACCCACAAAGGCAAGGCCATCAGAATAACTGCAGATTACTCAACAAACTTTAAAAGTAGGGCTTGGAATGATGTATTCATAGTTCTGAAAGATAACAACTGTCAACCAAGATTACTATATCCTGCAAAGCTATATCTATCTAAATTGATGGAGAAATAAGCACATTCCACAACAAAAACAGACTAAAGGAATTTATGACAACTAAACAAGCTCTACAGAAAATATTTGAAAGAATTCTTCTTGCTGAAAAGAAAGCAAAACACACACACAGGAGGAAATAGGAAAATATAAGCCACACTCAAATAACAGTTAAAAGAAATGAGTAAAGGGAAAATGGAAAACACTGCAAAATAAGAAGAATGGCAAGAATAAATGCATACTTTTCAATAATAACTCTTAATACCAATGGCCTCAATGCACCAACCAAAAGACACTGGCATGCAGACTGGATTAAAAGGCAGGATCCTGCCATTTGTTGCCTCTGGGAAACTCATCTCTCAATAAAAGATAGACACCGCCTTAGGGAGAAAGGATGGAAAATGGTATTTCAAGCAAATGGGCCTACGAAACAAGCAAGGGTTGCTATCCTAATATCTGACAGGATAGACTCCAAACCAACATTAGTGAAGAAAGATAAAGAAGGTTATTTTATACTGATTAAAGTAAGTGAATAATATATAACTTGAAAGACACATGTTTTATAGTCCTTTATACATTTGGAAAAGGAAAAGAAAGCCAAAGAACTTGGAGAGATTCAAACTCAGGAAATATGACTGTGACATAAACAAATAAAGGTAACCACTTTATATATGTACCCTTATGAGAACTGCACATGTGAAACATTTCAGTATTTCACTGGATCCTTCAACAATGACAGCCTCTATATAACATATTTTCCTCTCACACTCTATCTTCACAAACAAATATAATCACAGTGACACTCACTTAATTCACTCCTAAACATCCACATATTTTCTCAAGAAAACAAATTTAATTTGTCTCAACATTATTCTCCTATGGTGTGAACCCCTCCATATAAACAAGATGGGGATTCATTGTTATAGCAACAGAGTGTGACTTTGATCAGTTCCAATGATCATTGGCAGTTATATGCCTTTGATAGGTACCAAATTGTGAGTAAGGTTTGATTATCCAATTTTACAATCTTTCATTCTATAAGAGGATACAGGAAGCTATTCCTTTTCAGAGGGGTTTTGAAGAAAAGACAAAAATACCAGAAGCTGTAGGATAGCTGCACTTATCAGACAGGGTAGAGCACTGGACACATGAAAAATTGTTGGAGTGATCAGACCCTTGTGAATGACTTTTGTTCACCTTTCTGATAACTTGGTATATGTGCTCTGCACAGTGACCAGAAAGGCAAGGCTGTATCCCTCTTCCTTTCATGGCAGATGTAGGTGATATTTAAGGTTGTGTGTGCAGGTGTTGGGGGTTGCTATGTGTGGGAAGAGGAAAGGCAGTAGCCTGTAGCTTGACAGAAGTAGGAGGAGAAAAATCTGAACAATGTGTTGAAAAGACTACAGTCTGAGCTGCACAGGACCAGCTGTTTTTGCTAATTAGAATAACAAAAATAGCACATGCTAAAATGTTTTTCTTTTTTTCTCAAAAGCAATGAATGCTCTAGGAACTATAAGGAATGAGCTTTAAAATCCATTTAAATTGAGGAACATTTCAGGAACCATATGGGGAAGGAACTGAAAGGGAGAAGGAAAGGAGGGAAATAACATTTGATTTTCAGTGGATTTTTTTTAAGAATAATACATTGGGGCTATTTTTCCTTGTTCCTATTATTTAATAGGAAGTGTTGTAATATTATCTAAATTACACAGAAATGCCATTGCTTTTGTACTTACAGAAATTCAGTACGTATGCACCATGTCCATTCTAAACCAAGGGACAGACATACTGCATGCTTCATCTCCTTTGCCACGTTTCCTCTGATATAATAAAGAGTTATTCATTGAATATAGGAATAACATTTGTGACAACAACAACATTCTAGACATCTGCACTGTTAGAGTACTTATAATAAAGTCACATGGCCATGGGGAAATTTCACAGAATTACATTCACAGTAATTTGCCAAGGTGTATAACTAGTTTGTTTTCAGCTGTTCTTCTCATGAATAATTATCAAACAGGAATATCCTAAAGCTAGCACAAGCTGTCACTTAACCAAAATATTCAATATTTAACATTGGATTTAGAATTTCATAAATGACAATAATTACTGTAAAAGCAAAATAATATACAGTTTGTATATTTCCATGTCTAAATGCAGACTGCTTACATATTTAAATTCAGGTTTCAAAGTGTCCTTATCAAATGAAATCATATCTTGAGCATTGAGGAGGAATGTAAGAGGTCTAACACTAATAAATCTCAGCCATTTTCAAGAACATCACCATAATCAGTACTTTAAAAACTGCTTCTCAATACAAAGTAGAAGTGAAAACCAGCCTCTGCATATTAATTGTAGCTGATTATAATTGTGTTAGAATCTTTATTGGAGTTTTTTTTTAATGTTTGGAAACAAAAACTATATAGTGGTTAACAAGTTATGTTTGTGAATTAATACAAGTACATCCCTAAACATTTTAAAACTGATATCTGGAAAGAATATTTCAGCTCATTCACATGTACTAAAATAACTAAATAAAATAAGAAACTTTATCCTTGCATTGAGAATATTATTTCTTGTAATAATACTAACAAGTTATTAATATTGGCTTTATATATGTATTATTTATTTCTACTACCTCTAAAGTGATTTGACTAAAGGAATTGGAGAGCTTGTCCTAGTTTCAGCAGCCTATAAATGTATTGTGAGCTTAGTATAAGGTGAGTACTTACTTTAATTTGTTTTAGCAATTCTACTGTAGACTAAAGAGTTTTTATTGTTTTATTGTTCATTCTACCATCAAAAAAAGATTCTCAGGGCTGGAGAGATTGCTTAGTGGTTAAGCGCTTGCCTGTGAAGCCTAAGGACCCCGGTTCGAGGCTCAACTCCCCAGGACCCACGTTAGCCAGATGCACAAGGGGGCGCACGCGTCTGGAGTTCATTTGCAGTGGCTGGAGGCCCTGGCACGCCCATTCTCTCTCTTTCTCTCTATCCGCCTCTTTCTCTCTCTCTGTCTGTAGCTCTCAAATAAGTAAATAAAAATAACAACAAAAGAAATTTTTAAAAAAAAAGATTCTCAGCAATAAGCCTGAAAATACTTTTTTTCAGTTGAATCAAAAATAAATGATTTGATGAATGAAACTCAAACAAGAACAGCAAGTCTATCTAATTGAGTCGTGGGTAAAAGGTAGAAATTCATTTGGAGGATAAATAATTTTTTCACTTGCATAAAAACCATTTTGCTTTCTGAATATATTATCAGTTTCTCTTATATCTTTAGGGAAATAATTCTACTTCATCTCTCTTATGATATACTTTAATCACACCCATATGAAATATACAAACAAAATATATTACTGGAAAACAGGACTTTATTATAAGTACAAAAAGTTACAAATTATCATTAGCTCTCTGACAGTTACATAATTTTAAATAATATTTTAATTTATTTATTTGAGACAGACAGAGAGAGAATAGAGAAAGAGGGAGAGAAAGAGAAATATGGATATTCCTGGGTGATCTAGGTTTATTTGGGTTCAGGGGAAATGAACCCAGGCCAGTAGCCTTTGCAAGCAAGAGCCCTTGTCCACTGAGCAATCTCCCCAGCCCAAAAGAGTTAAAATTTTCTTGAACAATTCTAGTGAAAAGAATTCTTGATTGGAGATCAAAAAAATAGGATTTGTTATCCAACTAGATAAAACAGGAATTCCTCAAGATTTATGCCAAATCCATTTGTTTTCACTTTCCCACCAATTGAAATGTCATTATTTGTGGCTGGAGAGATTGCTCAGCAGTTAGGGCCCATGCCTGCAAACCTAACAACCCAAGTTCAATTTCCCAGTACCTACATAAAGTGAGGTGCACAGTGGCACATGCATGGGAGTTTATTTGCAACAGCTCAGGGACCTGACACTCCCATTCTGTGTGTGTGTGTGTGTGTGTGTGTGTGTGTGTGTGTGTGTCTTGCTTCCATCTTTCTCTGTTTTCAAATAATAAAAATATTTTTAAAATGCCATTATTTAAGGGTGGGGTGGGGGACACAAAACTGGACCTATGGCAATGGTACCATAAAATTCTACATCCTAAAAGACAGACTAAATGGTAAATCCTTCATCAGGCCCTTAGAGGAAACACCTGAATCACAGGGCCCTGGAGAGAGTATGATGAAGACTGACCTTAATCTTCTCCTGTCTCTCCCTCCCTCTCTCTCTTTCTCTCTCCATCTTCTCTCTATCTCTTTTATATTACTCATCTTTTTCTTCCTTCTCTTCTTGGGTGCTGACTTGTAACTCCAGTACCAGCATATGGTTAACAACCACAATGAGATGTTGATCAGAGAGAACTACAAGGTTTCCTAAAGGAAGACAGATTTTTGTCAGTGTACTTGATGACCCACCAAAGGTTAGTGGCAAGACCCTACTGCTGAAGAGACCATATGCTATTGCTACCGAACATGGAGTGACCTGGCTGGAATCTGGAAGACACTGTCCCCAGACCGTTAGCTCGTCTAGTGCCAGAAGGTGCTACATGAGTGACTGGGGGAAAATGACCAACATCTGTCCAAGCAACTCATGGTCTAAGCTACTCAGCAGCAAACAACCTGACATGATGCTTACATAAGTGCAACAGTGGCACACAACCATGTTGGGAATCCAACTGCTCTTGATTTGGCTAACTGATCTGCTCAGTGGAATGGAACCCATAGCTGGAGCTGGAAATCAAGTCAGAACCATATCTAAAAATGAGCCTGCTCTCCATTATCGAGCTCCCACCAATTGTGGCTATAAGAGAGCCTACCCCTATGAAATTCTCGCTAAAAAAACAAAGGTTATCTCATTTATCTGGTGCTAACTTTATTCTCCATTGGAGAATTTGCTTCTCTTTTTCAGATGGATGCAGATTCTAAGGAGAGAACCAGCCCATCACACCTCAAAAGGGCCCCAGTTGAAACTAAGAGTATTTGGGGAGGCACAAGAATGCTGCTTCCTTGGTGAACCTGGTACCAGTACAGGGTGAAAGAGATAGACACAGAGAACACTCAACTCCTACCAAATCAGATATCCAGAGACACAGAGGCTCCCTCATCACTGAAGCAGACCTAAAATGACCCCAACATGGCTCAAGGAAATTTGCAGGAGAGGGGGCAGAAAGAATGTTAGAGCCATGCATTGGGTCATTATGCACAGAGACATAGCCTCTTTCCCATAACTGATGGCTAGCCCCACAGTGCATGACCCATATACCCTAGCAAGGAGGGTTCCTGCAGTGGGGGAGGCCAGGGAGGAGGCTAACAATGGCACTAACAAGACTGTAAACACTGTGTACATAACTAATTAAAAAATAAAGAATAAATAAAAATATTAAGGGCTGAGGAAATGGCTCAATGGGTAAAGCATTTTCTGCACAACCATAAGGACCCGAGTTCTCATCCCCAGAACCCATGTTATTGCTAGGTGTTTTGGCAAACACCTGTAATCCCAGTGCTGGTTAGTGAGGCCAAGAGAGGGAATCCCCAGGGTTTAGAGCCTAGCTACTCTAGGCAAATTGGTGAGTTCTGTCATCACTGGGAAAGACCTAGTATTAATAAATAACATGAAGAACAATTAAGAAGACACTCAGCATCCACCTCTGGCCTCCTCATGCGTGCACAATTGGGCACAAACTCACACACATGTGCCCACAGGCATGGACAAACATACATGCCACACAAATACACATGAAAAATATATCAGTAATATTGCAGCATGTTAAAATAAATAAATATAATAGTACTATTGATACAATGATAAGAGAATTTTTTATCACAACCCAAACACCTGAGTGGTAATTCAATGCAGGTCAAAGATTGATGTGTAGCACTACAAACCGGCTACTTTTTATCATGCATATAGCTGAATGGGATCAGAAAATCAGAAGATGCAAGCAATCTTCAAACTATACATTCTCCTTTCTTGGAACTCCACAGTAGATGTTGCAGACCTGTCACTGGTGTTCTTTTCCTCCTGTCCTCTGATTTCACTCCTCCATTTCACTTGCCTAGATGATTATAACTGCTCTAAAATCAGACTTTGCCATCCATCATTCCCCATTCCCATCCTCCTATACCTCTTCAGCCTTATCGTCTAGGCACTGCCACTACTTTCTGATCTTATCCTGCACCTGCTTTAACCCCTGTGCTTTCCCTTTTGCATCAGATGGAGGGAATCTAGCCTTCTCAACTCAGCTTCTTTTTTTTGTTTGTTTGTTTTTCGATGTAGGGTCTCACTCTAGCTCAGGTTGACCTGGAATCCATCTGTAGTCTCAGGGTGGCCTTGAACTCACAGCGATCCTCCTACCTCTGCCTCCCGAGTGCTGGGATTAAAGGTGTGTGCCACCATACCCGGCTTCAACTCAGCTTCTGAATACATATCAGTATTCATTAAATGATATTGATTCATACTGTGTATACAGATACTTCAGTGACCTGGGAAGAAAATCAGTCTTGAGTCTGGTGAACCATAAGCCTTTCAACTTAACTTGTTATAGCCTTAATCATAATATTCTGGAGGAAAATCTATTTGTTATGCTCCTATATATTGGGAAATTATTTTAATACATGGTACATAGTGGGCATTTAATTTAAATAATTCCTTGGAATGTTAGAATGAATAAATGGTAAAATTACCAAAAAATGTACTCATTTTTATAATTATAGACAATGGAAGTATTCTGGTATAAAGTGGAATCTGACCACCAACTCCTGTCATGATCTCCCATAATAGTCAATGATATACATGTGAAAATGAAAATGTTAACAGAGAAAACCAAGATGATACAAAACTCTGAATCATAAGTCATGGAAAACTTTAGGTTAAATATAAAATCCATGAGTTGAGACTCAGAAAATTGTAAATAGCCTATCCAAGCATAACCTTATAAAACAGAACAGTTCACACCTACTTGAAAGTATACTAGGTTTTTTTAAATGCCATTGTTGGTTGTACAGCTCTCAGTGACTTGGACCTTCTTATGCACAGATACCTGAGTAGCCATTCTGTTCGAAATAAGCATTCGTGTTTTTAGATACATGGAGTAAGATACTATAGTATTCAGATGAAGAAACTCCAAAACAAATAATAGTTTAGGAAAAGAAAGGAATAATTTGAGCACATCACATCCTGGGAGATACTGTACTTAAAGCATGAAGAACTGAGCAGCTACTGTTCTCCATGAATCTCAAAGGTTGTAGTTCCAATAGATTCCATTGATTTGGGTGAGAAATTGGGAACAACACAGTTTATCTTAGTAGAAGATCACATCAAATGAATAGAAATTAGGATGGTGCTGTAACTTTCCTAATAAAGCCCCGATTCTAAAAGAACATTTTATCTAAGTATTTCTCATTGAGCCAGCCTGTTTTGCTTACCCTCTCAAAAGTATGCACAAGCTAAAAGAGGAATAAATGGAAAAAAATGATTCTGGAGAAAGTTCTCATCTGAGCAATCTACACAAAAGAAGAAGTCTATGGTTAAAAATGGTAACAATTAGGCAATCTGGACTGTTGTCAGTCTTGTAGAAACCAGGAAAACCTATCAGAAAACAATCTGGTAGCTTCAATATTCCACAAAAATGAAAAGGTTGAGGTAAGGTAGAATGGGATAACAAGACTGCTAAAACCTTGAATTAAAATTAAAAACTCACAAATAGGAAATTTGGATTATAAAACTGGTGGTGGGCCTGAAATTACTGATTATAAGGAGTAAGCCTCCCATGCCAGCATATTCATAAATCTGAATGCAAAATTTAAAAAAAATCAATACTTATAAATACTAAATTTGGTGTAGAAACATTGAATGTTATAAAATGAATAAGTGGAGATTGCTGGTGGTAGGAGTTAAGGATCACAAGTACATATGACATGTATATAAAAGGAAATTATGGGCTGGAGAGATGGCTTAGCGGTTAAGCGCTTGCCTTGTGAAGCCTAAGGGCCCCGGTTCAAGGCTTGATTCTCCAGGACCCACGTTAGCCAGACGCACAAGGGGGCGCATGCGTCTGGAGTTCCTCTGCAGTGGCTGGAAGCCCTGGCATGCCCATTCTCTCTCTCTCTCTCTCTCTCTGTTCCTCTGCAGTGGCTGGAAGCCCTGGCATGCCCATTCTCTCTCTCTCTCTCTCTCTCTCTCTCTCTCTCTCCCTCTCCCTCTCCCTCTCTCTCTCTCTCCCTCTTTTCCTGTCACTCTCAAATAAATAAAATAAATAAATAAATAAAAATTCCTTCGTATCTCCTCTGGCTTTAAAAAAAAAGGAAATTATACTTTTTTACTTTAATGTCAAAAAATTAAGGCTGGATATTTGGGAAAATGTAGGTCAAAGATTGATGTGTAGCACTACAAACCATCTATTTTTTACCATACATATAACTGAATGGGATCAAGAAATCAGAAGACCCAAGCAATCTTCAAACTATGCATTCTCCTTTCTTGGAACTCCACATTAGATGTTGCAGACCTGTCACTGGTGTTCTTTTCCTCCTGTCTCTGATTTCACTCCTCCATTTCACTTGCCTAGATGATTATAACTCCTCTAAAATCAGACTTTGCCATCATCATTCCCCATTCCCGTCCTCCTATACCTCTTCATCCTCACTGCTGAAGAGGATTAAGAATCCTGTTTTCCATCTAAGACAATAAAAAAAAATTGTCCAATGAAACAGCAATCAGAACATAGCAAAAAAAAAAGAGTAATTGACAGATTGAAGGAAATAAAAGGAAACATAAAAATGTGCATAACTAAAAAAAAAGGATAAGGAGAAGACTAAGTTTATCAGTTTTGAGAGATTAGCAACTAAATAGAAGAGTCCTAGATGGAGTCAGAAGAAAAGCCATAGTGGTGCTTCTATGCCATCTCTAATTTGCAAGCCCAAGAAAATGTTAAAAATAAAGAATGAGCAAAAACTTCTCAATAAAATACAAATCAAAATTAAGTAGAGGTGACAAATTAAGATAAAAGCATAACATGAGGAAAACAGACTGTGTTATCTTGATAAAAGTTATGACAATGGGACCTCTAAGAGGAACAATCCAGTTTATGATTCCAAAGCACGGCCTTCACTTATGCTAACCCAGATCGACGGGAGATAATAGTGAATCAATGGACATAAGAAAATGCCATGAAAGGACTTAATACAACTTTTTAAGCTTTGAACAGACTATAAGGAATGTGAGAACATGGAGGATTTGATTATTGTAATTTAAGTAAATATAACATGTGAATTGACAGTACAGTTAATAACATAATTTAGCTGTCTATTCTAAAAGTAAAATATTCTTGCATTTAAAGAATCATGGATGATATTTTTAAAAATTGGTAAAAACACTAACTCATGAAGAGAAACCCAACATATTATCAGGAACAAAAATAATACAGAAGGGCTGGAGAAATGGCTGTGCAGTTAAGGTACTTTCCTGCAAGGCCTAAGGACCTGAAGAGGATTCCCTAATCCCATGAAACGTCAAGTATATAAGGTGGTATATGTATCTGGAGTTTCTTTGCAGTGGCTAGAGGCCCTGGTATACCCATTCTCTCACTCTATCTGCCTCTTTCTCTGTCTCTCTCTCTCCCTCAAATAAATAAATAAATAAATAAAATATTTTAAAAATAATACAGATGAAATAATCTCACTACATCCCTGGTGATTATGTTTTAATCAAACCTAAAAGATTCCACAAATACTGAAAAGAGCATGTGCTTATGTATGAATGTATAAACAAATATATATAACAAACATTTTGCATAATGAGAGCAATTAAAATATAACTTAATATCACTGCATTTCACAATATATTAAAATACTGTAGAAAACAATTGGATGTACACCGGGAAGAAAGAGTACCAAAAAGTTTATAATTACTGACGCAAAGTGACAGACTCCTGAGGGTTGATCCAACTGTTTTCTGTATATTGAAGATGTGTGAAATTCTACATAATCTGAATATTTTTTAAAGTACCACACATTATAATTTATGGGCTGTTGAAAAAGCTGTTACCTGAAGGCAAATTCATAATCCTAAATGTTATTAACAAAACAAACCATGAAAATAGGAAGTAAGAAAATGTAGGCAAATAGGAAAAAATGTGAGAAATGACAAAGTTTCTACACAGCAAAGAAAGCAACCACCTAGAGAATGGGAAATCTTTGTCAATGATAGATCTCACAATGGATTATTACCTAGAAACTACAAAGAACTCCAAAAATGAATCACCAAGAAAAATCTCAAATCACTCCATCAATAAAAAGGCTAATGTATTAAACAGACAGTTCACAAAGGAAGAAATTCAAATGGATTATAAATGTTTGAAAAAATATTAAGCATCTCTAGTCATTAGTGAAAAGCAAATTAAAATTGCTTTTAGATTTTGTCCTACCCCAGTCAGAATGACTATTATCAAGAAAACAAAGCACAACAAATACTGGTGAGGAGAAAGGAAAATCCTTATTCAATAATGGTGGGAACATAAACTGGTACAGACAATATGGAGATTAGTATTAAGATTCCTCGGAAAACTAAACACAGAACTACCATATGAACCAGCTATAGGACTCCTGGGTGTACATCAGAAGGATTCTAAACCACCATTCCACAGAGACCCTTGCACATCTATGTTCACTACATACAACACAGACCCTTGTACATCTGTTTACTGTATCCCACACTGACCTTTGCAATCTATGTTTACTGCATCCCATACTAAATTTTGCACATCTGTGTTTAGTGAATCCCACAGTGAACCTTCTACATCTATGCTTACTGCATCCCACATTGACACTTGCACATTTATTTTCATTGCACCCATACCAAACCTTGCATATCTATGCTTGCTACAGACCCTTGCACCCCTATGTGTACTGCTGCACTATCCACAATAGTCAAGATTAGGAACTAGACTAGATGTTCAATCAATTAATGGATAAAGAAAATGTGTCATATATTCAAAATAGGGTTTTATTCAACTATGAAGAATACATTTATACAATTCACAGTAAAATGGATGGAACTGGTTATCATTATGTTAAGCAAAATGAGCCAGAACCAAAAAGACAATTTTGTTTTCTCTCATATGTAAAATGTAGATTTAAAGACATGTACACGTACATATACATGCATATATTTGTAGAAGATAAAAGTAAAAAAGGGACTCTGATGGAGGAAAATGGGAGGGAAAAAGAGAAGATAATATAATATATACCTCATGAAAGCAGAATGGAAAATTATTTGGTGGTAGGAAAGGGGCTTGGAGAAGGACAGTAGGTGAAAAATAATTTTAAAAAATATATAAGTGAAAGAAAAAATGACATAAAATAAAAAATAATAGCCAAGTGTGGAGGTGCATGCCTTTAATCCCAACACTTGGGAGGCAGAGATAAGAGGATCGCCATGAGTTCAAGGCCAGCCTGAGACTAAATAGTGAATTCCAGGTCAGCCTGGGCTACAGTGGGACCCTACCTCAAAAAATAAATTAATAAAAATAAATCAATAAAAATAAATTAATAAATAAAATAAAATTAATAATTGCAACTATGTTTTATAAAATAATTAAAAGGAAAATTAGAATAAATCCATTAAAAAAGAAGATACAAATACTCGTTTAACTATTAGTTGAAGAGATTGCTCAGTGGCTCAAGTGCTTGATCTGTAAGTCTATTCTGATTCCCCAGAATCCATGCAAAGCCAGATGTGTTGCATGGGCAGCTCTAATCGCAGCCTATGAGAAAATTTGCAGACAGATGAAGGAGGATTCCAAAGTTTCAGCCAGCCTAGCAAATGCAGTATCCAACAATGAGACCCTGCCTCAAACAAACTGGAAGGAGATGATCAACACTGTAAGTATTCCTCTGGTTTCCACATAAGCACTGTGGCATGTGTGCACCCACATTCACACACACACAAACACACATCACAAAACCACACATTCACAATTAAAAACACTTAATTAAGGATGATAATTTTAACATTTGAAAGAAATTTGAAAGCACTAATAAGGAAAAACAGTAACATGAAGACAACCACCTAAATAAATACTTAACCTATCTCATGGTATATTAGTACCACTTGAGAACTAAAGCATTGGGGGAATTATTTTAAAAAATGCAAAAAATATACTTAATGACAAAATTAAAACTAAACATAAAAATTATCTTTGAAACTAAGTTAACAGATGACAAACAGAAGGGCTTGAAGGAGGACAAGATGAAGATGGGGGGAAAGAGGTTTGATAAACACTTTAAAACATAAAAATGGGAAAAATAATTTATTTTTTTAAAGGTGGGAGCCACAACTAAGCCAGATACTAAGTTTTCTACATACTGTAACTGACAGATAGGGCTTGGGAGGATCAAGAATCATCTTTTTCATTTTTTCCCACTATAATTATTTCCTTGGATTTTGGTTGGAACTCTACCTGTTTTCCACTGCTGTTATGACAAGCTACCTGTAGCTTAAACATCAACAGAAAACAAAACACACAAAACTATTATCATACAGTTGTTCTGAAGGTCAGAAGTCTTCATTAAGCTAAAGCAAGGTGGCCAGTGGGCTATTCTTCCTCCCCGAAGCTCCTGGGACAGAACCAGTAAGTTTGTTTGCCCAGCTTTTCCAGGCTGTACACAATGTTTGTCTCGAGGTCAATGTGACTCTTTGAATTATACCACTCCATCCTCCTATTCTGTCTCACTCTTCTACTCTTATGAACCCTTGGGATAACCTTGGCACATTCAGAGCAAGAAGAGCTAACATACTTAGCCTAGTAGCTCTACCATAGCCTTCTTGATTCTAGGTTAGCCGACACTGCCTTACTCCCAGGTACATACTTAATTCTCTTCACCCCATAAACCAGCACATTCACTGATCTTGAGGATTAGAATATGACTTTCTTGGGAGGGACCATTATTTTGCTCACATCAGGGACCTGTTTAAGGAAGGTATTCTTTAGGTTTTAGGGAATATTCAAGGAAATACAAACTGACCTTCTGCCAAGGCCATCTGTGGCATATGAAGGATGGAGTGCTCTATCACCAGGGCAATGCACAACAATCCCTACACTTTTCATTGTTTATTTTTATTTCTGTTCATGGAATGTGAGAATTGTCATGCACATTGATACTGTTGAAAAGCCAATCAGTTGTAATGGAAGTGTGGACTTTCCATGGCCCTCTTTCCAGTCAGTACAGTAAGAGGAAGAAAGTGCTCAAATAAAGAGAATAGAAATATTTCATTCTTGGATACTTGCAAATCCAAATATGGCTGAGAACAGGAAGATTATCCGTTCAATTTAAGGGAAGGAAACATACATGCATTTCAATTTATGCTATTGTCACAAAGCACTTTTCTGTATAATTATCATCTATAATGCCAGATTATGGGTATTCCTCCCTTAATCAAAAGTCACCCATGGTTTTTCATTATCTGTGGAAAAGAACTAAACAGTTATGGTCATCATTATTTGTTTTCAATAATCTTATTCAAAGAAGGACCCTCAACTCTAAGCAAATTTATCATCACTGTGAAAGAGAAAAATAGACATGATCACATAATTTCTGCCTAGAATGCTACTTCCTTCTCAATATCACAAACTAGTTAAATTCTTATTCCTTAAGATATTGTTTGCATATAATTCTGAAGATGTTACTTCTCCTGGTACATCCACACACCCCACTAGTGCTTTCCTTTGTCACTTGTCACGGACACATATCAATGGGCATGAGATCAAATTTTCTTTGAGCACATGTGTTCAAAATTCTTGAAATGATTGGGTTGATTGTTCAAGTTTGATGTAGACTATCTCATAATATTGTTTTTGCAAAATACCTAAAACAATCCTGATATTCAATGGTGTTTTCCCAATATATGCTCTAAAGGTATATTTCTAAATGTATGCAATTTCATAAACCCAAATGAACATTTAAAATGGGATAAATTGCAGTAAAATAATGTGGTACTTTCTTGCCACCAGATCTCATGGATACTATTATACTAATAAATAAAAGTGGATATGATAAACTGTTTTCAATTATGCACTATTTGGAACTATATTAAGTATTCTAATAAGAGGAGAAAATGGCAATATAAAAATGCGTATGGAGAAATGCAACAGAATAAACATTTAATGAAAGGTTTAGGGGGGGGAAGTGCATTTTCTTCTATTCTTTTCCTGAGAAACAAAGCTTATAGATGCCCAAGACCAATTAAAATATAGCATGGGAGTTAATGAAGGTCATTTATGCAATGCCTGCTCTGTGTCCATGCTCGGTTATGCACCTTAACTTAGCTGCTTCATGGCACCTCAGGAGGAAATAGACAAGTCATTTAATATCTCTATCCATCAGTTTACATACCAGAAAAACAGTTAAGAGGAACTGTCTGATTTCCATGATGGACTTTATTTCAGAGAATTTAGAATAATTTGATATAGGCAACTACTTATCTAGATATATGTCATAGCTCATAATTCATGTCAAATAGTCATTATCTTTTAAAACAAATATCATTGTAGTATGCATGGCTGTTATACAGGTAAGAGATTAATAGATGAAAGATTAATATTAGTGGCTAGAGAGATAGATCAGTGGTTAACAGGACTTGCTGCAAAATAATGAAGTTCTGATAGGACTTGAGACCACCTGAGTTCTATTCTCCAGCAACCAAATAAATACCTGGGTGTGGACTGTACATCTGCATCCCCAGTCCTGTGGGGAATGGAGATTAGAGAGTATACATCAAAACCTATAGCTCTGGGTTGAGTGAGAAGAGACTCTGCTTCAATGACACAGATAGACGAGTTAAAAACAGAGGGCACCTGACCACCTGACATTCACCTCTCGCCTTCACACCAGTACTTACAGGATGTACACATTTGGCACACACATTATAACATGTATCCATGCATACACCAAAATAAAACAACATAAATGAGTAAATTTTTAAAAAGATTAACTTTTAATCATAAACAACTTCTTTTTGCCTAAAAGAACAAAATTTAGTAATTAAAAAAAACTGCTACACAATTATTTTTAAATATACACTCTGAGTTATTATTTTGTTGTATGTACCACTGAAGTGTTCCTTTTTAATCCTGTGGTTATTGTATATTGCTGAATAGACCCCTTGCTTTCCTAAAACAATATATTCCACATAATTTTCCTCAAGTGAATGAACACATGTGGACATGAGCAAGACCATTTTAGCCACTTTCCCTATTTATTCCTATTATTCAAAAGATTTGTTAACCATATATTATGTACATACTAGAATCCATTTTTTGTACCACAAGGTGGCATCTTATTATTTTGGTATAAACCTCTGAATATTTACATAATTTCAATAATTCCATACACCTGAACTATTTTAAAAAATTAAAGGAGACTTTTTAACAGCTTTGTAAATATATGGTGATTTTTTGGATAATGCAAGTAGTACTTACAGATATTTATGTTCCCAGAATTAAGTCTTGGATATAATGATGACCTGTTCACATTGAAAAGTCAATATACTGTCCTCTAAATGTTAAACTCACAGACATTATTAATACAAAACATATACTGTAAAATATGTATGGAAATGGAAACTTCATCAGACTAAAATACAAATGTAGGATAGGCCAAATATATCAGCATCCAAATTGCTGTTCTTTTGTTTGTTTTGTGTGAGTGCATGTGAATGTATGCAATGGTGTTCATGTGGAGGTTGTAGGGCAAGTTTTGGGTCTGTCTTCAATAATCCACTTCATTTGAGGCAAGGGATTTTCTTGATCTTGCTCGTGCATTACTGTTCGTTTTGCTGCACTCATTAAGACCATCCAAGAAATTCTGTCTCTGCCTCCTATCTTGCCATCAGCATGCTGGGATTTCAGAAGTTCATCATGATTTCTGGCTTTTTAAAAAAAAATTAATTTTTTTATTAACAACTTCCATGATTATAAAAAAAAATAGCCCATGGTGATACCCTCCTTCCCCCCACTTACCCCTTTTGAAATTCCACTCTCCATCATACCCCCTCCCCATCTCAATCAATCTCTCTTTTACTTTTGATGTCTTGATCTTTTCCTCCTCTTATGATGGATCTTATGCAAATATTACCAGGCACTGTGAGGCCATGGATATCCAGGCCATTTTGTGTCTGGAGGGAACATGTTGTATGGAGTCCTGCCTTTCCATTGGCTCTTACATTCTTTCCGCCACCTCTTCCACATTAGACCCTGAGCCTTGGAAGGTGTGATACAGATATTGCAGTACTGAGCACTGCGGTCATTTCTTTCCATCACCATGATACCTTCTGAGTTGTCCCAAGGTCAATGCCATCTAAAAAGAGAAGATTCTCAACCAAAAGTCACAGAAGCATTAATATAAGGGTGTGAACATTAACAGAAGTGCTTACTGGGCAGTTTGATAAGCATAGTATATACATTTGGCCAGACAACAGCAGACATTACACCCCTAGGGCTCATGACTACCCCTGTTTTAAGTTTTCAGTATCAGGGATGTATTCCCTTCCCATGGAGCGGGCCTCCAGTCCAATTAGAGGGCAGTTGGTTTCCCCCATAACAGACGTGCCACTATTTCACCCCTTGGCTCATTTGGCCAGGCTGGCCAATTATAAGGCTTGCAGTGTCCACTGATGAGTATCTTCACTGTTAATTTCTCTTTCTCCCATTGAACTGCATGCAGAATGGCTTCTTCCAGCTTTCTGTCAGCTGGTCTACATGAAGGAGGTTATCAGCTCAGTTCCAGCAAGATTTCTCAGTCACCTTGCAGCCCAAGTATATGGAGTCTTCAGCAACAGGGCCTTACCATCTATTCCTGGTGGGAAACCAAGGGCCTTGGCAATGGCCTATAATGTTTTGGGGGCATCAGGGATCTCCCTGGCCAACAACTCACTGGAAGATATCCCATCCCTGGCACTGAAAATTTTCTAGCAACAATCTACGGCTCCTAAGTATTCCATTGTCCAAAAAACTAGGATTACATATGTTTTATTTATATCTTCTTAGATTTTGATTAGCTGTCCCTCCACCTTTCCTTTATTCAGTCTATTCCCAAGACCTCATTTTGGGTCTTTTCACCCCCGTTAATCTATTCTCCTACTTACATACATAAAATACCATCTTATTAAGTACCCCCCTCCCTTCCTTTCTCTTCCCTTTCTATCTCTTTTCTAGCTTATTGGCCTCTGCTACAGAGTTTTTTCCTCCTCACACAGAAGCCCAGTCTTCTGTAGCTAGGATGCACATATGAGAGAGAACATGCGACGCTTGGCTTTCTGGGCCTGGGTTACCTCACTTAGTATAATCCTTTCCAGATCCATCATTTTCCTGCAAATTTCATAACTTCATTTTTCTTTACTGCAGAGTAGGCCTCCATTGTATAAATGTGCCATATCTTCATTATCCATTCATCAGTGGAGGGCCATCTAGGCTGGTTCCATTTCCCAGCTATTGTGAATTGAGCAGCAATAAACATGGTAGAGCTAGCATGTATGCCTAGGAGTGCTATAGCTGGGTCATATTGTAGATCAATTTTTAGCTGTCTTAGGAACCTCCACACTGATTTCGACAATGGCTGGACTAGATTGCATTCCCACCAACAGTGCAGAAGGATTCCTCTTTTTCCACATCCTCGCCAGCATTTATGGTCATTTGTTTTCATGATGGTAGCCAATCAGATAGGAGTGAGATGGAATCTCAACGTAGTTTTAATCTGCATTTCCCTGATGACTAGGGATGTAGAACATTTTTTAGATGCTTATATGCCATTCGTATCTCTCCTTTTGAGAACTCTCTACTTAGTTCCAAAGCCCATTTTTTAATTGGCTTGTTTGATTTCTTATTATTTAATTTTTTGAGTTCTTTGTATATCCTAGATATTAATCCTCTATCAGATGGATAGCTGGCAAGGAATTTTTCCCATTCTGTAGGTTGCCTCTTTCCTTTATTCACAGTGTCCTTTGCTGTACAAAATATTTGTAATTTCATGAGGTGCCAGCAGTCAATCTGTGGCTTTATTGTCTGAGCAATTGGGGTTATATTCAGAAAGTCTTTGCCAAGACCAATATGTTGAAGGGTTTCCCCTACTTTTTCCTCTAGAAGTTTCAGAGTTTCAGGTCTGATGTTAAGGTTTTAATCCATTTGGACTTAATTCTTGTGCATGGAGAGAGACAAGAATCTATTTTCATCTTTCCACAGATACATATCCACTTTTCCCAACACCATTTGCTGAAGAGGCTGTCTTTTCTCCAATGAGTATTTTTGGCATTTTTATTGAATATCAGGTGGCAATAGCTACCTGGACTTGCATCTGGATCCTCTATTCTGTTCCACTGATCTACATGTCTACTTTTGTGCCAGTACCATGATGTTTTTGCTACTATGGCTCTTTAGTATAGGTTAAAATCAGGTATGGTGATACCACCAGCCTCATTTTTGTTGCTCAGTATTATTTTAGATATTCAAGGTTTTTTGTGATTCCAAATGAATTTTTGGAATGTTTTTTTTCTATTTCCTTGAAGAATGCTGTTGGAATTTTGATGGGGATTGCATTAAATGTGTAGATTGCTTTTGGTAAGATTGCCATTTTCACAATATTGATTCTTCTGATCCAGGAACAAGGGAGATTTTTCCATTTCCTAGTGTCCTCTGTGATTTCTCGCTTGAGTGTTTTATAGTTTTCATTGTAGAGATCCTTTACTTCCTTGGTTAGGATTATTCCAAAGTACTTTATTTTCTTTGATGCAATTGTGAATGGGAGTGATTCTCTGATTTCATTCTCTGTGTGTTTGTTGTTAGCATATAGGAATGCTACTGATTTCTGTGTATTTATTTTATATCCTGCTACGTGGCTCTGGGTGTTTTTCAGCTCTAACAGTTTGCTGGTAGAGTCTTTAGGGTCCTTTATATATAGAATCATGTCATCTGCAAATAATGATAACTTGATCTCTTCCTTTCCAATTTGTACTCATTTTATGTGCGTCTCTTGCCTTATTGCTATGGCTAAAACTTCCAGTACTATATATAAATAAAAGTGGGGACAGTGGACACTCTTGTCTTGTTCCTGATTTTAGTGGAAAACCTTCCAGTTTTTCCCCATTTAGTAATATGTTGGCTGTAGGCTTGTCATAAATAGCCTTTATTATATTGAGATATGATCCTTCCATTCCTAGTCTCTGTAGGACTTTTATCATGAAGGGATGTTGGACTTTGTCAAATGCTTTTTCTGCATCTAATGAGATGATCATATGATTTTTGTCCTTCAGTCCATTTATATAACGTATTACATTTATTGATTTGCATATGTTGAACCATCCCTGCATCTCTGGTATAAAGCCTACATGGTCCAGGTGAATGATCTTTCTGATATATTCTTGTATTCTGTTTGCCAATATTCTGTTGAGAATTCTTAATCTATGTTCATGAGGGAGATTGGTCTGTAATTTTCTTTTTTTGTTCTATCTTTGCCTGGTTTTGGTATCAGGGTGATGCTGGCTTCGTAGAAGGAGTTTGCTAGGATTCCTTCTTTTTCTCTTTTATGGAAAAGCTTAAGAAGCAATGGCGTTAGTTCTTCCCTCAAGGTCTGGTAAAATTCAGCAGTGAACCAATCTGGGCCTGCACTTTTTTTATTTGGGAGATTTTTGATAACTGCTCAGATCTCCATACTTGTTATAGGTCTATTTAAGTTATCAATCTCATCTTGATTTAATTTAGGTAGGTCATATAAATCTAGGCAATCATTCATTTCTTTCAGATTGTCATACTTAGTGCAGTATATGTTTTTATAGTATGTCCCTATGATTTTTTGAATTTCTCTGGTGTCTGTTGTGATTTACCTTTTTCATCTCTAATTTTATTAATTTGTGTCTCTTCTCTCTTTCTTTTGGTCAGATTTGCTAAGTGTTTATCAATCTTGTTTATCCTTTCAAAGAACCAACTCTTTGTTTCATTGATTCTTTGGATTTTTTTTGTTTCTATTTCATTAATTTCTGCCCTAATCTGTATTATTTCTTCCTGTCTACTGATTTTTGGTTTGCCTTGTTCTTTTTTTTCCAAGGCTTTAAGGTGAAGCATTAGGTTGTTTACTTGTGACCTTTCTAATTTCTTAATATAGGCACTTAAAGCTATAAATTTACCTCTTAGAACTGCCTTCATTGTGTCCCAGAGATTTTGGTATGTTGTGTTCTCATTATCATTTGGCTCTATGAATTTTTTGATTTTATTCTTGATTTTTTCATGACCCATTCATCATTTTGTAGTGTATTGTTTAGTCTCCATGATTTTGTGTATGATCTATAGCTTTTCTTGCTATTGATTTGTAGTTTGATTCCATTGTGGTCAGATAGAATGCAAGGAATTATTTCAATTTTCCTGTATTGGTTAAGATTTGCTTTGTGTCCTAATATATGGTCTATTTTAGAGAATGTTCCATGTGCAAAGCCCCAGCAAAATACACTCTTCTTCTGAAAAGTGAATGAGTATAGGTTATTCGTAGACACAGTGGAGAAGCCCGAGAGAGCAAGATCCACCAGAAAGGAGGAAAAGAGCCAGAGTCCCTCTAAGGCAGGCTTGTGGCCTGAGATAAGCACGACCTGCACACCTTCCCAGCACTGCCCCGCCAGCCCGGACAAGCAGCGGAAGCAGCAGAGACCAAAGAAGGGCATTTTTCAACTTCATCAGCCTTCTTGCAAAGTTAGGAAATCTTAAGGAAAAACAGCTGAGATCAACTAAGGAGCAGAGATACAGATGGCTACAGATGGACTGCATGAGCAACTCTAGAAGTCTGAACTCTCACATCCCCCACCATCACAACCACGAACCTCTGGCATTCAGCCCCAATGGTAGCACAGCCAGTACAGCTAATCAGAGCTCCAGATCCACAGCACAAAACCAAGTGATGGAGGTGAGCACTCAGCATTAATGAGATTGGAAGCCATCCCAAATGATAATGAGGCCGAGTGACAAAAAAAAAAAACAAAAAAAGAAAAAACGTACATAGGCCTGCAATGGAAGAGCTAATCTCTCTTTTCTTGTCAGGGCAGGTTATGGGTTATATATTCTTGGTTGGCTTTATCATATTCAAATAACCTGTATTTGGGGGTTGAATATTATTGCCTTTGATGCTTTCATATTGATAAGGCCTTTTTCTTTTGCTTCTGTCATTTCTGGGGGCAGAGTATTATCCAGATCCAGGTTTACCTGGAATCCAATTCAGAACAGAAATCTCTACCTCAGAGCTGACAAGATTAAGAGTGTTGAACAACACACACCCTCAGGTATTGTGGCTTTATAAAACTATCTGTTTGTTTTTATCCCCACAATTGCATACTTTGTGCTGGTTTTTATTGATTGTGTATATTGCTCAGCTGAAGTTTAGAATTTGCCAGTAAATTTTTCCACCGAGTCCACTAGAATACTTGGTAGCAAGCAAACTCAACACCTAGGATTACTTCTGCGGCTGGATTGGGGTAAAGGAGTTAAACCTGGTACCTTAAACTCATATCCTGAAAGCATATAAAGGTGGCCTGCAGCCACAGTTTCTGGTTCAGGCAATAGCAGGATAGCGGACAAGATGGAGGAAGATGCACCCTGAGTGTGGCTGTCGCTGGGAGCGGAGGGCGGCAGGGGAGCTGTGGTGTAGAGGGCTGAGGGCATGGGGGTCTGAGAAGAACCCAGGCCCTCAGGCACCGTGGAGGACAAATGCAACATCCAGATCATCCAGTGGAAGCACCTGGACAAGAAGAAGTTCTACGTATTTGGCATGGCCATGACAATGATGATTCACGTCACTGTGTACCCGTTCACCCTCATTCGAACCTGGCTGCAGGTTCAGAAGGGCAAGAGCCTCTACCACAGGACCTTCGATGCCTTTGTCAAGATCCTGTGAGCAGATGGTGTGACTGGCCTCTACTGGGGCTTCCTTGTCAACACCTTCACACTTATCTCCAGCCAGTGCTATGTTACCACCTATGAGCTGACCTGGAAGTTTGTAGCTGACTACAGCCAGAGCAACACAGTGAAGTCGCTGGTGGCTGGTGGCTCGGCCTCCTTGGTGGCCCAGAGCATCTCTGTGCCCATCAACGTGGTCTCCCAGCACCCGATGATGCAGCGCAAGGGAGACAAGATGGGCTGCTTCCAGGTGCACCAGAGCCTGCAGGGACAAGGGCTCATTGCCTTTCGTCAAACTAAGGACATCATCAGGCAGATCCTGCGAGCTGATTGGGTTTGAGGGTTCTACCAAGGCTATGTGGCTTCACTGTTGACCTATATCCCAAACAGTGCTGTCTGGTGGCCCTTTTATCACTTCTATGCAGGTAAGCAAGGGCGTGTATGTGTGTGTGGTGTACCTGTGGGGGCTGAGATCCTATTGCCATAAATCAGACATATAGAACAGTGCATAGCATATGCTCTGTGTACATTGGGCTGACGGAAAGTGAGAAAGTGTGGGACGTCAACAGCTATGGGATGTTTGGGTTTTGAGATAAACTGATGGATAATAGTGAGCTTTTGAGTTGTATGTTTTTTGTTAGCATTGTTAAACCCAAACTGTGATACAACATTAAACCTTTCCACTCCTTCAAAAACAAAACAAAAGGTGGACTGCCACATCTAAGTACACTGCAGACAAGTAGAAAACCCAAACATTAAATCAATTCAGGATGCAAAAGTCGCTACATTATAATACAAGAAACTCAAAGAAGCAAGACAATACAGTCCCACCAAAAACTATAAATCCCTCATAAATGATCAGTAATGGCACTGTTTTAGATGAAATGCCTGACAAAGATTTTTAAAAATGATGCTATCTATACTCAAAGAAATCAAAGAAGGAATGAAAGGAATCAAAGAAGAAAAGAATTATAAAAGAAAACAAACTTCTGAAAAAGAACACAGAAAACCAGCTTAATGAAATAAAGAGGTAATTACAAGACATGAGTAAGGAAATAGAAAAACTGAAGAAAAATCTGGCTGAAATCTTAGCTCTGAAGAATATAGTCAGTGAAATAAAAAATTATGGGGGAAATCTCACCAGTAGAATGAAGGAGAGAAAAAAAAATATCTAAACTAGAAGACCAGGTGGCAGACCTAATACAGTCCAAAAAAGAGAAAGACAAGCTAGTAGCAAGGTATGAATGGGAATTTCAAGATATCCAAGACACTATGAAAAGAATAAACATAAGAATCACGGTATAGTAGAAAGAGAAGAATTTCAATCCAGAGCCTTAGTAGGGGTTTTCAACAAAATCATACAAGAAAAATTTCCCCAAATTGGGAAAGAAATGCCAATGAAGACACAAGAAGCTTTTAGAACACCAAACAGACAAAACCTGGAAAAAACCTCTCCTTGCCATGTTATAATCAAACTACTAAACACGCAAACAAAAGCAAATACATTAAAAGCAGTTAGAGAGAAAAAGCAAATAACCTACAAAGACAAAGCCATCAGAATAACTGCTGATTACTCAGAATAAAGTTTAAAAGAAGGGCTTGGAATGATGTATTCCAAGTTCAAGCCCTGAAAGATAACAACTGTCAACCAAGATTACTGTACCCCACAAACCTATATATCTAAATTGATGGAGAAATAAGCACATTCCACAACAAAAACAGACTAACAGAATTTATGACAACTAAACAAGCTCTACAGAAAATACTTGAAAGAATTCTTCATGCTGAAAAGAAAGCAAAACACAAACAGGAGGAAATAGGAAAAAATAAACCACACTCAAATAACAGTTTAAACAAACAAGTAAAGGGAAAACAGGAAACACTGCAAAATAAGAAGAATGGTGAGAAGAAATTCATCTCTTTCAATAATAACTTAATATCAATGGCCTCAGTGCACCAACCAAAAGACACTGGCTTGCAGACTGGATTAAAAGGCAGGATCCTGCCATTTGTTGCCTCTGGGAAACTCATCTCTCAATAAAAGATAGACACTGTCTTAGTGTGAAGGATGGAAAACAGTCTTTTAAGCAAATGGGCCCATGAAACAAGCAGGGGTTGCTATCCTAATATCTGACAGGATAGACTTCAAACCAACATTAGTGAGAAAAGGTAAAGACGGTCATTTTATACTGATTAAAGGAGCACTCCAACAGGAGGATATTAAAATCCTAAGCATATATGCACTTAACATGGGGGCTCCCACTTTCATCAAACAAACACTATTAGACCTAAGGTCATGGATAACATCAAACACAATTTTAGTAGGTGACTTCAATATCCCACTCTCATCAATTGACAGGTCATCCTGGCAAAAAATAAACAGGGAGACATCTGAATTAAATGATGTCATAGAACTAATATATCTAACAGATATCTACAGAACATTCCATTCAAATACTACAGAATATACATATACATTTTTCTCAGCAGCACATGGAACATTCTCTAAAATTCACCATATATTAGGACACAAAGCAAATCTCAACAAATATGGGAAAACTGAAATAATTCCTTATACTCTATCTGACCACAATGGGATTAAATGACAAATCAGCAACAAGAAAAGCGACAAAGCATACAGAAATTCTTAGAGACTAAACAGTACACTATTGAATGATCAGTATACCATTGAAGAAATCAAAAAGGAAATCAATAAACTCATAGAATCAAATTATGATGATAATACAGCATACCAAAACCTTTGGGACACAATGAAGGTAGTCTAAAGAGAGAAATATATAGCTCTAAGTGCCTATATTAAGAAAAAGAGAGTTCAAAAATAAACAATTTAATATTTCACCTTAAGGCCTTGGAAAAAGAAGAACAAGGCAAACCAAAAATCAGCAGATGAGAAGAAACAATACAGATTAGGGCAGAAATTAATGAAATAGAAGCCAAAAATACAATCCAAAGAATCAATGAAACAAAGAGTTGGTTCTTTGAAAGGATAAACAAGATTGAGAAACCCTTAGTAAATTTGACCAGAAAAAAATAGAGAAGAGACAAAAATTAATAGAATTAGAGATGAAAAAGGCATCATTACAACAGATACCAAAGAAATTCAGAAAACTATAAGGACATACTTTAAGAATATATATACTTTTAAGTTGGAAAACCTGAAAGAAATGGATGATATCCTTGATTCATATGACCTACCAATATTGAATCAAGATGAGATAAACCTTGTAAATAGACCTATAATATGTATGGAGATCCAAGCAGTTATAAAAAGTCTCCCAACTAAAAAAGTCCAGGCAAAGATGGATTCACTGGTGAATTTTGCCAGACCTTCATGGAAGAACTAACACCAATGCTTCTCAAACGTTTCCATAAAATAGAAAAGGAAAGAATTCTACTAAACTTCTTCATTGAAGCCAGCATCACCCTGATACCAAAACTGGACAAAGACAGAGCAATAAAAGAAAATTACAGACCAATCTCCCTCATGAACATAGATGCAAAAATTCTGAACAAAATATTGGCAATGAGAATAAAAGAATATATCCAAAAGATTATTAACCCTGACCTAGTTGGTTTAATCCCAGGGATGCAGCTATGGTTCAACATACCCAAATCAATAAATGTAATATATCATATAAATGGTCTGAAGGACAAAAATCACATGATCATTTCAATAGATGCAGAAAAGGCATTTGGCAAAATCCAACATCCCTTCATGGTAAAAGTATTACAGAAACTTGGAATAGAAGGAACACATCTCCACATAATCAAAGTTATTTATGAGAAACCTACAGCCAACATAATACTAAATGGAGAAAAACTTGAAGCTTTTCCACTAAATTCAGGAACAAAACAAGGGTGTCCACTGTCCCCATTTTTCTTTAATATAGTACCGGAATTCTTAGTTACAGCAGTAAGGCAAGAGACACTCATAAAAGGGATACAAATTGGAAAAGAAGAGATCAATTTATCACTATTTCTTCCAGTGAGAAATCTCTATTTAGTTCCATAGCCCATTTTTTAATTTGGTGGTTTGATTTCTTATTGTTCTGTTTTTTCAGTTCTTTGTATATTCTGGGTATTAATTCTCTGTCAGATGTGTAACTGGCAATGATTTTCTCCCATTCTGTAGGTTATCTCTTTATTCACAGTGTCCTTCGCTGTACAAAAGCTTTGTAATTTCATGAGACCCCAGTAGTTGATTAGTGGTTTTATTTTCTGAACAATTGGGGTTATATTCAGGAAGTCATTACCTATGCCAATATGTTGAAGAGTTTCCTCTACCTTTTCCTTTAGCAATTTCAGAATTTCAGGTCTGATATTAAGGTCCCTGATCCACTTGGAGTTGATTCTTGCACGTGGAGAAAGACAAGGATCTATTTTCATCTTTCTACATATAGATATCCAGTTTTCCAAGCACCACTTGTTGAAGAGGCTGTCTTTTCTCCAGTGAATATTTTTTGGCATTTTTGTTAAAAAAAAATCAGATGGCTATAGCTGCCTTGATTAACATCAGGGTCCTCTCTATTCTGTTCCATTGATCTATATGTCTGTCTTTGTGTCCATGTTGTTTTTGTTACTATGGCTTTGTAATATAGCTTAAAAACGGGTATGGTGACACCACCAGCCTTATTTTTGTTGCTCAAAATCATTTTGGCTATGCGAGCTTTTTTTCTGCTTCCAAATGAAATTCAGGATATTTTTTTCTATTCCTGTGAAGAATGCCATTGAAATTTTAATGGGGATTGCATTAAATGTGTAGATTGCTTTTGGTAAGATTGACATTTTCACAATATTGATTCTTCCAATCCAAGAACATGGGATATTTTTCCATTTCCTTGTGTCTTCTGCAATTTCTCACTTGAGTGTTTTAAAGTTCTCATTATAGAGCTCCTTCACTTCCTTAGTAAAGTTTATTCCAAGGTACTTTATTTATTTTTTTGAGGTAATTATGAATGGGAGAGATTCCCTAATTTCACTCTCCACATGTTTGTTGTTAGTATATAGCAAAGCTGCTGATTTCTGTGTATTTATTTTGTATCCCACTACGTTGCTGAAGATGTTAATGAGCTCTAATGGTTTTAATGGTTTGCTGGTAGAGTTTTTAGGGTCTTTTATGTATAGAATCATATAATCTGCAAATAGTAATAATTTGATCTGTTCCTTTCCAATTTGTATTCCTTTTATGAGTGTCTCTTGCTTTATTGCTATAGCTAAGACTTCCAATACTATATTAAATAAAAGTGGGGACAAACAAACAAAAAGTGGGGGCTACCCTTGTTTTGTTCCTGAATTTAGTGGAAAGGTTTGAGTTTTTCACCATTTAGTATTATGTTGGCTGTAGGTTTATCATAAATAGCTTTTATTATGTTGAGATATGTTCCTTCTAGTCCCAGTTTCTGTAGTACTTTTACCATGAAGGGATGCTGGATTTTGTCAAATGCCTTTTCTGCATCTATTGAGATGATCACGTGATTTTTGTCCTTCAGACCATTTGTATGATGTATTACATTGATTCATTTGTGTAGGTTGAACCATCCCTGAGTCCCTGGAAGAGTTAGGAGAAACCCTTCAACATATTGACATAGGCAATGACTTTCTGGATAAAATCCCAATTGCTCAGAAAATAAAATCACTAATCAACCACTGGGATTCTGTGAAATTACAAAGCTTTTGTATAGCAAAGGACACTATTAATAGAGCAAAAAGACAACCTACAGAATGGGAGAAAATATTTGCCAGCTACACATCTGACAGAGTGTATATCCAGAATATACAAAGAACTCAAAAAACAGAACAATATCTAGAAAATGGAACCAGCCTAGATGTCCATCCACAGATGAATGGATAATAAAGGTGTGGTACATTTACACAATGGAGTTCTATTCAGCCAACTGAAAGCTGGAAAAAGCTGCACTGTATGCAGCCTCCGGGGAAACAGAAGTCATCAGTGGTGAAAACAGTGGACACTGTTTGTTACGGAAGAGGTGGCAGAAAGAATGTAAGAACCAAAGGAAGGGTACCACTCCTTACATACAACTATCCAGACAGAAATTGGCCTTTCTATCCAAGACCTTGCAGTGCCTAGCAATACCTACACAAGACCCTCATAATAGGAGAAAAAGATGATGACGCCAAATTAACCTAGACAAAGAGGGCGGGGATATGATGGAGACCAGAGTTTTGAAGGGGAAAGGAGGGGAGGGGAGGGAAACACCATGGTTTGTTGTTTGTAAGTATAGAAGTTGTCAATAATATATATATATATATATATATATATATATATATATATACACATATTAAAATAAACAAATAAATAAGGTAGAAGAAAATTGAAAGACAGCCGGGTGTGGCAGTGCACACCTTTAATCCCAGCTTTCGGGAGGCAGAGGTAATAGTATCACAGTAAATTCAAAGCCAAACTGGGACTATAGAGTGAGTTCCAGGTCAGCCTGGGCTAGAGACCCTACATTGAACAGAAAACCCTGAAATGTAAGTAAATGAGAATATTTATAAATATGAGAAAATTAAAAATGATTTATATTATAAATACACACACATATATTACATAAATATTTTAGTATAAGAAAACAGTAAACAAGTATGTTTGAAACTGGGCAAAGTAAGCAACTCATAAAGAGACCCTAATATCAGACTTCAGAAAATTATTTAACTTCCCTAGAAATCAAGGTTCAAATTAAAATGATGAGGTCTTTTTATCTTTTATATTGTAATATGTTTTATTCTAACATATAATGATTAGGGAGAAGGGAAGAGGCCTCTAGAATATTGATCTAAACTGGTACATTTCTGTGAGGAAGTTTAGTGGTATGCACAGAAGTTTTATGGATGTGTATATCTTAACCAGTGGATTTATGTGTAGTAATATATCCAAAAGATAACTGTTAAAAGATAAAATGATATGAAATTTAAGACTAAGTATTCAATGATCCCTTTAATTCATTATAATGCAGCTATTAAATATAAGTTGTAGAGGAAATAATATTAGTGAAGTGTGTATACATAAATGAATAAAGAATTATGAAACACAATAAACATTTTATTCTCAACCCTGGAAAAAGATGTTAAGAGAAAGACTCTAGAGACACACCCTGAAATATTAGTAGGGCCACTTTAAGGCACTTATTACATTTCTAACATCGACTTTTACCTTATTTTTATTTTCTGAAATTTCCATCATGAATGTGATGGTTAACTTAATATGTCAGGATAGCTAAGGATAGTTCAGAGTTGTTTGGTCAAACATCAATCTAACTGTTGCATTAGTATTTGCAGTCCTCTAAGGCTGCTTCCTCAAGTCATTAGTGAACTTTATGTACTCCATCTAAACCAAGAGCAGAGATGAATGCTTTCCACAGCAGAAGTGTGTTGTTTTAAAATACAACAAAGAGAACCTGCCTGAGCTTCCAAATAGTGAGGATTTTGAAAAGTGCCACAACACTTCTGCCTAAGACTCCAATCTGCCAGCCTTCCCTAAGACTGCCAGTGTACAATCCTGAAAGTCACTTCTCCAATCTCTTTCTGACTCCTACCCCTTCTCTCTATACTCCCCAACTCTCTAGCTCTATTAACACACACACACACAGACACACACGTACCTACAGCTTTGGCATAAGAACAAAATGTTGATAAATATTCAAATAATAAGCAACAAATCGGGAATGAAAAATAAAAACTAAATTCTCTTGGAGATGATGCAACATGGCTGAGAAAAAAATATTCTGTCTCTCTCATTATTTAAGGGTCACTGACTATCATGCACAAGGTGGACAACAATGTGAAGAAAAATGTTCTACCAGCCCTGCATAATCACATCCCTGCCATCTCTATTATGGCTGATGACAAAATTTGTCACTAGTCTGCTATTTACAGGTGAGGTTTTAATAATTTATAACATGTAACCATTTTCTGATAAGATAAACTGCAGTCCTGAAGGTATTTTCCTTGAAAAATAAGAAACACTTTCTATTTTCTGGCCTTTTCATATTAATATCTGCTAGTCTATCATGCTAATTAATAAATGTAGCAAGCGGAGTACGTCTCAGGGCTTTTTTTTCTAGTTCTGTTTAATTTATCAAATGGAAAATAATCTAGCAAAGAGTCATTAATTTAATTTCTTCTGAGAGAATCATTACAAGATATGTTAAATTTTCAACAATGCAGTTTCAAAACAGCTGTAGCAATGGAAATTTTTTATAGTTTTAATTGAACATCTGTGCATTTTAATTGATTAATTAGAAGGAAATACAGGAAAAAGAAAGAACAGTAGGTAATATGAATTTAACAAACCACTTTGTTTTCCCTACTTCTTAGTTAATGATTTTTCAGTATAAACAAAACAAGAAATTATCAAACATTAAATAATTCCCATGGCTATGAACACTGTCAAATCATTTAGAAAAGAAGACAAGTATGTTGTGATAGGATTATTCTCAGTTAAAGACATATAGAGGGGTATATATGTGAGCATTGATAGCATGTGCTCAGGCTTCTGTGTGAAAACTGCTTAGGGCAGCTCACCTAGGCAACATTCCAAGTACTGTAAAATTTTCCTGATGCCCAGCCACCACCGCTGAAGCTACCTCGCACACAGGGAACATCAAGCTAAATGTATTTCAGTGATTTTGACAATGCCCAAAAGACCCTCCCAGTATTTCTTTATTAATTTTGTTATTAATCTATTCCTTTGTTATTAACAAACATCTACTTAAATAGCTCACCAATTTCATTATCAAAACTTAATTGTTTCAGCCATTTCTCTCTCTCTATCTCTCTTTTTCTCTTTTTCTTATCTTTGCTGGTAACTAGAGAGAATATGATTCCTGAAAAATATATTAACTATAAAAAAGAACTATGAAAAACCTGGAGGAGAAGCAATAAAATGGTCTCATGATTCTCGTAGAAAATGAGTCACCTGAAAATGAGAGTCTATTCAGCTATCTCTGCCATTAAATGGAAACACATTCTAATTTTAAGAAAGATTTAAAGATATTTTAAAATATGTGTGCATGTGGTGTGTGTGTGTGTGTGTGTGTGTGTGTGTGTGTGTGTAAAGGTACACTAGGGCCTCTTGTCACTACAAATAAACATAAAATTTTAACACTTTTTGTATCTGGGTTATGTGGGTGGCTTAAGAATTGAATTGAATCAGGGAAGGCAGGCTTTGAAAAAGGGTCTTTAATCACTGAACCATCTTCCTAAACCTAAAGATAATTTAAATTCATATCTACTTATATCAATTGCACAGTATGCATAGGTAGATATTTAATGTGCCCTTAAGATAGTATTTATGTAGCTTGAGAGGTTCACTTGAATTTCCTTTAGAGTGTATACAATTTGCTTGAAAGTTAACATTTGATAAAAATAGGACAGAACTTGAGACAAGTACTGAATTTAATGTGAATGAAAGTTTTTTTGAATGACAGTTGCCTCATACTCAGGTAAATGGGGTGGAGATAGGCAGGAAAGAAGGATGAATAAATATCTGTATGTAGCATGATGACCTTCTCCTTCTTCCTCTCACAATATATGTACACATCCATGCAATGCCTATACACTGAAGGCAAACATAGATGCATATGCAGAACCTTATTAGCTCTTAGAAGCTAGTGGATCTGAGAGTATAAAAAAGTAGTAAGATATATGAAACTTTGCAAAGTAAATTTATAATTTTATGATTATGTATGAAGGTAAGAGCAATGATTAGCAAATCAGTAATAGTTTAAGGGTAGTTCAGGCCTGTGAACTAAGATTCCATTAATCTAGATGCTCAGATCAAAGATGATTTTGTACTCCATTATTCTGCATAAAAGTCCTAAACTATTTTGTACAGAGACACCCAGTTATTCTGTATAGAATTCCCTACTTTGCATAGAGGTACTATATTATTTTGCCTTCTGGTTCTAAAACAAAAATTTGTAAGACGAGGGCTGGAGAGATGGCTTAGAGGTTAAGGTGCTTGCCTTCAAAGCCTAAGGACCCAGGTTCTACTTCCCAACAGCTAGATGCACAAGGTGCCACATGCGTCTGGAGTTCATTTGCAGTGGCTAGAATTGGTATGCCCAGTCTCAATCTCTCTCTCTCTTTCTGCCTCTTTCTCTATCACTCTCTTTCAAATTAATTAATTAATTTAATTTAAAAAATGTAAGATGAAAATGATTTTTAGAATTTCAGCTATAAAATGTGGCTTAATATAATCAGAAATGTAATTGTATTTGGCTCTAGAATCTAAGCACAGAGGTCCACATTCCAAGGAAATTATAGAAATAAAGAACAGCTAGCTCACGTTTGAGGTTAAGAAAACTACATGCAATAGAACCAAATATTTACATATTGTCTACTTTCATTTCATTTTGCCTAGAAGGACCATATTTGTTTACTTTTCTATAAAACTCAGACGTTTAGCACAAAGACAGGATATAGTACAAATTAGCACACAATAATGACACAATTACAAATTAATAGGCTGTGAATTATTAAGCAGAAAATACTGAAAATGTTAGAGAGATCTTGAGAAAGATAATTTCATTAGATCTTCACCTTCATAAATATTGCAAGTATCTAAAATTCTATCATCAGTGTTGGTTAAAAAAAGAAAAGGTTGGGCTAGAAAGATGGAGAGATGGCTCAAGTTAAAGGTGCTTGCTATAAAATTTATTAGTCTGAGTTCAATTCCCCAGTATTCATGTAAAGCAAGGTACATGTATCTGAGGTTCATTTGCAGTGGCAAAAGGTGTCTATTTCTCTCTCTCTCTCTCTCTCTCTCTCTCTCTCTCTCTTTCTCTCTCTCTCCAATAAATAAATAAAAATATAGATTTGGAAAAAGAAAATAGAAAAAAAAGGTTGGACTCAAATGTCATTAACACCTAGATTTTTTTCAGTGTTATTCTTAACAAAGAGAGATACCATCTTTTTTTTCAAATGCAAAGTAACATAACATATAAATATGCACAGCAATTTGTATAATTTGTATGTTCATACAAAATAATTCAGATCAAGATCTGGAGAACAAACTAAGGCTCTTGTGTACATTAAGCAAATATTCCATTACTACTCTACATCTCCATCCCCTGGATTTATTTTTAAAGAGTTGAAAAATTAGGCTTATTCACATGCACAATTGCACTAATGGACACAACAAACACATTTCTATGCCAAGCGGCGGCAGTGGGGGGGGGGGGACTAAACTAAAGCTGAAACATGACAAAGAAGCAAAAGTAATCACAGAAAGACAAGTATACTGAATCTTCCATTGCCATCAATACAATGGATGATATAACCTGACAGTTTCCTCCGCTAAACAATTGCCTAAAATGCTGGATGAAATCTAACAAACATGTTAATACATAATCAAGTAAGCATAATCCCCAGAGAGTAATCCCTGAAGAAAAACCTGAAAACCAGAGCAGAGACTTCATGTACTGACATTGGAAGGGGTGTGGGGAATGGAGGGCTGCACATGTAGTTATTTCTCCATAATGCAGGTGTATGAGTTTGAACACACTGAGATAGGGGAAAGAAACTTAGCTGAACAAAAAAGTGGTGTATGCTTCTGTAATCCCAACATGCCTGCCACAATGGGAGGCAAATCCAGGAGAATCCAAACCTCAAGGGCCAAGTCTCAAAGAAGATGGGATAGAGGTACCTGAGGTTGTCCTCTGGCCTCCACATGCACTCTGTGGCCAGTGTGTGTCCATACACAGACAAACCTGAGCAGCCTGAGTTGCTGACATACCTGAGCGGCATCTCAAGGCGTGGACAATAGAGAGGGTAGAGCTTGGGGGAGGGTAAGGGTGGAGGAAGGACACAAAACTGAACCCAAATTGAACTGGTACCATAAAGACCTATATCCTGGAAGTTAGACTAAAAAGTGGAAGCCTCAATAGGACCTTAATGGGGCACATGAATCCAAGGGCCCTGGAGAGGGTCAGATGAAGCCTAACCTTAAATTTCTCCTGTTTCTCTTTTTTTGTCTTTTTCTTTTTTCTTTTCTCTTGGTGTTGGCCTGCAATTCCTTATTCCAGAACATGGTCAACCTCCAAAATGAGCTGTTGGCAAGAGAGACCTATAAGGTCTCCCAAAACAAATAACACAGACTTCTGTCAGAGCACTTGATTACCCACCAGAGGTTAATGAAAAGACCCTACTGCTGAAGACACCATACACTGTCAGTACAGACCATGGAAAGACCTGGTTGGAATCCAGAAGAGAGCCAGTTCCCAGATAGTTAGCCCATTTAGTGCTGGAAGGCACTACATGAGCTACCGGGAAAAAGTGGCCAACATCTTTCTTAGCAACTCAAAGTCTAAGCTACTCAGAAGCAAACAACCTGACATGATGCTCACACAAGTGTAATAGTGGCACACAGCCATGATGGGTAATCAACTGCTTTTAGATTGGCTAACAGATCTACTCAGTGGAAAGGAAACCTTATCTGGAACTGGGAAACAAGTCAGAATCATATCCAGATAATGATTTTGCTTTCTAATGTCAAGCTCCCACTAATCTTGGGCTATAAGAGGGTCTGCACCCTTTAAATTCTCTATAAATGAATACTGGCTATCCTATTTAACTAGTGCTGACTTCAATCTCCATTGAAGTATCTGCTTTTCTTTTTAAGACGGGAGTGGGAACTGAGAAGATAAATGACCCAGAGCACCCTGGCCCCAGCTGAAACCACAGAGGAATTGGGGAAATGAGCAAGATTGCTGTTTCTTGGTGAACCTGCTATCAGCGCAAAGGTGAAGGAGATAGACACTGAGGATACTCAATACTTACCAAACCAGAGATCCAGAGGCTCCTAAGAGCCCATCACTGAAGTAGACTTAAAATGCACCTAACATGACTCAGGCAATTTTGTGGAATAGGAATGGAAAGACAGTTAGAGCCATAAGTTGGGGCATTATGTACAGAGACATTGCCTTTCCCTCAAAACTGACTGCAGTCCCTACAATGCATAACCCACAATCCCCATGGGTTTGACCTGCATCCCCAACAAGGAGGGCCTCTTTGGAAAAGTGGCAGGGCTGAGGGAAATGATGGTTCCAACATGTGTTGTTTCTATACTAAGTATGTCCATATCTAATAAAAATAAACTTAAAAATAAAAAATAAAGAAAAAAGGAGAAAATTGTAAACAAACAACAACAATAACAGCAACAACAACAACAAAAAACACTGTCCACATATCAGGAAACAAGTTGAGACATTAGTACAAATAAAATGTGAAAGTACTTTTTAGCAGGAAGTGGTGGTACACACTTTAATCCCAGCACTTGGGAGGCAGAGGCAGGAGGATCACTGTGAGTTTGAGGCTAACATGCCACCTTGAGACTACATAGTGAATTCCAGGTCAGCCTGGGCTACAGCAAGACTCTACCTCAAAAACTAATAATAATAATAATAATAATAATAATAATAATAATAATAATAATAATAAAAGGACTTTGTAGATATGCATTCTAAAGCCAGACTGCACAAGATTCACAAGACTGTTTCATACAAGGAAAAATATTTGTAAATACAAAATGTATAATTTTGTAAGTAGACCCAGTGAAAAGAGGATTACCCTATCAAGAAGTATAGATGATTTGTAGATGGATTGGTAGAAACCTGATATAAGAATTCTTATGTTGTAAGAGAAAAGTTTAAAGACCTTCCAAATTCCATGAAGAAAAATGGTAATTTCACCAATTAGAGTGGATGTGATAATTTGCCTCAATACATCAAGTTTTGATATATCAATATTGGAAATCTAACCTGAAGAAGATTGTTAAAAGGCCACTTAATTTTTTTTGTTTCTTCATGTAAAAAGTGTTAAAGATCTTTTATAAATAAATATTAGAAAAAGAGTCAAACTTTTTATGAAAAGATTATATATTTTTAAAGTATATATTTATAAAAAGATTAAAAGTAATATATATAATTTAAAAGTCCTTATTAAATATGTTTTACTCAGTACTCTTTATTATTAAAAAAGTACTTATTCAATTCTTTTTCATGCCTGGTTCTTAAATAAATAAATAAATAAACAAACAATATTGATAAACTGCTGGTCAAATTGATCAAAAGAAAGAGAGAAGACACTAGTCAAGAAGGTAAGAGATGAAAAAGATGTTAAAACATACCAATGTAATTTGGACAATTATATGGATATATTTAAATAATCTATATCCCCCCAAAATTGGAAAATATGAAAGAAATGAATGAATTTCTTAACTCATATATCATACTAAAATTAAATCCAGAAGAGAACACTATCAGTGTAGAGCAATAAAATCTACCAAGATTGAAAGAGTAATTAGAGCCTCCTACCCCAAAAAGACCAAGCCCAGAATGATTCACTTCCCAATTTTATCAAATCCTTACCTAAGAATTTAAATCACTGTTTCAAATTATTTCACACAAATGAAAAGGTTGGACTGTGCCCTAACTTCTATGAATGCAGCATTACACTAATAAAACCAGACAGAGCAACAAGAAAATAAAATTATACACTAATATTCCTGATGAACTTAGATGTAAAAATTCTCAATAAAATTCTTTCAAATTGATTCTAAGAATACATCAAAATTATCATACACCTCAGTTAAGAAAGTTTCATCCCAAGGATTCGAGGTTGGTTTGACAATGGAAATTGATAAACATAGTACATCATATAAATATTCTTAAGGATAGATATCACATGATCATCACAATGAATGGAGAAAAGACCTATGAGAAAATTTTACAACATCCTGTCATGATAAAAAATGTTGGAGAGGCTAGGGTTGAAGGAATCATATCTCAAAATAATAAAGACTGTACATGACAAACCTAAAGCCAATATCATACAAAACTGGTGAAAACTTGAAACACTTCCACTAACGTCTTGGAAAATACAGGGGTATCCACTTGAAGCTAGTACTTCAAGTCTAGCTCAAATTATAAGAGAAGGAAATAAAAGGGTTATAAATTGGAAAGGAAGAAATCAAACGACCCTTATTTGCAAATGATAACATTCTATATATAAGAGACCCAAAATACTCTTCTGAAACATGCCTAGAGCTAATAAACTGTTTCAGCAAAGTGGCAGAATATCAAATCAACACACAAAAATCAGTGACCATCATATATACCCAGGAAAAAAACACTCAAAGAAATCAGGGAAACAGTTCCATTTACAATAGCCACAAAAATTAAATGTCTTGAACTATCCCTAACCAATGAAGTGAAAGACCTCTACAATGAAAACATTAAAACACTGAAGAAAGAAATTCAAGATGAAGGCTGGAGAGATGGCTTAGAGGTTAAGGTGCTTGCCTGCAAAGCTAAAGGTCTCAGGTTTGATTCCCCAGGGCCAGATGTGCAAAGTGGGGCATGCATCTGGAGTTTGTTCCAGCAGCTGGCAGCCATGGAGCACCCATTCTCTCTCTCTTTTTCCTCTCAAATAAGTAGAAAATAAAATATTTATAAAAAAAAGAAATTGAAGATGTCATGAGATGGAAAGATCTCCTATACTCCTGGATTGAAGAACTAATAACACGAAAAAGGTCATCCTACCAAAAGCACCATACAGTTCCAATGCAATTCCAAGCAAAATTCCTGCATCATTCTTTCCAGAAGTAGAAAAAAATAGTATCATGATTCATATGTACACACAAAAGCCTCAAAGCCAAAAATGTCCTAAGCAAAACAAATAGCACTGGGGGTATCACTGTACCTGATTTCAAGATATACTACAAAATCATAGTAAAAACAAACAAAAATAGCATGGCATTTCCACAAAAATGGACACATACATCAATAGAACACTATAAGACCTAAATATAGGTTCTAGAAACTATGGCCATTTTATATTTGACAATAAGGCCCAAAAAATACATTGGAGAAAAGACATTTTTAATAAATAGTGCTGGAGAAATTGGATAACCACTGATAGAAGAATAAATATAGAGTACCTTCTTTCACTATGCACAAAAATTAACCCTGCATGGATTAAGGACCTCAATATAAGATTTGAAGTTCTGAAACAAATAGAGGAAATAGGAGAAAGAATACTACAAGATATTGGCATAGGAAAAGACCCAGTAGTGCAGGGAATAAGACAAATACTCAACTGGGATCTCATGAAATTAAAAAGCTATTGTACAATTAAGAAAACCATCAACAGAGTCAATAGACAGCATAGAAAATGGGAGAAAAATTTTCCAGCTATGTATCTGACATAGGTCTAATATCTATAATATACAAAGAATTAAGAAGGAAATAAATAATAAACAAATCAACTCACTTAAAAAATGGGACAGAAAACTCAGGGTTCTCAAAGGAACAAATACAAATGGCCAATAAATATAACACAAATGAATAAATACAAATGACATCTAAAATGATATTCAACATTAGACATGAGGGAAATGTAAATTAAAACTACTGAGAGATCTCACTAAGATCACAATGGGTATCATCAAAAATCAAATGATAACAAATGCTGGTTAAGGTGAGGGAATAGAGGAAACCTCACCTCTGCTGGTTGGAATACAAACTTGTACAACCACTACAGAAAACAGTTGGAGATTCCTCAAAAATCTGAAAATAAATCTACCATTTATCCCTGTTATACCAGTCCTGAGAATATATCTTAAAGACTCTGCTCTTTACTAAAGAGATAATTGCTCACTCATGTTTCTTACTGCTATGAATGGAATCAGACCAGATACCCATCAACTGACAAATGGATAATGAATACATGTTACATACACACAATGAAATTCTCAGTGGTAGGGAAAAATGAATTATGAAATTTGCAGAAAAATAGATATACCTGGGGGGAAAATGTACTAAATGACTTTACCCAGGCTCAGAAGGACATATGCCATACCCTCCCTCTAATATGTGGATCCTAACATGGTCTATTTTAATTTGTTTATACTTACAGTAAGCATCAATAGTATAGGTTAAAAAGCTAGACTGAGGTCTGGAGAGAAGAGAAGCAGGAAGAGATCAGAGGAGAGGATAGTAGACAGGGAAGTGGAGGGACAGAATACAAAGGATGGAAGAGTCTGGGATAGGGACATGGTTTAAGAGAGGGAAGTCAGGGGGAGATACACAAAACTAATGAGAACATGAATCAGAACCACAGAAACCTACCTCATTGTTACCTAATTAAAAGTTATAACTTCGTTGCATGTATGTGCACTTTCTCTCTCTCTCTCTCTCTTTTTCTCTCTCTCTCTCATACACACACACTGGACAGAGAGAAATTATTTTGGGCAGAAGTGTCCTGCATAGATGAAGACAGCTTTATCCTAAATCCATAGGCTGTTGATGGTAAATCCCAGTGCCAGAACTGGGTTTCATCATACAATGGTCAGAAAGGCCCACAATGCCGCCCCAAAAATATAGGCCATTGCCAAAGTACTTGGTTACCCTCCCAAATTCATGGAAAACCCTATTGCTGAAGACACCACAGGGTATGTCGTAAGAATTGAGAAACTATGCTGAAACTGATATGGAAGACAGCTCCCTGCTGAATATTCCTGACAGTGTTAGATACTAGTATGTGAATTGTTGGAGGGTAAAAGTCACCAAAACCATGAACAATCAATGGATTCTGCAAACTACAAATTAAAGCAGCCAGTCAAGATACACCCACTGGTGCAATATTGGCACATAGGTTATGAATCAACTGCTATCTAATTGGTAATGAGGCTTGCTCAGTTGGAGGCAATTCATGCCTGGTACTGAGAAACAAGCCATTAGCCTATTGCTTTGTCATAGATCATAAAGAGAAGCTTCCACTGTTCTTTATTCACAAGGAGAGGTTATACACATCAAAAGGTCTTCTAAATGTCTACGTTTATCCCCTTGGATCCATATTGCTCTCACTCTTGGTACAGAATCTGCTTTATACAGATGGCAGTGAATACCTGGGAGACCTAAGACCCATAAAAGTGGCAAGAAAGCCAAATGGCTACCACAAGATGACTCATCATTATTACATTTGTTAGGGCCACAAAAATATTTCAGAGGAAGTGGAGGTTTAAATATGAGTGCTGTCCTCACCACTAGCTGAGAACCTTCCCTAAGGAAATGGGGGAAGACAACTAGGATACTTAAAACACATAAAGCAGAAAATCAGAGGTTTCCTTGAGCTCATCACTAAACTCCTTTCTAACACACTCTTCAAAGCTTAGGGAACTTAAGAGGAATTGGAAAGAATATAAGAGCAAGAGAATGGGAAAGTCTACTCTGAGGCATTGGCCCCACACAGTGACTGACTGGGGGATTCAAGACCTCACAGTGACTAATGATGAGCCCACAGAGGAGGACCTGCAGTGGGATGGGTGCTGGGCAAAGGACATTATCAGTGTAACCCAATGGGAATAGGACTAATTTGCAATGTGTTCATATAATCAGGTTCTCAATAATTTTTAAAGTGTCATAGTAAATCTTTCTAGAAATTAAGTAAAAGGGCTCATTTTCCAACCTATTTAAAAACAAAATAACAAAAAACAACAAAAGTTTTTTTTTCAACAAAAGTTCGGTGCCAAAATCAGGTAAGGTACTTCTGAGGAAAAAACTAATAACTTAAAAACACAAGCAAAGTAATAAATTATTGATATTATTTATGAATATGTATATAAATCTGTGAAAAATTTTTAGCAAATTAAATCCAAAAATGTATTAAAAGGAGTATTCATGAGAATTGCAAGTAATATATGTGCAGGATTTATATTTGAAGTACATAAATAATCTGCATTAAATTAACAAAATAAAGAAAATATGCCACATGATTTTTCCAATAGAGTCACAAGGTAAAACATGGCAAAATGCAACATGGATTCACTATTTTAAAAAAAGTAAGACTTAGAAAACTACAAAGATAAGAGAACAATCTCAATCTGAGAGTTTATCAGCTAAAACTTCACGATGTTTAGTAATCTGTATTGAACCTTTCCTCCCCATGCATAAAAATTTAAGAGAGGATTGCTTACCACCTCATTATTACTGACGATCCTCTACAATTCAACATAACAAGAAAAAATATAAAAGCCCTTAATTTAGAAAGAAATACGTAAAATTATTTTTATCATACATTCATTATCAAAGAATTATAAAATTCTACACAAAATAAAATAAATAAGTTTACCAAGACATCAAGAATCAGTACTAAAAATAATTGCAGGTCTGGAGAGATGGCTTAGCTGTTAAGTGCTTGCCTATGAAGCCTAAGGACCCAGGTTCGAGGCTCGATTCCCCAGGACCCACGTTAGCCAGAGGCACAAGGGGGCTCACACTTCTGGAGTTTGTTTGCAGTGGCTGGAGATGCTGGCATGCCCATTCTGTCTGTCTGTCTGTCTCTCTCTCTCTCTCTCTCTCTCTCTTTCTGTGCCTCTTTCTCTGTCTGTAACTCTCAACCAAATAAATAAAAATAAACAAAAAAAAGATATTTAAAAAAATCAGTTGTAGTTCTAAATACACTCAAGAAACACTGAAAAACATCAATTTCAAAATAGCAACACAGTTCAAAATAAAAATACTGATGGTCACTCTGAGATTATTTTCCAAATCAATCATTTCCATAAGCCTTCTTTTCTGGTTATTATAGAAACATATCGCTGAACAAAATACATGTTACAAAGTTCAGAGATGTCTAGAAGTACAAATAAAAATAAAAGGATGGGACAAGAGAAATATCTCAGCAGTTAAAAGTACTTGCTTGCAAAACCTCACTGCCTAGGTTCAGTTCTTCAGTACAAGCATAAAGCCAGATCCACTAAGTGGCAAATGCATTTGGAATTTGTGTGCAGTGGAAGGAGGCCCTAGTGTGCCCATACTCATTCTCTCTCTGATTACCTCTGTCTGCCTCTCTCTATTTCTCTTTCCCTCTCCCAAATAGATAAACAAATATTTTTAAAATATAAGAAATTAGAGATTATGACTTTTCTTTTTGTTTCATTCTATCTTCTAGTCTTCTCATAAGAGGAAAATAATTATCAACTTTCAAAGTATCAAGAAAAAGAGCCAAATGATTTTGTCATGTACATTGTGTGAGCTGAATAATGTCATAGGATTTAATATATCAACTTTAAACTTCTAAATGACAGTATAATTGTTAACAGGTCATTGGATTGAACATTATAAACACTATAATTACTGTTCTAAGAATAAAGAAGTGTTACAATATCTTTTTATAAATCAGTATTAGATAAAATTTCAAAAACATCAGCAGGATATGAAAATTTCATAGGGTATCTTTTCATAAAATTACTACACAGAAGGACAGATTTAAGTTAGGAGAAAAATACTTAAAGCCTCTTGAGTATCAGACTTATCATAACATTTTTCATTTTTCATGTCCTTTATTCTCCATAACAAGAGTATGAGCATTTTCTACTATGCTCTCTGTGTTCACATGGGAAAACTGAGCAACAAGAGCAAAGCAACTTGGGGAAGTGGCACAGAGTTGATATCTGTGACAGCATCAAACCTAAGGAAGGTGATCCCAGCCCAGAGCTTTAGACAAGGTGCAGAGCACAATGTGTGGAACACACATTATGAGATTGTTTATATTTTTTCTCCTGAAGTTGATACATTAACAGTGAAATACAAAGTAAAGAATCTAGACAATGATAGGTTTTGAAGAAACCAAATGCATGGTGGAAGAAACAACAAGTCATACAAGATGGGAGAGTCTCTGTGAGGTGAATGGAGAAACAATGGGACAAGTACTTGTGAGTGAGATGCATGGAGAAACAACAAGATATGCACTGCAGAGTGACAGGCATGAAGAAACAAAAGGACATGCACTGGAGAGTGAGAGGCATAGAGAAACAACAGGACATGCACTGGACAGTAACAGACATGGAGGAACAACAGGACATGCAGTGGAGAGTGAGAGGCATGGAGAAACAAGAGGACATGAAGTGGAGAGTGAGAGAGAGTGAGAGGCATGGAGAAACAACAAGATATGCAGTGGAGAGTGAGAGGCATGGAGAAACAACAGGACATGCAGTGGAGAGTGACAGGCATGGAGAAACAACAAGATATACACTGGAGAGTGACAGGTATGGAGAAACAACAGGACATGCAGTGGAGAGTGAGAGGCATGGAGAAACAACAAGATATGCACTGGAGAATGACAGACATGGAGAAACAACAAGACATGCACTGGAGAGTGAGAGGCATGGAGAAACTACAGGACATGTTATGGATAGTGAGAGGCACGGAGAAACAACAGGACATGCACTGGACAGTGACATGCATGGAGAAACAACAGGACATGCTATGGAGAGTCATTGCAATGCATAGAGAAACAATGGGATGTACAGTCAAAAGTGTCTGTGAAATATATTTAAAACTGAGACTTGAAATCCAGTAAGCAATCAGTCCTGTAAAAAAAATAAAGAAACATCTTTCCAGGAGTTTAGTATCTGTGCAAGGCTGTGAGCAGTGAATATTTCTGATATTCAGTAAATTAGGGCACATAAAAGATGATTTTGTAATACTTGGCCTCAGAAAATATTAGTAAAAATTTGCATCTGGTATACATGTGATTGAATATACTTGAGGATTGGGTATTTAACATAACTCCTTGGGTACTGAGTGAAGCATGGATGGTAATAAGCATGCTGTAGGGAAGACACCAGAAGCTACTGTAGTAGTGCAAATGGGTGGCTAAAGTGTTAGAAAAAATGTCTGAATGAAACCAATAGATGCAGGAAGATTCAAAATGGAGACTCAGCAGAACTCTGTGGATGGGATGGTACCTAAGATTTTTGTTTGAGCAACTTTATAAGGAAGCAGTGTGCTCTGCAATATGGGTAACAAGGAATGAGATATCATTAAAGTAGGAAAAAACAATGTAACTTTAAGATATTTCTTACACATCTTTGGTGATATGTCAAATCAGCAGTGGGCTATATGAATGTGAAGTTGGAGGAGGGCCCACAGTAAAGACAAAAGAGGGGAAGTCAACATGCAATACATGGCATTGGAAAGCTTCAGATTAGATGGCATCACTCAGGGAGAGTAGGTACACAGACCAGACTAAGAGGTAGCAGTCCAGTCCTGAGCATTGTGACACTCACATAGAAACTCACAGACACGGACAGCAGGTAGAGAAGCCTGAGCGCTGTGACACTCACATAGAAACTCACAGACATGGAGAGCAGGTAGAGAAGCCTGGGCACTGTGACACTCACATAGAAACTCACAGACACGGAGAGCAGGTAGAGAAGCCTGGGCACTGTGACACTCACATAGAAACTCACAGACACAGACAGCAGGTAGAGAAGCCTGAGCACTGTGACACTCACATAGAAACTCACAGACACGGACAGCAGGTAGAGAAGCCTGAGCGCTGTGACACTCACATAGAAACTCACAGACATGGACAGCAGGTAGAGAAGCCTGGGCGCTGTGACACTCACATAGAAACTCACAGACATGGAGAGCAGGTAGAGAAGCCTGGGCACTGTGACACTCACATAGAAACTCACAGACACGGACAGCAGGTAGAGAAGCCTGAGCGCTGTGACACTCACATAGAAACTCACAGACATGGACAGCAGGTAGAGAAGCCTGAGCGCTGTGACACTCACATAGAAACTCACAGACATGGAGAGCAGGTAGAGAAGCCTGGGCACTGTGACACTCACATAGAAACTCACAGACACGGACAGCAGGTAGAGAAGCCTGAGCGCTGTGACACTCACATAGAAACTCACAGACATGGAGAGCAGGTAGAGAAGCCTGGGCACTGTGACACTCACATAGAAACTCACAGACACGGATAGCAGGTAGAGAAGCCTGGGCACTGTGACACTCACATAGAAACTCACAGACACGGACAGCAGGTAGAGAAACCTGGGCACTGTGACACTCACGTAGTAACTCATAGCGGGAAGGAAGACTGCAAAGAAGCCTGAGTCCAAGGAAGACAGAAATGGAGCCAAAGCAAACAACTCAAAATAACATTAGAATTCCGTAGGAAAAGATGTCCATGTGGACTGAACTCTTCAATAGCAGAATGAAAAGGAGCCACATCTATCATGAAGCTAGTGATGTAGATCCATAAATCTTACATAAATTTCACTTTTAATCTCATTGATACAGAAAATCCTATAGTGTGAAGAGTACATATCAAATAATTAAATGAGTAAACCAGAATTCATATGCATTGGCTTGCCTAAAGTAGATCTAGTTGTATGCACAAAATCAGGCAAGATCATTTAGTGACTGACTTTAATTCCAGATGTCTTCAAAAGTGAATCATGACAATTAGAGAGTCATACTTCTATGCTCTTTACAACCCAGGGCACTTAAAAAAAGTTTTCTTGATCCTAACTGCTAGTGTTTATTAAATGTATCTTTATATATAAGACCTCATATGTACTGAAATCTTACGAACTAAATGAATTTATTATACCCACATTCTAAGTTAAGGCACACATGATTTTCCCAATCATTAGAATCCCACAGGGTCTTTATTTTGTGATCTAGTTACTTTATGGCTCTGGCCCTAAAACCTGTTCCCTTAATTCCTTTTCCAGATGCCCATTCTCTCAGTAAGAGATTGTCAAGAAAAAAAAGGAACAAGAAAGGAGAAATGGGGGACTTCCGGCCAAGATGGCGACTGCCTAGCTGCAATGCAAATACCAGGAAAGAAAGACAAGACATTAAGGGTTCACTGGATGTTTTAGGGGAGAGAAATCTCCAACAGATTGCCAGTGGGAGGGAACAGAGGGGGAAAAAACAGGGAATCACTGATCCCCTCGCAGGCAGGTAGCCCACCCCTCCCCCAAGTAGCCGCGTATCCACAGCATCCCATGCGCTGATCAATCCCTGCACATGGAAGCTTAGACTGCTCCACCCACTCGCCCACATACTGCCCCTGCTGCCACACATTCAGTAAGTCCAGGCCACAGCAACTGCCAAGCAAGCACAGACTGTGTCTGTCGCATGCGCCAGCTCAGGTGCCAACCCCTACCTGTCTGTCGTGCAGGCCTTCCACCATTGACCTGTGGCAGGGGAGCACAGACTGCTTACGGGTCCCAGTGTTCCCACGCCAGAGTTTGGGCAGCTTCAGGGCTTGGTGCATCAGTGTCCCTCCTAGCTCGAACGCAGGCAGCTTTGGCACATTACCGCTTGAGAGATCAGGTAACTTTGGCGCCCCAGCCAGGCAGTAGATCAGGCGGCTTTGGCAAGTGAGAGCCAAAGCCCAGGCTGCTTGGCAACTTCCCCAGGCTGCCTCAGATTCCCATTGTGCTTGAGCCCAAGCTGATCCACCCACCTAAGTGCCCATACACTGTCTTGGGCAGACCACAGTGCAAAAGAAATAACATGAAAAATCAAATGCAAGAAAATCCAGTTAGATCACCCAGTCATATAATGAAAATCTCTAATCAAAACATAGAAGAGTCATTAGGATCAGAACACCAAAATGAAGCTATGAGTAATGCAAGCCTGACCAAGCTACTGCTAGAACTTGCAGAAAAGCAACACAGGATTGATAATCGTGTGGATGCTGCCATCACTAAAATAGACCTAATAGGTAAGAAAATGGAAGGGGTTCAAAGAGAGTTAAGAGATTTGAGGGAGAGTGAAAAAAAAAGAAGACCTCAAAAATCAGCTGGCCATGCTAAATGAAGACATAAATAAAGACATAAAGAAAGCAAGAAAAATCCAATCCACAGAGCTCCAGAAGGAAAGAAATAATTAAAATCAGAGCAGAAATCAATGAATTGAAAACCAAGGACACAATTAAGACAACTGACAAAACAAAGAGCTGGTTCTTTGAAAAAATAAACAAGATTGACAAATCCCTGGCCAATTTGATCTTGCAAAAAAAAAAAAAAAAAGAGAGAGAGAGAGAGAGAGAGAAGCAACAAATTAACAAAATTCAAAATGAAAAAAGAGAGATCACAACAGACATAAGTGAAATTGGGAGAATCATCAGGACTTATTTCAAAAACCTCTACTCCACAAAACTGGATAATGTGGAGGAGATGGATAAATTCCTGGATGCATACCATCTATCAAAGCTAAACTCAGAGCAGATTAATCACTTCAATGAACCCATCACACTCATGGAAATTGAAAAAGTAATAAAAAAACCTCCCAAAAAAGAAGAGTCCAGGACCAGATGGCTTCTCAGCTGAATTCTATCAAGCCTTCATGGAAGAACTAAAACCAATCTTCCTCAATCTGTGCCACACAATTGGTGAACAAGGAAAGCTACCCAACTCGTTTCATGAAGCTAGTATCACTCTAAGTCCAAAACCAGGCAGAGATGCCACAAGAAAAAAAAAAAAAAAAAAAAAAAAAACTACCGGCCTATTTCCCTGATGAATTTAGATGCAAAGATCCTGAACAAAACCCTTGTAAACCGGATCCAACAACACATCAAAAGCATTATCCATCTTGACCAAGTGGGATTCATCCCAGGAACACAAGAGTGGTTCAACATATGGAAATCTATCAATGTAATACACCACATAAACAAACTTAAACATAAAAACCACATGACCATTTCGATAGATGCAGAATAGGCCTTTGACAAGATACAGCATCACTTCATGATCAAAACATTGGAGAGAATTGGCATGGATGGGTCATGTCTTAACCTAATAAAGGCAATATACAAAGCTCCGAAGGCCCAAATAATACTTAATGGAGAGAGACTGGAGGAATTCCCACTGAGAACAGGAACAAGACAGAGTTGTCCACTCTCACCTCTGCTTTTCAACATAGTACGGGAAGTCTTAGCTCAAGCAATAAGACAGGAGAAGGAAATAAAAGGGATACAATTTGGAAAGGAAGATGTTAAGTTAGCTCCATTCACTGATGACATGATTGTATGTTAGAGACCCAAGAGTCTCCATCCCAAAATTCCTGAAGGTGATTAACTCCTACAGCAAAGTAGCAGGATACAAAATCAATGCACAAAAATCAGTACCTTTCTATATACAAATGACAATGATAGAGAGAAAGAAATAAGGGACATTTTCAATAGCAACAACAACAAAAAAATATGTTGGAATAATGTTAACCAAGGAAATGAAAGATCTATACAACAAAAACGTAAAAACACTCAAAAAAGAAATTGAGAATGACTTGAGAAAATGGAAAGACCTCCCATGCTCCTGAATAGGCAGAATTAACATTGTGAAGATGGCAGTCCTACCAAAGGCAATATACAGATTTAATGCAATTCCAATTAAAATCCCTACAGTGTTCTTCATAGAGATAGAAAAAATGATCTCAAATTTCACATGGAAAGGCAGAAGGCCTCGTATATCCAAACATATCCTAAGCAATAGAAATACCTCTGGAGCCATCACCATATCTGATCTAAAGCTATATTACAAAGCCATAGTAAAGAAAAGAGCATGGTACTAGCATAAAAACAGGAGTATAGACCAATGGAATAGACTTGAGGACCCGGACTTTGGGTCAAGCAACTATAGCTACTTGATATTCGACAAAGGCCCTAACAATATAGGCTGGAAAAAAGACAGCATCTTCAACAAATGGTGCTGGACAAACTGGATAACCATATGCAGGAAACTGAAACTTGATCCACACATTTAGCCATGCACTACACTCAAGTCCAAATGGATCAAAGACCTCAATATGAGACCAGAAACTCGACTACTACTTGAAGAAAATTTAGGAAGTACTTTTCATGATATAGGGATGGAAAAAGACTTCCTGAGCAAAACCCCAGTAGCTCACGATCTTAAACAGTCACTCAACCAATGGGATCACATGAAGCTGAAGAGTTTCTTTACAGACAAGCATACAATAAGCAAAGCCAATAGATTACCCACAGAATGGGAGAAAATATTTGTGGGTTATCCAACTGACAGAGGCCTAATCTCTAGAATCTACAAAGAACTGAAAAATCTAAACAGTAAAAACTCAAACACCCCACTCACAAAATGGGACAAAGAGCTGAACAGGCAGTTCACAAAGGAAGAAATACAAATGGCAAACACACACTTAAGAAAATGTTCATCATCCCTAATCATCAGGGAAATGCAAATTAAAACAACTATGAGATTCCACCTTACCCCAATAAGGATAGCAAACATCAAAAAATCAAATGAAAATAAATTCTGACAAGGATGTGGAGAAGTAGGAACACTCATCCACTGTTGGTAGGAACGTAAGATGGTACAACCACTTTGGAAAGCAATATGGACACTCCTGAAAAAGCTAACTATAGAGATACCAACAGACCCAGTAATTCCCTTACTGGGCATCTACCCTAAAACCTTCAAACCACAGGCCAGAGAGTTGTGTTCAACCATGTTTGTAGCAGCTCAATTTGTAATAGCTAAGAGCTGGAATCAACCCAGATGTCCATCACTAGAAGAATGGATACCTAAGATGTGGTATATCTACACAATGGAATTCTATGCAGCAGTAAGAAAAACTGACACAATGAAATTTGAGGAAAAATGGTTGAACCTGGAACAGATCATTCTCAGTGGACTTACCCAATCACAGAAAAAAATCGCCACATAGTCTCACTCATCTACAGCACCTAAACTGAATCTACCCAAGATACTTTACATACCCAGCAAGCATCTCGTGGACTAGACAATAGGATGGGTGGGGAGGGAGGGGAGGGCAATGGAGGCGTGAGAAACACAAATCTAGACCCAAATAGCAATGGAACCATAAAACTCTACTTCCTAAAAGGCAGACCAAATGGCTGAACCTTCTCCAGACCCTTAGAGGGAACACCGGAACCACACAAGACACTGGAGAGGGTATGATGAAGACTAACCTTAATCTTCTACAGCTTCCCTCCCTCCCTCTTTCTCTCTATCTCTTCTCTCTAACTCTTGTATATTAGTTATCTTTTTCCTCCTTTTCTTAGTGGGCACTGACCTGTAACTCCCAGTATCTGCATGTGGCTGTCATCCACAACCAGCTTTTGATCAGAGAGACCTACAAGGTTTCCCAAAAGAAAGACAGATTTCTGTCTGAGTACTTGATGACCCGCCAAAGGTTAGTGGTAAGACCTACTGCTGAAGACACCTTATGTGGTTGACACGTAAAATGGAATTGCATGGCTGGAAGCTGGAAGAGAGTCAGTCCTCAGACAGTCAGCGTGTCTAGTGCCAGAAGGTGCTACATGGGTGATTGGGGGAAAATGACCAATATCTGTCCACGCAACTCATGATCTGACCTCCATAGCAGCAAATAACCTGTTGTGATGCCCACACAAGTGCAATAGTGGCACACAGCCATGGTGGAGAACCAACAGCTCTTGATTTGGCTAACTGATCCCCTCAGTGTTACGGACCCCATAGCTGGAGCTGGGAAACAAGTCAGAACCACATCCAAACATAAGCCCACTCTCCATTATCAAGCTACCATCAATCGTGCACTACAAGAGGGCCTACACCTGTTAAATTCTCCATAAAAAAAAGTAAGGGTTATCTCATTTGTACTGGTGCTAACTTACTCTCCATTGGAGAATCTGCTTCTCTTTTTCAGATAGATGTAGATCCTAAGGAGAGAGCCACCCCATTATACCTCAAAAGGGCTCCAGCTGAAACTAAGAAAAATTGGCGTAACAAGCAAGGGGGCTGTTTGACTGGTGAACTGGGTACCAGCACAAGGGTGAAGGAGATCAACACAGAGAAAAACCAACTCCTACCAAATCAGAGAGCCAGAGACCCAGAGGCCCCCAACACCTCATCACTGAAGCAGACTAAAAATGAACCCAACATGGCGCGGAAAGAATGTCAGAGCCACATGTTGGGTCATGATATGCAGAGACATTTATCTTACCCATAACTGTGGGCTAACTCCAGAACGCATGACACATATACCTCAACAAGGAGAGGCCAAGGGGCGGGGGTAGGTCACGGATGAGCCTAATAATCATACCAAACTGACTCTATTTGCTGAATACAAAACTCATTAATAAAAAAATTTAAAAATATAAATGAATAAATAAATTGAAAAAAAGAAAGGAGAAATGGAAAATTTAAAAGGAGAAATGAAAAATGGAAAGCATGTCTAAAAATTTAGCCAGAAAAACGACCCTGACTGAGCTCTGAGTGTCCTAGCAGCATAAGCAAAAAATAACATACAGTGGTTAGGAAAAACTTGCTCCCTAAAAAAAAAAAAAAAGATCAGTTAGGCAAAAGTTGCTCTTTTTATTTGTCTCAATACACAAATGCAACTGTGTTTCTTACATGTGTTCATTTCAGGAAAATGTAGCTTTAATCGTCAAAGATTTCAAGAGCAATCTATCGAAAAACAAAGAATTTTATTCATCAAATGCATTTGAATTTTTCCATTTAAAATATGCTGAACTACTCAATAGTCTCCATAACCAGACTGTTATATACTATGGGTCATCTCAGTTTTGTACAACCACTTTAATACATACCCAGTCACTTAAAAATCAACACTGAAGTTTCATAACTGTCACATGGGCTCCACACAAAGAAGAGCTGATAAAAAGTCTGTATGGATAGCCAATATCACATAGATCTCAAAGGCAACAGAAAGCCTATGAAACAAAATCTTGGCAAAAATTTCAGCATACTGGTTGCCCTCCAGCTCCTACTCATGTCCCTTCACAAGCGAATGGCTATGAGTTTTAACTAGTGAAAAACAGGCTTGTTTTTAGAGAACATTCTCATTATAGGCTAATATAATAGAAATGACCAGGAAGAGTGTCATTTAATATGGATTAAATGGGAATCCAGCTCAGCTTTCTTCTGGTTGAATTAGATAATCAAAACTATTAAATAGTATTTCAAAATGCTTTTCATAATCCTGGGACCATTAATGTCATGTTGAAATCACTGTGGATTTTTGTTGTTGTTGCTTTTACTATTCACAGGGACACAATGAGTCATTGGCACATTTCCAGTGCAAGATGCATTTGAATAATACATGACATGCCCTTTAGCTAGCATCATGATGCCAGATTTAAAACAAGGTAAGAAGTTTCCTCCATGTACACTTGCAGTGTTCAGCTGTTCATAATCTATAGCGTTAACAATTTATCATCAAACCCAGCGACTTGCTACCAGCCTATCAAAGTGGCCACTGGATGCATACGATCAAGTCTGAGCATCTGGCTCTTCTCTGTTCCTGACATTAGCACAGACGACAGAATCAGTGGACTATTGAATGCAATTACAGTAAGCGAGACAGACAATAAAGATTGATAGCGCCTTCTCTTTTTATCACACACAAAACTAGTGGGGGTTAAAGCTTTGCCTTGAGCTGCCTTCATTTAACAATGATTGAAAATATGCAGTTGTGTTGGTAAAACACTGTAGCCTGTACCACTTCATTTACTGGACACATTATCAAATTAAATGAAAAGTGAACTGCCAAAAGCAACAGTTATTATGTATTAATGATGAATATTTACTTAGCATTGTTCACAAATCACACAGAGAACAGAAGCCTTCTTGTTATCTTCTTTGCAGGTTACAGCTGAGTAGCTGTAACATTTCTATGTTTATGTTAAGTCTTCTGTCTACAAATCTCTAAATACAGATGTGCATGATTGGCTTTGTGACTATCCATGTGATTACAATGTGTAATTAATAAAATGCTCTAGTTTTAGATGAATCCTAATTTTAGAAGAACTTTTGCATCATTTATAATAATCCTCATTCCTATAGTATCTTTTGAAGCAAGAGAAACTTAACCAGGGTGTATCCGGTGACCCAGAGGTTAGGCATACCAGATTCACTGAGCTTCTAAAATATGAAAAGTAACAAAGACCTTCCAGATACAAACAAGCCACAAATGTATTTTTATGTTTCTCCAAAAAAAGTAGTTCTTTGGTAACCATCAGAGAATAGAACTGTTCACCCATAATCTGACCTCAAAACATGAAATACGCAAAGGGCAGAAGGCAAATGGGAAAGAGCAAATCCTTCAGCAGAAAAGGGGAATGGATCCTATTCCGTAACTCTTACAAGAGGAAACTGTTCTGAGCAAATTCCAATGACTCCGGAAATGTAAAAATAAGCCTCTCCTTGTTAACTGGACAAACATTTGGTGTGCATACCTGTGTGTCAGGAAGACAAGAAGTAGGCAGACATGATTGTTAAAGTTATGCAGATTAATTCAAGGTTCTTTTTTAAAAATGCACACATCTGGCCTTCCTTTCCAAAGAAATACAGGAAAAGAAAAGAAGGCACTTTTAAATAAAAGTAATCATGCATCCTTTCACAGAGCTCAGTAACCTGGAAGCTCTGTGGCAGATTCTTAACAAAAGAAAATAAGAAGCTCTACAAGAAAAGAAAAGGTGAAGCATGGGCTTTCAAATACCTTCCAGGGTTATTTGATAAACAGTTTAGTGCAAACTCAGAAGCCCCGAATTGGGATGAGAGCACCAGCCATATGCAGTGAACTGAAGTATAGGAGATTCCACAAGTGTGGACACTTACCAAAGAAGGCCATCACCACCTGAGAATCTGAAAACAAAAAGGGTAGTGCTGAAATCAGTATGCATCATAGCACAAAAAGGAAACAATTATGTTCTCTCAAATGTACCTTCAAGTAAAACCAACCAACCAACCAAATACTTTCTAGGCACATTCAAATTCTAACATTACAGGGCCATTAATCCCTCTGAGTTGTGTCTCTGTGGCATTTTTTTTTTTTAAGGCAGGGTTTCACTCCAGCCCAGGCTGATCCCGGATCTCACTCTGTAGTCCCACACTGGCTATGAACTCACAGTCTTCCTTCTACCTCTGCCCACATCCCCCCCCCATCCCCCAGTGCTGGGATTGAAGGCATACAGCACCACACGTGGCCACAGCAGTTTTTCTTAAGCTTAGCTAATTGCGAAACAACCTTGGGAGCATCTTTCAATGCAGAGCCCTGCGTTCCAACATCTGGGAATTTGATTCAGTGTATTTGAGTTGTGTAATGAGTAATCATTACAGAATATTTGGCAAGTTCAATATGAAAAAGTAAAAGAAAATTTACTACCACAAAGATACCATCTATGATTTCTCATCATTTTTAGTAATTTGGAAGGTCACTTTAAAATTTTAAATGAAATTATATGCTTATGGTTAAACATCAGCTATTTAGACGATTTAGACACTAGACAGTTTAGAGATAACAAAACCTCAAAGAGAATAACATTCTCCTTGACTAAATATGGGAATTTTCCTTGGCCTGTAGGGGAAAATCTTGGTCATTACACTTTACTGCAGGTCAGCAACATCAGAAAGGTCTGGCCTTTCCTTATCTCTGCCCCCTTAGGGAATCCTTTCACTTCCCTCCTAGAAGGTCCTTCCTAGAGAATAAAGATTTCTATGAAAATTGCCCTTTTTCAGAAATCCTGACCATAGACACCTGATGTTAGGACTAGACTGGCTAAACCAAACACCCATACATGGGGCTCATAAAAACCCCCAACCTGAGTCTTAAGATGGACTTCTCAGACCCCATCATGCCTCTTTGGGCAAGATCTTCCTTTCCTTAAGTCCCACTTCCCTTAAAGGCTCTGCCTCTTTAAAGCTCTAAGCAATAATGAAATCTTTATTGACCTTATCCTCTGGTCCTTAGATTTCATTCCTAAAATGAGAATTTAGGGACACCACAAAATCATTTTTGTGTGGGTGTATGTTGGTGCATTGGCAGAAGGCACCCCAAATTTCTTGTATCACTACTAGTACAAGTGAAAATATGAAAGAAGGCTCTCGCCCTTCCTTCAATAGGTGTCTGTCTTGCAGTGCTACTTTTTCATTGAAGACATATTCTATAGTTTTGTTATTTTAATTGATCTGTGAACGTTTTATACAATCATAAGTAGACTATGCATAGTTACTCATGGCTCTTTGTTCTACTTTTTCACTTTATATCATATTTATTATATCTACTCCTATGTAAAGCTATTTTTCTTATTTGAATAGCTATATTGTATTTCATGTAAGTAAACTGCAATTGTTTTGTTCTCATCTTACATTTCATAAATTACCAGTTAGCTTTACTTTCTCTCTCTCTCTCTCTCTCTCTCTCTCTCTCACACACACACACACACACACACACACACACAAGCTTCCATGGACATCTTTATACTATATATTCATTTACATATAAATGACTTTGCAAAATAGATGTTTAGAAATGGAATTTCTGTATCAAAGATCCATGCCAATAAAATTTTAAGATTTTCTTTAAAATTGCTCTTCCAATAGGCTATGTCATCTTCTACTCTCACCTACAAAATATAAGGACCATTTCTCCATAATTCATGTATGTCAAATATTTTGTGTGTGTGTATGGAAGAAGAATTTATGCCAGAAAATCTAAGGGCCCTGAAACCCCTTTCTCTAAGGTCACCTCTGCCCCAGCCTCAAGGACACATCCTGTTTCACAGTCTTCACCCAGTTTGTTCACCCTGTTTTGAAAACATGAGGTTTTCCCAAGCATAAGGGCTTTCTGCTTCTATAATTTTTCTTAATGCAAAGAACCCCCCCCCCCACCAACATAACTCTGGTTGTGTAGGCCAGTGTTATAAACCTACTGGTAATATAAAGAATCCAGGATGATGATATTAAAATGCCTACATGTCTCGAGCAACTGAGCTCAGCATCTAAGCTTTTAAAGAGATACTCCAAGATGTTGTGATTAAATTTGTTAGATTCTCCACTTTGCCTTTGGTGCCTAATCTGTGAGTCATAGGCTTCCTGTAACATTTTCATAACTTAAAGTTTTATCAGTCTCATGTGTCTCATTTTCAATTTTCATTTTCATTTATATGACTATTAGCAATTCTCATTTCTTACATTAATTACCTACTCATCCTCTACACTCAATTTTCTGTTATGTGATGTACTCCTGTTGCTTTCTGTAAGCTCTTTGCTGCTCTTTTAGTTTTGTAAATATGGTACTACACAGAATTCCTTTTGCCTGTCCTTAAAATGGCCTTTCCATATTGAAAATTACAAACAACCACCTCTTCATTCACATTTTCCTATTTTTATTGTTTTCAAAGATTAGAGTTTGAATAGTTTTGTCAGAGAGTTTCAGTAAGAAAACACATGGGATTCTTTTTGAGAGGGGTTAAAAGCTCCTCTACATGATTCTCATTATTATCCAAATATATAGTTAATAACCTGCCATGAAAAATTGTGATGGAGTCTTAGTCCATATTCATTGTTCATCTCTAACCTTGAGAAAATAAATAAGCCTAACTCATGGGTTTGTGAGGAGGATTGAAGAAGACAAGATATATAGATCCTACCATAGTATGGCCCACATACAGGCTGCTCATTGAACATTAGCTTTTTTTTTTTTTTCTTTTAGAATTATTATTGCAACATAGGTCATGTACCTTGTTTTTGTATTCAATTCAAAGTGTAGTTCTGGTTCCTCAACTTCTCTCAGAACTCAAGGGCAATGCTTGGTTTAGATTTTAATAGGATTAAAATAGGAACCAAAAGTTTTTTTCACGAAATGCCATTTTTTAAGTGGTGGGTACTTTTATTTCCTTGGTCACCAGATGATTTCTAAAGCAGGTACAAGCCCTGACAAACTTCAGAGTAAACTGTTACCTGATGTAAGGTAAGTACAGCACAGCATGGTAAGTTGCTGGGCAACACTTTTTCTAGCAAGAGAAGATATATGAACCTCAATACATCTTGATAGGATTCATGGGCTGCCTCTCTCTGATCGCCCAGCCCTGAATTTCCAGGAATAGACTGTCCTGATAGGTTAAAATACTGTTTATAGCAGGTTAGAGAGGATCTACTGACCAGATCTGTGCAGGGAATACAAAGCAGGAGTCTGAGGTACAATGTGGCAGAGTATATAGCCAAAGGACAATTAGCATATGGCAGAGCTGACTCAAAATTGCTTTCTGGGCTGGAGAGATGGCCTTAGCTGTGAAGCCTAAGGACCTAGGTTCAATTCCCCAGAACCCACGTAAGCCACATTCACATGGTGGTGCATGTGTCTGAAGTTCCTTTGCAGTGGTGAGAGGCCATGGTGCACCCATTCTCTCTCTCTAATAAATAAATAAAAATATAGTATTAAATGAAACTTCTCTTCTAACCACTACAATAAGGCTGTGTGCCAGGCTACCTTCCTGTTCTAAGAACAACAACAAAACCAAAAAAAATTACCTTCTTTAAAAAAAAATCAGGTAAGATGTGTTTGGTTTATTAATAAGATTTTTCTCTCTTCCCAAAATCTGCTTCTTAAAAATACAACATCTGTAATAACTATAATAAATTTCTTTCAGTTAATAAAAATGCCGGAGAAAAAAATTATTCTCCCCAATTTTGTGGAAGTTTGTGAACTATGTATTTTCCAAATGTTATATATTGAAATCCGAAGCTCTATAGCCTCAGAATGCAACTGTCATTAGAAGTGAGGTCATGAAAAAACTGACTGTGAATGTGAGATCATCATGACGGACCTTCTTGCAGTATGGGTGCTGTGCTTATGCAAGGAAGAATTTGGACAGGAAGAAATAAGCATTTGAGGACAGAGCAAGAAGGCAAGCACCTGAAAACTGAGGGCTGATGCCTCAAGAAACCAATGCTACCAATAAGAGACATCACACTACCAGCTTCCAAAGAGTGAGGAATCAATTTCAGTTGCTTAGGCATCAGGTCTCTGTGTCTTGTTAAGATGTCACTGGCAAAGTAATATATCAGCATGTTTGTCAAGGAAATGGGAAGCAGAACGTGAGGACTGCTGGGAGCTTCAGCCTGAATCTGTTGGTATGCCTGTTAGTAGTGACCTATAAGAAGTCTTTAAATTTAAGTGATAAAAGTAGGACAAGGAAATCAATAAAAATATTTTTTTAAAAAAATTAAAGGGCTGGAGAGATTTCTCAGTGGTTAAGGTGCTTGCCTACAATGCCTAATAAACGGGGATTGATTTACTAGTACCCAGCTAGAGCCAGATGTACAATGTACTGGAGTTTGTTTGCAGGGATGTAGGTCCTGGTGCACCCATTCTCTCTGTGCCTCTCTTCTATCTCTCTCTGCTTGCAAATAAAAACATGAAAATATTGTTTTTTTTTTAAGTGAGGCCAATGGGTGTATAAAACAAACCTAAAACTTAAGAAAAATAACTGTAACTTGAGTCTTTTGCCAATTATAAAAAGTGAAACATTTTCTATCTTCCTCTCCACCCCCAACTTCTCTCCCTTTAGCATCCCATTCACTACCCTTACTGAGATCAGCTGTTTTCTCCACTGATGAAGCTAAGAACCCATGAGGAGATGGAGGAATGAGTTAGCTGGGATCATGACATGAAATTCTCACTAGAAAGTGTTTCCAAATATCTGGCTCAGATTAAGTTAGTGGTTGTGCAGAACAAGTAGAAAAAAAAATCAATTTCAGCTACTTGTGTCTTACCCACTCAATATTACCTCATCACAGCCATGGCTTCTATTTGTGTCTTACTCATTCACATTACCTCATCATAGCCATGTTTCCTCTCTCACTATCAGTCAATGGGAGGGGAGCAAAATAAAACACTATCCTGAGCTTGAATACCCTATAATCACAGCTACGCTCCCTGGAGGAACTGTGGGTACCTGACTTACCCTCCATCACACACAACCTCCCCTTGCTAGTGTTTTTTTTTTTAAGTATTTTAATGTATTTAAGCAAAGGGAGTGAGAAAGGAGAGAGAATGAATGAATGAATGAATGAATGAATGGGAATGGGCATGCCAGAGAGCCTCTTGCTGCTACAAATGAACTCCAGATGTATGCACTACTTTGTGCATCTGGCTTTATTCCCAGGTCAGCAGGTTTTTCAAGAAAATGCCTTTAACCACTGTGCTTCTTGCTAGTATTTTGTTCTTAAAGACCTCAACCTGTCACAAGAAATTTGCCACTTCTTTCCCCTGCTACACAAACACGCATTATCATATATCAAAGTAAGAAATATAAATCCCAGCACTTCAGAGGCAGAGCTAGGAAGATCACTGTGAGTTCAAGGCCACCTGGAGACTACACAGTGAATTCCAGGTCATCCTGGGCTAGAGCGACCCTACCTCAAAGAAACAAAACAAACAAAAAAGATACATAATTTTGATGTAAAATAAAATTTATCTATATATCATTGGCATGTGCCAGATTGTACTAAATGGCAGGAATTTCCCAAGGGAACATAACCACACACATTGCTTTATTTCCCACATTCTTCAAATTATTTCATTTAAATACTTCTTCATATGACTCTCTGAGGAGAAGGGTGTTTTCCCAGATCCATCTTTAATGTGCTGGTGTGTATACATATGCGTACATATGGAACCGACCTCACATCCACTGCTACGGAGAGTATGAGTAGTTTCAAACTACAGGACCAGAGAATGCTAATCATGTCTAGAGGTCAGAAAACGATGAAAGGCACATGGAAGTTCTTTTCCTTTAGGGGATGCAGAAAAGGTGGGCAAAGTTTCAGTTGTTCTTCTAGTGTCCCACCCTCAATACTTTGCAATTTCTCTGGAATTGGAGGACAGCTAAATATTTCAAGAGCTAGGTTGTGTGTGTGTGTGTGTGTGTGTGTGTGTGTGTGCGCGCGCCGCGTGCGCGTTAGTCAGTGTACATGCTGTGTAAGCAGGTACACACATCAATTTTCAGTTCTCACAATAAGACTGTCATATTCACTGATGCATTTCACTAAACCAGGAGAGGCAATGCAAAAATTAAAGAATCAGTCCTCAGCAGGGCACAGTGGCACACGCCTTTAATCCCAGCACTTGGGAGGCCCAGGTAGGAGGATCACCATGAGTTGGAAGCCACCCTGAGACTACACAGTAAATGAGAGCCCTACCTCAAAACTAAACAATAACAACAACAATAAGGAATCAGTCCTCAGCAGGGTACAGTGGCGCACACCTTTAATCCCAGCAGTCTGGAGGCAGATGTAGGAGGATCGCCGAGAGTTCGAGGCCACCCTGAGAATAGTGAATTCCATGTCAGCCTGAGCTAGAGTGAGAACCTACCTCGAAAAACAAAACAACAATCAAAAAGAATTAGTCCTCATCAGCTACCTTCTGTACTGGAGAGATAATTTAAAGCATTCTTTCAATCCTTCTGTTTCTTCTACTTACTTACACTCTACTTTTTTACTACATATTAACAAAAATTGAGATAACACTTGAGTTCCCTATTATTAATGTTGCCAAAGTTCGTCAGGAAAAACCTTGACTTTTTAAAGATACCCTTTTTGAGTACTATCAAAGGACCCAAAATAATCTCTTTCTTTGACAAAATACAACTTTTTGACCCATGGACTAACTCTATCATAAGTAGAAACTTGCACAGAGAGTGTCCACACTGAAGACAGTGGCTACTTTATTTCAAAAACAACTGGACATTAGAAAATATTTTCAATATTAACTTACTCATTGCTCTTCATCAAAGCAAACCATAAGGGTATGAGTCTCCTTTCCACCCTCCTCTATTCTTCCTCTAGCTCCATCCCTATGTGGTACTCCCACTCTTGAAAGGTGGATAACTTCCTCCCATGAACCTTATTATTTATTGACATAAGCTTAAGACATTTTCAACTTAATTCACAATTCAAAATCTCTTGCATGTTGGCTGTATTTTTGCTTATTCCCTGCACCCCAAGCGAACAGCAAAAGGAATCATTTCCAAAGTAGGCATATGAAATGATTTCTGAACTCCTGAACATTGACACAGACCCCCCAACTCTAGCCATTCCCACTACCCGAAAAACTCCCTAGCTGTTCTTACATACCCTCACAGAGGCTCAAAACTCAAAATGGAGAAGACCCTGGGGAACTGTTTCAAAATTTATTCCAAGTAGGGTACTGTGAACCTTTGGGATAAAGAAGTCTATAGAACTGGGAGGAAAAAGAAAGATCATAATTACTACCTCACATGTCCAAGTCTGGAATAGAAGTTAGATGCTTTCAGGACAGCAGTAGTCTCAAGTGTCTGCCATTTCAAAAACAAAAACCTCAGTTTGAAATTATTACTCTCGGTGGGGTAGGGTCAAGTATGGGTGGTGGAAAGGGATAGAAGAAATGAGGAGGAAGGGAGAGACCAGTGTTCTGCCTTTTGGTATGTTGGAAATAAGTGCCCATGGGAAGCCCACAGAGGAAGAAAGCAGGTAGACACCTGAGGGTGCACCAACTTGGGGAAGAGGAAGGGAAAATAAAGATAGGAGCTTGAAAAGAGATGGTTATTAGATCAGCTATCGTAGAGAGTTGACCCAGTCAGAAGCAATTCAGTAAAACTGACTGGAATAACTTTCCCCTACTGAATTGACTACTTCTGACAGAATTGATTAAATTACCTAGTTATTTTTTTATTTTTTAAATTTTTTATTTATTTGAGAGTGACAGACAGAGAGACAGATAGATAGATAAAGAGAGAGAGAGAGAGAGAGAGAGAGAGAGAGAGAATGGGCGCGCCAGGGCCTTCAGCCACTGCAAACGAACTCCAGATGCGTGCGCCCCCTTGTGCATCTGGCTAACGTGGGTCCTGGGGAATTGAGCCTCGAACCGGGGTCCTTAGGCTTCACAGGCAAGCGCTTAGCCACTAAGCCATCTCTCCAGCCCATACCTAGTTATTTTTAAATGATGTATGAAAAGAGAGAAAGTAAGTGGATGAGCCCACCTGTAAATGCCCAAACCAGGTAGCATGTATGCTCTGATTTGAAAACATTAACAATCTGAAAAGCACAAAAAAAATACACACATGCATGCATACATACACACACTGCTGTGTGCATGTGTGCATTGGTGTGGATTTTTTCCCAAAATTTGTCACTATGGCCCCTCAAAATATTGAAAACATGCTATATACATAATGTATCTGCATATAGCAAATTTTCTGAGTTTTCATTTTTCCATAGTACAAAATTGTCTTTTTAGACAGTAGTTTGACCTTGAGAATAAAATGCCCTATACAATATATCAGCATCCCTGGTCAGCATATAGTGAGACTCACCTTCTCTTGTGTCCAAGTCCATACATGATACTTAAAGCCAGAAGGCTACTAGTATCATTTGGACTTACTACTAAAGTGGGATTCTTTTTTTTTTTTTAATTTTTTTTGTTTATTTATTTATTTGAGAGTGACAGAGAGAAGGAGGCAGAGAGACAGAGAGAGAGAGAGAATGGGCGCGCCAGAGCTTCCAGCCTCTGTAAATGAACTCCAGATGCGTGCGCCCCCTTGTGCATCTGGCTAACGTGGGTCCTGGGGAGTTGATCCTCGAACCGGGGTCCTTAGGCTTCACAGGCAAGCACTTAACCGCTAAGCCATCTCTCCAGCCCTAAAGTGGGATTCTTGAAGAAGCTTTTCACATGCATTTTAAGTCCACCAAGCAATATTTCCTCTTTTTATAAACATGAATACATGAATTATTAAAAAATTAGACATTTAGAATAATGGCCCTCTATACACAAAGTATTTATTTCAACTTTCATCATTCATAGTTTATTGCCTTGACTTTTTTCATCAGTTTACTCAGTGTTAGGCTTACACTGAACTCATCAATAAGAAATGAATTTTGGTAACTTTCAAATCCACTCTATTATTTTCCTGTTATTTGTAGTGAATTTTTCTTCTCTCAATGGTATTACTGCAATAAGTCAGTCATTATTTCTTTATGTTTTCCCTTCTTTCTTTGGTATTTCATTTCCCTTTACAGCACATCTTGTGATCACAAAGAAAACAGAAACACTTATTTCTTTTAACAGTTGAAATTGCTGCAAGTGATTTAGTTGTCATTTAATTTGATTCCTCTCTTCTGTCTATGGAGAAATATGTTTAATGTACTGGAAATTATGTTAATACGAAAAAGCATTATCTCATTTAATGAAATAAATATACAAATATTTCAAAATAAAATAAAGAGGCAATATTCACTGAGAAAAATGTCTCTTATGGTTTGCATAAAGTAAACAGATGAGAAAAAATCATGAATATATTGAAACAAAAATTATGCCAATGTTCAAAGGGAGAAGTTTTATAATTGAATTAGCCACAATTTAATCAAGTATTTTTGTAAAATATATGGACATATATTAAGGATCAAATTATTGATTTCATATTTCCAACTACCTCAAGCAACAACATTTTATTTTTCTGGAATGGACATTAGGTTTTAAAGCTTTATATTTCTTCTTCTATTTCAATAAGTCTTTCAGTGATTACTATTGCTCAAATTAATAATCATCAGCAATTTCATCAAAAACATAACCTACAATCCATATAACCATAAGAGAGGTCAGAATTCCTTTGATTTTGCTAATCAAAACAGAGTCAATGAACTTGTTCCAAAGCTTTTAGATATTAAAATTTATCTAGTGCACAGAAAGGTTAAATAAATATTGTTAGTGATTTGAGCTAAACTTGAAGCAATTATATAATAAAAGCCTGACCACAGTAACAGAAACACATAATTAGCAATTTAATTACTGCATGAAGACAAGCTGAAGATGTCAATAAATTTTTTTTTTTCGTGACATGCTGATTTTACTCTTTCCTGCAATTTGAGAGCAACACTCACTACCTGATGAGTAAAACCATTTTTTCTTGGAAGTGCCTCTCTCTCTCTACAAACTGGAGTATCCAATTTACAGTATTTTTACTTCATATCACTGAATCAGTATATTTTATCCCATCTAAATTAGTACTTTCTCTTCTCTAGAAATACAATATTTCTAGTCAGCAAGTAAAGAACATTATGTTTTTTATGAGTTAAAGTAGCAGGTGTTCTTTGTTTCAATTTCATTTTTTCCAGCTTCAATAATATATCTGACAGAAATGTGTCCCTGTATGTAACATTCCAAATGTCCTATCTGTCCTTATCTTTTCACTTTCACCTGAGAACCACACACAAACTAACAATTGTTTTCACAGTAGATAAATACTAACAGCAGATGAAACAGTGATAAATTAGGCATTCTTCTAGTTCTTGCAAAATTTCTTTTCCTGCCCATCTCTGAATTTAGGATTCTGGGTAAAAGGTAAATAAGAAAAAAAAGCTCAGTTTATTATGAAATCATTCAATTTGGATTTTTTTCTCATCATAATCCCTGTTTTAGATTTTTAAAAAGTCTTGAACTATTATGTCAAAGTGTTCAGTGCACTGTTGTCGCCTTATGTGTCACTGGCTTTTAACCAGGACCAGAAAACAGATACCTCAAGATAAAAACACATTAAAAGTTTTCCATCTCATAATGAAAAGTGAATCATCTTGGCTGGTGTTCAATAGCCACTTGTACAAGCCCAGTACATAAAGTGAAATCATGAAAGCTAAGAAGACTGTTCCCTAAATACCCTTGGGGTATAATGGGATATATATAAAAAATAAACTCCAGCAACTAAGAACATAATAAACCTTCTAATAACACTGCTTTTTATCATGAACCCATAGATTCTAACCATTGTGACATGGCGTTCCAATCAGATGTTCTAATTAAGTATTTCAATCATAACAAAGATATGTATAATGAAAATCCAACTTTCTAACAGAATTGACAATACTTACGCATATTTTATTTGGCTGTAATTTGATAAATCTTAAAAAGGTAAATACTTGGAAAATGATATTTTGGAACCTCTTGGCTAGTACATTATTAGCTAGAATCTTTGTTTTATGTGCACACTTGGATTAGAGGCTCCTCCCTTTAATAAAAAGTTCTTGGGCTGGAGAGATGGCTTAGCAGTTTTGCCTGCAGAGCCAAAGGACCCATGTTCAATTCCCCAGGACCCACATAAGACAAATGCACAATGGGATGCAGGTATCTGGAGTTTATTTGCTGTGGCTGAAGGCCTTGGCATGTCCATTCTTTCTTTCTCTCTTTCTCTCTCCCCCTCTCAAATAAATAAATTAAATTAAATATATTGTAAAAAGTGTTATCACCAGGTGTGTTGGTGCACGCCTGTAATCCAAGCACTTGGGAGGCAGAGGTAGGAGGATTGCCATGAGTTTCTACATAGGGAATTCCAGGTCAGTCTGGGCTAGAGTGAGACCCTACCTCAAAACAAAAAAAAGGGGGGAAAATAAAAAGAGTTCTCTTTAGCAAAGATCAGTCTTCATTATATATCACCATCAACTTCTGACTTCGAAATTTCTATTTTAACTTCAAATGTAAACTTACTTGGATTTTTTTACTTATAATAATTTATGCTTGAAACTCATCTGATTTGGGCTAAGGTGATAGCTCAGCACTTAAAGGCACTTGCTTAGAAAGCCTGACACCCTGGTTGGATTCCCCAGTACCCACGTAATGCTAAATGCACAAAGTAGTGCATGCATCTGGAGTTGGTTTGCAGTAGCAAGAGGCCCTGGCAGGCCCATTCTCTCTGTTTATTTCTGTCTGTCTCTCTCTCTTTCCCTCTTTCTCTCTCCTTGTAGATATAAATAAATGTAAATATATATATATATATATATATATCTGATTTGCATCCTTTTCATATTCCAGATACAAGGAGTTGCCATGTGTTTGTTATTCTTAAAATGTTATATTGATTTATAAATTCCCATGGAAAACTTCCTGTATTAAACAGGATGGAAGCTGATTAAACCTGTGTAAAGACTAGCCTAAATAAGAAGATGGTATGCCCACAAGCAATGATGCCTCTAATTCAAGTGCAGCTATGATAAAGGACAAATATCTGACAAGAGATGCAGGAGAGCCCAAGGTCTTTGTGAATACCCCCTTCATAAGAGGTGGCCAAGGCTTGAGAGTTCAACAGTTAAAAGCACTTGCTTGCAAAACATTATAGCCTGGGTTCAATTCCCCAGTACCCACATAAAGCTGGATGCACCAAAGTGGCACATGCATCTAGAGTTTGTTTGCAGTGCCAGGAGGCCCTGGTGTGCCCATTCATCCTCATTCTCTCTCTCTCTCTCTCTCTCTCTCTCTCTCTATATATATATATATATATATATATATATATATATATATATTTACATATATATATATATAATATCAAATAAACATTTTTTAAAAAGACGGTGCCAAGAGAACTTTCTAAAACTTTAAATGTAACTTCTTATTTGATTTTATCACCTAGTAGCCCTTTCTGTATGTGAAGAAACTGAGGCAAAAAAAAAAGGTTAAATAATTTATTTGGATACAAGCTTATCAGAATGGTAATCAGTCAGACGTTAGTTGATTAGCTTTAAGTCATGAAAAATATTTGATTTTATCACCTAGTAGCCCTTTCTATATGTGAAGAAACTGAGGCAAAAAAAAAGGTTAAATAATTTATTTGGATACAAGCTTATCAGAATGGCAATCAGTCAGATGTTAATTGATTATCATTAAGTCATGAAAAAATATTGGGGATAAAGGAATAGTCCAGAATTCAGTCAATATTATAGTTGCCTTCTTGTTGCTGAGTAAAGCACCTGGCCAAAAGTACCTGATAGAGGAAAAGTTTTTAATTTTGCCTTACAGTCTCCACAGGAAGCTTCATGATGGCAGGGGAAAGCATGGCATGAGCAGACATTGGACACCACAGTCTTCCACAATAGGGAGAAAACAACAACAGGAGAGTAGCTGAATTTTGGCAAAGGAGAGCTAGGATATATTAACTTCAAGCCTGCCCCCAACTACACACCTCATCCAGCAAGACTCCATCTCCCAAATTGCTATCAGCTGGGGACCTAGCTTCAGAACACATGAGTTTATGGGGGACATGTGATTCAAACCACCATAGTCAGATACCCAAAGAGGAGGAATTCATACACGTTTGGGGGATGGCTAAACTAGGATGAACAGCAAAAGCAGTGTGGAAAAGATAAAAAAATAAGGAAGATGGATGCAATAGGTAACTTGGAGTGTTTGCTCTAGGTAGAGGAGGCACATTCTGAATAGAATGGTGCCTACACATGCAGAGTGAAGCCAAGATTAACAAACAAGAGTAAAAGGCTGAAGGCAGATGTTGCTGATTCCATTCTGACCCCTTTTCCTGAGCTCACCTCTCTCCACTGCTGGGAGAGCAAGCTGTTGAAGGCTTGGTATCAGATGCTTGCTTTTGTACAGGATTTTGCTCAGTCTAGTAAGATACACTTCACCCTGAAGGTTTAAACTCCTTTCTCTACAAAACCACACAAAGATAACCTGTCATGGGACAACTAAAGCCAACTCCTTTGATTTGAGGGCCATTAGCTTTCTGTGGTAGGCAGCAGTTACACCAACTGGGACCATGTGCCTTGTTCCCTTCCTATCTCTCCTGCCCCAGCCCTACTTCCTTATACTATTGTCTCTCTTCAGTGCATCCTTGCCTCAAGGAAGCCCAACTGTCAATAGGCAGGCAGTACCCACACTGTCTTTCTCCCCACTGGGGGAATAATGCCTCACAATGTGGACAGATAACAGAAGTTCTAACCACCTCACCAGAAAATAGTGCACAGGAAAAGGAAGCCAGGGCTCAGACAGTCTAAACATGACTGTGAGCATTTGGTGTAATTTTTATTGTCATCAACTTAGTGTTAATTTTCCAAAGAATAAAATTTGCATGCCATTTCTGTTGGGGTGTAGGAAGAGGTGTGGCTTGTATTTCAACCAATTGAGTTTGCACAGAAGATCAATGATGCACCCATTTTATGTGGAGCTGGGAAAAATACTCTGGTTACAGCACCCACAAGACACTCTAGCTTTCCATATTTAAATCTCTCTTGAGCTTCTCAGCTTAGTAAATCATTAACCTCCATTTCTCCCCCAGAATAAACATTCCTATTATAGCCAAATAAACAAAAATCTTAGATTTGTATCTTATCTATGTAAACTACAAAAGACAAAGAAAAAATAATTTTTAATATCAGAAATTATAACTTTCTTTTTGAAAATATTATATTCATATTTCTCTGTCACCCCAACACAATACCACAGAATCTTGATTTTATACACTCCATTAATATTTGGCATTATACTGCTAAGAGACACTATATGTTGTCAGACTTCCTGATATTTCTCCTAAAAAGAAAGAAAAAAATCTTGTTGTGATTGTCACATAAAGAAAAACAAGATTGGATAAACTTTCAGAATATAAATTATGGTATCTCTTCAATGTTATCTAACTAGAAAGGACAGATGAAAAAGGCTGGAGAAACAAGAAGGAGAGAGAAAAGAAGGCAAACCTAGGATAGAATTTGATGCTCCAGTACTCAGCCTGTGTCTTAGTGAAAATTGTTTTCATGAAAAATTCCAAAACTTAATTTGCATTAGCATCTACTCAAACTCCCTCTTTCCCTATATTAATACCTGTTTAGCAGTCAAACTTACCTTTCTAATATGTAGTTTAGTAAGCAATTCCTGCTTAAAATGATTGCCCAGTTTCTTCTTAGGATTGAGAAGAAATGACAGAAAGAACCTTTAATCTTCATAGCAATATTATCAATGTTGAGCAATTTTACCCTGTCAATTCTGGTGATAGATTCCTAGCTAGGCCCACCACTAGCATCTTGGATTCAGATTTGAAGACAGGGTAGGAATCTCACAGTGAGTACTATGATTGTGAAGTAAGTAGAACAGACCTAGAAAGAGCACTGACAAACTCACACCAGCTTTGAAATACATTTGTGGGTGCTATAATCTCCCTTCTCTTGTATGGTCTATGAATGGACTTCAGTGATTTCATTAAAGGAAAGACAAAAATCTTAAATAGGAAATCAGATTCTTTGGTAGGAGAAGGCATATTTACATAAAAAAGCTGAGCTTGGAAATTTAGGGTTTTTTGTTGTTTATTTTTATTTATTTGAGAGGGACAGACAGAGAGAAGAAGAGGTAGAGAGAGAGAGAGAGAATGGGCGCTCTAGGGCATCCAGCCACTGCAAACAAACTCCAGACTCGTGAGCCCCCTTGTTAACGTGGGTCCTGGGGAACCGACCCTTGAACCGGGGTCCTTAGGCTTCAAAGGCAAGCGCTTAACTGCTAAGCCATCTCTCCAGCCCGAAAATTTAGTTTTAAGTGATGCAGCCCTAAGTGTTCTTAAATTAGGTGCAAAAACTATCAAATTCCTTCCAAAACTCTCACACCAGCACAGCAGAACAAAGCCCAGCCTCTAAATGTTGGCATCACTGTCCTTGGATCCACTATAATCCCTTAAAGATGCTGGCCTTTGTATTGGTTCATATCAGACTTGGTTCCCAGATCATTATTTACAAGGATATATTTAAGAGTTAAATAACCTTTACATACATTCATAATTAGCTAAGTATTAGGAATTTCATTACTGCCTTATTTCCCTTACAGAAATAAAGCATAAAAGGTAGGGCTGGAGAGAAGGCTTAGTGGTTAAGTGCTTTGCCTGTGAAGCCTAAGGACCCCAGTTCAAAGCTCAATTCCTCAGGACCCACGTAAGCCATATGCACAAGGTGGCGCATTCATCTGGAGTTCATTTTCAGTGGCTAGAGGCCCTGATGCGCTCTCTCTCTCTCTCTCTCTCTCTCCCTTCCTCTTAAATAAATAAATGAATGAATGAATAAAAAATAAAGCTTAAAAGGTATATCTAGTTCCATCCCTCTTCAGATCATATCAGATACATAACTTTGCCTCAAATGGAGTGAGGCAAAATTCAATTTCACATATTTTGTCAGTCTTTTAAATGACTGGGACCCCTAAAATAAACTGTAACAATCATGAAAAAGATGACAATGAAAGAGGCAGGCCACAGCATACTTAAGTGGAAAGATAAACTAATAATCAATGTTTCTCCAAAACACTTTCTCTGGGTATGCATAATAAAGTTGAAGTACAAATGGCTTATATACTTATGGGCTCTCTGGAGAGAGAAGCCATGGAGAAAGGTGCTTTTTTTTAAATTGAATATAATCCAACAAAGATTTGGCAGACAACATGTTTAAAATGTTGGAAATGCTTGCAGAAACTGATTCATTCGCACTGTTGTGAATCATTTAGCACACGCTTCAAAGAGAGTTAAACTTTTTAGTCTCTGCCTCCCACTTCCTGAGGAAGGCTGCCAATCAAAATGTAGACTTCTAGGTACAGCTCTGGAAGCATGCAACAGGGATGAGGATGATGGACACACTGTGGAACAAGTCAGCTCATCAGGGGGATTAATTTTGAGGGTACAAGGTTAAAAACACTAGTGTCACATTCTCAGACTCATGTCATTATTGCTTTTACAGAAAATTAAAAGCAACTCATACTTAGAAAATGCTTCTTGAAATTTCTAAATAGAAGTACATTATTATTTTATTTAAATGTATACTACCTATTTCATTTAAAGTAGAGCACAGATTGGATGAAGACATGTATCTATCTATCTATCTATGTATATATATATTCAGTGGTAAAGTGTTGCTTATTAAGCATGAAGCCCTGAGTTGAAACCCAGCAACATACACACACACTCACACACACAGATTATAAAGGAGAACATTACTGTAACTTACCTAAATAGTCAAACGTATCTTTATTTGTAAAAATCTTGCACTATAAAAGAAAAGTAAACATTATTCCTTAACTTAAAATGTAGGTACATTTTAAGGCTCTTTTAAAACATAAATCTACCAATTTAGCTGTAGACTTTAAGCTAAGATATTAAGAAAGTACTGCAATAGAATGTGTGTGTGCATGTATGTGTGCACATACACATACACACACGCACACAAATAATAACTGAATAAGGTCAATAAAATTTGCTAGATTTCTTTTATTATAAAAGTAGTAACTTTACTAGTAATTTAAAAATAAAATGATAGATTATATTAAGCAAAACATGCAAGTGATAAATTATTAGAAGTTACAGTTGATACATGATATTTTCAGTAATAAAAATAACAAAAAGCATAAAGAAAAAATAGGGCAAATATGTATTTTAAGCCTGACATCTGGACAAAAGCAAACTCTGACATTTGGTTTATAAAACCAAAGATGAAGTCTGGAGAGATGATTCAGTGGTTAAGTGCTTGCTGCTTCAGCAGGAGGAACTGGGCGAATCTGAGAAAACTTCAGTTGGATTCCCCAGACTCCACATCAAAAGCTGTGGGGGTTCACTCATGTATGTAACCCCAATAGTGTGCAGAGGGGGGAGAAGGGAGGTAGAGACCAGAGAATCTGGAGACCCACTGACTGAAAATGGTAGCTCTGGGTTGATGGAGAAAATCTATCTCAAGGAACTGCATGGTTGAGTGATAGAGAAGGGTACCAAAGTTCTCCACTGGCCACTGTAAGCACATGCTCATGTGAACACCACACCACACAGAATACCACACCACACATATTCTAGTCACACACACACACAAACACACACATGTGTGCATGCACGAGCCACTCCTCACATGGACCTGTCTATTCACTGGCTGTAGCCATTATTCTCAGAAGCAAGCTCTTGACTGAGACCCACCATCAAGGTCTAAAAATCCCTTAATCACCACAACATGCTAGCATGCTGTGGTAAGAGGACAGTCTTCTAGAAGAAAATAGTGACAGGAAGGAAGGAGGAGGAATTTCTGGGCTAGCAGAGAAGACACAATCAAAATAACAAATAACATAAAGGTCATTTATATTTGGTTTTAAATTGTATAATACACTACTGTTATTTACTTAATATGTTCATTCTGTAAATATAAACAGAAACTGTGACAAAAATGACAGCTTTGCTACCTGACCAAAAGCCAGAGCTTCCAATATGTCCGACATGTTACATTTTTAATGTAAGGCCCACACCCATACCCTTACTGCCCCCACCTTAGAGATGGTGATGGGGAAACAGAGTGCGGAGCAACCTGCCTGGCTTTGCATATTTCCACTGTCCACAATTCTTGCTAGACTCAGGGGTGATGAGGAGACATTGCCGATAATCATGCCCATGCTCAGCACCCTGAGTCACAGCTTGTGTTCTTGAGCTTTATGTCATGGGGTTATTCACTATGCAGGACAGTTTCACACAGGAGCTTTGTTACATGCATGCTCCAAATTTTAATTTGGCAATTTGTGATTAGAGATGTCAGTGCTGGAAAACTGATTGTTATGGAATCAGGATAAATGTGGATGTTGTTTAAAGCAGTAGTCTCAAGCAAGTCTGCACAATTAGAATCATCTGGGGAGCTTTCAGATTCCATCCTTGCTCAGGCCTTATTCCCTGAGTTCCTGACTTAATGGGCTGGGGTGAGGCCTAGCCACTGGTATTTTTCTAGAGCTCCCCAGGTGATACTAATGTGCAGCCAGGGTTGAGACCTGCTGATTTTACAGCAAGGCACAGTAGCCTAGGCATGACTACTGCAAGGCAGGGAAGCTGATTTCTCACCTACAGTCCACTGGGGATTTATGCTATTCATAAGTAGATCCTAGTTTTGTAAGCAACAAAATGGGAACAAACAGTACATCACATAGCAAAGCTAAAGAATTAACTCCAGATGCATTCTACTCCCCCTTCCCAAAGATAAGTTGAGCTAAAAAAGCTTAAGTACTTGTCTAAGGATCTTTGAGACAGGAATGTGAGCCATGAGTACAACAAAAGGGGGAGGAATATTATTAGCACAGATTCTTAATTTAAAAAATGCACTTTAGGAGAAAAATGAACTGGATAATTACTAAATAATCATTTCAAATAAGTTTTTTCATTTCATTTCAAAGTCACATTTGCTTTAAACAATTTAAGAACCTAAGAGGCAATGAGTTTTCATTTGTAAGCTTGCTTGATGGTTCATCTTCAAACGTTAGGGTAATGACACTGCCTGTACTCAAGCTTCAGTCTATAAGAAATTTCTGCTAGGAAAAGAAAAAAACAAGACCAATGCTGAAAGACGTGTCAAAACTTACTCATTTTCAAGTGAAAAGTCACCCCTCCCAAAATGAAAGCAGGCTGCCACCATTTTCTTTAAAATGTACTCTAAATAGCAAAGACATTTTAACTCCACTAATTTTTTTTCATGTTCTCATAGTGATTCACAGTAGCACTGTGACTACTTAAAGTAAAACCACTAGGGCAGATATTTCATTAAAATCTTAGATGCCTTTTTAACTTGGTGGCTCAATTGGCTGACATGATAATTATATTATATAAAGATTTATTACATTTTGATATCAGGTAATATTGCTCAGCCTATATTTGTATCTATGATCTACCTGAGGTTTTCACAGAGAGCAAGGCTAGTACAAGAGTGATGAGAAGCTCAGACACAATACTTGACCTAAATACATTATGTAGAGCTGGGTGTCTGTTAAATAGGTCAGGCTTGGTGCTTAAAAGTTATGCAAAACTTATTTCTGACACAAAGGAGATATGTCACTAGTCAGGCTGTATAAAAATCAGTTTTTAGGCAAGAAAATTTTTCTCATCACTAGGGAAAAAAAGAACTGTGGCTATACATAACATGTCTTAAATACTATACTACACTTGTCATATGTCTTTAGGCCATAGAAAATAATGAAAGCAATGGGCTGATGAAATGTCTAACAATTCTGTGATTCATTTAAGAGACAGGATTTCTTTGAACGCTGCTATAGAAATTCCTTTTCTTTTAGCAAAAGTAAATGGGATTTTGAAAGTGTATGGTTCTCACTACTAAACCGAGGCCTACCTTCATGAGATGCAGATTTCACTGATTGCTTTTCTTGGGGATGAAATGTGGAGAGCTGCACCTCATCAGGTGGGTGTGCTCATTTACCTCCACCCCTACTCCAGACAAACTGGTTCTTGCTTGCTGTGGGCTCATCTGCTAAGGGATGCGAGCCACACTTCATGCAACACCAAATAAAATGAAGATTTCCAAAACATCTTTTTCATGTCTGAACAATAATATTTAATAGTGCTAAGGTTTCTGCTTGACCAATGGGCTTCAAATATCACCATTGTTCCTCAAAGTGTCATCCCATAGTAGCAGCAACATTGACCAGACAATTGTAAGAATGCAAATTATAATACCGTAAAATATATTGAATGAGTACTCTAAAATTAGGAGGGATACAGCCATTCCTGCTTTCACTGGTCCTCCAGTTTGAAAAACTCTCAATTAATCTATCAAGAACATAGCCTGATATTAGATACAATCCCAACTTAAAAAAATAACTCTGAATTATCTTTAAAATTGGGGACAGACAAGAAGATAAATGAAAGAAAGTTCTAAACTCTCATATTAGCCAAACTCAAGCTCTTCCTTTAAATAAGTTTCTTCTAAACAATGGGCAAGTACAATGTTAATAAGAGGCCTCCAAACCCTTGTAAACTTGAACTTGATCACTATTAAAAACTCTCAGGGGGTTTGCTTTCTCTGTTTCTGGACATATGAATTATAGCTGGAGATTTGACAAAAAATCAAAGCAAACAGTGCAGACCACCAGCTCATTATCTGGTTTAACCCTCAGGAATTAAAAAAGTATACAGCATCTAATAAAGCAGAACATTCATGGTAATTTGTAGGTTTCTTTAAAAAAAACTTATCTTAAAGAATGAATCTTCACAGATAGGCACTGGGGAATACAAATCCCCAAGTCCCCACAGATTTGTTAGCATAAGTTTGAATGTTTGGTCTTTATCAGCAGCTTTACATGCTAAAATACAATTAGATGTTTCAGGTTCCTTGATGAAAGGCTGTTTTCACCTCTCACCTCATTACCCTCCACAGGCTGAGTAGGTTTAGCTTAATGTATTTGAGTTCCATTACTGAGAGCACAGACTCTTATGATTTTGCATGATTGAATGATATTCATTAAAGAAACAGGAAATGAAGTATATGCAAATTTGAAGCAAGCTAATAAAAATATTTAAAAGATTAAAAAAAACAACTTTATCTGTTCCCCATGACATTCTGAAAACAAAACTTCAAGCACAACATATTCCAGCTGCTCAACTACTACAATCCACTCTGGAAAACAGCATCCACCTTACTGACACACCTGCTTGACAGCAGAGAGGAGGCAGCAGAGCCTGTATGAGGAGATGCAAAGGTATAAAGTAAATGCCTTCCTTTGTTTCATTTTATCACACTATACTCTCAAACAGGTTTTTCCTACTAACCAATATCTTCAACTTCACAGAGATGACTCACATACCGGTAGCTTCTGAGTCAAATGCAGCTCTGCTAGGCCCAGAGATTAGTTTTTTCTCTCTCTGACCTAGTGAATGCAGCAGTGCCTTACACATTTGGTATTTCTACCCTTAAGTCTTATGTCTTAACACTTTATTCCCTCATGCTCATAATAATACCAGGCAAAGTGACAAAAATAAGTCTGCCCTTAATTTGCATATTACAAACAAAATACATACAATGCCATGGCCGCTTTTATTGCTTTGTTATTTCATCATTATTCACCACAGTTCTTGCCTTCATTTGCAGAGTTTGGGTTTTAATGTAATGGCCATTCAATAAAAATGTTGCTTTTAAGGGTTTGCATATCATCCCATTTTCTCTTCAACCCTTCAGCAACCATATGGCAAGCAATCAGGTCTGCAATCACTAGGTCTATATTATGTAGAGCATGATTTCAGCATTATGCTATTACCCATCTGTTTCTGTAGAAAAAGACATGAACCCATGTATAAGAGGTCAGTGGTTTCATTGCACACCATATTCCAGAAATCTATCTCTGTTCACTTGAGATCACTTTTGTGATTTACTCTAGTCTCCAAGCCAGACTTTCTCTCTTGCTCTCTCTTCTTAAAAAAAACGAAAAGAAAAGAAAAAGAAATACAATCATCACAATTTGTCTGACTGTTGTAGAAAATTATTTGCAACTATCAGAGTAGGCTCTTAAACTTTCTTCCTTAAGGATATTTATCCCAAGATTCTGCACTTTAAAAAAAAATGTGGTTCTGAAAAGAAAAAATCAATTTTACCTGCTTTTATATTTTTAACCGTCTACACAATAAAAATGAAAGAATTTTCCAGCAGAAATAGGCATAGAACAACAAATGAAGTTTAGGTTTCTGCCTCCTATTTGGGAGATTCTAACACTAACCTAGATCAGCTATTTTTTTCTAGGCTCAAGGAAAATATACCTATCCATATGCACATTTTAGGAATATATGTCTGCCCTATAGATTCACATATATGAATATGAGAAATATTCTGCTGTTTGTTAAGAACACTTGTGATTAACTTCAGACAGAATCAACTAAATCTGTGAAAAGATTAAAAGTTGGAATTCAGCATATTCTAATAAGCTAATGAACTTGCTACAAATATTTCCACATCTTCTCTACTACATCAAAATATCATTGGACTGAAATTGACTTAGGAAGAACTATAGGAATATAACAAATGTGCATGAAGTCTGAGGTGAGGAGCTATAAAATCTATTTGGGCTAAATATTGGCTCCATACAGATGTGATTTCCTGCCCTGTTTTGAGGTTCTTGATCCTGGCTGCATTTTGGATTCAACTGGAATGGTTTAAAACATGTAATACCTGGGCCTGAACCTAAGTGATTCTGAAGTCATTTGAATGTAGCATAGACAGGTGGAGTTTTCAATGCTACAGCCATCTCTGTCATATACTCTAGACTGATGATCACTGGTCAAACAGAATTTCATCAAAGATTATCCCATTTCATTCCATCATTTTGAAAAATTCAATGACAGAGTGGGCTGTAAATATGACAGAAAATAACAAAAAGTGTAAATATTCAGGGTAAGAAATTACAGGATGATGGCCATCAATTACAGAATGAATTCTATTGAACAACAAAAGTAATAATAGTGGTAAAACTTACAGTTCTATTTACAAATACCAAGAAAACTAAATAGGATATGTAAGAACAATGTTTAAGCTGGAACTTTAGTAAAATATTTCCAAATTTAATTAAAGTTTCACACTTAAGAAAAATTATTACAATATAATACTTTATCCATTCTTGTCAACATTATTGAAAAGGGAGAGAAAATGCATTGATTATATATTGATATAATTATTATTTAATAAAAGAAGTCCAAAAGGAACTGAACTTTCTTACAATACAAATCAGACATATAATAATATTAAATAATTTTAAATATTCAAAGAAAGAAGAAGGGGCTGGGGAGATGGCTTAGCGGTTAGGCGCTTGCCTGTGAAGCCTAAGGACCCCGGTTCAAGGCTCAATTCCCCAGGACCCACGTTAGCCAGATGCACAAGGGGGCGCACGCATCTGGAGGTTGTTTACAGAGGCTGGAAGCTCTGGAGCACCCATTCTCTCTCTTTCTCTCTCTCTCTCTCTCTCTCTCTCTCTCTGCCTCCTTCTCTCTGTTCTCTCAAATAAATAAATAAATAAATAAATAAAAAAGAAAGAAGAAGAAAATATTTCAGTAGTGGAAGTTAAAGAAGTTTCCATAACTAGTCTTAAAATTTGGCTTTGCTCTTTGTGGCATGAGGAACAGGGAAAAGCATGGTGATTTATGTAAGCTTTATCTCCATAAAAAAGAAAGCACAGCAGCTATTCAATTGAGACAAGGGTTTTCTGGTAGTGAATTTTGGAAGGTTTTTCAGCATGGATATCACAGAGGTAGCACTGACTAGAATAATGGACACTGTCCTCAGCAATCTCCCTGTGAAATCACTACCCCGCTCTTCATTGATTTTATGTACTTTCCTTCTAGTGACTCCTCCTCATGTTTTATTTCCACATTATCATTTTGCTATCTTTATGTCATTTTGTTATTTTCTTTAAAGTAGTATATAAACCTCATAAGCCACATTTAATCTTTCAGAAATTACAGAGGAGGGGCTAGAGAGATGGCTTAGTAGTTAAGGTACTTGCCTGCAAAGCAAAGGACCCAGGTTTGATTCCCCAGGGGCCACGTAAAGCCAGATGCACAAGGTGGCACATGTGTCTGGAGGTTTTTCTCATTGGCTAAAGGCCCTGGTGCACCCATTCTCTCTCTCTCTCCCTTTTTCTCTCTCTCACTCTCAAATAATTAAAAAGTATGAAACATAAAAAAGTAAAAAAGAAATTACAGAAGGTAGAGGAAGCAGATAAATATTACATTTAAGGAGTTAATAATGAAGTGTTAATCTGTCACCTTTAGAAGGAAGGTAGTGCTTTATTGACAGTCTAGCTAGTCAGTTGAGATTCCTGATGACTATGGGCCTCTAAGTTCCACTTGTGCTCCTCAGATACAGCAGTCAGTACTCTAAGCATTGGAGTTCTTGCCATTCCTTCTCCAACTCTAATTTATGTATGAGTCATTCCCTAAAGAAAAAGATTCTAAATCTAGGGTTAGGTTTGAGATTATGCATTGGCAACAAGCTACTTCCTGAGTGATACTAAATCTGTCAATCAGTAAACAAACAATGGCAGACGGTAATGGAAGAGGCTACATTCTAATCAGGGAGCTGGTGATCAACATTGCTCACTGGAAGTCAACAACCATGGTGAAACAAGTGAGTAAGGTAAGTGGAGGGTTTCATTTTGCTGAGAACACTGTGAAATCTTGCTATATTAACCTCATGCAAGTGTTCTGCTTAGCTGTTAGTGCTCTTGGTTCCTTGTCTCAAATCAGTTTGCACCCTGGTATTAATTATTTGCTACTTTTTTTTTTTCCTGGTCAACTGAGAGAGTAAGGTTCTTGAAAGAAAGTATTTTGCTTACATCCCTTTTGTCTACTTTCTTCAGTCAGCAGTGGACATAGGTGCTGTACACAATGGCTGGGTTTCAATACATATCAAACTTACTTAGTTTCAAAAGCTTTCCATTCGTCTGTGAATTGATTAGCCATTTCTTGAGAGCATAACTGTCTGTTGAGTTGACAAAAATGAGGTCAACAAATAGAAGTCCTAAAGAGAAAAATAATAAATTGAAAATACTATGCCCTTGTGTGTCCTCTGAGAAGCAATATCAAGGGGTAACTGGAATAGCCTTCATACCACAGCATAGTCTGAATGTGAGGGAAGGAGGGCAGTGTAGAAGCTTCCTAGCCTGTTGGGCTAGAGAAGGCTCTGCAAGCCTAGAGAAGTTCTCATGAGATCTAAAAGTTTTAGAAACAGCCCTGACTTACTGTGTCCAAGTATAATGACTGGTTAAGGCATGTAGAAGGCATGGTTTGGTACAAATTCAGAAGTAGAATTCAGATCACAGCAGCTGGGTTCCTTGGCCAATTGTATTCCCTGTAGTTAGAATGTGTAGCTACAATCTTAAGGCTGGCATGGGCACTCTCTAGTCTAGTTTTTGATATACTTATGAGACTATGTGGTGGTTTGATTCAGGTGTCCCCCATAAACATAGGTGTTCTGAATGCTACGTTCCCAGCTGATGGAGATTTGGGAATTAAAGCCTCCTGGAGGTGGTATATTTTGGGGGGCTGGCTTATGGGTGCTATAGCCAGTTTCCCCATGCCAGTGTTTGGCACACTCGCCTGTTGCTATTGTCCACCTTATGTTGGCCAGGGGTTGATGTCCACCCTCTGCTCATACCATCATTTTCCCTGCCATCTTGGAGCTTCCCCTTGAGTCTATAAGCCAAAATAAACCCCTTTTTCCTAAAAGCTGCTCTTGGGCAGGTGATTTCTGCAGCAATGCGAACCAGACTACAACCGTATAGTTGGAACTGAGGAGTCATTTGCTGATAGGCACTTGATGTGTGGCTTTGGCCTTTTGGAGCTGATTTTCAAGAGGAATGTGGATGAATTTGAAATCTTGGCCTAAGAGACATCTTGTAGTGCTGTAAGTACAGCTTGACGGACTATTCTGGTCAGAGTTGAAAGACCTGAATGCAGTAAGAACTATGGAATGTGAGGTGTGGCTCATGATGGGGAAAAAGAGCTTTGCTTGGACTGGACTAGAAGCAGTTTGTGTGAGACGCTTACTGTTATGCTGATGTCCTGAGAACTTGTGCAGTGTTGCATTGTATAGAAATGGACTGGTATATGCAGAGGGATATAGCACAGAAAAAATGAAATCTTTGGGCCTAAGCTGCTGCCTGTTCACCTGCAATTGTTTGAGAGGTTACAACCTTTGAGATTAGGCCAGATGACCTGCACTGGGGCAACAGGAAGCATGTAGACTCTTTTGAAGGGGCCTGAGTGCTCAAGGAATGTCCTCTTCTTAAAAATCTGCTTTATTTTCTCCCTGTATTAACAAATTGGCACCCTACCTGGTATTGAGGAGTATAAGAAATGCAGGAAATACAGGGTCATTGAGTTTGAAACACTGTCTTGTGTTTTGGAAATTGCCATGGGCAGTGTGAAGCAGGTTTGCTGGATGCCTGCATGGAGACCTGATGGAGCCGTGAGGATGAACCATGGCTTACAGTGGAGACCCAGTGGAGATGCCAGGACCATGATATGGCTGCCAAGAAGAGCTGCTGGTCCTGGATGAAGTTTCCTAGGACTGTGAGTAGCCTAGCTGGAGGGACAGAATTGGAATACCAGAGATTTGTTGCTGGTTAGAATTATTGGACTTGGAGATTAGTCACTGACTAGAATTGTTGGACTTGAAGCTACAGAATTTGATGTTTGCTCTGGTTGTTTTAAATCTTGTATTGGCTGAATATTTTTTTGCTCTGCCAATGCAATCTTTGGTAGTGTGAATGTTTATTCTGTGCCATTATGGGTTTTGGGAGGATTTTTTTTTTTTTTTTTTGGTGTTATGGCTCAGTTAAAAGACCTTGTACTATGGGGATGTTTGAACATCATTAGGATTGATAAAAAAATATATATATGGGGACTTTTAAAGTTAGACTGAATGTACTGCATTTTATCATGGATGGTTATCAGTTTATGGGGGCCAGAGGCAGAATGTGGTGGTTTGACTCAGGTGCCCCCCATAAATGTAGGTGTTCTGAATGCTAGGTTCCTACCTAATGGAGATTTGGGGATTAAAGCCTCCTGGAGGTAGTGTATTGTTGGGGCAGGCTTATGGGTTTTATAGGCAGTTTCCCCATGCCAATGTTTGGCATACTTGCCTATTGCTATTGTCCACCTTATGTTGGCCAGGGGGTGATGTCCATCCTCTGCTCATGCCATCATTCTCCCTGCCATCATGGAGCATCCTTTCAAGTCTGTAAGCCAAAATAAACACTTTCCCCCCAAAAGCTGCTCTTGGTTGGGTGATTTCTGCCAGCAATGTGAACCTGACTGCAACAGACTACTATAGACTTTTGACACACTGAAATGTGTTAGTCGATACAAAGAGTATTCTAATTTGAGAGCTGCATAAAAATAGTGAAAGTGTGGTTATCACTGTCATCAAACCCATCAGAAACAGTCAATATCCTTAATGAAAACATACAAACCTTAATGCAAGAAAGTATAGCTAGATACTATGCCCAAGAGATTACATTATTCACTCAAGTTACAGAAACTCATGAACTTGCTTTTAGATACTCTCGGGCTAAAAATGCAGATACCTTAAGCAAATGAATGCTTGAATCTAAAACTTTGAGTTGTTTATTCTTAAACATCATTTATAAGGCCAGAGAGATGGCTCAGGGGCTAAAGCACTTGTGCTGTGTGAGAACCCGAGTTTAGATCCCCATAGTCACTTAAAGTTGTACTTGTAGCATACATCTCTAATGTTTAATGTATCAAAGTGGAAGGTGAAGACCAACACTGGAGGTTGTCTTCTGAAGTCCACACACATGGTACAGCATGTGTACACCTACACTTTTACACACAAATATACACATTATAAACAACACATATATTTAATATAATCCAATGTTATTTTTGAATAAATTCACAATAGATTCAAAGTTGGAAACACCTTAAAGCATATTATTTTAGGGCTTAATTCAGTCCCTTGTGCATGTTAAAGAGGTGCTCCATCATTGGGCCACATCCTTCATCCTTAAGATGTATTTTACTTTTATTTCTTCATTACTTATTTAGTATTTTCCTTCATATGCATTTCCTAGTCCCATAAAATTAATTGGGATAATTTAAAAATAGTATACACTTAATATGTCTAAAATAAATATGTCTTAATTGATTATAACGTCCATTTGTTAAGACATAGCTATGTAGAAATTGATATGAGTCAATATTTCATGTTTTTGGAAAAAGTAAATGATAATTCTATACTATCTGATCACTATTTTGCGGATCAGTATTAAATGCATGCGGGGACATTTTAACTTCAATTTGCTATACCAATCAAATTTTATAATGCATTTCATTTGGTTGCATGCAATGCCATTCTGTGACCAGCTATGAATCAGCTTCCCCTGAGTACAGACATGATCACCCAGTTAGATGTTCAAAGAATTTGGATGAACACATTTTCAGGTCTCATGGATTGTCCATTCTGATGCTCAAGGAGGTACAAGGCAGGTTAGAAGGGCACTGTCATAGTTAAACTGTTTGATCCCTGCTGCTGCTTCCCCAAGACACGGAAATAAAAGATGCCTGCGGCTCGTCTATCATCCCATTTTGTCTTATTTTAAATGTGATGGCCTAACCTCTCACACAAACAGCAGGGAACTTTGAACTCTTCAGAATTCATTTAAAAGTATTCAGCTCAGTATTTGTTAATGATATAAACTTGCTCCATCACTGAATTTACGAAAGACACAATAAATCTGATATTATTTACAAAACCAGAAGATTTTTTTTTGCTCTGAAATTAGACAATAGATTTTAAAGACAAAAATCTCTTAAATAAGATCTCTAGACATGAAGAACCAGAGAAACCTTGTTTCAAAGCCTAATTCTTGTGGAAAGGTCAAACTCCAAAGAATACTGTGTGTGTGTGTGTGTGTGTGTGTGTGTGTGTGTTCAGAAGACTTGAGAAAAAGACAGAGGAAAGCCACATTTTGCTATTAATGAGTATCTTCCCCATGTGTGCATCTCCTAACAACTGTATGAACACCTTGTGTTCATCAAAATTAAACATTTTATAAATTGGACTAAGAAACCAAACAAGATGATTATAAACTGCCTTCCTGTTATACTATACCAAGTGCAAACAGGAATTCCAAAACAAACAAATAAATAAAAAAAGAAACAAAAGAAAGTTTCATTTAGAGAAACTACAGACAAGTGAGTTATTTTCACATTTAAATAGCATCACTGCAATTATATAATTCACAATAAAACATAAGAAAATGGGAAAATAAAAAGTTATGTTGAAGAGAGACTCAAATACAAATCAATACAATTATAGTCTAGTTTATTACTCTAAATTTCTTTCTTGCCTGCTCCCATAAAATTGGAGCATTGGAATTTTGCAAAACAGTACTGTGGGGTGAGTCTTTAAATTATAACCATGGGTTGTAATTCCCAAAATAACTAACTTTCATAGGATTATGTTTTACAATGACATGGACTTAATTAAGTAATAAGAATTATAATCACAATAACTATATGAAAGCTTCAAGAAGGTAATATCCCTCTTCAGACAAATCCTTTGACACTGAATTGCTAATTCTGTAACAATGGCAAATATATGGTATGTCTGTTGTCTCCACCACATGGTATGTGTTGGTAATCAATGAGGAGATACTTGCAGTTAATCTCAGACTTATCTCAAAAGTCTCAATATAGAACCAGAATCAGCCTCTGCCAATCACTAGGATGTGGCAGGTGATTTGAAACCTATGTGCACTGCTGACTAAGAGTGGGTATTCTTTGGAAATTCAACAGAGCAACTATTTACATAGTTGCTGATATTATTCTGCAAGAGTGTGTGTGTGTGTGTGTGTGTGTGTGTGTGTGTGTGTGTGTGTGTTGGGAAGAAGAGGCTGGGAAAGATTGGCAGTCTCATGTGTATATATTCTACCAGGAAAGATGCTAGAATTCTTTCCTACAACATCCCCTCCAAACCTAGCACTATACTTGCCTTTGGGACTAGCATGTACTTCATGATGTTTTACTTTTAAACAATGGGGGCTAGGGCTTAGTGGTTAAGGTACTTGCCCGCAAAGCCAAAGGACCCAAGTTCAATTCCCCATGACCCACATAAGCCAGATGCATAAGGTGGCGCATGCATCTGGAGTTCATTTTCATCAGCTGGAGGCCCTGGTGTGCCCATTCTATCTCTCTATGTTCCTTTTTCTCTCTCAAATAAATAAACAAATATAAAAATATTTGAAAAAAATGGATCTGGGGCCAGGACTACAGTTCATTGGTCGAATCCTTGTAGAGAATGCCTAAAGTCTTCGGTTTCATTCTGAGCACTATTAAAGAAAACTGAGTTTATCGGCATGTCTTGTGCCATATTTGTCCTTCCTTGTTTGTTGATTACAATAACACATTTTGATCCCAATTAAATAAAACTTAGAAACTATGTCAGCAAAGGTAATGGGTGATCAAGTATAGAGATACTGTCTGGCAATCTCCAATCTGCAGCTTTAAACACAAAAAGCTTGAAACAGCTTTTCATAACTTGTCATAGCAAAACCAGACCTGAACTAATTTCAAGAAGATTCTTTGAAGCTTTATTTATCCAATTCTGTGAATATTCATACTCTGCAGTGTACATGCATGGCTGTTTGATTGTAGGGTGCTGCCCAGACCCAGCTGGAGATATGGTACAACCTGGGGTATGTGCACCATATTACCTTTCTAAAATACAATTTCTCAATACAGGAATACACCTTTCCCAGAGGTTTTGGTTAAGAGATTTTAAACCTGCCTGAGTCAACTTCCTATGACTTAGTCTCTGATCTATTTCACAAATGAGCTATATCACTTAGTCTAATTCAATAATATCTAAAGAAGAGACATTTGGAAGACATTATGCTCTACCCATCAACCATGATGCCACATCAGTTCATTTCATATTATGAAGTGTTGAGATGATGGTTCTGGGCTTTTAATCCCTTTGGGAACATATTTCCTATCCTTTACCTTTAAAGGTATTTCAATCTGTGTGAGGCCACTGGAAATTTCATACCCCTCTACCAGATTTCAGAGAAAATCTCATGTTAAAGGCTGGTTAAAGAATATTAGAATTTTATTTGACCCTCAATGTTTCTACACATACATAGCAACACACTGTACCACAGTAAACTACTGTATTCCCTTGATGACCTGACTTCATTGAAAATACTAATATACACATATGAAAGAAATGCATTTTGTGAATTATTTTTTAATGTCATGAATATTGAAGAAAAAATTTGATCCTTACAAAATGTAAAAGAAATCTGATTTTCAATTTTTAAGAGCCAGAAGTTGACAAAAACATTTAACAGAGTCTCTTTAAAAGCTTGCAGCATTATTCACTCAGCCTTTACCAAATGCATTCCTTTTTGCATAAATGTGCCACCTCCTAGCAATGCAGTTTATTGTCACATATGATGGGTAACAGACCTGTTTGTACTGTCACAGTGGCCAATAAAAACTAAGCTGGAGTCTCTTCATTTTAAACCTAAAATAAATAACTAGATTTCACTTAAACCTCCCTGTGTGAATCACTGCAATGGTCCTAGAGTATTCACTTTAGCTGCTTATAATGCCCAACTACTTAGGAATGAGGAGTGTCGTGTGTTTACTGACTCTGATCCTCCCATCAGTAAACTGATTCCGTGATAAAACGGAAAGGGCCTTGTACTATTTGCATTTTTACTCAGTTTAGTCACAGATCACAAAATAAATTAGTAAATTGAGCAACAAGGCTTCCCATTTGCAAAACCCTAATGTATGAAGTAATCATCAATGTTTAAATTCACAAATCCCTATAAATGTACTAATTTCCCTGTCAACTAGTGAAAAACTAACTGGCTGCAGTATCCATTCAGAATCCCCTCTATGCCTATGCACATGGCTATGTTTGAATTTGTAATTAAAAACATACAGTAAATGAATGTGTTGTATAAGGGAATTTCCTGGTGCCCACCCCCTAAACATTTAAGGCACAAGATGAACATTTTGTGGGAGGGCATTTAAGAACAAGGATCAAGGATACTGCTAGTGTCCAAATCTACTTAAGGTCAATGTACACTGAAGCAGCAGTGTCTGTAAGGGAGCAGCTCCTTTGGCCAGTGTGGCAACCCAAGCAATCACCACTCAAGACAAAATCTCCACTCCTTAGAAATGGCAGACTCACTCACGTCAAATGCTACCAAAAGTTTAAGCTATTGCACTAGTGCTGGAGTGACTCAGAACACTAATATTCTCCTGAATGGAAAACTTGATCAAAGACTTAAAGACCAAATTGTTTCAAATCTGCATGCATGTTTCTGAAACACAGTGCTTCAGGCAGTCTCTTATCACAGAGACCTTCCCACATGGAATACTTAGCTTAAGGACAGAGAATAAATATCAGTCACTGCCACTAACGTGTAACTGGCACCCAGGTACACTTGGGTTTGTAAGCCCTAATCCAGAGCCTTATCTACCACTTCAGCTCTTTGTACAAGAGGGGCTTTGGGTGCAATCAACCCAGATTTCTGTGGTAAGAAAGCCCACGCCAAATGTTTGGGCCACTTAACATGAGGTAAACAGTCCAGAAAGCACAGAAGGCTCGGGGTTTGCCTCAAGCTATGTGATATCCTAATATCACCATATAGCATAAAGTACATAACTTTAAATTTTTGTAATAACACTATCAGGTAACTAATTAAAAATAAAAAATGAAGCTAAATCAAAGTTGGGCAGAGGGGAGCCAATACCCAAGCTACTTGATTTTAAAACATCCAATTTATTCTGTTTTAATCCAAATCATGGAATCCCAGAATCAAGTCAAGAGTGGAGTTCATCTGCTGAAATGAAAGCATTGGGCAAAACTGTTTTTGTTTTCATTGTGCCTCATTTCTACCAATGGTATGAGATCAAATGTGCCATGAGGGACAGGGCCTAAGACATAATGTGGAGGTTAATATGAACACAATTTAGACAAAGTAGCTTACAATATTATCAATAGCTACTCTGTAGTAACCATAGGTTTAAAACATATTTTAGGGCTGGAGAGATGGCTTAGCAGTTAAGCGCTTGCCTGTGAAGCCTAAGGAACCCGGTTCGCGGCTGGATTCTCCAGGACCCACGTTAGCCAGATGCACAAGGGGGCACATGCGTCAGGAGTTTGTTTACAGTGGCTGGAAGCCCTGGCGCGCCCATTCTCTCTCTCTCTTTCTTTCTCTCTCTCTCTCTCTCTCTGCCTCTTTCTCTGTTACTCTCAAATAAATAAATAAAAATGAACAAAAAAAATTTAAAACATTTTACTTTACACATAAAAGCTCTCATAGATAAAAATGAATAAATAAATCTTAGCAGCAAGAATGTATACTTACCTAGTGAGGTATTTTCTTTATGTGTTATTAAAAATATAGATGAAAAACTGTTACATGAGATTGATATACATTGCTTCTGAAATGTAATGTGACTCCAAATGCTCTTGACCCAAAAGTAAAAAGACAATAAGCAAAAGCAGAAACAACACAGTGCTGCTGTATTCATCCTAACACATTCCTTCCCAATGCTCATCTCATCTCTTCACTGGGCTACTCCTCAACAATCATGGTCAGCTAAGTGTTGTTAATCCTTTTAGCAAGCACTAATAATTATGCATTAGTAGAAATAACATTAAAGCCTTTTTCCCAAATAATCACATATATAATGGATGTGTCTTTTAAAAGTTGTTTACAGCTAATTAACCAATGAATAATTGTTTTCTCTTTCTGAACAGGGAGAGCTTATCTTAGAGTAACAGTTAAAAATGCTTTTTCCCCCAGTTTTACAGATGTTGTTAGCAATTAAAACTGTTAAAACACTATTAAAAAGAAATCCTTGTATTACAGGGCCCACCCAGCCCAGTTGTTTTGGTTTCACAACCACTACATCTTTTAAAAAATAATTTCCAGCTTTAAGGGGTCTGGGGGCCTCCAACCCAACAGACCCCTCTCCTAACAGTTCAGATCCTTTAGTATCACAATACAGTTTGCTTGTTGCTATATGACTAGTTTAATTGTGGGCCGTAATAAAGGTCATAATTAATATCGCAACACAGACACTAACAAACAATTTTAAATTGCCAGTATAATCAAATGATGCAAACATCTATGAGCTACAAAAGTTCATTGCTGCAACTGACAATTTCTTAATTGTATCCAGTCATTCATGGAAATTTTATTAACATCGAACTGATGTATCCTGCCCTTACTCTGTCACAACACCAGGGATCTAATTTCATTATTTTCCACAAGATTTGCTTGACTACTGCCATGATTCTAATATTGCTTCAGTCCAGATGTTTATGCTATTTAAATTAGGAAGAAAAGGCTTTTGGGTAAACACAATTAAAGAAGTTTTTTTTCAAATTTGGTTTAACAAACTTCTTTTAATTAATACATATAAGCTGCAATGCTGAGTTTTTTTCACTGGTTTTATGTTCATTCCCTACTGGGTGCAACATACATCGTATATACAGCTGCAGCTAAGTATAAATACCTTTCAGATTTTCATTCACATCTGAGTGCTCATTAAAGTGAAAGATACAAGTACATGAGTCACTTTAAACAATCTTTTGTGGTGCCCACAACGAGTTATTTGTGCACAAACATGCTTCACAAATACACATTTGCCTATATAACATATGAAGTTAAATCTGATACCTGTTCATCTTCACAATCCTTTTTTAAACAAAATAATCCCATAATAATAAGTTAATTTAATAATCATTAGTATTCTCTGAAACTGAATGGTATATTCAATGAATTGAGAAGCTGTAGGAAAAACAAACAAAAGAAACTCCATTAATGGATTGCTGGCGTAATTTGTTTACGTGGGGTGGGGGTGGAGCTTCTGAAACTCATATGACCATCTAATAGGAGATGAGTTCTAATATATGTACAAGATCTTTGTTTTCTTAAGTCATCATTTCCCTCATTGGCTTTCTCACAAGTGATTGTTATTACTCAACCAATGTTGACATTTTATTGAGTAAGAGAAAGAAAGGATAATACATTTAAATCACCTTTGGAAAAAGTCAAAATGATAATGCATAGCAAATGGACACTGTTAAACATCAAATTTGAGAATAAATATGAGGTAAATGATCACCATAGACTCTAGGAAAACCCATCTCTCCTATTTAACAGTATATACAGATGCTCTAGAATGAATTAGGAATATCTTTGGCCTTTCACTATTTTTTTAACAAAAAATTAGTCTGAAATGCAGGCCATCTGATTAAATGGCAATGTTTTCATGCAAAACAGACCCTGAAAGATTTTTTATATCTGTTAGAATATTAGCAAAAAGAGTTTTAACCTTACCTTGCTTTAATATGTTATTTCAATTCTGATATCAGCACAATTATATAACTTCAATTGCTGTTGAAACTCCTCCAAATATATTTGAGCAAGTACAATAAAATGTCCTCCAAGATCTAGGCTTGAAATGTTTCAATATTTCACAAGTGTAGGGATATTCACAAACAACCACAGCATCTGCTAGCACTCTGAAATCATGCCTTCTACCATTTATCTCGAAGAGGTGAGAATTTTCTCAATCTATAAAATCTTTTTCCCATCAGGAGCTAGAAGAGGCATCATATCTCTTTATTGATGGGTTGCTCTTGTTGCTAGTATTTCCCTTTGACTACACTAATTAGTAGTGACTATTTCTTGAACCTGACATTACTTAGGAAATCCACCTGCTTAAAAAAAAAAACCATTGATTCAAACACTTCCCCAATATTAATGACTTCAGAATAAAATGATGGTGGCTCCCTCATTGTCTCCTATAGAATTCAAGTAAAAATTCAAGCTTAAACTCAGGACCTTGTTGGGATTGGGGGGGTTGTTTATTTATTATATTATTACTATTTTCCTGAAGGGAAGAACAATAGGTCTTCTCATTTCCACAAAATAATTGCAGAAAAGAGAAACAGAAAAACAACTTACTGTCTCTACTTTCAAAAGACTTCTATTAAAGCATATGTGGCTTTTGTGGGAAAAGACAGAGAGTTCATGACAGGCATAATTCATGTGGATTACTGAACAAACTTGGTCAGTGTGAGCTCTGTACCTTTAAATATTAGGGGTTTTTCCCCCCTTGAGCTCTCTGTTTTAGAAAGCTGTGTTTGGCAAAGTTTCCAAGTATACCATGTCAATTTTATAAAAACTAAAAATATTGTTGAAAAATATTATTCCAAGAACATACGTAAAATTATAAATATTCAGCACATCAAGCTTTTGATATACTTTAGTGCACATGAACTGAGTAGCTGTCAAAATTACAACAGGCAACTCAAGTAATTATGCAGATTTATGCAAAACATTAACAAGAAGAATTAAATGCACAAATGAGGTGGCTACACTTGAATTGTTAAGATTATGAATAATTACCATGAATCTTTTTGCTCTTAATATAACTTGTTTTTGATAAACAAAGCCTTAATTATCAGAATACTTTTGAGAATTTTGGTGACCTTCATTAATCTTACAAAACAAGTCTCTTGTGTTCTGCATTGTAAAAGGCACATGCTCAGAATAAGTACACAAAACCTTGGGAGAAGCATATGTTAATGGCTACTACAACTGAGGAAGAATACCTCTGGTTTCAGGTACATGGCATTCTGCACACGTAGCCAAAATAACACTGAGAACTAGAAGGTATGTTCAGCTGGAAGAAAAAAAATCTGCTATGGAGCTATGAAAGGAGGTTGGAGGAATAGCAGAAACTCTGAAAAAGTCTATCAATTTTATAAAATATTGGGTTAATTTTGAAACAGAAGGAAAATAGCAACCTATTAATTCTTCCTTTCTGAGATGCAATGAGTTCAATAAATCATTTCTAAAACAACAAAGTATTGAAAACCTTTTGTCATAATTCTAACATGTACCTCTGAGCCATCAATTTTCCTTAGGCAAATAGCACTCCCAGAGATGATGGAAGCTACACTGCCACCTGGATTAGTAGGCACAATTTTCTGAATGTGTTCTTCACATTCACTCAGCACCACCAGTAATTTTTACTCTGTCCTCCTTCTCTCTGATAAGCGATGGGACCTCTTCATGTCCCCTCAGTTAATTTCAGAATTAATTTGCAATGCTGTCATCAACACTGTAACAATTCACTGAGCAACAGTTGTGATTCCTCATAACACTGTCAAACTCCCAGCTGCCACGGCGGCAGGCTGCGCTGCCCTGCTTCAGACACCCTGCTTTGGGACTGGTGGAGGAGAAGGACTTTGGAAGCATCTAGGCTTTAAAGATACCCACAATATCTCTTCCCTGGAGAGCAAGCTGTCAGATCAGTGGCGGTTTTGTCATTAAAACACACACACACACACACTCCCATACATTTGGATTTGTTTGGGTAAATGTCAAATAGCTTTGATGAATAAAAATTAACTTTAGGAGGTCACACTAAGACAGGGTACAAGCTTGCACTTTAAGAATGGTTGTATCTTTATATATCATTACATGACAAAATAGACTAGGCCAGGAAGGTCTAAATATCTCAGGAACACTACAGATTGTGCAATGACTCAAAGGAACAGACAGTAAATACTGCTAAATTATGCCCAGACAAGTTAATAATTCTCAAACATATTTCTGAAGACCATCCTGGCTAAAACACATTACCAGCACATTGCCAAGTCCCTGCCTGCTGTCCCAGAAACTTTTAAGACTTAAAGAGAGTAACTTATTTAAAATGATTCCCCCCCCCCCCCTTAGGACTGCATCCAAGTCAACAGAAAAGTAGCCGCCTGGGACAATCTGCTCCCAAGTCTGTCCCTCATCTCATCACATGTGTGACTGTGCTATTGGAGTCACACTGGTGGCCCCACACTGCAGAAACACAGAAGGGTTGACCAAGAAAAGAAATGAAAGGAAAGAAAACCCCTTTTCAAATTCAGAACAAAAAGACTACTTTTTTTTAAATAGGAGACATTTCTCAAAGAACTTGGCCTAGATCAATAAAGTAATAATAAGATCATTTCCTCCTTCACCAAAACAAAAAAAGTAAAGCTAGACTTGCTAGTTCTAGCAAGGAATATTTTTTCTTCTACTTACCAGCAGTTCATTGGCAGGCTTTGCCATCAGTTCTCACAATTTGTGATAGAGTATTCAATGGTATTCTCGTTTCCTGCCCCAAACCCCAATGTGCAAAACACACACACACACACACACACGCACGCACGCATGCACGCACGCACACACAACACACACTTTTTGATTTTCTGGTCCCTAGCAAATGAAGTGTAGAGATGGGTACAACTCAATACTGCCAGGATGGTGATTTCTACTCTGTGACAGGTAAAGGCAGCTTCCCAATATATTATTTGGCAAAATAGAATAGAGGGAGGACATTTCGATTCAGGTTGGGAAATCTATGTGCATGCTTATAAGGACATTCCTTTGGATGATCTGAGAAAAAAATTTATCTTAGTTTTGATGTTCTATCTGTTACATAAAACACACAAACTTCTATGGTAATGAACTGTCATAGATGATACCTTTTAATTTTCAAAATTATAATTTAATCTCCAATGATAACTAAAACTCTCAAACTTTATGATACTTAATTAAACAACAAAAAGGAAAATGGTCAAACGTACCATCTGAAAATTTTAATGTTTTTAAAAGAAAACCCTAAAAGAGCCAGAAAGCCCTGTTGTGCAGGGATGGTTTCTGTTGGGCTAAGCAGAGTGTCGATAGCCTGTGTTCACAGCACCCAGACCTCCCAATCTCCCTTCTTCAATTATAGGTTGTCTCTTTCTCTTGTTTTTCACAGTCCTGCCTGGGAGTAACTGGAAGAAAGATTCAGTCCAGGGAAAGCACAGAGATTTCAGCTTCCTGTTTTCATAGATTTCATTTTGAGTCATTTAGAAAATGAATACAGAATAAATGTCCAAGATAAATTACACCCAATTACAGTGTCGGAATTTGAAGAATGTTTCCAAGAACAATCCACTCATCCATCCAACGTTCATTCAAACTGTGTACTATGTACTTGAGAACACGTCTGTTTCAGAAGCCACATTCCCATGGCGCGTTGGTCACTGCCGTTGTGGGTATTCCTGAGCATCACACACTTTATCATGCCTGGAAAAAGAGACAGTGATTCAGCCTGACCATAGATTCAAAAAAATCTCTCAAATTTCAATTCAGATAGAAATTCTGGCAAGACCACTTCAAACTACTGCCCCATTATTAACTAAGATGATATTCATCACAGTCTTGGCTTCTTCCTAGAACTCTGAAAAGTCACTTTTCAGGGCCTTTGCAATAAAGCCTATCATTGGGACTAGATCTAAAGGATCAAAATTTGCTAAAGCAGCATGTCTTTTGGGTTTCCCATGTCCCATGGCCTTGCCTAGTAACTGTGGAAATAGCTGCAACTGAAATGACAGAAAGATGAAGTCTTGTTAGTGTCCATGTGGCCTCGCTGGTTCTCCCTAAGGATAATTCATATCTGTGAGGGCTTTGCATGAGAAAGGAAATATTTTTTTTTGGTGTTTCGAGGTAGGGTCTCAATCTAGCCCAGGCTGACCGGGAATTCACTATGGAGTCTCAGGGTGGCCTCGAACTCACGGCAATCCTCCTACCTCTGCTTCCCGAGTGCTGGGATTAAAGGCGTGTGCCACCACACGCGGTGGAAATAAATTTTAATCGGACAAAACTATAAAATTTGGTAGCTGTTTGTTTCCATAGCATACCTTAGCCTCCAGCTTCTTAAACTAAGGGTCATGATCACATATGAATCATGTAACTAACTGAATGTAGGGGTTGCAAAATTTTTCCAAATAGTAAAAAGTTTCTGAATATGCACCTACCAAAAGTTAATTCAAAAGCAAACACGTAAGTGAGGTATTTCTGCCAGTGCTATTCCATATTGCACCACGTGACTTCACTGCAGCCTTGGTTCTGAACATATAATATAACATCTGAATTTTGCACTGTGCACGACATGATGCCACACAGTGCCAACAGATGTTGCCGAGACATAACAACCCAGAATTGAGACTATTGTATGCCATGAAGTGCAGTGTTTATACTGTATATACCAGGTCTTCTGCTTATAGAAGCCTTAGGATTTAATTGCAGAAAAGAAAGATTTACTATTTTCCTATTGTTATTCCGTAGCATGTAAGTATCAAATTAGTATACCTTTCAGTTGTAGTGTGTTAGAACATTTTGTTTTAAACATTTCTCCTTGAACTGTTGATTTATATATGTAAAAATTTTCACTAAAGGAATTCTAACTTGGGATGAGGACAGAATTGCTAATAATTTATTTTTTAATATTTTATTTTATCTGCTTATTAGAGATTGAGGGAGGGGGTAGAGAATGGGCACACCAGGGCCTCTAGCCACTGCCAATGAACTCCAGATGCATGTGCCACTATGTGCATCTGGCTTACATGGTATACGGAGAATTGAACCTGGGTCCTTAGGCTTCACAGGCAAATGCCTTAACTGCTAAGTCATCTCCCAAGCCCAATAGAAAGATATTTTTAATATTTATTTAGTTGAGAGAGAGAGACAGAGACAGAGAAAGAGAATGGGTACACCAAGGCCTCTTGCCACTGCAAACAAACTCCAGATGCATATGCCTCTTTGAGTATCTGGTTTTATGTGGGTACTGGGGAATTGAACCCAGGCCGTCAGATTTACAAACAAGCACCTTTAACCAGTGAGCTATCTCCCCAGCCCACCAACATTTCTTAAATGACCCTACATATAGCTCTGCCATTTTATCTCTTACTCATCAGTATACAAATCTGATTTTATCTTTAATTAATAGTAAAATACACACACCAAAGCACTATTAAATTTCTTTATGATTATCACTTCAGGTTTGATTTGTACACCTATTTTATAAAGTTTAGATGTGTGTGTGTGTGTGTGTGTGTGTGTGCACGCGCGCGCCTTGACATGTGTGGAGGTCAGAGAACAACCTCATGGTATCCATTTTTCTCTCCACTTTCTTTAATGTAGGGTCTTTCTTGTTTTGGTCAGACTAGCTGACCTTGGAGTTGCCAGATTTTCCTGGCTCCATCTCCCATTTCCATACGTGTGTTGGGGATCATAGACACATGCAGCACTTAACATGTAGCTCTAAATAGGTACTGGAGAGAAATAAACTCAGTTCAGCATGCTTGCAAGCAAGTGCCTTTAACTGCTAGGCCTTCTTTACAGCCGCTGATTTTATATATGATATATATATTTATTTGTATACATGTGTGTGTATATATATATAATATATATTTGTGTGTGTGTGTGTGCACATATATATATATATATATATATATATATATATATATATACAAATTTTCTAATTCTTGGGTAAAAGGGAGTCACAAGTGGAAAAAGTTTAAGAGGTTATACCTTAGCCTATCCTAACACATTGACCTTACTCTTATATTCTAAATGAATGAATGTAGTTGTTTTTTGGCACAGTAATAGAGAATCCTGCAATTATTATAGGTGCTGAAGATAGGGAAGATGGGCATTACAGGTATTAACCTGCTTATTTGTACAAATTTAAATGCATTTATTCAAAAGTAATCTACCATTATAAAAAAAAAAAAACAGAATGTTGGGCTCCCATTTATACATGCTTTCTCAGTTTTTCTTTCTTTTCCTTCTCTACCTGTCTGTTTTTCTTTCTCTCTCTTTTCCTAGATCATTTTCTCCTTCCCACTTTCCTTCTCTCTCTCTCTGAGAAGCTCTGCTCTTGACTCAATGACTTACAAGTATCTGAGAAAAATGTTCCAGAAAAATAATGACTAAATCCTAGTATGGTTGTCACAGATCACAATACATTGATTGGATATTTTACTAAAGTATGAATAAATATTGTTGGTGCCTTCAGCTTGGATTCATACATGGGAAACACGTTGTCTATATCCTACCAGAACTGCAATAGTAACAGTTTCCAAGAAGATTTAAAAAACAAGGCTCCTAAGCAGGTTCCAACTTTTTGAACCCAGAACTAAATAGAATAGTGGTCAATTTCATGAACAAAACTGTAAGAACACAATTTCCTAACTCAGCATTCAGCACTTTAGCCAGAGTAAAGATATAGCAGAAGTTTTAGCAGACACAATTTTGAAGCCAAAAATAAACTGTATAAAATTCAGAATGCAAAAATGAGTCAGAAAAGATGTGCTGCACACCCAGTATACAATGTCTCCTCCTGCTGTTGTTGTGATCACACAGTACTAGTTGCTTAACTAGAAAAGTCTATTTCCCAGCCCCTTCTGCTAGACAAAGTCATGAAGCTAGGTTTTGGGCAATTACAAGTTAACCACCATCCTCTTGAATGAGATATCAGCCACGTGGAGACACAATTTTGCTTCTATTTTCTCACTACCTTCAGGGCTATAAAAGTTGCTGATTCCATCACAATTTTCATATTGACTAATACTAAAGAGGAAAGAACATAAATGTAAAATGAACCCAGGTTTCTGATGACTCCAGGAATATCACTTATCTTTTCTGAATTACCCTGTTACAGGATTCCTTCTACCTTATGAAGCCACAAAATTTGTGGTGCAGTTACTATAGGCAGACCCAGAAGAGAGGATGGAAGAGCCTGAAACTCAGAGATCTCCCTGGAGATGCCTAGTACCCCAAGACCCTCCCACAGAAGTTTCTGGCCAGATCTCTGTTCTACATGTGTGTATATGAAAGCTCAAGAGACAGGATTATGTTAAAACAATCTTTGAGCAGGGTTCCAGTTCTGCCATCTACTAGCTTGGCCATGGTAAATTAAAGGATAACACTGGGCTGCAGTGTGTAAGATTCCTTGAGTATAAATGAAAAAGTGTATCCCCTGCTTCCATTTGCTCAAAGAATTAAAAGAAATAGCATAACAGAAGGAATGAGCACAATAGTTGGCACACAGTAAGCCCCCAGTGGTTACATCTCCCTCTGCCCTCCAAGAAACTTCAGCCACTGAATTGGACTTAAAAAGATTTATTTTAATCCTTTACTGGGTATTTTAGATGCAGTATATCTTAGATTCTAATTTCAGGTTCAATAGAGCAGAGAGCATATGTTTTGGAAACACCTGAATATTCACTTGAACTTTGGGTCAGTGTAGGAGAGGGAACATGGCATGGACCCAGGAAAGCCTTCAATCTAGGTAGGATGTAATAACTGAACTAGAAAGAGCTCTAGTTTGGGCTTTCATAGTTCAGAGCATGGATTACTTGAGAATAATCATCCTTACTACTAACATTACAGAAATGCAAATATATTGCATGGAAATATAGGGAATCTATATTTATGTATTTGTATATCATATACAGTTTATATGTTTTTATAAATGTTAAATGCATGGGTAAAAATAAATTGTGTATATATATATATATATATATATATATATATTATAATCAAAATATAATAAAGTATTTGCTACATTTTTGTTTTCTCTCTCTTTTCCCAGTGATCTAGAATTTAGCTTTGCCTATGCTAAGCAACCATTCTATCATTGAGCTCACTCCTAACCCCTACATGGATATTTCTGTTTCTGTATGATATTCTACAGGATGTAGTTATTCTTAAAGAAAGTCAAATGCAACTTTTGTATAATTTTGAAATTATATCAAAATGAAAGATGCAATGAATGAAAAAGGAACTGAGAGTCCAGCCTATTTCCTGGTGTACAGGAAATAACTTTCAGATGAACGAACACATAGTAACAATGATCACCTGATTTTGTGTCCTCTATGTAAAACAACTTTATTGTGTCCTAAGCCCTCTTATCAATGGACCCTTAAAGGCTTTTAGACAGAACAACAACCTGAAAAACCACTAAATTTCAAATCTCTACCTTTCTTCACTCACTTTTGACCCTTGCCTTAAAATATATTTGACACTTGCACTTATTTCATTTGCTACTAGGAAGGATTCTATTCTACATTTTGCTTCCTGGTAAAAGCCAGTCTATGATTGAAACTCTTGCTCTTCCCTATGAAGAATCCTTTAATGAGTGTGGCCATATTGCTCTTCTTTTATCTTGAGTTTCTACAGATGCTTTTATGTGCATGTCTCTTAGTTTTCACTGCACCATACAGTAATCACCATAGGTATCCCCCCCCCATCTTCCCCATTGGACTGAAAATCCTCAAGGACAGGCACTCTACTCTATGGCATTTTATGTTCTAGCTGCCCACTGACAAATGTAATATACAGTAGAAGCTCAACATTAAGCAATAAATAAGTAAACAAACTGATATATGATCATGCTGTTAACTTAATTTGCAATTTGTTTTGTTACTTTGCATATTCTTCATAGTCACATTTGAAACTAGGACTGAATTATATTTTTCTTAGTTTTACCTTACTACAATACTAGGAACATGAATATACTAATAAAATACTTTCTAATTAAAATAAATTACATTTGAAAGAGCTGGCATTCTGTCAATAAGTACAGCATTCAGCACATGGCAAATTGCGCTAAAATCAAACATGCCATGGAATTAAAACATTTGCATCCTACCCTATAAACAAGACAAACGTATTTTTGGTAGCAAGAAACACATTTTGAAAATAAATATGGTATTCAAATGTCATAAAAAACTCAAAGACTTACTAGTTTTTGAACAGTATATATTTTAAGTATGTTTTCTAGAGTTCAAGAAGGCCAAATAAAAAATATGGGTACTATAAAATTTAGGAAAAATGTTTTTGAAGTGTTACATATAAAGATAAGCACAAGCAAAGGCCAGAGGCTTTATCAAGGCAAAAGCTATTCAAGGCAATACAGAAGGAAATGATATCTAATCAGGGCATGGATCTGTGCAGTGAGAAAGGAGTAACTTAAAAGACCGCATATTCTATAAAGGTTCAGGTATAGAAGCTTAAAGTAGACATGGAGTCCAAGGCAGGTGATAAAAAAAATGGACAGCAGGTGCTGACAGATCTGAAGAGGTAAAATACTCTCAACATGAATGGAGTTTTAGAGGCATACACCCTAAAATCCCTTTAACATTGTACAATATCAGTGACTTGATTCACATGTAAATGTCATGCTTACCAAACATTTAGATGTCTCAAAGCTGAGAAAAACAATACTTCAGATAAACAGTGGAGGTCTAGAAAATATCTCAACATACTGCAAAACTGGTTTCAATTAAGATTCAAATTACTAGGAAAAATAAAATATTCAATTGAATTCAAAGAGAATTATTAAAAACAATAAGATTTGGAGAATGTGGCCTGGAAGTAGCAATGACTAAAATGCATTTAGGAGTCTTCACTGTGAGCCCCAAATGCATCAAAAACTTGTAATATGACTGCCAAAATGGTACTTCACTCTTAAGCAGTATGAATAGCAGCTCAATTCCAATAAAAAAGATAATAGACCCACTTTACTATTAAAAGTATGCCCCATAATATTTGTTCTATTCTGATTGCTGTATTTAAAATGGTCCATCACTCACTGAAATACATTTTAGAAAGTCATCATATAATGAAAGAGCTCAAAATCATATTGGCTGAACCACATGGTGGTCTTTTATCTACAGAAGGGAAGCTTTGGGAAATCATTATGTTGTCTTTAAGTATGTATAAAACTCTCAGATCAAACCTCTATTACAATATCATATACACATGCAGAAGGAAGTAACCTTTGACCTGGCAAAGCACTTCTCAAATGTTTTGATCTCAGGACATTTTCATGCTCAACAAATATTATAAAAGACTCATGTGAACATTCATGTATGTGGGTGTTGCAGTAACCTTCTCAGTTCTGCAAGAAAACACCCAACCAGAAGCAGCTTATGGAAAGAAAAGGTTTATTTCAGCTTCTAGTTTCAAGGGGAACTGTCATCGTGGCAGGGAAAGCATGGTATGAGTTAGAAGCAGGTTCACATTGTGACATATCAGCAACAACATATCAGAGAGGAAGCAGCAAGAATGAGCTAGCTCTCACTGGCAAGGGTGGCTGGATACTAAAATCCTTAGGCCCACCCCCAGTGACACACCTCCTTAAGGAAGGCTCCACCTCCCAAAGTATCCACTAGCTGGAGATTAAGTGTGAGGCTTAATCACAAACACACAGGGCTATGGGGGACATCTTACATTCAAGCAATAATAAGACTATACTTATTAATATATTAATAATACTTTTTAATATATACTACATTTGAAATTTAAAATATTATTCATTGAAAATAACAAATCTGGGGCTGGAGAGATGGCTTGGCGGTTAAGCGCTTGCCTGTGAAGCCTAAGGACCCTGGTTCGAGGCTCGATTCCCCAGGACACACGTTAGCCAGATGCACAAGGGGGCGCACACGTCTGGAGTTCATTTGCAGTGGCTGGAAGCCCTGGCGCGCCCATTCTCTCTCTGTCTCTATCTGCCTCTTCCTCTCTCTGTCTGTCACTCTCAAATAAATGAATAAAAACAAAAAAATTTTAAGAAAAAGAAAATAACAAATCTATCATATTACATAAATCAACTATTAATTAAAACTACCTATTTTAAAAACAAATAATTTAATAAATAGCATTTTTAAAATTTTTATTTATTTATTTAAGAGTGACAGACAGAGAGAGAAATAGGGGGAGAGAGAAAGAGAGAGAATGGGCACGCCAGGGCCTCCAGCCACTGCAAACGAACTCCAGACGCGTGCACCCCCTTGTGCATCTAGCTAACATGGGTCCTGGGGAATCGATCCTCGAACTGGGGTCCTTAGGCTTCACAGGTGAGCATTTAACCTATAAGCCATCTCTCCAGCCCATAAATAGCATTTTTAATACCTCTTTAATGTCACACTTAATACAAGACAGCTGTATCTTCATATTTGCTTTAATATTCAGTCTGTTAAGACATCACATGTCATGCAAGCTTATGTAAGACTCCACTAAACTTTTGTGGAGGACAATAATGGCAAAGACAAGCAAATTCTCTGTATTGTTAAGAAAACAGTTTTGATTACGAAAGTCCTCGAAGAGCTTTAGGGATACTCAGGTGTGGTGGTGTGATTCAGATGTCCCCCATAAACTTAGGTGTTCTGAATGCTAGGTTCCCAGCTGATGGAGATTTGGAAATTAATGCCTCCTGGGGCAGTGTTTTGTTGGGGGCGGCTTATGGGCATTATGGCCAGTTTCCCCATGCCAGTGTTTGGCACACTCTCCTGTTCCTGTTGTCCACCCAATGTTTATGAGGACGTGATGTTCACGCTCTGCCATCATTTCCCCCTGTCATCATGGAGCTTCCCCTCTAGTATATAAGCCACAACAAACCTTTATTTCCCACAAGCTGCTCTTGGTTGGATGATTTCTGCCAGCAATTCCAACCTGACTGCAACACCAGGGTCAATGAATGACACTTAGAGAAGGTTTAGTAGAAGAAGTAATTACTATTAATTAGAATTGCAAAAACCTGAGGTGGATCATCTCATGAACCAAGTTCTAAGTTCCGTGAGGTATTAAATACAAGTCTAAGTAATATAACTCATCAAGAGGAATATACAAAATCAATCCCTTCTCTAAATGTCATGCTATAATTCTATAACAATGTTAGAAATCAATTTTCTGCAGATAATCTATTTTTTAAAAAAAAAATGACATTTAGGAGTTACTCATGTCTACCAAGTAGACATAGTCTCAAATTGCTGAGGAAAGCAAAGGTCTACGGTTCAATTTTTCACACACCTCAGAATACTCTATATACCATTTTGAAGAGAACATCCAACCTTATAGGTGGAAAACCTTAGGGGATAAACATCTATATCAGGAGATTTGCTTGCTTTTCTTCTCTAGACGTTACAAATTCTTTCTTTGGCCTAGAAACCCATTTCTCTACAATTTAGAAGGTTTTCCCCTTCTAACAACCTAGAGAACTTCTCCCTCTTCTAAATGGCAAGTCTTCAGATATTTGAAAACAGTGGTTTTATGTTTAAATGTCTTTTAAATACTTCTTTTGTGAGATAAATATAATTTTGTTGTAGTTTAAGCTATAATCTTATAGCAAGTAGGCTAAAAGCTATTTTGGGAACTAAAATACTTGAAATGAAAAAGTAAAATATTACTGAACCATTCTGTCCTGGGCTGGAGAGATGGCTTAGCAATTAAGGCACTTGCTTGTGAAGCCTAAGGACCCATGTTCGACTCTTCAGATCCCACATAAGCCAGGTGCACAAGGTGATGCAAGCACACAAGTTTAAACATGTGCACAAGATGGCACATGCATCTGGAGTCTGATTGCAGTGGCTCAAGGCCCTCGTGTTCCAGTTCTCTCTCTCTCTCTCTCTCTCTCTCTCTCTCTCATAAAAAAAATTACAAAAAAATGCAATTCCTTTAAAATACTGTGCTGTATTTCAAAGCAACTCTATGAATCACTCAGGTCTCTCTGTACATGAACAATTAATTTACTTGGCTGGAGTTAACTTGTGGAAGGTATTTTTAATATATATCAAAATAGAGTTTTCGGTCTGATTTACAGTAGGTTAATCAAGATAGAACACAAAGTGATTTTATGTTTGGTGATGTTATAAGAAATCTGATTCAGCTTACTGTACTGAGTATGAATGGGAGAAATATGCATTATATATCATAACCTGGAGTCAAAATCTGTTTTTATTGGAGCTGACCCATCAGTTACAAAATATCTTCCCCACCTACTTCCTACCCTGGTTATAAAAGAATATACCAATCAACCAGAGACCAAACACTCAAAAAATATGACTCTGACAAAGCTATGATAATCAGCATTTGCTTTCATGGACATTGAATTCACACACAATTAAAACCCAGGGTTTTTAACGATTCTCAAAAATGGAAGAGGAACGGATGAGTGATTAGACCCTGCAGTTCTCACAGTTTGGAACTGCATCGCAATAACCAGCCCATCTCTAGCATACAAAACTCCATATTCTTGTTTTGACCAAAAAAGAAAAACTCTTTCGATATGGAAACTGAATCTGGAATAGCACTTGGTTTTAATCTTTCAATATAAAATGTTTACTCTTTTCCCAACTTCAGAAGGTATTTGCATTATCTAAAGTTATATAATCATGAAAATTAGTGGGATTTATTTCACTGTGCTTGAATATTTAGTTTCTATCAGCATGAAGGATAAAGTGAAATGACTTTAAACCGCTGCTTAGTCTAAACTTAAAAAGTTCTACTAGAGGACTACGTGAATTCAAGTCTCCCATGCATTGCTGTAAATAATATCTATTTTCCTGTCCATAAACCACCAACATCCTATTGTCTTCTGTAAATTAGGCCCTTAATCCTCCCATTGTTGATGTCTCCACTTACTATAAAAGCCTTTCCCACCCTCCCATTCTTATTGAGGTGAAATTTACATGTGGCTAATAGCAGAGACCTTAAGTATACAGTTTGATGTGTTTTGATGAATGCATATTCTGTTTATTCCACATAGAAACAATGAAGGAAGGAAAGGAGGAAGAGAGGAAGATAGAAAGGAAGCTAGGAAGGGAGGTAAAAGGAGAGCGATCAAATCAAGAAGTAGATTACTCTTATAACCCACGGGTCTCCTGTGTTTCTTTTTTTTTTTTTTTTTTTTTTTTTTTTATTAGTCAGTTCTGTATTCAGCAAATACAGTCATTTTGGTACCATTATTAGGCTCATCCGTGACCTACCCCCTCCCCTTGGCCCCTCCTTGTTGAGGTATACGGGTCATGCATTGTGGAGTTAGCCCACAGTTATGGGTAAGCTAAATGTCTCTGCATATCATGACCCAACATGTGACTCTGACATTCTTTCCGCCCCCTCTTCCGCAAAATTTCCCTGAGCCATGTTGGGTTCATTTTTGGTCGGCTTCAGTGATGAGGTGTTGAGGGCCTCTGAGGCCCTGGCTCTCTGATTTGGTAGGAGTTGATTTTTCTCTATGCTGATCTCCTTCCCCCTTGTGCTGGTGTCTGGTTCATCAGGAAAAACAGCCCCCTTGCTTATTTCTCGAAGTTTTCTTAGTTTCAGCCGGAGCCCTTTTGAGGTATGATGGGGTGGCTCTCTCCTTAGGGTCTACATCTATCTGAAAAAGAGAAGCAGATTCTCCAACGGAGAGTAAGTTAACATCAGGACAAATGAGATAACCCTTACATTTTTTTTTTATAGAGAATTTAATATGTGTAGGCCCTCTTGTAGCCCACAATTGATAGTAGGTTGATACTGGAGAGTGGGCTTATGTTTGGATATGGTTCTGACTTGTTTCCCAGCTCCAGCTATGGGTCCCATACCAGTGAGGGGATCAGTTAGCCAAATTGAGAGCAGTTGGTTCCCCACGTTGGCTGTGTGCCACCACTGCACTTGTGTGGGCATCACGATAAGTTATTTGCTGCTAAGTAGGTTAGACCATGCATTGCTTCGATAGATATTGGTCAATTTCCCCCAGTCGCCCATGTAGCACCTTCTGGCACTAGATGCGCTGACTGTCTGGGGACTGACTCTCATCCAACTTCCAGCCATGCCACTCTAATTTGCATGTCAATCACATAAGGTATCTTCAGCAGTAGGGTCTTACCACTAACCTTTGGTGGGTCATCAAGTACTCTGACAGAAATCTGTCTGTCTTTTAGGAAACCTTGTAGGTCTCTCTGATCAAAAGCTCATTGTGGATGATAGCCCCATGCTGGTTCTGGGAGTTACAGGTCAGTGCCCACTAAGAAAATGAGGAAAAAGATAACTAATATACAAGAGTTAGAGGTAAGAGAGAGAGAGACAGGGAGAGGGGAAGTGAGGGAGGGAAGATGTAGGAGACTAAGGTTAGTCTTAATCTTACCCTCTCCAGTGTCTTGTGGTTCAGGTGTTCCCTGTAAGGGCCTGGTGAAGGATCAGCCATTTGGTCTATCTTTTAGTAAGTAGAAGATTATGGTACCATTGCCGTTTGGGTCTAGATTTGTGTTTCCCACCCCTTTGATGCCCTCCCCTCCCTCCCCTTCCATCCTAGTGTCTAATCTAGGAGATGCTTGCTGTGTATGTAAGGTATCTTCAGTAGATTCAGGTTAGGTGCTGTAGATGAGTGAGACTATGTGGCGATTTTTTTTCTGTGATTGGGTAAGTTCACTGAGAATGATCTGTTCCAGGTTCAACCATTTTTCCTCAAATTTCATTGTGTCATTTTTTCTTACTGCTGTATAGAATTCCATTGTGTAGATATACCACATCTTAGTTATCCATTCTTCTAGTGATGGACATCTGGGTTGATTCCAGCTCTTAGCTATTACAAATTGAGCCGCTATAAACATGGTTGAGCAAATCTCTTTAGTCTGTGGTTTGAAGGTTTTAGGGTAGATGCCCAGTAAGGGAATAACTGGGTCTGTTGGTATCTCTATACTCAGCTTTTTCAGAAGTCTCCATATTGCTTTCCAAAGTGGTTGTACCATCCTACATTCCCACCAACAGTGGATGAGTGTTCCTACTTCTCCACATCCTCGCCAGCATTTATTTTTATTTGATTTTTTGATGCTTGCTATCCTTATTGGGGTAAGGTGGAATCTCATAGTTGTTTTAATTTGCATTTCTCTGATGATTAGGGATGATGAACATTTTCTTAAGTGTATGTTTGCCATTTCTATTTCTTCCTCTGTGAACTGCCTGTTCAGCTCTTTGCCCCATCTTGTGAGTGGGGTGTTTGACTTCTTACTGTTTAGATTTTTGAGTTCTTTGTAGATTCTAGAGATTAGTCCTCTATCAGTTGGATAACCCACAAATATTTTCTCCCATTCTGTGGGTAATCTATTGGCTTTGCTAATTGTATGCTTGTCTGTAAAGAAACTCCTCAGCTTCATGTGGTCCCATTGGTTGAGTGATGGTTTAAGTTCATGAGCTACTGGGGTTTTGTTCAGGAAGTCTTTTTCCATTCCTATATCATGGAATGTACTTCCTAAATTTTCTTCCAGTAGTATTCGAGTTTCTGGTCTTATATTGAGATCTTTGATCCATTTGGACTTGAGTGTAGTGCATGGTGAAATGTGTGGGTCAAGTTTTAGTTTCCTGCATATGGTTATCCAGTTTGTCCAGCACCATTTGTTGAAGATGCTGTCTTTTTTCCAGCGTATATTGTTTGGGCCTTTATCAAATATCAAGTAGCTATAGTTGCTTGACCCAAAGTCCGGGTCCTCAAGTCTATTCCATTGATCTATAGTCCTGTTTTTATGCCAGTACCATGCTGTTTTTATTACTATGGATTTGTAATATAGCTTTAGATCAGGTATGGTGATGCCTCCAGAGGTATTTCTTTTGCAGAGGATATGTTTGAAAAAATAAACAAGATTGACAAACCCCTGGCCAATCTGATCAAGCAAAAAAAGGTGAAGCTTCAAATTAACAAAATTCAAAATGAAAAAGGAGAGATCACAACAGACATAAGTGAAATTGGGAGAATCATCAGGACTTATTTCAAAAACCTCTACTCCACAAAACTGGATAATGTGGAGGAGATGGATAAATTCTTGGACACATACCATCTACCAAAGCTAAACACAGAGCAGATTAATCACCTCAATCAACCCATCACACTCATGGAGATTGAAAAAGTAATAAAAAACCTCCCAAAAAAGAAGAGCCCAGGACCAGATGGCTTCTCAGCTGAATTCTACCAAACCTTCATGGAAGAACTCAAACCAATCTTCCTCAAACTGTGCCACACAATTGATGAACAGGGAAAGCTACCCAACTCCTTTTATGAAGCTAGCATCACCCTAATTCCAAAACCAGGCAGAGATGCCACAAGAAAATAAAACTACCGGCCTATTTCCCTGATGAATTTAGATGCAAAGATCCTAAACAAAATCCTTGCAAACCGAATCCAACAACACATCAAAAGCATTATCCACCTTGACCAAGTGGGATTCATTCCAGGAACACAGGGGTGGTTCAACATACGGAAATCTGTCAATGTAATACACCACATAAACAAGGATAAACATAAAAACCACATGATCATTTCGATAGATGCAGAAAAAGCCTTTGACAAGATTCAACACCACTTCATGTTCAAAACATTGGAGAGAGTTGGCATGGTTGGTTCATATCTTAACCTAATAAAGGCAATATACGAAGCTCCGAAGGCCCAAATAATACTTAATGGAGAGAGACTGGAGGAATTCCCATTAAGATCAGGAACAAGACAGGGTTGTCCACTCTCACCTCTGCTTTTCAATATAGTTCTGGAAGTCCTAGCTCAAGCAATAAGACAGGAGAAGGAAATAAAAGGGATACAATTTGGAAAGGAGGAAGTTAAGTTAGCTTTATTCGCAGATGACATGATTATATATGTAAGAGACCCGAGAGACTCCATCCCAAAACTCCTGAAGGTGATTAACTCCTATAGCAAAGTAGCAGGATACAAAATCAATGCACAAAAATCAGTAGCCTTCCTTTATGCAAAGGACAAAGATACAGAAAAAGAAATAAGGGACATAGTCCCATTTTCAATTGCGACAAAAAAAATAAAATACCTTGGAATAACGTTAACCAAGGAAGTGAAAGATCTATACAATGAAAACATAAAAACACTCAAAAAAGAAATTGAGGCGGACTTGAGAAAATGGAAAGACCTCCCATGTTCCTGGATAGGCAGAATTAACATTGTGAAGATGACAATCCTACCAAAGGCAATTTACAGATTTAATGCAATACCAATTAAAATCCCCACAGTGTTCTTCACAGAGATAGAAAAAATGATCTCAAATTTCATATGGAAAGGCAGAAGGCCTCGCATTTCCAAACATATCCTCTGCAAAAGAAATACCTCTGGAGGCATCACCATTCCTGTGTTTCTTTTGCACCCCTGCTACTCAATCACAATGGACCCACAGCTTTATCTGTTAACCAACTTTAGATAATGTAGGGCTTTTTTCAACACATTGGTTAGAAAATTGTCCATGTTGCCATATGTATTAGTATTTCTTTCCTTTAAAATGCTGGGTAATATTTAATCATGTGAATATATCCAAATTACCTATTCATGATCACTTGGATGACCTCTAGTTAGGGGCTATTATGATTAAAGCTGTTATAAGAAGTCTGTGATCATCTGTCTTGTGTAGATAAATAGGGGTGGTGCCCAGCAGAGGGTGGGTATTTGTTCACCTTTACAAGACACTCCCATCAGTTTGAGAGTTTCATGAGCTCCAGCAAATTCCTGTCACCCACCTTGTTTTCATTGCTATTGCTTTGTTTAGAGCTGGGGTCAAATCAAGTCTGACATTTTAGTAATCAGTACTTATCAGTGTAAAAGATTAGTTTAAATCTTTTGAGATTCCTTGCAATTTTTGTGAATTTCATAGTTTCTTCCAGAAATATACAGTAGCTAGAGATGTTCTATATCCTTGCTGATATTTAAAGCCACTCCATCCACCACATACATTCACATGCTTTCTCAGAGATTAAGTTTCTTGCATTGTGTATCCTTAAAATTTTAATCGGCTTTTATGATCTAAGGAAATGGTAAATAAAATATTCCCCAATGGGAATTAATTATGATTCCCATTGCAGACAGAATTTTAAAACTGAGACTTTACTATAATCTGCCCAAAGCCTGACTTTCACACAGCAGGAACTTGAAACACGAAGTGTATAAAACCCTTTCCAAAGGGAAGCACCTATGAGGGCAGCATGAGGACTTCTTAGAATGGTTGCATATTGGCTCATATTTTGTTTGAAGTCTGGTCTTTTATCTCAATGGACAAATAAAGCTGCAGTCCACAAATGATGCATATGAGGTCCTGACTTCAATCCCCAGCATGCACCCCACCCCTCCAAAAAACTGAACCAGGTAACAAAACTTTATATGACTTTTCTCCTTTGCAAGCTATGAAGGGATTCATTACTACTTACATTTATGCTATTAACTATTTTGTATTTATTCAATCGCATTTTCAGAAATTATTCATGATATTTTTCTGAGATAATACTATATCCTGGGCCAACACTGTCATTATAGAAGAATGATTTCCCAATATTTCTATAAAGTGCCAGTAAAGGAAGAGAATTAAGTAATGGCCAAGATGAGGTAAATTCTGTCTTTTCAACTCAGAAGCTCATCATTATAGCCAGCCATTCCTTCGCACAAGACTCTATACAAGTTCACTATTCCTACAGAGTTTGCTGTGCTTGGCTTTTGATCATGTATAACTGAGCCAATTTTAGACTATGTACATTTATTCCAGGGGAGCTTTTACATGACATGATGACCAGTGAGAAGGATGCATGGCATACATGTCTATGATTACAGACCTGGTGCTCAGTCATAGGGTGTCTGCTCCAAGTACACCCTTTGGGTGGGTCTCTGTAAGGGTGACTTTACTGTTTCTTGTTGTGTCCTTTTTATGGTACTGCTAATCTAGTAAGCAAAAATTATAGAAATGGACTTTTGTAGATTTGTGTCAAAATCAATAATTTTGTGAAGTTGAAAAATCAGTTTAAAAAATTTCCTCAAACCTTAAAGACCACCTGATTTGCTATAGATCAAAAAATTTAGCACATTTCAGAGGTATTGCATTGACAGAAAAAATGTAAGCAATAAGGTAAGTTAACATCTAATAGTAAATTCTGAAGGGTCTTTTGGAGTGGGTAGACAAGATTTATTTTTATGTTATGGAAATCTGGATGGTCTGAAAAGTCATTCTGTTACATTATATCATTTTTCAAATATTGTCTTTTCTGCACACATTTCCTCCAGCATCAAGCATTTTTAATACCACTATTTGGGACAGTTTTTATAAACAATTACATTTACCTTAGGAAAGCATCAGTGGCTTTTATCGCAGGGGCTGAAGGTACTTTGTAAAATTTCTATCAAGAGAAGCTAAATATCTATCATTTGGTTAGTTAATATTTGATTTTGCAGGAGGAAAACCACCAGCTGACATGAGCTGTGCATGTGGCTATATCTGGGATTGGCATTAGTTCATCAGGTATGAAAATACCAATATTCTTTTTTTAAATTTTTTTATAAATTTTTTTGTTTATTTTTATTTAGTTATTTGAGAGCAACAGACAGAAGGAGGGACAGAGAGAGAGAGAAAGAATGGGCGCGCCAGGGCTTCCAGCCACTGCAAACGAACTCCAGATGCGTGCATCCCCTTGTGCATCTGGCTAACGTGGGTCCTGGGGAATCGAGCCTCAAACCGGGGTCCTTAGGCTTCACAGGCAAGCGCTTAACCACTAAGCCATCTCTCCAGCCCTGAAAATACCGATATTCTTATTGGCTAAGCAAACTGTTCAGCTCTGCAGAAATGATGGACTTGTTAGACATATTATCCTAGTAATGGCTTTCCCTATGCTGAAGTTCACACGCCCAGTTGGGATTTGCCTAAAATTTCCAACATAAAAACTAGTAGAAATCTTATAAAATGAATCATATTTTAAGACACAACAGCATAAACTATATATATAAATATAAATATATATATATATGTAATTTTTACTTTCCATTTTCAAAAAACGACAAATGAAAGTCTCTTTAGAAAAAACAAGATTTATTTAAAGAAAAATTTTAAAGGCAGTGGTATCAGGGTGAGAAAGTTAAAGAATAAGGATTCAAATCTTTGTTTTTTGTGACTATACCATATTATATTTAAATAATTTCCTGTTTTATGAAATTCAGGGCTTTGTAAAATTTCACAGAATCATGAATAATATTACCCCTTTGTAAGTCCCAAGACAAATATCTGTGTGTATCTCTATATTTCTTTAGTATGGAGTCTATATTGATTCAAAGAATATCAATAATTTTGGAGGTCACTGATGCTAACTGGTAATTGTTGGAAATTTTTATGTAATAATGGACTTGATATTTCTTAACAATGCTAAGAACAAAAACAACCCTTTCAAAAAGACAAAAATATCATCACCTGGGAGGTTGAGGTAGGAGTATCATAAATTTCTGGCAAATCTTAACTACATAGTGAGAACCTATCTCAAAAACAAATCAAAACAAAACAGCAAAAGCAACAGCAAAGAATAAGAAATTACAAGCATTCTCAAGTCATGTTTAAACTGTGAATATAGGCTGGAGAGATGCCTCAATGGTTAAATGTGCTTCCTGCAAAATCAGGAAGGCCTGAAGAGGCCTGGGACCACCTGAGTGTGAATCTCTAGAACCCAGTTAGACATCTGGGCATGGCCATGTTTGCCTATAACCCTAGTTCTGTAGGGGAGCAAAGACTTGAGAACCACTGGAGCTCACAGAAGAATGGCATGCTATGGGACCAATAAGACATAGTCTGGCTCAAATAAGAACTTAAGAGAAAGCAATGAGGCAGGATATCTGACATTCCGCTCTGGCTACCACAGGTGAGTGTACCCCACTGCCAGTGGCTTAATGGGGCTGCAAGAGCACATACATGCACATATACTGCACTTATACACATAGCCAAAAAGCTGTGAGTATAACGAGCACACTGAAATGTGAATAAAGCATCACTATACAGATCAATATATTACATGAAGGTAAATGATTGTAATTCCACTAATGTGAAGCAAGAGAAGATTCCTATGTGCTCTTCTTCATCAGAAAACCTTCTTTCCCTGGCATGACTGCCATCCCATCATTGTGCCTTCACCTCTGTGCCTCTTTCTTGTACCACTACCTTACTATTCACTCCTAAACAAAATAGGTTCGCATGTACCAATTTGAATCATTCAGTTCATATGTTCATATATATGATTTAGCATTTTAACTCAACATTGTACAGAGACAGAATGTTTACAGTAGCAAGTTTGTACAAAATGAAAAATTTGGAAGAGTAAGAACAGTGGACTCTAAAACTTGTGTGAGGAACCATCAACTAATTATTGGGAATTTTAGTGTTCATCTGACTGGAAATGTAAAGCACAGGGCCAACAACAGACACCTGGAATCACATTTATATAACTGGAAGTCAAAACTCAGGGAATATGAGCTTCAAGAAGGACTAGAGAATGAAAGGGATGAAGCTAAAATTCTGGAAAGTACCTGCATATGCTGACCACATGGATGAACCATTCTAAGGAAAATATGATAGTCTTCCAAAGATAGGATAAAAAGAATATTTCAAACAACAGAACTTGGCTTTGTGATGGCCCAGTTATAGCCTGAACTTCTCTTGTCCTCTTTCATGTCACTCCACACAAAGCAAGACAGCCATTTATGGTCAATAACTGATTGGGGTGTGTGGACTGGGAGAGGTGCCAGAAAAAAAAAGATATCTGACTCCCTGGCAGGAGATGAACCACCCTTCACACATAGGCTAGGGCCTAGGTGAAAGCACAGAGAAATTGGCAAGATGAGCAAGAGTGCTGTTTCCATGGCAAGCCTAACAACTAGCACCAGGCTGATGGAGACAGACACTAAGGATATTCAAAATGCACCAAAGCAGAAATCCGGAAGCTGCTGAGAGCTCAACACTAAAGTAGGTTTCAAACACACCCACCACAGCTCAGGGAATTTTCGGAAGATTGGGAGGAAAGACTGTAAGAGTCACAGGAGAGAATATCCAGAGGAATTTCACACCCTCAGTGATTAACTTCTGTTTTCACGACTCATAACCCACAACCCCATGGGGAATACCACCAAATCCCCCACTGATGAGGGCCCTCAGTGGAATGGGGGCAGAGAGGAGGGAAATGATGGTACCAACACATGATGTGTCCATGCAAAGTTTCTACTTAATTGAAAAAAAAACTTACCGGCATTGAAGCATCAAACTATTCATCTTCTCAAGAAACCAGTTGACTAACTTGCACCCCCTTTCTAGCCACATTACAAAATTCTAGTCACAATACTAATTTCCTTCAGCTCCATTTGATATGAAGGCAAGCAGATGAAAATTTTAATTAACATTTTCAAGAACAAGTCAACCTGAAGTCTTCAGGTTAAACTAATAAGTAGAAATATATTCTATGGAAACTAAAAGATATATTTTATATGTGACATGGAGAAAAGAAAACCATACATTTATGTTAAATTCCTTTTTTATAAAGAGAGATAATGGATTAAAAGCCATTTCCACAAGTACTTTTATGCTATTATTGCCTCAGCAAAAGTAACTAAGAAGTTCCTGGCCATACCTTCTTAATATACTATTCTGTCAAGATAAAAATATGTTAAAAGTCATAAAGGAATAAATTTCTAACAAGTTGAAGAAGAAAAAATATGTAAAAAATATACATACATATACACACAATACTTATGATGCTATATAAACAATCTTTTTTGTTCTGCTTTAGAGCAGAAGTACTATATGGAGATAGTAATCAGCTGTAATTATTGCTTTTGAAAACTCAAGCTTTAAAACCCACAAAATACTTTAAAAATAAATGCAGGAAGCTTCGTGAAATACATTTTCTCAATTTAACAAAGAAAAAAAAATCAAACCAGTTAGGACACTCAAGTGTTATTTGCAGCAATCATGATAAGTCAATTTTGGCTTAAACCATGATTGTTATAAACACTCACAAAACATATTATTTACCAGATGGCAATCTTACTCAAGCAAACACATAAAACTTATGTTTCATTATTATCAAATAAGGATGAACTTGCCACTGGGATAACCTCCAGTAGTTAAACAAACACATCTTCACAACATGAGTGCTGTGATTTCTCATTGGATAAGTCCATGGAGTAAAGAGCTACCTTAATATTTAGCAGCACTTCCCAATATTCAAGAACCAAAGCCACCAGGAGAATGTGCATACCAAATGGAATATTCTCATGTGTAGTTGGACTTGGTTTAAAAACTTGATTGCATTTTCATATAAAATAAGGGAGAGTCTGAAACTCTGACCTAAGCTAAAATGTCTTTCTCAAATAATTATTATTTGCTATCATGAGATCTATAAGGCAAACATAAGACTTCATTACTACCTTTCTCTATCATTACAATATCAAAATCTGTCATCTACTAAACATACAATATCAAAACATATTTTATAAGTCACTTCTATATGTTAAGATGATAGGACACCAAAGTCTAGTGGGTGTTTTGTTTGTTTGTTTATCTTTTGGGCTGTTGTCATTACTGCTTATTTCTAAGTCAAGGCCTTTCTAAATAGCCCAGGATAGCCTCTAACTCTGTATCTCCCTGCCTTTTCCTTCCCAATACTGAGAACACAGACATGCCTGGCTTACTAAAGGCCTCTCAGTAATAGACACTACATTATAATATCAGTGTATGCACACACATGTGCATGAGTGGGTGTTTTATTTAAAAATGACCAGTTTTGTAATTTGAAGAATTTTTAAAAGATCATGGAAACTACAAAAGAGTTTCAAAATTAGTTTCCAACTGTGTGCTAGTCTAAATGGATATTCCCCAATAGATTCAGGAATTTTATTAAACCTCGTAATTTAGATCTCCAGCCACCTGGCTTGGATAGGTGTCACTGTGGGTACATACATACTGGGGTCCAGCCCAAAAGCTGGTCTGAATTCCAACCTAAGATATGCAGAGTGCTTGCGTTCTGCTTGGGTTCCTGAAGTGTGTTTGCTTATGCTGTCCACAGTGGCTTTTCTCGCTTCTTGGACCTGTGAAAGTGAGCCAGCTTCTTCTGTCACTGTGGAACTTCCCCTTGATCTGTAAGCTTTAATAAATTCCTTTTTTCTCCCCAAAACCCTGTCTGGCCTGGAGGTTCATCCCAGCAACTTCAGACATTCTGCCACAAACTGAGTTAGAGTAAATAAAATAAATTAAGCCCCTTATGTTTTATCTACTTCCTAGGTAAAAGCAATACCCTTGGACAGGCTGCATCTCATAAGCTTCACTGTAAAACGATAAAAAGTAGTCCTTCATAGCCACAAGCATTCCACAGGCTTAGGCTCAGAGGTTTCATAGGTGGGGAGCAATTGACATAATCAAAAGTATATGTCATAGATAAAACAAGAGGATTCTTTGACAGACCAAAGCACAAGACTTAACTGTTCACCATGCCATGTCCTGAAAGGGCCCAACTCAAAAACTGTAAAATACAAGTCTACAGAACATGTTTTGTTCAACAAGACAGTGAGAAGTCCATAATATCTATGCTAACTCATTCATTGCAATATCTTCACTGGAAATTTCCTCCTTTGATATTTACCCTTGAATGAATCTGTGGCTACGACAGAAACTGGTAAACAGTCAGTTTTCAAAATGCAAACACATGTGAAAATCAGAGAAATAAAGAAACACATTCTGCTCTATAACAATATGAATGGATATATTACATTAAGAAAGCACTCTAACTCAGAACACTACTCTTATCCAGTTGTTCTCTAAAGCCAATAGTCTAGGGCAGCGACTTCCCATTGGACAGTCCAAAGAGCAAGGCAATCTCTATGGGATGCAGGAAAGTATTACCTCCCAGAACATCACACTACTGAAGGAAAGATTGTCTTTACATTACAACTTCTTTGGGGGTTGAGTCTCTCTATTACAGTCTGAATTGCACCTGAAACACTGAGTACTTTAAAGGATATTGGTTTGTGACAGACAAAGTGGACCACTTATTCTGTACATCAGCACCAAAAACTTAATGGACTCAAGTGAGATCATTTCATCACTACCAAGAGGCCACAGAATGACAACTAGAGTGGGGGGGGGGGGGGGTAGGGAGCCTTTGACACTTGTTCTTTCACTGAAGCTCTCCTAACTTGAACCAAATTGAACTATGATTCCAGAAACATTAGCAAAGTACCTACTGTATTCATAACCTCTAACTACCAATAAATTTTAGGCTGTTGTTTTTCTATAAGGCCTCTCATATTCAGTTTTTGATACTTAAAACATGAATAAATTACCCAGATGGGAACATGTATAACTAATTTTGTAAGTGTCCATCTTATATATAAAATTGACAAGCATATTTTCTGTCACTCATGTTGCCAACCAAATTACATGATAATAGAAATATTTGTAAAATTGATCATACAATCATACCAAATAATAAATTTTAATGTTCAGTTGTATTATAAATGTTACTTTTAATTTTTTTAATTTTTAAAAATTTATTTGCAAGCAGAGTAAGAGAGACAGACAGAGAATGGGAGCACCAGGGTCTCCAGCCACTGCAAATGAACTTTAGATGCCTGTGCCACTTTGTGCATCTGGCTTTATATAGGTACTGGGGAATGGAACTCAGATTGCTAGGTTCTGCAGGCAAGCACCTTAATCACTGAGCCATCTCTTCAGCCCCTAAATATTCCTTTTATATATTTGATACAGTTACATTACAAAACAGTGTGGATAACTGATATAAGGAAAAGTATTTTCTACAATTATTCCACCCAAATCAACCTCTTAAGCACTTTTGTTGCTCATTTTGCAAATGATGAAGTCATTTGAGGCCTTTAATAGCTTAGCAGTCACAAAACCACCCTACACCTGGAAATAGAATAAGAAGAAATTCTCTGATATAAAAACACCAGAAGATCTGTTTCCTAAATGAGCCATCTTCATGTAATTGCCCAAGCATTGCCATTCCAATAATTCAAACTGAATTCTTCAGTAGTGAAGAGTGGTATTGGATCAGAATGAAATCATTTTGCAACTATAAAGACACAGACATCAAATCTTCTTCTCTCCGTAAGTTCCTCCATCCTGTACAAAATGGATTTGGAAAATGGTGTTTCTCTCTGCTAATGTGGCTTGAAACTCCACAATGTACTGACGGAAGCTCTGTCCAGCAGGCTTCTGAGGATATCATCTATGTATATATTTATGACATTAGTGTCTTCTATATCCATCAGCACCCATGGGTAACCATGGGATATTTCCCTAGATAATAAAAGACAGGGAGCCATGACCCTTGAAGAAGAAGGATGGCAGGACAAAGGGATGTGGGTCTGCAGAGGGAGAACAGTGGCTTTTCCCCTGCAGCATAAGCCCTCTAGGCAGCCTCTTCAGTGTTGGCAGTAAGAACCAAGTGCCATCTATGCACTGTGGAGCATCTCTTCTGGGGTCAAAACATCAGTGAACTAAAGAGTCTGGGCATGGAAACCCTTTGCTTTGCCATCTCTTCCCATCCACAGAGGGAACAGAACATGGGAATTAGAGAGAAAGAACCCAAACTCAAGTCACCCAAACCATGAGATAGCTTAACTATTATGTATTGAAAACATAATCATGAGTTATTAATGCCAACAAACTATGTCAGGGCAATTGTTTTCTTGGAAAGATCAGAAAGTAATTCTTGTTTGTTTCAGACTTGGCAAAGGACTATAAAGCTAAAAGTCTGGTCACTTGTAACTAAGCAGCTTTGTTCCCTCAAATTTGTAGAATACAACACAATATTAGAACTCGACTTATATAACTATCAGAATCGATCTCAGAACACATTTTCCCAATACTCTGTAATAGAAAGGACAGGATTTTTTTCATTAGACACAAAGACACAGTTCATATACACGCATGCATTTCAAAGGTGTTATTTAAGCTACAGTGCATATAATGAATGAACTGTAATCATATCTCTGGCCCAATTCAATTACACAATGAACTCGTAACTTAGAGCCTTGCAGTAAATATCTATTTCCAATTTTAGGCTGATCGTTAAATATGGCTCACACTAGGAATGTGTTAGATGCAAGAATGTTAAAACTCACATCACTTACAGCATACTGATCCTCATAACTATTATTCCACATAAAACAAGTGGTACATCTACAGAGAAAACAGCATTTCAGGAAAATTCCACTCAACTCCCAGAAGTTCCTGGCTCTTTTCACTTCAGTTCACCTCAGTTGCCCATCCTATAAATCTTTCTTTCTGTATCCCTGTAAGCCCAGGAAATGAAGTTTAAGTTTATTTTTATGTTTTCTCGCTTTCTTTCTCTGACTCTCTGTCTCTGTCTCTCTGTTTCTCTTTCTGTCTTCTTTCTTAGTGGTATAATTTTGAACATTGATGTTTATTTCTTTCCATTATCATCCTACCTATCAAATTTTATTCTTAGGAAAGAAGTAGAATTCACATATAGATATGCCTATCATATTTTAAATCTAAAACCAGAAATTCCTTGTGCCTTACCAGTATAGAATTATAAACATAATTATCTTGGCAGATTAAGCAGGTAGCATAACCATGTCGCAGAGGTAGTTGTGAGAAGATAGGGAATATAGGGACCTGTAACAACCTTAAAAACAATGCCTTACATAAAGAGGTTCAGATTTAAATATATTCTGACTAATCAATATGCTAGTCAAACTGAACAGTGCTGAAGTAGAGCCACAGCTTGAGAGTGACAAACTAGAGGACCTGATGTTTCCTCCAGTTTGAACTTCCTGAGTCTGTGGAGCATGTCAACAGGATAGAGAGAGGACATTCTTAACAGTGCTAGCACAGGTCTTGGGCAATATAGAGGAGATATTGTTGAGGAGGTAGGTAGAAATGAGTTATCTGTAACACACTAGGGTCTGTGGCATCCACTATGCAGACAGAATCTCATATGGGAGTGACCATTAGGAAATCAGAAAGCAAGAATGATGACAAGTCAATGTGAGTGAAAAGAGAAAATCAATCACCTGCCAAGTTTCCAGTGTAACAAATAGAGAGGTTGTGGAACTAGGCTTTGACTTGTCCCTCCCAGAAAATCACACTGCTCAACAGCAGTGAGGGAAAACAAGAGTGGAAAACTCCAAAATATATTATATATCAACTTTTATAAAGAAGACAGCAATGGGTATGCCTGAATTTTTAAAACAGGCAGAACAAAACTCAAAGGTTTTTCCTCACTGTTTAAAAAGTCTCTTAAGGGAGCTCATGCATATGATTGAAGAATGGTTCCTCTTACCCTCTGTAGCATTAGATGGACAAGATATAGAATGCCCAAGTCATGTAAGAATGCAAACTCCACCACAGAAGTTGTGTTAGGTTAAATGCACACTCATAATGGGTTATAGGTTCATAAAAATCAATTCTTGAGTCAATTGTGGAAGTCTCAATATTGACCACACTTACTCAACTGTCTGTCCCATATAGCTCATGGCTCTTAAGGGCCCTTTTTTTTTTTAATGTTTTATTTTTATTTATTTATTTGACAGAGAAAGAGGGGAGGAGAGAGAGAGAGAATGGGCATGCCAGGGCCTCCAGCCACGGCAAACGAACTCCAGATGCATGCACCCCCTTGTGCACCTGGCTAACGTGGGACCTGGGGAGTTGAACCTGGGTCGTTTGGCTTTTCAGGCAAACGCCTTAACCACTAATCCATCCCTCCAGCCCTTAAGGGCCCATTTGTAAATACTATGTTTATAGCACCCTTGGATTCTACACAGTGATTTTTAAAAATTCTTTTGCTTATCTCTTCTCTTTAATGCGGAAATGTCACCAAATCAAAATACCTATGCACACTGTGTACATCTCATTTGAACATGAACTCAGTATCAAAACTTCATCCGAACATTACAGAGCAGTTTTAAAGGCACATATCTCATAACACAAAATCATAGATCACATTTAAAACATGAACAAAAAGGAAAAAAAGACTATATATTATTTTATATACATCCTCCTGCTTGCCTAAGATGTTCCACATGACAAAATGTGGGACCTGATTCAATTTCAAAACTTATACAAAAATGGTAAGATTACTTCCAGATATTCCTCAAAATTAAACTAAAGTTATATGGATCTAGTATAGTGAGGTATGTTATGAAAATGTTTTTACCAATGAGATAGACAAAGAAGAGGCTACTGTGGTATATGGTAAAATTTTTAAAACTTGAATATTTCTTTGCTAATATTTTTCATCATCACAAGACATTTAATAAAATGCACTGATTTCTGCTACAAAGCATAGGTGTTTGTGAAATATGGATGTCTAGAAACTATATAAATTTTACAAAATCACTGTAATTTGTTTTAAAATATTCCCAAAAGAATTACAATACTCATGACAGTGGTTCATTGCTATCTTACACGTTCAAACATTGTGCCTATGAAGAAAACACATATGTAGAAGTAAGAGTATTTATGGAGTGGCCACTTTCATAAGCAATATAGTGGATGAATCCAACCAGATGTGGGAATACTAACATGAAATGTCCTTTTTATTGTCCTTTTTATTGTTGTGTAGTGTGTGTGTGTGTTGTATGCATTTGTATGTGCCCAAGTGTATGTGCCCTTGTGGCACCCTGTATGTTCACCTGAGGTGGCCAGAACAAACCACTGCTCTTCTGCCTGGACTTGTTTTTGAGCCAGAGTCTCTCTTTTTACTGTTTTCTGAGCTTTCAGGGCTCTGTCAATACTTCCGTTGTCAGGTTGCTGCTCCCCTGTGGAACAACATGGCCATGCCAGTTGTCTTACATGGGATCTGGAGATTTGAACTCCAGGCTCAGGCTCCCTCAGGTCTTCATGCTTACAAAGGATGTGTACCTAACTTCTGAGCCATCTTTCTAGGCCAATATAAAGTAGCTTTGATGTAACTTAAAATCACTCAAAAGTGGGCTGAAGAGATTGCTCAGTGGTTAAACATGCTTGTTTGCAAAACCTGATGGCCAGGGCTCAAGTATGCAGTTCATTTGTAGCAGCAGGAACCTGGCATGTTCATTCATGCATGCATTCTGTCTTTCCTCTCAAATAAATTAATAAATATTTTAATAAACCACTTAAACGTCTTAGTTTGGGGCTAAAGAGATGGCTCAGAGATTAAGTACTCACCTCTCCAGGCTAAGTACTAGAGTAATGTAAAACACAACATAAAATGTCAGAAGTCATGGTGGACTTCTATAATACCAGCACAATGACTGCAAGATGAGAGTCAAGGACAAGTGAACTTCCTGGAAGCTAGAAGATCAGTTACCTTGATGAGCACAGCAGTGTATAAAAATGAGAATTTAAAAAAAAAAAAAGGCTAGAAAGAGGCCCTGAATCAAATGAGGCAGACAGAACAACAACAGAGTGAAGTCCAGAGAAACCCCACCTGAAATGAGGTGGACCAGAAAGGATAAACCCTAAAATTGTGCTCTGACCTCTACACATGTGCCATAGCATGCACTCTTGCACTCACATACACACAAATACATATACAAACGTCCACACTCATACACATATAACAATAATAAATCTGAATTATTTGTACTTCTATTATATCCTCTCTGAAATACAGAAAGATGGAAAAGCTTGATCACATGTTACTACTAATCATACTACACTCAAAATGTAAAATATCTAAAATTAGCCAGGCATGGTAGTGCATGACTGTAATCTTACCACTTGGGAAGTAAAGGTAGGAGGATTGCTGGGAGTTTGAGGCCAGCCTGGAACTACAGAGTGAGTTCCAGGTCAGCCCAGGGTACAGTGAGACTCTTCCTCAGAAAAACAATCAAAATAATCTAAAATGAGAGAAATGAGGTTGACATTTTACAGATTGGAAAAATCTCAGAACTGGAAAAACTTATAAGCCATGTGCAAGAGCCTAGTTTTGGGACAGAAATGAAAATTGTGTGGTGTGGACTGTGTAGGCCTGGACAAAGAAGAGAACTATGCTTCAATAGCTCCTTTCCTCCAGAAGCACTATCAATTATATACATTAGTGTAATGATGCCAGGTCTTCAAGTTCTTTAGGAAAACACAGAAATCTACGTCCTGTGTATCTCCCAAATTTAAATGCAGGCAACTATTCCTAAAGTAATAAAATACAATAAAGACAAAAAGGAGAGAGAGAAAAAACAACATATTTAGAAACAATAACCTATCTCTGGGCCATAGGTTAACATGCTACCCAGGTCAGGCTAACTCAGAAGTTAATTAACCATCTATCCCAGGCTAACCCACAGGTTAATTAGCCCCTAGATTCGGCTTTCTGACTTGCATTTCTGATTGCCACACTCCTGCCAAGTGGCTGATTCTCAATATGTCAGCCCTTCTAGCCATAAAGAACCAAGCACCTAAGTTATAGTCCACATTTTAGACAAAATTTACTTGGCATCATTGTGTCTGGAGCCATCCTTCAGAATCACTAAAAATCTTCAAGCCAAAAATCTTTCAAATATTTAAAGATGGAAATATAAAATGGAGATTTAAATGAATACACAAATTTAAACATATGTAAGCTCATATACATGTATACATGTAATGTATGTATGTGTGTGTGTTTGTGTCTTACAATTTAGATATATCTGTGGGGGGTGTATGTGTCACAATTTAAGGATACCTCATTAGCCATAAGGCCACTTTTGTTTCATACGATTTCAGTGTTTTGATAAAATAGAATACTATCAGATTGCTTTAGGATATATATGTGCATTTATTAAAAGAGAACTTGCTGGGCATGGTGGAGCACACCTTTAATCCCAGATCGCCATGTGATCGAGGCTACCCTGAGACTACATAGTGAACTCCATGTCAGCCTTGGCTAGAGTGAAACCCTATCTCAACACATCAAACACAAAAAGAAAAAAGAAGAGGGGAGGGGAAGGACCTCATGGGAGTTGATGCAATACTCCACAGCTTCCAATCATGATGAGCTCATTCTGTTATTCAGGTCAGTGTGTAAATGCCTATGGACAATGGCCCTGTCCATTTCCTCACAGCTATAATTCTGAAATACTACATCCCACTCCTCTATCCTCAATCAATTCCTCTCATATGTTCATCCAATTCAAAATTCCACTTCTGGTTCTCAATCCTCTATGGACTTCAGTAGTCTACCTCACATCCTTCTGCTATCTCTTGAATTTCTTTAAAACCACTTTCCTCTTCTGTTTTTCTACAAAGAAAAAAATCTTTCTTCACTTTTGAACCTTTCCCCAATAAGTCTCCATCTTGATATTTCTCCATTTATTACCATTTCTCAGTCACCCAGCCCCTAAGTATTGTTCCTCACAAAAGACTCCTAGTGATAATTATTGGAGATGTTTTATAAAATAGTTGTGCAATGCTATTCATTTGTCACCTGTATTTAGCTGTTGAAAAAGCCAAGTCAGAAATGAATAGCATTGTGCTTTCTTTTTATGTTTGTATTTTTTTCTCTTCAGACATGTGAAAATGTGGTTTTGTTAGGAGTGAGAATTTTGCCTTCTTTTCCCCTTCCACAGCAGTCTCCAGTGTCAGCACTCCCTGTGAGGTGAGTAAAGTCCTGTAAGTTACAACAGCCATATCACTTCTTGTTAATCAAGAGAAGAAAGACATGATGAAATCTCCCTCAAGTGCTAAAAAGATAGCAGTTTATTTAAAGAAAGTATTTACACTCCTTACTAATTACTTTGGTGTGCTCACACCAATGCCAGTACAGAACTTTATACCCTTCAACCATCTTCACTATATCATTAAATTAAAATTATACAGAGATGTGGGTTTAAATTAGAAGCATACTACAGCAATTGGGAATATAGTATTTTTTAGCTTTCTCACTTTTTAAAATAATAAAACAACTAATACACTCTTCCATAGAGGCAAAGAATGTTTATACCATCGGGCATGTATTCTCATCATGCACACAGGAAGATTGCCCTTGTCTTATTGAAGTTTTGTAGGAAATGAAGTCTCTCATCATCCATCCACCTTACCAGGTAAAAATTAATTTGATTAAAAGAAAAGGTACAGACCAACCACTTTAGAAAGAAAGTGGTTTTTTTATTTTTTTTCTTTATTAGTTAGTTTTGTATTCAGCAAATACAGTCAGTTTGGTACCATTATTAGGCTCATCCGTGACCTACCCCCTCCCCTTGACCCCTCTTTGTTGAGGTATATGGGTCATGCATTGTAGAGTTAGCCCACAGTTATGTGTAAGATAAATGTCTCTGCATATCATGACCCAAGAAAGTGTTTTAAAGCTCTCATCCCAGATATAGCAATGGAATATATTCTTCTCACATTCCTTGCTGAACTTTCCACATTAATGGAAATTCATCTCTATTCTCTCTCTCTCTCTCTCTCTCTCTCTCTCTCTCGATTGCTCTCTCTCTCTCTCTCTCTCTCTCTCTCTCTCTCTCGATTTCTCTCTCTCTCTCTCTGTTTAACAGAGTGCCTTCTATAGCTAAAGAGCTATATTTAATACTGGAGTGAAACCAGACAGCAATAGAGATAGGGTCTCCACTATCATGGATGCACAGCAGCATGTGTATGCTAAACTCTAGTTAAGTGGTCACACTTTCTAATAAGTATTGGATGAAGGATGATACAAGTATATAATACAAGTATACTTCCAAAGGACTTGAAAGGTCACCTAACACCATGTTAATGAATTAAAGAGAGGCAAAGCATAATCACATACATATGTATGACAATACCATGACAAAATCCATTACTATATATGCTGACCTAATAAAATCTACCCAAAATAAGCAAAATGAGAAACAATATGAAGATACTTAAGACAGGATACAATGTGGGTATAAAACAATTTGGGACTAGAAGAATGGGACATTGAGATGAGCAAACTGGTAGGGCAGGAGGAAGCCATCACTCAGGGCTATGAATGTGATAAAGATTTTGATTCCTAGTTTTAGAGCAGGGGAGAAGATAATTAGAGAAAACAGACTTAAATTAAATGGGAGAGGATGTGAGAATATCAAACAAGAGCCCATTCAACTAGTGGGAAAAGACACTTACAGCTTCATCTTGCATTCACCCAGACCTTCTTGTGTCAGGTATGTGAGTTCTTTCTACAATCAACAAGTTGGTATCATCCAGAAATATGACACTTTACAAAAGAAGGAGACAACCAGGAAATATTTAACAAGTACTGCCTAGAGGTCATGTTGAATGTCTGTAGTGAATGGTGAGAGGTAACACCATGGCTTTTATTTAGAAAAGTGGAAGAAGACATTGGGTAGAAGGGATGATGTATACAGTTTTTTGAGAGGTTCTGTTTGCCCATGTAATATCATGGGGTTCATTGCACATGTGATACTGCAGGAAATCTATGTCAAAGATAGATATGAAACATAATCAAATCACAGACATAAATAACATTACCTGAGAAAGGGGTACAGAGTGCCAAGGGTCTTAGAACTCTCAAACACGTAAAGACTGGGAAAAGCGGAGTCAATGGAGGCTGCCGAGGAGGAACTGCCAGTCAGAAACTGACCAGAAGATATGGAAGTACAAGGCAAAGGAAGACCATGTCTGTTCATTTAGAACAAAGCAACACACTGAAAGATGCCAGTGGGTCAGAAAAGAATGCATGAAGACTGTAGGCTATCCTTGGTCCTTCCTAGAATGGAACTGGTTCAGTAATGTCAGCAAAGTTGAGTGTATTGAAGGATATATGGGAAATAAGGAAGTCAAGGCAGCATAGAAAAGTTATTAGAGATGTAAAGCTAAACATCATGTGATACTTTTGGACATGTGTTGGTAAACCTACATCTTGAATCTTTAAGGGTTAAAATAAACTCTATTTCAGACATTGCTTTGGTCACACAGATTACTCATTACTGTGTTTCCCCTTCTCATCACCTCTCCTATTGAGGAGAAAATTCCTGTGTCATTTTTCCCTTCAAACTTTTTACCCACTCATTTCTAACTCCAATAATTTGCCACTAGACTATGGACATCCTGAACAGGGAGAGACACTGTAGGCAACCTCAAGGAAGAGCACAGTTTACCATATGATTGCTCAAAATGTTCTAAAGACACAGTTAACTTGTTAGCCTCACAGTTCAGAAGTCTCATGGCTGATAATTTCTTAAGAAAAGGCATTTAAAACTTGATTTTTTAAATGTAATAGGGAGTTAAATAAAAAATGTCACCGTTCACTTGTGCTACCTCAACCATAACTGTACTGCATTGAAATTGTCCTTATCTATTCAATAACTAACTGTATCTTGTCATGTAAAAGCTCTGACATGACAATTAACATCTATGTTATTCTGCAAGTAAAATTAAATCGCTCACTGTAAAATAGAATAAAGACAACCGGAAAAGGCAGATATACCACCTATCTTTATAACCCTTTCTATCCTTGTGTGCCTTTTTCTTTGTAACTTAACGGGGGGGCGGGGGTAGAAGAAGACTTTGACATTTGTTCTACAATGTAAAAGAGGACTCACCCATCGAATTTTGGGCCAAAGTAGATTGAGATCTAGAAAGCTAATCTACATATTGGATGGAAACAGTTACAGGAAAATGTTCATTATGGTACCCTATTCAGCTCACTTTTCTAAAAGCCACTCCTGTGTCTTTCTCAGGGTGTCTGTGAGAATAAATGAGGTCATAGTAACATTAATAGCTGCTATTCACCCAGGCACTTCTGTCCCAGCATTACAACTGATGAATCATGTAGGCTTTCATAGGCAACCAGCTGGCATTTCTGTTCCCATTTCTCAGATATGGCTAAAATGTAGAAGTAAAGCAAGTGTGTACAAAGTCAGCCAACCATTAAGCAGATAATGGCTAAATGTTTCAAAAAATTACACAGCAAAAGTTTTCAGTGCTTTTTCTTCATTAAAATCTATTACCAAATTACAGAACTAAATCAATTTGAATTAGATACATGACAGATAAGTAGATTTTTTAAAAGACAGACAGATAGATGCTAGACAGATAGACTCAAAACACAAGAGGTGGAGGACTTTGCAGTTTCATAGGAAATGGAATCTCAAATTCTAATTTGGGGTACAGATATCAGTTTAGGTTTTACTAGCTGTTTGACCTAGACCTTGAGTGAATTAATCTACCTCTTTATGCCTCAATGTCTTCATTTGTAGAATATATATAAGAATTTAAAAATTATAGTTTCTATAAAGACTAAAGGAATATAAGTATATATATATGGTTAAATCCATATTAAGAGCTATAAAAGAATTCCTTAATACCATCCTATTATAAAGCCTGGAACTAGATCCACCTTCCTTCACCTCACAAGTGTTGTGTGCTGGGATTAAAGGCATGCTCCAACAGGCCTGACTAAAATTTATTGGTGCATCTATTGCAAATATACATTGCTACCACAATATTGGCACTATTTTAGGCACTATTTTAGATCCAGAACAAAATAGAGTTCCTACTGAGCTTGCAGGCCTATGATGGTCAAAGAGGAAAAAATAAACAAAAATAGGTCAGGAAATATTTTGTGAAAGGAAGAAAATAAAACCAGGAAAAGGTGATAGGAAGCAGCTATTAGGCCATTATATTTAGGTCAGTCAAGGTACTTTCAGAAAGGTGGCATCTAAGCAAAGATTTGAAGTAAAAGACCCAATCCTGACTATCACAGGGAGGACAGCATTCTCAAGACAGAAGAATAAACCAAGACCCTGTGAGCTATAACCCATAATTCTTTCATTCTGCTAAAAATATCAAAAGCCCCATCATACCTCAAAAGAGCCCCAGCTGAAACTAAGAATAATTGGCAAAACAAGCAAGTGTGCTGTTTTCTTGGTGAACCTGGTACCAGCACAAGGGTAAAGGAGATTGACACAGATAACAATCAACTCCTACCAAATCAGATATCCAGAGACACAGAGGCTCCCAAGACCTCATCACTGAAGCAGACCTAAAATGAACCCAACATGGCTCAGGGAAATTTGCAGAAGGGGGGGTGGAAAGGATGTCAGAGCCACACGTTGGGTCATGATACACAGAGACATTTCCTCCTATCCAAAACTGAGGGCTAACCCACAATGCATGACCCATATACCCCAACAAGGAGGGGCCAAGGGAAGGGGGAGGACAGGGAGGAGGCTAACAATGTTACCAACTTGACTGTATTTACTGAGTACAAAACTAATTTTTTAAAAAAAGACCAAAACATAAAGTTATTTTAGGGCTAGAGAGATGGGTCAGTGGTTAAAGTTTGATTCCCCAGTACCCATATAAAGCCAGATGCACAAAGTGACACGTGAATCTGGAACTCATTTGAAATGGCTAGAGGCCCTGGTGCAACCATTCTTTCTCTCCTTCCTTTTTCTCGTTGCTTGCAAATAAATAATAAAATACTGAGAGTGAGAAAAAAGGCAAGAGAGAGAGTTGTGGGCATGCCAGGGCCTGTAACCACTGCAAATGAACTCCGGACATGTGCATCTGGCTTTATGTGGGTACTTGGGAATTGAACCTGAGTCCTTAGGCTTTGCAGGTAAGTGCCTTAACTGCTGAGCCATCTCTCCAGCCCCAAAAGTTATATTAATATGTAGAAAAAAAACCTGGCCCTGGTGGTCAAATCTGCAAACTGGCCTCACTGACATGCTTAGTATCATCAATGAAATGAGAGGACAAAACAGAACTTCAAGCCAGGCATGGTGGTGCATGCCTTTAATCCCAGCACTCTGGAGGCAGAGGTAGGTGGATCACCAAGAGTTCGAGGTCACCCTGAGACTACATAGTGACTTCCAGATCAGCCTGGGCTAGAATGAGACCCTACCTTGAAAAACAAAAACAAAAACAAAACAACAACAACAAAACAGAACTTCACTCCCGAATTGGATAGCACTGTTATCAATAGCAAATCATCCAAGTGGTTCTCTATACTCACCAGTACGTAAGTGGTAAACAGGAGGCAGCATAGTGACATTCTCATGTCACTGGAACTAAGAGCTGAGCAATGTGAGGAGATGAAGAAACACATTGCTGTCCCACATTTAAGTTCCAATCTCAACAAAACCAGTACACATCTAGAATGATTTGTGACTCCTAGAAGACAAGATACCATCAAGGCTCAAAGTGCTACAAATGCAGATGACTTTTTCTAAGTAACCTCAGACTTATTCCATGGGTTTCAGAAGCCAATAACCATGACAAATGTTGAGAAAAGAGGGAGAGATGGTGGGGAGGGAGCTGTTGATCTACCCTTTGAATCATATCATCCAATTTTTTAATTGTTGTTGCTTCTTGGTTATTTTTGCCGAGAAAAGGCAACATGAATGTCATGGTCACATAGAGCCTGACAGATGCACGTTCAGGGCATGATGACAGTATCATAAGGATGCAGTGATGTCACAGACATCCTGCCATCAAGGCTAGGAAACACTGTATAGTTGGAACTGATCTGGGAAACTAGCATGCAGGAACTGAGGCTACTCCCTGTATCATCGAGGACCTGTGAACTGCATCTTTATTCCTCTGGCAGAGATCCATTCCCTTGCTTAGCTGCCTCCTTGATCTTCACTAGCCAGCCATTGTGACTTCAATATTCAGGTGATTTCTGAAAACACAGACCTGGCACCAAGTCTATGTGACCTTAACTCTTCATATTAAGGGTTAATTATAGGCTGTAAATTTCCTCTATTCCTGCTTCCAGTACAGAGGAAGGTAACGGACTTAGCCAAGCCTTATCTAGCTTGAGGCTTCCCTCACTCAGGGGACTATCTGTTGTCCCTATCAGCTGTGGCAGAGGCAAGCCCTGAGAAGGGGCATATGAAAATCATGAAATCATGCTACATTCTGACTAAACAGTGCCCTGGCTTTCAGAAAATGTGAGAGAGTCACTGGTCCTCCCCAGTGTTTTTGAGAAAGGTATTAAGTACAAGCTTATACTGCCAGTCATCATCTGCCGCATACCATAAAGATGGGCAGCTGTTCTGATAAGGGGTTCTGGACGGTGGATTTCAGGGTTTTGAGGGACATTTTTTTAAAGTTTAAACAATTTAAGAGTACTATCAAGTTCTCTTATCAGAGTTTAAAACAAATTTTCTCTATCCAGATGGGAGGGAAGTCCTGCTGCCTTTTTATGTTGGTCTTGATTGTTGGTAATGATCCCCAGCTGTAAGGATTCCACATCTCTTTAACCTCTCTCTGTTTGGCCTCATATCTCTGCATATCTTGCAGGGAAAATGGAACATAGCACAGCACCCATTTCCAGCAGAGCATTTGCTACATAACACATGCAGGCCAGCCACCACACTGGCCACAAGGCTTGCTGAGGTAGCAATGGCAGGACCCTCTCCCTGCCCCCCAACATCCTGGAAGAAGCCAGCCTCAGCAGTCTTGTTCCTGGAGGTTATATGGAGCTATCCCAGAGCCCCACAGGAGAACTGAGGCATACAGTGACCTGTAGCCAACTCTCAGATGTTTCCCCTTCCAGATGCGGAGGAATCACTGCCAAATCATCACCTTCAGGGATGAACAGCTATACATTACAGATTCCGGTTCTAAACTCCAGCACCTTGGCCCACAAAGTTGCTTTCCAAGAATGTGCAGCTAACATCTCAACATAATGTTCTCGTATTTTCTCAGTCACTCTAATCAGATTTACGTACAGACTGGCAAAACTGAAGGTGCAGGAGGTACAAGTCACTATGCTGAAGGGGCCAGGGGTGCAATGTTGGCCCTGACTGCCCTCTATAGAAGATGTGCATCACTGCTGATGTCTCTTGCAGAAGTAATACATGGAAGGGAGAGAAGGAAGGACATCCCGCTATAGGGAGAGTCTTCTTGAAGAAGGACGTAAAACACAAAACAACACTGGAAAGGGTATGATGAAGACTGACCTCAATCTTCTACAGCCTCTCTCTCTCTCTTCTCTCTAACCCTTTTATATTAGTTATCTTTTTCTTCCTTTTCTTAGTGGGCACTGACCTGTAACTCCCAGTACCAGCATGTGGCTATCATCCACAATGAGCTTTTGAGCAGAGAGACCTACAAGGTTTCCTAAAACAAAGAAAGATTTCTGTCAGAGTACTTGATGACCCACCAAAGGTTAGTGGTAAGACGCTACTGCTGAAGACACCTTATGTGGTTGACACGTAAAATGGAATGACATGGCTGGAAGCTATAAGAGAGTCAGTCCCCAGACAGTCAGTGCGTCTAGCGCCAGAAGGTGCTACATGGGCGACTGGGGGAAAATGACCAATATCTGTCCAAGCAACTCATGGTCTAACATACTTAGCAGCAAATAACCTGTTGTGATGCTCACACAAGTACAATAGTGGCACACAGCCATGGTGGGAAACCAACTGCTCTTGATTCGGCTAACTGATCCCCTCAGTGGTACGGGACCCATAGCTGGAGCTGGGAAACAAGTCAGAACCATATCCAAACATAAGCCCACTCACCAATATCAACCTACCACCAATTGTGGGCTACAGAGGGCCTACACCTACTAAATTCTCTATAAAAAAGTAAGGGTTATCTCATTTGTCTGGTGCTAACTTGCTCTTCGTTTGAGAATCTGCTTCTCTTTTTCAGATAGATGTAGATACTAAGGAGACAGCCACCCGATCATACCTCAAAAGGGTCCCGACTGAAACTAAGAACAATTGGCAAAACAAGCAAGGGGGCTGTTTGACTGGTGAACTGGGTACCAGCACAAGGGTTAAGGAGATCAACACAGAGAAAAATCAACTCCTACCAAATCAGAAAGCCAGAGACCCAGAGGCCCCCAACACCTCATCACTGAAGCAGACCAAAAATTAACCCAACATGGCTCAGGGAAATTTTGTGGAACAGGAGGCGGAAAGAATGTCAGAGCCACATGTTGGGTCATGATATGCAGAGACATTTATCCTACCCATAAGTGTGGGCTAACTCCAGAATGCATGACCCATATACCTCAACAAGGAGGGGCCAAGGGGAGGAGGTAGGTCATGGATGAGCCTAATAATGGTACCAAATTGACTGTATTTGCTGAGTACAAAACTAATTAATAAAAAAAAAATTTAAAACCATAAAACAAATTCTGAAGGACAATCAAGATTCAAAACTGACGAATCTTCAAGGCAGAGGAACTGCTTTAACACAGAAGAACTCACTCTTCTCAGAGTGTGTAGGAAGACCTAATTAGGATGCCAGGAAATGGAGATGAGATAGGAAAGCACAGAAGACATAACTCAATGGCACACATGCAAGGCCCTGCCTGGACTGGATCCACAGAGCTATAAAAAAAAAAAGTCACAAAAATGAAATGAGCACTCCATCAAAAGCATGTCTTTTGTGAAATCTATTTCCAAGGAGCTTTTTGAGGCTGCTCTAAGTAGCACAGATGACCCCAGGCTACTAACCATTCATTCAACATTATACTGACTAATGAGGGACAACTAGGTGTTTTATTTCTGTTTCTTTAAGTGTTTTCTGGACAAGGTAGTTTTTTCTAATGTGGTGGTTTGTATGTAAAATGTCCCTCCATAGACTTATGTGTTTGAATACCTAATCACCAGTTGGTGGCACTATTTGAGAAGATTGTAGAGCCTTTAAAAAGTGAACTTTGCTCAGAAAAAGAAAAAAAAAAGTGTCACTAGTGGAAGACCTTGAGCTGTTCTGGCCAGGCATCACATGGGGTTCTTTCTCTCTACTTTCTTCCTGTTCATATCACAACGCAATGCCAGCTTTCGGATCCTGCCATGCTTTCCTTGGCAAGATGAACTATACCCTCTAGAACTAGAGGTAGAAATAAACTGTTTTCTTCCTTAAGTTGCTTCTGATTGGATATTTTGTCCCAGCAATGTAAAAGCAATTAATATACCTAACCATAATTCCAAACCCGGGAAGACAGAACACACTTTACTCTCATGCCCTGTAAATAGTAGGTGATGTTCAAATACTTGTTAAAATGAATTGAAAAGTCTCCCTGAATGGACAGTATTGCCTTACTAGCAATGACTTGAAGTTTTAACTTTATTTATTGAAAGTATTTTTTAATATTCCCATCCCAACACACTTTATAAACAACCACCAGTGCCATACAGCAGTGTCTACTCTGGGGTCTTAAGCCAGGTTCAAATAAAATGTCCCCAAGTCCAGGGGAAACTCCTACCCCAGGATTTTAAAAATGGGCCCAATAAAGAAAATTTGATTTCCAAGCATAGAATCAAGTTTCCTTTGTTCTTTCATTTTATTCTGGGCCAGAGGGAGCAAGACCTTCTTGGTTTCTTTATTATAGTTCTAAAGAGAAAGGGAAGGATAAATTTGAGTCTTAACCCTGAAAATTCCAGCCAAGAGAGAACAGCCAGATGGCGTCCATATCATGAAGAAAATATGCAGCCATGAGGGTAGCCACTGGCATCTCTGTGCCCAGGACAATGAAGGCTGAATGGCACGGGGCAGAGCCTTGCCTCTCTACTGCCCTGCAACCCACTCCTCTCCTGATAAGTTCTTTCTGCCCATACTTTCCCAGGGTTTTATTTAAGAAGGCTCGTCTGCACATCGTCTATAGGTGCCACAAAATTACTTTAAATGCAAACACAACAGAAAAACAGGAAATCACTGTTGTAGAAACAGCATTGTGTAACTGATATGTGGACATAAGTTCTGGCACTTTTGTGTCAAGACCCTTGTTTTAGATGAACTCGATAGAAAAAGAAGAAGGAGTTTTAGGTCTAATTTTTTCCTTTATTACACAGACAATTCAAAAGAAAAGCCATGGGAACCATATAAATGTATTGAGCTTGTCCTATATTTCTAGCACATCCAGATTTTGATCTGAAAAGAACAAAGAAGCAAAAGAGGAAACAGAATTAACCAATCTCAGGAACACATTACATGCTAGCATCTTACACACTTGGTAACCCACTTTTAGCATCTCTGGAAGGATGATTTTCTTATGTCCATGATAAAGACAAGGACCTTATACTCAATAAGCATTGTTGCCAATTGAGACCCAGACCTATTTGCTCCCAAAGTCTGCTCCTTTCCTCAATCACATGGCAAAGAGAAAGTAGCTCCCACCCCCAAATAAACTGAACTCCTTTTAAAGGATATTTGTTACACATCTATTGTGAGGGGCACAGATGCAAAAGAGGCAAACATGGGAGAAGAGGGGAAAAAAACTTCCACATTTCCAGGCCCTAGGATACAAGAATATTTATATGAAAAAGCCAGAGCATATAAAATGCAAGAGGAGAGTAATTTCTCAAGACACATATCAGCCCTGCCAAGTGGACAGTTGTGAAAATTCTATCCAGAGAATTGTTGAGATTTTCCTCAAATGCCAAAAGTCAGTCTGCTTAAAAGAAAAAAAAAAAAAGAAAAAGAAAAAAAAACACCCCTGGGACACATGTACAATCCCTCCCTGACGTGATGTCATGTTTCCTCAGTTTACTTCTAGTCAAAATGCATATTTTTTCCCCACTGCTCCCAGGTCTGAGGTCAGCATAGCTAATGTGAAGCAAGCTGTCTTTTCTCCCTGCCACACACAATGGTCAGATAACAAAATACAGGTTTTGATCCTGGCATGTTTGTTGTTGGTGATGATGTAGAAACTGATGGCCGACAGCTTCATTTTCTCAAAGCTAGGAAGGCCCTGCTGGGAGAAATGGGAAGGAAAAAAATTTGATTTTGACTAGTAGTAAAACAGTTGGATAAACATGACATGACATGGATGTCAGAGTGCATAATGCAACTGCATGGACCCAGAGGGGACTAGAGAACACACAGGCACAGATGAAATACATTTAACTGAAATTCAGGAGTGGCAAGAGTCTGCTATATTCCTGTAGAATTGTGAGATACAAGCATGTGATTATGACAACCAGGCAAAAGTGAAAGATCTTCAAAAATGGATAATCATTCTTTTAATGTGTAACTTTTATAAAACAAGACAAAATTAAAAATCACTAAGTAATTTTGGATCAAAGGGCACATGCCAAGGATGTGTAGTCTCGGGGTCATTGTAGAAGATGTGGGCCTGAAATAGAAAAGAAAGCTAGGGAATGTTTCTGAGAGAGTAACAGCTGAGTTTGAACACTAAGCATAGTGCAAACAGGTACTTAGGAAGTGAAAGTGTCAAGTCTTTCAACCAGCTCCATAGAGTACCTTGGGAAAGTTATTTACAAGGGAGTCTGCGTTACCCAGGAGTGCCTCCCTCCTCACCCTCACTTCTCCAATGATTCACCCCAAGTAAGCAAAATTACATCAGGCTTAGTTTTTCTCCTTGTGGTTCTCTATTAGACATCACAGGTTCTAGTCAAAATACCCTTCTTTTTAGCCACAGAGTAGTGTTTTCATTTAGCCTTTTATAGATTGAAATCAAATCTGATACCCTGCTGAAAGTAAGGGAATCATCCCAGGGTAAAAGATACAAAATGCCAGAAATAATTTCATAAAACAGAAGGGATTCTGTGACTGTAGTTGCTGTTTTGTAACCTCCAATCAACAGAAAATGAAGAAAGTTCTTTCCCTCCTCCACTTTGAAGCTCCTGTACTTCTTTGGTCTGTAACCTTTTGGCTCCATGGGAAAGTATGCACATCTTGAGAGGCTTCAAATATCCTCAACCACCAGAAAGCCACTTCCCTGTGCTTCCTCACTCTGCTCTCCACCAGTCATTGCTGATCATTGTCTGCTTGGTAGCCTGGTTTCCTCTCACTAATCAAAACTCCATGCATAATGGTCAGTACCCATCACAACCCTCTTCTTGCTTCAACCCACTGGCCAGCAGGAGAATGGTCTGTGAGGATGGAGGGAAAGAAGAGAAAAGCAGACTACAGCACCATTCCAGGAGAGAGGGATTTGTGAAATAGTGGCCAGTGGGTCAGTAGGACAGATGGAATCATTGCTGCCTTTGAATCAATGAAGTTGGCCTTCACTGCTGGGAGAGACTGTTGACTTAGTTTGCAGATTAGATCAGCTATCTCAGGGCCAGAAATTCCAACTCCCCAAGAGAAGAGTTAGCACATAGGAGTGAAATCAATCCCTTTGCTGCATAAATTTCCTATGGTTTAATCTCTAGGTTCAGAATGATCATTCAAGGATAAAGTTGACCCTTCATGGTCAGATCAATACTGAGGCACAATAATCCTAGAATAAAATAAGCAGAATGAATGCTTGCTATGGCAGACCCCTAGGTTCCCAGCTAGAAGCTAAGCAGCCATGCATTCTACACTTTCTTCACCCCATAGTGGCCACAGAGTATCTGAAGCATACCCTTCAATTCCTCTTAGAACCTTTGATTCTGAAATGGATAGCCCAAGCAAAGCCGCTTACTAGATACACAGAATGTTGTGATCCACCCCAGATCTACTGACTCAAAATCTCTTTCTCTCTCTCTCTCTCTCTCTCTCTCTCTCTCTCTCTCTCTCTCACTGTGTGTGTGTGCGCACGCGCGCGTGTGTGTGTGTATAATATCTAAAGAGTTCAGGCAATTCCTATGTAGATTTTTTTAAGATAGGTACTCACAGTATAGCTCAGGCTGGCCTGAATCTCATAGCTTCAGCTCCTTGAGTGCTGGCATTATAGGCATGAGCTACCATGCCTGTTTTTAAAAAGCATTTTACAAGAACCAAAGATGAGATAGTTTTCAGAGTCCTCTCTAGCAACCCTGACTAAGCCATTTTCTCTTTGGAGGGATGAAAATAAATTTAACTGGTTTTTGTCAGAGGTGAGAATATGATTTTCAGAACATATGTAACACCCTGAAGTTTCTTCTAAGCACTAGAAAAGAAGTGAGGGAAAACAGACATACGTGTGGGTGTAAAGGCAGTGGGGAGGATAGTCTCAGCCACATGAGGAGGAGGCTAAAACCCTGACAGCTTCTGCGGTCAAGAGGCTTTTGAATTGGAACTGTTGGAAGACTGTGTTCCAGTTACTGGTGACTTGCATTCCATGCTAGGCCTTCAGCAAACTCTCCTCTAATTAATATCTCTGTCCTGTTTTCAGGTGACAAGACAGTGATGGAGCTCTGTGATAGGGTACCCTCTCTCCATTCATCGTGAGACCCATAGATTACTAGATTACAACAGATCTAATAGGGAGTCAAACATGATGTGTTGTCCATGCAACTGTCACTTGTGATATAGGAATTACACAAGTCTTGGCATTTTAGAGACTCCTGTGAAGTGTCAGATCAAATAAAGCCATCGAAAAAATTTCGAGAAAGGGGCAAAAAGGAATATATTAAGTGCTGCCCACTCATTGATACAATGCTGCTATATGAGGCAGAAAACAAACAACATAAATCCTATCAATTGTTGAGATTTTTATATTAGGAAAATACTGTAATAATGGATTACTAAAATTCTTATGAATATTTTAGAAGTATTTACTACATAATACCAGCTGTAGAATTCAATGGATTTTTTTAGTCTTTCTAGTAGTTCAAAATACTTCTCCAATTCCTTTTACTTTTTATAGTATAGATTAAATATCTTTAAATAATTTTTTCAGTCATTTCAGATAAGCATATCTTTATAATAATTGGTCAAATAGCAAATGGAAAAAATAAACAAGGGACAAAAATACATAAACTTGTTTTCAAAGGAAGCCACAGATGATCTCAATATAAGGTCCAGAAGTGACATACAATATGAGTGTTCGCCTCAAATAAGAGAAAAACTTTGGGCTGAATGACAGCTCCACATTTACTAGTGGGGACTATAGAAAAGGGCTAAGTTGTCCCAATGTCAAATACTCAGCCTGCCCCAGGATTCCACACTCTGAACTAACTTGCAGGGGTCAATGATCCCTCATTCAGCTGACTTAGAGCATGAGCTGGTGGTTCTCTTCCTGTAGCTTCTTCACTACATGGTTCTGAGCCCTAAACACCATACAATTTCCTATGTCATGTTCTATCCTGTGATATACCCAAATGTTAGTATTGAATTAAACTAGAATGTTGAGGGGTTCCTTACTAGTTTTATTTTCTTTTCTTTTTGCTGTGCTCAGGATTAAACCCAGGACCTCATGCATATGACACAAGCTCTTTACCTCTGAGTTACATGCCAGCCCTTTATCCCCTTGAACTTTATTACATTAGTCAATACTTGAGGCTAACAAAGAAGAGCATTTGCGTTAATGGCCGTCTGTTTTGAAGGGCTGTCTGTCTCTTTACAGCTTGCTGACATACTTAGGTAAGATTTTCTAGCAACAAAGTTACGGTAGAATTTTTGAAACAAAGTGGTAGATAGCCAGCACTTGTGTAAGCAGTTAACACAGCTCTCACCCTAGGCCTTAAGAAAGCTTTGTCTATACAATACACACTCAGGACACAATGACATGTTTGTTGCTGTCTTCTAGGCTCTGAGATTCAGCTGCTGAGCAACATTGTTTCCCTGGAAGCAAATGAATAGAATTTTAAAAAGAGAAGCTGAACCTATTTCTGAGCTTGACTGAGTTCATACACATACTATAAACAGACATACTGTTTTCAATTCCCATGGTTTTACTGTGTCCCACAAAACACCTGAGTTCGAACCTTAATTCCCCAAGGCAGCAGTGTTGGGAGTGGCATAGTGGGACATGATGGGTCATGGATCTAGAGCCCCACACATGGATTAATGGCTTTCTCAAGGGAAAGGTTTTTCATGTAAGGGCTATCCCATTTTCTCCCTTGTACATGGGCCCATTTGCCCTTCTCCTTTCTACCATGAGTTGCACAATACCTTCACCAGAAGTCAAACAGATTCCAGCACCTTGATCTAGAACCTTGCAGCTTCCATGGGAGTAAGGCAAAGTAAGGCTCTTTTCCTGATAAATTACCCAGACTTTCCTACATTAATAATAATAATAAAAACTGAGGGTGAATTACAATGCCAACTAATTCTGCTTTACCTATTTATGCATTTGGTAAATTTGGATAATTATTAAAGAAGACCTACAACATCCCTTATCCAATGGGTTAGACAAAAGTATCTCCAAGAAACTAATAGAATGCATCACCACTACTATTTAACGCCAATGCCACTGTGAGACCCTTGAAATCATGAGAATAATAACTTAGGAAATCCCATGGTACAATTCTTTCAAACACAATCTCTACCAAATTAACCCTTAGGTTTAGAATTTCAGATTTCTGTCACTGTAAACTAAACATGGAAATTTTGCAATCATGAACTAAAAAGATAGCAGCTTATATTATGATGTTATCTTAAGTATCATAAAACCATTCATGAAATTTTTATACCTCTGTAAGCTAGAAAGTTAAAAAAATTTGCATCACTTACTTAGTGTATCAGAATTTCCAATAGTGGCCTGATTTAGGGTCATATAAGAAACTACCAATTAATAACAACTGAATCCACTGCAAGGAGTTACAGAATTCTGTACTTTCCTAAGTCTAAGATGCTGCACTGTCTTCAAGAAGAATATTTTTCTGTGGACTTATAATCACTGGACACTCTTGAATTACTAATTATTTAATAAGGACTTGCTATAACACAGTGTTTAAATACTAAGTTATTAACTTTAAAATATAATGTAGTATGAAAATTAGTAAGTGATGAGTATTATAACACATTCAATGTTCCTGAGGAGATGGCTGTGGTTAAAAGTGCTTGCTATGTAAGCCTGGTGACCAGAGTGAAGATCCCCAGAGTCCACATACAACCTGAAGCATGAACAATGCACCTATGGAGAAAAGGGCAGAAAGAGAATCTCAAAGCTCATGAGCCAGATAGTCTGGCATTCACAGTGGCCAAACAATAGTAACTCTGTCTCAAACAAGGTGCTAGGAAAAGACCAATAACTTGGGGTTGGTTGTCTTCGGACCTGTACACATGCAACATGACACACATGTACCCATACATACACCCACATCATACACACACACACACACACACACACACGCACACGCACACATGCACACAAATTAAAGTTAGTCAAGATGAATATATGTTTGATCAGCAACAAAAGGGAAGAGCATTCTCAAAGGAAGGAACTGAAGTATAAATGAAGGCAAAAACAAATACTGCAGAAAGAACAACTGCTTAACCATTAGGCAATGTGGCAATGTGACACAGGAGCAACCAGTGGGAGATGAAAGGTTGGAGATACAGATGGAGCTGAGCATGTGCAACTGGAGCCACCCCAGGTTTCTGGAGAAAGGACTGTGTGGTAGAAGAGAAGTGTATACACAGAGGTTGCCATGTGTGATTCTACTTTCCTCTCCTTTGGAAAGATGCCTTTCAATTGCTAAACATTATATTGATTTACATTTGCAGAATATAGTATCAGTTATTATCTCTAGATATTTACTCAAATAGAGAAACAGAGATAAAGAGGCTAACTTGTAGATGATGAATTTGAAAACTGGTTGTAGAAAAGAGATTGCAACCCTGGTCTTCCAGTTGATACTTTTTATTTTATAATACTAACTATTCTATTATAAACGTATTATGTCTCTATTACGTCTCCAATGTAACAGGGTTCTTTATAAAGCTAAACATTGAATGATCTCAATCTAAAGTACACAGGATTCAAAAATTTTTTGAAGCTGGAAATTATTAAATGATTAAGGAGGTTTCATTGAAGTGGAAAACCTCATACATTGGAATTGTTTTCAATTTAGTGGCTCTATTTATCAAAAAATGATGTGGACTTTTATAATTATGTGCAAAAAAAGCATAGTATCACCAGCCCACATTCCATAAAATAGAATATAACAAGGGAACTTTTATAGAAGGAGCCATCAAGTCAGTTTGCCCTATGTGACAGTGTTGGATGAGTGAAGTTTATATATTAAATAAACAAACAGAAAACATATGCTATTCCAATTTGAAATTCTTTTCACTCCAGCAGATTCGTGTAGTAGGATTTCCTGTACTCCCAATCAAAATTTTCCCTAGCCTTTCACTTCTACTATGTTTTGTTTTTATAGACCATGGATAGCATATGCTTTTATAATACTCCCTCAGAATAAATGAATACACACACACACACACACACACACACACACACACACACGTGTGTGTGTGTGTATATATCTATCATTGGATTATTCAGGGAGAGCTACCTGACCCATCATAATCCAATGGATGAGCTGCAGAGAATATCAAAAGTGTGACACATACTGGGTATGCTGGTAGTCTAGTTAGCCTGTCATTCTGCTTCCAAAAATTGTTTGGCAAAGTACCAAAGTGTTTCATGTACCACATGCCCTCCTTGTTCTTATTCTCATGCCTATAGACTCTATCCCACTAGAACCCCCCCACCCCCCGATCTCATCTAAGGGGACCTCTAAGCCTGCTGAATGTTCACTGCTAATTTAACTGGGATCTAAAATCTATAAAATGAGTCCCAAACTTCTTTAAATTAGTTTATATTAGTTTCAAATATACTGTCTTTTACCATCAAGTTACATAACTTGAATAGTACACTGCAAAGTATATTTTAAATTATCTTCCCCAAAATTTCTTCTTTCATGTTCTGAGAATTTTTTGTCAGTTAATGCTGGTGTGGGTAGAGCTTAAATCTTTGTGGCCACTGCTATCCTTTCCCATATGCAGAATCGGTGTGACTGACCTGCCTGTGATATGAACAGCAACTAAAGCAGCAGCCCAGGCTCTCACCCTCCCATGACCACATACCACGCAGTCAGGGTAATGCCAGACCTCAGCTCATCTTAATAAATTTTCATTACTATTTTTTAACACCATTTTTTTACTCCACCTTGCACTTCAAATCACCCTAATATCTCAGACATACATAAGCTGAGTACAACAGAAACCAGGGTTCCATCTCCCATAAAGTCTGCAGGTGTTTCTGTTTGTGGCAAAGCATGATCGGCATGTTCTAGCAATAATGGTATACAATGGGATCACAGAGAGACTATTCAATAAACCATTGGTCAGAAAGCATGAGGATGGTATGAAGATAAGAATTCAGTACTTTCGCCTATTCACCCACTCATTTATCTCAGGGCAAAGAAAGTTTTGAGGTTGAAGAGGAACATTCTCAAGAGTAAAAGTCAGAATTCTCTCCATTTTGGAGCCAATTTTACTAAACCTAGTTTATCTAGGTTTTTTGTTCATTTGGGGTTTTAGTGTGCATTAGCCTGTTTTGTTAAGAAAGTTGCCTTCTTGATTAGATGCTGTGGTCCCCTCTGATCCCCACTGAGGAATACCCAGAAGAACAGATGCTTGTGAGATAAATCCCAAACACGGGAGCCCCACCTAAGTGTTCACACATCAACAGAATGCCCAGTGTTCAGGTCTAGGTCAGAAGTGAGGAGTCGGTACTAAATTCTTCTTTTGAAAGCTATAGAACTAACCTGATTGTTCTCCACAACTGCAACACATCTTGCTGCACTTTCATTTCATTCTTTTAGTAGGCATGATATAACAGTCATTCGTTATTCCTCCTGCCATCTACAGTACCTGCCTCATTATCTGCTCTGTATGAGATTACCTGTGCTTGCCTCAATCATCCCATCCATAAAATGGGGTTAATAATATCACCTCTCATTTAACTTGAACAACCACTGTGGAGAAAAATAAGGATATAAATTAAATTGCTTTCTGCTCTTTGGAAGAAAGTTGCCTTAGAAACACAGTCTTATTATTTCTCTATAGAAAAAGCTAAATATATTAGGGATTGCACAATGTTGCTAGCTGTGATTTTGCTCTTTTTTGCAGCCTAGGCTGAAGGACTGTATTAATTCCAGTCCCTAGGTGAACCTTTTATTCCATTTTCCATAGAAGAAAAAAAAAGTTAGCTTGCAAAGAAAGGAAAGAAAGAAAAAAAATGTAGTATTCCCAAACCTCATTTATGGAACATTCTGTTCTCCAAATTATAGCACAGCAAGCAGGCGAGTGGGAACTTTTAGAGTCCTTCATCCAAGCCGGCTTCACACAGCACCCCCTAATACAAAATGGCTTTAATTACTTTAATATAAATCCTGGGAATGTGCAGATGGATTGTAATAGTTATGCAAAACTGTGATGGTCCTTTATAGAAACACAGATCTTACTAGCTTTAAGAGAATGAAAGGAGCACAAGTTCAACACAGTATGTCAGGAAGCATATCTCCTAAGAAGTCCTGTATTTTAATGCCATGCTGTAAGATTCATCTGATGTGGGAGTTGTTATGGAAACTATGCTCTTTGATTGAATAGCAGAATAAATACCTACCTAAAATCAGCATGATGGGCTACTGCATAAATTAAGAGCTCCCCAAGACAACCATTACTTGGAGTTCTTCCTTGAGGTAAATTTGAAAAAAAAAACATATATATATATATTTTTTTTTCTAACATAAGTTTACATTTTTCTGAAGAGAACTGCTTTCTTTACCTGGAACATCCAAACCTGCTTCACACTGTGTGTGAATGGTTGTTTTATTTCCCAAACACATTAACTGACATTCTTCTTCACTTAAGGCTTAGTGAGGGAAAAGATCTGATCCTTTAACAAAAAAGACAATTTTTTAGTAAAAAGTCATATTTCTTCACTTTACTTTGAAATTAGTATAGGAGAAACCTTGGAAAATTAGTATGGGGTTATTATCATTGTGATTTTTAAATCAAGCAGGTCATATATAAATGCGGAAAATCCCCAGGCATGAGAGAAAGGTCAGTTAAACATGGTTTTCATATTTTTATGAGTGTGATATTAGATTGTTGCTGATTCGTATTGATGTTAACAACCTTTCGTAAATCATAACACACATACTCTATCTTTCCATGTAGATATAATTCCCCCATTTGCTGACTTAATTAAAGGCTGGCTATATAAAATATGAAATGAAACATATTGAGGTTTGTTTTCCCCTCTTCCACATTTTACATGGAATATTCCAAGAAAAAAGTGTGAATGTGAATGCAACAGGCACCCATATCACAAACTTCTCCATAATGGGCATGCATTCGCCCATTGGATCAACATCTTTCAATTTATTAGCATGACAAAGGACACAATTATTTTGGATATGCCTGAATGCAATTTTCATTAACTTTGCAATGATTTATTAACAAAAGTGTCAGGAATGTAATAAAAGCAGCAGGACTCCTCAAAATGCCAAAATAAAAAAAAAATGAAGAATACAGCAGAATTTCCCAACACGCCTTACGGCATCAGGTCAATAAGGTTGCCTGATTCCATCAAAAGCATCACCATGGTGAGTGAACTCTGCAATTAACAAAGAGTAAGCACAAAAAATGCTAATATCTCATTTGAATGTAATTATGCACAGATTACTGTTCACTGGAACAAGAAAAGGGATTTTAATTGTCATCCAAAGTTACATGCAAACCCTAGATTCTAGTTAACTTTTTTTGGGGGGGTGGAATGCTCATATGAGAAGAAAGCATGCAGTTCACAAATTTTATGTTCAGGGACATTGTAAAAGGCAATGCCTTTGTTTAAGGGCTACAACTAGCAAAGTTTGAAAATAATATCACTCCACATATGTTGGCAAGGTTAGTTTGTAATAAGTTTCACCGTCGTTTGCATTTTAATACTATTTGATCTCATTTACATGTTTAAATTTGTTCCTGTAATAAAATTCATTAGTATGTTTATCATAACCACATAATGAATATAGCCCTTATGTAAAATAAAAAATTGAAAGTACATTAGAGACATTACAAGCTGTTTGAAATTACTGTGCTTTGCATATTATACCTTATTAATTAAATTATAAATTATTTATTTATGTTATTTCTTTAATCAGGGGCAAGCACTAGAACGATATTATATTAGTATAAGAAACACAACGCAACTCAAAGCTAAATCACACATGGACCAATTTTCCATAGAGGCACACAGATCCATTTTGCCATGTGGTGGCAATGCCACTCCCCCTGCTGTGCATCAACCCATGCAAGAGAGCTGTTCAAAGGAGACCAGGGCATGGAAGAAATCAGTGTTTCCTATGCAAGTTAAAAACTTCACTGGTTAGTATAATGTCTGCCTTTGTCTTCTCTTTTTATTAGTATAATTAGATCAGATATGCAGATGGAAGCAAAGAGAGAATCATTACAGGATTTAATACCATGTCCATTTTATTTAGAGTACATGAGAAAGAAAAAAAAAATTTTCTATTTTGTCCTTTTCCCACTTGATTGCCTTTGTCACCAGTGGTAAAGAATGAGACAGAGGGAGAGGAAGAAGATGAGAAGACAAGAGAAGGGAAAAAGAAAAGAGGAAATGTATTTGGAAAAGAACCCAATATTTAAAGAAGCAGCTATTACTTCATTTTTCTAAATGCATCTACTAATAATTTAGTCAAGAATATCTGTCATCTGAGCCCTTGGGAGATGGAGACAGACAGACTGAGTTTGAGGGCAACTTGGACTACACAGGAAGTCACTATCTCAGAAAAATAGAATTACTTAAATATAGACAAAATATCTGTGATCTCTTTCCACATTTATAAAACTTCCAGATCCATTTTTAAGCTATGTTTCTAAATCCATGTTTGAAACACTGATGTGACCACAGACTCAGCCTCCATCTGTACTCAGAAAAGATTTGACGGCTTTGATAAGCACTTCCTTCAGCCTATAATGGTCAAAGACACTAAGCTTTGGATAGCCATTAAAGAAACCTGAGGAAGGCTGGAGAGATAGGTTAGTAGGTAAGGCACTTGCCTATGAAGCTGAGGACCCATGCTCAATTCCCCAGAACCCACATTAGCCAGATGCACACACATGGTGGTTCATATTTGTGGAGTCCATCTGTGGTGGCTGGAGGACCTGGCGTGCCCATTCTCTCTCTCTCTCCCTCTCTCATAAATAAATGAATGTTAAATATTTAAAAAATAAACATGGGGAAGGGAGGGATAGGAGAGGAAAGGAGAATCATTCAGTGAATTGTCTGCTGGGGTAAATAGGCAGGTTCTAGAGTCAAAGAGTTCTAGAGTTTAATCCACACATGGATAATCCTAATTCATAGAATTGTATGGTTGTTTTGAGGACTTAGCTCAGTATCTACATAGGAGATGTTTAGTAAATATGAAGCCTCAGGCTTCTTTCATGCAAGAAAATGGTAGTACAGTACAGCCGAATTGCTTCTTAGAACTTCACATGTGTGACACGCTGGAACCCATTTTCATAGATGTCAGCCTCAGATTTAAGGAAACATAAGCTAAGTATGAAGATTAATGTTCAAAGCAAATAATAAAAGACACCAAATGCATAGAAAATATAAGTAATTCCTTAACTGATGAAGTTAACTTTATTTACTTTTGTCAGTTTTATGCTAGTGTATAATTCCCTTCCATCTGTGTGCTAACACACATTGATAAATGCGAGAGAGAGAGAGAGAGAGAGAGAGAGAGAGAGAGAGAGAGATTAGGGCAGCCAAAATGTTAGAGAAAAAAGCAGAATGAAAGAGGCCAGCTACTATGAGCATCTAGGGTTCCCGATATAACAGGGTCCACGAAAAATTGCTAAGACTAGGATCATCCCTTCAATACATGCCACTAACCCATCTTTCTAAATTCTTTGCAAAAGACCATATATCTGAGTTTTAGGTAGTTAGCTGGATATCTGGATAGGTAGAAGTGATATCTGGTATTTTTATACCTGGTCTCTAAGAGCTGTCACCCTCCCTGCTATTTCCTTATCCTCTCTATTCTCTTATCTGGATATAGAAAGGATTCATAACTAAGTCTTCAGGAAACAAGGCAGGGTGGGTCCCTGGACAAAAAGAACCTGACGACCCTGAATCTAGGATCTTTCTGTTGTGTTATATTACAGAAAATTTAGACTCCTTGAACTAGAACAATGCAATTAAAAGGGAGAATTTTTGTTTTATCTAGAAAGATATTTTTATTAAAAGTAGAATTTTATAAAAGTAATTTTAGTAATGACAAAAAGGAAGAAATTTGACATAAACAACACAATCCTATAGGTATCTTTCAACAAGTTTTGTCTCTGACTATAAGTCTTATGAAGTAATAAATGGTGACAAGAAAAACCTCATGAGTGTATATTTTGTTTCCACGTAGTGCTCTGTACATAAAAACAGAAGATACAAGATTCATCCAGAAGAAATCAACCAGTACATAGAGATGTTCATTACGGAGAAATTGGATTAACTCAATAAAAGGTTTCATCAAAAACACGTTTCTAATCAATGTGCTCTGTGTTCCTGCGGGCAAATTTCTAGCCAAAATGCTTCATTAGCAAATAATCATGGCACCCCCACCTTTGTGATACTTCTGAACTGGGGAGCTGTGAGTGAGCCACATATAGAGGAATACATTGAACAAAAGCTCAGAACTCACTAAAAAAAAACACAGCATAGACAAGGCATAGACCCAGTAAATCATGTGTCAATTTGGTGTTGGCCAAAGAGAAAATAATATCAACAGACAAAAGAAATAAAACTGAATTTATTATATTTCTAATAATTCTAGAGGTAAGAATCTTCAAAGGTCTACAATAGAATTCTACCAGTTGCTATATGATCTGCACACTAATAGTCTTGAAATATGAGTTGTACCTGTCAATATTGGACATCACATAGAATACATTTTGTCATCCTTGTGCATTTTTCAGTGATTATAAGCCTATGAGGTTAAATGTTCTTCAAGGTTTTCCATTGAAAAGTTTATTCAACCTGATTAGAGGAGATAGCCCCACGACCCAGAGTTTTATTGTTTTGAATTTTGGCTTTTGGAAGCAAGGTCTGATTATATAGCCAAGATTTTTCTTGAACGCAAAATCCTTTTACCTCCGATTCACAAATGCTGGGATAACAGGCCTGTACCACATGGCCTGCCAGGCCCAGTCATATGGTATGTAATTAACATTCATGAGGAGAACTAGTATGGTAAACTCATGAGAAAGAGAAAAACACAAAGCCAGAGAATAGTTCAAGTGAAGGTATTCTACAAAACTATTTTAAATCAAGGTATATCACCTATGGTCAAGGTGAAGAAAACACAGAATTAGATGCATATTACAAAGAATTAAACATCCTATTAGCAACATTTACATATTAAAAATGGTTTCAGACTATCAAAAAGTGAAAAAAAATCAAGACAAAGTAAGGGCACCCCATATTTGTTGGACACTTATTATGTAACAAGTGTTCTCATTTCCAACATTTTCAGAGAAACATCTTTTTCAGGTATTATGCCTTAAACAGACTCCACCAAGCCCCAGACCTATACATTTGCTAGACACCAAGTCCATACATTATGGAAATGTCCTATAAATTTCACAAATCCAATACACATTAGAGCAATTGGATCCTCCTAACTTCCCCATCCCTGCTCCTGTCAGAGTTGGCTCCATCTTAACAAAGACAAGCTCTCTCTCCAGTTCTAAGAAAACATCTTTCTTGCCTCCTTTTCTCACACTCTACATCCAATCCAGCAGCAAATCCTGCCACCCCTGCCCACCTCTTGCAAAGGCCATCCACAGTCTGCCTATTTCTCACACTATTGACACCAAGTTGTAGGGGAGTTCTCCTGGATCACACTACCCTCTGCAAAATCTCAAGTAGGCTCTCATCAATTCAGAACCAAAATTAGACTCATTACAATAACCTAGAAAGTCCTATGGGATCTATCCACCCAGTTATGAATGCCTCTCTTTCTTTACCCTTCTGCTCACATCTTCCTTTGCATCCATACTGGCCTCTTACAGTCTATTAGCCAATGCCAGGCACAGTTCTGCTTTGCAATTCTTATACTTGCTATTGCCCTGCCTCCGAAAATCTCCTCAGTATGGCTCTTGTGAGAATTTCCAATAGCCTTCTTTTTGCTTTGCCTCTCTCCTGTTAACTTTTGTCAAATTTTTCACTATATTCCCCTATTGGAATGCAAAGCATTGAGGATTTTCTTTTCTAATTAATTTTCTGTTATAATTCCAGATCAAAGAAACCTAAAATGATTGATTAATATACATTTGGAGTAATACATTAGTTTGTTTCATTCAAACAGATAATTTGAATTAAAAATATAGCCACACTCACTTATAATTTTTTAAAAACCTGAGGCTCAGAAAGAATAATTCATATCCCAGTTAGTAAAGGTAAGAAGAAATGGAATGATGAAGGCTAAGTTGATCTTTTGACATAATTCATTATTTCCATTATATAATTTGTCTACATAAAATATGTTGCACATTATTTACTTAAAATTCTCTTTAGCAACTACTACGAAATGATTCAAATAATTACATTGCTGTTTTGTTTTTTACTTTTTCCCCAATCCATTTTGTTGAGCACACTGGTCTTACTTGAGTTTTAAAAATTATTGTATTTAAGAATTAAAATAGTATTAAATCAAGCATTCAGATACTTCCTTCAAATTTTAACTATTATTTAGTGATAAATACAATTATTGATTTTAACCATAAATAAAGTATAAAGAGTATGTTTTAGGAATGGTGATAATTTAGATTATCTTCTCATCTCCCTGTAATTATAAATACCATTATTAATTTCAACCAGAAATAAAGTGTAGAAGAGTATGTTTTAAGAATGGTCATCGGGCTGGAAAGATGGCTTAGCGGTTAAGTGCTTGCCTGTGAAGCCTAAGGACCCCAGTTCTAGGCTCAATTCCCCAGGACCCACATTAGCCAGGTGCACAAGGGGGTGCACGCATCTGGAGTTTGTTTGCAGTGGCTGGAAGCCCTGGCGCACCCATTCTCTCTCTCTCTCTCTCTCTATCTCTCTCTCTGCCTCTTTCTCTTTCTCTCTGTCACTCTCAAATAAATAAAAATGAACAACAAAAAAGAATGGTCATAATTTAGATTATTTTCTCATCTCCCTGTACCAATAAAATTAATTTATCTTCCACAGACACATAAAAAGAAAAAGGGGAAAGAAGAAGGAGAGGGGAGCTGTGGGGAGGATAGGTAGGAAAAGAAGAAGGGAAGAAAAAATTTAAAATGAGGGAAAGAGAGCAAGAGAAGGTCAAGAAAGCTCCACCTCAAAACCAGGTGTAGTGGCTCATTCTCCTACACTTGGGAGGTAGAGGTAGGATGATCATGAGTCCAAAGCCATCATTAGCTAAATGGTGAGTTTGAGGCTATCTTAAGGAACAAAAGATCTTATCTCAAAAAAATATTTTATTTGTTTGAGAGAGAGAAAAACAAACAAAGAAAAGAGAAGGCAGAGAGAGAGGTTAAATAGGGCATACCAGGGCCTCCTGCCACTCCAAACAAACTCTGGGCAAATATGTCACTTTGTGTATCTGGCTTTATATAGGTACTGGGGAATTGAACCTAGGCTATCAGACTTTGCAAGCAAGCATCTTTGCTGAGCCATCTCTCTAGCCCTCAATTTCTTTATTGCTTATTTCACAAATGGATAATGATCATGTTTTTTTTCAATTTTTTAAAATTTATTTTATTTATTTTGAGAGAGAGAAAGAAGCAGCTATATACAGAGAGAGAATGGGCACACCAGGGCCTGTAGCTCCTGTAAATGAACTCCACACACATGTGCCACCCTTGTGCATCTGGCTTAAATGGGTTCTGGTGAATCAAACCTGGGTCCTTTGGCTTCTCAGGCAAGTGTCTTAACCACTAAGTAATATCTCTGGCTCATAATCATTTCTATTCAAGTCTACATTACAAAGCTTAGAAAAAAATTAAAGTGTCTTTCACTTTCTTTATAATTCCCAAATTAAACTTAGAAAAAAAATTAGTTGACACTACTTGCAAAAGAGAAACTAAGAATTTCAGACCCTATGTCCACAAAAATGAAATAAACTATGTACAGAGAGAGAGAGAGATAATATATATTTATGGTGAACCACCTTGAATATTTGATGATGTTTCTTTTTATTCTATTTTTTAATTTTAAAATTGACATCATTTCTTATCATTAAATTACTAGATAGTATTCTTTGGAAAGTTTCACCCTGTGAAATTTATAAATGAAAACTGTCCTTATACCAACATGTTGAAACAAAATTAAAGGTAAATTTTGGAAGCATAGTTTATGAAGCACTTTGCAAGGAAGCAATGGGCTGCGCAGTAACTATGGTACTGCCAGCCCAATGGTTTTTTTGTTTTGTTTTGTTTTTCTAATTTTAGAGAGAGTGAGAGAGAGAAAAACAGAGACAGAGAGAGAGAGAGACAGAAAACTGGCACATCAGGGCCTCAGCCACTGAAATCAAACTCCCGAAGTTTGTGCCACCTAGTGGGCATGTGCAACCTTGAGCTTGCCTCACCTTGATGCATCTGGCTAAAGTGGGATCTGGAGAGTCAAATGTGGGTCCTTAAGCTTCGCAGGCAAATGCCTTAACTGCTAAGCCATCTTTCCATCCCCTAAAGGTAATTTTTATGTAAAAAGCTATAGAAGTAACACAACTGCTGCTAATTTCTGCATATTCTTTACTGTGAGGAAAACCATGCTGCAGTGTATGTTTAAAGCACAAGGATGGGTGTGAAGCATCCATCTTCCTCTCATGAAAGCAGTTATTTCTATGTTACAAAACATCAATGTTAAAAACTTTAAAACCATGGCTGAGGACATAGCTCAGTTGATAGTGTTTTCCTTGCAAGAAAGATGTCCCAAATACCCAAGCAAGAATTAAAATGAGCCAGGTGTAAACCAAAATAAAAAAGCTGGGTGTGATGGTGCATGTCTTAATTCTCAGCACTTTGGAGGCAGAGGTAGGCAGATCACCATGAGTTCAAGGCTGCCCTAACACTACATAGTGAATTCCAGGTCAGCCAGGGTTAGACAAAGAATATATATAGCAACTACACACACACACACACACACACACACACACACACAAACACATACACACATTAGGTGTGGTGGGGTGCACTTTTAATCCCATGTCAGCATAATGCTGGGAGACAGATCCCTGGGGTTTACAGCCAGCCAGTCTAGCCCACTTGGTGTGCTCTAAGCCAATGGTACATTCTAGCTATAAAAAGATAATGCTTACGGAATGACACCTGAGGTGGTCTTCTGGCCTCCACATACACAGGTATACATGTGCCCACACAGATGTGCACCCCCTACATAAAGCAAAAAACAATAATAATAATAATAATTTAGTTTGTTCAAAAGTCTGAAAATAATTTGTTTTCTTCCTTTTTTATTTATTTATTTTTTTGAATACTGGACATTGAATCCAGAGCCTCCAAACACTCAATGACTGAGCTATATCCTAGCCATGTTTTCACTTTTTATTTAGAGATAGAGTCTCACTAAGTTGCCCAATATGGCCTTGAATTCATTCAATAGTCCAAACCTTGAACCTGCTATCCTCCTGCCTGAGCCTCTGAAGTAGCTGGGAGTACAGACTGAGAGTGAATTTTTATGTGAAAGAAATAAAGGAAGAAAAGGGAGACAGAGGAGAGAAAGGACAAAAGGAACAGAAAAACTGTATGAAAACATGTTCTGAATCATCCCGTGTGCTTCTTAGCTTACCTCAGCTCTTGCTGCACATGTTGTGAACTGTGGAGCAATCAGAGTTCACTTGGGAGCCTGTGAGGCATAGAGACTCTACCATCCAAGACCTACTGAGATAGAGTGCATTTTATCAAGTATTCATTTGCACATTAAAGTCTGAGGAACATTTATGCAAATTACCATGTCAAATACTTTTACATAAGATGTGCAATAATTAAGGTATTGTTGAACCGCCTAAAACAACTGGCAACGGAACAGGCTACTGCAGAACTTGTCTCTTTGGAAAGAGAGTCTTTCATTCCAAGACCCTGATTCTTCTCCTGGTATTCACCTGCTACTGAAAGTAAATGCACACAGGAGCTTGCACCCACTGGTCAGGGCTCCTTAAACTCTGAATCAACTTATCTGAAAGCAATGATCTTTTAGCTGTGCCAAGAGTTCCACCATTGTCACCTGAATAAAAATCATCTCATTCTCAAGTCTAACATTTAAGTGATATAAGATTCTCATTTAATTAAGAAAACAATGTGAAGCCAGCTCAAAGAAATAACAACAATTTTCTAATGGATTTAAATTACAAACTTGTGACAGACTATGATAGATGACATATTTACTTTTCATGAGAGATAAACATGTACCTTTGATTAAAAATGTGATCTAAAACACAGATTTTAAATAAATTAATCCATTGACAGCATATTTTTAATAAAACAATTTCTGTCACAAAAGAAAATAGGTCCATAAAGCCAAATGGTTAAAATGACAAAACTCAAAACATTATTGGAGCTTTAGCATAACGTTGGGACTTTGGCCTTTCTTCAGAAATTGAAGATGCTGTCATGAGCATTAACCAGGTGCTTACAGGGGTCAAGTGTCATGCTGAATGTTCAATAAATAGCTTCTGTCTTGCTCCAGCTCACATATGTTTCAGATCCCAGTTTCTGATGCCTCACTACACTATTGTCTTGATATTGTTTTCACTGCATCAAGGATTCTGTATGCCTTCACCAGGGGCCTTTTGGCAAAATGTCTTACCTAATAAATCATGATCTAGCATTAGATCTGGTGTCTTTCTTATGACCTTCATCTCCTTAAGAAACAGGGAATTCAAAGATGATTGCAGAAACTGAGTGGAAATTGAGAATATACATGTACACTTGCTTGAAGACATCACAGTGAACTAATGACTAATTACTGTACAATTGAATACTAATGGAGAGACCCATGAAATCAACATGAGCAGGAAATGAACTCAATATGACCAATGGTTCTACAATTAAAATCAAATAACTGCCTCATAATAGAAAGACTTAAAAGATATGACTACAGCTAACCAATTATTCTTCAGGTTACACTTTACTAAAAAATAAGCACAATGTAATGGATAAGTATGTAGTTAGATATCTTTTGAAAAGTTAATGTGCATCTGAAATGTGAATTATAGTATTGTAATTATCTTCAAATTAAAGTACGTGAAACTAGTTCAATAGCAAGTCACTTATTAAAGCAAATCAGATAAACATGAATTTCAGGAAGGAAACTTGAGAGGTTAACGTTCTAGGACCGCTTAATTAATTAATCATAACTCTGAATGCTTAACTCTTTAAGTTAAAGCAGTCCAGTCAGAAAATTATTAATAGAATGCAAGCTTAGGGATTTGAACTACAAACAAATTATGAAAGCCTTCAACTTTAATCCTGAAGAGAGAATAAAAATTGATGAGTTGACTAATAAATTTTATAACCACTTTAAGAAAATTGTATACATATTTGCTTCTTTTGTATTTCATTTGTTTCTGTTTCTACAACCCAATAGTTGTATGAGGCAGATTCAAATAAACCACAGTATTTCCTCTGGAAAATTCTACTCACTTATCTGCTGTGGATCTAATCAAGGAGCTAATAAGTCCATAATGGTACATTTGCTTCCCAGGAGAAACCTGTTTCTCATCATTCCAGAAAATACCCCCTTGCAAGGTGCAACCAACAGCCACAGCCTCACTGCAACAGCCTAATAATTTGATTGGGAGCCCTTAGGCAGGGACAACTTAGATGACAATTAGAAAGCATTCACACTGGTGCTAACATCTGTGTACTGAACCACTATACTGATTAAAGGTTTTTAAAAGAGAACTAAGTGTTTTTCACATTACAGACGAGTGTAATTCTAATGGCCCTGATCCTTGGTATGTAATACTTCAACATTCCCTGCTGAGCTTCCTGCTTATGAGTCCAAAGAATGCAAACCCTGGGTAACAGCTCTTAGAAGTGTCCAGTCAATGGCTCAGGTGTCAATGGGCAGAAGGGCACAGTCTGAGGAGAGAAGAAAGCACTGTTCATTTTATTGCTCCTCATGCGTAGATTTCCCCTGAGTTCATAGCTACACAGATGAGGTATTTTGGGTTTTGTTTTCCTGTTAAAAGAAGAAATCTAAGAAAAGAGTCAAAACTCAAAGAAATGACCATAGGGACATCAATTACTGAAAGCGGCCATGAATGAGGGTGTGCACAGCACATCCATCAGTGTCCTCCACGCCTTGTTATGAGATGAGCTGTGCATACAAGGAGATCAGAGTGGGGAGAAAGCACACACAGCCATGAAGATCTCCCCCACCAGACCCTAACCACTCTAATCATCCCCTCCAGTCATTGAGGGCCTTTTGCAAGCACATGGTTGTAGCAGATGTCCCTGAGAGAACATTTTGTTTCCCCTGCATCTAGGCTCAAACACCTGGGCCCTGACATGATGTACAGTGGAGGCTATTTTCTTTTTCCTTTTATAAACTTTCCTTTTATTTGGTTTGCATACAAGGCTAATAATGAGGTTTAAAAAACTATACACAATCAGTATACAATTACACTCATCGGGAGCCTGACATGTAATTCCTGATAAACCCATATAACTATGAGCAGCAAAAGGAACCACAGAGCGCACACAATGTATGGGGTCATCAGAATACAATGCCAACACAATCTCTGCGTCATGTCTTGCTGCATACTATTAATCAGTGCAAACATTGTTTGGGAAATGAGAGGGGAGAGAAAGAGCAGTTTCCCAGCTGCTAGTGCTCTGCCATCAAATGTGACAGTCAGTTCCATCTCACATAAGAAACTTCACTAATAAAGCTGAGAATCAAGGAATGACTCAAAAAGTCTACTTCAATGGTTCCAAATTAAATAAAATATATAGATTCAACTGCCCAAATCATTTCACACAAGAAATTTCTTGAGCAATTTTAATAACTTTCCAAATTGAGGGCACATGTCTAAAACTTTGACAGCTACAATAGATAGGTATTGAGTAAGCACATTATCTAAATGATAAATACTGTCGGCTAATTATCTAAATGATAAATGCTATTGGTTAATTATCTAAATGATAAATGCTATTGGATAATTAATGGGAACAATTTTGATTTTCAATCCCTATATGTTGAAACGCAATTATTTTTCTGTTGATTGCTATAGGTAAAGGATACAACAAGGTTTCATTAAAGAAGAATTATCCAGGACCACAAAATGACAGCTTGGGTCATTGGGAAGCACAATGCAATACTACTGTCAATACTATTGATATGTCTTAGGAAAAGTGAGCCTGGAAAATGCAGAAATGTCACAAGCTTTGTTTTACCTTCATTTGGCTACAGTAAAGTGTGACCTCTATGGGAGGGGTTGGCTACTTTAATTAGGTTTATGCTATTTTCAATATGACTTCCAATCAGTGCATTTAGCTGGAAAGCAATTCCGGGATTTATTATTACTGTTGTCATCCTTAAAATGCATTCTATTTATTCTTTTAATTCAGCAGGAGGAGCGAATGGAAGATGGGAGCAATAAAGGAAAGGAGCCAGCAACAGGCCCTTAGGGACCAATAGCAAAGGGTGAAGGATCACAGGGGAAGAGAGGTAGGAGATGAAAATGAAAGACATATCTTATTAAACCATCATAATTAAGAAGTAATGGGTATTCATAAAGAGAACCAAGCCCAACGGCCTAAAGATGTCTACAGTACGAAGGGCAAATGTTTTTTACTAAGCAAGAATCAACAAATAATCTACATTAAAAGCATCGGTACTGCAGGAAAATGAGAAGGCAGGGAGACCTGACTTGTCAGAGTTCTCCAATTCCCCTAAGGTACTGTGGGCTGACATAAAGTGAAAAATACTAGGTAAAAGAGAACTCTTCAACAGCACAGAAATTCTGCCAAACACAAAGGTAAAAAGTGTGCACCAGGTTCCCTGCCACCTCTGGTTTACTTACATCTTGGGATAGTCCTGGCTCCAAACCCTGAGATTACAATTGCTGCCAGAGATCGTAGGGAATCTGGGACTGATGATGCAACTGACCCCACATTATTCATTTTGGCACAAAACAGGAATTAATTGGGTGGATTTTCCCTTAGCTCCTGTTCTTTAAGTTAACCGGACCACGGAGCACTGAGCCAAGGCTGAAGGGAAGAAGAAATACATTTGGTCCTTGGACACCCCCTAGTGTCTATCACAGGTATCTCTCTTGTCTGTTGTAATGAACTGAAAGGACCAAGAAGGGATTCTCCCTATTGAAAGTCCAGAAGGTTATGGGGCTGGAAACCTAGTTCTCTTAGCAGGGCAGGGATGCTGGTATGACACCTTGAACCCCTGTCAGATACTTGTTAGAACTCCTCTTAGCCATCAGCTTTGCCTCAATGTGTCAAGAGTTTGTCTCAAGAAAATATGGAAAAATGATAAAGTGGAGCCAAGAAGAACCTATATTTCCATAATTTTTTATTAAAAAATAGAATTCAACAGTTAAATGAAAGAGACAAATAGATGAAAAAAATCCATTTTGGAGAATATATGGTAGTTTGTCTTTATATAGATAAGTTGTGAGTGTTTGAATAAGCACTGTGATGTATTTATGTTTACCGGTGCAATTGAACGTGAATACTGAATAAAGTTTTGGGAAGACTTCTTGCCACTTCTCTCAGTCAGTGGTTCTTTGAGTGATAATTCATTTGTGTGATGAAGATACAATTTAAAAGTGGTTTGAAAAGCTTTAGTGTAAACACCTTTGAAAGTTCCCATATAAATTGTTTGACTTCCTTTACATATAGGTAGATTATTTTTTTGTGCCACAGGGTTATCTATAGACTAGGTTTTCTTAATTAAAGTATTGCCAAAATTATGAAATATTACTATGGGGCTCACCCATGCTCATCTCAAGAGTATAAATGGGTAAAAAATTACAATGCCTTGGCTTTTGCGAATGTACTTCTCTGCCCAAGAACTTTCCACAGGTCTTGGGAAATATCCTATATACTGTGAGATTTGGAGGTTGGATAGAGGCACCAAGAAATTTTTTGGGTTTAACACTTTATTGTAATAAGAGAGAAAGAAAAGGGGAGGGGAAGAAGAGAAGAGGGAAAGTAAGGAAAGGAGAGAGAGAGTATATTACTAGGGAGAGAACAAGAAGACCCAATGAGGGAGAGACAGAAGAAAAGGGGGTGGTAAGATAGATAAGGGTAGGTGCATGTACCTGGAACAGGAAAGCCAAAAGAGTGAGAGAAGGCCACAGAAGTTTTTTTGTTTGTTTGTTTTTTTAACAGGAGGAAGAGGGAAAGTGACCTATGAGAGTCTTAGGGTGATATGCTGAGGTATGACATGGTAGGGTAGGTGGTATTTCATCTACTCAGCCCAGAAGCATTCTCAGTTACTATAACAGGAAGTGACTCCCGAATCCTAAGCCTACTTATAGCATGGGGAGGGGAAAGAGGCAGATGGCTAACGGTCTACAGGACTCTTACACATATGACTTAATGAAAACATCAAGAAATCTCATTATTTCCTAGTTTTTAAGCATTTTTCTGCCAACTGTTTGGGGCAGCAACTATTCATCCTATTTCTTTTTCTTGCTGCTCCTGGAAGGTTGTACTTACAACCTATGTTATGTCTACTTCTTTACAGAATCAGATAATTTTAGAGGTCAAGTGTCCCAAAGGACTCTGAATTCACATCCTGGTTTAAGGAATGTGAGATTTAGAGTCATTTCATGATTTAGTCAAAGTCTCTGGCAAGACTACCCAAAGGTTACACGAGGAAGTCAGGCATCCTGCACCCCATCTGTCTCTTTGCTCACTGACGTTTGTAAGCATACAATTGCTTGGCAGGGAGCTTTCTGGGCACCAAGATATCACTCATGGCTAGAGAAGGGAAGCCTAATTGTAATGCATATATAATCCATAGGGAGGGCACATTTTCTAAAAGGAGAGGGTGCCTAGCCAGTTCCTTCTGTATTTATACCTGAGAAGATTGTGGGCTCAAGGTTTCTTGTGCCCTAGACTTTTCATTTACATATGGCTTGTTCTGTAGATAAGACAACATAAATGGGATGTCAGAAACATCTTGGCCCACTCCACCACCACCCCAAGCCTGTGAATGAAACTGGTTTTTGTTCCTTCCCCTGTAGGAAATGCTACTGTCTTAAATACCAAACATAGTTCTGGTTTCTGGTTACAACCGAAACAAAATAAACTTACTTTGAGAAAGGCATTTTGGCATATGGTAAAAAAAAACCTATATAATTCTCTTGTACTTTAGTCTCTATGCTGATAAATGCTTTACAGATTACAGCCAAGCCCCTGACAAACCTGCTTAGTGAAGTTTTGGCTGACAAATCTGGCAGGACAGGTGCTGTCTGAAATACATTCAGGAGTCTAAACATTCTCATAATAGCAACTTCACATAGCCTAGTAGGTCTCCCTTTAGGATACCAATTAGATTTTTTGTAAGTGACAGTATTAATTTTTGTGATTACATACAAAACTGAGATTTTTATTGAATATGCTAGGCCTTCTTTTAATGCACTTCAAGGAGCTCGACCACTTTGCCAACAGGCTGGTGTTGCAGCAGGGGTGATTATAGTAATTTCTCATGTAATTGGGAGTCACTATTTGGTTGCTATCTTTCAGATGCTTGTTCACTCATCATATAATCCTTTATAATAGGGGCTTGTTTTATGTCACAAGAATGGGCCAAGCAGCCCGGAAATAACAAACAGAGGAGCCCCCCTCCCTGGTGGTGGGGACCACAAAGGTTTTTAACATCTGCCCAGTGCTTCAGACAATAATAAATTTTCACCTAATAGCAGTGACCAAGCACAGAGAGAACAGTTGTGGAGGATTTGAGAAGAATCTGTATTTTTTGTCAGGAGAAGATGTTTTAAAGAACAGACTCTTACACACTGTGAGAATGCAGTCTTCAAAGATAAAAAGGCACAAGTACTCATTACAAATATCAAAGCCTGGCTGTCCCTCCCCATACAGTTAAAGTTTAAACCCAAAACAAATGCAGCATGTCGTCCCTTGAGTTCATTTATCATCCTTTTACTTTTCATCTCATTTTGAATCCTAGTTAGCACAAGGTTTAATAATAGAGCAAATGCATGAGAAGACGTTACATGTGACTATTAGATGCTGTATCAAATAACCAGTAAGGGTCAGAACTGGACGCTGGAGCAACTGAGTTCTTAACACAGTCCTGTCATCTTGGGAGACTTGTGTGAACATAACAAGGCCTCAGATTCCCCCTCAACATTAAAAGAAAAGAGAAACATTACTATGACACATGAACTTCCCCAAGAAAGAAATAAAAATAAATAACAGAGTCTGAAAATACTTCATAAGTTAAACACTAAATACTAGGCCTTACAGTTTAACTTGAAATTATCGTTTCTGTTAGCACTTTGCCATCTGTGAACCATGGAGATTGGCACAGCCATCTGTAATGTACATTCTATCTAATTCTGTATGGGGAATTTCGTTTGCAGTTTTCCAAGGGCATTAGACAAAGATACTGGTTTTTATGAGACTATAAGAGGACAAGGCTCCTTATTTAGACTTAATGGCTTTTTCTTCCATGTGATGTCATAACCGTGAAGATGATGGCTAGGGTGGGATCAGCTGAACCCAACTCTGATAACTTATGTAGATTTGTACTAGACCCAACCCCAATTTTTTCAGTGCTGCATATGGAGTATAGAGCTTCAAATATGATAGGGAAACACCACTGAACTACATTCCCAGCATTGGATTTGCTTTGAAATTTAATTATCTAAATTCCATTCTATAGTAAAACATATTAAATATGCCAAATTTTACTTAACATCTAAAATCAAAAATATAGAATTGTGCCTCACTACCTAAGTGGTACAAAGTAGCCTTTGTATGATTATTCATACTAATAAGTCTTAGGTCAAGCATTTTCAATGAATTCTACACAATTTTAAATAAGCATAAGATCATCTGCAAACAAAATTATAGGTACAATTATAGACAAAAATCAAACCAAACAAATACTTTATTTAATTAATATTAGCTTTTATGATTTCAAAAATAAATACAAAGCAAGGCTAACCTATTATAAATAAGAAATGAGTATGTGTTGTGTGCTATTAGACTGCTGCTAATCCAGAATTATTTCCAGTGTTTAACTTCACAAATTATGTGCTTTCTAAAGATCTGAGATAAGCTCTCTGGATAGCTGACCATCAACAAAGACAGCTAGAAAACTACAAATCACATTTTTGTCTATTACTTCAATTAAATGAATGTAAAAACAGAATGCATGGCACAATTTTCTCTATGGAAACTAAAACCATAAATTATTAAATATCAGATAACGCCACATTTCCTAGAAAGCCCTGAACTTGAGAGCACTTTACCTGCTGAAAAGTGGGATCGATCCATTTCACAAACTAAAGATCAAATTGATTGACAAAGAAAAATTAGGATTACAAGCTCATTTGATAAACTGTAATTAGTTTTTAACCTGTTGCTTCTGTGCAATTCAGTTCCATGACTTAGAAGAGGAGGGAGTTCTTCAAATAATGGCTTATTATCCCATTCTTGGTGATTATAACAACAGAATCCACTATGTATCAAGTCAGACAAAACAACTTAGCAGGTCATATACCATTCTTTTTCTCAAGGAAGAAAATGGTTTCTCATCTGAATCATATTTACAAGTACTAAGCATTCAAGAATCCTTTTATTGAGGCTGGAGAAATGGCTTAGTGGTTAAGGCACTTGCCTGCAAAACAAAAGGACCCAGGTTCAACACTACAGTACCCACCTAACACCAGATGAACAAGGTGGTGCATGTGTCTGGAGTTTGTTTGCAGTTGCTAGCGGCCATGGCATGCCTATTCTCTCTGTCTTTCTTCTATATCTCTCTGCTTGCACATAATAAATAAATAAAAGAATTCTTTTCTTGGGCTAGAGAAATGGCTTAGTGGTTAAAGGCACTTATTTGCAAAGCTTGATTGGCTGGGTCTGATTCTCTAGTACCCTTGTGAAGTCAGATACACAAAGCAGGACATGAACCTGGAGTTCATTTGCAGTGGCAGAAGGTCATGGAGTGCCCATACTTGCTTTCATTCATTCTTTCTCTTCTGTTTCTTCATCCCCTCCTGCTCCTCCTCCTCTTTCTCCTCTTTCTCTCCTCTCTCTCTCTCTCCCTTCTAATCTCTTCCTACAAATAAATTACAAGGATTATTTTAAAGAATCCCTTTCTCTCACAGATTGACCTTGTTGAGTATATACACTTCCATCTTATGAACTACTTGTATCCAGCCAAATGGTACTGACTAAATTTTGAAGCAAAAAAAAAAAAAAGTATATTATAGTAGTAACAACTTATCTAACTTCATTAATAAGTGTTGTTAGAAAGGTACATATTTTCCTCTTGACTTTAAAAATCATACACTATTCACTAGTATGTATGCTTTCTTTCTTTCTTTCTTTCTCTCTCTTTTTTTTTTTTTTTTTTTTTTTTTTTTTTTTTTTTTTTGGTTTTTCAAGGTAGGGTCCCACTCTGGTCCAGGCTGTCATGGAATTAACTATGTAGTCTCAGGGTGGCCTCAAGCTCACAGCGATCCTCCCACCTCTGCCTCCCTAGTGCTGGGATTAAAGGTGTGCGCCACCACACCCCGCTACTATGTATTCTTAGAAGCAGCCTGTTAGATCCATTGTGATAATTAATATAATGGCATATTGTAAATGCCATTGTTACTAAAGCTATTATCTGAAAATACTATTAATAACATTGCTGTGTTGATAACTATACCAACAAATAATGTTCAAAACAAACAAGTACTTCATGCTATACATCCTGAAATAAAACATTTCCTGAATAAGGTCTGATATGCTAAATTGTAAGCAACACCCATAGTAAATGTCTACAGAGGACTAATATATTGGATGAAAGAGGGTGAGTCTTTGCTAAAGAAGTACTGTTAAGCCAGTGTTTTGTTTGTTTGTTTGTTTGTTCCTCAGGTACAACATTTAAGCAAGCATCTTTAACTTCTCAGCCAGCTCCCCACACCCTCAAGTTCAACATTCAATGACGAACAATCTTGGGTAAGATAAGACCAATGTGAAAGAGAAGTAAAGATTTTGATGTTAGAATTTCGAAGAAGTATATGTTATAACAAGAACAATAGCAATAACTTAGTAAGTAAATTTATTTCCTTAATCTTAAGTTAACAATACAGGATGGTATAAACAAGAACATAAAAAGCATGTGTAAGTCATCAATAAGTGGGTAATTTAAATTTCTAGTAATTTGTTTTGTAATGAGAAAGTGTATCAATTACAAAAATTTATCTAAGTGTCTTTCAAATATTCCATTATAACACATATTAGTGGAAAGGAAAATTCAATTTTAAAGTTTATGCGCACTATCCTTTTCACAGTATGATAGGATTTCATAGTATGATATAAGTTTTCATGAAACTTTTATTCATATAGTGGGTCACAGACAAGATTTTGAAATTAATGGCTAAAAAGCTTTCAATTTTCATGACTTTAGATGATAGATTTGTAAAAAGGGAAGATATTTGTATTGCATTCTAATAATAAGATATGTTTCTCAATAAACAACCTGGTTAGGAAAAAGTCTTTAAAATGCTATTTTATTAGGATACTGATGAAAGGTCAGTTGCCTTCACCTGGTAGTATTCATGTAGGCTGGATGATGCTATGTGGACACAGACACTGCTGTCAACTTTATAGAGTTCACAAAGAATTAATCAAATAATGAAACAAATAACTGGAAATTTTCAGCCATGATAAACACCATGGAGCTAAGGGGGTGGGGGGGGGCTCTAAAACAAGACAATACAAACAGCCAAACAAAAAAAAATGCAAACAAGGGAAAACAGTTTATCATCACCAGACAAGAGAATACAGTTTAACTTGGCCCCAAAGGACATTCAGAAGGCTGCTCGGAGCAGGCGAGGTCACTGATATTTTTGAAGCTTAAGCAAGGTGTGACCAGGAAAGAATAATCTAGACAGAGAAAATAGCATATTAAATGTCCAGTTACCAGAGCGGTCCTAGAGAAGACAAAGACCAAATCCTTGCCCACTTCCAACAGTGACCTGCTCACTGTTTGAAAATGATTTAGAAGATGTGTGTCCAGTAGGTATAGACAATGTTTTTGCTCAATGACATCAAAGAACAATAGTGCATGTGTTTATGAAAGCTTACGTGACTCTGCTCATAATATAAATGTTTTAGTTCTGTTGGTACTGGTTAGTACACGCTTTAGACTGAGTTATTTATAAAGAGGAAAAAAAATTAACCCTCAGATCTGGAAGCTAGAAGGTATAAGATCAAGGTCTCAGCATCCAGTGAAGGCCTTATTATATTCTCACATGGCAGAAGAGAGCAAACCCACACTTTTTTGTTTGTTTGTTGGTTGGTTTTGTTTTTTGTTTTTATTTACTTATTTGAGAGCCACAGAGAGAGGGGGGGAGAATGGGCGCACCAAGGCCTCCAGCCACTGCAAACAAACTCCAGATGCATGCGCCACCTTGTGCATCTGGCTTACGTGGTTCCTGGGTAATTGAGCCTCGAAGGGGGATCCTTAGGCTTCACAGGCAAGCACTTAACTGCTAAGCCATCTCTCCAGCCCTCCCCATGCATTAAATCATTTGTGAGTGCAGAAAACTCAGGACATAAACAGCTTGTTAGACTTCATCTCCCAGCATTGCAACATTGATGATTATATTTCTAGCATATGAATTCAAGGGGACACATTCAGATCAAAGTAGCATATTAAATGATCTTTTATGTAGCTTCACAACTCTGCTATTTCTTTCTCATTTTTTTTTGAGGCAAGCCCAACAGACTGACCCCTATTTTTAATGAGAGGGAGAGGGAAAGAGAGAGAAAGATGGAGGGAGGGAGAGAGACAGAGAGAGAATTGCCACACCAGGGCCTCCAGCCACTGTAATTGAACTCGAGGCACATGTGTCACCTTGTGCATAAGTGTGATCTTGCACGCTTGCATCACCTTGTATGTCTGGCTTATGTGGGAGCTGGAGAGTCAAACATGGGTCCTCAGGCTTTGCAGACAAGTACTTTAACCACTAAGCAATCTTTTCAGCCCTGTTTCTTATTTTAATAAAGATCACAAGTGAGTCAAGCAACCTAAAATACATGAAATGTACATGGACCCCCTCAAAGGTTGCTGCTTGTCTTTCTATTCAAGTGCACCTACCCATGGCAGGACTACCTTCATAAACCACCACACATCGCCTATAATAATAGTAGCATACTACTGTCTCTTAGAAAAAAATAACTAAAAAAAAAAACTTTAAAGCATCTTATATGTATTGGTAGGCACATATTACTAATAAGCTGTAGTTCTGAATACTTAAAATAGCAATAAAAGCACATGTTGAACTCTTGTTTTCTTTACTCTAAAAGTATTCTATGAGTTATTAGATATTCAACATTAGAAGTCATTAAGAAAAGTCAAGATTTCCAAGAAAGAAACACATTTAAGTTAAGCAGATAGCTCTAAGTAGCTCAACTTTGAATTATGATAGCATGGGGGGGGGGGGCAAAACACTAATACCATCCTAATGTAAGTAAATTTTATTTTGTCTTCAGAACCATACATTAAACTTTTAGCAGGCCATATGTGGTGGTGTACACCTGTAATCTCTTCATTCATGAAATTGAAGCTGAAGGATATTGAGTTCTGAGCCAGCTTGGGCTACACAGCAATACCATGAATCAAATTAACAAATAATAATTTAAAAACTAACACTTTTTCAGAGCCATTTAGTAAGTTTTTATTTCTGTAATGTTGGCTACCAAAAAACTTGCCTTTTAAAGCATTGTTTTACACTCAGTATAAAGTGCATTTATTCATATACTCAATTAATATAAATACACAAAATGTGATTCTTAAATATCAATTGAATGATCTGGCTATAAGAGAAACTCCTTCAATTCATTCCCTACACAGGAACAGGTATGATTTTGAGAAACTTAACTCAAATTATGTTATTGCCCATCTTCCTCTGAACTTTACAAAATAATCTAGACCCATGCCATGATATAGAAAACTCTACAAAACTCTGGTACATGACTATTTTCCAGCTTCATCTGACCTCTAATTACAATACTGTGTTCACACTTGCCAGTTATCAGCTCCCACCTTGGGCCTTACCAATGGGCATTTACTTATAAGAAACAAAATTTTTTCCATAATTCACCTGGATGATACTCCCTCCAACTTCAAGCCGCTGCTCAGATTCTTGTCGCTTAATGTTTCTTAAATTAATTTTATCATTTAAAATTGACAAAAATGACAACTTCCTTTTGTATTATATTTTAAAGTACCACATATACCTTGCCTAGAATATAGTAGGACATAACAAATGAATTCATTTATTTTCCCATTCACCTGTCCTTGACCTCCATGTAAATCTAAACATGTTTCAACACACTCAAAACAGAAAAATAAAAAACAAACATAAACCTGAAATTTCCAGGCAGTAGTTTACTTTCCCTTTCTACTCCCCAATTAAGAGAAAGCTCATTTTGAGGCTTAATGGAGAGTGTCGCAGGTTCATCAGAGTTCAATTCAGCAGTCTGGAGTGAATCTGTAATAATCCATGACCACAGACCAGTTTGTATTTTTCCACTAATAAAACTCAAGAATGGCTATATTTAAATGGAATTTTGCAGGTCATTAATCCATTCTAAGAACTGACTCTTTGGGCTATTTAATTGGGAAATAGTGGTGGTAGAACCAGATTAAGAATGTGGACTTTTCAGGCTGGAGAGATGGCTTAGTGGTTAAGCGCTTGCCTGTGAAGCTTAAGGACCCGGGTTCAAGGCTCGACTCCCCAGGACTCACGTTAGCCAGATGCACAAGGGGGCGCACACGTCTGGAGTTCCTTTGCAGTGGCTGGAGTCCCTGGCATGCCAATTCTCTCTCTCTCTATCTGTCTTTCTCGCTCTGTCTGTCGCTCTCAAATAAATAAAAGTAAACGAAAAAAATGTTTCAAAGAATGTGGACTTTTCTAGTTAAATAAGTTGGTATGCTGTTTAATTGTTTATGAATTTATATCTCAAAAGAATTTCTGAACAACTTAAAGTCAAAACCTGAAACATTCTGAAGCCCCACTGTCATCTTTCTGCATCCAACAGGATCATGAAACCTACAGTGACTATAAAAACACTAGGTTCTAGTGATCCAGAGGGTCTTCATTTGAACCTTAGGAAAAAAAAAAAAAAGTTAAGAAGCCTGTTCTTTGGTTGGGGAAGGCAAGGAGTTATGCAAAGGAAGCAGATTCTCGACAGGCAACTTAAAACTTTCAAAACTAACATTTCAGCAAGGAGTTGGCAAACTGCTTGTCACAGCTTAGTTGACAAATGAACCAGAAGAGCAGTGTGGAGCCTTAAACTGGCCAATGAGTTAAAGGGTAAACTGTTGGCTGTAAATACAATTGGCTGTGTCCTCTTGGCCCAAAGCTAACAAAATCTACAAAGTTAAACTCACTGTAATAAACATGGCTAGCTATCTCCTATTTTAAACAGCTGGTCTGAGTTTGTGGCCATAACCTTTAACTTACTGCAAGGAACCTTGAAAAAAACTTTAAAAAAAACAGTAAAGAGATGCCTGTAGCTGCTATAAATGAACTCCAGAGGCATGCACTACTTTGTGTGTCTGCTTTTATGTGGGTACTGGGGAATCACGCAGGTCATTAGGCCTTGCAGGAAAGTGCCTTAACCACTGAGCCATCTCTCCAGCCTAAGAATAATAAAAATTTTAATGAGCAGTTTTGAGAAAAATAATGACTGCTTATTAATCTCATACAACAAAGAAATACATGGATGGATGGATGGACAAATGGGTGGATAATGCTCTGTTTGAAGCCAGATCTTTTGTTTACCACTGTGTATACCAGTCTAGCTGGCCTGCAAGTTTGTGGAGATTCTCCTGTCTGCACTTCCCATCTCACTGTATGACACAACTTCTGTTAATGTAAACTCAGGTCCTCACACTTGCACAAGTGCTTGACCCACTGAGTCATCTCCCCAGTCCTGGGCTATTTCATACATGCACTTTGTCGCATATGTCAGATAATGTACAGCCCCCACCCCCTTATCTGTGTAGGATACTTTCCAAGTCTTTCTTTCAGTGGATACCTGACTCTGCAGAGAATACCAGAACCTACATATAGGAACTTTTATTTCTATGATGAAGTTTATATATATATGTACATATATATATATATATATATATATATACATATATATATATATATATATATATATATATATATATATAAAGGTTAACAGCAATAACTTAGCATAAATCTTAACCTCAGCATATGAGTTTTCAGTCCTTATCGATTCCAAAAATTTCACTTTTGCAGTTTAAAGTATCATTTACAGCTTTTCTATGGGTTCTGAATTTCCATCATCACAGATCTTGTACCTCAGGACCCATTCCTAAGTAAAATAAGGGTTACCTGAAAACAAGCCTTGCAATACTGAGACCATCAGTCTGATGGCAGAGGCTACTACTGAGCCATGAGAGGGTGGTTAGTGCATGCCATATAGATGTGCACAAAAGTTTCCTGACACAGATAGGACAGAGTGGGACAAGTCTAACATGCCCCATCCTACACAAAATAAGATAATGGAGGGTTATTTCTAGACTTTTCTAATTAATAATTTTGGGGCCACACCTGATGACAGGTAATTGTAGAAAGTATAGCCATATGTAGGGACTACTATATCTCATATATACACTTATCTATCTACTTTTCATGTTTTAACTTATTTAATTTATATGCACTTGACAAATATAAACATGTATATTTTGTAGACATGTGTGTATGTATGTTCACACAAACAGAGAGGGAGAGAGAGAAAAAAATGAATAGTTACTGGGTCATGAAAATCCAAAACAGAGCCGAAAATAATCTCACACCCCGAGACATTCACAGATTGGGAGTTTAAGTGAATGACTCACTAGTGTTGTGCTTTGTCCAGCACACTGATGAGAAAAGTTCAGGAAAGCCATGTTGCTAAGGAGTTTTTATAATCTCTGCAAAAGTTGATCTCCTCCTTCATTTATCCATCATCTTTGAAACTCTAATGATTCATCCTAAACACGATGACTGATTATCAACAGTGAGCTAACATTCTTACCCTCAGAGAGACACAGCTAAACTTTGCCAATAATTATGATAATTAGGATGTGCTAAATTTATACAAGGAAAAAATGATTCATAGAAATTGTCAGTTATCACAGAAACATATTGCACTAACAGTTATTATAAGACCATTCTCTCTGTGTCCTTTTTAATTTTTCATTTAGTTATGAAATTGAGAGAGGGAGAGAATGGGTGCACTAGGGCCTGTAGTCACTGCAAACAAACTCCAGACACATGCACCACATGTGCATCTATCTTAAATAGGTTCCAGGGATTTGAACCTGGGTCCTTAGGCTTCTCAGGCAAGCACTAAGCCATTTCTTCAGCCCTCCCTCTGTTCTTAACCCATGTACACAACTACAATTCAACCACACTTTCAAAAAGCCAAAGTGGGAAATCAAACATTTGATTTTGATTTTCTACTTTTGTTGGAAAAGTTCAAATATTTATTTTAACTAAATAAGGTATTTTTGTATGTAATCATACAATGAATGAGTAAGAGTGAGCCTATAGGAGTAGCCTCTTTTCCTACCAGTTGCTTGTGGAAGATAACTGTAGGGGTTAGAAATTGGAATTTTGCATGAAATTGAAATTTTTAACAAATATTATGGGTATTTCTCAGTTATTCATAAATTAGCTGATCTTCCTCTAGTACACAAAACTACTAAACTATAAAGAAAATTAAGCCATCTTACCACTGAAAATAAAATAACTTTCATTCTTTATTTGCTAGGGTCTCCCTTCAAGACCCCTTCCTCCTATTCTTTCCCAATGATCATAGTCCAAGGAGAAATATGTAAGTATATTATATTATATATATATACATATATATATATATATATATATATATATATGTACTAAACAAACTTCATGACACAGTACAGACCCCACAAATGTAAGCAGTAAGATTTAAGAATATCAAGTCTATCAATAATTAATTATTGTTTTAATATGTTACTTATAAAGTAGACTAACTGGTTTGAGGAATAGTTACCATATTCATGGACTTCAATATATTAACAATAATAATGCATATAGTCTAACATAGGGTACACATTAAAATATAATGCTCTAACATGTGAGATTATGATATTGCCAAAATATGCCACTGAAATGAGGATCATACATGTGCAGTAAGCTACTTCCAGAAAAGTCAGGATTTAAAAATTACAGCTTATGCAACTCCATTTTAAGCAGACATAAGAGAGGACAGATTAGCCAATGTTTCTCACAAGTGAAGCAACCCATTGTAAAAATGCAGCCATATTTAATCATCATCACAAAGTGCAGAAAGGAACAATCTTCTTTTTGGACAACTCATTTCAAACCTAAATTAGCTTGAAAGTACATTTATTGAGGATTGGTTGTCTGGTTACACCTGACCAAATAAATGTAAGTTAATTTAAAAAAATGGGTTCAAATAAATGCATGGCTTTCTTTTAAAAAATGTAGGGGATTTTATGTGTAATTACTCAGTGTTAGTTTGATGTTTGATCCACTCAATCATGATTCTCCCCGTATGCATTTGGAGGTAGTTTATGGACAGGCTGCAGTAGTATACATGTGTGCAAAAATCAAACATAAAAACTGATCACATGCTCACAGCTGGAAACTGTGTAGGCTTCATTCAGAAGGCATCAGGCATTATCATTTAGCGCTCCCACAGCAGGAGGAAAAATGGTGGCACAGAGAAGAACCATCACATCACACACACTCCAGGGTTTCCTTTCCCTGCATTGTTCCTCTCCCAAATGTAACTCTTTAAATTTTAAATAGGAAAAGAACACATAGAATCACTGCTCAGAAAAAGGAATATATATAGATAGATAGATAGATAGATAGATAGATAGATACATAGATATATAGATATATACACACACACATATGAAGGAGGAGTAGATATGAAGAGGGAACACTATGGACAAACAAAAAGAAAACATTTCTTATCAAGTAAGAGAATATTAGAAAGTTCAGCATATACTTTGAAATGTCCTAAAAACCAACACACACACACACACACACACACACACACACACACACACAGATTACAAAGATCTACTTTAATTCAGAAATAACAGTTTTTAATGGTGCTGTTTTATAATTATTGATCATGAACAAGTTATTTCTTAGTAACCAAATACCAATGCACTCAAGATTAGGTTATTGATGAGCATTTTCCATATGAATTTTACTTATCAGGCCATATATATAAACTGGAACACCTCTTGGTTTTCTTTCCCCAGAGGGGAAAAAATCACCTTCAAACCCTGTCATCTCATTCAATTTCCTCTTAGAAACTATAATTTGGGAATTTTAACCTCTACAATTCACAATTTTAATCTAAGTTCTTGTTAAATACAGTGATAGTATTATTTTAGAACACAATCATTACATTCCTAGGTTTATTTCATGAAAAAAAGCAAAATTCCTAAAAGAAGTGTAGGTTCAGAAAATAGGGAAATTTCTTATGAAATAATTGTCATTTCACACCAATGGCAGGTCTGCAAAAGGATGGTATATTCAGTCTTCTCCTGCCAGGTACCTGCTGCATCTACATTTACTGGTTGCCATTGTGAGTGTCTTTTGTGAAGTGGACTAAGGAGCAACCCTCTGAGCCAAATGCTTAGCTGTCTGCCCTGTTCTTAGATGGTTTGGGAGCTACCTCTCAGCATGCAATGGCTGAGTAAAGATGTAACAGAGTTTTGTCCATCCTTCCTTCTGTATATACCCAGGATTAGAGATGATTATCATCATACCTAACTTTTGCTCTGAAATACTACAGTAAAATTCCAATAGGTTTTACAGAAGACTTTGTTACAAGTTTGGAAAGTATGCCACAAACATATTTACTAGGTATTTTTAGTAAATGTTAAATAATATTTAGATGTGACCTAGAGCTTTTTGGGTTTTGTATCCAGCCCATACCTTGAATTGTATACATGTGCATATATACTTGTATATGAATATGCATGTGTGTATGCATGTAGGTTTATGTATGAGAAGAGATTTATAAATATGTGGCATATATATAAATATACATGTGAACATACACACATATATTCATATACATATGTATATATACAATCATGTCTTTTAGGTTTTTTCAATAAAAAAGAAATATATCATAGATAAATACTTAGGCCAAAGTAGGAAAGAACAAACTGAATATGTGCATTTTCTTCTTAAAAGGGGAATCAGATCAGCCTAACAAGATGTTTCCCTGAAATACTGGCCTCAAATGAGTCCATTCAGCCATGGCAAGGAGAGGTTTCCAGCCAAAACATTTAATTAGTGCCCAATTAAGACAGCCAGAATGATGTGAAGTCCGGGCTCTGGCCGTGTGCTTGCCTCAGGATGGGTAAGCAGCTTAAGTGAGTCTAGTCTGACTAAAAGCTGTCAACTGTCAAACTGTCAGTGGGCCATATGGGTCAGGCAGCATCTCTCTAAAGAATTCGGCTTGTCCACCCATCAGGGGAAAAACACCTCCAACACCACTGGGTTGACAAATACCCAACATTTGAAAGCACAAAGGACTTGAAGTTATGGTCTGATTAAGGAAGAATTCTGTCACGTCCCTGTTTAAGCTTTATTGGCACCCCATCGGTTATAGGAAAAGATCCAAGCTCCTTAGCATGGCAGATAGCAGCCTGCCTAATGATCTGGCCTCCTCTCTCACCTCTCCTTTTCTTGGCTTTATTCTTGAGCAACACTAAATAGCACTTCTGTCCATATGCACACTGTTCTTTCTGGACTCGAGGCTTTGCTAACTCAGTATCCTGTGCCAACGATACTATTTTCTGTCCTTCCACTCCAACCTTTCAGCTCATTCACATTCACCCTTTTCATACTGAAATCAAGAGTCAGCTGCCAGAAGAAGTCTCTCATATCCAAATCCACCTTTACCTCAACCTCTGGCAGAAAGGAATTTGGAGCCCCTGGCCCAGACTTTTGTAAACCCCTGAATGCCGAGTACCAATCTTTATGTCCATGATTCTCATGAACTGCTTCTAAGCCCACTGCCCTTCCTGATGCTACACAATTGCATGATATAGGGATATCTTCTTTGCCCCCATCATCTGAGCTAAGGACCAATAAGTTAACCATGAGATACATTTATTCTGTACTTTTCATTAAGAAACCCCTTTTTGGCAATATATATAATATATTTTAAATATATATATATATATGACATGCAATTGGACAGATTTACCTACTTACATACAATAACTCAAAAGACAGGTGAGTCACTGCTGCCCTATAGCTTCCCCCCTATGACCAGGTCAATGGACATGCCATACCAAGCACTGCATATAGGGCAAAGATGCCCAGAATTAGAGGTGATGACAGCTTTAGGTCACAAAGTATAAAATGTAAGTTTGCACTGTCATCCAAAGTCAAATGATTTTTTTAAATAATTTACATTTTTCAATTAACAGCATAGCCTTATCTATTATAACCAGTGAACTTCTCTGATGGAAGATGTTGATGACAGAGGCAGTTGTGCATGTGTGACAGCATCAGGGTATGTGGGATCTCTCTCCACCTCTCAGTTTCCTGGGAACCTAGAACTGTCCCTTCTATGTTTTTTTGTTGTTGTTGTTGTTGTTGTTGTTTTGTTTTACAAGGTAAGGTCTCACTCTAGCCCAGGCTTACCTGGAATTCACTGTCTCAGGGTGGCCTCGAACTCACGACGATCCTCCTACTTCTGCCTCCCGAGTGCTGGGATTAAAGACGTGTGCCACCACACCCGGCTTCCCTTCTATGTTTATTAAATACTATGAGCTGGGAGATAACTAAATGGGAGCACAAGCATCTGTAACCAGTGTGCTTATGAGAAGGAGGGCAGAGACAAGTGAATCCACTAAAAGCCTACAGGCCAGCTATCCTGGCAAAAATGACTGATAAAGAAGAAGACGTCCCACCTCAAACAAGTAGAAAGACAAGGACTGATACCTGAAAGTTGTCCTCTGACCTTCACACACACAATACTAAGGACACACTTGCATGTACACACACACACACACACACACATATACACACACAAACACACCAAAAGGAACTAAGTCTTATCTTTAGAGTAAATATCTTAACATGGGAGCAATCTCATGTAATTATAATTATCCAAAGGTTTTTCAAAACTTTCGATAAAGAAATTTAACCAATTCCTGAGTGATAGAATAGATATTCTTAAACAATACTATTTGACAGAAGTATCTTGAGAAAGATCACATGTAATTGACATCATCTTGCAAATATCAACTATTGGTCATATTTCCTAGTACTGATAAATCTGGTTGTAGCTACCATAACACAGGTAAAACATTTTAACACATTGATGATCATTTCTGTACAAGCCTAGAAAACTGTTTCACTGGCCATAAGGACAAGGATCCCAAAGCATCAAGCTGACAAACAACACAGAAATATGTTAATAGCCATCTGCTTCTCCAAGAGGTGGATCTGTAGTGTGGGTAAGAAATTGGTAGAAAGAGTTATTATCCTAGAGTAGGTACATCCAACGCAGAGACAGAGGAACAAGGGCTAGAATACGACCATGACTTTCTACATTTAGTACCCCTCAAATAACATCTTGCCTCCAGTCCCAAGGGATCAAAGATGGAAAGACTACGTGGTTGATATGTGTGTCAAGAGGACATACAATCATCAAGTCTGAGAAAGACTCTCTCTTGATTCCCTTAAAATTGCAAGAAGCAGCCCTGACTGAGCCAAGGTGGAGATAGAGACAGCAACAACTTCCTTCTGTAATGCAGGCCAGAGAATCCACTGAGGAGACACATTCCACTCTTCTTGCAAGAACCAGAATATCCAGAACGACCAAAGTTTTTCTCTGTCCTCTACCATTTGTAGGGAAGTTTCTGGTCCTTATACAGAGACACTAAAACGCATACATGACAAGATAGCTTGCTCTTGTGCTTTCCCACCAGCTTCTTCTCACCTCTGCATAGTCCCTTTTTCTGAGAAGTTATTTGGTGGTACCCAAAAGAAACAGACACTTATAGTTATCATAAATTATAAAAAGCTAGATAGCAGGAGGTAGTAAGAATTTCTGTCTCTATAAGAGAAGGGAAGGAGAGAGAGACTCAGAGAAGTAGACAGAGACAACGACAGATACAGAAGAAACAGAGAAAGAGAAAGCTACTATGTAAATGGGAGCCAGAGCAAACTATCTGTGGCTTTCCTGGAAAGACACAGATAACTGGCAGAATCTAGCAGACTATGTTGCTGCAGCCACCATATAACCATACCTTAAAAGGTAGCTAAAACAGAAAGTGTTCACTACAAAACAGAACTATGAAGAGAAAATATAAATTTAAACAGTGGCAAAAATATTTTAAAAATATACCTAGACATGAGGACAAAAGAATGCCCTTGATGCCTGTGTGATGACCATCCATGAACTAATTTTCTTGGGAAAAGTAACCATGATGCAATCAACTCTGTATTGGTCTATCTTCTTGAGTATTTAATAATGATAAGAGGATTTTGTTATTGATTGTGGTGGTAGCCATTTTACTGATAATGGATCCTATTTCCCCCTTAGGCAAAAATCAGTTTTTGCACAGAAACATAGATCTCAGGGCTGGAGAGATAGCTTGGCAGTTAATATGCTTGCCTATGAAGCCTAAGGACCCAGGTTTGACACCCAGAACCCACGCAAGCCAGATACACATGGTGGCACATGCATCTAGAGTTCCTTTGCATTGGCTAGAGGCCCTAGTATGCCCATTATCTCTCTATGTCTGTCTGTCTGTCTGTCTGTCTCTCTCTCTCACTCTCACTCTCTCTCTCTCACTCACTCACTCTCACATACACACACACAAATAAATTAAATAAAGTATTTTTAAAAAGAAAAGTAGATCTGAATTTTCTTTTGTTCCCTTCTAGAGAGAGGTGCAGAAAGTGGCTTTTTGGTCTTCTTTTTTTTTTTTTAAGAGTGTATTCTTTACCTCAGAGACGAGATATGGACTACATTGCAAGAAGGGTTTGATTTCAGTCTGATTATTTTTCAGTACACAGCTTAAGTCAAAACATCTTTGCTATTTGCAAGGAAAATGAAAGTCCTACAAATGATTGTCATCAGGAGAGCTTCCCAGATTTCTGATTCTAGTTCCACATAGTGGTTTATCATGGTTAAGTGATAAACTAGGGTAATAAGTGGCAAATCAAACTCATATTTAAAAGGACCACACTGTTCAGGGTTAGGGAATAAAGAGGGTAAGACACACATAGCAAAAGGAAATAGTGTCAGAATCAAACACCTCACCAGAGATACTGTTTAAAAAGTCAAACACAATTGTAAAACAAGAGTCACAATTCTGACTTACAAGTCTGTAGGAGCTCACATAATGACACCACAAAATCTGTGCACTGGACTTTAAACTGGGAGCAACTGGGGATCAACAAATACAAAACAGGGCTTTCTCTCATCTCTCAACTACCTAGAAATTAGATCCACCTAAGAGGCTCACAGTGGGTTTCAATCTTCTTCCTGAATTTTCATTGGCCTTCAAGGAAGATTAACCTCATGGAACAGAGGGACAAGACTGAAAACCAAACACCACACCTGAAGCTCAGGAGAAGTGTGTACCAGCCCACTGTCTATGCTTTGAGTCCATGCATGTCCCCCAAAGTTCATTTACTTCACATTCTCTACAAATAACTGACAGTCCTACATCCTTCTCCTCTTGAAGCAGGTATTTAAACCTTAAACATGGATCTCTTCTTTGCCATATGCATGGCAATCAATTTGAATGTATTTTCTCCTACTAATCTGTTTACTATCAGGTCATTTGAGTAATCAATTATTGAACCTTCAGAGGAAAAGTCTGAATTTCTCTATATCTTCAAGGGCCAACCACAAAATCAAACTAAAACCAACAGATGTAAATTTTGATAGAAGTTAAAAAAAACAGAGCCAGAAAAAAATGTAGACACATAATATGTATTTTGGAAAGATATATATAGATATAGATATAGGTATAGATATATAGATATATATATAAAGATACATATATATACATACATATATATATATATCACAGTGCAAGTTGTTTAAAAATAATAAGCAATGTGTGGATTACAATGAAGGTTTACAGCTGGACAGTAACTTATATATACTAAATTGAGAAAATCAAGTAATGAGCTTAATATAAATGTTAAATTAGGGAAAATACACAGCCAATTTACTTCACTTCCATTAATGCAAATGGTAAGTCTACTAAAGCAAACTGAATGATCATTGCTAAATGCTAATGACCCTAAGGTCTATGGACTATGCCTAGAAAAAAAGAAGAAAAAGGAGGACAATGTCTAAGGTGGTGAACCCCTGAAAATCACCTTCTTTCAAAGGAGAACTGAAAATTGAAATTTAACAGCATCAGAGTTATTTCAGATTATCTGAGAATGGCAGGAATCTATATAATACTTGAGATTATAATCACTAAATATTTACATATAAAGCAAAAATATAAATAAACAAATATTAAAACAAATTTGAACTTTTCAAAGTTATATGATAGTCATATACAAAAATATAAAAACTGACTTAAAATTAAGTTGTATATTGTAGAAAGTTTATTAATTATCACATATACATATATATATATGTATCTATAAAATCGAAAAAGCAAGGCAATGACAAACATTTTAACAGGTTGTCAGGAGTAAACATAAGGAGACTCTAAGATACTGATATTGAGTTTCTCAATATGGGTATGTTTGATTTGTAAAAACTTATGGAGTTATATACTTGGTATTTATACACTCTTCTCAATAAATGTTAAACTTAAATAAAAAGTCTTCTAAAGAAAATAATGTTATTTGCCCTACCCAATCTTCCTAAATCTTTTAACTTTATCTTTTGCTGAGGTTCTTAAGGATGAGATCAAGTATCGAAACAAATATCATCATCTGAGGTGGTACAAAGAAAAGAATTGACAATAGCATATTGGACAGTGTATTTAAAGTATTGAAAAGAATGTTTTAGAAAAATCTGCTTGAATCCTAAGAAAATGGGCAATGGATCAGGAAGCCCACCTGTGAGGTTTGTGAAGCTAAGTCTGCTTACCTGGAGTGAATGGATTCCAGGAGCAAAAAAAAAAAAAAAAGGTTGTGCTGTTTCAGTTCCACATGATAACCCAATCATCTAAGAAAGTAGCATTTATCCATAGCAAGTACATGACCCACTTATGAAATCATAATTCCTATAGTTTATGCCCCAACTCTCCCACCTCTACAGAGCCAGTCTTAGATCAAAGCACAGCATCACCAAGTCTACAATTACCACATAGGTAGAATGGGATCCCATGCCATGCCCTACCTGTCTGCCAGGATTATTTTCAATAATAAACAGGAAAATGTGAACAAAGTGCTGTGAAGAGTTATGAAAAACCAATAAGTGTGAAACACGAATGATGGTCAAGAACTAATGACCCAGACTTGCCTCCATTTACTCTCTTGGATAACCGCTGTGTGCTGTCTACCAGAGAGACTTTCTAAAAAGGTGTCACTGCTATGGTATGCTCCTATTCTACAACTCCAGCAGCCCCTTCTGTCTATAGCTTCACACCTTTGATAACCTCAGGCTTGCTCATCACTGTCATCACTATGTCCTATTTGGAGCCCAAAACAGTCTTCCAAATTATATCATGTTTCTTCCTGTCTATATTGGTTTAAGACTGCTTATACCACCAACTCACATCCTGTGGTGGCTTGAATGTGAAATGTCTCCAATAGTATCATATTTTTATGATTAAGCATCATACTCAAGACCTAGTTAATGGAGCTTTTCGGAGGTGAGTCCTTGCTGGAGGAAGTGTGTCACTGAGAGTGGGCCCTTCTTGCCATTGTTAGCCAGCTCACTATTTTCTCCCTGCTGATATATGATGGTGTGAGCCAGCTTCCTGCTTCTACTATGCTTTCCTTCCATAAGCTGCTTTGATTGAATATTTGTCTCAACTTTGAGATGGTAACTGCTACACTGCCTCTATGAATGTGCTTCCTTTCTGCCTTTCTCTTACTTAACAACTACCTTTTTCTTTGCTAATCCACCTCTACTCCAAGGTTCTAGTCACATACTTCCTTTTCCATGAAGCTTCCTTCATCAAGCTCACTATACTGATCGATTTCCTAGCCCTGAATTTCTGTGAACATAATCTTTACCAAACTGTAAAACCGCTTTCAGTGAAGCGATTATCTTCTATACCAGTTTTCCCTCCTCAGTAACCCACACAGCATTAGGTGAATGGTGATGAAATGAAATTTCAATAAATATTGGTGTTCTCAATTAATATGCATGTAAATTAGGTTAATTATTCCTAAGGAAGCATCTGACAATCCACTGAAATCTGTGTATCAAAGTTGTTAATTCTCTTGCTCATTTCTAATTCTTCTGGAAAGCATTTTGAGGAGTCACAGATTAATGTGACCTTCTACTTAAAGGACCACAGAACAAACAAGTGCCATTGTCCCTTACCAATTGGACTGAGATAATCTTTGAAATTACTCCATACATAGGACTCAAATGAATATTAAAGCAATTTGATAAATATAAAGGATTAATAACCCAAAATATGGCCATGCTTAAGGACTGGTTAAGTTTTCATGAAGAGAGCTTTACCAAGATTAGATTCAATACTAAGGTCATAAGGACAAAGCAGAAAGTGAATAAGACAAATTCAGCTGAATTTCAACTTTATTAAAGTGCATCTGACTAAATTCCTTCGAAGAAGTCTAGTTGCAGGTAGGTGGAAACACTGAGATGTAGGAAGGGGAGGGTGCGGAGGAATGGGGGGGGGAAAGCATTTGGAGAATACTTTGATAGGAAAGTGCTACTGTGGAGATAAGTGTACCCTCCCCCCACCCCACCCTGGGTTCATGTGTTAAAGAGTTGCCTCCAGGGAGATACTATTCAGAGGTTGGAGAACTCTTTAAGAGGTAGGGTCTCATGGGATGTTGTTTGAACACTAGAGGCATTCCTCCAGTCCCTTGAGAGAGACTGTGGGGCTCTGGTCCTTTCTCAGTTCCCATTAGCTTCATGGTTCAAGAGAGCTGTTCTTCTGTTACACACTCTTAATATGACTTTCTGCCTCACCACAGGCCCAGATCAATAGTTAACCTAATGTGGACTAGAACCTCCAAAACTTTTGTCAAAATAAACAATCTCTCTTTATAAGATAGTTATTTCAGGCATTTTGTTATTATGTTGGGAACCTGACTAATACAGCTAACTTTTATCATTTTACTTCTGGGCTTTTTCCCCCCTTCCATTTTGTACTCATGCCCAGATTCAAAGTGATGGCTTCATAATAATAACTAAATAATTAAGGAACCCAAGAAAAGATCGAAAATATATGCCAAGAAGGGTTATAAGCTTGGCTCCAGATCTCTCTTTACTGAAAGACAGAAAATAGGTTTGAATGTGCTTGCCCGGATGGCTGGAAGGCAGTGACAGACATCCAATTATAAAGCTCTGGGGGCATTTTCTCTTGCTACCCACAGAAGCCAAGTTACTTGGCATTCACATTTTGAAACATTTCTTTTTTATTCCTAGACATTAAGAGATAGAACCTCATTACCCCCAGATCTTTAAGAGCTAAAATTTTCACATATCTTCCCATAGGCCTTTCTTCAGTGTCAGGAATGAGAAGAACTTCAGGAATACCTGGGCTCCTACTTGTGTAACATCCTAGAGAACCCATGGCTCTGTCTTTCACAGCTGAGATTTTATCCCTTCTCTTAGCCTTAAAGACATGACCAGTGTGGCAGACAGGTTCGCATTGCTGGTAGAAATCACCTGACCAAGAGCAGCTTGTGGAAAAAAGAGATTTATTTTGGCTCACAGGCTCGCGGGGAAGCTCCAGGATGGCAGGGGAAAATGATGGTATGAGCAGAGAGTGGACATCAGCCCCTGGCCAACATAAGGTGGACCATAGCAACAGGAGAGTATGCCAAACATTGGCAAGGGGAAACTGGCTTTAACACCCATAAGCCCGCCCCAACAATACACTGCCTCTAGAAGGCATTAATTCCCAAATCTCCATCAGCTGGGAACCTAGCATTCAGATAACCCAAGTTTATGGGGGACACCTGAACCAAACCACCACAACCAGTGAACAGGACAGAAGAGACAATTGCAGGTGCAATGCTGAAACAATGAATTAGACAGTGAATGCTCATGACATACATGATATACAGTTTATAAAATGGTTTTTCAACTACTGCTTCACTTGCTCCTTACACAACTCTGTGAATCCAGAAAAATAAAACTTCTTTCTCTTTGATTAAGTGGGGTAGAAGCTCAGCAGGGTGATCCACCCAGTGTTGTTCACACAGCTGTTATACAGCCACACTGAGACTAGAACCCAGGGACCCGTAATCATGTAGAGACATGGAGTCTCCAGGAACAGAGGACTGAGCTCTGGAAAAGACAGAGCTGAAGGACTTTTGAAAGATATGGGACAGAGATGAAATCCCCAAATCAGAAAGAGGTCCAGTGAATATCAAAGTCCAACTCCCTAGTTTTGAAGATAACGTCTAGTTTGATTGAATGGCTGGCTTAAACTTAAAACCCACTTAAATGTAACCCCCAACCTAGTGCTCTCTTTCATTCACCATGGCCTTCCATTTAGTCTGGTTTAAAAAACAAAACAAAACAAAGAGGGACTGGAGAGGTGGCTTAGCGGTTAAGCGCTTGCCTGTGAAGCCTAAGGACCCCGGTTCAAGGCTCAATTCCCCAGGACCCACGTTAGACAGATGCACTAGGGGGTGCACGCATCTGGAGTTCGTTTGCAGTGGCTGGAAGCCCTGGCGTGCCCATTCTCTCTCTCTCTCTATCTGCCTCTTTCTCTCTCTGTGTCTGTCACTCTCAAATAAATAAATAAAAATAACAAAAAAATTAAAAAAAAAACAACAAAGGGCATTCTCAACAGGAGGTCAGTCTCAAAGGCATTCTGGACAGGAAGTCAATGAAACATGTTAGAATTCATTTATGTTAACCAAGTAAATTAGAGGTTTGGTCAAACACCAAATGAAACCAAAAGCTATGAATGGATTTGGATTAGTTAGAATTGAAGGACTGCCTAGTAGAATGCAGAAAGCTGAGAAGCAGTCCCAAAGGTTGAAAAAGAACAGATCCAGAATTAGTAAATCTTCATTTGCTTGCTAGCCGTGCTTCTCCCTACAAAGTGATTCTAGAAGCCTGGAAGAGGGTGAGTTTCTTCAATACCTATGTGAATAACGCCTATCCCACCAGATTGTTAAAACAAGATTCCCAGATAATGGCTATCAACGTTCATTGCAAATGATAAGGTATTTTATCCTTTGTGCTGTGGTTTGTTTCCGTGAATTACCTAGCTAACTGTCCTTTTCTTTCTTTTCACTTGATTTTTGTTTGGGTTTATGTGGCCCATGCTAGCTGTTAGTGTGAGGATGAGACCATAGTGTAATCACATCCAGATTACTTTTAAAGAACCCAAATTCCAGGCAGGTATCCCAAAATAAATTAGTGAGGGTAGATAGAGGCTGTACAGCATGGTGCTAAAATTACCTTTGAGAGGTTCAAGAGCAATATCTATAAAGTAGTTATAACTATACCTAAATATAAATCACTTAAAGATATTTTTACTTACATATAATCATAAAATCATAAAAATTGGGAATACCTAACTTTCAAAGGGAAATGGTAATCCTAATGAAGCCAAAACTCAACAGACTAAAAAAAACATGAATTCCCAAATTAAAGTTTATCAAGGTATATCCAGGACTGTCAGGATTAAATGATACTTTAATATCTGGGTGTCAACTCTACAGACAATTCCATATAGAATTGGATCAGAACTGGAAGACGCTAGTGCAGTACCAGGATACGTCAAAGTAGCTCTAAGGAAGCTTGCTGACCAGCAGACAATATAAAATCTTGTAACTAGCACAAGTATTGATTATAACATGAATTTCATGGTTGGTCCTCCCAACCTCAGTCTCTCTGGGACTAGAAAGGAATGGAAACTAGATGATTTCAATCAACCTTTGCTTCTACTTTCCACCAGCTTCTCTCAGGTCTATAGTTTGTAGGGTATAGCAACTGGCAAACAAGCCAGGTTATATATATCAACATTTGACCTGGGTGGAAAACCACATTTTCCCAAAATATTATGCCTTCATGGCACACTGAAAAACAAAAGAAGGTGTTCACCTCCCTTTTTACTTAAAGAAGGTTGTACAGCACAGGACTTTCTCATCCTCCATAAAGCAGCTCATAAGATTCTCTTACGAGGTGCAGCCTTTCTCTGCTCTATCCCTGAGAAGGCACATGCTCAGCAATGAATCTGAACAAATAAGCTTTGCTACATTCCCTCAGTATACAGCCAACACAACACACCGTTTCTCTCGTTTCTGAATGACTTGATGACCTTACTCAAACCTCGCATAAAAATACATAGGCTCAGGGCTGGAGAGATGGCTTAGCAGTTAAGCACTTTCCTTTGAAGCCTAAGGACCCTGGTTCGAGGCTCGATTCCCCAGGACCCATATTAGCCAGATGCACAAGGGGGTGCACATGTCTGGAGTTTGTTTGCAGTGGCTGGAGGCCCTGGTGCACACATTCTCTCTCTCTCTCTCTCTCTCTCTCTCCCTCTCTTTCTGTCTGTCACTCTCAAATAAATAAATAAATAGGCTCAACTGTTTCTTTGGGTCTCTGTTTCCTTATGAAGTCTCCTATGTCACATAAAACTTAAATAAATATGTATGCTTTTCTCTTATTAATCCATCTTTTGTTATAGGCACCTCAACCATGAAATCAAGAAGGCTCTACATGTTCTGTGTCTGTGAGAACTCTACCAAAAAACATACTAATTCCATTAGCCATTTTATTTATTTATTTATTAACTTATTTATTTATTTGGCAGAGAAAGAGGGAGAGGGAAAAAGAGAGCGAGAGAGAAAGAGAGAGAGAATGGGCACGCCAGGGCCTCCAGCTACTGCAAACGAACTCCAGACATGTGCACCCCCTTATGTATCTGGCTAATAAGGGTCCTAGGGAATCGAACCTGGGTCCTTTGGCTTTAGAGGCAAATGCCTTAACCACTAAGCCATCCCTCCAGCCCCCATTATCCATTTTTTAAAATGAGGTTATCTTCCATATTTGATACAAATTTAGCCTATTTTTCTTCCTATTTCTTGCATGGAGTTTTCCTCTAGAGATCCCAATCTGTCTTGTAACTCATCATCCTCCTGTCTCTTCCTCCCTAGTGCTAGAATTATACAGTGTACTTCTAGTACACTACTGTACTTCTAGACCTGGGGTTAATTCTTCCCTCATTCTATGGCAGTTGTGAAAATACAGAAGATAAAAAACAAGAAAGTACAGGAAAGCTTAAATGTAATGATAATTTATATCAATAGAGTAAATGTAAATGAAGAAGAAGGTAAATGAGAATTTTTCAAGGAAAAATATTGCAATTAAAGTAATTATATTCTCTTTCAGTTAACTAAAAACTCAGTTAACCAAAATCACTTATTCATGGTGCTTTATATTTAATGATGATTTTGGAAAATATACTAGTAAGTGTTCAATGGAGTTTGTCAGAGATAATATGCAGGTGTTACAGAATATATTGTGTAGAGAATTTTTTCAAAGGCATATGGACATTGCTAATTGAACTAAAACTGAAGAGGCAAGTATTATACTGAGTGATAGTAATTTCAAAAATAGTCAAGTGTTAAGGAAGGGCGACATTGTAGTGATTAACCTTGAATCCTTGCAGGATGGGAATGTGGCTTGCCCAGGAAAAAAAAATGGGAAAGATGTGCAACAATACAAAATCAGCAATTCCTTCCTCAAACGTCTTAATCCAAGTGGCCAATTGCTGGTTGTCACTGCATTAATCTAATTATAACTTTCCTACTGAATTTAAAAATACATGAAATGACTGAGAAAAAAAATAGCAACTTGTAAAAATCAAAGGGTTCCACAGCTACATTCAAAGGTAATTACTTAACACAGGCAAAGTTGAACCACACAACCTACAATTCTACAACTTTCTATAGGCCCTTTGCTTCTACTTTAAATAAAAGAAATTCCTTTCATTTTGTCAAGAAAACTTTTCTCTACCTCACTACTGCCTGACAAGGGAACAGATGGCAATTTAAGGGGAGAATTTATGAGAGCCACAATCTTAATGTTGCATAAAGGAAAGAAAAAGACTCGCATCAAAACCACTGACAAATGTACTTGCTAATATTAATGCACTCCCCATTCATCCAATATGCTTCCTAATTGCTTTTCTGTACATAATAATGTGGCACCTGCTGCTCAACATTGCAAACGCATCAGGATTTCTCCAAAGTCAAACAGCTCTGCAACTGGCCCTCTCCCAGTGATAAATGTAGAGCACTGTATCACGCACAGTTCCTGTCAGTGGCATAATTAAAATTTTATACTTACAGAAAAAGATAGTAAACAATCAGTTTTTAAATGGATTCACAAGAGGAACTCTTGTTACAGCCAACTTTATAATTAGTATGCATCATGTACTGGTAATATATCCATGACAAGAAAATAAGAAAAAATTAGAAACTTGACTTGTTCCATTTAATGCAATTTTAAAGTACTAAAAAATAAAGAAGAAAAGAATCTACTGTTACTGTATGATTGCATTAAGAACCTTCCTTCAGATAACTTGTCTGTGTTTTCTCAAAAGATAAGGAAATGAGATCAGATTAGGAAGGAGAAACTTTTATCTACCCACCCAACAGTGAAAGCATGACCCCAAGTACCTACTTATTATATGGCACAGTGGTCCAAAAGCCACAACACGCTAACTAAATGCAGCACAAGAATTGTTTTTGTAAAGCTTTTTACAAAAAAGGGATTTTATAGTTTTAAATGGTTGAAATAATAGTCAAAAGAATAATATTTTGCGGTACGTGAAAATTATATGAAACTCAAATCTCTGTGTCCATAAATAAAGCTTAATTTGAACATAGCCATGATCATTTACATATTGGCTATTTTTGCCTTCTTGCTACAAAGACAGATTATAGTAGTTGCAATGAATCTCCGTAGTCTGAAAACTTAAAATATTTACACTCTTTTCCTATACAGGAAAAGTTTTTTGACCCCCGACGTTAGGCATTTGCACTCTATAAATCCATGTAATTGAAATATGCAGTTATTTATATGTGTGTACACACTAAAGTGATTAGTTATCAATGAAATAAAAGTAGGGTTACAGCAAGTATATATTTGTGTGTGTGCACAAGTGTATCTGAAAGGATAAAAATTATAATGCTAAGTGTAATTAAAAATTAATGTCTGAGTTGTGATAAAATTCTAATTATATTAATTATCTGGGCTTTTATCTTGGCTATAATTATATCTAGCGAATTTAGTGCTTTACTTTTGCATCTAAATATTGGATGTTCCCTATGTCTGTGAAGAATCCATTTTAACTAAAAAAAAAAAAACAGCAGGAGCTGGGGAGATGGCTCAATAATTAAAGGTACTTGCTTGCAAAGCCTTCAGGCCCAGGTAAACCTGTCAATGTAAAGTAGCACATGCCTCTGTGATCTCAATGCCCTATGACAATGGAAGGCAGAGCCAAAAGATTCCAAAGCTCATAGGCCAGCTAGTTTAACAGTTTGCAATCTGGTAATTGATTAATTTGCAGGAGCACATGAGTCCATACACACACATTAATTAATTTAAATAATTAGCAAAATAATATCTTACATTATCATTCAATGTTGAACTCATTTAATAAGAAATTTAGTAAAAGATCACCACTGTATTTTTGCTAAATTTATAAAAAGTTATTTAATGAAAACCATTAGTACTATAAGCATATAAACACATACATTTATACATACATAGATGAATGCAAGTGTAAGGTCTATGAATGGTCTCCCACATCATTCTGGGATTATGTCAAATACTACCAATAGCAGAAAGTCTGTAAAGAGCACATCAGATCTCTACAAACTAATTTGAAACTTTCAATAATTATTGAATTGACAATTATTTTACCACAAAGACATACTTAAGTTACTTAAGAACAGTATCTCTAGGGGGATGATGTGCTTATTTCCCCTTCCAACATGAAATTATACCGTTGTATTGTTGTATTATATTTTTAGTTGAGAAAGAAAATAATGAGAAAGAAGCAAATGTAGAAATTTTCACACTCCCCCTATATGAAATCAGGTTGAAACAAATCAGTCCCTTCATTTTTCCTAATCCATGTCGTAGAGATATAAGGAAGGGTGGGAGGGCTGGAAAGCCACCCTGACAGATTATTTGGTATGATGGGCAAAACATAGAGTTGGTTGGCTGGCCTTTCTACACTGCATGAATTTTCACAAGTTCTGTTACAGTAAGTCTGACCTGGGGGGTCCTCCTTTGCCCCTATTGGCTCTCTTCTCATGTCTGCCAAGCACATTCCTATTGGCCAGAACCTTCCTTTATTGCACAATTACCATCTTTTACATCTAGATTAAAATCTTTCTCAGCTGAAGGCAAAAAGAAGGAAATTTAAATCTGAAGGACTGTCACTTGCTCTGCACACCAGGAAAGTATGCCCCATGTGCCTTTTTAAAATTGCTGTTCCTTTGAGCAAATAGTATTAATTTCAACACTATTTAAAAGAGGAGGAAAACTATATGTGAATATAAATCAAGTGACAAATTCCACAACTTAATTCAGAGAGATTAAGGTCTAAATCAGAGGCACAGATGCAGATAAAATAATTTGTATCATCAATGAAATGTTACACACTAAACTGCTTGGAAAAACAATAACCTTTTTTGAAGATAAAAACTGCATAAAAAATTGCTGCTGTGAGTAAGGAAATAAAGTGTGTTTTTAGTTTTCATGCCAGGAAGGAGATGAAATTCATTTTTATACCAGCTCCACAAAGGCTTGCTAGCAACCTGCTTAGAATACAATAGATTGGATTTAAATTTTCTTTTCCTTTACAAGGTTTGCTCATTTGCATGCTAGGCCCCAGAATGGTCTCCTCTCTCTGCCATTTCACAGACTCACTGAGATCTGAGTGCTGGGAGCAAACTGAAAGGTTCAAGGGTGCTTGTGAGTTCAGCAGAAAACTCTTTTATCAGTGTATTTGCAAGGGAAAAATGTAGTCCTTTCCCCACTTCATTGAACAACTTTTCCTTTGAGGGATAGCTTCAAAAATCTCCTCCCCAGAAACACCTTTCAGCCCTGACAGGGCTCTGCATTCCTCCAAAACACAGAAGCAAACTTGCCTGGGGACTGCTAATGATGAGACAAAATTAGTGTTGGTTTGGGAGGATTTTAGAAAAAAAGCTCACTCCACCCTCGTATCAGTTTCTTAAATTTCTCCATTTAAGTTATTACACAGGCCTGTTATCGAAGCTTTCAAGGAGGCTGACACTGGAGGAAGAAGCTACCCACATGCCCCTTTCAAATCCATTTCCAAAGGATCAAAGTGTATGAAAAGGTCCTAAAATCCAGGCCAGTGATTAAAAACTTAAAAGAAGAGAAGGAAATAAATGCAAGACATTTTGTAGCTCAAACAGGAAATAATCAATCCAATCTAATGATTGTAGTCAGTTTTTAACGCCTAGACGGCACATTCTCAACATAAAGACTGTACATAAAGAGAAAGGCTACCTCATTGCTGTATAAAGATCTCAGATGTAACACCCAATGAAATAATAAAAGGACTATACTCATCAACAGACTTAAAACTGCACTTTATCCTCTGTCACTGCTCAGGGACCTGGATGAGGTTGGGATGCTTCCTATGTAAATAAGAGGGAGTGGTGCTGGAATGATGCTTTCTCCCGCATTGTAAGAGCCCTCACAGCAGGAAATGTTTTATTGTAATGCAAATGTATTTGATTTCCTCCAAAATCCCCTTTCACTGTCTTTCCTGCCTGAATGTATCATCACACTATATTTGCAATTCTATTAAGCACCATTTTATATTAGCCTAATTTACGTAACCTGCCTAATAGGAATCGGAAATGTTACAGTTATTTTACTGGATCCAATTAGTATTTCATTGTTTTAGCCTCAGCACAAGATTGTACAATAGTCCTCAATACTCAGCTAAATGGGATAGGATGTACTCCATGTAATACGATAAATGGAAGCATATGTTTTAAGCTAATTAAAACGCAGTTAAAACCTGCCTGAGCTGAAACCAAATGCATCCCTTAATATCTGGTGAGTGACTATTTTTTTAAATCTAATAATGAAATGTCATATCATGGTGAACTTGAGAAAAAACACAAAAGTTAAGTACTGAAAATAGCTGGACTAAATTACTAGTGGATTGTTTCCTAGAAACACATAATTTCTTTCTACCTGTCACACAATGATGAAGAGTGGGTATTTCCCCAAGTTAAATACACAGATTCAAAAGACATGTAAATATCATTGACTTAAAAATCTCCCATCAGGGGCTGAGGAAATGGCTTAGCAGTTAAGGCATTTGGCTGCGAAGCCTACAGACCCCAGTTCAATTCCCCAGGACCCATGTAAGCCAGATGCGCAAAAGGGGCACATGTGTCTGGAGTTCCTTTGCAGTGGCTCAAGGCCCTGGCACGCCCATTCTCTCTTTCTCTCTTTCTCTCTATCTGCCTCTTCCTCTCTCTCTCTCTCAAATAAATAAACAATTAATTTTTTTAATCTCCCATTAGGAGAGAATAAGGAATAGCTTGAGCATTCCTACAAATATAAAATGTATCCTTTTTTAAAAAAATTTGACATCTGAACTGCATCAAGTACTATATTTTCCACATACCAAAAAGTAACATATTTTTTTAAAGTTATGTAATACAATCCAAAAACATTTTGCAACAAGGATATTGCAAATATACTGAAAATAGCATAAATAGCAATGACTCAATATGGTGGTGATGCCTTTGGTATAAAGAAAACTGAGATTTTGTATCAAAATTGTGAAATAATAATAGCAATTACTGTAATTATTAACAGTGTGAATAAAGTATATGTGCTATTAATATGTCATTACATATAATGCAGTAAAATATTTTAATTTTTCTATGAAATTCATATTAACTTATAATGCAGGGGATTTTGTTTGTTTGTTTTGTTTTTCGGTTTTTCAAGGTAAGGTCTGACTCTAGCTTAGGCTGACCTGGAGACTCAGGGTGGCCTCAAACTCATAGGGATCCTCTTACCTCTGCCTCCCAAGAGCTGGGATTAAAGGCCTGTGCCACCACACCCAGCTCATAATGAAGTTTTTATCTTAGTATTGTTCCCATAAGAATGACAGACTTGCCGGGCGTGGTGACGCATGCCTTTAATCCCAGCACTCGGGAGGCAGAGGATCACCGTGAGTTCGAGGCCACCCTGAGACTCCATAGTGAATTCCAGGTCAGCCTGGGCTACAGTGAGACCCTACCTCAAAAAAAAACAAAAAACAAAAAACAAAAAAACAAGAATGACAGACTTTTTGAACTACAAGTCCAAAATATCCACTTCTGCCCAAGAAAAGAAATACTCACATCACACATAACCTAATCAAGAGCATGTTTCTTTCTTATTTTTCATACCAGCACCTTTCAACGCCTTGAGCAATGAAAATAGCTTTTGAAACTACAGCTTGGCCAAGAATAACTTCCAGAAAAAGGAATACATATATGAGGTTTTTCATGTACTAAAACAGATGCAAAATGTTCATGCTTAACAAAATATCAAATGCAATATTTAGCAGGAAGAAAATTTTATTTTTTTTCACTTATAACAATGGTATAAAACAATATTAAAGTGAACCTCTGGGCTGGCTGGGGATGTTTAACAGTAACAGTGTGATGGCTGCATTAAGTGAACATGAGCTTCATGTCACTTCGCTTGACTTTGCGATTAACTCCAAAATAGCTGGCAACAAATGACTACACTGTGAAATAATGAGCTTGTATATTGCTAGCAATTACACAGTTAAGTTGAATAAATCCTTAGAGTACCAAGTAAGTGTGCTTTTCACCTGACAATGAATTAGAGGTTACTTTCTTTAATTTAAAATTGCCTAACATCATATATAAGATTCAACAACAACAAAAAAACTGTGACTGAAATCATATCTCATAACTTTCCAGGCTTGACTATATCTACTTTTTATGGGTTTATAACAGTTCTCATCTCTACCTATTATTTAAACACTTTTTATGCATTGCTGAGTTATGAAATATGTTTGATAACCGTACTTATGAATTTGAAAGCTCTAATTGTGAATGCTATATATCTTCTTTTCCCTGTCAATAAGTACATTTATATAGAAACTAGATAACCAGAGCATAATACTCTCTTAAAGCATGATACCAGAGGGGTTTTGCTTTTAAGAATACCATATAGTGAAATTTCTGAGGACTAGATTTTGTTTGGATGCTCTTAGTGAAAACATAAATGCTATATCTTCAGTGGAATTGATATATAACATAAAATTAATTTTTAATATGTTTAAAAATACTTTTTATAATTTGTAGCATATTTTATGGACATATCCAAAGTAATACAGATGACAGCTACAGTTAGAGAGACTCAAACATCCAGAACTTTGAGTGTGCTTTGTAAACATGAAAATATCTATAGGCTGGGGAATGGCTTAGTGGATAAACCACTTGCAGCACAATCATGAAGACCTGAGATCAGATTCCCAGTACCAACACAAAAACTAGGCATGGTGGCATGTCTAGCATACCAGCACTAAGAGGGCAGAGAATCCCAGGGACTCACTGGCTAATTCATCTAGCCAAATTAATGACATCTACACACAGGGTGAGACCCTGTCTCAAAGAATAAGGTGGAAAAGCAATTAAGGAAGACTCCTGACACTGACCTCTGGTTTACACACATGCACCTGTACACACCAAGTACCCACACACATACAAACATTTATAGATGCATGCATGCATACATACACACATCAATCAGTATACACACATGCCAAAAAAAGAGGGCTAATTAGATTGAGTAACAGGTCACGCATAAGGACACAACTGCTCTACAAAAACAACAAATAGTAAAGGTTAAATGGCAACTATGAAATGATCTTCAGTAATCTTTGGCCCCAATATGAAATAACACTCTTGTTACTTATGATTATATTTTCTCATACTGAATATTTTATTTTATTTTTTATTTTTTCGTTATTAGTTAGTTTTGTATTCAGCAAATACCGTCAGTTAGGTACCATTATTAGGCTCATCTGTGACCTACCCCGTCCCCTTGGCCCCTCCTTGTTGAGGTATATGGGTCATGCATTGTGCAGTTAGCCCACAGTTATGGGTAAGATAAATGTCTCTGCATATCATGACCCAACATGTGGCTCTGACATTCTTTCCGCCCCCTCTTCCACAAAATTTCCCTGAGCCATGTTGGGTTCATTTTTGGTCTGCTTCAGTGATGAGGTGTTGGGGGCCTCTGGGTCTCTGGCTCTCTGATTTGGTAGGAGTTGATTTTTCTCTGTGTTGATCTCCTTCCATACTGAATATTTTAGAGATTAAAACAATATTTAATGTTCATGCTAAATGGGGACTCTACAAATAAACTACAGCCCCAGCTCAGACAAAAGTACTTTAAAAAACAATTTTATTTATCATTTATTTGCAAGGATAGAGACAGAGATAAGGAAATGAGCATGCCAGAACCTCCTGCCACAGCAACTAAACTCCAGATGTATGCACTACATTGTGTATCTGGCTTTAAGTTGGTACTAGAGAATTGAACTTAGGCCATCAGGCTTTACAAACAAGAACATTTAATGATTAAACCATCTCTCCAGCCTAGAATAAATGCATTTTGAAAAATTTTTATTTATTCATTTATTATTTATTTGAGAGAGAGAAAGGCAGACAGAGAGAAAGAATGGGTGTGCCAAGACCTCTCACCACTAGCAAATGAACTGCAGATGCATGCGTCACTTTGTACATCTGGCTTATATAGGTAATGGGAATTGAACCTGGGTCCTTAGGATTCACAGGGAAGTGCCTCAACAGCTAAACCATATCTCCATCCCCTAGAATAAGTACTTTTAAAAGATGTAAAATATGGCATCTTCTCATAAAGAACACTGAATATTATAAATGAATTTATTTTATACTGTGTAAGTCCTTTCAGGGGTCTAGAAGGTATATATCCATCTTATGCAGTCTATACAAGTCATAATACATCCATTCCAACAAGCAGGCCAACTTTTAGGACACTCACCAATCTCATCATTATTACATATTCCATAATCAATTTTTATTTCTGGGTTGGAAGATATTGATGGGTATAGATTCAAGTACTACTAGATCAGATAAGCCCTAAAAGAAAATAAGCTTGTGGTTGCTGGGTTGGGGCTTCCTGTACCCTGTGTGTGTGCTGCAGAAGTTAGCCCCTTGCTCTGCCTTCCTGACTGAATGACCCCTGGGCTTCCAATTCCATGATCCCTGGCTGCAGAGGGTGCTCACACAGAGTGAGCAGGCCAAAGCTCCCAATTCATTCCCTACCTCCCAGATCCCTGGTCCTGGTACACCTGCTGCTGGCTTGGGGCTGCCTGGAAAGTGTGCATGCTATGGAAGCAGGCCTTTTGCTCCGGCTTTCTGATTGACTGGCCACTGGGTCTCCAAATCCCTGTTCCACTGAGCCAGAGCACCCATGGGCCACTATGGGAGCATATGTCTTACCCCTGGCCCCCCAGCTTCCCAGCTCCTGGTTCATCTAAGCTGAAGAGTGCACACAAGTGGGTTGAGTAGGCCTGAGCTCCCAATCCCCTACCACCCATTTTCCCAGGTACCTTTGATGTGCTTACAATCTCCACAATCTGCTCAAGTGTAGTTATAACCCCATCCTACTCTAATTCAGTTCAAATTTAAAGCAGGTCACTCACTGAAGATGCTACAAGGACAAATACTTGTTTCTTCCTCAATATAATAAGATATTTACCCCAGAATGGGTATACCACAATGCAACCTGCCCCCCAAAAAAGAAAACTGTGATATCTCCACCAAGCATTCATAATGCCATAATGAAAGCCTCCAATGGAATCATACAGAAAACAATAGAAATTGAATCCCAAAATGAAAACACAACAAAGTAAGTGATCATGATCAGGAGAAGTGTAGAACTAGAAGTAAATGATCAAAAAATCAACAATCACATAAATGAAACTGAGCAGAATCATCTCTTAGAGCACTCAACTTTTGTCACTAGGCTTAACCTAATTGAAGAAAACCAGAGAAATATCAAAAGATATATAAATGAATTAAAGGTGAGTCAACAAATAGAGGATCACAATAACCAGTTAATTAAACATAATTAAGATATGGTACAATGCAAGAATGACCTCCAAGAAGCATCAAAAAAAATCATACCTCGAACTGAAATCGTATTTTAACAATGAGATAGACACAAGGGAAACAAATACAACAGAAAACTAAAATCAAATAGAGCTTTTAAAACCTCTCTAGAACCCATCACTAATATACTAATTCATGTGGAATACAGAAACTCTGATCTGGAAAACAAAACAGAAGAAATTGATCTGGAGTCCAAACTTTGCTAAGTTTAAAAAATCATGTGAACAGAACATAAGGAAAATATGGGATACCCTAAAATGACCAAACATCCGGATGATGGGTATACCAGAAGGGCATGAAATCTAGGCCAGAGACATAGAGAGCATATTGAACAAAATTACTGAAGAAAAATTTCTCAATCTCACAAAAGAAAGGTCCATCCAGATTAAAAAAAAATAAAATAAAATAAATAAAAATAAAAAAGCTCATAGAACACCAAATAGACAGGACCAAAGAAGAAATCCTCCAAGGCACATCATATTTAAAACTCTTACCAATGAAAACAAAGAGGGAGTGCTAAAAGCAGGAAAAGAGAAACAATTCACTAAATACAAAGACAATCACATCAGAAATTACCACAGATTTCTCAGTGGAAACCCTGAAAGCCAGAAGGGCCTGGAATTGAACACTTGAAAGTCTAAAAAACTATGGCTTCCAACACAAACTACTGTACCTAGTGAAAGTATCCCTCATAATAGATGATGAAAGGAAAAATCTCCACAAAAAGTCAGCTCTATTATTATATGAACACAAAGTGAAACCTACAGAGAATACTTGAGGGAATACTCCACATAGAAGAGGCAAACAACAAATCTCAAGAGCCAACAAGAAGATCACAATAACCAAAAATAGAGAAGGCTCAAACATGTACAAAGCCCAAGAAGCACTAAACCCCCATAAAGCACCCCATGTTGACAGGGATTAAACTGAACCTAACAGTTCTAGCCTTAAATATTAGCAGTCTTAACTCACCCATCAAAAGACACAAGTTAATAGGTTGGATCATAAAAACGGACCCTTCTATCTGCTGTCTTCAAGAAACCCACTTCACAACTAAATACAGACACCTCCTCAGGGTGAAACATTGGAAAATTATATTCCAAGCAAAAGCAAATAAGAAACAAGCAGCTATTGCTATATTAATCTCTGATAAAACAGTCTTCAAACAAAAAGTAATCAAAAGGGACAAATAAGGCCACTTATCACTCATCAAGGGAATGATCCAGTAAGAGGATATCACAATCATAAATCTATATGCATTAAACAGAGGTGCACCATAGTTTATAAAACAAAACCTACTTGACAACAAAACAGACATAAACACCAACACCATCATAGTCAGAGACTTCAGTACTCCATTAACAACAATAGACAGATAATTCAAGCAGAAAATCAACAGGGAATAATAGAACACAACAACACCATAGATCAACTGGACCTAACGGACATCTACAGAATATACCACCCCAATTCTACAGAATATACAGTCTTCTCAGCAGCCCACAGAACCATCTCCAAAATAAATTAATTATCCATAAAGCATGCCTCCATAAATTCAGAAAAATTTCATGTAACTTCCTGTAAATCATATAAGAAAGCTTTAAAGCTGGAAACTAACAAAAGACACATTAGGAAATCCACCAACTACTGCAGACTGAACAACATACTTTTAAACAATAAATGGGTTGGGGAAGAAATCAAAAAAGTTGTTGTAAAATTTCTATAACTGAATGATAATAAAAACACAACTTACCAAAACTTATAGGACTGAATAAAGGCAGTGCTAAGGGGAAAATACATAGAGCTAAATGCCTTCACTACAGAGAGATCCCAAATTAATGACCTAACTGTCCACCTAAAGGCACTAGATAAACAAGAAGAATCCAACCCAAAGAGATCCAGATGGAAAGAAATAATTAAGATCAGAGGCAAAATTAATAACTTGGAAACTAAGAAAACTGATGAAACAAAGAGCTGGTTCTTTGAAAAACTAAACAAGATTGATAAAACCTTGGCCAATTTCATGAAATATGAAAAAGAGAAGGCTCAAATTAACAAAATCGGAAATGAAAAGGAAAGGTCACAACAGACATCAATGAACTTGGAAGAATTATTAGGACATACTTCCAAAACCTCTGCTCCACAAAATTGGATAATCTGGAAGAAATGGAAGACTTCTTAGACACATACCACCTACCAAAACTAAACTCAGAGCAGAGTAATCTCCTAGCAAACCTATCAAAGCCATGGAGATTAAAAAGATAATAAAAACCTCCCCCAAAAGAAAAGTCCAGGATCAGATGGCTTCTCAGCTGAATTCTATGAAACCTTCTTTGAAGAACTGAAACCAATTTTTCTCAAACTGTTTCATATAATTGGAGAATAGGGAATCCACCCCAACTTCTTTTCTGAAGCTAGCATCACCATAATATGAAAGGCAGAGAGAGATACAATAAGAAAGCAAACTATAGGCCTATATCCCTGATAAACTTAGATGCAAAGATCCTGAACAAAATCCTCACAAACCAAATTCAACAACACATCAAAAGCATTATCAACCTTGACCAAGCAGGATTCATCCCAGGGATGCAGGGATGGATCAACATATGGAAATCAGTCACCATAACACACAACATAAATAAAGTTAATAACAAGAACCACATGATCACTTCAATAGATACAGAGAGGCCTTTGACAAAATCACTTCATGATCAAAATGCTGGGAAGAATAGGCATAGATGGTTTATATCTCAACACAATAAAAGCTATATTAAAAAACACCTAAAGCCCAAATAATACTTAATGGAGGAAAACCCAAGGAGTTCCCATTGAGATTGTGAACAAGACAGGGGTGCCCACTCTCACCCTTGCTCTTCAACATAGTATTAAAATCCTAGCACAAGCAATAATACAGAAGAAAGAAACAAAAGGGATACAAATTGGAAATGAAGTCAGGTTAGCCCTATTTGTAGATGACATAATCCTATACATAAGTAACCCAAAACTCTCCATCTCAAAGCTTCTAAATGTGATTAATTCCTTCAGTAAAGTGGCAGGATACAAAATCAACACATAAAAATCAGTAGCCTTTCTATATGTAAAGGACAAATATAGAGAGAAAGAAATACAGAAGAAAGAAACAAAAGGGATACAAATTGGAAAGGAAGTCAGATTAGCCCTATTTGTAGATAACACAATCCTATACATAAGTGACCCAAAACTCTCCAGCTCAAAGCTTCTAAATGTGATTAATTCCTTCAGTAAAGTGGCAGGATACAATATCAACACATAAAAATCAGTAGCCTTTCTATATGTAAAGGACAAATATAGAGAGAAAGAAATCAGCATGGCTGTCCCATTTTCAATAGCCACAAAAAATTAAATACCTTGGAATAACACTAACCACTGATGTAAAAGACCTATATAATCAAAACATAACACTCAAGAAAGAAACTGAGGTGGACTTGAGCAGATGGAAAGACCTCCCATGCTCCTAGATAGGTAGAAATAGTGGTTAAGGTACTTGCTGTGATGCCTAAAGGCTCAGGTTTGATTCCCCATATTCCAAATAAGCCAGATGCACAAGGTGGTGTATGTGACTGGAGTTTGTTTGCAGTGGCTAGAGGCCCTGTCATACCCATTCCTTCTCTCCCTCTTGCTCTGTCCCTATCACATAAATATAAATAAATAAATAAATAAAATATTTTAAGGGCTGAAGGGATGGCTTATCAGTTAAGGTATTTGCCTCCAAAGCCAAAGGACCCAGGTTCAATTCTCCAGGACCCACATTAAGCCATCTGCACAAGGGAGCGCATGCATCTGGAGTTTGTTTGCAGTGGCTGGAGGCCCTGGCACTCCCATTCTCTCTCTCTCTCTCTCTCTCTCTCTCTCTCTCTCTCTCTCTCTCTCTCTCTCCCTTTTTCTGTCAAGTAAATAAAAATAAAAAATATAAAAAAATTTAAAGAAGAATTAAATACATATCCAATGCAATAGGCAAAATCTTTGACCAAAGTAGTCACTTAAAATAGTAAAGTGTGTGCCATATTAGGGTGCAAATGTTCCAGTGTCTGAAGTTTGCACCAACTGCTGCAGAGAAACCTGAATTGTCTAGTGCTTGGATATAGAGGACAGGAACGTGTCCCCAGAACTAAAGTCAATGTTGCTCAGCTACTTTTATACCAAGGGATGAAATCAAATGTAAGTCACTTCATTCAGCACTCTCGACCCCTTTCAGTGAACTGTGCATTGATCCAAAGGATTAACTTATGCTGTGAGCAAAATTGATGATTCAGATGCCTGAAATGGCTACAAAGACAGATTTGAAGATGTTATCTGGAAGATTTTTCTGATGCATATTTTCATTGATGCACACATTTTTCAACCACAGGATGAGGTGTGTGGGGGGTGTCAATGAACATTGTTTCTTCATCAAGTGATCTTCACCAGTTCAGTATATTGAAGAATATTAGATCAAGCTAAACTCCTCTGATTGCATCTCACCTTACATTTCAGAACATCCTTTTTATTATTTCACAACTTTTTAACATTATCTTAAGAATAGTAATTAAAATATTTTGCATAAAAAGGAAAGAATCCAAGTAATTTGGAAATAAGAAATGAGTTTAGGAAGTTGAAATTATAAAAAGCATATTATGATGTCATATATTATTAAATAATTTGCTGACCAGCATACTATTAATCTCTTAAATCTAAGTAACATATGAAATTCTCTTTTACCCCTAACTCATAAAGCCATAAGGAACCCCAGAGACTGACATTCTCCCTTTCAATGGTCAAGCCTTCAAATGGAACAGGCCACTTTACATTTTGTTCTGGGATGTGGATTGTGGGCAGATGACAAGGTGCTAATGAGGAGCTAATGTCCCTGCAGTTGGCAAACTGCCAAGCTGGTGATAGAAGGGTTAGAGCATTTGTCTACATTAGCCCAGTACAAAGGGGAGAACTTCTAGGGAAAAGCCAGCTCCAGGCTGGAAAACTTGACTCACTCACACTGGACTTCATGTCCCATTCTGAAGTGAGAGCTATTTTAGAACAATCATCCACTTTTCCTAGGTGGCATGGCTAGTTCTGACATGGATACACTTGACTTGGGTATCACTGTGGGATAAATTAGGAAGAATAAGCAAGTTCAGAACATGTTCCACCTCATCACCAACTCAGGATATAATCATATTAATGAGGAGGCAGGTGAAACTTCTTGTCCACGTTATATCCATTCATCATGAGTGTAAAGTCAGTTTATACAAGTGTCTAGCCAGATTAGTTCCTGAATTCAAAATTTACTCTTTTTTTTTAATTTGGCAGAAAAAGAGGGAGACAGAGAGAGACAGAGAGAATGGGCACGCCAGGGCCTCCAGCCACTGCAAATGAACTCCAGACGCATGCGCCCCCTTGTGCATCTGGCTAACGTGGGTCCTGGGGAATGAAACCTGGGTCCTTTGGCTTTGCAGGCAAATGCCTTAACCTCTAAGCCATCCCTCCAGCCCCAAAATTTACTTTTAAAAGAAAGGCACTTTGTTTTCTAATTTTGCAATCAAAAATTCACACCATGAATTTCTAAGCCAGGAAGCTAATTGGGAAAAGGTCCCAGAGAGACATAAAATTTCCATAGAATCATACTGCCTGAGTAAAACAGAGCAGAGGTCCTCTTACCCACTCTTACCCAGGTCTCACCAATGTCTATTTGAATAACAATTATTCCTGTTAAATTTTAAAATCTCATGAATATGCTTACTAATGTGATGTCCTTACATGAAAGAAATAATAAAGGGTACTTTGAATGGAAATACTGGTGTGAGGGATAAAATAAGTATATTGTTTACCCAAATAATTTTTTTTCTAAAAGAGAGATATAGGGCTAAGGACATGTCTCTTCAAGTAAATTGCTTGTTGTACAAACATGAGGACCAGAGTTTGGATCCCTAGCATGCATGTAGATGCTGTGTGTGGACATGCACACCTACAATGGGGACCAGGAATCCCTAGAGCTTACTGGCTCACTGGCTAGCTCATTCTAACCTTACTGGTGAATTCTAGGTTTGGCTAGAAACCTGGCCTCACAAAATAATGTGGAAAGGTGTGGAGAAAGATCAAGTAAGACCCCAATGTTGACCTCTACCCTGCACAAACACATGTACATATATGCCCATATACACATGTATACATGCACATGTACACACATGTGGACCCCCCCATACACAACCACACATACACATGCAAAAAATAAAAATAAATAAATTAAAAAAGAAGCTAGATAAGACTGGGATGGTACACACCTTTTGTCCTCAAACTTGAGAGGCTGAGGCAGGAGATTATGAGTTCCCTACTAGGCTAGGCTAAATCTTAAGATCCTGTCTCAGAAAATAAATGCTTGATAATGCCAATAAATATCACTAACAGAGCAAATCAAAATTCTGAGCTTAATAGTAAGTTACATTTATTCTTTTTACTTTAAGACACTTCATCTTTTATGAAGACATAGGAATAGTATTTGTAATATTTAGTTTAGGTAAGTTTATTGTTTCATTCATGGTGCTAAGTATAATACTCTGTATGATTTGAGCCCTAAATATCATAGCATATCACCACCCACCCTGATGGGAAAAGGCCCCAGAGAGACATAAAATTTCCATAGAATCATACTACCTTAGCAAAACAGAGCAGAGGTCCTCTTACCCACTCTTACCCAGGTCTCACCAATGTCCATTTGAATAACAATTATTCCTGTTAAATTTTAAAATCTCACGAATATGCTTACTAATGTGATGTATCCTCACATGAAAGAAATAACAGAGAATAGAAAAAGCAATAATCAGAGAATAAACTAGAAATCATATAGCATCCCAATCTTGCAACTTGCTCACATTCATTTCTCTTGCAACTTGCACCTTACTCACCTCAGTTCAACTCTATTCTAGATTCCTCATAATAAGAGGTAAGGTTTCCATCTCAGGACTTTGAAAAATGCTAGTCCATGTTCCTGATAAGTTCTTTGGATCTTTATCATTGCTCAGATCTGAGCTACATTATCCCTCAAAGACATCACCCTGCCTGCTCCCATCTTTCTGTCAGCAATGAATTTGTCTTTGCCCTTCTCTTGTTCAGTGCTCTCTGTTTTCTCTGCACAACACGTAACCATCACATTTACATCCTTCATAGCAATTCTCTTTGGATTTCTTTCCCTGTTCTGTCATATACTAGAACCATATGAGTCTTCCTCCTGGCACAGAACCTGCCTTTAGCAGGTTCTCAGTAATTTTCACTGAAAAAAATGAATGAAAGAGATTAAATATGGCCTAAAATATTTAGGGTTGCAAAATTTAAGTATGCCATCCACAGAGAGCAGAAACTGTCTTTTGTTTTATTTTCAGTACTAGAATTGAAGCTATGGTCTCATACATGCATGCAGAGAACAGGAACTGTCTTTATTTTATTTTATTTTCAGTACTAGATATTGAACCTCAGCCCTCATGCTAGGCAAGTCCAGCCTTTTCATATCTTTTTGTTCTGAGACAGGGTCACACTAAGTTGCCCAGGCAGCCCTAAATAAACTCTGTCACCTAGGCAGGCCTTAGACTTGCAACCTTCCTGCCTCAGCCTACCAAGTAGCCACTGCCAAGTCACCAGGCCTGGTGGGATTAACTTTCTGAAGATGGTAGAGAATCATGGCTTTAGGCAAAAGAAAACATTCACTTGGAGTTACTTTATACATTACTGACTCCTACTGGGGATTCTTTCAGCTTCTGGTTGTTGATGGACTAGAGACCTAGAGAGACACACAGTCTGCCAGGAAGTAAAGAGCTACAGAGACCATGCTCACTAGCAATATGTGATCATCCATGTTTTGGGTGTGTAGGGTCCACTTCTGACAAAATGACTCAGGCCCACAGCCTCAGTATCTCATGTCATACACATATAGGAACAAATGAGGACAAAGAAATGAATAAGAGGAGTAGTTACAGAGTTAAGGTAGGCTCCAGCTGGGAGAGGTTAGTTCATCTATTTCTTTCATGTGCTCTCAATTTTATAATCTGGCTCCCCTTCTTACCACAGTGCTTAAAAACCTACTAGATTGTTCATAGGTCTTAATACTCTAGCTTCTGGTACCTCAGATCTTTGCCCTACTCTAGTCTAGCCACATTTGAGCTCTCATAGTCTTATGTCTCAAAGAATCTCTCTAGCTAAATGGAATTTTAATGGTATCAATCTACCTTTGACCACATGGTTGATCCTTTTACCAGAAGTCAGCAAGTTATAACTATCTTAGGACTGCCATTGTAGTAAAAAAGCAGTTAAACCTCAATAAAACAGAACCAAACTGAACAAGAAGAAATAAAGAGAGAAAGAGAAAGGAAGGAAGGAAGGAAGCAAGGAAGGAAGGAAGGAAGGGAGGAAGGAAGGAAGGGAGGAAGGAAGGAAGGGAGGAAGGAAGGAAGGGAGGGAGGAAGAAGTGAAGGGAGGAGGGAGGGAGAAAGAGAAGAAGGAAGGGAGGGAGGAAAAGAAAAGTAAGTTAGGGAGTAAGGAAGAAAAGGAGGAAACAAAGGAACAAAACATAATGTGGAAATGAATGGGTATGACTATATTCCCCCCAAAACTTTATATTTTAATTTTATTTATTTTTGTACTGCTTTGGATAGAACAGAGAAAAACTATCTTTTGTTACCCAAAGTCGAATTCCATATCAATTTCATGTGCCAAAATATTCTTTTGATTTTGTTGCAACCATTTAAAAATGAAAAAAAGAAGCACTGATAACAACACAATGGACCTAGTAACTCCAAAGTCCGTCGTTTTCCAATCTCAACCTTTTCCTATTTCAGGGGTAAAAAGCCACAACAACAACAAAAATGAGGCATACCATTAAATTTGGATATCAGACCTTTTTCAAAAATGAATAAACTGTATTCCTTATATTTGTATGTCATTTAAAATTGGTTTTAACATAGTATATGTACATAAAAATATACAATTCAGTAAATATTCACATAGCAAATAAAATTAAACAAACAACAACTATATGAACAAACAGAACATAAACAGCACCAGCAATCTCCCTCATCTCCTTACCTGTCATCAACTACCACCCTACTCCAAGACTAGTCAGTCCCCTGACATGTAAGGACAGAGATTAGTATAACTGTTTTTCTTTGTTTATTTGTTTGTTTTTTGATAATTTGGTATGGTACTTAATTTTAAAAAATCAAATAAGCTGGGAGTGGTGGTGCATACCTTTAAGCGTAGCACTGAGGAGACAGAGATAGGTGGATCTCTGTGATTTCAAGGCAAGCCTGAGACTACATAGTGAATTTCAGAATAGTCTGGGCTAGAGCAAGACTTTACCTTGAAAAACCAAACCAAAAGAATAAAAGAAAATTATTCTAGGATAAAGTATGGTTATACTTCAGACAGACAAGTAGCTGCTATAATTGAAATTCATAGTTTTGAAGCCACATAATGGCAGACTCTAGATAGTAAGGGAATTTAGAGAACATCCATATTTGCATTCAAACCTAAAAGTAAACATAACTAATATATTTGTAATTCAATTATATATCCAAATCTTAGATATGCATTCTGCACATGTGAATGTTGTCAAAATCTATACATTGATAATATCTGCATCAATAATATTGATTAAAAGTAAAGTAACTTTCTACTTATGCTATTACTCTCAAATTTAATTCCTTCTTACTTTCATTATAAAACTAGCAGAGCTTTGACTTGTTATACTAAACATCCAAGACCTTACATGACTAGCCCTGTTAGTAAAGATGAATGTCTTTCCTTCAACTCACCAATAATTATACTTCATGAAAAAAACACAAAATGAATAATATTTAGTGATTTTATTATCCTTTCTTTTTGCTATATGTACTAAAATGTATACAACTTTAGCTATTATATCAACTAAACTGAATTTTATTGAAGAGAAATTTTAAAGCAATAGGAAGATTAGACATTTTAACAATTTGGAAACTAAATGGAGATTTTTAAGTTATAAGCTGCATTTCCAAATTTAGATATAAATGTGGGAGTCAAGTGATATAAAAGTTAAGGTAGCAGCTACCTAAGTTTCCTAGCACTGCCTCATACAGCCTCCTGTGCAGTTCTTTCCTCTGCCCACCTCTCCTCTACCCAGAAATATCTGCTTCACAAAGCTATCTTATACTAACACATGAGTACACTTTTATTTTATGGATCAAAATTAAAATGCATTAAGTTTAAATAGCAATTTGTGCAATTTACCCAGAAATAACTCATTAGCATCTCCAAATAGAACAAATGAATTATTTCTAAAGATTTTTAAATAATCTTATTCTATTACACGTTCTTTCCTATTAGCCTGCTTTGTGACCTTAATCCTCAGCTTCCTCATCAGCACAGTATTACAAGTTTTCTTTCCATCTCTAAAAATATATTTATTATTCTAACATGAAAGTAATTAATGTCCAAGACAAGAAATAACTTCCTGAAATGCTTGAAGATAGCATAGTTTTTTTTTTTTTTTTTTTTTTTTTTTTTGGTTTTTCGAGGTAGGGTTTCACTCTAGCCCAGGCTGACCTGGAATTCACTACGGAGTCTCAGGGTGGCCTTGAACTCATGGTGATCCTCCTACCTCTGCCTCCCGAGTGCTGGGATTAAAGGCGTGCGCCACCACGCCCGGCTAAAGATAGCATAGTTTTAAAATAATGAAAGTTTAAAAACAATTTTCTTGAAATGTTATGAATTTCCCTAATAGTTCAGAGGCTGTGGTGGTTTGAATAAAATAGATGGCCCCCAATATATTCAGTTGTTTGTTTGTAGTTTGCATCTGCAGCCACTTGGCTGGAGTCAGTGCCCTTGTGTGGATCTTAAGGTGTGGTGGTAGGTTTCAGATTTCAAGCTAAAGATATGCAAAGTGTGCCTAGCAGAAGTTCCTGAAGTGTGCTGTGCTATATGGCTTTTGGCTTTTGGCTTTAGGCTTGTGCCTCTCTCTCTCTGCTTGGGCCTGTGAAAGCAGGCCAGTTTCTTCTGCTTTTATGGAACTTCCCCTGGATCTGTAAGCTTCAATAAATCCCTTCCTCCATAACTGTGCCTGGTCTGGAAGTTCATCTCAGCGAACCTGAAGCTGTCTGCTACAGAGGCTAAACATTAAAATACTTCAATGTTGGGCTGGAGAGATGGCTTAGTGGTTAAACGCTTGCCTGCGAAGCCTAAGGACACTGGTTTGAGGCTCGATTCCCCAGGACCCATGTTAGCCAGATGCACAAGGGGGTGCATGCATCTGGAGTTCGTTTGCAGTGGCTGGAAGCCCTGGCGTGCCCATTCTCCCCCCCCCCCCCCGTCAGTCTCATATAAATAAAAACGAACAAATTTTTTTTAAAAAAAAGCATTATGCTTAAAATAAAAAAAATATATTTCAATGTTAATAAATGAGTATATTACATAGGAAAAATACATTCTCCCAACAAACAATTACATTTCCAAAAGCTGTCTCAAAACTTTATCAACTCCCCAGTTTTAAAAGTAAGACCTCTGTGGCTGGCCCACACCAGTCAGTATAAATTAAGTCCAATTGAAAGCATAGAGAGCAGTCTCAGACCATTGAGTCCTGAAAGGCAGCAAGCACAGAAAGCAAAGGGGTAAACAATCACACACCATTACCTGCAGAAGATGCAACCCCTACTTCCTACAGGAACATGGACATCTAAATCTGCATTAACCCATTTCCATGAAGAATGAAAATGTAAACAAAGTTAAAAGCTGCAAATATGTCCTTAGAGACCAAAACAACCAAACAAAACCTGCTGGAGGCCTTGTGTCATAACTGATTCAAAGTTGAAGCATGTTTTAGTAAAGATAGAAAAGTCCAAAATGGCAGACTAAGTAAGGCCGCACACATTATGTTAATTGTCATAGACAATCCCATACCTGTCTATGCTCTCTTCATTCCAATGTTAAGTACTGATAACCTAGAAGACAACCACAGTAGGTTCAAGTCATTACAAATGAGTTTCTCTCTCTCTCTTTCTCGTGTGTGTGTGTGTTCATTTCCTATGTGAGTAAAATTCCAAGAAAACTGATGTCTTGAATGTGAAAGTTCTCTGTTTTTAATTTTTTCCCACTTCATTATCTTTTACTGGAAACTACTTTTGAGCAAGCTGTTTGTTTACCTGCTCTTCCAAACTTTCCCTCAAACCTAATATAACAACCACCAAAAACAGTATAAGCAAGAGATTGTGTATCTGAGGTTCCTTTTGTAAAGCAATGATCAAAAGAATTCAAGTTGGGCTGGTAGTTCAGTGGTAATGCTCTTGGCTGGCAAGGCGAGCCCCTAGGGTGAAGGCAAAAATTAAAGGCTTATAAGCCTTTAGATGTGCTAACAAAAGCTTACAAGCTCTTAGGGCTGGGGGAGACAAGGTAACTGACTGAAATCTGTGGCATGGTATGATAGACTCACCATGGCCAATCTCAAGTTCTGAATGTGATGAGACTAAATCACAGAATATAGATAATGCTGTGCAGTAGAGCATCACTCTAGCATTTCAACACAGAGGGACAGGCCAGAGTAGTGAAACTTCACAATCACTAAGCAGTGATGAATTTTCAGTACCTGTTACAAATAAGTGCAGGTAAAATACTTTAATAATGGATGTGTTTAATAATGAGTTTACAAAATTCCAGACAATTCCAAAGTTATTTTTTTATAAGCTTAACATTTGTTGGCTCCAGCCCACCACTGAGTATTTTTCCCCTTTAATGTGAAGCAGTTAAGTGCACATCATACCAAGGATCACAAGTGACTTACAAAATAAGTGAAGGCTTTTCCAAATAGCACAAACCTCATAGGTTTAAGGACTAAGTATAAATGATTAAAGTGGATCTAAAATCCTGAGAAGGCACATGCAAACTGCTTGCTATATGATTCATCGTGTCTAATGCAAGTGAATGTAAAGGATTTTAGGTCAAGCTTTTATGTAGAAAAGGTGAAGTCAGCTTTCCTTGACTATTTGTGTGCTGTTGGGATTGTTTTAACTTTTTTGTGCTTTCATCATATCATTTATAAAATGAAGCGAAATAGTTAATAGTAAACTACTACCATTATGAGGGTTATACCCTGAATTGACCTCAAATCTTTAAATTTCCAAATATTACTATAAAATAGCATTTCTATCATGAAATGCAACAACATAAGAGATAAGCAGGCAGCTCCTTCATATACTTCCAATAAGCACAGGCTCCAAGTCAATTGTGAAGCTATTTGAATAAACTCTACTATTTATAATTTTCACTGAAGTCTCCCTCTTATTTGAAGAACAGTATTTAGATAACAGTCCATGAGCAACCTTCTTTTCTTTTGTTATAGGGGTTTGGGGGGCTTTTTGCAAATTCCAATGAACTAATAAATTTAGGGTACCCTAGATTCTTGTCTTACAAATTTAAAGAATTAAATCCATAGATCAGGGGATAGGCATTAAGGAGACTTTCTTAAAAGAAGAAAAGAGAAAGTACAGAAAGCTCCTGCTATGTGAAAGGCAGGAGGTGTTAGGAAGCCCATGTGGGAATAGGGGTCAAGGTCCCTCCTCCTCATCTCCACCCCAGTAGAGCCCAAGATGAGGAGAGCTTACCAGAGCAGGAAAGGTGAGAAGACAAAAAGAGGCCTTGCTCACCTGGTAAGGATCTATTTATAATCTTATTGTGGTTGCTTTACCCTCAGACTCAGGTCAGCCTGACAGAGAGCTGATTGGTTTGGTCTCAGGAAGGGTAGGTATACCTGGGTGGGGGTGATAGAGAGAGCTGACTGGGTGAGACTGGATCAGACACTGAATTCTGGTTATACTGGAGCAGGCAGGTTGTGTTATATCTTTTTCACTCCCTGTTTTAGGCCCCCTCCTGACTAATTTTCCTTCACTTTGTCTCCAGGGCCTAAAGTGGAGTTTCAGTTACAGATTCAGTCACAGACAAATGCACTTTTGGTATCCTAAATGTGCTAAAACTAGTTTTCTAACTATGATCCATTCTTAGACATCTTGCTTAGACTTCTAACCCAGCACACAACTTTCTCTAACACTCTTTTGCACACTCAAAAATAGTAATAAAATAAGAGAAATCACAAAAATTTGGGATTTTTAGAAGAGCAGTGATGTTAAAGTGTGAACATCATGAGATTAAAGAGGTGCATTCACTGAGTACCCATTCCAATGCACTGGCCTCATAGAACTTTTTCAGTATAATTAAAAATTGGATCTGTAGCTAAGCTTTAGGGAAATTCATAAAGAGCCCTAACTGGATGACTCATTGACAAATGCTTGGGTTCCACTTACTAGAAGTACTAGTTCTGAGTTTTGTTTCAGATGTCTCATGTGCACAAAGGAATAGAAACAATGCTGAGGGCTGGGGAACTCTCAGCCCTTCTCCTTAATTCTCCTTCTGACCCTGTCATGATTAAATAGCCCCAGAAGATGAAAAGACAAAGAAAGAAAAATCAATATTGTTTGTGATGATAATTTTATACTCTTTGCATCCCAGGACAGCAGCATCTCCATCACTCCTCAACATGAAGTCTCAACTCTAGAGGAAGGAAGAAAGAAGTCTGATTTCCTCTTAAGATACTGCTTATAACCACCACCATTAGCTCTTCTCTGCCTATTTGAAACACTGCCTTTGCTAGAGGGTTCCTTCTATATAGTCCTCGTAACACAGGACAGCTTGTTCCTTTTAGTGAAAATAATAGACAAACGTTTGCATCCTGCCTTCTTTGGTTATGTTCTTTTGTGGTTCAGATACTTTGAACATCAGAATTCTCACTGTTCATGCCTCCCTCTTCTACCACTAGTCACTAGTTCCTTTGAATTTTTCAGTCTTCAATCAACAAGGCAGTATAAATTTCCTTAAGGATGTCCTACATTGTCTTTGTGCTGATCAAATTCCTGCTCTTTCTAGCAATGCCATATAGCTAAAAAGCCTAAAGAAAAGTAAAGGCTAGATCTCAAAAGGGGAAGACCCTAGAAGACAAAATTAAAATGGAAACCATTTTATTAGAAAATTTAGATTGTGTGAAGTGAGGAAAGTTAGCATTTCACTTCTGCATGGTAAAGTTATAATATTTTTCACGATGATAGTGTCCTACAAAGCACAGGATAAATCATAATCTCTGAGAGATATATAAGGCCCTACAAAGCTCTCTCTTTATAACTCAAAGTAGATCAGCCTTCAGTTACATTATCTAAAGTATTTCCTTAAAAAATATCTATGATGTGAAACACAGAGGTTTGTCTAAATATAGAAAATTTTAGAATCATTATGGCCATGTGCCTCAAAACAACTCCACAGGAAAATGTGAAAGTTAAAGTCTAATCTGTATTATAAAAATGCTTAAAAAGAAAGCTTTTAATAAATTATTATAACAAAATATTATTCACGAGAGGGGTGCCTTCCCTTCCCCACCCCAGCTTTCCCTACCCCTTTTGGTCTAAGAATGGAACTGAGAGAGCCGTGAACATACTAAGCAAGCACCCTTATCCTCCCCACTTTTCTTTTTCAAGGTAGGGAGGGTCTCACTCTAGTTCAGGCTGACCTTGATCTCACTCTGCAGTCTCAGGCTGGCCTGAAACTCATGATGATCCTCCTACCTCTGCCTCACAAGTGCTGGGATTAAAGGCATGCACCACCACGTCCAGCCCCAATCCCCCTTTCCATATAATGGTATCTCAGTCTTTCCTCAGGCCTTCAAAAAATGTCCCTTTGGTCACATTATTCTTGCCAGCAGAATACTGGACATATTCCCCAACATTAATCTATCCCCAATATTCATGTATTCCAATGAAGCCCAGGGAATACAGTTGAATAATGGGAAGTAATTTAAAGTATGTGTGTGTGCAAGTTGTCATGAAGACATGAAAGTCAATTGTATCAAAACAGATTATTCATATTATCATTTAAAAAAGGGAGAATGGTTTGAATGTAAATTGACTTCCATGAAAATATTTCCATCCCACTAGATTGAATTTAGAGAGTATCACCATTGTTTGTGAAAAATCTTAATGAAGAGAAAGCAGCCCATCAAAGTCATCTTTACACGGTCTCAAGTACTATTACATGGAAATTTTACCAACTAAGGGTAGATGGGTTAGAGCAAACATGATGCTGCCAAGTATTCTCTTTTTTCATTACTTTCTTCCATCTGCATCAGCTTCAGTTTCATCTAGTCCACATTAACCACTGTAATTTTAACCATTAGCAATGAAGACAAGCAGTAATTTCTTAACATTTTGAATAGCACACACGAAAGGAAGTAACAGCAATAAATTTAAATAGTTGGAGTTTTTGTACTGTTTTTCTCAAATGTTTCATCTTATTAAGACTGGTCATAAAATGAATATCTGCTCAATGAATAGCTTTTGGCTTTTTTAAATAGCTATTTTGTTTTTTTTAGAAAGGATCTTGTTTTGTAGTCAAGGCTGGCTTAAAATTTACACCCTTCCTGCCTCACCCTCCCAAACACTGGGATTATAGGCCTGCATCACCATGCCTGGAAGAAAATTTCAGTACTTAATATTTTTTTCCCTAGAGTTACTCACATATGAATTTCAATAAGATAAAAACAATACACATGGAGCAAAAAAGAGAGAATGAAAGATTAGTTATAATGACATTTCAATTCCATTCTTCCTAACTATAAGCAAAACAAAGAAGGAAACTTGACAACAAAATCTTATTTTAATAGATTTACTATAGAATTGGTGGTCTTCTATATAAATTTGGTGCATTTAAAACATAACACACATTGTTTGTGTCTCATGAATGGTAAGGTCCAGCAAAACAAGCTCATATTTGGTAGAGCCATGCAGAGTTTAGCTTCATGGTTGAAGAAAGCTACTATAGACATGGAAAGCCTACAAGCTTTTGCAGAACATACGGAAGTTTGAAATAACTGTCAAAAATTAAGATTTTTGCCAGGCATGGTGGTACATGCCTTTAATCCCAGCACTTGGGAGGCAGAGTTAGGAGGAACACCATGAGTTCAAGGCTACCCTGAGACTACCAAGTGAATTCCAGGTCAGCCTGGGCTAGAGTGAAACCCTACCTCAAAAAACCAATAATAATAATAATAATAATAAGATTTTTCAAGATAGAAATGCACTGAAAAAAAATTATCTCAATTCATGTTCTTCTTAAACAAAATTTCTGTTTTGTTTGTTTTATGCTTAGCTTTCAACAGCCACAAGATTCTCCTCCACAATTTTGCAGTCCATGTGATTCTGTATTAAAAACCCTCACCTTCTTTTGGAAGATAATGGAACTGGAAAACTTCTGGCAACTTGTCATGGGACATGCAGGCTTGCCTATGGTCTTGTTAATAGTTTGTTAGTCATTTTACATACACCTAGTTTGAGGAGATACAATATTGATTTTAAAAAAAGTAGCAATTACATTATTTGAGAAATGACTAAACTACCATTGTAAATTTAATAGCACAAGTTATACAGCCACATCTATCTAACATTCTCCATGTGGAAAGAAGGTGTTGAAACTATAAAACAGTTTTTAATATGACAAAAATAAGAAGCATTGCTCTTAAATGTTCTTGCACCCTGTTCTTACTTTCCACAAACTATCTTCCTGTGAAAATTCAGGATTCTTTTATTGGGAACTTCCTAAAACTGAAATAATCATAAGGATTTTTAATGGCTTGCATATTTTAGACAAAATATGGTAAATAAATCATTTACACATTTAGAATGATTATCAGCTTATAAGGTAGAATGCAGAATTACCCTAGATCTATAACTCACAATGCTTTACAGTATGGCAGCTAATTACCAGCAGAAAGGTCATGCAAAAAATAATGTGATTAGAAGAGGTTGAAAAAAATAGCCACATATTTGGACATAGACCAAATTCCCTTTTTGCCACTGTAACTGAAAACCATTGCTTCAATATTTAATGAAACGCTTATGCTGCAGCACCTGGTCACATTGTCAGCACTGCCTAACCACTGCCTCCCCTGTGGGTCATTACTGAAGCCATCTGAAAGGGGGCAAACTGTTCCTCTATGGCAATAATGCCAGTCTTTAAGAATCTACAGCTACAAAACAGCAGGGGACAGAGTTACTTTGGCTTTGATCTTGGAAAAAATGGCTGGGGGCAAAATGCTGTTTTCTACCATCAGAGACTATACAGTTAGCAATAATTCTCTAAGTCAAAGCTATCCACGGGCCTCAACTTGGCTGCCCTGCTTCACTTTCTCTCTCCCCTTGCAGAAGGCTAGCAGCTCCTGGTGAGAGATTCTTGTCAACAGGAAAACCTAGTTCATGCTAGTCTGCTAATGATCCAATGCATCAATACCTCCAACAATCACAACAAGCAGATGTCCTAAGTTAATATAGACTTCCCTGGGATTTTCCTGGTGAAGCATGGCTTTAAAAGGCATTAGTCTTTTGTCCTCAGTAGAGAATGGCTAAATCCTGGCACCAGTTTCTTGGGTATGTGAACCTCAGCCTAATGGAATTTAATTACTTTAGTGGTATTAATCATCTGTACAGTAGAGCAAAGAGTATTTTATTGCCACTTTTAAGGGTTATCGGCACATTTATTTCAAATGAACTGTCAAACTGCATTACGTGTAAGGCATGCCAGGTTTGAATTTTGCAGCTCAGGTGAAAGTAAATTTACAGATTAAAACCCTTCTTCCATCATCAACATTGCACCCATTAATAGCAGCAGCACATATGTAAGACTCACAGAATTAAAAGAAATTAAGTGTTGAATTAGTCATTCATTTTTTACTCTCTGGTTTTATCCCTATTCCAATCATTTTGAGTACTCATTTGCAAAGGTTGCTTTATACCAAGGACCCCAGGAACACTGATTGGCACCAAACAGGCTGTGACACCATTACAGGCTTAGTTACAGAAAAGTGAGGCTCATCCTCATCTTGTTCATCATCAGGCAATAAGCATAGCTCGATAACTTGAGATTTATCAGTCTCACATGGAGAAATCCCATTGCTTTTGTTCATATTCAAGGAAATGGATATATAACTAGCTCTTCTCTTAGTTGATTTCAACCCTGTCTGATCTATAAACAGCTCTAAGAAACTCCTGCATCATTTATAAAGCTTTACTCCTGTACTAAATAGGTCTAACTACACTAAGTACTAATGGAATACTACACTAAGGTCAGTTCTGTAGGCATCAGTAAACTTTCTGTCATAAAGCATTCTTGAGAATTCAAGGGCTGCAAACTAAAGAGTAAGAGCAGAAAAGATACTTAACAAAGACCCTGACACAGACATGGTGGGAATGGGCTCTAGTGTGCTGGAAACCAATGTCTGGGACATTCATCTCTAAAGTATCCAGTTATACCCCAGGCTAAATCTTTAATATCCTTAGCTTCCTTATCTGTAAGTTGAAATATAGTCATAGGCTTCAATGGTCAAATATAATAATCCATATGTTATTGAATTATTTTAACACAACACAGTAAGCTATTTAGTCATGGAGACCCATGAGGTCTTCAAAATAAACAGGCCATGCCAAAGCATTTGGTTACCTGCCAGAGCTAAAAGGTAAGACCCTATTGCTAAAGACACTACAACCTGGAGTCACAGCACATCAAGAGACTACACTGAAACCAAGAGGAAAACAAGTTCCCTCCAGGCTAGACCTCATAGCACTGGAAAGTGCTATGGGAGCTGCTGGGGGATAATGGTTACCAACAGTGTGAATAGTCAGGAAATCCTAGAAGTTACAAAATCAACCAGTCAGGCAAGAAGTATACACCTGTTCAACAGTGGCACACAGCCTATGCAGGTAACCACCTGTTTATGGATTGGACACAAGGCACACTCAGTGGGTGAGAACTCTGGTTCTGGGAACCAAGTCAGAATCCCACAGACAGGAAACTGACAGACTCCAGAGAGAACTCCCACTGCTGTTTGGCTAAGATGAGTGGGTACACACATCAAAAAGTCTCTAAATACTGTGTTTATCCCCTTTCATCCAAGCTGTTCTTACTTTTGGTTGGAGACTGTTTTATCTTACAGATGGTGGAGAATACCAGGGAGAACCAGTATGCATCAAAACATCAAGAAGAGATAGCTGCCTGCCTACCACTAGCCTGGTCCCCTGTACCACATCTGCCAGGGCCCAGGAGTCATTGCAGAGGAAGCAGTAATATGAGTAATGCTCTCACTGCCAGCCTGAAAACCAGTTCCAGGAGATGGCGACAGACATTGAGGTCACTGAAATCTCATGAAAACAGAAATCCAGAGGCCACAAAGAATTCAATACTAAATCAGATTTCTGTTATACTGCTAAGGCTCAGGGAACATTGTGGAAAAAGAGATGGAAAGATTATATAAGCCACAGGGTGGGTAGAATTAACCAAGGGTAAGGTTACCCCCACACACACACACACTACAGATACTAGTGAGGCCTTCAGGACCCCACAATGAATACCAATAGCCCCACTGAGGAAGGTACTCAGTGGGATGGGGGTATAGGAGAGGAGATATAAGAGTTTTTAGATTAAACAAAACAACACTTGGGGCTGGAGAAATGGCTTATCAGTTAAGCGTTTGCCTGCAAAGCCAAAGGACCCTGGTTTGAATCCCCAGGACCCACATGGGCCAGATGCACAAGGGGGTGCATGCACCTGGAGTTCCTTTGCAGTGGCTGGAGGCCCTGGTGTGCCCATTTTCTCTCTCTCTCTCTTTTTCCCTCAAAAAATAAATAAAATAAATAAAAAATAAAAAAACAACACTTGTGTAGAGTGGGCTTTGTTATGTTCTTGTGTCAACTATTACAAGCAGAATAAATACTTGAAAGCCCCAAGTGTTCCACCTTATTGTATGGGTCAATGTTCTCAATGGGACTCCTCATGAAGGGAATTCTCTAATACCTCTTCCTTTTCTCCTTACTTGCTCCATCCTCAGTGAAGTCCTCATAGTCCCTGACGTGCTCCATGCCATCTGTTTAAGAAAATTCCCACTCATCTCATTTCAGAGACATTCTGCAATGAGAAGCAAATGAGCACAACTTGTGACATAGGATACTGCTTGCGCATAAGACACATAATTAGTGTCAAAATGGATGCATTTGCTTTTCAAGTCTATTTGTCCTGTGATTTCAAATGAATCAAGCTGCTAGATCCCCCTCAACAACTTCCTGCTACTCCATAATGAATTAAATGGCTCCATTGGAGAAAAAAAAAGTGTATTATAAATAAATTGCTGTTTCAAATGTTGGGATGAGAAGGACTTAAAGAGACATTTTAATCTAGTACCCTATTGTTTCAAGTTCTTCTACAGACTGAGAATCTTTGAAAGAAAAGCATTCTCAAAGAAAAAAAATCCACTTTTTCATCTTTCCAAACATTGTAATTACTAGTCATAGATAGAGAAATAGTTACAATATTGAGCATAGGGCTAAATTTCCCTACCCATCATTGATGCCCTAACCATGTAATCAGGCTCCACACACTATTCAAAGACATTTCATTACAGAGGAGAGATTATTCCACTGAAATCTCTAAAATGTTCCAATTCTCTCATTTAGGAGAGGCCTCTTTTTCTCCTCTCTTGCTTGTCCTTTCTCTCTCTCTCTCTCTCTCTCCTTTGTGGATATCTGCTTTTGGTATTAAGACAATATGCCCTGTGTATCCATTCCTTAAAGCTCCTTTTTAAATAAGCTTGGTTCTTCCAAACTTCCCAAACCTGGGTCTTTATTCATTCTCTTCAGAAAATAAAATAAGACAGTCTGAATCTGAGTGACAGCAGTATATAGAAAAGGGGGAAAAAAAACAAGTAATTTAAACTTTTAGAAGACCAAGTATACATATGGCTGATGAAAGTATTAATAACTTAATTGGAAGTAGCAGAAGAGTCAAGAAGACAACTCACTGGGGTCTCACTACAAATATGGATATTCAAATTATATACAAAGTTCAATTTCCAGTAATGGTGTAAATATCATCTTTCAGAAGGAAGTTAATGTTGCTGCTAGACTTATGGGACTGATTGCTACCTAAGCAAGTAGGAAGAAATTAAATAAAGGAAAGGAGTGGTCAGAGTCCATGAGATGGTCTGTGAGAGTCCAGTATCTCACATCACCATTTCTGGCCTCACTAAAAGCAAAGCCACTGTGAAGACTACACACAAGGCTCAGAGGAATAGGCCTACTATGCCCTTGCCTTTTGTATTTTTCCAACTATAAACTCTGTTTCTTCATTTGTGAGATGAAGATAATGTTAGTCATTTTATGAAGCACATGAGGATAAATGAGATAAATTTATACAAAAGTCAAATTATATAAATCAAACATGTTACAAAATGACAACCATATTAAAGGAAAATTAAATAAAATTCCATTTCTTTTCTTAGAGGAAGCCCCAGGCTTTATATTACTGAGCTCCATCCATTATTTCTAGGTAACAGGCACAAGGAAAGCTTGGTAGAGAAAAGTCTTTTAGATAATCTACATTCCCTCAGTGCAGAATTCCACTGGGATGACAAACACAGTAAAATCATATATGCAGATTATTTTGTTAGTTAGGAAAAAAGATGAGAGAGGCTGTTGCAGTTGCCTTCTAGTTGCTGGGACAAAAAGCACCTGACCAAAAGCAGCTGATGCTTTTATTTTGGTCTAAGGTCTTGAGGGGAAGCTTTATGATGGCAGGAAAACACATAGCATAAGCCAGACATCACCTCTGCCACAGCAGAAGAAAAACTGCAGCAAGAAAGTGAGCCAAGATCTAGCAAGGGGGACCTGACTATAATACTCCTAAGCCCACCCCAACAGCATACCCCCTCCAGCAAGTTTCCGCCTCTCAGCTAGGGAGCAAGTTTTCAAAAGAGTTGAATTTAGGGAAGACATCTGATTCAAACCACATTTTACCCCTGGACCCCATAAACTGATGACCATCCATGACATAAAATGCAATGTATTCAATCCAACTTTAAATATTTCTTTTATTCATTTATTAGAGAAAGAGATAGGGAGAGAGAGAGTGAGAATAGGCATACCAGGGCCTCTATCCAACTGTGAACTGTGTTACATAGGATCTGGAGAATCAAACCTGGGTCCTTAGGTTTTGCAGGCAAGCACCTTAACCACTAAGCAATCTCTCCAGCCCCAATCCAACTTTAAAAGTCTCCATAGTTTTTATCAACCCCAACACTGTTGAAACATCCATATAGCCCAAGTTCTCTTAACTGTGAGCATGTAAAACCAAAAACACATAATGGTACAAAGTGAGCATTCACACTATAAAAACTAACATTGCAAGGAAAGATTGAACCAATGCAATATCTACAACAAGCAGTATGAACAATCCTGTAGCTCAGTGTCTGTCTGGGACCCACAATGAAGTCTCTGGGTTCCAATTACACCCCTCCAGCTGGGCTGCCAATGGCCTGAGGAAAATAACATCCCAAACCAGCAGTTCTCCTTAGCCATTCCATAGTCCTTGTATCTCCAAAAACTCTCAGTGTCTCCACTTCAAACCACAGTTCATCTATGCATGGCCCCCATAGCCGCTATTCAGGGGCTATGACCCTCTTTCACATTGCCTAGGGGCCATCTTTAAATAAAATAACCCATCGTAAATGCAATGATGATATCTTTCCTGAATTTGTTCTACTTCCATAGTTAGTACAAGGTGGGCTTCACTGCCAGACTATTAATCCAGAGGGAAATAAAGCCAATTTGAAGAGCAGGAAAATACCTTCAGCATTCTTCCTTCAGGTTCCCTACTTTCAAAAGAGTCTGCATTCTTTCTGTTGTTCCAATGCAGAACAGTTGGCCTGATCTCAATAATCATAATCTTTCAAACAATTGCAGTTGAAGTAAGCTATAGTTTTCAGCCCAAACTTTCTTTTGTTTCTGTGCCATGTCCTTCTGCTCACACCATTCCATTTCTTCGAAATTCAACCCTGTTCAAGTTCTCATGATAACAGGAAGAGCACAGCTTAGCTCTCACACCAACTGCCTCTAGCCAGCCCACTCAGGGTAAAGCTCTTTCTTCCTCTTGTAAGCAAAGCCTACATAGTCCACTATCTTTCTGCAATTAGGTTTTTCAACTCTGATCAGAATGGTCCATCAAACTCTCCTTACAATACTGCAAGGCACCTCTCAGGTCTAAGGTGTCAAACCCTCCCTCAGTCCTCCTGAAAAATAAGTTCCAAAAGGATAAAAGCCACAGTCAGGTTTCTAGCATCCATGACACTATTCCTGGTACAATTTTAATGTTCTTTCTTATGGCTTTGGCACCCAACCAAAAGTAACTAATATGAGGAAAGGTTTTATTTTGTCTTATAGTCTTGAGTGGAAGCTTCATGATAGCAGGAGAAAGCATGGCATGAGCAGAGGTTGGATAACACCTCTGCCATCACAATTGGAAACAGAAGGGATAGAGTGTACCAAGTTCTAGCAAGAGGAAGCTGGCTATAACACCTCTAAGCTGCCTCTAACAACATACCTCCTCTAGTAAGGAAGGCTCCACCTATCAAACTGTCATCAGCTGGGGACCAAGCATTCAGAACACATGAATTCATGGTGGACATCTGATTCAAATAACCATAGAGACCTTATTGTATGATTAGATTAGGGCATAAATTCACAAATGTAAAACAATGCTTGGGGTCCCAGGTAAGTACACAGTTTGGTATACAATAAGACTAGCAGCCAAGAAGCTCTACTCTTTCACCTTGAAGCACACATTCATGTCTTTTTCATCAGCAAACTTTAAGATTAAGACAAATCACTATTTTTTAAAATTTTACTTATTTATTTGAGAGATCAACAGAGGGAAAGAGGCAGACACATACACACAGAGAGAGAGAGAGACAGAGGAGAGAGAGAGAGGGAGAGAATGGGTATGCCAGGGCCTCCAGCTGCTGCATACAAACTCCAGATGCACACACCACCTTGTGCATCTGGCTTACGTGGGTCCTGGGGAATTAAACCAAGGTCCTTTGGCTTTGCAGGCAAATGCCTTAACCACTAAGCCATTTCTCCAGCCCCAAATCACCATTTTTGAGTGTTCTTCATATTCTCAGCCAGTGCATTTATCATCAATCATTCAATTACCAACATTTCCTTTAATTTGATTTTTTTGGAAAAAGAAATTAACTTTTCCATGAATTCATCTCCAATTCGTTCCTTTTGATCTGTTCTTCTAATATTTTTCATTTCTGCTTGATATGTCTTAAGGTGCATCGACTGAAATTAGACTTGATATTCTAGATGAAAGTATCATTATTTGATATACCATCAACTTAATATTTTCATATTATTTTCTCCCTTTTATACTACACCTCAGAGTCCCATTTTACTCCCTAGCCACCTCTGTGTGAAGAGGAGATTCACTAAACTACCCATACGGACTCCTAATTCATTTGAACAGCACACACTGTTTTAATCATATCTGTTTTCACAGACACCACATCTTTTTTATGAACTGAACTGCTCTTTTGCTAACTTAGCTTTTCTCTTATGAGAAATGTTCTAGATCAGATAAGTAACACACTAGTCAAAGACATAATGACAAAATATAATGTTAGCTCAGTGGTATCAAAAAATAATGTTTCAAGCATAGTGTTAATCATTTCTACAAATAACATGAGAATTACATTAAAATATTTTGCAATATGAGTGAATACTGAAAAGTTAATGTTTATAACAAAGATTTATGTGTCTCTTATTTTTCATAAATGGCTTAGTTATTTGACTAATTAACTACAGATATCTATGTTTATACAAATATTGTCTCCATAACATAATTAACTACAGATATCTATGTTTAGACAAATATTATCTCCATAACAGCCCAGTCTTTTTTATAAATAGTACATTATTTTCCCTGTAGTAAAATATAATGCTCAGTTCAACTCACTACTCATCTTCTAGGAATCAGATTACAATATTTTACATAGACTTTTGGGCTTCCACTTAGATGTGTCACTTAGTACACTACATGCATTCACTAAATACACATATATGTAGTGATTCTGAACACATGCTGCCTTCTCTTTGTTGCCATTCACTTGTTCAAAGAATGAATATGGCAACTCTAAATATTTTACAATGTGTCATTCTCTTAATTAAAAAAAACTGTTATTCTTGACTCTTTTTCTGTGAAATTACATTTGCTAGTCAAATATCTCCTACCTATAATTATGACTGGTAAAACTGCATCCTTGTGCCATAGTTCCAGACCTAATTCTTATAGCTGAATGCCATTGATGAAATGTTCCCAGTTGATTTGTATCAATCTCAGTATTCCAAGACAATGCATGCCTTAAAAATTAATTACAAATAAGAACGTATAGCCTGACCTCTAAGCCCTTGTAAGTTTGTACAACAAAAATATGTGATTATCCAAAATTTTGTTCAGCCTAAATAATATATCAGATGAACATAAGTGATAGAGAGAATGAAAATGCTGCTGGGCTAAAAGAGAAAGTGAGTATTTACATGATATTGTTCTTATATATAGTGTGATCAGGAAAGGAACAGTTTTCGGTGAGCAAGAGGGTAAAGCAATGTGTAATTCTCTGAGAAGAATATTCCAAATCCTTAAGCAGGATTTAGTTCCTAAGAACCAGCCTAGGAATCCATGTGGCTGCAGTAGGGTAGGCAAAAGGAAAGGATGAAAGGCAGCAAGTACAGGCATCAAGATCATGCTGGTCCACATGGCCACAGTGAGACTGAAAGCCCTTAGACGACTGGAACAAAGAATAATATGTTGCAGTTTTCCTTCTAATAAGATCATCCTGGTTGCTAAATGAAGAATGATATTTAAAATAGTGGAGGAAAAGTGAGCGGCAGGGAGACAAGTCAGGAAGCTCTTAGAACATCTAAGCAAGAAATCAGGCCAGCCAGAACTGGGTGCATAGAGATAAGATGGCAGGAAATAGTCATATTCAGTATGAAAACTGGATAGAGAGCTGAAAGATTAAATAAGATTAAAAGTAAGCAGATACACAACTCTTGAGTTCAGAGGTGTGGCCAAGGATGAAAACATAGTTTTAGAGTTTTTAGGTGGTATATAAGACCATGCATTGTATTAGATGGTGTCACCTATAGACTGATAATATTTTTTAGAGTATGAGGGCTAAATACTGAATACAGAATACATCCATACTTAGAGGCCAATAAGAGGAGGAGGAACCTGAACTAGAATATGGCCAGTTAGTAAGTTCCTTGATCATCAAAGAGAAGTTCCAAAAACTTTTAGGCAGGGTATTACAAGGCTGGTCAACATAACAATTCATGAACTAAACTCCTCAACATTGAAGTTTTATTCAGCCAACACTTGTGAGGCCAGTGTGGAATGTAATGTGACATCTCATATAGTATTTAAAAAAACAGAAGAAGAATCAAGAAATGGTTTCAAGCCTGTGAGACTTACACTTTCAAAACATGTCTTTAGGGCTGGGGAGGTACCTCAGCTACTAAAGGTGCTTTCTTGAAAAGCCTGCCAATATGAGTTGTATCCTACCTAGCACCCACGTAAAGCTAGATGCAAAGTACGGCATGAACCTGTGATCCTCAATGTCCCCATTACAATGAAAAGTGAAACCAGGAGAATCCAAACCTTGAGGCATGCTAGACTGGTACAAGAAATTCTAGGTCCAAAAATATGGTGTAGAAAAAGAGCACAGACAACTCGAGGTTGTCCTCTGGCCTCTACATGCATGTTGTGGCATGCATACAACCATACGACACACTTGTACACACACACATAAATTTTCAAAACATCATGCCTGTCCCATGTAAAACTACAGCACATTCATAGGTCTATTTATTCTACTGCAAAATATTGGATTTCAGTAATATTTTGTCCAGAACAGCAGATATGTATTTCTGTAAAATGATACATAATTTATGTAATAAAAATAAATTAGGAGATTTCCAGTCAAGATGGCATCTGCCTAACCATGCCTCACCTCTCAGGGAAGGAAAGGCAAGATATTTAGGGTTCATTGGGACTTTTAGGGGTTTGCATATCCTAGTAGTCCTCCAGTGGGAGGGCACAGAGAGGCAAAGTAAGGAATCCACTGATTCCCACGCTCCAGGGTAGCCCACCAGTCCCCAATCCCCTCAAACAGCCATCCTAGCCACAGTCCCAGCCACAGGTTCCTCCTGCACTAATGGCAGTCTAAGTGGACCCAGGAGAGCAGGTTTGCATTCCCCCTGCCCTAGACTTTCCCACAACCAGGGAGCTCAATGTGCCATCACCCCTCCATGCATGGACCCAGGACAGCAGGATAGCCTTCCCCAACCGTAGGCTTTCCTGCCACCAGGGAGCTCCACACACAAATTCCTTTCACTCACCCCTTCATTCCCAACCTTCTTGTGAGGACCTAGGTCAACAGGCTAGCTTTCCCACGTCTCTAGGCATTCCCTCCACCAGGGACCAATATGGACCTGCTCAGTCAGACCAGGTCCTACTGCACTTCCAGCAAGCTACTCAGACCCAGGCCAGAAGGCTATTTCACCCCTCCCTCCCCTTCCCTACCACCTCATTATGACCTCCACCAGTTTCCCACCACCACCAAAAACCTCCACATGCCACCACCCCACTGTGCTGGGAACAGGGCCAGCAGGCTAGCCTTCCCCCCAATGATTTTCCATCCACAGAGCACATCAATTCACCCCCCCCCATGTAACCTGACCTGCACCAGTCCTATATCCCTACCCTGCTTTGTCACAGGAACCTGCAGCCCCATCCACCCCCTCCTACAGTCCCAACAGAAAGGCTATCCCATCTTCTCACCCCTCAGCATTGCAGAACCACCATGCATTCCTATCCTCTGCCCCACCCTCCAAAGCCCAGTCACAACACAAGTCTATTTTGTCCCATTTCCCCCAACCCCCTGTCCCCTCAGGCCACTTGCCCACACAGTCCCATACTGTCCCCAAACCACCGAACAACAAGCCCCTTCATCAGGTCTCTGGGTCCCCACAAGAGCCTCACAGGCTCTTTTCCTCTGAGCAGGCAGGCCTCATAGCTATCAGAAGCCCAGCCAAAGCAAATAAAAAGGAGAATAATCACTTAAGACACTTCAAGGGTAGACTATAGCTTCCTCCTAAATTAAATAAGATTCCTAAAATGTGATGGGCAGACCACAGTGCAAAAGGAACAATATGAAAAATCAAATGCAAGTAAATACAACAAGATTGCCCAGTCCCAAATGGATGTCTCTAATCAAAACATAGAAGAGACAATAGGATCAGAACTCCAAATTGAAGATAAAAGCTATGCAACCCTGGTCAAGCAAATAGCAAAATTTGCAGAAAATCAACAAAGGGCCAATAATTGTATGAATGCTGTCCTCTCTAGTTTAGAACTAATAGAAAAGAACCAGAAAGGGTTCCAAAGACAGTTAAATGATTTGAAGAAAAGTGAGAAAAAAAGAGGACATCATAACCACCTTGCTAAACTCAGTGAAGACATAAAGAAATGCAAGGATGAATTCCAAGAAGCATTAAGAAAATCATAAAATGATGTGAAAGGGAAGTCGACAGAGGGATGGGAACTATACAAGAAAAAAAAGCAGTAGAAAATACAAACCAAATGGAATAAGCCCAAAACATTATAAAAGCACTCAAGAATAGAGTCAGCCATGTGGAGGACAGAAACTCAGAAATGGAAGACAAATCAGAAGAAACAGTTCATGAGTCCAAAAGTTTCAATAAGTTTTTTCAAAATTTTTCTATGAGCAGAACATGAGGGAATGTAGAATACCTTAAAATATCCCAACATTTGGATCATGGGCATACCAGAAAGGGAAGAAATTCAGACCACAGGAATGGAGAACTTATTCAACAAAATTATCAAAGAAAACTTTCCTATTCTCTCAAAAGAAAGTCCCATCAAATTACAAGAAGCTAACAGAACTCAAAACAGACTGGACCAAAAGAGAAACTCTCCAAGACATATCATCATTAAGACTCTAAACATTGATTCCAAAGAGAAAGTCCTAAAACAGCTAGGGAGAAACAACACATTACATATAAAGGTAACCCCACCAGAATTACTTCAGACGTCTCAACAGAAACCCTGAAAGCCAGAAGGGCTTGGAATGGAACACTGCAAAGTCTAAGAACCTATGGCTTCCAACCCAAACTACTCTACCCATAAAAAGTATCCCTCATAATAGAGGGTGAAAGAAAAACTTTCCACAATAAAACTCAGTTTTACAACTATATGAACGCAAAGCCAAAACTGCAAAGAGTACTTCAGGGAATTCTCCACACAGAAGAATCAAATAACCAACCTCAAATGCCTATAAAAAGCAGATCACAATACCCAAAGTCAGAGAAGGCACAAAAAACTAAAAAGTCCAAGAAAATACCAAACTACATAAACCACCATAATATGGCAGGGATTAAATCAAACCTCACAGTTATTACCCTAAATATTAATGGCCTTAATTCACTCATCAAGAGATATAAACTAATAGGGTAGATTGGATAATTAGGTCCCTCAATCTGCAGTCTTCAAAAAACCCACCTCACCACTAAAGACAGATACCTCCTCAGATTGAAAGGGTGCAAAATGATTTCAAAGTAAACAAAAATAAGAAACAAGCAGGTGTAGCTATAATAATATCAGAAAAAATAGACTTTAAACTAAAAATAATCAAAAAAGACAAAGAAGGCCACTTCTTACTTATCAAGGGAATGATCCAACAAGAGGATATCACAAGCATCAATGTTTATGCATCAGAAACAGGTGCACCACAATTCATAAAACAAAAGCTACTTTAGAAAAAAACAGAACTAGCCGGGCGTGGTGGCGCACGCCTTTAATCCCAGCACTCGGGAGGCAGAGTTAGGAGGATCGCTGTGAGTTCGAGGCCACCCTGAGACTCCATAGTGAATTGCAGGTCAGCCTGAGCTAGAGTGAGACCCTACCTCGAAAAACCAAAAAAAAAAAAAAAAAAAAAAAAAAAAAAAAAAAAAAACAGAACTAACCACCAACACCATCATAGTTGGAGACTTCAGTACTCCATTATTAGCAATATATAGATCTTCCAAACAAAAACTGAGCAGGGAAGTAAAGAGGTCAACAAAACCATAGATCAACTAGACCTAGCGGACATCTACAGAACATTCTAACCTGTTGCAGTCAGGTTCACATTGCTGGTAGAAATCACCCAACCAAGAGCAGCTTGTGAGAAAAAAAGGTTTATTTTGGCTCACAGGCTTGAGGTGAAGCTCCATGATGGCAGGGGAAAACAATAGCATGAGCAGAGAGTGTACATCACCCCCTGGCCAACATAAGGTGGACAAATAGCAACAGGAGAGTGTACCAAACACTGGCTTGGGGAAACTGGCTATAACACCTATAAGCCCGCCTCCAACAATACATTCCCTCCAGGAGGCATTAATTCCCACATCTCCATCAGCTGGGAACCTAGATTCAGAACACCTAAGTTTAGGGGGGAAAACTGAATCAAGACATCACATACCCCAAATCCACAGATTACACATTCTTCTCAGCAGCCCATGGAAGCTTCTCTAAAGCAGATCATATACTGGGTCATAAAGCCTGCCTCCTTATATTTAGGAAGATAAACATAATTTCCTGCATGATATCAGATCACAGTGCTGTATTTCTAGAAACTAACAACAAAAGATGCGCCAGGATTCCCACGAGCTCCTGGAAACTGAACAACACACTTTTAAACAATAAATGGGTAGTGGACAAAATAAAAAGTGAAATTACAAAATTTCTAGAAATGAATGACAATGAGAACACAATGTACCAAATGTTATGGGACACGATGAAGGCAGTCCTTAGGGGAAAATTCATAGCACTAAATGGCTTCATAACAAAGACAGAGATCCCAAATCAGTAGCATAGCCACCCACCTAAAGTCACTGGAAAAACAAGAAGAACCCAACCCAAAAAGCTCCAGACAGAAGGAAATAATTAAGATCAGAGCAGAAATTAATGAATTGGAAACTAAGAAAACAATTAAGAAAATTGATGAAACAAAGAGCTGGTTCCTTGAAAAAATAATCCAGATTGAAAAACCCCTGGCCAATTTGATCAAGTGGAAAAAAGAGATGCTTCAAATTAACAAAATTAGAAATGAAAAAGGAGAAATCACAACAGACATAAGTGAAATTGGGAGAATCATCAGTAGTTATTTCAAAAACCTCTACTCCACAAAACTGGATAGTATGGAGAAAATGGATGAATTTCTGGACACATCCCACCTACCAAAGCTGCACTCACAGCAGATTAATCTCGTGAATAACCCGATACACCCATTAAGATTGAAAAGGCAATCAAAAACCTCCCCAAAAAGAAGAGTCCAGGACCAAATTGTTTATCACCTGAATTCTATCAAACTTTCATGGAAGAACTGAAATCAACTTTTCTCAAACTTTGCCATACAATCAGAGAGCAGGAAAAGCTCCCCAACTCCTTCTATGAAGCTAGTATCACCCTAATACAAAACCAGGTAGAGATGCCCCAAGAAAAGAAAACTATTGGCCTATTACCCTGATGAACATACATGAAAAGATTCTGAACAAAATCCTTGCAAATTAAATTCAACAACACATCAAAAGCATTATCCACCATGATCAAGTAGGCTTCATCCCAGGAACACAAGGGTGGTTCAACATATGGAAATCTGTCAATGTAATTCACCACATAAATCAGCTTAAACCAAAAATCCACATGATCATTTCGATAGATGCAGAAAAGGCCTTTGATAAAATACAACATCACTTCATGATCAAAACATTGGAGAAAATAGGCATGGACGGTTTATATCTCAACACAATAAAGACTATATATAAAGCTCCTAACACCCAAATAATACTTAATGGGGAGAGACTGAAGGAATTGAGATCAGGAACAAGAAAGTGGGGATGGGGGGAGGGTGTTCCATTCTCACCTCTACTCTTCAACATAGTACTGGAAGTCCTAGCTCAAGCCATAAGACAGGAGAAAGAATCAAAGAGATACAAATTGGAAAGGAAGACATTAAGTTAGCCATATTCGCAGATGACATGATTATACATAAGTGACCCAAGAACCTCCATCTCAAAACCTTAAAGGTGATTAACTCCTGCAGCAAAGTAGCAGGATACAAAATCAGTGCACAAAAATCTTTCTATATGCAAAAGACAAAGATACAAAGAAAGAAATAAGTGACATTGTCCCATTTTCAATACCAACAAAAAATTAAAATACCTTAGAATATCATTAACCAAGGATGTGAAAGACCTATACAATCAAAACATAAAAACACTCAAGAAATAAATTGAGGAGGACTTGAGAAAACGAAAAGACCTCCCATGCTTCCAGATAGGCAGAATTAACATAGTGAAAATGGCAATCTTACCAAAAGCAATATACAGATTTAATGCAATGCCAATAAAAATCCCAAGATTTTTCTTCACAGAGATAGAAAAATGATTTCAAAATTCATATGTAAATGCAGAAAGCCTTGGATATCCAAGAATATCCTCAGCAATAGAAACACCTATAGAGGCATCACTATACCTGATCTAAAGCTATGTTACAAAGCCACAGTAATAAAACAACAAGGTACTGGAATAAAAACAGGATTATAGACCAATGGAACAGAATCGAGGACCCAGACTTTGGGTCAAGTAACTACAGCTACTTGATATATTTGACAAAGGCCCTAACAATGTAGGCTGGAAAAAAGACAACATCTTTTTAAAAATACATATATTTTATTTTTATTTATTTATTTGAGAAAAGGAAAGATGGAAAGAGAGAGAGAGAGAGAGAGAGAGAGCATGCCAGGGCTTCCAGCCACTTCAAATGAACTCCAGATGCATGGGCCACCTTGTACACCTGGCCTATGTGGGTCCTGGGGAATCAAACTGAGGTCTTTTTGCTTTTCAGGCAAGCACCTTAACCACTAAGCCATCTCTCCAGCCCAAAAAACAACATCTTCAACAAATGGTGCTGGACAAACAAACAAACAAATGGTGCTGGATAATAATATGCAGGAAAATGATACTCGATCCACACATCTCACTATGCACCAAAATCAAGTCAAATGGATCAAAGACTTTAGTATAAGACCAGAAACTCAGGTACTACTTGAAGAAAAAAATAGGAGGAACTTTCCATGATACTGGAGTGGATAAACACTTCCTGAACAAAACCCCAGTACCTCGGGAAATTAAACAATCACTCAACCATTGGGATCTCATGAAGATGGAAAGATTTTTTACAGACAAACATACAATAAGCAGAGCCAAAAGATTACCCACAGAATGGGAGAAAATTTTTGCATACTATATAACTGACAGAGGCCTAATTTCTAGAATCTACAAAACTCAAAAACCTAAGCAATAAGAAGTCAGACAACCCACTCACCAAATAGGGCAAAAAACTGTAGAGGGAATTCTCAGAGGAAGAAATACAAATGGCAAAAACACACTTAAGAAAATGTTCATCATCCCTAATCATCAGGGAAATGCAAATTAAAACAACTATGAGACTCCACCTTACCCCAGTAAAGATAGTAAACATTAAAAAATCTAATGAAAACAAATGCTGGTTGGTGAGGATGTGAAGAAATATGAACCCTCATTCACTGTTGGTGGGAATATAAGATGGTACAACCACTATGGAAAGGAATATGGAGACGCCTACAAAGGTGGACTATAGAGTTACCAACAGACTCAGTTACCCGTTACTGGGCATTTACCCTAAAAGCTCCATGCCTCAGTTTGGAGAGATTTGCCCAACCATGTTTATACTGCTCAATTCATAATAGCTAAGAGCTGGAATCAATCCAGATGTCCATCATTACATGAATGCATAACCAAGATGTGGTATATCTACATGATGGAATTCTACACAGAAGTAAGAATAAATGACACAATGAAATTTGAAGAAAAATGGTCGAACTTGGAGCAGATCATTCTCAGCAAACTCACCTAATCACAAAAAGATAACTGTCACACGGTCTTACTCATCTGTGACTTCTAACCAGAGCCCAAGATGATGACATACCTAATAAGTATCTCAAGGACTGGACAATAGGGAGGGTGGGGCAGGCGGGAGGGGAGGTTAATGTTTGGGGTGGGACACAAAACTGGACCCAAAATCGCAATTGTACCATAAAATTCTATATCCTGAAAGGCAGACTACAAGGTTAAACCTTACAGGGAACACCTGAATCATAGGGCCAGAGAGAGTATGATGAAGACTAACCTTAATCTTCTCCTATTTCTCTTTCTCTCTCTCTCTCTCTCTCTCTCTCTCTCTCTCTCTCTCTCTCTCTCCCTCTCTCCCTCCCTCCCTCCCTCCCTCCCTCTCCTCTCTTTCTCTTTTATATTACCTATATTTTTCTTCCTTCTTTTCCCTTGGCACTGGCCTGTAACTCCCAGGATCATCATGCAGTTAACATCCACAATGAGCTATTGATCAGAGAGACTTACATGGTTTACCAAAAGAAGACAGATTTCTGTCAGAATACTTGATGACCTACTAAAGGTAAATGGTAAGACCCTACAACCGAAGGCACCATATGCTGTTGGTATGGAACATGCAGTGACCTGGCTAGAATCTGGAAGAGAGTCAGTTCACAGACAGTTAGCTCATCTAGTGCCAGAAGGTGCTACATGATCAAATGGGGTAAATAACTAACATTTTCCCAAGCAACTCATGGTCTAAGCTACTCAGCAGCAAACAACCTGATGTGATACTCACACAAGTGCAATAGTGGCACACAGCCATGGTGGATAACCAACTGCTCTTTATTTGGCTAATGGATCTGCTCAGTGGAATGGAACCCATAGCTGGAACTGAGAAACAAGTCAGAACCATATCCAAAAAAACAAGCCCACTCTCTAATATCAAGCTCCTAGCAATCATGGGCTACATGAGGGCCTACACCCATTAAATTCTCTCTAAAATAATAATGGTTATCCCATTTATCTGGTGCTGACTTCACTTCCGTTGGAGAGTTTGCTTCTCTTTTTCAGATGGACACAGATCCTGAGGAGAGAATCAGCCCATTGCACCTCACCAGTGCCCCAACTGAAACCATAGAGTAACTGGGGAAATGAGCAAGAGTGCTGCTTTCTTGGTGAACCTGGTATCAGCACAAGGGTGAAGGAGATAGACACAGAAAACACTCAACTCCCACCAAACCAGAAATCCAGAAACACAGAGGGTCCCAAGGCCTCATCCCTAAAGTAGACCTAAAATGAACTTAACATGGCTCCGGGAAATTCATGGAAGAGGGAGCAGAAAGATTGGTAGAGCCACAAGTTGGTACATTATGCAGAGACATTGCTTCTTCCCCATAACTGATGGCTAACCCCACAATGCATGACCCACATTCCCCAATTAGGAGGGGCCCTTCAGAGCGAGGAGGGCAGGGAGGAGGCTAACAATGGTACCAAGATGGCTGTATACACACTGTGTACATAACTAATAAAAAATAATAAAAATGCATAGTGAGTTTGAGGCCAGCCTGAGCTGATATCTGTCTCAAAAGCCCAAAACAAACAAAAACAATTTCACCTCAGTTTAGTGACTGAGGTGTAGTAACATCACCACCCAACATACTTTTGATAATTTTCAAAACTATGTTGGGTGGTAATGTTACTCTACCTAGCTGTTACTATTTCAGTGTATACACCTTACTATTAAACCTAGCTTATGACTCAGTAACATCCATCTATCTTAAGTTCCTTATGACTTCAAAAATTTGATAAAAATTAAGGGCACCTTTTCCCTAATAGGAGTGCCATTCTACCATAGGTTAGAATGTGTCCTCCAAAATGTCATGTTTTAAAAACTTAATCCTTCAATTCAAATATTAGTGATATTTGGAAGTAAGGCCTTTGGGAGTAATTAGGGTTCAATGAGGTCATATGAGTGGGGCTCCTATGGTGTGATTACTGGCTTTACAAGAAGTCAAAGTAAAGCTTGAGTGCATATGTGTGGTATTTCTTACCACATGATACCTTTCTTCCTACATATTGTGGCATAGTAAAAATGCTCTTGGTTACCCAAGGCCCTTTAATCTTGGACTTCCCAGTCTCTAGAGCCATGAGAAATAAATTTATTTTATTTAGCAATTACCCAGGCTTCTAAAAGAGCAATACAAAGAAAGACAAGAGAAGAAAATACCCAAGAACACAATATTATTCACATAATTTAAGGAAATTTGAGAACTTCACGAATATATCCATGTTAGTTAGCCTTAATCTATAAGAAAAAATTAATTTTAGAAAATATCTATTGTGTCTTTCCTTTGTCTGTATCACATAGATCACATGCCATCCTTTCTTTGAGGAAAGCACATTTTTGTTAAAAGATCAAATATAGTTTCTAAGTACAAGAAATTTTATAAATATATCTTGGGTGATTAAAATTAAATCAACAATAACTCAACTGAGTCTATATTTCCATTGTAGTGTGGGACATCCAAAGAGATATAAGGTTAAACTTCTTAGGTACAATATGAAAGGAAATATAAAGAAAACACACACGAAATTTACCTAAATTATATGTCTGAATAAGGACCTCAGAACACAAAAGGAGAGATGTTATAGCTGATAATAGTTCTTTTGTCAAAATAAGATCTCAGGGCTGGAGTGATTGCTTAGTGATTAAAGCACTTGCCTGCAAAGCCTTAGGACCCATGTTCCACTCCCAAGATTTCACTTAAACCAGATGCACAAGGTGATGCATGAGCAAAGTTGAACAAGCACACAAGATGGCAAACAGTTTGGAGTTTGATTGCAGTGAGTGAAGGCCCTGGTGTGCCAGTTCCCACCCCCTTTATAAAAAAGGCCAGTCTGTTGGGCTTGCCTCTCAAAAAAAAAAAAAAAAAAAAAAAACAAACAAACAAAAAAAAAAGGTCCTTTAATCCCAGCACTTGGGAGGCAGACTTGGAACCATGAGTTGGAGTCCACTTTGAGACTACACATAGTGATTCCAGATCAGCCTGAGCTAGAGTGAGACCCTACCTTGAAAAACTAAAAAAGAAAAAACAAAAACAAAAGAATAGGAGCTCAAATTGTAAAAGCAACTGAGGCACTGTTAAAGATTCTCTGAAAGAGTATAAAACCTGTGAGAACAAGCCACAGCAAGGATGTCTCAGAGGCAAGGAGAAACCTGTGGGTCTGAAGTCTGACATGTTTGGCAAGCTCTCCATCAGAAGGCACCATGGCTGTCATTAGAGGAAAATGGGCCAAGCAACATGCAAGATCTCAGCAAAGCAGATGAGCAGGTACAAATGATTACAGAGCTCAAGTAGTGGAAAAAAGTCCCTTCCTCTCTGACTGCTTTCCTGGTTCTCTGTCAGAACACCCACTACTGGCATTGCCATACATCTCAGATGCACTTGACAGTTTCCAAAGCCGCTTTATAGGTGTGGCCTTAATTTCTGTAGTCAGTAACACTCATGTTGACCTTTTACAAATCAACTTCAGGACAAACAGCTTATGGAAAATGGAAGCAATTGTTTGACCTATGTTCAACCTTGCATGATTTTTAAGTCATTAAGAAGTTCAAATATACTGCAATTAGCATCCAGAGAACAATGTAGCAAGGAACTTTGCTATCAGCCTTGTAACACCCATAGTCAAGTCCCCTGAATTAAAGACAAGAGGAACATAATTTGCCTCAGGAGAATTAAGAAGGAAAAACATGGATTATTTTTTTAAATTTCCCAAGTTACTAATACATATATACTTGTGTTTGTTTCTTTATCAAATTGTCCAAATTAGTAATACTCAAAATTAGAAATTAAGAAGGTATTCACTTAATAAGTTTTCTGGTTAAGTCAGGTATAGTAAATTGGACGTAATGTAATATTTGTCTTTGGAACTTGAAAGTTCTTTTAGGCATTAATGATCTGGGCAGGAGGAAGACGCAAGGCTGAGTTGAACTAAAATTGAGTTCAGCAATTCATAAGTGAAAAGTGTCAGCACTAAAAACAAACCCACTTAACCAATGGTTCTGGCATGTTAGGATTCAAATTCTAAGGGTTCTTGACAAAATTTAAAAACTAAATTTCATATTTAAAATTCTGCATTTTAATCATCCAATTCATTTTCTATATCTGACCCTGCTAGCAACCAAAATGTTTGTGCTTTATAATATGCTTAATAATATACTTTTATTAGAAAACTTGAATTCTCCCTGTGTTGTGACCAGATACCAGAGATCAGACACACTGAGCAAAGCTTTCTTCTCTGAACACTCAAAATTTCCCATTACTCAGTATTTTTGCAACTTTTCAGAGTAGTCATAAGAAGTAGGAAGCACAGGAAGCCCCTTCCTGGCATGCCTAGTCAGATCTTGGAAAATCTTGAGTTATTTTCTTACTCTTCAAAAGCCAAATTCCAGTTAGATTTGGTTTGTTGTTTTAGGGAAAGTTAATTTGGCTGTAATTACTAGAAAAGTAACAACCTATAGATCACACATAGTTTATGCTCACAAAAAAATTGATCTAAAAAGACAGGATTTTTCTTATAATCATCCAGGTTTCCTCACTGCATCTATCTACCTAAGTGGAGCCTAAAACATGAGTGAATTCCTCAATGAAATGAATACATTTCTCCTCTGCTATGAAAATCAGCACACACTGTTTGTTATGTTAGGCACATAGCCTAGGAGTAAAATAATCTACAAAAAATCCAAATAAATCTAGGTCCAGAAAAAATACAAAATTTATCAAATTACCCCAAAAAGTGATTGCCATTGCCCAGCTATGTAACGTTCTGCTTACTAAATCAAGCCAGAGGAGAAATAAGGCAAGAAACGTTTTTGTTTTAGGTTTTGTTCTAGCATTGGAGAAAAACATGAGTAATCATAAGCTCTGCTTCATCAGGAAAAAAAATAACAAGATTAAAAATTTGTGTTATGAGACAGTAGTTGAGGATACAATTACATTATGATAATTATCACAGTTATACCATTAGCAAGTATAAATTACTATACTTTTTAAAAGGACAAAAATGATTCTGTCTTAGCAGATATATACATTACAGGAAGGGTTATAGGCTGAGACTAAAATTATGTCTATTTATAATAAAAATAATGGCTTGAAATAGAAAATAATAAATAACATGAGCAAATATAATAATTAGTTTAACTTTTGTAGAGGGCAGGACCTCAGTTTTATTATCAATAGTGTATCATATATAGTTTAGCTCTGTACAACTATGGCCTTCTTTAGTTAAAGTAAATGTTTAGTGTTTCACTATAGATTTAATTCCTAAAGGAGCACATTCAATTTATATCCTTCCCCCCCCCCCTTGCTGTTTTTGTCAGTAAAGACAGGGCCAAAAAAAATCTTCAAGGCTTTTGAGTCATCTGCTATTTCAAATAATCCCCCCTAGGCCTCAAGTCCAAAACATCTTAATACAATAATTTTGGGAGAAATGATGTTTGGGGCTGGAGAGATGGCTTAGCAGTTAAGGTGCTTGACTGCAAAGCCTAAGGACCCAAGTTCAATTTACAAGAACCCGTGTAAGCCAGATGCACGTGGTACAACATGCATCTGGAGTTCATTTGAAGAGGCTAGAGGCTTGGCATGCCCTTTCTTTCTCTCTGAAATGAAAAAAATCTATGCTTTATAAATGAAGTTAGTATTGTGACACATGTATGTGCACAAATACTGAAAATGTATTTAAATATAAATATTCCTATTTCCCCTACCATGCTTTAATTTTTATCCCAAGGGTAGGGATTTTGGTTTTTTTCTATGAATCAAAATTTCTTGTCATTGCTTTTCAAAGATAGATGAAACAAAGGCTTTTTTTTTTGCTTGGTCTTACTCAGTTAATCATTATAAAATGGCTGCCTAAAATGTATCATGAAGAGGTCAGTGGTCTTTGTTAATCAAAGAACAAAAAGTCATATACAGTAACAGGCTTTGTAATGAATAGCTGATAGGCAAATTGTACACAGTTCTGCCCTAGAAAACATTTTCATTTAGGGCTAGAGAGATGTCTCAGCAGTTAAGGCACTTGCGTGCAAAGCCTGGTGACCAGGTTCAATTCCCCAGTACCCATGTAATACCAGAAGCAAAAATTGCTACATGCATCTGGACTTTATTTACACTGTCAAGATCCCTGGTTTGTTCGTTTTCTCTCTCTCTCTCTCTCTTTCTGCAAAATATGAATTAAAATAATCTATAAACATACATTTATATGGACAACAGGTATATGAAAAATGTGCAATACTACTAATCATCAGGAAAACATAAATTGTTTCAGTAAGGGTACCTGTTATCAAAAAATATAATGATAACAAGTACAGGAAAGGATTTGGAGAAAAGGGACCCCTTACACACCTCTGGTAGAATATAAACTAGCACAATTATTTTAAAAACAGTATGGCAGTTCCTAAAAATATACAAATAGAAATACCATATGATCTAGCAATCCCATTCCTGGGAATATACCCAAAGCAAACAAAATCTGTATGGTAAAAAGACATCTGCTCTCCCATGTTTTTACAGCCATATTTACAATAGCCAAGAAATAGGAACAACCAAGATTTCTAACAACTGGTAAATAATGAAAAATATATATGCAATAGAATACTACTTAGCCATAAAAAGAGTGACTTTTATCATTAGTAATAACATAGGTGGAACTCAAGAGCATTATGAAGAGCCAAGCCCAGGAAAACAAGTAACACATGACCTCACTTATATGTGGAATATGAAAGAGTTAATGTCACAGAAGTTGTGAGGAGAATGATGGCTATCAGACAGATAAGGAGAGACTGATCACTGGAATACTTAGTTATACTTTGGTAAGATTAAGAAAGTTTTGTCTACATATTATTGCTACTTCTCCATTTTTGGTTCGAGAAGCTTCTCTTTTCAGATGGCAGTGACCTCTGGGACTCAAAAGGTACCATAATGCTGAGGAATGACAGAAAAAATGTTCAGCATTGAAACATCTCTATCACAACTTCCAAGGCTCAGGGTCCACTGCAGAAGAGGTGGCCGAAAGAATGTAAGAGCCAAAGGAAGAGTAAGACTGCTTACAATACAATCTTCCAGACACAAAATGGCCTGGGTATCCATGACATTGCAGTGCCTGACACTACCTAAACAAGACCATCATAATAGGAGGACAAGATGATGACATCAAAATAAAAGAGAGACAGAGAGGGGCAGGGGAAATGACAGAGGGGTGGAGTTCTGAAAGGGAAGTGGGGACATGCAATTACCCTGGTCCATTGTCTATAATTATGGAAGTTGTCAAGAAAAAGTAAAACTAATATATACAGTATTACACTATTTTAAGAGAAAAATGCATCAGTATGCAACATGCTGAAAGACATGACACTATTAATACCACCATAGTTATATTCACAAGACAGATTAAGAGAGATTTATGTTCTTTTTTCTCTGCTCTCTCCCTGGCTGATATATGTGTTATGAGGAGAAATATTTAAGCTATATACTTTTGTATATTACCACAAATGGAAGAGATGGAGAAGGGTTGGAAAGAATTTTGAGATATTTTTAAATGAATGTAATCATAACATGAAAGAGCAATAAATGTGTGTATTCAAATATGCAAAAAATTGCATGTCATTGCATGTAGGATGACTACAGATAATGATAATAAACCATCTATTATAAAAATGGAAGAAAGTATTTAGAATGTTTTCACCTTAAGAAATAATTAGTGGTAGGCCAGGTATGATGGCATACTATAGTTCTAACTACAGCTCTACATAATATATAGATATATATTATATATAGCATATATATTATAGTTCTAGCTACAGCTCTATATAATATATAGGTATACATTATAGATAGTGTACATCTACATATAATATAGTTCTATATAATGTATGTCTATATTATATATCTATGTAGAATGCTATGGTTCCAGCACTAAGGAAGCTAAACCAGGAGGATCTCAAGCTTGAAATCAGCCTGGACTATAAACTAGAGGCTTTCTAAGAGAAATCTGTCCACCAAAGTTTTGAGATGATAGGTCCAACTTGATTTAAACATATGCTATCTGAAAATAGCACAAATACTTAATAATACATATACAGACAAAACATTCCATGATACCATAAATATGCATAATTTTATATTTTTATGTATCAGTAAAAACACAAATTTAGGGACTGGAGAGATGTTTCCATGGGTAAGAGCACCTGCTGAGCAAGCATGAAGACCTGAGTGGAGATGTCCAACACCCACATAAAAGCTAGGCATGGCCACACATGCCTGTAACCCCAACACTGAGAGGGAGGTAGAGACAGAGGATATCTGGGACTCACTGGTCAGCCAGTTTAACTGAAAAACAGCAAGCTCCAGGTTTGATGAAAGTCCCTGTCAAAGAAATAATGTGGAAGAGCAGTAGAGGAGGACAGCTAGCATCTTTCTCTGGCTTTCTCTGTGTACATGGAGTGCACACATCTATGTGCACACATGCTGACACTGCACACACAGACCCACACACAACATGATAACATAAACCCACTTAAAACCAAAACAAATTTAAATTTAAAATATTCTATAAACAAATGCAAGCTAATCATTGTTGGAATGCTTTCTACTAATTATCATGTTTTATGACAAAATTATCAGTATTATGACAAAATTAAGGATTCCATGGAGATAAGGAAAGATAGTAGGAAAACAACTGAACTGAGAGGGTAGCTCAGTGGTTTAGAGCATACTTGTGAGACTCTGGTTTAATCCCCTCACCACACCACACATACACAGACAAACTCAACAATAACTAAAATAATAATATCCATATATAAACTGAACTAAATGAGTTGAGCCATACATACGATAATTTATGTGTTTTATAGTCCTATAACAAAGCATTTGGCCTAACAACTAATTCACACCTTAAAAGACATAATACAGCCATCTAAAGCCAAAAAGTTCACACATTTACAAACTAATTTCTGCTACACAGAAGGTAATAGATGGATATAGCATATTTTCAATGTTGATGCATAAAAATGAAGTTTTCTTAAGTTTTCAATATCATCCATTTTTTACTTAATCTAGGCCAGAATCATTTCTGGTAACAGAAGAAACAAGTTTTGTGAGATGAATCAATTAACTTTCTTAAATGCTTATCAAACAATAAAGCAATTGAAATATCTTAGAAATACTGTGCCAGTTTCTAATTGTTGTCATTAACAGAAGTTAGAGAAGCAAAGCCACTTGCAAATGTGCTCCTTGGCTGTGTCTCTGAGAATAATACTAAGACCCACCCTAAGGAGGGAAAGAGGGAAGCTCGGTTTCATTCCACTATTGATCTATCAGACAAGAACTTAATCAATCTTCTTTATAAGCTATTAAAGCTGAGCTCCAGAAATGAACTCACCTGATGCATTCAACATTGATTGCCTCTTTCTAAGAACTGAATGTGTCAGTCTTATCTACTACTACAGCTGTGATTCAATTTTGAAGGCACAAGATTTTTCCTTCATCAGTTTCTTCAAAATGTTCCAATTAAGAAAAAGCATTTTTGATAGTGGTCCATAGTAAATGAATAAAACAAAATGAAGACCATAACCTTCCATTTTAGTCACAGCCTCCAGAGAAAATGAAAGACCAAAAGCATATGTTCATCAAAGGAAATTTAGCACCAGTCCCAAGATTCTGCTGTAGTGTGAATTCTAAAAAATGTTCTGGCAGCCTGAAACTAATGTTGAGACCTTAAGCTCAGATAAATCTTCGAAATTCAAAGGGAAACTCAAGGCAGCAGTAAATCTGTCTTTACTGCATATACATTTCAGCCAGAGGCTTCTCTGTGTAGTATTAGGTTATACGACATTCCATTCAGGATCTAACTGCCTCATCAATATAGGCAGCAAGGTCATTTTATATTTACAGAGCAACCCTCAAAGTGCTAGATGCTGTACATTGGAGCTGGGGTGGGGGAGAGGACTATATAATCTCATTTTATTAGGAAAGGTTAATAACCCCCTTCCTCAACAACCAGAGAGCTCTCTCATGCTCACTTCCTGGTTTCCATCCTTCTTTAGCAAAGAAGCTAAAGGAGCCTTCACATTAGAAAGCTCACTACCAGGAGAAGAAGTAAGACAGAATTATTTGGACAGTGGGCCAAGGCTCATGAAAGCATTTGTCATTCCAACTGGAAGTGCTGCTTCCCTCCTAATATAATTGCTTGTCTCAATATAACAGATAAGGAAGGAGAAAACACCTGTTCCTCACCCTCACCCATGACTTCTGCATTTCTCTATATTCTGAGCTCTGACACAGGCTATAGGGGTTCTTTCACAAGATGTGGTTTTCACAGCCTCCCCAAACATACTCACCTAAATCCACACACAGATCCCGGTAGGCTGGGACTACAAAGAAGTACATTCATCCTTAGCATCATTGGGAGAATGGTTTCAGAATACTCAGAAATTCCAACCCTCAAGTCCCTTATGACATCATATTTGCATGAGACCTGTGCACATCTCTGGTATCCATCATCTCTAGAGTGTTTATAGTAACTAACACAATGTAAATGCTAAGTAAGTAGTTGTTATACTGTATTGTTTAGGGAATAATGCTAAGAACAAAATTCCAACTTGAGATGAAGCTCAATAGTCATGTGCTCTAAGCATGAGGGCCAGGCCTTGATCCCCAGCACACAAACACATATAAGAAACTTTACATGTCCAACACAGACACTTTTCAATCTGTGGTTGGTTGAATCCAGAGATGTCAGCTCTATACACAGTGAAGCAAATGATATAGGGCATTTTGTATCAAAACTGACTCCCTCTCATCTACCCAACTATGTTCTGGAAGACTTTTCATAGCAGATTACTAAGTCACTGTGTGGAACCACACAGGCCACCTGACTTTTCCCTTAGGCTTCACCCAACCACATTGCCCTTTAGCCTTACAACTCAGCAAAGAATAAGAGAATCAACCAGTCTGCTATTAACATGCTATTTTACATGTGTATTCCCTTAGAGTTCCAGGAGTTTGAAGGCCTTACTCTTTCCAAAATACCTAATTAATACAGGATGATGGATGCAGTACGGGGTCTCATGTTTATTTATTACAAGTCAAGAATAGCTGGCAGTCCATTAAGAGGATGCTTCAACAGATTATATTAATTTGTAATTAATTTTCAGTGGTATTTATAAGAAAACCCTTTAATCAGAACAACTCAGACTTTGGAAATTATAATATTAACTAATATTAATTAAATAATAATTTATAATTTCAATAATTTTAATTATATTTTGATTAAATTACCTTTAGTCAATTCCACACTGCTTTTGATATTAATTAGCTAACTTAAACATGATCTACTAAAACTACTCCCCTGTGGGTTAAGGCATATTGTCTAAACAGGTCAACACTGAGATACTTAAGTGTGACAATTAAATTGCTTGATTAGTAAAATTAATTGTTTAAGACACTGGCTTTTTCATCCTCAATTTGCCAGCATGGTAAGGTCATTAAAATATGCCCTCGGTTTCCCTAGATCCAAATTCCAAGATTTCGCATATTCTGTTATTCCCTTTCTCTCCTCCCAACCATCCTGTTACAGAACAGTCTAGTCTTCTGAGACCTGAATTAGTGTCAGTCTATTAATCAGCCAACAAAAGATGTCAGTGGAAAATGAAGTTGCAACTCCATCCCTTCTACAGGCAGCTTACTTCACCCCCTTTCCCTCCTGGTAGAGCTGGGAACACCCCAAGGCTACAGCCCAATTTAGGTCTCCTTTGTGCAGTGACAACCAGAACAGACTTCATTTTTTATATGTTAATATTTAATATAAAGCACCTCTTCCACAAGTCCACAAGTTATCAAAGAGAATTGTGCCTGTGACACCACATGTGGCTCCTTCACATTAGTATGAGCCGCTGCTCCCCATCCTACTTGACCCCAGCATCCCACCACAGGAATTAAGTTCTAATAAGTGCTTTTTGAAAACTAGTCATCGAAATGACAGTACATGTTAATCATTAAATCAAGAAAAGTAGAGCAAACAAGAGGTAGATGAGAGGAGGTTTTCACCATGTAGAATGAAGGGAAATGATTTTCATTTCCAGAGGCGCTCAAGAAATATCACATGGCTGGTAGAGCCTTACACAGTAACATGACAAACCACTATTAAAGATAATCCTGGGGAGGACAAAGTGCCCAATAAAGTGTCAACAGACAGACTTCACAACACAGTAAGCAAGTGGTCATTTTAGGTTTCACATATGTAACATGTGCTGTACTCCAAATAAGTTCATCCTAGAAGTCCTTGTTTATAGAGATCAAGAAACATAAGTTATATTCAGAGCCCCTGGCCTTCTCTAGGGAGTAACTGATCCTGACTCGTGCTGGAGCTGAGAATGGTGTAGTAATTATCATGGAAATCCAAAACAGTAAATGAAAACAAGTGAACATTTGCCATCTCCAAAAAATCCACAAACAGAAAGAAAGGAATTTGTAGTGACAAATATTGGTTGTGATTTCTGATCGGAAATTTATATAAACCAGAGCTATAAAGCATGTGTATAATAACAGGAAGGGCTGTCTTAAACAGTTCTGAATGGTGTTTGCATGCATAATGATTTTCTACAATTTGAGGACCAGGGATTATCTTTCAAGTTTACCTTTCACTGCTTACCCTATTCTGATTTTCAAAAGCATGAGTGACTTGTTTCCTTGATGAGTTGTTATATACAAAATTCTGTCTTTGTAATTGGAAAAGCTATTATTTTTCTTTCCAAAAATGATTTTAATTGTCTTTTAGTAAGAGCATTTTAACTTTTTTCCATTTTTTTCTGGGTAGATGAGTAATAACTGATAATCTGCATTTGTATTTGCAAAGGACAAATTTTCTGATCATTACTTTGATAAACAAAAAAGGGACAGAAAATAACAGAAAGAAGAAATGATCATAAATGTATGGACCTTCCAGATGCAGGAGACCCTAACAGTAGAGACCCTGGAGAGAGAGAAGAAAGGAAAAGAGCAGCAGGAAACCAGGAACAGGAGTGAGGATGAAGCCTAGTGCCAGGCCACACAGGGCCTATAGGCCACTTAAGGACTCAGCATTTTGTCTTATGTGTGATGTAGGAGAGTGCTCAATAGGACAATGACATAATACAAATTTTAGAACAATGACTGCTTTATGAAGAGCAGAAGATCGAGGGTTGGGGCTAGAGAGAAAACAAGAAGCTGTCAGCAAATCTGGCTGAGCTCAGAGGTCTGATGACCCAGAGCACAGTGGGAAATAATTATACACAAGTTGAATTTAGAACACATTGAACATAATCCAAAAACTGTTGCTTATATATTAGATATAGGATGTAAAATAAATTATTTAAATGATGCAAGAAAATTAACAAAAAATATCATTGTATTTATAATATACAAAATAATACATTTATAATATACAAAATAATGAAAGGATTTTTGATAAATAAAAATGATTTGTGGTGATAAACATGGATGATTCTATAAATGTATGCAAAACAACTTAAAGAAAGATTTATTCCGGTTCCAGATCTCAGAGATTGCAGTCCACTGTGGCAGTGAGAGCATGATCTGAGCAGCTCACATAACAGACAGCATGGACTGTGCCTGTTCCCCCTTGCCCCCACCCAATGAGATGGTGCTACTTACCTTCAGGGCAGGTCTTCCTTCCTTAGCTAATCTTCTGTGGAAATGCCCTCATGGATACATCCAGAAGGATGCATAAATAATCTCCTAGGTGGTGCTTAGTCTAATCAAGTTGGTAAGATTAACCACAGAGGACACCCTAGACAAAGGCTATATAAACTGACCCAAAATTAAGCATAAAGGTAAGAAAAAAAGAAATGAGATGCTGACATACATTCATCTGATAAAATACTTAACATATTATTCTTAGAGTTAACTAAAAATAAACTTTTAACTATTATGCTAGTTTTGTCACACAATTCCTACAAACTTTTAAAGAGTGTGATACATACAATAAAAATGTGTAAATAATATCTTATAAGATTACAGACCTAATAACATTCATTTAAATTGAATTACAATGATTTGTTCTTGGGAAGCTGAAACAGGTAATTGTAAGTTTGAGGTCAGTCTGCATATCAGAAAGAAAAAGAAAAGTTTCAAAATTGACCTAAAATACTGATATTGAAATAGAGTCTTTCATTTTCATGAATATGTCTACATTCATATTCTTACATATGCCAAAATTTCCCATAATGCCTAAGCACAAAACATGAGATACATAGATTTACATCCCTTTTGGCTTTTACTTGGGGTTTGAGATAGCTCATAATACTAAGACAACAGAAGTATTATTAACTGTATCTGACTTGTAAAATAAAATTCATTTAAAAAGTACTATAAATCCAACACAGCACGACTTATGTTCTGATTGGCAGAAAACTGAATATTAAACACTAAGGACAGAATAGTTTTCTAATTCTGGCACTTGAGAAAGTATTTAAAAAAAAGAGAGAGAGAGAAAATCGTTACCTGCAGTAGATAGTTTAACTGATCATGATCAATTTGAAGTGCTTACTGCTTAAGTAAATGACCTTTGGGGTGATTTCATTAGCTCCACATACTGCAAAAGGTTATATCTGAATTCAATTTTATGATTGAGTCCAGGCATATGAAAAATCTTGGAATTGTATGGATGGATATTTTTTAAATGCCCAGATTCTTTCTGAGACAAAGACTAGCCTGATAAATCCTGCTCTGAGTTGCTCTTTTAGTTGGGAATAAATATTTGAGAGAAATAGCAAGGTGATAATGCTATCAACATTATCATCCTAGTTGGTCACTACTCCCCAATTTTTTTATTTTAAATTTGTATTTATTATTTACACATTAGTGTACACATATGGGTATATCAGGGTCTCTTGTCACTGCAAACAACCAGATACCTGCACCACTTTGTTTTTTACACCCAGCTTACGTGGATGGCTTGGGAATTAAACCTGGCCTCTCAGACTTTGTAAGCAAGTGCCTTTAACCACGGAGAATCTTCCTCTTCCTAGCCCCAACATTTTAATGCCATAGATGATCATGGGGAATTTATTTTATTTCTTTGATGAAGTATCCTTCCCTTCATAGGGTTGCAATAATGGTTGGTTTTGATTTAACATTTTTTTTCTTTTTCGAAAATGCTATGTGGCATATAGCCATTTTTACTAAATCTTTCTTGAATATTTTGAAAAGAATTTTAAATTCTTTCTTAGGATAGGCTAAGTAGGAAAATCAAGAAAGAGGTTTTAAAACTGCACTGGGCATAGATGTTTCTAATGTCCAAATTACTGACAGAAGAATGAGGATAAAATGTTACCTTAAATACCTCAAAATTAATAATACTGTAATAGAAAAAAGATTTACAAGAAATAGAACTGTATTTTTATTGTATTGACATGGCACCTAACATGCTAGCTCATTTTCTTGCTGTTTCTTTCGTCACTGTGCTTTCTAGGCTCTACAGAATACTAACCTGGGAACAGGGGATGAAGTCAGGGGTAATGTGCCTGATCAACATGCATGAGGCCCTGGGTTCATCCCAGCTGCAAAAAATGTTTTAAAACATGAGGTAGTTTCTGCCTTAATATCATTATGCTTAATAAATAAATTGCTTCCTAAAAACACAGAGGCCCCTTTCCTATTTACTTCCTTCTCTCCCAGGTTCTTCTCTTCTCTTCTCTATTCCCATCTTTCCACAGTGAGAGCTACTTCTCTGAACCTCAATTTCATATTCTTCCAGGCAGTTAAAGAATAGGATATGTGGTAGCAGTGGTCATATGGGGGAAAGAAGGGGTGATATGATTTGTCAGTGGTCTCTTTATCCTCTGTCCTCAAGCTCATTCAGGAATCCATACAAAAGAACCTCAAGCTCATGTAGGTAATTTGAATGTATGGCCCCATAGACTCAAGTGATTTATTAAGATTGAGTTTGGAGCTTCAGCCCCTAGCAGGCAGACTCCTGCTACAAGACGGTGTGTGTGTGTGTGGGTGGGTGGGTGGGAAGCAGATCTGTATTACAGCCCAAAGATAGACAGAGATGTTTGACCTCTGCCTGAGTCCTGCTTTTTTCACTGTTTTTCATTGGCCATTTGTTTGTTTCTGTTTGGATGTATGGAAACAGATTCTTTTGTCACTAATGGAACTTCCCCCTGGATCTGCAAGCTTGAAATAAATTCCTTCCTCCTCTAAACTATGCCTGCTTTGGATGTTTATCCAAGAATGGTAGAACTGACTACAACAGCGTGGCAGCCCAAGTTCGACATCCCAGCATTCAGGAGATTGAAGCAGGGACTACCAATTCAAGGCCAGCCTGGGCTGCATAAACATCTATCTCAAATTAAATAGATAAATACATAAATGAGATGTTAAGCCACACTCCACTATTTACTTTAACCATTTTGCTTTGCTGAGCCTCAGTTTTGTTTCAGGGCCCTGTTCTTTGCCTTCCACCCCAATCCAGGTCCATCCCACCGTTCCTCCAAATGATGCTAAAATACACTTGTTCTATCTACCTGATAGCACTAGAAACATCTTTCCAAACACTGGAAAGAAGTCTTCCCAGCTTGGTAAACTCTTCTTTAACTTTGAAAAGTGAAAAGGTGGCAGCAAAGTATTTTACACAAAGCAGGACAACCAAGTGAAGACCAGGTTCTGCACACCTAGTTTCATCACTGGACCTCTGGACCCAGCTGCTTTCATTTCCTTTTAGCCATATAATGAATATTGACAATATTAGTTCAGAAGAGGCAACAATATTTACCACAAATCTCTTGCAAGGACTGAAATGATTTCAAAAGTCCTTTGTGAAATGCAAACCAAATATAACTACTCATATTTTCAAGTGCAGTCTTTCAAAATGGCTTGGCACTGAGCTAGTTTTTGTTGAAGAGTACACAGGACATTCTTCCTGCCAAGAGAGCCCTAAAGAATCAATAGCATAACCTTTATTCTGAAATATTATCTTTTCAATGATTTTGACAGTTTGTTAATGTGTTTGGTTTTCAAAATACATCTCCCCATGTAGCCTAGGTTGGTCCTGAACTCACTATGTAACTCAGGCTGATCAAGAATTCTTCTTGCCTCCACCTCCCAAGTACCTGGAATTACAGGTTTATTATTAAATTATTCCTTGACTTCCATGTTGTCACTGCATTGTCTAAGCAAGAATTGTGCTGTTACTTTAGACATCTTTGAATCTGACCATTTCCTAGTCCTGTACCAACCTCCTTGCGCAATCTCATCACTGCAGCCTGCTTTCAGCAAGAATCCTGTCAGATCAAGGCTGGTTAGAGTCACCCCTGATCTGAGATTTTTACCTTAGTAATTTTCCACTGACATCAACCATTCATCCCTACTTCTTGGCTATAAATTCTCATTCTTTCTTGTTGTCATGAGAGTTACTCTCAATCTCTTCTACCACTGCAAAGCCTCTAAGCAATGGTCTCCACACTTATGTGATAGTTCCTAAGTACCCACCCCCTTATCATAAATTAGGTCTGCATTATCATTCTTAAAGATACCATAAAGAGCTTTTTCTTTAACAGGTTTCTCTGGTTTGGTGGATATGTAATGATTTTAAAAGGAATTCAAAATACAACTGGCATAAGGTATCTCATTTAATCTGGACATCTATCTTAATTGTACACTATCAATTTCATCATTTTATAGACAAAGAACCAGAAAAACAGAAGGGTTCATTCAGAAACACATAGACAGTAGGTAGCAAGTTATTGTTGACAATGTCATGCTGAAGGACAAGATATTATACCATACTCTCTGACCTTAAAAGAAGTGTCATGGTGCTCTCAGTAAACACAGTGTAGCTCATGGAGGCAGAGGAAGAAGACTGTGAAATGACAGACTTTAGATAGGCAGAGGCTATTTCTAATCAGGGTGCTATTCAACAAGTCCTTCTTAAACCCAAGCATATTAACAATCCTATGGGTCCACCAAACTATCTACATATCTATGTATGCATGTGCATGTATGTATGTATGTATGTATGTATATATATGTATATATACGTGTGTGTGTGTGTGTGTGTATGTTTGTCATGTGGATAAATTCTATTTTTTTTTTTTTTTTTAGTTTTTCAACGTAGGGTCTCACCCTAGCCAGGCTGACCTGGAATTCACTATGTAGTCTCAGGGTGGCCTTGAACCCACAGTGATCCTCCTACCTCTGCCTCCCAAATGCTGGGATTAAAGACATGTGCCACCATGCCCGGCTTAAATTCTATTTTTATATATGCATATGTATGTCAAAAAAAGAGTATATTTTTAAGGGTAACACACCCAATGACTATGTTGATGATTTTCCTTGCCTAAAGGAAAACCATGTTGGTAGGAAGCAAATTCTGACCCAGTCTGTTACCTGCTCAGAAGCAGGAAACCTGTCAATCAGCAGGGAGGTTCCTCACCCAAGAGTAGAAAGGCAGTCACCTAACTGCTCCCTGCCAATTTAGTCCAGGCTTCATTCTAACTATTATTTGAAGTGTCTGGAAATTAATGTAATATTTCCTGTACTCATTTGCATTGCCTGCGGCCTAGAAGCGCCCCATGTGAGGGCTAGAGTTAGGCAGAGAGCTGTATCCAGGGCAACTCAGAACCAAGTTAAAACAGGAGCAGTACTTGTAGAATGGTGCTGACACTGGGATTAAGAGCAGTTCTACAAGACCATGCCTGCCTGACAAATTGAAGTGGTAGTTTGGGATTTAACCATATAGAGCAGTAAATGTATCAGAATGAGAAAAATCTCCAAGGGGAGAAAAGAATGGAGGAACCATGCAAGTTGATGAATGAGGTTTGGTTTAGCTTGGTTTCAATCTTTAAATTTGTCTCTCCTTTTGCCTTTGCATTTGAATCTTAAATTTTAACATTTCCTCTGCTACTGCAAATATATTAGTAAAGTGGATTGCCTTTGTTAGTCTAAATTACTGTGTGTTTGCAAATACATTTCAAGAGAATGCCACTCAAGAGAAAGTTTCTCAGGGACCCAAATTACAGTGTTTATAAGTAACTCTTGACCTTGACATATCTGTGCCCTGTGTGTAATGAAAGTAGGTGAAGAAGTGGTGGAAATCTTCCCAAACTATTCATCTCTTATTGATTTGTTTGTTCTATTGTGAGGAGAGAGACACCTACGCACTAGTTTAAAATTAGGAGCTTCCAGGACTATGATGAATGAAAGAGACATTGTTTGCCCTGAGGGATTGAAAAATACAGAATTTTCTCAGCCAGGGATTGTTGGGAACCTTATTGTCCTGGCACATCCTAAATACATTCATTAACTTATTTCTTTAGTCTGCAGTTTGCTAGACATTCCTAGGACTGCTATACTTTTAAGCTCAATTGCTTGGTAAAGCAAATTCTTGAACAATGAAATTAACTGTGGAATATTATCAAGGTAGGGGTGGGGCAAAGGCTTATAATTCTTTTCACTAAATTAAAATCCACAAGCTCACAAATGATATTGCTGCATACACACCAGGGAAAATGAAATCCATGCAAATTTGCAATTTATAAGAACAGGCTGCTTCAAACATATAGATTGTTCTGGATTTCCACTGAAAATATTCCTCATCTCTAAGACTTTATAGTTATTTTATAAAAATTTTTAAATTAGTCGACACTATTGGTACAAGAAATCTATTGCTTTCAGAGCCAAAGCTTATTGCTAAACTTTCTTACTCTGTCTGGAAGTTAGTTACACTGGAGGAAAGCCAAATTAATTCATCCCAAGAATGACCCATACGGACAAGGAATAGATGCAGTAGTGAAGTTCAACATATTTTCACTACAACAATGATAATAAGACAAATTGTCTATATTCTATACCTTCTTTACCCTGTGGCAATTAATCTGCCTAAAAACAGGAGGAAGATTCGAGGTCGACCTGAAACTACACAGTGAATTCTAGGTCAGCCTGGGTTAGAACAAGACCCTACCTTGAAAAGCAAACAAACAAAATAACAAGGAATTAAAGCTTTTTTCATATTCCATGTAGATAGCTGCATAAACCCCAGCTCATTTTGGCTTTCTCCTTTCGTACACCATTCCATTCACTTGGAAGGCCTTCACCAAAGCAGATACCAGAAAGCATTTGCATGAGCCTCTCACAAGATTCTATGCCTAGTTTTTGTTCAGAATAGGCACCATTTATTTTGAAAGGTACCCTCAATGTATATATACTTGAGACCCCACAACAAATCTTTCATGTCCTCCTCTCCTTTGTCTCAAATTCTATTCATCTTCTAATACTCAAGTCTTGCTTTCTTCACCAAAAGCCTTGTAACAATTTAATGGGACAACAAAGTTTGGACCACAAAATATCAGAATGCCTTTCCACTAACTTTAGTACCTTGTTTAATAATGTAAGTTATATGCAAACAATGACATCCATGTTAATTCACACCTTGTGGAAATATTGCATAAATAGTGGGCAAGCTCAATGCTTGTGTTACAGTCAACAACATGTGTGTATTTCTTTGAACTGAGAAAAAATGTCAGTGACTGTCCTTTGCTTACATGCAAGTACATTATTGATTTCTTTGCCTTCATCTCTCTGTAAAATTTCAGATACCAAATTGACTCTCTTTTGAGTTTTTTCACACTCTAATCTCAAAAACTGAAGAACCTAAAAGAGTGAGCCTTATACAACCACAGAACTGAAGACCATTGCATTTTGCATTCTAAAGGAAGCTCTTTAACATGAATACTGTGTCTGTAATTAACACATTAGCCATTTATTTTTTTATAAAATGGCATTATATACTCTTGATAACTGCCACATTAAAAACACAGCTTTTAAGGAAATATTTTTGAATTCCAGGGGAAATATTCCTTATACACTAAATGATTCTGTTTCACAAACAAATTTGTAAAAGCTGAATACCCAGTACTACTTGGTTTAGAAAACCAAATTTTGAGAACCTGCTACATAAAGTCATTTTGGGCTTAGAAATAAAATTTATGGGAAAATAAACAAATGAAAACATCATCAACCTCACTCAGCCTTCATGTGTGAATCAACCAGAATCTTTGAGGGTCAGACTGGACTGGGCTAGAGCTAGACATTCTATGCTGCTAACAAGCTGCCCGGTGATGCTATTTGTCCCTAAACACTCTGTGCAGCCAAGGGCTCAGTGCTCTACTCTGGGTTCTTTTGTTTTCCTATGCATTTCTCCCCATCACACCTTTTTGTTTAATACACAGATCAGTTATGCTATGCCCTTCAAATCTCACTAATAGTTTGGTGTGAATATATATATATTTTCCTGTAAACAGCTTCACTCTTTCAGTAATTTGGAAGCCATTAGCGTGTGAATGAAATGAATGTATGGCTAAGAGCAAAGTCTGACTTCTAAGCTAGAAGTACAGAAATTTAAATTTAATACAAGTGGGCCTGATTACTTTAAGAATAAAGCTGGATGCTGGACAAGGTTTCCCTAAGGCACCCTCTGACCATGGGTTTGAGTCATGATGGATAACAACATCCAGTTGAGATTGTCAATTTCCAACTGATATATTGGCACAACCAATGGAATGATACTGGGGCTTACTATTAATTAGGAATATTGCTGAAAAGAATAAGCACTTATTTTTTTTTTCTTTTCACATTACCAGTTAAAAATTCTGTGTTTGTGCTTTACACTTAGGGAAGGATGATTCCCAAAGAAGAGGATTAGGACATGTGAATAAAACTTATTTATATCACAATAGGCTATGGGTCTTGGTAAGTCACTGAAACTCTCTACAAACAGGCTTGCAGCACTCATTCCAGAAAACTACTACAGGCACCAGCTCACAGGAGCACTCAGGAGCCAGGGTGGGACCTGCATGCAAGTGCTGCTTTAGAAGAGCTTCAGAAGTGCCTTCACTCTCGAGGTCTTGCCTAAATAACTTATAAACTACCATGCAAAAGTATACTTTGCAGTCTGTTATACATGCATTTTCTTTTCATCTATTTATTGACTGAAACACAAAAAAGGCAGGAAAAATAGGAGATGAGTAAGTGAACAGAAACACTGTGCAACATCACACAGAAATCTACTGGAAGATTTTCTCTGAAGAAGTTTCTATTAGAAGATATTTAATGATCTAATAAAAAAAGGAAAAAGACTACAAACTTTCATAACTCTTTTTGCACTTATTTCATTAGTAGGTGAAAAGGGAATTGTGCAGCATTGCACGAATTATGATCAGAAAAAAATATGAAGTGCACATCTGTAAGGAAATGAGCGTATGCTTCTCTGGGAGCCTGGAGAATCACTGTATGCATGCCACTTCACATTTTGATGGAGTATCTGCTGAACTATTATGGAAACAAAAAATTTCCCAGATGAAGTTGCATTTTTAATAGACCCATACTAGGCACGATTAGTTTATTTCCTCCAACTGTATGAGTATAATGATAATCATGTTGAATATAGCCTGTTTCCACTTTTCTCTCCTCTCCAAATGCTCATAATATATGTACTACTCCAAAATATGACGGTCTTCTAAAGCTACCCAAGAAATGAGAGAAACTGTCTTCATTTTGATTCTTTCTAACTTCAATGCTTGCAGAAGCAGAATGAGACCGCTGTCAAGCTTTCAGTGCTCTACTTTAAAAGTTAAGACAGCTCAAGTACAAATTTCAGTCAAATAGCTGAATAAAGCTGGAATTTTCATTACACCTTTTTCCCCAACTTAAGATAAGCAAATAATCAAACTGTAGATTGAATGCTGATTCGTCAGCCTGGCTAACTTAAAATGTCAGCATAATTAGAAAAGCACACTATTTTAAGACATTACTCTTTTAGCTCAGGTTGAGCACATTCTTTATATATGTCCTACAAGATGTAGTTTTATTAATATAAGTAAATCATATTTTCATAATTAAGGATTATGTACAACCTCATATTATCATTATGTCTTAAACATCACCTCTCATGGTCCAGGATGGTATACATAAACTTGAGGTGCTTATTTGCATTCAAACTACCCTGGAACTCTTCTGTTATGTTACCTATAGAATTACTGTATTTGCACCATTAGAATTTAATATTTTTTTTTAATTTCCAACATGTTTTCATTTATTTCTACCATTGAAAGTGCCCTCCTTAAAACATTATTATCTTGCACCTTAATAAATGGTGCACCCTCCTAGACTCAGTGTCTCCTGTCTACACTCCATCTATTGAAGTCTTCTTTATAAAATTCAGCAGTCCTACCAGTTCAGCCTTTGATCTTCATTTCAGCCCCCACAGCAAACCAAGCACTCATGTCCCCCTCTCCTTTTTTTCCAAGTCCCCCTAAAAAGATACATCTTTTCAACAAAGAATAAGTCCCTTAAGAATTTAGTAAAATAAGCTACTGACCCATCAAAGGAAAAAGAAGCAAATTAAGGGAGAAAAGACTAGAGGGAAAACCATAGCCCAACTGTCAGAGAAAAGATCCACCCAAGTTGAGTCAACAAGATCAAAGGGATCTAAGATGTCTGTGGAGTGGAGCGCCCTATGGGCTTGTCATGGAGGAAACAGAAGAATCAGACTGAACAACTGAATCATGGAAACAATCCTCTGTAACTCACCCTTTTTGGTGTATAAAATGAGCAATGGTGGACTATAGCCACCAAACCCCAAATAAACTCAATATTTATTTTATCAAAGAAAGTGATAAGTATGGCTGGAGGTAAGTCTAATGAGAGGACTAAGTCTGAAAGAAAATCAGCACAGAACTTGACATAATAGTATGCCTTTATGCTAGAAACAGTAGAATAAAGAGATAGTTTTCCAAAGTCAGACAAGCTTCCTTATTTGCCTAATGGAGTCCAGGGAGAGTGGGTCTGCTCCATGTCCAGTCTCATTCACAAAACCCTGACCAACACTGACCCTGCTCACTTACATGGTGCTGCTATCCAAAGGGGGATACAGGTACAGAGAAAACACATGAAAGGTCACCACATCTGAGGGACACCATAGCATGAAAGAAAAGGACCAAGAAGAATTGTGCAGAACAGATAAACTAACAAAGAAAGGTATTGTTCAGAAGTAAAAGATAATTTGTAAATACCATTATGAGATTTAAAAAATTAGCACCCAATAGTGAAAACACAGTATTTTATAGAAAAGTAAATATCCCAGAAATCAGGATAAGTAGGTTAGTAAATACAGATATTTATCCAGGTTTGCATCCTCCATTTTCAGGGGTAGAATTTCAATGAAATATTACCATCTCAACTTTGCCCACATCCAACAAAGAATACTTGACTCTACATTGAATATTCAGGTCATGCATCATTTTAACCTATCATTGAGTTAATAGTTTTTAAAAAAGAAAAGGAGGAAAAGAAGGGATAAGGTAGCTTAAGTGTGGCTACGAAAGGGAAAGTATGTCATAAAACATGACAAATATTAGAATGCAAATGAGTTGGACAGTGCAGAATTTATAACTATAAAGTAAATTCTAATGAAAGTGAGTTGTCATTTAAGAGAAGGTTTCAGTTTTCATTTTTTGTCCTTTCAGAGAGTTGAAATTTTAAAATTCAACTACTAGTATTATTTTTATTGCAAATTAACCATAAGTGATAATTATCAGTTAGTTGAAATTTTAGTATACACAATGAAGAGATCAACCAGCAGTTAGAGGCACTTACTTGCAAAGCCTGACATACCCTAACAGACATCAGTTCCCAAGTAAAGCCAAATGAACAAAGTGATGCATGCATCTGGATTTCATCTGCAGTGGCAGGAGGCCCATACTCAATCTCTGTCTGCCACTTTCTCTGTCTTTCTTTCTCTCAAATAAATAAAAGTATTTCACAGGGTAGTACATGCATACGAAGCTTATTTGCAGTAGCTAGAGGCCATGGCACACCCACTCTGTCTAAATGCCTCTTTCTCTCTCTCTCTCTTTCTCTCTCTCTCTTTCCCCCAAATAAATATTTTAAAATACTATAAATATGAATGTTCAGAGTATCATTTTAACCTTTTATTTATTGATCCCAGGGCTTAACACATGCCAGTTAAGCAATGATCCAAGTAAGCTCTATTACCAACCCTTCAAAATTTTTTAACATGGGTACCATATATGTATCATTTTTTAATTTAAATTTTAATTATTCAGATATTAGGAAAGAAAGAGTAGGAATCAAACATACTCAGTATAAGTATGCTTGTCAAAGTATGTACTGGTAAAAGGAACACTGCGTTTGGTTTGTTTTAAATTTTAAAAATATACTCAAAGCAATGTTAGGAATACAGTGATTACTCATGAGATCTGGAATGCTTTGAGCGAATTTTACCATTTAACACCCACAGAACTGTATATTTCATTGGTGCTTCTTTACTTGTATGTATGGGTATGGGTATATATAGTATGTTTGCATTCACATGTCTTTAAAGAATACTTATTGCTTACTTTGGAAGGAATTACAGGTTTTACCACTAATATTTTACATGTTATAACCACAAAGGAGCCATTCTCTAAGGCATATATTTCAACAACATACTTCTTAACTACTGTGATCCATGATGTTGTTACAAAGAACTAGCCAAAATGCTTTTCTATATACTTGAGTGTCTTTGGAGTACCTGAGTCCCTAATGGAAAGTACTGCCCTTGGATTCTAGGAAAGGTTTTCACACCTTTCAGTACCAGAAAATACAAAACAACTTTGAGTCTCCATCCTCAATTAGAGACAGTACCAAGTCCCATTTTACAACTAAGTTCTAGGTAACATGGTAGATATTCTATTTTGAAATCCAAGACACCTTATGTAGGACTTAAAATCAAGTCACCATTTCACTGCTGGCAAAAGAGAAGAGAATGCCACTGGGTTCAAACTGAATGCATCACTTAAGTCTGTTATGTCTCAATGCATATTCTGTCTTACCTGCAATCCTTACACCTAGGCTGTTACTCTAAGTGCCTATCAAGTATCATTTCCTCCTTTGACAGACTAAAAGAAAATGCAAAAACTTACTTAAGAATTCTGAGATGGGTTCCTGATAGGGTCAATGGACAATGAATGGAAAGATATTACAGTGAAAGATTGTTTTCTCTTTGTTGTGGAGAAAAACATATAAAACTGTTAAACATAGGTAGACAAGGGTGCTCTGAATTTTGATGGATATAAAGCAGTACATGACACCCTCACTGTAGAGAATAGTATATGACACACCATCATTATGAAAAGGGGACCTTATGTAGTATATGACATCATCACTACTATGACTTATAAGAGGGAAAAAGTATGATATATATACATATATATATATAATTTGTAGTATATAATGTATTTAATTCTCACAACCATCTAGAATTAACATAATACTCTCCACTTTAACATTGAAGAAAATAAGGTAACTAAATTAGGGTAAACTGAATTATTCAAGGTCATGCAGTTAGTCTCTTGTGTATTCCAGCCAAATTTCTTAAGACTCCAAAGCCTACATTTTCAACAAAAATTCATTTTCTGAAAAGTAGATATATAACCTTTTGAAGAGATGGTGACATGTAACACTGGAACTTGAAGAATTAGGAGAAAGCAAGTGGGTAGAAAAGAGGAAGGAATGATAGAACAATATTTAAAGTAGGAGGTAATCCATGAGCAAAGAAATGTATGTTTGGGAAGGCACTGATTAATTGTGCAGGAAAAGTATAAGATGGAGAAAAATGCCAGATTGAAGCCCAGATTTGCTCAGAGTTTAAATGCTTATTTAATAAGGATTCAATTCTATGTGTAAACTGGCAATAAAGAGCTAATGAAAACTTTAAACAGGGAAAAGTTCCAAGCTGAGGCAATGATGGAGATTTTCCTAAGGCAACAACAGAATATTCTGAGGAAGACAAAAAAGCAAGAGGAGTGGAAGAGATCTGGAGGCCACTGATGTGACAAAAGTGACGTAGAGACAGAACTTCAGAACAATGGCATCACACCCAGTTTGTCATGTGTATGCTCTGTACCTGCTAAAGCCTAGCTCTGTTTTCATTTAACTTCCTATTTTTACTGAAGAAAAATAAGGTTAAAAAATGGAGCCCAAGTTCCCACCAGTATTCAGACCCCTTGTGGTAATGGGTTAGGTCCCCAGAGGGCCCCACATTTACAATAGCCTGTTTGCACATGCGAATAGGGCTCATACATTTTGTTCATGCTCTGAAACAATTGATGTACTCAAGTATATGGTGTATGTTGTTTATAATTACACCAGAAGAAAAGAAAGCATTCTTTATGGAAATAAATGTGCTTTTTAAAAACACATTTCTGAAAAGCAGCAGCAAGGCATTAATAACAAAGTGAAATGATAAACTGAATGGAAGTCTGAGAAAAATTCTATATTTGTATTATACAGGCATTGTTTTCATTCCTGGCACCTTATTTTTCATGTACATAAAGAGGACGCAAGCTACAGCAGGGTGAGACAAAGATCAATGTTGAATGTATTACTTGGCACTGGTCAGATGCAGTTTAATAAGAAAAAAATTGATCCATTAAGCTAAACCTAATTTTTGCCCGAAAAATAGTTGAAATTTCTTCTCTATATTGCTAGTTTCATAAAGACCTATAATACTTGGAAGAAACAACTCAAGGCTGAGTTTAATAACATTAAATATATTGCAAATATACTTAACAAGAATCTATCAAGTTGTTAATGATTGCTATTAATATCAAACAATTTTTGTATAGAATTTTTTATTAGAGCAATTGTAAGATACAGCTATAAGAGATGCAATATAAAAAGGTTTTCAGGTAATTTGTAGCAGCTACAATTCCAACAGTAGAACTCAAATCATAACCTATGAGATAGAGTCACTTATTTTATCAATCCAGTTTCTAACACAAGTACAATTCAATTTGTAAGTGTTTAGGTGCTTTATAGACAAAGTCCAGAAGGACCATAGCTGGTTCATGTCAGGAAATCTGTGGAGGATGTGCCAGAATACTATTTAGAATTATTTCTCAAAATATAATCTTAACATCACAGAAATATTTTTAACTACTCTAAAGAAGATGGAAATTTACAATCTCACATTTCATTAAATTAAAACTCTTAAGATAAAAAGTACATTGGGTTTTGTGGCTGGCACCCTTAATCCCAACATTCAGGAGGTTGAGGTAGGAGAACTGCCATGAGTTCAAAACTAACCTGATTAGAGTGAGACCCTGCCTCAAAAACAAGCAAAAGGGACAGGGGTGGAGGATGCCTCAATGGTTAAAGGCACTTGGTTGCAAGCCTGCCAGCCTGGGTTTGATTCCCTAGTACCTACATAAAGCCAGATGCACAAAGTATCACATACAACCAGAGTTCATGTGCAGCAGCAAGAGGCCCTGGCTTGCCCTTTCTCATTCTCATTCTCTTTCTCGCTCTCCTTGGAAAGAAAGGAAGGAAAAGAGGGAGGGAGAGATGGATAGAAAGAGAGAGAAGGAAGGAAAGAAAGAAAAAATATTTTTTAAAAGATAGAAAGTAATTCAGTGACTGGTTCAATCTGCCCATATACACACAGAGACTATAGCTGCAGGCTGGTCCTGTGAAATTATCTGCCAAGTGTGTACACATGAAGTAGAACTGCATGTTTAATTTACAAAATAAAGTATGACTAAAGAAAACTGATAGAAAAGTTAAAAAGAAACATGTATCCATAACCACCATATATCAACTGGAATAATATATGAACAATAAAGTTCTTTAGCCTAAGTAACAAAGCTTCAATGCTCCAATTTATTTATATGTATATTCAGTATCTATTATATCACACTTAGTTCCAAGGTACACACACATACACATAACTTAGTATTTAAAATAGATCCATGAAAATTAGAATATTTTAAAGGTCATAATTTTTATAACCAATTATACTAATAAAATGTTGGATCTAAACATTGAGAAAAAATTATGTTCTTGTGCATATTGGAGAAAAAAAAAATCTCTCTACCCCAGTCACTAGGTGATGAGCTATATACCCTTTTTCCTCCAGGGTACTAATTTAAATCACTTCTGCACCACAAGGAAAAAAATTAATGTTTCCATTTTAATGGGTATCCACTGTGCTATGCAAAATGGATAGGAAGCCTCAGTTCAGTTCTTGTAGATAGATGTTCACATTATAAATATGTCTCTCAGAAGAAAGAACAAAACTGAAAGGCTATGGGGTGAGATCATACAGGTCTCCAGTACACTGTATATCCAGGTGCAGGCAAGACATTCATGGTACTTACAAATGCTTTTTAGTTTACAGGAGGCTAATTAAATGTGCCTCATAATTACTGGATTCACTGCAATCTATTGAATCTGTACATTTGTGCACACCTATATTTTTTTATATGCAGGACATCCCCTTGCAGGACAATATGGGCAATCAAATGCTATAATGGTTAGGTCACAGGGAGCAGAAAATGCTTTTTTTTTCCTGAATTATAACTCCTAAGTATTTTAACTGCAAAGAATGGTATAATAACTCCATCATTGATTATTTTGTATTTTAAGCATATAAATCATGTCTTAGTTGTCATGCTAATACTGATTTAGAAAAATACACACTTCAGTTTATATCGATCTGTTTTTTCTAATTCTTCATCAGGAGGGGCTAATGTGGTCACTTTTGCAATTTACTTTCAAAGTTATCCTTTTAGGAGATGAAGTAACCCAAAGATATTGAAAATCCAAAGTAAATTACATCATACCAGTTAGACTTCCCTGAAGGAATAGATTATACCCCTGTATACAACAGGCAGGGGATTCAACTCTGTCTTCATCTTTGCAAAACTATGACTCTCTTTTTAACATACGTTTGTCTTTAGGACATCTCTCAGGACTCAGTGTATTCTCTAACAAAATTAAGATTTCTATTAAATTACACTCTACATCATGAATAAGTCTTAAACTGTACATAAAACTTGGTATTATATTGTAGTAACCAATGTATACAAAATGGGATGCTTTGAAAATTAAATTGTTGAGATTTTTAAGTTCTTAGCACATTTTTTTTTAATTCTTGGTTTGTTAAAACTGGTCTGTTCATATAATTTAAGTTTATATATACTTGTTAGTGGGGAAATAACATAAACATCCAAAGATCAAACAAGCAGCAACTGTAAAACCCCTCATCTCCTAAATGAAACAAGAGCCTGAATGTTACTACACAATACAGTTCTATAATGTTTTAAAAAGTTAAACTGATCTCTCTCTCTGTGTATGCATATATGTATGTGTGTTGCATACATATATAAAGCTACAGAAAGATAAAGACACTGATCGAGACTACTAAAATTATCAAATTAAGTAAATGTTGTGGTAATTTCTAGAATGAAAATAATACTATGACATAAAAGGTATATTGGCCCACTTAGCCCTCAATGACAACTAGTGGGTTAAAAAATATATGCAAAGCTATAAACAAAGTGATTTAATTATAGGGTATCGGTTACAGAGTAATCCAAATAAAGAGTACTGATTACAAGAGTCATCGATAATCAGTGCTTCAGAATCCACTAACTATAGGAAGGAGATAATACAAGAAAATGTAACACTCACAAAAATTCCATCATAAGAGCAAGTACCCAAAGGGATCAGGATGCCAAAAGAGCTTTAAAAGGGAAGTAAGTTTTGAAAATTATAGTCAATTTATATGATATAACAGGACTGAATGAAAATTTAGATTAATGTATGACCCAAAGAAGAAAATATAAAAGAGGAAAACAAAAATAAAAATTTTACTAACCATTTCATAAGATAATTTTCTTCCTTTTATTAGCATGAAGTCATATAGCCTTCAAAAATGTTCCTCTAGTTTAAACTGATAAAATATCCTTGGCTGTAGCTTTCATTCTGTTTTCTGTAAATGTTCTGTGAGAGTTCTTGGTCCACAAGCACACCTTCATATGCCTTTAAAACTTCATAACAAACCTACAGAGCAAATCTATAACCATATATAATCTGCAATATGTTTACTATATTTAGCATTAATTTTTGTATTAATTCACACAATATCTAAGTCCTGAAGCTACAAATAGAATCCACATATTTTAACTTTTAGTTTAACTTAAAAGTTCATTTTAAAAGCTTGTTTTCTATGAAACTTCCTTACAACACACATCATGTTTAGTTAATCAGGGTAATGGAGAAATGGAGGTAATAATAAAACATATGCTAATGAAGTCAATGTAAACTTAGTTAAAATCACAGACAGCTGGCTAATTTTATTATGATACATTTAGACAGTGGAATATAGAGAACTACTTTTTTAACAAAGATGTGGCTACTTTATGTATACATATGCTTTTACATATATTTGTGTTTTATAAAACAAAGATATAAATGCATGCATACATGATGAAATATAGAATAGAAAACTACATTGCCATGTATGTGAAAATCGTGCATATGTAAAATTTTACATTGTAAATAATGGGCTTTAACATCTAGCATGATACTGATATAGCACTTGAAAGTGCTGGAGAGCCTTTCTCAACTCTCAATAGACTTAAGTCATGGACTGAGGTGCTGGAAAAATCAAAGGCCACAAAAGTCACATCCAGAGTCAACGCTCTCAGGCTCATGCTATATGCTGAAGAGGAATCAAGGAATGTGGGCAAGGGAGTGAGCAAGTGAAGTAGATTTGAAGATATAGTTAGAACTCCCAAACAAGAGGTACGGCTCGAGGTGGAGGGTACAGGAATGAAGGAGAGAAAGAAAGACTGCCAACAAGCTGCATAACTCACTGCCCTTTATGAGACCTAAGTCCGGAACTAGATAGAGACTGAGGTAATCTGTACTAAGATTGGTTCTTGCTGGGCATTGTAGGCCAAACCAGTGACTTACATGTTCTGCATGTCCCCTTGGCTGAACTAAGAAGCTGATCACACATTCACCCAATCAGGGATGGTCATACTGATCATGGACCATTCCCTCGCACATGGCGGGCTATGCTTGTGTCCTTTACTGTCCTTGAGCTACCAGTAGCATGTAGCAGGTGACTTGACTGCCTTGTAATTCACCAGAGACCCTGCCTGTACTGCCTATAAAAGCTAACTCCTGTCTCACTACCAAAATTCATAGCTGCTTCTGAGAGGGTAGGTCCTGTTTCATTTACTATAGAGATACTTCTTGAGGTAAGCTAAGAAATAAAGCAAAATTTGTGAGGATATGAAAAAGGAAAAGAGCTCCATCACTCAAGAGTCTAGTTGAAGCCTTTTGTCCACTGAAAATCAAGAATAGCAGCACAATTAGCAATATTTGCTATAAAGTTAGCTGGCATAGAGATGACATTTTCTTCAAATATACTTAGTTTATGTTAAAATAACAATGAACCATGCTTAAGAACTGACAGTATATGACCTTGGGTAGGTAGGTTTTATTCATTTTCTCAGACATTTTCTGGGAGTCAGAAACTATTAACTTTATTTACACTAAAGATAACTTGCCTTCCTGCATCACAGCCACCTATACCTTTGCCTTATCCATTGTAATCCTACCAGGTACCCCTCAGGAAGCACCCTGTGTGATCTCAGTTAGGCTCCTTATCAACCCTTAAAAGTTACTAGCTCCAAAACCAACAAAATGTAAAGAGAAAACGACTACTACAAAGACAACAAAATGTGACTTTCTCCTAGTGAAGTCTAAACCTATGCTTTTGAGTGTGTTTTACTTTCTCCCCAAGTGTCTCTTTTCTGCCTTTCAGTAAACCCTACCCCATCTTCATGCTGGCTCCTGGAATTTTTTTTTTTTTTTCCTGGCAGAGAAGCCAGGGTTTTATCTGAGTTGTGATCCCTAAGAGATTAAAGGGACTTCTCAAACTGCTGCTGGTGACAATGTGGACATGAGTCTGAGTCCCTGTTCCCTGTCAGTAAAGACACTTCTCATACTGAGAAATATACTCTGACCACTATCAGGAAGTCATTAGTATAATGGAAAGCATTTAAGGTGATGCAGTATGTCTATGCCTCTTGCTAATCCTGGCTCTCATTTCCCCTTCTCCCAACACTTCCATTTTAAGGCCACACAGGGGCTTTCACTTATCAGCTAATTCTCATGTGCTTTTTGCATGTGAATTCCATGTTGTTGGTCAGAGTTCCCTTCTATTCTGAGACCATTAAACCCTTTGCCTTGTGGATAAGGATTCATGGCCCTCTACAAGCAGGCATTCCTTATGCATTTGCAGCCTTGCTTTGAGGAGTTCACTTACAAAAGACCTTGCCATGCCATTAGGGTTTTGTCTCTCTCCTTTTCCACTCAATTTTAAAAGATAGTCATATTAATACAAATTAATGTGTGTATTTCTCAGATTAAAAAGAATCCTTCCACTCTTTTAAATCAAAACACAAGTTGTTTAGTACTTTCTTTTTCCTCCTTGTCTAATTGACAATTTCAGGATTTTTTTTTCTTTGAATGTTAAAAATTATCCTCTTTACATCAGGTTGACAATATTTTTTTAAATTTTTGTTTACTTTTATTTATTTATTTGAGAGCGGTAGAGAAAAAGGCAGATAGAGAGAGAGAATGGGCGCGCCGGGGCCTCCAGCCACTGCAAACGAACTCCAGGCACGTGCGCCCCCTTGTGCATCTGGCTAACATGGGTCCTGGGGAATCAAGCCTCGAACCAGGGTCCTTAGGCTTCACAGGCAAGCACTTAACCGCTAAGCCATCTCTCCAGCCCAGACAATATTTTAATTGCTTATCTATGATCTTACTTTTCTTAGTCATACACTACGTGGCCTATTCTTTTTAAAAAAGAACTAGAAACAAAAATTCTTGAACTATATTCCTGAATGGGATAAAGAGTACATAAAGAAAAAAAGGAACTTGTTATCATACAAGATGTTTGAAGACCCCACAGAAGGAAAAATTAAGGAAAAAGATCAAAAGGAACAAGAAAGCAAGATTAAAAGGTGGGGAGAAATCTACATTATAAACACTTCCAGATATTTATCCTCATTTTCTAGTCCTTTTGTGTCTAAACTGACACTTACATTGCTATCTAAATGAGTGGTTGAGTCATTGTGAAGACAGGACAAGAAGCATGTATATAAGTAAGTGAGGAAATAAATGCAAGGGCAACAAGAGAAGCTGAGACTGTGCATTCTCCATGTGAGTTAATGGATATTTCTATTTCCCACACCACTAAGGAAATGCATTGGTTTTCAACCTTAATATAAATACATAATATATCCTGAGAATAATCCCCTCCTACTATCCCCCATTGCCTCCACCCCCCTCTAGTGAGCACCCTCATCTTCCCAACTAGTCCCTCTGGTATTTTGATGCCTTTCCCCCCCTCTTCCATGACATGTTTGAGTCTAATATTATATAGGTCTTGTGCAGGTAATGACAACCACAGTGAGGTTTTCATTGCTTATAGATTCCAAACTAGTATCTAAGTCATTAAATTAAGATAGGCTACCATGTAGTTTTCAAAGGGAAGTGGTATGGAGTTATCTTATCCAAAGACAAGTAAACAAAAAAAAAAAAAAACTTTACTAAAAACAGATAATACAACAGTATGATGTCTGGTAAAACTTGCCTTGAAACAGATCTTTATTGATAATAATCTTTAAATAGTTCCATAATCTATGGGATGAAACAAAAAAGCTCAAATTCTCAAAATACTAAAAAAGTACATATACTTTTTTTTTCTTTCAACCACCTAAAATCAGGCTGGCAGAACTATCACTAAAGGAATGGAAAGCTTTATTTTTCTCTTAGAAACAAAAGGTACTCTTTAGAAAGGGGTCAGACATATCCAAAGCTACACTGCAGCCACAAAAATATATTTCCCATAACATTTTGCTCTAAAGATGCTCAAAAATTTGTGTCTCTTATTTCTAAAGCCATTCACTGTGGTTCTTAAAGGAAGGCATGAGATTGGATCTGCCAATCTAGTTTGATAATTAAAAACCCTAAGAGAAAAGTTCAGGAAAACAGCCCCAATAAAAATCAAATCAGAGTTGGAATTGCAAAATTGTCTGCACTTATGAAAGCATTAAAATTTTAAAATTAAAAGAAGTAAATGTGGCTATGTTCATTACCATAGAGAGCATAGTATTTAAGAGGTCTATAAAACTTTAGGAAAATATTTTAATTCATAGCTGCATATCATTGAGACAAGGGCATCCAGGTGATGGCAAAGTCAGCAGAATGTGAGGGTTGATTTGAATCTCACTTGTACTTTTGGCTAATTAGGTGAACAGGCTATTTAACCCCTCTGAAACAATTCACTAAAATAGACTTCTTAATGCAAGAAAAAAAAATAGTTACCTATGCTCTCTATCTTAGGATCTATTCAGGGGAGAAAGTCCTTGGGATTAAAATTATTTCTTATCCCAATTCCATAAATATTCTTAAAGTAGAAATATATGCAGAGAATTTCAAAGAACAAACGTCAAGTGCTTTTCATGCATAAGATAAGATCATGCCTATGTGTATATGAATATGTTAAATATACATTAAAACTTCCCTAAGTCTACATAAGAAATGGCTGGTCGAATTTCTCCCTGCAAAATGAGACAGGGATTTTTGAGAGCTCAAGGAGAGAAACTTTCATCTTAATTTTTTCCTTCCTGTAATGCTTAAACCTTTAACAATGTATGATTCAAAAAAAATAAACAAATCATTTCAAACAGCATGAGTTAATGTAACTTTTTTCAGTATATGAAAGTAATGAATTTATGATCCTTTTCTGACAGACTAAATAATATATGAAACTAATGACAAAATATCAAAATAATTCATTTTAATGGAATATGAAATAGTAATAGATGATTTTTTAAATGCTTTATAAGCACATAATGCTTTGGGGTAATGACTAACATTTGTAGCAACAATCGTAAAATATTCTCAAGAAATGATCCTTCAAACTTACTTAACCTGTACTATACTGCTAGTGCCATTTTAATAATGATAAACACTGCAGAAAACTTAGAAAAAATATCCTTGAGATAGGAGAAAAGGACCATTTTTATCCATCTTCATATCTCCATTGCAGACCCCAATGTTTAGCACAAAGTAGTTCTTAATTACTTATTGAATAAAGGAATAAGTAACACATAGACATTCAATACTTTCTCCAAATGGTTAATGAACTTATTGAAGATGTCCACGTTTGGGGCCTTAGCTCCATTCTGCATAGACAATCAGCACCAGATCCTTAGAGTAAATCTTGCCTGTTAATTGGCCAGCAGCTCCTACCTGCTGATCTAAGCTAATTGGACTAGAGGTGAAGACTGACACAAGATAAGCCAATAGATGTTCTTATTTCTCAAGTCTTGATCTCTGTTTAGAATAAGAACAGGAAAGCCAAATTTGGGACAGGTGAAAATGGAAAAAAGAATGTCACCCACCACAGGTGGGGGAATAATATATCTAAAGCTCAAGAACACAGAGAGGAGTTTCCGCATGGGGCTCAGCTGCAGTTTCCCATTAGGTGCCCAGTTACCAAGACTCATTATTTCAGCTGAAGAAAACGGAGAGGAGCCTCCCCATGAGATTCAGCTGCAGTTACCCATTAGGTGCCCCAGCTACCTTTCAAGTCCTTTCAAGACACTTATGATCCCAACAATGAACAGAATCTTCGTTATAAGCCTTGCAGCAACTCCCTATAAGCATGGACAACACAGATACACTATACGCCCATGTAAGAAGCTAGTCCCTGCACTTGCATACTAGATTATATTGTTTCTCACCTATGATGGAATGTTTAATTTAGAAATTCCCTCCTGTATCATCAATTTTTAGCTCTCTCCTGAATTAGTGCCTTCAGGATATTCAAACTTGCTTCTTCTTCTTTTATCTTAAACAAAATTTCTATTGACAATCATGGCTCAGGTTAAATATCAGGAGCCCATGAAATATATCTTAACTCTGCATTCAGGGAAACTGGCCATTCCCATGAGGAACTTATCCTACTGACATGGGTAAAAAAAATGACAAATTGGAATCATATTTTCCCCCAGAGAGCTAATTATGAAATATTTAAGAGCATATCACTTTTTTCAGAGCACTATCTTTGCAAGTATCAGCCCACTTTTTTTGTTCCTTTTCTCAGATAAAAAGGAATTGTGTATGAACATGTCTTGTTTTTATTTCCACTTTGAGCTTACTACAATCAGGCATTTTGCCCATGTCAAGTTCTGCAATGACTTCCACATTGCCAAATCCAGTGGCCAAATGAGTCCTTGAATTGTTACATCTATTGGTAAAATTTCATTGAGTATACCCTGTTTCTCACTCTTCATTGAAAAATCTTCTTGTCTGGTTCCTCCTCTTTCCTCTGACTTCTTAATGATAGAGTGCTCCAGGGCTCCACTCTTCTCAGTCTAGACTCATTCCCTTGATCCTGTTCACTTATGGCTTCAAATACGACCTACATATTGGTAGCTCTACAATCTATAGCTCCAGTGCAGGCTTTTCTCTTGAACTCCACATTCTTGGCTCTGAGTGTGCCTCTCCTTGAATATTTGGATTGACTCTTCAACAAGGCCAACACTGAACTGGGGGTGTTCCTTCCCAAAACTAGTTTACCAACAGACATCCAACCAAGATGACAGTGATCCCATCATTCTGGATTCTAAAAAACCAAAGCCTATGGTCATTCTGACTATCTCCAGCCCAGAAAAAAAAAAATCATTTGTTCTACCTTGAAGCTAGCTCCAAAACATGACATTTATCTTACTACTCTGTTGCTCTTAGACTGATTCATTCCTACATTGTGAATTATAACACTGAAATTTCTCCAAGAAGTCTCTGCACCATTACCCTAATACCTGTTCTCTCTCTTCAAGATGACAGCCAGACTGATTTTCTGAAACTAAGGTCTGGTCTGGTATGTGGCATACACCTTCAATCCCAGCACTTGGGAAGCAGAGGTAGAAGGATCCCTGTGAGTTTGAGGCCAGCCTGGGACTATAGAGTACAGAATGAGTTCCAGGTTCCAGGTCAGCCTGGGCTAGAGGGAGACTACCTAAAAACAAGAAAGAAAGAAAAAAAAAAAAAAAAAACAACACTAAGTTCTGATCATGTGACTTGCTTGCTCAAAGCCCTGAGACTATACATCCGTTTGCTTAAAAATTCAACCTCCCCATCCCCAATATGTCCTACAATTCCTTCATAAGCCAGCTTTCTGTTAACTCTGATTCCTTGTACTAGTATGATAGCTCTTACTTCCACCACTCAGGCCAAACAAAAAATGTATCAGGTGTCCTTGCCTTTCCCCTGCCTTTTATCTTGCCTAACATTGTGTATGACCTTGATGGACTCTATTTCTGCCTTTCAATTTTTCCTCATCTCTTCCTTTATTTCAATATTCTGCAACTTGCCCTCCTGATGCCTTTTACCCTAGTCTTTCCTCCCACTCTTTGCTTTGCACATATCTTCTGATCTACTCAATAATTTGTCATATTAGCTATTTGACTACCCTCAAAGTTTCCTGAGAGCAAGCTTCTTGTCTGCCTTTCTGATGGCACATGTTTCTAAAGGTAGCCTGGCACCTAGTAATTTCTCAATAGCTTGTTGCTACAAACACTTGAATATGATCAGCAAAGCTCAACAAATGGCAAAATGATACAGAGTTGATAAGATAGAAAAAAAATCTGCAATTGTAAAAATTAGAAGTTTCAACATTATTTCCTTAATAAAATTTTAGCCGTTTTTCCTGGTTGAAATTTAAGATTTACACAAGAAATGCAGTGGTATTATTCCCACAGCTGTAGCTAAAGCTCTCTCATATCTGGGACTGAAGTCCTGGGCTCTTATAGAGCTCACAACTCCTACAGGACTTGTGCATTTGTCAGTGGTGACACAAATGGGCCCGCATAGTATTTTGTACATATGGTGGTAACTTTTATGCTTTAATATATATGCTCAATATGGCTAAATTATACTTGCTCTAGGAACCATCACTTTTATTTTACTGACTTTTGTGTATTTAAAACCTCAGGCATAATGCAGCATTTTTTTGGTTGTTTAATTTCCATAGAAGAAAAAGAAAAAAAAAATTATATTAACATTCACATTTCTTCAAGGATCCATACTTTAAGAAGTTCATGAAAACTGCATATCAGACAATGAATTGTAAGTACCCAAACAGCTCTGCATTGACTTCAAGAAAGCTAACATACATATTATTAAACTTAATTGCTTTAAAATGTGACAGAACAGAATGTATGTAACTTGTAAAGTTGTTGATGAAATACACTTATTCAAACATGAATTAAAACTTATTATGGCTATAAATTGTAGTCATTTCAAACTGAATCTAATTTTTCTGTTCAATTTAATCTTATAGTTATGACAACACAAAAAAAATCTGAAAAAAGAATGCTTAATTGATTTTAAATGCCATATGCCCATCGGAGAACCAAAGAATGAATACAAATATAATGAAGCTAGAAACAGTATGAAAGGAAATAAAATCACCCAATACAAAAGAATAAAATCTATGGTCATTATGAAAACATCATGATATATTAGTATCAGCTAAATTAATAAATAGATGAAATAACTTTGAAATCTATTTAGTTAACTACTATATAAATATTATAACAAATCTGTATGTGTGTGTATGTATATAAGCATGAAATGTTTACAAATAGGTCCAGACAAAATTGTAAATCTACAAAACAGAATAACATATTCTATTAGATCAAATTGTAGTTATTATTACTACTTTTGGTTTTTTTGAGACAGTCTCAGGCTGCAGTCCAGGCTGACCTTGAACTCCTGTCAATTCTCCTATGAGTGAGTCTTACGTGCTGAAATTTTAACATAAACTACCACACTTGGTTAGTCAAAACATCCAGGGCTCAGGAGATGGCTCAAAGTTTAAAGGCTCTTGTTTACAAAGCCTGATGCCTGGGTTCTGCTCCCCAGTGTCCACATAAATGATACACAAAGTAGCCCATTCATCTGGAGTTCAGCTGCAGTGGCAAGAGACCCAGACATGCCCATACACTCTCTCTCTCTCTCTCTCTGCTCTCTCTCTGTCTGCCACTTTCTATCCCTATCTCAAATACATACAAATATTAAAAAATGTCTGTTCATCTTCTCACATGCATTGCACAGAAATTTTTTTAAATCCTTACATATTTTAAGGGATTATATTCAAATTTACTTTTATCAATGTCCAACAGAAATGTTACTATAACTAAGTCCAAGCTATAATAACCAAAAATATACCTTATAGTTTGAGTACTAAAATAGACCTACATTTTGTATATATTTAAAATAGTTTCCCTATGCCACAGGAAACTATTCCCCTGGGGTGTCAGGAACACAGATCTTCATCATCAGAACCAAATAAGGTTCAGATGGCACACCAAAGGATGATTACATTAATACCACTTCAGTGAATCAATGAGTTTATTGAGAGTTATTTACAGAGCATGGAGAATGGTTATTTATAGGAACATGGAACCCCCAAAGCCACCACTTTGATGGGTTCCCTGTGTCAAGACTACTCCTCGGATGCTCCTCCTTCAACCTCAGGATGAGTGCTTACTTACTGATCATGGGATCCCAGAGAAGCTGTGCCACTGAAAAGTCTCATCTCACCCTGAATGAAAACTTCCCCGTGGTTGCTTCCAGAAGTTTCTTGACCCTATTTTGGAAGTATGGAGACCACAGAGCAACACTTCAGTGGGGTTTACTACATTGGTATTATCTCCCATGCTCCCCCTTCAGTCTCAGGGTGAGGGCTACCTTCAGAGCATGAGACCCCATAGCAGCGCTTCAGTTGGACTCACTGTAATATAAAGCCCTGGGGTGGGGGGAAGGTTTGCTTAATGAGGCTAATGGAAGTCGAGTGTTCTGCATTAAACATGGTAATTTTGAGATGCCTATTGGATGAACACAAGCCACTGGAGGCAAGAAGAGAGGCAATGCTAGAGACAGACACCATCAGCACACTGTGTGGTATATAAACCACAAAGATGAGTGAGCTTGCTTCAATGTTGAGTGCAGATGAAAACGGAGACAAGAAAAATTGGGCCTTGAAACACAGCAATGTGTTAAGGACAACCAGGGTCAGTGAGATAGGAAGGTAACCTCAGGTGTGGTGCTTAGGAAGAACCACCAAGAAAATGTTTTAAGTATATCAAATTCTGTTGAGAAGTCAAGGACAAGTGCAGTAAACCTGGGAAGAGTGGCAAGTCTCAAGCTTGAGGCAGTATGGTTGAGAAGGAATCAGAGGGCAAGTATGCAAAGAAAACCAGTACCTTACAGTCTCTTGCCAAAATAGCAAAGTATCCCCTGGAGTTGCTTTTCCTGTTGTTCCTTAGCTCATTGCTGCTTAATTTTCAGCAAGGCCTCCAGTCATTTTAGAATTGAACTCCTGAATTCAGTGTTTGGCATTGCAGTCAAAGCTTCACATCGAAAAGTTTAAGTAATACATAAAAAATGGCATAGATTAGGCAGAAACTTCAACTTGGACTCTGCTACCAGCTAAACTGTGCTGATGTTACATTACTAATTATCTGTTATTACTTATGTAGCATTTGCATCTGAATCTGTCAAAGAGAAGATGCTAAAAGCTAGAAAACATCTGGATGAGAGAATTTTTTAAAGCACATATTGGATTTAACGAGTGTCTAAATAGAAAGAAGCTATGAAGATACTGGGTCTCTCAGATAATTTTGAAAAATCAGGATAAAGGTGATGGACTTAACGTGATTGCCACAATGATTTTTTTTTTCTTTTTCTTCTTTTTTCCCTTTTGATCTAGAGAGAATAAAACACAAAACAAAGTGAACCATCACATAGACTTAAGGGAAAAATCTACTCTCTTACCAAAAAGATTCACAGCTATTTCTAATTTCCTCATGCACCTTAATCCTTTCTTCAATGTGCCTACCAATGACTTTAATAAAAGTATTGAGAGTAAGAATTTCAAAGCAATATTGAAGAACAAATCTTAAAATTATTAGCAAAACTGCTTTATTACAGTGTAATAGAGCAAGACATAACTCAGACCTTCATTAAGACTTTCTCATCCCCTCCTTGTAGAATAAATCTTTCACATGTACTTAAGTACTACTCTGTAACTCTCACTCGTGTTTTCATTCAGCCAATCTTTGTTGAGTATTATGTACTGGCCCTCTCTTAGGGGCTTCAGCTGCATCAGGAAACGTAAGAAGACTCTTGCCTTATGGAGCTCAGATGCAAACAGGAAGAAACAGACATTAAATAATTTTAAAATACACAAAGAAATTAGGGAGTATTGAAAAGTTGATGGATTCTTTGGGGTGTAAAGTGTAGAGCAAAGGGAAGGAGTACAAATCATTGCAGTTTTTACTGGTATAGTGGTTAGGGCAGGCTTCCTAAGAAGGTGAAATCTGAGCAAACACTTAAGGAGGGGCAGTTAGCGGTGTGATCTATCAGGACAAACATCCCAGGTGAGGAAGAGGTAATACAAAGAGCTGGAAGCTTGCCTCATGTATTTAAGGGGCAGTAGAGTGGCTTAAAGAATGGATATTGGGAAGTGAGTTCCAGGGATCTTGGGGTGAAAGAGTAAAGGAGCAGACTATGCCAACAAAAGGATAGTAATTACAGTTTGGGCCAAAAAGTGATACAACATGACTATCAGTTCAAAGGAAGCCTCAGAATATTATATGGAAATTATCTGAGGTATGGAAGAAATAAGGGAGGGTTGCCAATTCACATCTGTCTGGTGTCCTGCAAGCAGAAATGAAGATGTCCCAGAATGGGTGCCAGCAGTATATCTGGTAAGAAATGGCTAATCTGGGCTGGAGAGATGGTTTAGTGGTTAAGGTGTTTGCCTGAAAAGACAAAGGATCACGGTTTGATTCTCCAGGACCCACATAAGCCAGATGCACAAAGGGACGCATGCATCTGGAGTTCATTTGCAGTAGCTGGAGGCCCTGGCATGCCCATTCTCTCTCTCTTCCTCTCTCTCTCTCTCTCTCTCTCTTTCTCTCTTTCAAATAAATAAAATATTTAAAAAAGAAATGGCTAATCTTCTTACACACCACATTTTTACCATTGTTATATTACGAGCATATTCATGTTGAGACTCCACCCTCCTTGTGTTCCATGCTCCTTTTAACATTTCCAATGAAGGGTACTGAGTAATATTTTAATAAACAAATGGTCATTTGACAAACAAGTGGTCATTGGACAAAGATTCTGCACATACCCTGCATTCCAAAATGTATTTATAAATGGACAATGGCACCACCCAGAGCATCACATTTGAATAGTAGGTGTGAAAGAAAAAGAAAGGAAGGAAGGAAGGAATGAAGGAAGGAAGAAAGGCAAGAAGAAAGGAAGATATATCACTTAACTGATGGCAGAATAATATAAAAGGAAAGATGTCTTTTTTATCCATAAGTTTTATTTAATTTCTAACAAGTTTTAAGAAGTAATCTGCATTTTCTCTGCTTTCTCCTTGAGGTAAAATAGTAGCCAAGGGAGAGAGAAATTTCTAGAGCATGCAGGCAGGTTCACAGTAGGTTTTATCATACAAATATTTATCATTATAAGAGCAGTAGAATGACATTCCATAATGCTAACCCTTAGTGTAGTTAGCACTGCAGGGAAGAAATCTATCTCTGTCTTCAAATTCCATTATAATAACAAAAAAAACAAATGCATATAAAATAAATAATTCTTCTGACAGATACATACTTGGCATTACAACAGACAAGTGATACAATTATTTGCTATTAAACCACAAACTTGCAAAACCTTATTATAACAAGAGAGAAATTCCTCAGAAAAAAAGCAACCATAATGATGTCCAGTCATAGGTACATAGCTAAAGAGACATTCTTTTAAAATAAGTAGTCCAGGTTGTCAAACTGCAACATCAAATTTATGTACAGTGTTTGAGAAAAAGCTTCTACTTGCAGTGTGGAGATCATTTATGTCTACAGAAGAAAGTCAGAAAAGAGACAGATTTCAGTACCCCCTTAAAATGTAGTCTTTGAACAAACTGTTAACAATAGCAATGGGGTTTTTTGATGGAAGTAGCTGATTCCAGAGTCTGTATTTTATACCCACAAAATTCCTGATTGGATCAGAAATCTAGAGGGAATTTTTTTTTCTTTAAATGTTCTATTTCCATACCCCCCATTTTCATGTTTTAAAGTAATCACTAAGAAGAACAAATTCAATTTCTGACAAATATAATTACCAAATAGCCTGAATTTTAGCTTAATGTTTTCAGACACTGGCTCTCTCATCTAACCATTCCACAAATATTTACCCAGCATTTAATATTTCCCAACAAGAAGATACGATCACTACCCCTGGAGATGTTAATGTTATGTAAAAGATAAGCATGAAGCAAAACTGTAAATGCTTGGAAAAAGCTCTGTCCAGGCCATGAAAGGTCTCAGGGGAGATGGAAGCCTGGCTCTAGAGAGGGTCAGGAAAGGTAAGCAAAGCTGGGCAGAAAACAGGAACTGGAAACCCTTGGCAATGAACAGACATGACCTTGATCTGATGCTTAGTGCATTGGTAGGACAAGATGCAGATATAGATGTGGGTTTGAGGCAAAGGGCCAATCCAAAGGGCAAGAGAAATCCAGGGTTGAAGGAGCTGGAAGATATCAGTGGCGATGGAGGGAAGGATAAGCAGGCTCAAGATTTATTTAGGAAAGAGACACTGAACTATGTGGTTATGACTGATAAGGGAAAACAAAGAGAGGAAGGGACTGAGAAGCCTTGTCGGCTAGATGGATGGAGGACTGGCTCAGAGGAAGGGACTTTAAAAAAGAAAAGAAGAGCAGTGGGGAGTTCAGAAAATTCAAAATAAAAAAGCTGGCACATTATGTTTCTGAGTTTATGCTCAGATTGACAAATATAAACTGGCTGTGATTTGCAGGCATTCTACCCACTAAATTAATCCAAAGCCACAAGTATTACAGAGATCACTAATTCCCTTCATTCTCTCTGGTTACCACTAAAAAAAGTAAGTATTCACAAGTTGGAGTCTAGGAAACAGCATAGAATTTAGAATATTTGTTTCTAGTGAATATTTACCAATTGCAGAGTTTTCATTACATGTACCCCAGACTGGCCTGGAGCTTGCTATAAGCCAAGGATGACCTAGAACTTCTGTTCCTACTGCCTCTACCTCCCAAGTGCTGGGCTTATAGACTTGTCACACCATGCCCAGAATCATGTCTTCTTCTTGAACACTTTATTCTATAGACAACTGAAAACAATCTTAGCATTCTATATTTTCATGAACATTAACATATCCACTAGAAAGGAGAATAAAGCAGAAAGGATTTAATAATATGTGATTTTATTTAGAAAGTGTATTTTCATTGGGGATATTAAATTAATATACTAATATAAACTTAGATAAATTTCAATACCCTGAGAAATTTCATCATCAAAACCTTACTATAAAAAGAGGTTGAGGAGGGCTGGAGAGATGGCTTAGCGGTTAAACACTTGCCTGTGAAACCTAAGGACCCCGGTTCGAGGCTCGATTCCCCAGGACCCACGTTAGCCACATGCACAAGGGGGCGCACGCATCTGGAGTTCGTTTGCAGTGGCTGGAAGCCCTGGCACACCCATTCTCTCCCTCTCTCTCTCTCTCTCTCTCCCCATCTCTCTCTTCCTCTTTCTCTGTCTGTAGCTCCCAAAAAATAAATAAAATAAACAAAAAATATTTTTAAAAAAGAGGTTGAGGAGCTGGAAAGATGGATCAGTGGTTAAAGGCAACTGCTTGCAAAGCCTGATGGTCCTGGTTTGATTTCCCAGTACTCACATAAAGCCATATATACAAAGTGGCACAAGCATTTGGAATTAATTTGCAATGGCAAGAGGCCCTGGCTTGCCCATTCTCTCCCTGTCCCTCTCATTTTCTCTTTCCTTGCAAATAAATAAAAACCTATTTTTTTTTAAAGTTTGAAAGATTCTTTGTGATCAGCCAACAGTTTTGGGTTACCATTCTACCTTCACCTTTATTTTTCTGTTCCACATCAGTACTACAATGTCCATGTAATGAATCTCTACTAATCCAACATCTTTACTACTAAAGACATAAATCAGAAAACTTTATATCTTTATCATATATATGTTAGACTCATAATCAGTCAGCTTTTGTTACAGTACACAAATTTTATCCAATAGAAGACATCCATTTAAAATCTAGCTAAATATTATCTACATGTTATAAAGTTTAGGAATTCTGTATATGCCAGTGTTATAGTTACCTTGTTGTTGCTGAGACAAAATACCTAACCGGAAGCAGCTGATGAGAGGCATGGATTCATTTTGGTTTACAGTCTCGAGGGGAAGCTTCACGGTGGCAGGGGAAAGCATGTCACAAACAGAGGGTAGACATCACTTCCGCTATAGCAAGTAGAAAACAGCAGCAAGAGTATGAGCCAAATTCTGCTAAAAAGGAGCTGAGTTTTAACACCCCTAAGCCCACCCCCTGTAACACACCTCCCCCAAAAAGGCTCCATCTCCAAACTGCCATCAATGAGGGCCAAGTATACAAGAGTTTATAGGAGACACCTGATTCAAACTACCACAGCCAGCAATAAAAATCATTACCTAATTCAATGTGATTTAAGTTGTAGGCTATAACCCATTTTGGGAACATGAAATCAATTTGGGGAGTTATAACTGGCAGTTTTATGAAATGAACGACAGTAGATACCATATAAATTTTATAAGAACATTCAAAGGTGTGTGAAAATTTTGTGTAGGTATATATGTGTCTACTGAGTCCTAATATGAAATATTTCTCATCACGAGTTGTATTCAGGGCTGGGGAAATGCTCTATCAGAAAAATGCTTACATCACAAGCATGAGGACCTGTGTTCGATCCTCAGGGCCTACAGAAATATCCTGCATGGTGGTGTCCATCTGGAATCTCAAGGCTGGGGATGAAGGAACCCTGGGGCTCACTGGCCAGTCAGTCCAGCCTAATTACTGAGTTCCAAATGATTGAAAAATCCCATCTCAAAGGACGTGGACAGCATTCTGAGGATGTCAACTAAAGTTGCCTTCTAGCTTCCACACAAATATGCGTGCACATACACACATAGACCCATTAAAACAACACACACACAAACACAGATATACATATACACAAAAAGGAGGGCTGGAGAGATGGTTTAGATTTAAGGCACTTGCCTGCAAAGCCTAAGGACCCATGTTTGCCTATCCATATCCCGTAATAAGCCAGACACACAAAGGTAAGGCAAGCACAAGGTCACACATGCCCACATGCAAAAGTGTCTGGAGTTCAACTGCAGTGGCTAAGGCCCTGGCATGGCAATTCTCTGTGTGTGTATCTGTCTCTCTCTCTCTCTTTCTCTCTCTCTCTCTAAAATAAAAAAAAAAAACACCTGAATTCGAAAACATTTGAAAGCCTTTGACTTATATAACTTCTTTGTGGACCTTACTAATGTCAGGCATCTGTGTCTCAAATATAAAGTGAAAACAAAGTTTATGATATGTGAAGATTTTTGTATAAAAGCTCTTTCAAAATCAGGTACTCATTTGTTTTATATTTTCAAGTGTCATATAAGATCAAATGTTTGGGGGCTGGAGAAGTAGCTTAGTAGATAATGGCACTTGCTTACAAAGCTTGTTGGCCTGACTTCAATTACCCAACACCAACACAAAGCCAAACACTAATTGGTGCATGAATCTATGATCCCAGAGCACCTATGACAATGGGAGACAGAGCCAGAAGCTCATAGGCCAGACTGATTTGCAGCAACAGTAGACCCTGTCTCAAAGAAGGTAGAGCACAACTTCTTTGACCTGCACATGTGCCCATGGCATTACAAGCACATCCATATACCCCTCCCACACACACAAATAAGTAGTACCAAAAAACAATCAAAGGTCTTGTGTTTTGTATATAGTCCACTATTACTGAGTGGCAGATTCTCACTTGCTTGGCTCAGCATTGGTAGTTGGTAGGAATTATGGACAGAAGCCTCTTTTAGTTGTATTGATCTTGTGTTTAACTTTGGAATAAATTCAGAAGCTATGCCACAAAATGCACCAGTGACTCCTTAATTCATAAGAACCCGTAAAAATTTAAGAAAGCAACCACTGTCCTCAAGAAAAATACAAATGCATGTGTTATCATTATATACAACCTATTAATACATGCTCCAACATCTCACTATGTATAAACTAAAAAAACTCTACTCCCCATAAAGAATAAGTAAAAAACACTTATTTTTAAACTTTCTATAATTTTATGACTCCTAAAAACACAAACATTATAAGCAATGCTTTATTTATGCCACCAAGACATGATGAAATACATGGCCTGTGAATCCTTGGTCCACATTATTGTAAATAAATTTTAAGTCAGAAATTAGCCGGTATCAGGGCTGGAAGGATGGCTTAGCAGTTAAGGTGTTTGCCTACAAAGCCAAAGGACCCAAGTTCAATTCCCCAGGACCCACATTAGCCAGATGCACAAAGTGGCGCACGCGTCTGGAGTTCGTTTGCAGTGGCTAGAGGCCCTGGTGCGCCCATTGTCTCTCCTTCTCTCCCTCTTTCTCTCTGTCAAATAAATAAACAAATACTTTTTTATAAAAAGCTTTCAAAAAAGGAAATTTGCAAGTATCAAGTATCAGACATGAGTGTTACCTGACTCAAAGCTTCCTCTTTTGAGAGAGCTATAGTATAAAGTTTATATTTCATTTTCTATCACTCCATTCCTTAGGTTCTTTATGATGTTTTAAAAATCCATAATATAATTCTGTGAGAGTTAACATAATAGACTGTAACAGCTGTTATGGTCTATTGTGTAAATAAGTAATTACAGAATTTACAGACTATCATGTAAATATGTAATTATGGACTTTTTAAAATGTGCATTATTTACTCGATAGTCTATCGTTTACATATGTAATTATGGACTTTAAAACATGTATTATTTACTCAGTCTGTAACAGCTCCTTGGGACAGAGTCATTCTGGCCTATCGGGTAAACATGTAATTACAGAAATTTTTTTAAATATGTATTATTTATCTGATAGTGCTGCCACAGATTATCACATCCATACGTAATCACAGATTTTTTTAAATGGCTATTATTGCTTGGTATAATGCTTCTGCAAGTCAACTTAGAGACTTTCAATTCATGGATCAGTTACTGAAATATGCAGTGATTCTACTCTATAGAATACTTGCAAAGAATGGTGGCTTTCTGCAAGTCCTCAAAGCATATTTTTAAGTTTTTTCAAAAAGTTAAAATCTGGTACCCCAAAGAACAAGTGATTATGAGAGAAAATATTTGGTTTTAACATTTCCAGCCCAGGATTCTATGTTCCATTTTTCAGAACTCACTATATTTACTTTAAAATCCAAACTCTATCACATTTGATTTCTCTAAGATAGAGTTTCATGAGTGGAGTCCACCAGTAGCCTCCTTTAATATTCCGTTAGGAGCATATCCCTAGGCAGCAGTGTGCTGTAAATGATTGGCAGTTGACTGGAGAGTGGGGCAGGATACCAATTTCTGTGGTGTAAATGCCCTTACCATGGCTGATTTAAAGCAAACAAAGGAGGTTACTTAACTCAGAATACCACTTAACTAGTCAACCATAAAAGAAGGTAGGAATCCATTTATATACACCACTGTCTCATAAACCATTCAAGTTTCAGTTATTGACTTGTGGTAACTGAACCTCGTTTGACATAGACCTGAGGAAGTGAGGACAAAAATTTAACTGAAAAGGGTAAATCAAGTATTAAGAACTTTAAATTAAGTGACATATTCTCAATTAAGAGTCAATAGAAGACCCTAGAGTAACCTTTTATCTTGTTCTGAAGATGCTCCTACTTCCTCTGGATCTAGTGTAAGTGGGGACTGGGACAGGTATTGTTTGCCACACTGAATAAGAAAGTAACCCTGGAGTGGTTCATGCCAATTGAGGTACACCACTAAACAATAGTACAGGATACCATAGAAGGATGTTCAAATGGATAGTTGGGCTGGAGAACCTGACCTAATTGTATGATGCTATGTTTTTGAGACAATAAATAACTAAGATATAGATTTAATATGTCATGTTTCAAGAAGCCATCCATAGTCCAACAATTGTACATTAGCAGATTGATTTACCATTTTTAAACATAAATTTTACTGTGTATATTTGAGGTTGAATCATCACTTTTAAAACATATTTTTATTTATTTATTTCACACAGAGAGAAAGAAGTAGACCAAGAAAGCAAGGGAGTGGATGAATCAAGACCTCCTGCCACTATAAATGAACTCCTGATGCATACCTCAGTTTTATGCATCTGGATTTATATGGGAATCAAACCCAGGCTTTCAGGTTTTGTAAGCAAGTGTCTTTAACTGCTGAACCATCTCTCCAGCCCTGAGTTGACATGTTTAACTTAGTAGTAAGCTGTAAGCATAGACCAGCAGTTCTAGAAGACAAATTTCCTCTGTGATAAATACTGTCAAAATCAACTTCAATAACAATATTACAACTTAGGCTATTAAAATTGTCTTTTATTTTAATTTAACAAAACAGCGTTATTACAAAAAGAGAAAACTTTGCCTTATTTGTTCATTCAGCCTATTGGTATCTATAACTGAATATCCATAGATAAAACCATAATGGTCAGTAAGTATACCCAATGGCTACTGATTATTTCAAAAACTACCAATGTCAAATTTGAAGAAGGCTGTACAGAATAGATAAGGGAACCATGTACATACATACATACATACGTGTGTGTGTGTGTGCATGTGTAATTCACTATATACAAGGACATGTGGCCAATGCAGTAGATTTCCACAGCAATAAAAAGCTATCAGGTAGGCTAAAGATGTAGCTCAGTGTTAGAAGACTTGTCTTGCACATACCATGCCTAGGCTTCAAAACCAAATGCTGTCAGGTGGTTTCTACCTAAAGGCAACAAGATATTACACACATTTGTCTAAGATGCTCCCAAGATTTTTACTCTAAAATAACTCTGCAGAAAGTAGGACATTGGATTTTACTTTTAATTATATGAAATTCTTATCAAGACCTGACACTATGGGTTGCATACCTTCAAGGAGAGATTTTGCTCCCCAATGTTTAAATCCCCACAAACAGCCACACAAAATATACATTACATCAGGGTATCACGTGGCCAATTCCTGTGGAGACCATGCCAGGAAGAAGGCAGGTGCTGCCTGCCAGAAGCTGCAGTTTAATATCCTGCCATAAAACAACAGGAGCCCCCTGTTCATCTGAAACCTAGAACCCATAATAAAAACAACCAGCAATTCAAAACTGGCACATTACCACCATTTGTGGTTTATGTGCCAGGATTTTTCTTTTTCTTTTTTTTTTAACCATGCCAGAATTGCAAACTATGTACAGTTCCCTGAAACAAATGAGTTCTTTTTTGCAGGTGGAGATGCAGGTAGTGAAGGACTTATTATGTAAAGAAATCCTATTTTCTTTCTTTGAAGAAAATAGATGTAATATATGTCCCAATGGTTATTTTGGGAACTCACTGATTTTGAGTTTATTAAATGGCTTAAGTATATTATTTTAGATAAAGTAAGACATCAGCAGTTAGCAACCTGGGGCACAAACCCAAGAAAAGCAAGCCAGAACTTTATAAACATTTATTTCATCCAGGTGCACCTTAACTTTAAACAATGAATTCATCCCAGGAATAAAATCCCTACAAATTAAATCATGCTTAAGTTAACTTGGGATATGGTTAAAGGAAGCTCATATTTTGGTAATGTGAATGATTAGTCTGCAATTTATCAGTTTCTAAAACATTGAATTTTCCAATTACAATTTATTTTATTTATTTATTGGAGAGAGAGCATACCAGGGCTTTCAGGCACAGCATACAAACTCCAGACACATGTGCCATCTTGTGGATCTGGCTTATGTGGGTCCTGGGGAATTGATCCTGTGTTCTTAGGCTTCTCAGACAAGTGCTTTAACTACTAAGCCATCTCTCCAGCCCCTCCAATTGAAATATTTTTAAATAGTACATGCATGTATTTCTATGTATGTGCTTGCATGTATATATGTTTATAAATAGTCTAAGAGTTAAGATGAAATTTCAGTCAAGGCATTAATGTTTAGCTTGATCGCATGTATCTTCGGTGTTTAAAGGATATATGAAGCATTAGCTTCAGTACATGTGCCTTAGCAAATGGAAAGTAAAGGTTTCCATGATGCCAGTTGGTTATCAGTGAGGGAGGAGTGCCAAGTAGTATAATTGTGTGTCCGCTGGCTGCAACCATTAATAGGGAACTTTTTTCAAGGTGGGATTATGGGCACTGGAACCTCTAGGGATGGAATGTTTTGCCCATGCATTAAATCCTCAGTTCATGTGAACTTAATGAAAAGATTGCAGTATGCTCTGTCAATGGTTCCTAGAGCATGAAGATATCTCTTTCTTTTTCTCCTGAGCACTCTAGTGAGATCTGTGCTGTATTTTATACATGGAAGTGTAAAGAAAGTGTGTGCTTTTCCCTTTTTTAGGAGTTCTGAAGATAGATTTAATATTATGTAGGAAAATTCAGGTGTCCTAATGCTACAAGGATTAGCTGGATAAACAATCAATGGAAAATTTTTTGGGGAAAGTCTCTAATATTACAAAGTACCAAGAAGAAAGAGTAGACTTTTTCTAAAGCATTTTGAATTAGGCAGTATCTATTTTCAACAGAAGATTGTTGTTCTCAAAAAAAATGTGCTTAATTTATTATTCTAATGAATTTGAATTCACAAGTAAAATGTGCTCCAGACAGAATGAAGATTTGCTTTACCCAGAAATGTTCAGGGCCTATAATAGAGTAAAATGAATGCCTATCTCCTTTTGGTAAAAGACAGACTATTTGAGGATGGCAAATAAATGTTCAATACTGATCAATAATGGAAAAGGCTCAGGGTGGTGAGATGAGCATAGACAACAGTCAGCAGTTTACCTACATTCAGTAACATTTCAGCCTATGTTCAATCCAGATTCAGGGACCCTGGGCATCTCCTCATATCCAAGGGGCACTAGTGAGCTGAGCGTTCTTGGTAGTGAACTGATGGTGGCATGAAGTGGAGGGCTACTCAGGATACACATGCACTTAGGTCCTTCCTTCTCCCTTCCACCATTGCCCAGGCCACAGCTCAGATAGGATCAATGCTCAGGTCCAAGCAGACAACTCAGAAAGGCTGGTCATAATTATCACAAGTGACCCAATTACTTAATCTCTGAATTCTGTCCTCATATGGCCCACACTTTCTGAATTTTGAGATCTCTAGGTTTTGATTCACTGGGGAAGAGTTCATTTTATGTGTGTCTGGTATTAGCATCATAGAATGCTTTGGGTAAAACTTTGTTAAATTTAATGTCATGATTTAACAGAAAGCTGATTAGAGGTCCTATCACAGGCAAGCCCTTACTTAAAGGGAACAGATATAGCATTGATTGAACTCTATGTGGTACTGGACCTAGGAATCTCAAGTACTCCTCATAAGCTCTCTAGTAAGTACTAATATCCATCACCCATGTTCACAGAATAAACAAGTGAGACTTAGAGTTGGTCACTAACTTTCCCCAAGTCATATTCTTTATGACAATCTGCTAAAAGTGCTGCATTCACCAAATGGTCATTTACTAAATAATAAATGTGAAGGATGCTGAACATGTTAAATCTATCAAGAATTCATTTTCTTAAACTATAACTTTTATAGCACTGAATATTTTATTTTTTTACTCATTTATTTATAGTCTTATTATTCTAGGCTGGCCTTGAACTCACTATGTAACCAAGGATAATCCTCCTTCCTCCACCTCAGAGTGTTGGGATTAAAGATGTGCACCCCCATGCCAGGCATATGTGGTGCTACTGATCAAATCCAGGGCCTCCTGCATGCTACATAAGCACTTCACCAACTGAACTACAGCCACAGCCCTTGAAGATTACTTTCAGTTTTATTTGACTTATTTTCATGTTTGTCTTAATGGCAATAATGCTTAGAAATTTAAATGTACTGTGATTGTAATTAGTATACATCAAATTTTAGGTTACAATAGCATGGCCCATTATAAAATAATTTCTGGCATTCTACCTTCTTTACTACCACTTATCATAGCTCTGCCTTTCATCTTGATCTTCTACAAACTAGTAGTAAATCCACATACATCAAAGGGACAGAAGCCACAAATTCTCTGTTTTATAAAATGCCTATTGAGTTGAGTTACAAAACACCAAGTATTTACTCTCATTCCATTCTAGTTTCTATGTTTTTTATTTAGCCATAGCCACCTTAGCCTAGTCATCCTGTAGCCTGTCCAAATCAGCCACATGTCACTTCATATGTTTCACATTTGGGGCATTTCTAATATATTTACAATGTATTGCACTGGATTCACTCAGGTGGCCAATCTATGAATCAAAAGTACACAAATGACAACAGTAAAGATGAAAAATGATTTCAATGGCAGCAACTCACCTTAACCTTATGATTTAAAAAGTCTTTGATTTGTAAAACAAATGCAGCATTCCAAACTGCAAGAGATAACTTAAATTCCCCCAAATCAGAGGTGTGCTTTGCTTAAACATGTATGACAGAGGACTTTAGCTAGACCTTTGCAATAGTTAATGAGACAAAGCTACAGAAAAAAATGCAAAGTAAGGAGAGTTGAAATTGAACTAAAATTCTGAAATATTCAAAGCTGCCCCTGATAGAATCACCTTATGTAGCAGGACTTGATAAACATTAGGAAACCTAGTAGAAAGAAAGTTTTAATAAATCAGTGATTGAGCAAATTGGTCATTCCATGAATTAGTCAATAGGGAAATTAGACTTTGGTGAGCTGACCTTATGAGAAGCAATTTCTAGAGAAGTAACAATTCAAGGAATTGGGCTTTCAGAAAATTGTTTTTTGGTGAGTTGGCCTTCCTTGTGACCACTAATTAGTAAATGACTGCAAAACTCACATCCCATCCTCCACAGTCTTTCTGGTTAACCATCTCACCACTGGATATAAAGAACAGAGCAATGTTTGCTTGTTTGTTTTTAAGTACTAAAAAGTGTGGTTTGAAATTTTTATCCCATTGAAGGAGTTTCCTTTAACTATGTTTTTTAAAAAGTGCTCTGAATAAAATCTTATAGCAGAGTTCAATGCAAACTGTGTACTATAATGTCCCAGTAGAAGAGTGAGATACAGTAATTTTGACTTGTCTGGCAAGAAAGCATTTTTCCTGATACCAAGAACCTTAATTTGAACAAGACTCAAACATTTGTATTCATATCATGTGCCTCTGACTGGCCACGGTTAATTTGAGCATGTCACTTTATTCCCTGTACAGAATATCTAAAGCTCTAAGGCAGATTCAGGGAGCCTTTTCTTCCTGAAACACAAACACTTGCACAACGCTCTTATTAACTGGAACTCTCACATCTGCACTGAAGTGAAAACAGAACCTAAAGCTCTGTCCTACCTAGTGTGCATCAAATACCACAGATTAGAGAGGGTGGATTTGACAATAGCATCTTATTCAAGCTATAGAGGGAAAGAGTTGGACAAGTCATAAATCTACATATCTATGAGACAAAATAACTATAGGGATGTTTAAGTGGTATACTAAAATTTAAAAACAAAAACCTTAAGTACCATATAAATGCAAATTTTCACCTATTGTTTATTTGACTTCATCCCAATTTAATGTAATCATTAAAAATCTGAAAACAGGGCTGGAGAGATGGCTTAGTGGTTAAGGCATTTGCCTTCAAAGACAAAGGACCTCTGTTCGATTCCTCAGAACCCACATAAGCCAGATGCACAAGGGGGCGCATGCATCTGAAGTTCGCTTGCAACAGCTGGAGGCCCTGGCGTACCCATACTCTCCCTCTCTCTGCCTCTTTCTCTCTTTCTCAAATAAATAAATAAAAATAATTTTTTAAAAAAATCCAAAACCATTTCTAAATTATCTGAGGCTTCAGATTAAATTGGGAATAGTTTCCAGGATGGAAGAAAAAAGTCATTATTTGGAAGCATATTCAAGTTTGAATAGTCTTTCCATAGAAACATAAAGTGAACCACACATAAATCCATTAATTTTCTAGTATCTATGTTTTAAAAGTACATAAGTGAAACTATATTAACCCTCAATGCAAGCAAAGTATTATTTTGATAAGTAATCAATATAAAATATTATAATTCAATCTTCAGCAGCCCCAAAATATAAATGGCATATTTTAAATCATTTTCATTATTAGTATTTGAAATCAGGTGTGCATGTTACACTGGAAATGACTCAATTTGACTAATCACCTTTCATGAGCTCAACAGCCACATGTGGTTAATAGCTGGACAACACATCTGAAGACCCATCATTTCATTTGTAGTGCTTCTCCAAAGGGAATTGCATTAGTTATTTTCTTATTGCCATGACCAAATCCAAATATCCAACCAAAAGCAACATACAGAAGAAAAAGGGTTTAACTGGGCTCATGATTTCAGGAAGTTTCACAACAAGGAAGGCATAAGAACAGGAGCAGGAACTGGTTAAACTGCATCATGGACAGGAAGCAGAGGACAAGATGAACAGACCATGTGAGCTTGGCTATAACACCCCAAGGCCTGCTTGCCCACAGTGATAAATTTCCTCCAGCATAGTTCTACTTCGCAAAGCATCTCCACCTCCCCAGATAGCACCACCAACTGGGACCAAATGTCCAAACACATGAGCCTATGGTGTTTGTTGAGGAGGGGAGTGGCATTTTACATTCAAACCAGAGAGTCTATATTGAGTTGTTCTCTGTGGATTGGACAATAGTGTTGTTTACTATTTATTCTGAGAATTAGACTGCTGTGATGATATAAAACGAAAGAGTAAAATTATAAACACTCTAAATTCAGGGTGTAATGCATATGGCACCTGAGCTGCAATTAATGCCTGCAAGTTATAAAGTATTTGGGCTGGCCTCTTGTTTTAGAATGATTTTTTTTTACATTTATAGCCTGGTAGGTAAGAAATTTAGCAACTTTCTTCTCTACTTTGTATATTACCTGCTGGCAATTCTCCACTATTTTCTTTCAATTTGACACAGGAGTAAGGTATTTCTACTTCAGGCCTTTGTTGATTCTGGTCTCTCCTTCCTACAATGTTCTCTGAGCTTTGCTGCCTGTATCCTTCCAACTTGACCACCTGGTTGACTCCTCAGTATTGTTTAGCATCAACTTTGCTTGTACTTGTCCTTAAATCTCCAAGGCCATGTCAAAGACCAAGATCCAATGTTCCTTCACCATGTTTCCATACCAAACCACTGTGTTCTCTGAGACAACAATGTCCTCATCATGACTCCCTACCCAATGGCATCATGACATTGGTTTACTGTCCCTCTGTGCCCCAACTAGATAGAGAGCTCCCAAAAAGTGCCTCAGTTACCTTTGCAGTCACAGCACTGAGGACAAAATATTCAACTAAGACTTAGTAAGATGAAATGTTGAACAGTATAAAACATAATCAAGTTCATATATTTTAAACCCACTAGAGGTTAATGGTAAGACCCTACTGCTGAAGACACCATAAGCTGTCAGCACAGACCATGGAGAGACCTGGTTGGAATCTGGAAGACAGCCAGTCCCCAGACAACCCATCTAGTGCTGGAAAGTGCTACATGAGCTAACAGGGGAAAGTGGCCAACATTTAAGCAACTCAAAGTCTAAGTTACTCAGAAGCAAACAAGCTGACATGATGCTCACACAAGTGAGAAAGTAGCACACAGCCATGGTGGGTAACCAACTGATCTTGAATTGGCTAACGGATCCACTCAGTGGAAAGGAAACCATATCTGGAACTGGGACACAAGTCAGAATCATATCCAGATAATGATTTTGCTTTCCAATGTCAAGCTCCCACTGATCTTGGACTACAAGAGGGTCTATACACCCTTTAAATTCTCTCTAAATTAATAATGGTTATCCCATTTAACAGTTCCTGACTTCACTCTCCATTGGGGATTCTGCTTCTCTTTTTCAGGTGGGAGCAGAACTGCAAGAGATAAACGACCTAGTGCACTTCACCCCAGCTATAGCTGAAACCACAGAAGAATTGGGGAATTGAACAAGAGTGCCGCTTTCTTGGTGAACCTGTTATCAGCACAAGGATGAAGGAGATAGACGCTGAGGATACTTAACACCTACCAAAGCAGAGGTCCAGATGCTCTTAAGAGCCCATCACTGAAGTAGACTTAAAACATAACCAACATGGTTCAGGGAATTTTGCAGAAGATGGGACGGAAAAATTGTTCGAGCCACAAGTTGGGACATTTTGCACAGAGACATTGCCTCTCCCCCACAATTGACTGCAGTCCCCACAATGCATGACCTACAATCCCTATGGGATGGACCTGCATCCCCAACAAGGAGAGCCTCTTTGGAAAAGTGGCTGGGCTGAGGGAAACAATGGTTCCAACATGTGTTGTGTACATACTAAGTATGTACATATCTAATAAAAATATATTTAAAAATGAATAGTATAAAGATACTTAGAAGATATACCTAGCATACTTAAAAACAAAAATGCATTCAAAATGCAACCAAGAGTTACTGAACATGCACCAGGCAATTGAGTGCTGAGAATAGAGGTAAATAATCTTGGAGATGGTAAGTAAGCAGTGGTAAAATGATCCCTTCCCAAAGGAATGAGAATACAAGTCCCCTGAGGAAGGTGTTACAAACAGTCTCTGATTCAGTGGGTCAGCAATATAGCCTGAGACTCTGTATTTTAAAACAGTTCCCAAGTGATGATGCTGGTTCAAGGACACCAATTTTAACAGGAAAGGATTCTATAACCTAGCAGTCAAAAGATCTGAAACTCAGTACCTCCTATGTATGTACCTCCTATGGTTGGGATAGGAGTCATTTCTTCTAATGCTACTGGATCTGCTTGCATAGCTCTTAAATTGCCTAGAAGAAGAGAGTATGATCTACAAGCTCTACAATGCACAATGTCCACATTCTGCCAGCTTGCAGAGGACAACAGGGACCAGAGCTCTGGCTGCTCACTAGATTCATCTAGTACTAATTTCACGAAGCAGTCCAGACCTATTCGTGTGGGATGTATGCAGGTGAGGCCCAGGTGCCAGTATATGCTTCCAGGGTTGAGAACTACCATACTGGGTGATAATAGCTGTGTGTGCTGATTATAAACCCAACTGACTCTTGTCAATGAAGTCTGACATAATCAAGCAATGCTACCACACCAGATAAGTTTATTTTATCCCATTAGCACTAGTGTGATGTTATTGTTGGTTCAAGGAGCCAGATTAAAACTATTGTGAAGTATCACACACTCTGGGATGCATAAGTATGCACAGAAAGAAAGCTATGTGGCTACCTTAGCAGCTCACCAGCCAGACTTCCCAGACTCATAGGCCACTCCTGACTCTTGAAATTCAAAGTGAAAACATGAATATTTTGATTTTCAGAGAGAAAAGCATTCAAGAAGTCACTTAGGGCTGACGATGTAGCTCAGCTGGCACAGTGCTTGACTAGCATGCACCAAGTCCTGGGTTCAATCTCCATGCCTATGGAAACCAGGCATGATGGTGCACACAGGAGGATGAAAAGGAAGAGGAGAAGCAGGAGGAGGAAGAAGAGGAGGAAATCATCATGCTGGATATTCAAATGAAGTTACATCATAAATTATTTTATAGTTAGTTTGTGAAATTTTAAATTTTGAAATGAAAAAGCACAAATACTTTTAAACTACTCTTCATTACTTTGAAGAAGGTCTTTAAATCATTTGAGGGGGACATTCACACTTCTAGTCTAAACATTTAATGTATCTTAGTTTTAAATATATTTGTTTCTTTACTTTTTTCTTGAAGTAAGGGAAAATTCAATTCTTTTATCACTCCACTCAAGTAAATGAATTGCTTTGTAGCACAGCTGTGGAACATGCCACTAAAATACTAAGCTGTTTTCCTCTATTAGTTTTCATTTTATGCATTCCTTTTCCAAACAAGATTGATCATGTTTTACAAATCTAGTAACAAATAGCTAGAGTACCTACTATAAGAAAAACATTCAGGATTTGGGAAGCAAAAGCATATGATATTCTGTTACCATCAAAGATGTTAGAATCTGACTGAGTATATTTAGACGTACATTCTATGAAGAGATAGCTAAAATTATGAACAAAAAATAATAAAACCTAAAATAATTGTAAAGCGTTCAGAGGAGAGAGACACCTTTCTTCCAGCTGGGATAAGCTAATGGAGGTCTAAATACAGATGGGAAAGGTTTCACCTGCATCTTCAAGGATGGCAAAGATTAGATCATTAGCCCAGAAAAAAGAAACTCTTATGATCAAGAGAATGAACACAGAAAAGCATGAGATGAGATCAAAAATAGTCACAAGACAGGTAATGATCAAGATGAGTGTGCCTGACATGGGCTGGGTGAAAAGTTCCACATCATCCAGGCTTACATCCAACCAGTGCAGAACTATGAACAAAGCAAAAGCAGCTATGCAAACCTACATAGTGCTCCTACTCTGCAGGTCAGGGTAAGATGGACACACACAGGACAGAATAAGCCAAGAGTTGACAAAGATCAGGTACTGTGGGGCCAGAATAGAAGTCCCTGAGGGCTAAGCTGAGGACTTTCCTTTTAAGTTTCCTTACAGTTAATGGGAAATCAATGAAGGCTTTGTTTGCTTGCTTGTCTGTCTGTTTTAAGTGACACGATAAAATCTGTGTTTTTTAAGAAGACACATATTGAGGGCAGATATTGCACATGAGATAGAAGAGACAACAGAAAAGGATAGAAGAAACCTATCTATGGAGGTGGATCTGAACTGTACTACTAGTAAGAGGAAAAGTGCCAGAGAAATTTTGAAGCACTGAGTAAAAGTGAGACTTGGTGAAGAGTTAAATTCTCAAGGGGGCACAGAGCTACTGGTGCCTCACACATGAACTCTTGATACTCACCTGTTGGGATGAGGGTTGCTTTCTATAAACACCTGTGATCTTTGCATAAGCTTGTAAGCTGGCTGGGGGAGCAACATTACCCCTCTTCAGGGCAAGCAAGAAGTGCTAGGGAGGTGAAGCTGTACTGAGTCAATAAGGACCAGGATGTGGAGGATAAGTTACACTTTTCACCTCTCCAACAGAATAGCTTTTAGTCCCACACTTTCCCTCTGAATCTCCAGTGGGATCACATTGAAGTTTCCCAATTGCAACCACTTTTCTTGTCTTTATTCACTATCTTATTTCTACACTTAACATTTTTGGTGTCACATCAAGGAAATTTGAAGCCTTGGAACTCTTGTTTTAGCGCTATTCTGATTCTGGAAATACCTAAACTATCATCATTAAGGAGAAATTATTTAAAAGATTAAGCAGTATAGTAGTCCAACAAACAGGTCCACATCTTCAGAACCCAGGCATATAATACTTTAAATACCATACACCTTATTTGCAAAAAATTAAAGACTATGAGACTAGTAGGCAATCTGAACTGTCCTGGTTGCTCATTTTACTCATGTGAATCCTTGAATGCAGGGAGCCTTTCCCAGCTGTACACTGAGACTATGAAGTGTTCAGAAGGATGCAGCACTGCCGGCTCTGAAGATGGAAGAAGAGCGTCATGAGCAGAGTGTGGATGTCTGTACAAGCAGGCAAAAATACAGAAGTGGATTCTTCACTGGAGCCTCACTAACACTTTGATGTTAGAAAATACAACAAGGATCAGAGTTCTAACCTGCAAAACTACAATAAAATTGTGTTATATTAACTCAAAAGTTATAGTAATTATGCATAGAAATGATGGAAAATTAACATATTGCTCTTAAATTTGAAGTAATCATTAAAAGGTGAAATCATGAAAAGGTGACTGAGTATTTTAAGATGTAGGCCTTAATGATCAAGGTACTGAGTTCAATGTATTCTTGATTATGTGATATTGTAGAGATGTCAAGGAGCCTTTGTCATATGTATAAAATTCGTCAGCAAACTATGAGATGGTAATTGAATTCAGTATTTGTTTTTGTTTTTTGTTTGCCTGGAAGTTATTATCATCAACTTAATCAGTTGTGTTAGATGCCTTCAAGAAGAAATAATTAAAGAAGAAATGTGTTGGTATAAAGGAGATTAGCAATTGATAATGTCATAGTTCAAACTCACTAGCTCTGTCCAGTGCTCAATTTCACCTTGGCTATATTTAGAAGCTTTACTATGGAAAGGGAGGCTCTGTGACAAATGTGTTGTACGAGTATATTCTTGAATTTTAAAATTTCACTGAATAGTGACAGCACACACAAGAACTTGATATGTGAAGTGTGTCATATTAATTCTGAGCACTAAAAGGAATTTTCAGTGCATTGGTAGAACATATAATATTGGATATGTGGTTTTATTTGAGCATATGGTTGTTGCTTTTAAATACTATGTTTTGGGGATCTTAAATTATGAATGTTTGCATAACATAATTCTGTATTTGTAATGGGTTAGTCCATTATCAGCCCCTCCCTTTTGCTCCCCTATCCATCCCTCTGTAGCCACACTCTGTCTTTACCCCCTCTCCAAAAGTCACATACAAAAAGGTCATAACAGAATACCTTTAAAACCTTTAACTTAGTCATGGAGATAGATTCAGCCAGAGGATTGGTTCTAGCCTCAACACAAGAGCTCTGGAGTAAGAACCAAGTTCACATGCCCATACTTCCACTAACCTCCTGAATTCCACTGTATTTCTGATGCATCTTCTTTCTGGTTCTGGGCTTGTGGCCTGGTGATAACGGAGCCCATATGTAAGCAAAGCTGAGGACTTGACCTCTCAGCAAAGTTCTATGAAGCCTGAACCTGGACAAGATGGCACTTCCATCAGCTATATTCCAAGAGGCACAGAGCTCTCTGATGATGCTTTGGAGACCCACTGACAATAAGAAGCTGATCCTTCTTAAAATCCTGCCAGGCTCTCTGGCCATGACCATGTTTCTGTTGCTGCTTCTCCTGAGGGAGTCAAGGGTCAAAACAGAGAGAGGGGACTGCTTTTGCTGCCCTACTATTTCTCACAGACTTGCTTATCTCCTACTCTTCCTTTTAGCATAAGTTGTACAACTTTCCACAAAGTCACCCTTAACCAAAACTCTACTTTTAATTAAGCCAAATCCTTATTTTAAAACAAAAAACAACTGTAGACTGTCATTTGATAAATCCATATGTTTTGCTTTTGTCTCCCCCCTCACAATATACATATACTTATTGCCAATAAAGTTTAGATATTTCACTTCACATTTGCACAAGTTTAAGACCTCTGCTCTTTTTTTGACCACAGACACTATTCAATCACTGCAGTGATGAGAAAGAACAGTAACATTTCTGTTCTGGGAGGTGGGTAGGAAGAGCAGGTTCCTCACAAGCAATCTCCCTGATGAGTGTGGGCAGGTTTCTGAGATCTGTTCATAGTGTATACTCTTAACTTTGCAAAGATGCACCCCAGCCTGACCCCCAAAGAGAAAAATCCCCTAAATATCATGATAATTTGTAGAAGGACTATATTGTTACAAAAATATTTTACCAGGGCTTAAGAAAATGAAATAAGGGAGAACGTGCAAAGGACACTACATTTCAGGTCAGAATGAGCTCAAATACTTTATAACCAAAAATAATCTGTGAATGCTAGAGCTTGGACATGGCTGCCTTGGTAGATCACAGTTCTGTAGCATGTGTCCCTGAATAACTAAAGATGATGATCACAGAGGATTACCTCTTAGTGCAGGCTTTTAATACTAAGAAATATGGTTATCTCTAAAGGCAAGTGCCTTCCATGGCTTTTATTTGCTATGGAGTTTTTAAGGTACTTAATGCTTCTTTAATTCTGTATTTACTGAGAATTTTTTTCTATTAAACTTGGTCTTGTAAACTGTAGTTTTGCCAAGCATAGTACCTTTCAAGAACATCATCCTGAGGTATTATTTTAAATGACCTACTGTAGCTTTCCAAACATCATCTTCTATTTTTCCCTCCCACAATCTTGATCTGTACCTTAAGCACTCAGTCAATGACACTCATCCCAAGGCAACTGATCATCTCCTCTAACAAAGGCAGTGGCCTTTCACAATATTGGATAACCATTCCTTTGTCTCTGAATCATTAGGGTTCTGAACATCTTTCTTATTCTTGGGTTTAGAGAAATAAGAATTCCTAATTTTTCATATATTTTTGTGTAGAATAATTCTTGGGTTTGTTATGTTTGTTTTTGCTTTCGTTTTAATAAACGTTTGCCAGCCAGCCAATTCATCAACATCTCTTTGAATTAAGTTTCAAATGAAGTTCCTTCTGAAGCAATGTGTACATGTCTTTATCACATAATTGGGTGGGGAAATTTTGCAAGCTTTTCCAGAAGTTGTCCCATCATTTTGACATATTGATGACCAAACAATAATGTTAAAGAGTTATTATTGATGATTTCCATCAATGGGATTAGAACTAGCTTGGAATGTACCACAAACTTTAGGAAAGCCAAGAAAGAAGGAACATTCTATAGGTTTAATAATTCAGCCCAGAGACTGATTTCTAACATATATTGATCACAAAGTGTTCCTCACTGAGACTCAAGAATCACATTTCCTGGTAGGCAAAGTACAGGTTTTGACCCTTCATAGCTCTCATGCTACACAAGCCACAGATGGAGGTCTGAATATCAATTGTTAACTTTGTCACTGAAAGAAATGCACACAAATGACTAACAGGATGCTCCTAGTTGGAAAGATATTGGTTTTAAATCATATGTATATATATATATATATATATATATTCCATTTTGAGATGCAGTTTCTAATTGGATATCTCTGTGTATGTTGCAAAATTTTTCAACAACATATTTTTTAAAATTAAATTCAAATATAGTATTGAATTTTCTTTTATTTACAGAAAGGTTTGACTAAACTTTCAGTTATAAAAAGAAAGGCCATAATGAATATTGATTAACCTTGGGAACCCAAGAGCAAACATGAAAACAGTTTCTTACTCTAAGAACAGATTTAACAATGTGCTAATAGCCCATAATGAAGATAGCAGGCATAACTTAATCAACCCATTAAGTTAGGATCAGAAGTGTCAACTGAAGTACACTCTACTAATTTACTGACCCTTAGTAGGTCAGCAAGATCTATAACCCAACAGCTGATCTTTCTGCTTCCATGAAAGTCACTTTAGAAGCCAATTCTCCCTAGGTTAAGAACTCTGACCTAGAATGAGCAGGGAGTCAACATAAAATCCATTTATGAGAAAGTGCTCGAGGTAATGGAATCTCAAGCTAACTAGTGAGCATAGCTTCTGGTAGATACTCCTTATGTAAGCACCAGCTTTGCTTGTGTTGTGTCCACATAACTGTGAAAATAAATACATGCAATCTTCAGTGGGAGCTTCTGTCTCCAAGTTCTAGGCTCAGTTAGCTCTTGTCACCTACTTCTATTTCTAGCCTACCCTGTGAAGATAAATATTGGTTTGGGTCAAAAAGGACTGAGAAACAGCATGCTACAGTGAAGGGCTACACATGCCAAAGAACAATTATAAAATAAGTCTTGATTTATTAAAATTATAGTGAATTGGACAGAAAGTTGCTTGGTGTATTGTTTTGGTGTAAGTATATCTGATTTTTGCTATAAATATCAGTTACCTAGTGTTTGCCACTTTCAAAGGAAACAAAAAAAAATTATACTTTTTTTTCATATGGGCTTCCCAGAGGTACAATAAGATCATGAACAAAGAACTCACGGCCTAAGGATGGAGCTCTGTGGTAGAGCACTTACACAAAGTGCTAGATTCAATTCCCAACCCCCCCAATTCTGTTGAATCATATTTGTATTAAAAAATGATTGCTATGATAACACAAGACTATTTTAACAATCATCAGCATTTTCTTTCTCTAAAGATAAATCAGTTCGTTGTGTTATGATTAGTGTCTGTTAGCAACCTGTCAGCAGTGTGATGTCAGAGAAGCCAAAGAACTAACCCAAGAGAAACACCTGGGTCTGGTTCTGGTGCCTGATTCCCAAGCTGTTTAAATGACTCCAACCCCAGCCTGCTCTGTCCACCAGGTTTCTGTGCTGTGATGTCCTCACAAATATGGCAAAGGCAGGTAGGATATTAAGCAAAGGCCTGGAAGCCAAGTAAGTAAAAGAAAAAACAAACTACTGATAAGAGACCGAAATTGGCTAGGCAGTCAAGGTAACAGACCCTAAATTATTGGTGCACTGGTATACAAGGAACCCAAACTTCCTGTATCACTACTGGACGCACTAAACATTAAAATGAAGAAAAAAAAAAAAAAGTTCTACTGAAAGGAAAATTGAGGTTCGCTCAAATGAACTAAGTATTGTTTTCTCTGTCTACAAAGGAGATCTGTCAGTTGCATACGGATGATGCCCAAAGGAGTCTTAAAGAGAACCCAGAATGCCCCCTCTGTTGTTGGTGACACTGCTCTCCTTTCCCCCTACTTGTTGGCTTTGTGTGTCTTCCTGGCCAGCTGCCAGTCTAAACAGCAGCACCTACCTCCGCACACAGACACACAAAGCTGCAGTAGCAGAAATCCCACCCTGGGGGTGGGGGATGTGAACCTTAGGCCCCCAAAGATGGCCCAGTTAGACCTGGGTGTCTGGCAAGGTGGGCCTTGGAGCAGTGACGTCCCAAACCACTTCTCAACGTACAGGCCAGAGAGCAGCCCGGGCGGGAGGGGGCCAAGGGAGAGGCCGGGCGCGGGGGCCGCGGTGGGGGCGAAGGAAGGCGAAGGCAGCGGGGCGGCGCGGGAAGCAAGGCCAGGTCCCCAGCCCGCGCCGCCCGCGGCCACCGGGCCCCACCTCCTGCGCCGCGGGGCGGCGCGGGGCGGGCGGGGCGGGCGGACGGGGCCTGACCCGCGCGACGACGCCTCGTGGAGGGCCCGGCCCCGCGCTCGGCGCCCGCCCGCGGGGAGGCGGCGCGTCACGGGCCGCACGCCGAGCCGCGCCGAGCCGAGCCGAGCCGGGGCAGGAGGCGGGGGCGGGGACGGCGCAGGGAGGCCGCCGCCGCCGCCGTCACTTACCGGCCAGGGCGCGCGCAGCTCGGCCGGGTCCTGAGGGGCGGCCGCGGCGTGGGGCGACCGCGCGGCAGCCGCGCCGCCGGCGTCTGCGGTCCGCCATGCTTTCTTTGTTTAGCTACTTGAACCGCGCCGTCTCGTCCCGGCGCCGCGCTCGCGCCCCTGCTTCCCCGGGCTCGGTCTCCCTCCGTCGGCCCGCGCGCTCCCTCGCAGCCGCCGCGTGCGGTGGCCGGGAGCCGTGCAGGCTCTTCGAATCACAGGTGAGACGATCCCCAACTCCCGGGCTGAGGAGCACTCGCTAAAAGAGAGGATGCTCCTCTCCTTCCCTCCCCCCGCGGCGAGAGGATCCTCCGTGGAAAATGCAAAAGGAAAAAATAAACCCTACCCCTCGTGTCACCTACTTCTTTCCTCTCAACTCTCTTGCGTCCCAGTTCGCTGACATGATGGACTCGGACAAAATGCCAGGCTTCTGAGTTTACTTCGAAAGCCTCCTCACGTGTAAACGATGTCCCACTGCAGACTAGCCGCAGCCGCACCAAGGTGGGACAGTCCTCGTCCTCAGAAGGGATGACCTCGTGGGGTCAATTCATTTCCTGTAAGAAGACAAAATTCAATACAGCACCAAGGCAATGGAAAGTTCCCAAAGAACCGTGAAGGCTCAGCTCCCTGTGCAAAACACATTGGTCCCTATGAAGTTGTTGCACAATTATTGGGGGAAGCATACATTGACCTTCAAACTTCAGGAAATATTTTACTCCTGATGGAAAGACTCAGTATCTTATGTGTTTCCATGGGTGCCAAATGCATTGGATACCCGTTTTAACTATGGCTAATACAAATATTTAGTTACAAATGTATTGAGATTCAAGGAATATACGATAGAGAAATTTTAGGGATATGGCCTCATTTACTTAAAGAACTCTCCAAATTTTATTTGTTTGTATTTGCTATGTGGATGACACCAAAAATGACTCAATGTTTTAATTCATAAGGAGAACTGAAAGTTATCTATATTTTGTAGTAAAACCTTACCTAAGATATCAGTATTAGTCTCATTAAAAGAGTGGATTTGTGGAGGGAAAAGTGGGGGAGAGGAAAGAATCATCGTGGTTTATTGTCTATAATTACGGAAGTTGTCAATAAAACAAGTTTTAGAAAGAAGTTATTACCTATGCTTATTTCTGTGTGGAGAGAGCTATTGAATAATTCACCCATACAAGTTTATATTCTACATTTATAGACCACATACTATATTGATTATGTGAGTAAAAGGTCCATCTGATCGAGTCAAGAGAACTGAATGGCTACACCATAGGCCAGCTGCAGTTCTTGTCCTGTTTGGTCAATTAACAAACCGATGTTCAAGCATTCTGATTTTAATTTTATTGCCAAGCAATCAAAATGACCTGATAAATCTCTGCCTTTACATGGCTCAAATATATTCCCCCAGTAAATCCATAGAAGGTATAAGTATGCTCTTGTCCACATTGATGATGTTCGTCTTGATATCTTGCCTTATTTCGCATGTTTCCCTAAATTCTAGCTTAAGCCTGACCTTATAAAGCTTACCTTGATATCTATTTACCCTCTCCCAAGGATGATTCCCTCTCAGTATCAGATACGAAACTCCTGAACTTCAAAACCTGATGATCAAACCCTTTGCGTAGCAGGCTGACATTCTAAATGCATGGAAGAAGCAGCTGTATTACACTAAAGTTAATCTTAAGGAGCCATAGCTTGAAAAATTAGGTAGAAAACAAAATTTTAATACTGCATTAATCTCTATTAACCTGGATAATGTGTGGCATTGCTGATCTATGATGATAATAACTTTTTTCTAACATTGAAGTGTTTGCCTTTGCACCATTGCCTGTCCCTCTTCAGGTTCATTTCCTGTGACAGTTACTGTGAACCCAATTCTGTCTTGAAAGTTAAAGGAGGAGGGGCAAACAGAGCTGCTCATGTTAGGTCTTTAACCAGGCACATTATAGATTTGCATATGTGTATCCATGCATCCCTATTAGAAAAGAGCAGTCTCTGGGGCTTTATACCTAATAAATGTTCATTACATGCCATACATTAATTGAAAATTTTAGGAAATACTATATAGCTAAATTCACACCTTTTAGGCTATTAAGGTAGACTGCTATATTGATGGCCTCCAATTAATCACACCTTCTTGTGTTTCAGAAGTGTGTATTCCTCCCACATGTGATTTGTTCAGACAACTAGGAAATATGATATAAGCAGAATTTTGAAAAGCACTATTACACTGAGAGTTGTCCTTTTGGAATGCTTTTCTTTTTGGAATTCAGCCACCATGCTCTAAACTACAAAGTTTAAATTATCCTGCTAGTAAGCAGCCACATGGAGAAGCAATGCATTGTAGCCCACCTAGCTGCTGACTGCAGGGACATGAGTAATTCCAGCCAGCACTACATGGTGCAGAATAACTGTCCACTGCACTCATAGAGCATGGCAATAAACCACTGTTGTTTCACATCACTGAGTTTTAGGGTTGTCTTTCATGCAATGAGTACTGCTACAGCTTTCTCCCATCCCAAGAGTTTGGAGGCACAGTCAGGATGTGAGGGTGGAGGGTTAGAGACTGAAAACCCTGCCTAACAGAGCTTCACAGAACAGGAACCTCATTTGTGCCCTTTGGAGCCCAATGAAACAGACACTGCAGTGATGTCACAGGTATCACAGGTATCGTAGGATTCGTCTTGGGTCATCACTTTAGCTATAAGAATCTATGAGAGCTGTGAGGAAGTGCAAAGACAGCTCTGCCCACAAATGACAAGTATAGTCAATTAAGATGACTTTGCTCTAGTTCTTGAGACTTGTAGAAATTGAGCATACTCATCTGCATCAGGAAATTGTGCAAGTAATACCAGGATGAGAAGAAATGAGTAATGTGAAAATTTTGGGTACAGTCACAAAGCTAGTACATGAAAGTGGTTGTTTCTATTACCCTGAGTATAGTAGTTCTAGGTTATGACTTACACACCAAAGAGCCTAGATCCTATAAACTTTGATAAGGTCCTCTGTATTTGCATGGACACACATACACACACAATCAACCAGTTATCCAGATTTCAAATGGTGGGTGCAAAAGAATAGTCTTGGCATAATTTGCCAAATTTGAGGTCAGGAGTAATTCTTAGTCTTTAAAAGATAAGTCTCGATCCAAAACATACTCTGCTATCTAATACTGTGAGGCAATAACATACATTTAAAAGTCAAATTGATAAAGCCAGAAGAAGCAACATTAACAATACTAACCTAATGCAGTATTATTTTGCCAACATTTAGGTGTGTCCAACTTCATTTATATAGCTCTATCCCTTCCTGGCACTTCTGTGTGCTGCTTGATTGCATAAGGACCCCACTTCTACTAGCCAATATTCTGTTCAATGTTCCTTTGTACTGAGTCCCCAGTCTTATTTGGCCAAATGTATTCAGTTCTGACTTTAGTCCAAGATAATTAAAGTTGAACTGTAGACAAAAATAGGGACTAAGCCAGGTATATTGGCTCATGCTTATAATCTCAGCACTCCAGATGCTAAGATAGGAGGATTGCTGTGAGTTTGAGACCAGCTTGAGTTATAGAGGGACTTTCAGGTCAGCCTGGGTTAGAGTGAGACCAGGAAGGAAGGAAGGAAGGGAGGGAGGGAGGGAGGGAGGGAGGGAAGAAGGAAGAAAGGAAGGGAAGGAAGGGAAGGAAGAAAAGGGAAGGGAATACAAAACAAAGCAATAGTAAGATAACACTTCAAACTGACTAGCATGACTAAAAATTTTTTAAGAATGATTAAAATGCATTATATATAAAGATTAAACATTAAATTATAAATCTTATTTAGAAATATCAATTATCAAGTAAATAGCACCAAGATGACAGTTAGGGACCTGTGTATGAGTCATATTTTTTTAAATTAATCACAGTGTAACTTTACTGGGACTGATAGTGTATTTCCTGGGGCTGAAAGATAGAACTTTGCAAGGATAGACTCGGCACTGTGGCAGAGACTGGGTCTTTGTGTCAGGGAGACAATTTCCACACATTCGAGTATCCAGGGCACAGTCTGCCTTCTAATTCTTCCTGTGACTAAGACATACCTTCATTTCTGTCTTTTTTTCATCCCTCAAATTTAATTCTATTAAGATATTTCTTTAAAAAATGTATGCATATAGTCAATTGTATTTTCATGGCTTCCCTAAATTATACTTTTTACTTCCAAAATATGCCCAGCAGTGATGAATTAAGCCACTCGTCGATTATGACTCCCACTGTTCATTAGGCTTTCAGGAAATACATTTCAGTCTCAGAAAAAAAAAGTTTTGGCTTAAAAAGAATATTTTTCAAATCCTAAGAGAATAAAAGTTGGAAAACCCATGTCTTCTGTAGTTTCTGAAATAATGGTAAGGCTCTGCTATCCGTCAGAGTTATTAAGAGCTCAAATTTTCCTAACTCAGTTTGATTATTCTTTGTTTACTGGAAAACTGTCCCCACAAAACCATGGCAAACCCAAAGAGTAGCATCACAGGGTCCTGACAGTGCTTCTCCTGCATTTGGCACAGGTAGTCAGGGAACTCGCATCTCCCACTGACAGGCAGGCTCTACTTGGAATAGGCACAGGACCGTCTACAGACACAGCTGCTACTGCACTTGAGGGTCCCAGAACCCAGGCACAGCTCAGAGCAGCCAAATGAGCATCTTCCCAACCACTAACACCTCACTCACTTTTCGTCCTGAAATATTAAAATAAGCCCAAAGTGTCTTTAAATTTTAAAATTTAATTATACCTTTGCAATCTATGTTATGGAAGGCACCATATTTTCCTTTAAATAAACCAATATCTGGAACACATATACACACATACACACATATACATATATTAAACTATGCTTAGAAAATGAACTCTACTACATAGCATCCACAGTTCATGCTTTCATGTGCTTTTGAAAATTTTAAAGTGTAGTCTAGTCATCTGTTCAGTGATGCATACACTTGTATATGAAACCAATCTTATTTCTTAGTGACCTATGGGGCTACAGAGAGATAAAAACAATTTCCACCCTTATATACTTACAAGGCATGCTTCTGAAAGATGGGTCTTGTAATAATATTCTATACAGAATAATAAATACTATCATTAAGTAAGGGTGTTTATAGTAATGGTGTTCCCTTGCCAAAAAGTAACAAAGGTATTTTAAATTGTATTTTTATCATGACAGGGAGATTTCAAATAATTCAGCTAATTTTACCTAATAACTACTGAGAATTAACATAGTTATTTAATGCAATCAGTAGTTGAATAGAGCATAAATCCAAGAACTAAGCACTAGGGAAGATGTGTAAAAGATAATGCTGAGAGATTTAAAATTCTCAAGGATAGAAAGGGAGAACCCAGAGGAAATTAAGTGCTGGTTTCTCAAATAAGTGATTAGATTTTCTTATTTCTTAAAATTACCCACCAAAGTATATATCTTATAATTTTATTTTTGTGATTTCTGAAAACCTACAACATAGATTATATGTATTTTCTTTTGCATTTGTTTACTTTTTTTCTCTTCTTTCCTTTGCTTTTGAGGTAGTATCTCACTATCTCCCTCTAGACCTGTCTGACCCGAACTCACTTAGAACCCCAGGCTGGCCTCAAACTCACAGCAATCCTCCTGCCTTAGCTTCCAAAATTAAAGGTATGCCCCTTCATGTGTTTTCTTTATCCACATTTCCCAAACACCAAACTGAACTTATTTTACATTGTTTTCATAGATTATTTGAAAATATAAAACATATTTTAAATGTTTATATATTACAAATACTAAATCAATTTGTTCACTCTAATAAAGGCACTTAACATTGTAGTTGAATTTGAGAAATAAATAAGCACAATAAAACTTCATTTAATATGCACTAGCATTTCTTCCATACACAGTGGGATGTCAGATTCCTATGTAATTTAACAGTGGCTGATAGCAGTGCTCAGCAACACGAGCTGAAAATAGCTGCTCCAAAACATGAAGCACAGCACCAAGAAATGACTCTGTAGGCTTGCTAATGCCCAGCATTCTGTCCAGATTGAACCAACTGGTGCAGAAGCATGAACTTGAGGAGAGCAGTGTGAGCAAGCTAAGGGGTTGAGCTATTTTAGCTGTTTTTCTCTCCCTTTCTTCTGTTTTTCCCCTCAGGTCACTTGACAACACAAATAAAAGTGACTAGCATTTTAAAATGCCCAATAAAGTGGAAAATTGCATCAAAATAGTAGTCTCCCAAGTAGAATGCAAGAGGAAAATACTGAAACTTTCACCTGTAGGCTTTGTATTACTTTCATCTAAAAATTAAAATGAATTTTGTTGGACCTAACATATAGCTAGACTTGAGTGGTTTCAAAGGTCTATGGGGCTCATAGCTGCTTGTCATGTAGGGTGTGCATGAATCCTAGCAAAGAAATGTACCTAGAGACAAGCAATGTTGCCAACCATGGTTGGAGGTCTCAGATTCAGCCCTGCTCTTTCCTGGATCCTCAGAGTTAGAAGAGAATCCCAGAGCCTGGACATCACTCAGGAGAAGACACATGTCCTCTTTAGGCTTCAATAAATTAAAATGAAGATTTTCTGTACCTCAGAAAGTCTTCCCCTTGGGGACAGTGTTGAGGGGATGAAAGCTGAATGTGGGCACCCATTTTTGGCATTTCTTTCCTATTCATGTATTTACAGAGATTTGTTCCCTTCCTCCCTCCTTCCTTTCCTTCTTCTGCCTGTGTTAGAACACTTAATTTAGGTAAACCATGTCTTTAGGAAGGTGAACCAACAACAGAAGGCTCAGTAGTCATTTGGTCCTCATAAGTCATTCTATAAAGCTATTTCAACATGCTTCAATCATTACTTCTCATACCAAGGACTACCATTAAATTTCACTTACATTATATGACATTAACTAAACACTTAATCATATTAAAGACTTCAAAGTTTTCAAATGGATGTCCTATCACTCCAAAGTCTTTGAGAATGAAGATTTTAAAATACATATTTAACTACATTTAAATACATTAATATGAAGCATATTAAATAATATAGAATCATGTATGACAAATGCATGTTTGTATATAGTAAACAAATAGATATCTTATATAAATAATAGATCAGATTAATGGGGGTGAAAAGGCCTAAATGAGGTCAGGGGAAGAGATTGAGTAAAGGAAAGGTGGAGGGAGGGCTAATCAAAATCTAAGAGGATATAAATAAGTCATATGGAAACCTACTTTTTTGGACAATGGAACGGTCAGAAGCCATAGATTATTACTAGAAAATTTTCAGTGCCAGGGATGGGATACCTTCCAGTGTGTTGTTGGCCAGGGAGGTCCCTGATGCCCCCCAAAACATTACAGGCTATTGCCAAGGCCCTTGGTTTCCCACCAGGGATAGATGATAAGACCCTATTGCTGAAGACTCCACATACTTGGGCTGCAATGTCACTGAGAAACCCTGCTGGAGCTAAGCTAAAAATCTCCATGTAGACAAGCTGACAGAAAGCTGGAAAAAGCCCTGCTGCATGCAGTTCAATGGGAGAGAGAGAAATCACAAGTGAAGATACTCCACAGTGGACACCATAAGCCTTAAATTTGGGCAGCCAGGCCAAATGAGCCAATAGGTGCAATAGTGGCACATCTGTTATGGGGGAAATCAACTGCTCTCTAATTGGACTTGAGGCCAGCTCCATGGGAGGGAATATAACCCTGATACTGAAATTCTGCAACAGGGGTAGTCATGAACCCTAGGGGTGTAACGTCTATTGGTGTCTGGCTAAATCTATATACTATACTCACCAAACTGCCCAGTAAGCACTTCTCTTAATGTTCATACCCATATATTAATGCTACTCTCACTTTTGGTTAGAGAACCTTCTGTTTTCAAATGGCAGTGACCTTGAGATGGCACAGAAGGCATCATGGTGCTGAGAAGAAGTGACAGAGGAGTGCTCAGCACTGAAATATCTCTATCCCACCTTCCAAGGCTCAGGGCCCATTGAGGAAGAGGAGACAGAAAGAATGTAAGAGCCAAAGGAAGGGTAGGACTCCTTACAACATGCTCCTCCAGACACAAAATGGCCTGGATATCCATGACCTCACAGTGCCTGACACTACCTACACAAGACCATCATAATAGGAGGAAAAGATCATGACATAAATAAAAGAGAGACTGTTTGAGAGGGAGGGGGAGGGTATATGATGGAGAGTGGAGTTTCAAAGGGGGAAGTTGGGGGAGGAAGAGAATTACCATTGGATATTGTTTACAATTATAGAAGTTGTTAATAAAAAAATTAAAATTAGAGTCGGGTGTGGTGGTGCACACCTTTAATCCCAGCACTCAGGAGGCAGAGGTAGGAGGATTGCCATAAGTTTGAGACCACCCTGAGACTACACAGTGAATTCTAGGTCAACCTGGGCTAGAGTGAGACCCTACCTCAAAAAAAAATTAAAATTAAAAAAAGATAATAAATCAATACAAATACATTAAATGGATTTGAATTATGTATTTAATACATAATATACTTATTCATGTGCATGTCTACTAATAAATTTTGCATTATGTAAAACATTAAGTTAATTTTTAAAGATGAGTAAATAAACAATATTATGAAAATTTTAATTTTATTATATTCATTAATTTCACTTGTTCTCAGAGTAAATATACTCTAATATTCTGAGTTTATAATTCAGGGCTAAGATTGAAAATAGAAGGCTACCTAAGATTTATTTATTTTTTTGTAAAGGGAACTTAATGCTAGAGGATGCTCACACTGGAAAGAGAAGAGTGAGAACCTTAACAGTGGATGATGAATTACCTCAGAGATTTACATCTACAGATCCCTAACACACCTGAGGTAGAAGGAGAAGGAAGAAGTGGGGAACCACAGGCCAGAGTCACCAGGCAAGAGCTGACTAAGAGTCATAGCCATTGTCCAAGGCTCTGTCCAGACAGAAGAGTCTAAGGAAAATGTTATGGCCACTGCCTACTTGCTTTGCAGGATAGGGCCAGGGGCTTTCAACAGAAAACATAGCCTTACCAGGTATCTGGACTGCACAGCCTGCAGGGGCAGCTCTGCTGTAATACAGAGTAGGGTCCCACAAAAATGGGCATGAAAATGAGGAAGACAGCCTAGTACCTGCCAATGGAACTGCCCATAGCTTGCTAAACATTGTGTCTTTTTCATATCTCTACATTTTGATACATCTCCACCCATCTGGCAGCAACTACCTTCTTTTTTTACTTTGCCTTTCAAGCCCCTATATATCATTCAAGAATCTAATCAATTGTTCTATATTTATGCTGTTTCTACCCTATCCAATGTGCTGCAGGCTGGGTCGTCAGAGTTGAGCTACCCTTTTCTTTTGGAAGTAAGTCTGTCTCCCCAAACTCTTTTTTTCCTTTCTTTTGGTATTAGGATTGATGCGAGCCTAAGTCTTTTGTACTTAAGGACTTTTCATTTCTAAGCATGTGTTATACCCTTATACTCACCCCAAATTTTTCACATGCTTGAATTTATATTGAACCAACATACACTAGTGGGTCTGAGCAAGAGACCAGAACATAGTCTGCCTGGGGGAGACCTTGGAGCAGATTCTAGATCAGTAGCCTACACAAGTTTGCCTCAGCTTTCTCATCTGTTTCTGGAAATGAAAAGAATGTGTATGTTACAGGTTTATTTGATGGATAAGTTAATATGTAAGTTAATTAAATTAGTATATGTAAGTATAAATCTATCTATCTATGTGCATCACTTATAACAGTTGCCACAAATAGCAGTTTATTTATATTTGCTAAAGTAAATATATAAATAGCAAGATAGTACTTCTTATGTGCTTTTCTATCACTTCATTCATATTTTGATAACAGAATACTTTATTCTGCAATCTACAAATCCATTGTTTCTGACAGCTCTTCCTAGAGAGTCTATGATCAGTCATCTTGGTAATTTCAATGCAAAGAATATAACAAATTCTCAATAAATGTTTGGTTTTACTAGTTATTCACATTGCCTATACCTCCCTTGTCACAAATCATGAAATCCAATGAGGAATGCCAATGAAAGGATATTTTTAAGATTACCATGAAAAAGGATTAGTCTGTCAAACTTGACATTCATAAAGGAAATTGCATGAAAGCACGTGGTGGTTTGAGTCAGATTTCCCCCAAAAACTGAGGTATTTGGAATGCCTGGTCCCTAGCTGGGAGCAGTTTGGGAGGTGGAGCCTTATTGAAGGAGATGTGTTGTTGAGGGCAGGTTTTGGGGTGCCAGAATTTAGCTCACTCTTGCTAAGCTTAATCTTACTCTCTTCTGTCAGGTTCTGTGGCAAGAAGTGATGGCCAGCCTCTGCTCATGTCGCACTTTCCGTTGCTATCATAAAGCTTCCTCTCTGGCATGTAAACCAAAATAAACCCTTTTCTCCCACCAGCTGCTTTTGGTTAGGTGTTTTGTCCCAGCAACATGATGGCAACTACAAAAAAAAAAAAAAAAAAAATGGCATTTAAACATAGCTGAGAAAGCCAGGAATGCTTATAATTCCTGAACTGAGAAGAAGCTGAGGCAGGATAATTGCTAAGAGTTCTAGGACATTAAGGGCTATGCAGCAAGACCCCATGTCCCCCTCCTCCTGAAACTATAAATAAATATAAATAAATAAGCTAGGATTTAGATAAATAAAACTAATCAGAAGAGGCAGGTGAAATATAAAGAAAGGCTCATTAGAGGAAAAGTATGGGTCACTGCTGGAGCAATCAGTGAGAAAGGCTGCAGTAGAAAAAATATCAACAACAAAATGCACATAGGAAGAGCAACTTTATAGTGCAGACTCCAGACGCGACTTGGCTTTTCCTCCCCCTTACTTGTTGCACACTGGAAAGCTCCTGGGAGCTACCATTTGTTTCTGACTTACTTTGAAGCCCATTTCCTTTTTGGCTGAGAATTATGAGAGTCTACATTTGCTCAGGACAGTGAGAAATGCCTATCTTTAGGATTAAGCCAAGTTTCTCATAGAGGCACTCTGTGGTGAATAAATCTCAACTTGCCCTGTGTGATGAGGTTATTCTGTTTGATGTAGTGGAGAATGACTCGGAGATTTCAGGGTACCTTAAAATCCACCTTTTGGTCTAACTTACCTTCCTGCTTTTCTAAGTCTCTCCATTCCTCTTCCTCCTTCCTGGAACATCGTTTCCCTATGAAGCAAGTGAAACTGTGACCTGCTATGGCTGTCTCATCAGCATCTCTCTGTGAGTAAGTAAGCAGGATGAAGATATTTGCACAATTCAAACAGCATCTCACAACTTCTGAGCACCAAATTACCCCTGGCATCAAATGTATTATAAATGCTCTGATACTAAAATAATGCTTTTCTGATTTCGATGCTTCATTATTATTATTGCATTTTGCTTTTCTGTTCAGACCTAAGTTAAGAAATCTTAGAACTTTAAAGTAAAAACAATTGAAGATTTTATTTCTATGAGCTGGAATTCAGAATTTAATAGTGCTATAAATTATCAACCTGGTATAGCTAGTGTAATTCAGCTCTTTTCCTTGAACATTGGTCTCAGTGTCTACTTTCTTTTCTGAAAGGGAGTGTCGCCCAGAGCAATATGGGGACCAGGATCCAATGTGGCTCACAAGTCTTGTCTCTTGATATTTATTCTTTTGTGCATACTATCCACTTACACGCTGGAATCTATTGTTGCAGAAATGTTGATGTGTGGCTTCTCATAGTTGACAAAAATAGTGTGACTGGGTTTGAGAGATGGCTCATTAGTTAAGTTGCTTGCTTACAAAGTCTAACAACCCAGGTTCAGTGTCCCAGTACCCAAATAAAGCCAAATGCACAAAGTGACACATGGATCTGGAGTTTGTTTGCAGTGGCTGAAGGCTATAGTGCACTCATAGTCTCTCTCTCTCTCCTCTCTCTCTCTCTCTCTCTCTCTCTCTCTTTCTCTCTCTCTCTCTCTCTCTCTCTCTCTCTCTCTCTCTCTCTCTCTCTCTCTCCTTGAAAATAAATAAACAAAACACTTTAAAAATAAAACTGTTAAAAAATAGTTTGCCTTCTCTCTTTTTTGTGGAAGTGACTCCCTTGAAGGGTTGCCCAGCTATGTCATGAATATGCTTAGTGCCATGATAAGGAACTAAGATTTTCTATCAACAGAACATTCTTAGTTTTATCCTCTATAACATAACCAATATATTATCTTCATAGGTTTCACTGTTACTAATGAGACATATTGGAGGTGGACTCTTCATCTCTACTCAAATCTTCAGGCAATGGTAGGTTCATTTGACATCTCAGCATCAAACTCATGAGAGACTGAAGCCACAACCACCCAGGCAAGGCACTCCCGACTTCCTAAACCACAATAACTACCTAAGAACATAAATGCTGCTAGTCCACAGAAACTGTATAAGATCAATTTTTTATCTTAAGGCTCTAACTTCTAAGGTAATTGGCTATAAAATAGGCACTAATACACATAAGATTATATTCTTACTTGCAACAGTTTACCATGATGCAAATATCTACATTAAAAAATGCTTTCTCCACTATGATAATGAATTTGCTGCCCAAACACTTTATACTTTAGATGAGAAATTGGTATTTCTCCTACGAACATATTTTTGACATTATAAAGCATTTCAGCATTAACTGATTAGCATTGGGACCCATGGCCTATACTGTTATTAGTCACAAATCTCTTCTAACCTTTGTGAACATTGGCACTGGGGAGGTAATGGATGCAGATTAAACTTAATCTCAGCCTACTGTAAAGGAAAAACAATACATACAGACACATCCCTATAAAGATATGTTTTCCCTAAGAAGAAAAAAATTTCCTCTAGAGGACATTATTGGTCTTTTCTCTTGCATCGTTAACCAGTGGAAACCATGAATTATCTTAATATCACATGGTTTCATTTTTAGAGTAAATTCAAGCTGTGAAAGGATTCACAAAGGAAGTCAATTCAATTTATATGTTGTTTAGCATCTATGATATTAACTACCTAGGTACCAATGTTCTAAATCATAATCAGATGTACCAAATCAATAATACTATAATAATGCTTTTTATATTTTTTAGGATGCTTTCTTTTAACAATCATATGAACCTCAAAAGTCCCACTTATGATTGTGAGGCTTTATTGTCTTGATTATACATTCACCCACCCCTAAATCAATCTTTGATTTATAAGATTCATCTTCCATGCACCTTCAAAGTTATTTTTCTAGAACACTTATTCCAACTAAAATTAGTGACCCAGAGTATTTATTAAAATCAACCTCCCCATCTACATTCAACCATCTCTTAGCTCATCACTTCATCCTAGTCTTCACAATATCAAAGATACTCAATATATATTTCCTGTGTACATGAATTTATTTTCAACTTTGTATGCTTATAAATTGAAAATGATCAGAGAGCTTGACTGATAAAGTCACACATTAAATTATGCAAAAATTAAGTTAAGCTAGTACCCATGCTATTGGGTTAGAGAGGATGTGTGTGTAGACCATTGGAACCCTATGTCTTCTTTGATTCTTGTTTTGACTTTAGTTTACAGGACTAATTGCACATGTAGATAGAGCTGTTGAGAAAAACATGGGAGACAATCAGGTACATACCTCTTGTACTTCAGGGGTCTTGTTATGGATATCAGATTCCTTCAGTTAAAGAAATTTTGCTGGGGATGAAAATTCAAAATGGAACCAAAGGTTTCAAGATGGAAGCATTATTTTAATATTAGATATTATAAATTAATTCTGCACATAATTCCTTTGAAAATTAACTACACTAAACTTTAATTTCATTTTTTGTTTATTTTTATTTATTTATTTGAGGGTGACAGACAGAGAGAGAAAGAGGCAGGGAAAAAGAGAACAAGAATGGGCATGCCAGGGCTTCCAGCCACTGCAAAGGAGCTCCAGACGTGTGCCCCCCCCCTTGTGCATCTGGCTAACGTGCCTGGTGAATCGAGCCTCAAACCAGGGTCCTTAGGCTTCACAGGCAAGGGCTTGACTGCTAAGCCACCTCTCCAACCCCTTAAATTTCATTTTTTAAGTATTAAAAAATTAGACAACTTTTTCTTAAGATCTTATATATCTTATTATTTTCTTTTTCCCAATTATATAATCCAAATGAATGGATTTGTCTAAATGAAGGATATATCTGAATAATGATAGAATTATACCTTTTCTTTCCTCCTTCAAAAGCTGGCTCCTTTGTTTTGAAAACTATATTTATTCACTTGCATTTTGAGTTTTTGGTCAAATGTCAATTTCTCTGTAAAGTCTAAGTCTATTAAAATATATTTGCCTGTGGCCATGCCATCTTTAAATTTTCCTTAATTTGCATGCACTTCATATCTCAATGGAAAACCCACAATGTAGGCCATAAAGTCCATACATAACAATACTTTTGATTGACAGGAAGGTTTATTATGCATTGATATGACATCATATTTATGTATAACAATGACTTTTTGACTGACAACTAAGCAATGATAAGATTCTGAGCACCTTCTATATACCATATTTTATAAGACAAACTAAAATATCCAGATAATTGGTTGAATTTTTCCATTTTCAGGCCAATTGCTAAGCATTGAATATGGGAAGACGTGATGAGGTGAACTCTTATGCCTTAATTTCTCTTTTTTCTTTTTCTTTTTGGTGCCAAGAGACAATATTTTGTCTCAGAAAAGCATAGTATGTTTTCACTTCATTTTTTTAAATAATTTTGTGTACTAAAATGAACATTAATTTAATTAAATATAAAATAAGTATGCTTATCACTGGTATGCATAATATCTTCATGATCCTTATAGTAACAGTGGAAATCCCTTTTAGTAAATTATTTTTTTCATTTCTGACAATTCCATATGTGTGTATAATATATTTTGATTATATTCACCCATTACCTTCTCTTGTCTCATTCCTGCTGAACCTCTTCTTCCCAACTAGTTCCTTCTCTATTTTTATATATTTTCTCTTTAAAATTTGTGATCCATTGTGTTTAATAGGGTTGATTGTATGAGCATGAGTGGGGAGTATTTACTGGAACATAAGGCAACTCACCAGCGACTACACCACTGAGGAACATAGCTCTCCTCCCCCCAGCACCATTACTACCAATAGCTCTTCAGGAAGTGGTGGGCCTGTATGAGCATCTCTCCCATCCATGATGGAATGTTGATGGGCCCCATCTTAGACATGTCTTTTGCTGGTAACCATAGGTAGGTGAGTTTATCAGTGCAACGGATATGTCATGTCTAGACGACAGCATTCTATTGGCATTCTTCCCGTTCTCTGGCATTTACATTTTTTTCTTGCTTTTTCTTTTGCAATGCTCTCTAAGCCTTGGAAGTGTGATATATATGGTCTACTTATTGCTGAGGACTCAATGGTCATTGGTTCTCAGTACTTTGTTCGTTTATGACTCTCTGCAAGTAACTACCACCCATTGCAAAACAAAGCTCCTCTGACCAAGGCTGACGGGCGCACTGAGATTTCCTTTCTGAGATTTGTGTTAAGTTATCAGCAATAATGATAAAAAAAAATCCTGTGTGGTGGCACACACCTTTAATCTCAGCACTTGAGAGGCTGAGATAGGAGAATTGCTGTTAGTTGGAGGACAGCCTGAGACTACATAATAAATTCCGGGTCAGCCTAGACTAGAGCAAGATGATACCTCAAGAAAAAAAAAAAAAGGAAAGGGCTAGAGAGATTGCTTAGTGGTTAAGGCACTTGCCTGTGAAGCCTAAGGGCCCAGGTTCAATTCCCCATGTAAGCCAGATGCACATGTGGCCAAATGCACATGATGGGGCATGTGTCTAGAGGAGTTCATTTACAGTGGCTAGAGGTCCTGGCATGCCCATTCTCCCTTCCTCTTTCATCCTCTAAGTTAATTAATTAACTAATTAAAATATTTAAAATAAAACAAAATTAGTATTTTCAAAAGTAGCATTTAATTGACTCACTAAAAAAGTAAAACAGTACTATAATAACAGAATACTTGTTCATTTATCCAAATAAATGTTCAGATTAAAAAAAAAAAAACAGAAGGCAGCTAGCTTTCAAAAAATGATTTGAACACTGTTGCTCAGCATGGAGAACTGACACTGTGACTGTGGCACAGGGCTGTTACCAGGTGAGGGCACATGACTCACGCCCCGCTCTCAGAAAGAGCTGCAGTCTGCACAACACTCATCAGCTGCTATTTTCTAAACGCTATATGTTCTCCAAGTAGTGAGCATTTTTATTATATTCACAATAAAAAATGGCCCAATTTGTAATTAAATCCTGGACATGATGAAGTGAGACATTTCAGCCTTGGGAATTCCCAGGAACGATCCAAGATTCTGCACTAAGCAGAGGCAAAAATCAGGACTTTATTCCCATTAGGGTCCTGGGAATAAAAAACTGACACAGTAGTAATAACTGTGCTCATTCTGGACTGCCACTCCTTTTATACTTGACAATGATAAACTTACACCTTCATTTTTTGTTTTGTACATGGGTTATAAAGAGACATGATCAAACAATTTCTGTTGTGGCATTTTTGCAATGTACAATTCATTGTATTTTTGGAAATGAAAGCCACTTTAGAATAATTTTGCATTATTTTATTTAGAAACATTAGGCCCCATCTAGCTATAGCTATTGGCAGTTAAATTTTATTTTCAATAATAACGAAGTGAAATAGATTCCATTTTGTTTCAAGGAAAAGGTGATAAATATTTAAGCCAAAATGTATGCTGTTTCAGGGATGAAGAGATTAGTGGTTAAGGCACTTGCCTGTGAAGCCTAAGGACCCAGGTTTGATTCCCAAGGATGTATGTAAGCCAGATGCACAAGGTCACGCATGCTTTTGGAATTCTTTTGCAGTGGCTAGAGGCCCTGGTGTACCCATTCTCTCTGTCTGTCTCCCTTCTCTGTATCTATCTCTCTGTTTTCAAATAAATAAGTAAATATAAAAAAGAACTATCTTAAAAATTTTGCTGTTTCTGGTAGAGTAAGATATAAATACTGCCATAAATTTTATGTTTTGGTTAAAGACTACTGTTAAAGTAGTTTTAGATTCACAAGAAAATTAAGAGGAATGTATAGTGATTACCCGTATCTCTTCTATGTTCACACAGCCTCCTCCATCATCAGATTCCCCTGTCAAAAATTATCCCAAGTTCATAGATTATGTAGGATTCATTCTTGGTGCTTTATTTCTCTAAGTTTGAACAAGTTTACAATGACAGGCTCTTTTAAAAATTTTTTTCAGATTCTCAGCTTTTTAGTTTTTCAAACCAAAACATCCACCTGCTATCTCATTATTTCAATATGAAATGACATTTAGTATATCCACATCCACCCACCAAAGTACAAGACATACTTTCAATGACAAGCTTTTAATGGCTCATAGCTACAATTAGACTAAGGAACAGAAGGTTTTCACTTCTTAGCATAGCATAGCTGGAATCACACAGACATAGCCTTTTCAGACTATCTTCTTTCTCTTAGTAAGAGGTGCTTCTTTCCTCTACGGCTTATTTAACTTTATTTATTTATTTATTTATTCATTTATTTATTTATTTATAGCTTGAGAGCTCATTTCTTAGCAATAGCTATCTTCCATTAACTCAATATACCACAGGTTATTTATCCATTCACCTACTGAAGAATTGTTTGAACAATTTTAGGGATATTTTTCTCCATGAGTTAAAGTAACATAATTTGTGTGGTTCTGGTTTTAGTCTTTTCTTTGTATATGTCTCATCAAGAAAAACTACTTGATAATATAATATTTGGGGGGCTGGATAGATGGCTTAGTGGTTAAGTGCTTGCCTGTGAAGCCTAAGGACCCTGGTTCGAGGCTTGATTCCCCAGGACCCACATAAGCCAGATGCACAAGGGGCCACACACATCTGGAGTTCATTTGCAGTGGCTGGATGCCCTGGCCTGCTCATTCTCTCTCTCTCTGTCTGTTGCTCTCAAATAAATAAATTAATTAATTAAAAAAAACAATTTTATAAAAAAATAATAATTTTTAATATTTTAATTTTATTTATTTACTTATTAGAGACAGAGAGAGGGAGACAGAGCGAGAGACAGAGAATGAGAATGGGCATGCCAGGGCCTCTAGCCAGTGCAAACAAACTCCAGATACATGCTCCACCATGTGCATCTATCTGGCTTACATGGGACCTGGAGAATTGAACCGGGATCCTTAGGCTTCGCAGGCATGCACCTTAACCACTAAGCCATCTCCCCAGCCCTAATATAATTATGTTATATGTAAATATACATGTCTTTTAATACCTAAAATTTCCCAAAATTTATAAGTTCTAATTTTGTATTGAAAAACCCAACTTGGCACTTCCACAATATATGGTGCCTCTGTTTAGTGATGTAAAATAGTCAAATGTAAAATAATAACATTCACAAACCTGAATTTCTATAGCAAGCACAACGGGAAGTGCCAGGAAGTATAGGGGCACACCTGCATCACTGCAGGTAGTTGGCCAGTGGCAACAGAGGCATGTGTCTATAGCAGCCAATAGACACAAACTGGGTCTTGCACCTATACGACACCCTCAGAAGACTCCAAAATACTTCACAGGGGAAGCTTGCCAGGTACTAGGTCTTGAATTACCATATTGATTTGTTCTGGGGACAAGGGATTCAGGGCCATGTCCAGGCAACAGTATTTGGGTATACATTCTAATATAATCTAATTTATTTGCATCAGCTACTGAGCTCTGGGACAGCAGCACAGCATTAATGAAGCTTATCATGCTCTCACTGGGATGAAAGACTCTAATCTGCCATGGAGATCACTTTGAGAAGAAAAGCCAGAAAATGAAAGACGGGATGATAAGGACAAAGACAGCCAGAAACTGAGTTGCCCCACATCCCTGATCATAAACTCCCCACACATTTTGAATATGAATTACTTTTTTCCATCAGAACTGTAAGCTCACCAGGAATGGTGCATGTCTGTAGTGTCAGTATTGGAAGACAGCAAGTTTGAGACCAGCCTATACTACATGGCAAGACCCTGCTTCTAGAAAGAAAACAAAACAAAACAAAGTAACAAAATATTAAGCTCAATTGTGAGGTAATGTGATCTTGTATCAGGGGCAGATTCAAGGAGAAAAGTTAGTAGGAAGAAAAATGTGGCTTTAAAATCATGCCTGGAAATTATTCTAAGTTTATAAACATGGAATCACCCCAGATGATGCTGAGGGCAGTGGAAGTAAGCTGTCAGAAACACAGGCTTTAAGACTCTTAAAGGTCTTCACTCTCTGAACTCCCATCCCAACATCCTCTCCCAATTACTGTGTAGCACAATGAGCAGGTTCCTTCAGATGAAGGGCACACAGGTTCCATTTGGAACAGTATTACATGTGCTGCCAAACTCACACATAGCACAGTGATTTCACTTCAGAGAAAATCAGTACTCATTTGTGGAAGCAAACTAAGAGACGAAGTGGTATCATTGGCTTTTAGACTGGTTTCAACTCTCAATCAAGTTTTTCTCAACAATTTCTAGAATATTTTTGCTTATCACAGTTTGCCAATATTATTCTACTACACATATACAAAACAAGACTACACACTATTATTTTCCTATTTTTATTGTCTGCCCCCAAAAGCATATGTATTAGCTTAACATTAAGAAGGATCCTATGGGAAAATGCCTTGATTTTGCCATTTTCCATTACCATTTCTATTCTCATTCAACTCAGTAACTAATTTTTCAGATTCTGGATTTTCCAGTAAAATAAGTTGACTGTTTCACATATACATATAACTATGAACACACACATGCACAAATGCACATAGTCAGAATTATTTCTTAGACATAAAAATTAGGATCATGTAAAATTTAAGCACACAGATATTTTTGTAAAATTTAAAAAAATGAGTATCACTCTGAATTTGGGAAAATGGAGAAAATTGTTTAAACAATGGAAAAAGTTTATAGCTCCCTATAGGCTACAATATTATAGTAATATTTTTTATAATTCAAACAAATACATAATTGCTTGACAGGAGGGAAGTGTTACATTCACCAAAACAAATAAACAAACAAACGAAAATTAGCAGCAATCAGCATGGTTAGATGTTCTCTTTTATATTCAAGGTAAATTAATTTTGTTACTGACATGTCATTATGCTGTCATATTTCCACTCTTATCACTTATTCTCAAACATATCCATTTTCCCTCCTTAATGTGTCATTTCTGAGATAATTGAACTTTACAGCTTTTATCTCAGGCTTCTATTACTTAAAATCTCTGTGTGCATTATGACAAGGAGAGGACAAAGGCAGAGATAGGCCTTATTTAGCTCTCATGGTTTATGATCACATTGAAGCTCACAGCTGATTATAGCTTCCTAACCCCTCTTTTCCTACTCATTACCCTCTTTATTTTATACCTGTATTTCCAGCTATTAGACCATCTTTATTTAGGAGGCACAAAAGGAAAACACCAAGAAAGATTTGAGAGAACATCTATTTTTGTTTTGATGTTTCAATCTAATGCAGGTTTGAAAATGCTGAACTGTCTAAGGTATACTAAATATTCATTAGGCCATTTAGCTTTTACTAAGTTCTAAATGAAAATGACCCAGCAAAATCAAATTGAAATTTCATAGAGTACTTTTCATGTATGGCTCTAAAACATACATTAAACAAAATGCATTCATTTGAATGCAAGTCTCTGTCTTTCTCTAGAATATATACACACCCTAGGGCCTATTATGCTTTCAGTTCAATGCCTCAGAAATGTGTGTGGTGTGGATCAAATAAATAGTTCAACAGCTTTCATAAGCAAACAATCTTATGGTCCTGTATATCTACAAACCTCATGTGCTATTTCTTTATGCTTCCCCACTTACAAAGGTTAATGCAAATTTCATTTGAACTCAAGCAAAATATTCTGCATTATTTTCTACACAGACAAATCTGTTTAGAAAGAGCCCATCAGAATTTATCCATGTGAATCCAACAGCCTTTTATGGGCTTGTAGAAGCATGGCAAAATGTGCTTACTTTTAGAAATCAGACTTGCCCTGCCAGCCCAGGAATCATAGAAAGGATAGCAGCAGGAAGGTACTTTAGAAATTACATAGTCTCCCATCTCCCCTGCATAAAACTGTAGAACTTAGTGTACATTCAAGAAAGACCCTTGCCATTTCAAAATGGGTTTGTTTTTAATTTTTTAATTGACAACTTCTATATTTACAGACAATAAACTATATTTCCCTCCCCTCTGCACTTTCTCCTTCACAACTCCACTCTCCATCACATCCCCTCCTTCTCTCCATTATTCTCTCTTTTATTTTGATTTCATCTTTTTCTACTATTGTGAGGGTCTTGCGAAGGTATTGCTAGGCACTGGGAGGTCATGGATATCAACACCAATTTCTGTCGGGTCAGTTGCATTGTGAGGAGTGTACCCTTCCTTTGGCTCTTACATTCTTTCTGCCACCTCTTTTGCAAAGGACCCTGAGCCTTGGAGAGTGTGACAGAGATGTTTCAGTACCAGGCACTCCTCCATCACTTCTTCTCAGCACTATGTTGCCTTTTGGGTCATCCCAGTGGTAATCGCCATATGAAAAGAGAAGCTTCTCTAACCAGAAGTGAGAGTAGCATTAACATATGAATATGTACATTAACTGTAGTGCTTACAGGGCAGTTTGCTGAGCATAATATGTTTATTTATCCAGACAAGATCAGGCTTTATACCACTAAGGCTCATGACCTTCCCTGCCATAGACTTTTGATTAAGTCTTCAGTACTAGGCATGTATCCCCTCCCATAGGGTGGGTCTCCAGTCCAATTAGGAATTAGAGAGCAGTTGGTTTCCTTCAGAGAAGACATGCCACTATTTCACCCGTTTGGTCATTTGGCCTGTCTGCCAAACTTGAGGCTTCCAGTATCCACTGCTTTCACAGCTGATGACTTCTGTCTCCCATAGGGCCTGGACAAATGTTGGTCATTTTCCCCCAGTTGCTCATGTACCACCTTCTGGCACTAGATGAGCTAACTGCCTGGGGACTGACTCTCTTCCAGATTCCAGGCAGGTCACTCCATGTTCTCTACCAACAGCATATGGTGACTTCAGCAGCAGGGTCTTACCATTTACCTTTAGTGGGTCATCAAGTACTCTGACAGAAATCTGACTTCTTTTGGGAAACCTTGTATGTCTGGCTGATCAACAGCTCATTCTGCTGTGGGTCAGGTGACACGTGGGGGGGGGTGCATGGAGGTCCGCTGTGGTTGGAAAACATGTGGGGGTTAGTGATAGCCTGCTGCCCTGGGTCTGCACACAGAGGAGTGGTGGTGTGTGGAGGTTCTCAGTGGTGGCGGGGGTGGGGGGGGGGCATGGACACTAGCCTGATATCCTGGGTCAGTGCATGGGGGTGGGTGGGCAGCAGTGAGTGGGACAGGCATTCAGGTGTGGAGTTCTGAGGTGGCTGGAGCACCTAGGGCGGGGACGCGGGGTGCTAGCCTGGGCTGCACACAGTGGGTGGGGGTTTGGTGGCGAGTGGGATGGCGTTTGTGTGTGGCAGGAACACGTAGGGTGCTGCGCAGGGCAACGCTAGCCTGCTGGCCTGGGTCCGCGCATGGGCATGGCGGGAGGCAGTGGTGAGTGGAATGGCGTTAACATGTGGAGCTATGCTAGCCTGCTGGCCTGGGTCAATTTAGCCTGTAGTTAGTGCAGGAATAACTAGGATGGCTGCTTTAGGGGGTTGGGGGTCTGGTGGGCTACATGAGACCATGGGAATCAACGGATTCCCTACTTTGTTCCTTCCGCGCCCTCCCACTGGAGGTCTACTAGGATCTGCAGACCCCTAAAAACCCCAATGAACTCTAAAGGTCTTGCCTTTCCTTCCCTGGGATGTGAGGCAGATGCCATCTTGACTGGAAATTCCATTTGTTTTCTTATAATTGTTGTTTTCTGTCCATTTCTTTATATATGTGTGTGTGCGTGTGTGTGTGACTGTGTGTGTCTTCTTTCTTTCACCTCTTTTTGTCAATATAAATTTTTAAATATTTTAACTTAGAACAGTGTTAAGTTTAGAAAAATAATGTAAAAATATTACAGAGTTCCCATATATATCATACCGTTTCCCCTACAATTAACATCTATTAGCACAGTACTGATGAACCAAAATTGATATATTAATATTAATTAAATTTCACACTTAGTTCATATTCTCTTAGTTTTTAGTCAATTTCCATTCATTTTTTTGAAGTCAGGTAAGGTTTTATTAGTATTAAGGCAAGATATCTATGAATATTTTCTATGGTTATCCTTAGTAAATATGATTTTTTATTAGATGTGGACATATATAATATGTAAACAACACTTGTTGGTATCATCCTTTCCCTCCTCCTTGCCCCTTTTCTGAAGGGGCCTTCCTTATTTGGGATGCAGGTCAACCCCATGGGGATTATGGGGGCGGCAGTCAGTTATGGTGGAGAGGCAATGTCTCTCTGCAAAATGTCCCAACTTGTGACTCTAACAATCTTTCTGCCCCCTCTCCCGCAAAATTCCCTGAGCCATGCTAGGTGCATTTTATCAATTTCCATTCTTTTTAAAAAATATTTTAGCTATTTATTTATGTATTTATTGTTTATTTATATGTGTGTGAGAGAGAGAATGGGTGCACCAGGGCTTCCAGCCACTGCAAAGGAACTCCAGACTCATACGCCTCCTTGTGCATCTGGCTTACATGGTTCCTGGAGAATCAAACTGGGATCCTTTGGCTTTGCATGCTCAGCATGCCATCTACAATATTATAGTGCTTTTCCTCATCTTTTTTTTTTTTTTTTTTTTTTGCTTTGCTGTAACATTTTCTCTAACTTTCCTTATTTTGAATATCCTTGACTTACTGGAGCAATGGATCAGATACTCCATAGCCTATTACCCATTTATTTGTACCCATAACTAGAACAAGATAATATCTTGTGCAAGAAAGACCACAGATGTGAAGTGTCAGTCTTACCAGATAAGATCAAGGTATAGACTAGCAATATGATTTATCATTATTGATATAAGCCTTGCTTACTTGGATGAATCAACCTTTCTCAAGTTTCTCCAATGTAAAATTACTTTCTCCTAGCCTCCTTTCCATCCTGTACTCTTTCTAGGAAATCTACCAGGTGCTGAAGGAGTTGAGAGCCTAGATCCTTATCCTTCTGCATGGAAAATCCACATCAATTATTTAGACGTTATTTGCTTATTCAAACATTTGTTTATATCTCTAGGACTCGTGAATATTTATTTTCCACCCTGAATCATAATCCAATACTACATTATTTTGTTGTTTAAATTGTTCAACTTTTGGATATCAAGAGTTCTGTCACATGGCTTGTATTTGACATTTTCTCATCATTATGAATATTCCCTCCTCTCTTTTCCTCTCCTCTCTTATCTTCTCTTTTCCTCTCCTATGCTTTCTTTCCAAGTATTATTTTTTACTCTCAAGTCCTACACAATGCTCCAGGCTCATGTACAATCCTTGTTCAAATATTAGAATCATCCATTTCTTTAAGAAGCTCTGGCTGACTTTATTGGATGCTAATATAATAGATACCACTGTCTGAGGCGGAGGGGGTAATTGTGCTCATGTCTCCTTAGATGGCATCGCTTTGCTTCCAGCTCCTCTCAGTTGACACAGAAAAAACAAAAATGTGTGTGTGTATGTATGTTACTAACTCACATCTATATATATAGAGAGAGAGGGAGGGAGGATATTTCCATGTGTAATACTTCTATATATAACTATCTATATTACTTATATAAATGTGAGTTCATAATACTCTCTCCAACTCTAACCCATTCCCATATGGAAGATTTTGGCCTCTTTTGAACTTGTTAAGTGTAATCTCCTACTACAAAGGTGAGATACCTGGCTCTCACCATCCATCCATCCATCCATCCATCCATCCATCCATCCATCAGTCATTTACTTAATTGTTCAGTTCTTCTAAGCATGTAACATAATACCACAATTATTTAGCTGTATTCTCCCCACCAAAACAAATTTATCAACTAGGTTATGGTGTTCATGTACAAATTCTTTTGCCTTTTGTTTTATAGACTCATTCCCAAAGTTACTTAGCTCAGCAACATTTTACTTCCCATTACAGTTCTTTTAAATATTATAATCAAGGTGTATTATTTTGTAGTAGTCTACATTCTTTATGGGATCCCACAACCTCCTGAATGATTTTCCTAAGTTCCTATACCTTAAAGGTTTGAGAATTTACCATTACACTACTATTCATAATACTTTTATTACCCCATGTTTTGTCTATTCAACACTCCCAACTCTTGAGAATGACTAACCTTTAAGAGTCTCTATAGTCTGGCATTTTCCAGGATACACTCATGTAGCTTATAACCTTTTTATATGGATTCCTTTCATTTAGCCATGTGTATTCATCTGTATCTTTCCATGTTAAAAGCTCACTTCAGTGGCAAGAAGCCCTGTCATACCTGTTCTCTTTCCTTATCTTTGTCTTCTCTCTCCATCTCTCCTTTCCTCACATTTTTTTTTAAAGAAGCTTATTTCAAGCTGGGCATGGTGGCACATACTTTTAATCCCAGCACTAGGGAGGCAGAGGCAGGTGGATCACCGTGAGTTTGAGGCCACCGTGTGACTACATAGTGAATTCCAGGTCAGCTGGGCTAGAGTGAGACCCCAACCTCAATAAACCAAAAAAAAAAAAAAAAAAAAAAAAAAGCTTATTTGTTTTTATCATGGAATAATGACAGATTGGATTAACTCAGTTTATATATTATTTATATGACTGAAGGACATTTAGCTTTTTTCTAGTTTTTTGGTGATAACAAACAAAGCTGCTGGAGTCATTATGTGCAGGTTTTCATGGGAGGTAAGTTTCTGATCAATTGGAAAAATAGTAGAAAAGTATAATTACTGAGTAAGTAATTATTGTAGGCCTACTTAGCTATGGGACAACATTAGAAAACCATCTCCCAAGCTGTGCAAACCATTCTATATTGCCACCAGTAAAAAAAAAAGAGAGAGAGAGAGAGAGAGAGAGAATTACTATTGCTTATGCTTTGACAGCAATTGGTCTTTCCAGGGTAGAAGGCTTTGTGGTTATTGATTATTTGCTATTTTATTGAGTAGAAATATCCTCTTAAAGGACATGTTTTGCAAATATTTTCTCTCAGGCTATGGTTTGTCTTTTCATTTTATTGACAATGCCCTTTGTAGAATGGAGTTTTAAATTTTAATAATTTACCTTATCAGTGTTTTATTTCATAGTCCATGCAATTGGTGTTATATTTAAACACATACTACCAATCCCAAGGTCAATTAGGTTTTCCCTTATGATTTCTTCAAGAAGTTTTATAGTTTTACATTTAGGTGTATGACACATTTCTTATTTACTTTATGAAAGGTATAAAGTCTACAATGTTAACTTACTTACATGCATATACAATTGTTCCAACACCATTTGGTGAACATTTTATCATTTCTCTGCTAAATTACTCTGGTAGACAGTAATGACCCTACCCAAGAATTTTACCTCCTAACTCTTAGGACCCATAGAAAATACAGGGCAAAGCATAACTAAAGTTGTAGAAAATTTAAGATTGCAAACCAACTACTCTTGGGATGGGGACATTATGTTAGACTATCCAGGTGTCCTAAATCTAATAATACTTTTACATTTGCTTGAAACACTGTTTTCCAACCTTTCACCCTAAGATAGTGTACATCCTTTGTAGAAAGGTGGGTTTCTTGGAGGCAACAAACTGAAGGATCTTGCTTTTTAACCCAGTCTGAAAACTTATGTCTTTTGGTTGGGGCATTGAGGCCATTGATATTAAGAGATATTATTGAAAGATGTGTATTCATTTTTGCCATTTTTTGTGTAGTTCTTCTGGTTTTACCTTTGCTCTCTTGTGTTAACTGGTATTTGAGTATTGTTTGTTTTTTCCTGGTTCCTTATATGTGTGATTTTCTTTTTCTTCAGCATGGAGGATTCTTTCAAGTATTTTCTGTGGAGCTGGTTTTGTCTTCAAATACTCCTTTAGCTTGCTTTTGTCATGGAATGTCCTTATTTCTCTGTCTATTTGAATGGATAGCTTTGCAGGATAAAGTAACCTTGGTTGACAGTTGTTATCTTTCAAAACTTGGAATACATCACTTTACGCCCTTTTGGCTTTTAAAGTTTGTGTTGAGTAATCTGCTGTAATCCTGATAGGCTTGCCTTTGTAGGTAACTTGATTTTTCTCTCTGACTGCTTTCAATATTTTTTCTTTGGTCTCTGTGTTTGGTAGTTTGATTATAATATGGCGAGGAGAGGTTCTTTCCAGGTTTTGTCTGGTTGGTGTTCTAAAGGATTCTTGTATCTGCACTGGCACCTCTTTCCCAATTTGGGGGAAGTTTTTTTCTATGATGTTGTTGAAGATGCCTACTATGCCTTTGGAGTGAAATTCTTCTCCTTCTACTATGCTCTGAATTCTTATGTTTGATCTTTTCATAGTGTCCTGAATCTCTTGAAATTCCCATTCATACTTTTCTATTAGTTTGTCTTTCTCTTTGTTGGACTGTATTAGATCTGTCACCTGGTCTTCTAGTTTAGATATTCTGACCTCTCTTTCATCCATTCTACTGGTGAGATTTTCTACAGAGTTTTTTATTTCATTAACTGTGTTCTTTATTTCTAGTAATTCTAACTGGTTTTCTTTATTATTTCTACTTCCTTATTTATGTCTAGTATTGACCTCTTTATTTCATTAAGTTGGCGTCCTGTGTCTTCTTTGCTTCCTTTGATTTCTTCTTTGAGTTCTTTGAACATATTTATAATCATTCTTTTGAAATCTTTCTCAGGCATTTCCTCTAACTCATTCTCATTGGAGGTCATTTTTGATGCATTAATACTTTTTGGTGGATTTATATTGTCTTGATTTTTGGTGTTTCTTGTGTTATAATGTATATATTTTTGCATCCTGGATTATTTAATGATTGCATTTTCTAGTTAGCTGCGTATTATGAGATGTACCAATCAATCCGATCTTTAGGGTAGGAGCTTAAGGTGCTAGGAGTGACTCTCAAGACTCTCAGAGTAACTACAAAAGTGACTCTAGGTGTTAGGTTTGCCTGATATGAGAGTATTCAAGTAGACTGAGTGGAACCAAATATAGATAGCTTCTAAAATTTAACTAAACAATGTACACTTTCAATGAAAAACAGCACAGAGTATTTATCCAAGAGTAGGTACTATGACAACCAGATCCTCTGTCTGTCCCTTAGGCTGTGTGGTGCCTCACTCACTCCCTTAATCCTGACAACAAGGAGGTTAAGATTTCTGGTCTGTAGGGGGTTCCAAGTCAGCTTGTGACCAGGTGAGACCCTTCCCTAATGAATGACAGAATAGGAAACAAAGCCAGTATAAATCAAGAAGCAACAAATAACAAGCCCAAAATATAGCTTATTTAAGAATGGCAAATCTGACCATCCATCAGATTTAACATATAATTTATCTTGATATGGAAGGTACAATTAGCACTTCTGGTTCAGGCCTATATACCAGGTTTATTAGGCAGGTACTGACCTGGTGTAATCCCAGTTACCTTTTGGGATGATTTTGGTCTCAGTTAGCTGCGCTCCTGCTTGGGTCCCTCTTTGGTGCACTGTGGGTTCAAGTAGGCGTGGCCGGGTCCCTGGACTGCTGCTCTGTTCACTGGAGCTGGGCACTGGCAGTGGGGGAGGGGAGGCTGCAGATGCTGCTCTAGTTGTTCACTGCCGTTCTCCCTTCACGTTTCTTGAGTTTGCAGAGAGCTCTGGTGTGAGTGGAAAATCCCCTCACCTGGCTTTTTCTGCGGCTCAAGCCGAGCCTGGTGGCTGGCTGGCGCTCCACCGCTGCCGTGTTCCAGCGTACCGAGCCACTTCTGCTGGCCCGTGTGGGCTCTGGATGCTCTGGATCTCTCCTACTTCTCCACTGGCATTTCAATTTCCTATACACCTCACTTTTTAGTAAAAGTGTGTATTTTGCTGGGGATTTTTTTTTTGGCTTTTCCCCCCTAGGCTGCTTTGGCGTGGTACCTATGCCGCCATCTTAACCGGAATTCTCCCATAATACTTTTACAAAGTAAAAGAGAGAGGTGCAGTCAAATGCATAAAAAAGATATGTGATGTTGGAGGCAGCATCAGGGTGACATATTATGAAACTCAATAGGCTGTTGTTGGCTTAGAAATGGAAAGGAGCCACCAGTCAAGGATGTGTTGTCTCTAGATGCTGAAACAGTTGAAAAGACATGACTGTAGACCCTCCTGTAGGGGACACAACCCTATAGACACCTTGATTCAGCCCAGTGAGACACATCAAACATGTAAACTCCAGAACTGTAAGATAATAAACTTATTTGTGTAAACCACTAATTTTGACAGCTATAGTAAACCTATACAAATTGGTTGTGTTCCCTTGTCAGAGGTGAATTGATGATGCTATATATTGATATTTCCACAGGCATATTTCTGGACTCTCTATTCTTGTTTTTTGTTGCTGTTGTCTATTTTCTCTTTTTTCTTCTCTCTCTCTCTTTTATGTTGCTTTCTTTGGGGGAGGGAGGAAGTATCTTCTAAGAACAGAACCCTAGACCATTTGAATGCTATGCTGTGCTAGGTAAGTGGTCCACCACTAGATTACATCATCCTCAGCCCTGGACCCTCCAACCTATTCAATAGTTCTTTGAATGTCATCATTAATACCATGCAGACTTTAATGCAAGTATTGAAATTGGATCCTGTTCTCTGTGCTGGCTCTTTAAGGTCTTGTGCTTTTCCTTATACATTGTGTAGAAAGGTTGTTAAATCTGTGAAACAGTTTACTGAGAGTTTTAGTTAGAAGTGTGTTTGATCATTGCTTCTCATCCTTTTGCTTCTCATCCTTTTGGCTAAGGACTGTGGGTTTTTTATTTGTTTGTTTGTTTTATGAGTGTTTTTCAGGTAAAGTCTCGATCTAGCCACACTGACCTGGAGCTCAGTCTATAGTCCCAGTCTAGCTTTCAACTCACAGTGATCTTCCTATCTCTGCCTCCTAAATCCTGGGATTAAAGGCATGTGCCACCACACCCAGTGAGTGTGTTTTATCTATAGATGAAATTTGAAAAACAATGTTGACTGTTATCATCCTATAATATAGAATGGAGAAACATTGTTAATTGAGTGAAGAAGCAGCCTACAGAATGGGAAAAAGTCTTTGCCAGCTATACAACTGACAGAAGGTTAATATCAAGACTGTATCAAAAACTCAGAAAATGGGAGAGATGGAATCTCAAATTAGTTTTAATTTGTATGAAATTTTAAAACGTTAATTAGCCATTTGTATTTCTTTTGAAAACCCTGTGTTCGGTTGCTTAGTCCATTTATATTATTTTTTTGTATTTAGGTGGTTTGCTTCACAATAAAGGCATAAGTAAGGAGTTTCTGAATAGGACTCCAGTACCTTAGAAAATAAAGCCAACAATCAACAAATAGGACCTCATGAAATTAAAAATTCCTTGTACAGCAAAGAAAATTGTCTTTGGCCCATTTGGAAGTAGATTCTTATGCAAGGAAAGAGACAAAGACCTAGTTTCATTCTTTCACATGCAGATACCCAGGTTTCCCTACACTGTTTGTTAGAGGCTGTCTTTTCTTCAATGTGTATGTTTGGCATCTTTGTCAAAACTTAAGTGGCTGTAGTTGTATGAGTTTGTATCTGGGTTTACATTGAAATTCCATGTCTGTTTTTGTTACTATGGCTCTATAGTAAAATTTTCTCTACTCTTCTGTAGTATACAACTTGAAGTCCTAACTAGTGCAATAAGAAAATAGAAGAAAATAAAAGAGATACAAATAAGAAAGGAAGAACCAGGGGCTGGAGAGATGGCTTAGCAAGGCGCTTGCCTGCAAAGCCAAAGGACCCACGTTGGACTCTCCAGATATCATGTTAGCTAGACACACATAGGTGAGGCAAGCACAAGGTTGCATATGCCCACTAGGTGGCACAAGCATCTGGAGTTTGATTGCAGTGGCTGAGGCCCTAGTGCACCAATTCTCTCTCTGTGTCGCTCTCTTGCTCTCTCTAAAATAAATATATAAATAAATAAGTAAATAAAAAGTTTAATAAAGGAAGAAACGAAAGTATCCTTACTTGAAGATAGGCTTCTGTAAATAAAAGACCCTAAAATCTCTACCAGAAAACACTTAGAGCTGATAAACACAACATGACAGGATACAAAATTAACATACAAAAATTATAGCCTTCCTAAATACCAATAATAAACAGGCTGAGGAATCAGGGAAACAATCTCATTCACAATTGCCTCAAAGTAAATAAATATCTTGAAATAAACCTAACCAAGAAAGTGAAAGAACTATACAATGTTATCTTTAAAACAGTCAAGAAAGAAATTGAAGAAGACAGTGGAGGATGAAAAGACTTTCCTCCCCTTTTGGGGGGGTTCTATTATATATTTTTTCTTTTTATTCATTTATCATCATATTTTTCTTACTATGTTGCCTCAAAATCACTATTTAGCTCAGGCTATACTCAAACTAATTATTCTCTTTCTTTTACCTCTTTTTAATTTTTTAAATAAAGTATTTTTATTTATTGCAAGAGGAGAGAGAGTGAGTGCACCTCTTACTACTGTGAACAAACTCCAGATGCATGCACCACTTTGTGCATCTGTGCCTTAGTTTCTTGAACACTGGGATTCTATGTATGTAGTACCATGCTATCTTATAAATCATTTATTTATGTTAAAAATCCAATTATTATTTATGTATATAGAAACACATTTAATTTTGTTTCTTACACTTATATCCTGTGATCTGGCTCTTTGTGCTTATTATATTGACCAGTGTGTTTTGATTTGGAGCTGTTTTTTCCTCTTTGTGTGTGTGTGTGCACATGTGCCAGAGGATACGCTTGGGTATAATTCATCAGATACCATCTTCTTTTTCTCTCCTTAGCTCACTAAGTAGGATAGACCTGCCAGCAAGCTCGATGGATCCCACCTGTCTTTGCTTTGCCAGTGTCGATGTGTCACTACTCTGGCTTTTTATAAACAAGGGTTCTGGGGTGGAACCCAGGTCCTCATGCTTATTAAGCAAGCACTTTATTAACTGATCTATCTCCCCAGCCCACTTTTTTCTTTTCATTTTAGTCAAATTTTGGGATTTTGTATGCAGGCAATAATGTTATCTTGAAATAAAGACTTTCTTTCTTCCTTTCTTTCTTTCTTTCTTTCTTTCTTTCTTTCTTTCTTTCTTTCGGTCAAGGCCTCACTTTAACCCAGGCTGATCTACCACTCATTCTGTAGCCCAGGTTGGCCTCAAGCTCAGAGTGAGCCTCCTGAGGGCTGGAATTAAAGGTATGCACCACCATGCCCACCATTATTGTATTTCTTTTTTCCAAACCTTTACCTCTTTATTTCCTTTCCTTACATAAGTTAACTAGCTTCATCTAATTCTGGTACATAATTGGAAGGAAGTGGTTGGATAGGACATGCCCTTTCTTTAATTCTATTATTTGAGATAAGGCATAATTTATTACCATATAGAACTTGTATGACATTTGGTGTATAAAATTTGCTATAGAACATTTTGAAAACATTTTTTCATCAAGCTGGAATAGTTCTCCTTTATTCCTACCTTGCTGAGAAATCTTATTATATATGGATCTTCTGTTTAATGCTTTAGTAAAAGTAGACGTTATTATATTATTTTTCTGTTGCTAATCTGTTGATATTGGATGGGGAGATGGCTTAGTAGTTAAGGCACTTGCCAGCAAAACCAAAGGACCAAGGTTCGATTCCCCAGGACCCACATAAGCCACAAGATGGTGCACACATCTGAGGTAACTTTGCAGTGGCTTGAGGCCCTGGCATACCCATTCTCCCTCTCTCCCTCTCTCTCTCTCTCTCTCTCTCTCTCTCTCTCTCTCTCTCTCTTAAGTAAAATAAATCTGTTGATATTGTGAAAAGCATTTTTAATTTAAAAAAATGATAGTCTTTCACACGTAGTATAACTCCCACTGAGTTATAATGTAGAATTCCTTTTATACATTGATAAAACTAATTAGTTAATATTTAGCTTAAAGTTTTTACATCTATGTCCATGAAACATAGTGGTCTTCAATCTTCCTTTCTTGAAATGTCTTTGTCTGGGACTAGGCTCATTCTGGTCCCATACAATAAGTTTCAAAATACTTTATTTCTATTCTGGAAGAGAGTATGGAGAATTGGCATTGTACTATCCTTGAATGTTTGGTTCATGGAATAATATCAAATCCATGAGCACAGAATTGATTGCACTATTCTACTATCATTTTTATACTCATGCCATCCATAGTAATGGCCCCTCTTTGGTCTAGCATTTGTGTCATGTCTCTCTTTCTTTAATCTGGTTTTAGAAGTTTACAAATCTACTGATCTTTTCAAAGAACTAACTTATTTCATTGGTTTTCTCTGTGGTTTTCTTCTTTTGGATTTCATGTATTTCTGTTTTAATTGTGACTGTTATGTTTATCTGCTAGCCCTAGGCTCACATTGCTCTTCTTTTCCAACCTAGTCAATGGCTGGTTTTTAAATGCTAATACTTTTATTATTTATTTGAATCATTTGGTAAATTTAAGTTAATTATGGTTGATTTTTTAAATCTAGGCATAATCATATTTTGTCCATTCTATATGACTTTCTATGAATTTTTTCTCCCTCTTTTGGACATTTTTAGATTTTTTTTCTCATTTCATTTCTTCCTTTCTAGTTTAAATCAAAAATTTTTAAGTGCTTACTGTAAGAAGTTAAGTTTACATAAGTACAAGCTGGAGAGATGGCTTAGCAGTTAAGGTGCTTGCCTGCAAAGCTTACTGACCTGAGTTTAATTTCCCAGTTCCCGTGTGAAGCCACATGTACAAAATGGTGCATGCATCTTGAGTTCGTTTGCAGCAGCTAGAGGCCCTGGCATGCCTATTTTTTCTGTCTATCTCTGCTTGCAAACAAATTGATAAAATTTAAGAAATTACATAAATATAATTCCTATCTATAACATGAAATCTGATGTTATCTTATCCTTCTCCTCAATAATTCAAGCCCTTGGACCTCTACTTCTCTCACAGTAAATGCTATTATTGTTGGGAGTTATATCTCTACCTTTCTCCTTTGTGTATATATTTGTTATGTTATATTTTCCTGGTTGTATTGGTTACTCTTTTTCATTTGAAATTAGTTTTAGTACATTTTTTGTTGTCATTATTGTTTTTCATGTTTTTTGTCTGAATGAACGTTTTTTAGAATTTTACTTAATGAACTTCTGTTGGTGGCAAAATCTGTCAGAATTTTAAAAAAATGTTTATTCATTTGAGAGAGAGGGGAAGAGAGAGAGAGGGAGAGAGAGAATGAATGTGGGTGTGCCAGAGCCTGCAGCCACTGCAAAAAAACTCCGGATGCATGTTCCACCTTGTGTATCTGGCTTATGTGGATCCTGGGAAATCGAATCTTGGTCCTTTGGCTTTTCAGGTAAGTACCTTAACTGCTAAGCCATCTCCTAAACCCTTCTTTCATTCTTGAGTACCACTTTGATCCTTTGAAATGTAGGCTGGAAACTATCCTACTCCCAAAATATGCCTCTGTCTTCCAATTCTTCTGTTGAGGACTCAGATGGTAGCCTAAATAAGAGGTCAAATAAAGCATGACCTACAAAATCTGGATCATCACCTGCTTTTAGAAAAACATTTTATTGGAATACATAATACTTAATATCTTACATATTTTTATAACTACTTTTACTACACTGGCATAATTATTTCTATGAGATCATACCACCTTCAACATATTTCTATATTGTCTCGCACATTTTAATAAGAGCTCATTGACTCTTGATTTATAACACTTCAAATAATGTAATCTGTCTTTTAAGATATCATCTGTGCTATTTTGAGCTTGTAATTTCTTTATGATTTGTGTGGATTTGGTCTTTTTGGTTAATGTTTCTACTTTGTTGGGATTGTTGAAGATATAGATCTTGTTTATACTTGAGTCTGTAAAAATTTTCAAATCTTGCCCCTGGTAGACCACTTCTTTTTTTCCCCCCTTTACAAAAGGTATTACCTTACTCAGTGCTCTATGTCTGTAATATCACTTTGTGTATTTCCCACCCCTTTTCCACTCTCTCCTCCAAATTATTCAGATCTACCTTCCAATTCAACTATTATTCCACTAGTCCACTCTCATGTGCAATAGTACAATCCACTGATGTTGTAAATTAATTATTGTGATTTTTATGTTTGGTTATACTTGGTGTGTAAATTTTTTATAGTTTCTTCTCTTTGGCTCATATGTTCAAGCATTTCTATTCCTTCTTAAATATATTAAACATCACTATTTTTATCAATAATTCTTAATTCATATATAGCAATCTATAATTGTTAACTCATATATTTACATTATTTGCAGTCAGTGTTTCTATTATCTAATGCATAATATCAATCAGAATTCCTAGGTACCTATGATGGAAACATTTTTTTCCAAAGACTATCTGTACTTGTTTCTGTCAAAGATTTAGGAGCTTGACCCACCTAAGACAACCTGAAGCAACAAAATTACCTATTTTAGGATTTTTAAAGAAGCTATCCAATGTAAATTGACCTGTAAGCTTTGAAGGGTGGCATTCATTTAACAGTTTTCAAAGGTAAAATAATTCTTTCCTTTTTTGTTTGACATCAAAGTTTCTGGTAGGCAGATTTATTTCTGCTTTTAAAAATGTGGAATGGGATGGGGATTGTAGGAAAGTAGGACAGTGCTTGTTTCTAATTCACCCTTACTATAGATATAGGAACATTCTAGGATCCTAATTTGAATTAGTTTGCAATTTGCCTTATAGTCACCTCATCTTATCAATGAACTTAAAGAGGTAAAAAGAAAGAATTGTTCTGCATTGTTAGTTGTTTTCAGCAAAAGAATATGTGAGGGTGCTGTTCTTAGTGTTAAAGAAAACGGAAGTTTAACTCACTTTTTTATGTGAACACACTCAAGTCATGAGAAAGTAAGTGATTTGACTGAAATTATACAGCTTTGATTCCTCAGAATTAAGATTCACAGCTCATTTGCAGGACAGTAATTTTCTTAAAATACAGAAAAATCTTAGGGCTGGAGAGATGGCTTAGCAGTTAAAGAGCTTGCCTGCAAAACCAAATGACCCAGGTCCAATTGTTCAGTTCCCACATAAAGCCAGATGCACAAGGTAGAGCACACGTCTGGAGTTCTCTGCAGTGGCTACAGGCCCTGGCGTGCCCATTTTTTTTTCTCTCTCTCTCTCTCACTCCCTATTTCTCTCTCACACTCAAATAAATAAAAATAAAATAAATTTTAAAAATAAATCTATTTTTAAAAGAATATTCTTGAACAGAAAAACTGTGGGAAAGTTTTTTAAGAACTTAGAATTTTGAATTCATAGTAACTGTGATAAATGTAAATATCCATCAATATTTCGTAGTGTAGATTTCCTGTTAAGCAGATTGTCAAATAAGGTGCATTTTAAGCCACAGAAGACTTCATTTGATTAAAAGATTTTAATCAGGTTCAAGGTCATTTCCACTTCCAATAAGTGTACCTTAGGTAAATGTACATCTCACTTGAAATTTTCCCAACTACCCTACTTCCTAAATACCAAGGGAATCGGCAGCTGCTATTCTGGTACTTACACACAAATCTTTGGCATGATCTTTGTTTCTAAATCTTTCCTCTTCCACATGTACTCATTTATCAATTTAAGCAGCTACCTCTGCTCTGTCAGTCTGTTGATAGGTCATGGTTACTTCTTGATTAGAATATTATCAGTTTCATTCTGTTTTCTAGTCTCCAGCATCTATCCGTTTTCAATGCTATATAAGGCTCACATATACAATTAGTCTACACATTTTATCTAGGCATATTTTAATGTAAACACTCAAAGGATGTCTCTGTAATGGTGTTCCTCCAGCACGAGAATATTTCATCATTGAATGGCAGAGAGTAGAGCAGTTTTGGCTTTCTATGGGCCATTTTGATTTTTTTCCTAAGTATAGCTATATACTACTACTTAGACAATTCAAAGTAAAGTATAAGGAAACCCTCACATTTACTATAGGAGCAATATTTTTGCTCTCCAGACCTCTGTAGTGACTCCACTATTCCCAAACAACTATGTACTCATTAATAATTTCCTTTTCCACATTTAAACTTTCAATTTTATAGCCTAAATTTAAAAATAAAACCCTCATTGGTAGATCGAAACATTCTCTTTATTTATTTATTTATTTTGAAACAGGGTACCACATGCATATTTGACCAGATATTTTCCATTTGTGAGAGTCAAGCTCATCACATGTGAAGAAGAATTTGTATTCTGTCTATACAAATATTACAGGTCTATGGTGGCCATATATCTCAAAGCCATGTTGAACAAAACCATTTTGCAAAATACTAATTAAAGTAGTTAAGAAGCATTAACATCATAAGAATCTCTGTTTTGTGCAAGTTTATTTATTTTTTTAATGCAACTCCAATAAAAATTTCACATTTTGAAATAAAATTTTGGAAGTTCATTTTTAACTCTACTTATAACAGTGGAAGTCAAAGAAAAGTTGAGAGGTTTGTGACAAGGCAGAATAAAGTGGGGAATCTTGCTTGTGTACATGAGGTTTATTCTAAAGTTATAGTAATTAAGCCCATATGATACTGTTGCAAGGATAGAGGGCTGGAATAAAATAGAGTTTCCACTCATATTCAGAAACAATATGATTGATGTAGAATGCAGGTCAGTGAAGAAAAAGCCATGGAACTTACTCTATTATTTATTCATGCCTACACAATAATTTTTTTCTTCCTTCTTACAATGTAAAATTTAATTCCTAGCAGGAAAAGGATTTACTCCTTATCTATGTGTCATTGTCCTGTAGGTTTGTTTGGAGAGCAGCCTTTTGGTGGTCAGATTTCTGTTGTCACTCATGGATACAGACTTCCAACGAGAGGCTGTGTCTGCCCTTCTCTTGGCTCAAGTTTCTCCTGATTCTTCTGCATTGAGGAACCAAAGTGATCTTGAAGGGGATTTTGAGGCCTAAAACATAGTTCTGTGACTTTACAAATTGAAAGGGCTGTCTGGGAATGTGGAGGATTTGTTTCCTTGTTTTTACATGTTTGAGGAGAAGAGTACCAAGTCCAAAAAAAAAAAAAAAAATGGGCTCTTCATGGGCTGGACAGATGGTTTAGTGGTTAAGGTGCTTGCCTACAAAACCTAAGGACCCCTGTTTGACTCTCCAGATCTTTTGTTAGCCAGACACACAAAGATGAGGCAAGTGCTAGGTCACACATGCCCACTAGGTGGTGCAAGCTTCTGGAGTTCAATTTCAGTGGCTGAGGCCTCAGCCAGCCAATTCTCTCTTTCTCTCTCAAAAATAAAAAAAATTTTAAAAAGTGTCCACTAAATAAGTGGATCTAGTCAGTAAATGCAAAAAACAATACTAAAATTTAAAGAAAAATATAAAACATTTTAAAAGCATAAAGAACAAGTAAACTTTTCTTAAACAAGACAGATATGTATAAACCATAAAGGAAAGATTTATACATTCAAACATTTTATTTTTAAGAATCTTTGTTAATTGATAAATAAATAAATAAATAAATAAATCTTTATAAAAGCTTCATACATAATAGAAGTTACTTGCTTCACGTATTAGAAGGCTGTGACAGTAGGACTTAATCATCAACTTCACTAGATTAGAATCAATCTAGGAGAAACCTATGTGTTCCTGTGAAGGTATTTACAAAAAAGATTGTGTGAGAAGAGGAGAACCACCCTCAAAATGGGCCATACTTTCCAATAGGCAGCCCAGATATGAAGAATTCTGAATGGAAGACAAAGCTGCCCACCTGCTTTCACTTCTTCTAGGTGTAGGTGTTTGTCCTTCTGCCATCCTCCACTGACATCAGACTCCAGCTTCTTTGGCCTTCAGTGTGGACCAATGACTTTCCAGAATCTTCTAGATCTTTAGCACTGGATTAGGACTGCTGAGACATCAGGCTTCATACATGAAGCAGATACCAGGTTCTCTGAATCTCGAGCATGCAGATGGTCATTCCTATACAACCCAGACTGTATTGTCTAAGCCAATCTAATAAATCCCCTTTTACAACATCTAAATCTTCTGGGGTTTTTTTGTTTTGTTTTGTTTTGTTTTGTTTTGTTTTGTTTTGTTTTGTTAACAGAACCCTGCCTGGTACAAAGACCTAATTTGTGGAATATATGAACAAGTGCTAAAAGTCCATGAGAAAAGGAAAGAAAAAAATCCAGTAGTAAAGAATGCCCTTTCAGACAATATAAAAACTAGCCAACAAGCATATGAAAAAAGCTCAATTCCTTTAATAGTCAGGAAAATGGAAGCCAAACCTTAATATGCATGCAGATTGGAAAATTCTGACAATGTTAACAATTGCCAAAGTGTGAAGAGAAGTCTTAAAAATGATGCTGGTTGGTATGCATATTGGTACAACTGCTTTAGATAACTATATAGAAGTAGTTTGTGGAGTGAATTGAATCCAATGCAGAAGAAGATCATCCACAAATCTCAATCAAGAATGTTTATGATGAATTATAAAATTATAATCATAAAATTAATTGTAATATTGAGGAAAATCAAAACAGCAAACAACCCAAATATCTAACAATGTGAGATGAATGAGCCATAGGACCCATAACAATAGAAAGGATTGAACCATGAATGGATGTTGATGGATTCCTCCTACAAGCACAAGGTGGAGTGAAAAAGGAAAACCATGCAACATAGGTGATTTCACATAATTTAATCTATATGAAGTATAAAAATGAATTAAATTTATTGTTTCAAAACTCATGTTTATAAGGCTAAATAATGATGAAAAGCAAGAAAATATGAAATACACAATTTAGGTATAATGCAAAATAGGAGGGGTATCAAGAAGAGGAGACAAGCCAGGTACGAAAGTGCATACCTTTAGTCCTAGTACTTGGTAGGACAAGGTAGGAAGATCATTGTGAGACCAGCCTGAGAATTTCAGACAAGACATATCAAGACGAAACCAGGCTATAGAGTAAGAGCCTGTTTCAGAAACACACACCCAAAATAAGGGGCAATACAGATCTTTAAAAGTGTTGACATTATTCTACAAAAGCATGGATATCTTTCCTCTTTATGCACTGGGGGCTCTAAATCAGCATACACCAGAGGCCCTATTCACAGCAGCCAAGTAATTGAAATCAGCCTTGGTCCATCAACAGATGAATGGATAAAGAAAATGTGATATATATGTGATAGAATTGTAGTCAGCCATAAAAGAAATAAAATTATGTCATTTGCAGAAATATAGGTGGACCTGTAAATCATCTTGTCAAGTTCTATAATCCAGAATTAGAAGTGTAAATATTGTGGGCATTCATTCTATTTTTCTTTAAGATCTTATTTATTGTATTATTATATAAAATATTTTATATTTAAATATCAGGAAAGGAAAGTAGTTATTCAAGAAATGTTTTTAGATAAATAATTGTAAGAAAATAGTATTGTCTAGTGTAGAATAAATGTGAACCTGTTTTGGTATGTGTTCTATATTTTATAAAATTTCAGCACCAGGAATCTTTTGTTAAATTTATTTGTGAGGGGAGAGAGAGAGAAAAAAAAAAGAGAAGACAAAAATTGAAGAGAAGAAAAAAAAAGAAAAAGAGAGGGGGCTGGAGAGATGGCTTAGCGGTTAAACGCTTGGCTGTGAAGCCTAAGGACCGTGGTTTGAGGCTGGATTCCCCAGAACCCACATTAGCCAGATGCACAAGGGTGCGCACGTGTCTGGAGTTCATTTGCAGTGGCTGGAAGCCCTGGCGTGCCCATTTTCTCTCTCTCTCTCTCTCTCTCTCTCTCTGTCTGTCTCCCTCTTTCTCTCTCTGTTGCTCTCAAATAAATAAACAAAAATTTAAAAAAAAGAAAAGAAAAGAAAAAGAGTTTGCCACTGCAAACTCCAGATAAATGCATCACTTTGTACATCTGGCTTTACGTGGATACTGGGAAATCAAACTCTAGACAAGCATTGTAAGCAAGCGCCTTTAAGTACTTAGCCATCTCCCCAACCCCAGCACCATGAGTCTTAAGACAAAGAGTTCTGCTCTGGTACATCTGACCAGGTTTGTTCCCTGAAAATAAGTAGGACTACAGAAGAGATCCTGAGTCCACCCCTGTGAGTTATGGGCTTTGCTCTGTAATGAGCTCTCTATGGGTGCAAAGTAAGCTAGATCGGATTTGCTTGGTAAACATAAGGGATCACAAATACAGAGAAGAAGATCCCATCAAGACAATAGGTTGTATCTAATCGTATAAAAACACATTTATATCATAGTTATGTTAGCAAAATAGTACACAGACCTCCTTACTTTGGATCTCTCTAAATGTGAAAAAGATAATGTAATTTTATAAGGTATACTATCACTATACCAAATTTGTAGAAAAAATTGTGCAGCTTTAAACTATCTGAATTCCTTAAGATACTGTATTTTTTTTTTTTTGAGCCCTCAGCATTCTAATCTAAAAAGACATTGCTTCTTAGTTTTTCTAATTGGGAACAGAAATGGTATAAACAACTCTCAGAGGCAGGATAGAGCTAAGGATATTAAAGCTATATACAAAGCCATTAGATTATACATATTATTATCTGATTAATGTATTACATATTATGTACCATATTGAAATATACTATATCAATATATTTTTATATATACACCTATCTACACTTTTTAAAGGTGTTTGCTACAGAGGCTTAGCACTGTATAACTGCAAAAGCTGTTGCTTTTGTGACTAATGCATGTGGGGCAAAGGGAACATTTCTATATGCCCTCTGAAGTTTAACTGAAATAAACTGACAATAGGCAGATGAATAGCAAAAACAGACATAACAAATTTATTTGATCATAGTTTTAAGAGACATGGTTGCCTTCAGATTGAAGACCCAAAGACCCAAGGTGACCTGTTCACTTTTATGCTGGGGTTTCATAAAGCAGGGACAGCTGTGTAAAAATGGAATTTGACAAAAAGTATCTGAGCTAATGGAAATGGACTGAGTGGGAGAAGCCAGCAAGGCCTGACTGTTCAGGCTATGCTTGACCCTCACTTGCAGCATTTCTTCCTCACAGAAATGGGGCAGGACCCCTTGGTAAAAAGGTCTTCAATTCTCTATGGCCAGCTGTTAAACAGAAAGGCAGAGAAAGTTAGAGTAACATTTTTAGGTTTTATGGCTTGCTTTGGAGAAAAGATATTCTGTGGTATGTATGACCCACCATAGGGAAGAGGAATTCTAGTTTCTGTGGATTTCTTTGGGAGGGAACGAGGGGTGAGAGACAAAAGGGCAGGAGAAGGTCAGACAGGAACTTTGCTTCTAAGGCCTTCAGTCTGGGATATTGTTTTCTGAGCCCCAACATGATAGAGTTTGACGTCTGTAGAGAAGCTGAGGTCTGGAAGGGAAGATGTATAGTAGAATAGTGCAAGACCTAGCTGGAGCTCTCAAGCATGAGCTGGTAGTTCTCCTTGCTCTGAACCTGATGGTGTGCTATCCATAAGAGAAGTGATCATTCTTTGTTACCTGGCTCCAGCTTGGGAGAAGCTAAAGGACGACTGAGGAAAGTTGGAGGAGTTGCATACCCAGTTACTGCTCCATCCAATGACAATGTGTGTGAACTCTCAGAATATTGTCTACTGTTTAGCTTCTGTCCTCCACATCTTGCAATGAGAAACTTTCTTACTAAAGTGTACTCTAACTGGCAACAAGGCAATTTGAAATCTTAGTTCATTTTAGCCACGTTGTCACATTACAAAGCTACTATAGTATGCCACTTGTCACCTCAGGGCCCAGGCATGTATTAAGTTATTCCCAGACAAAAACAGTAATGAATTTATGCCTAACATGAGCCACTAATTCCATATACAACTAAATCATACTAACTTTTGTCCCAGATGGTACTGTGAAGTTCCCATGTTTGTTTGTGGAAAATGTTCATTCTTTTTCTAGTTGATAGTTCAGAAAAGTATGTCCTATAAATTAAATTCATGACTTATCCTACACAGATTGTGGACTGAAAACTTTGTTTTTAAACATTTTATAATTATGTAACTATAACATTATTGATAAAGGATTACCAAACCCCATTCCTGATGCTTATAATCTGTATTGCTATAATCTTGGTGCTGAAATATATTAACTAATGTCAACACAGTCTATGTTTTACAGAAAGAAATGATAGAGAAGATATAGCAAAAATATGCATTCAATATGCACACAACATATGTCAATTGTGCACCAGAGGTTTAGGATATAGAGTGAATGCTTAACATGTGTGAGGTCCTGAGTTTAATCCTCATTAACACACACATATACACACACACACTACACACACACACACACACACACACTCTCTCTCCCTGGGTCTCCCTGGGTCTCTCCAACATGTATAAGAAATATAACTCTTACTGCTCTTATTTCAACAACAGTTACTTGATAACAGTATTTATGACTACATTTTCTTCATTATTTAGTCCCTACTGCCTTTGGCCCCTGCAAGCATCTCATCTGGTTATAGTTCTCTGCCTGGTGGATAAAGTCAGCCTTCATTCTTGACAGAACTCTTCTGTTAATAGCCTTGCCTGAATTGGGCTGTTGTTGTTTTCCATATATTTGAATCAGAAGATATAGACATTCCTACACAAAACCTCTTACAGTCCAGACACATTCCTCTTTATTTTCATCATGTTGTAGCTAATCACCATCAATTGGTAGTTAGGATCAATTACCCTAGATTTTCACTTCTTTGTCTGTTGATTTACAAGCATTCAAGTTCAGCTGATGTCCAGCTAGAAAGCTATCTCAACTTCCCATTTGATGGAATTATTATTGTGCCACCAGGAGCAAGCTCTCCTTTCTTTGAGAATGACGCCTGCAAAATCCAAACTATAGAAACAATAAGAAAAGTTTTGCTATAGAAGCACTTACTATTAAGTGTATTTCTACCCCTTGATCGTGAGATCTATAAATTTTAGCTATCTGAGGCTGTATATTATGCATGTCATCACATCTTGAAGGATGTTTCCTCAGCTTTACAAGGTGTTTCCACCAGCTGATACTATCACTTGGTCTTCAAAAAGCCATTCTACCTTTCCATGAAGCCAGCTGCTTCAGGATGACAGGGATATGGTAAGACCTGTGAAGTTCACAGACATGACTGCATTACTTTCGCTATGAAATTGATTCCTTAGTGGGAAGAGATGAAAGAGATGCGGTATGGAATTTATCTTACCTACATTCCAGTAGATAAAGAGGTGCAAAAGTTTTGAGTAAGGAACTGTAGTTAGGGAAGACAATTTCATATACAGACTTTCTACTCCAGTAGAGAGAAGTCTTCCCTGTTTCATGGATGGGAGTGGTTGAGTGCATCAGCTTTATACCAAGTGCTGACAATCACCACAACCCTAGGAGGTGGCATTACATTTCCACTTTGGCATCTGCTCATGGTAGATTAGGCAATCAGGAGTAGCTATTCGGAAAAGTTCATGTTGTCCAGGTTATGCCACACTTTTGTCCTCATTGCCATGTGCACAAATGCACAGGACATTGACAGGAGTGGCTGGGGAAGGAGGATGATTGAGGTCCACATTTTATGGCTAGCTAATCTAATGATTAGAATTATTCCTTCACCATGGTCCTTCTTTGGTAAGGTCCTACATGAAATATAAATATCTCCATCCTTTGCCCATTGCAGAGGTCTGCTGACACCTTGCTATGATTTAACTGCCCCCATCAAAACTCATGTAGAAATTTATCCCTGTTGTCCAGCCCAAACATTGGCCACAGTTTATGAGTTTATGGATATCTGTTTCTCTAATACTCTCCTCCAGGCAACATGAACAATCAAGTCATTTTGAGAGAGCTACCACTTAGAAGATTTCCTTTCACCACTATCTTCCAGGTCCCCCAGAATGAAGTATAGGTCCTATAGCTGTTTGTTTTCTACAACTGTCAAGCCCAGGCTTTTCCCTCCCCAGTTATCTAGTCATAGAGAGTGCCCCAAGGCAACACAAACTGTGGAATCATGTGGAAGGGCACTGTACAAGGATGTGAACATTAGCATGCAGAGATCAAAGATGCATCTTAAGGCTAGCTGTCAAATAAGGAGAAGGCAAAGTTAAACGTAGAGCCAGCTACTCAGTGTATCAAGTATGACCTTTGCCAGTCTGTGAGAAAGTATATTGAGAGAAAACAGGCTGGAAAGATGGCTTGCCTGCAAAGCCTAACAATCTGAGTTTGATTCCTTAGTACCCATTTAAAGACAGAAGCACAAAATGGAGCTTGTATCTAGAATTTGTTTGCAGCAGCTGAAGGCCTTAGCATGCTGTTCTATCTGTCTCTCTTCTCTCTATCTTTCTCTGCTTGCAAATAAATAAAATAAAAATTAATAATACTGTAAAAACTGAAATTACAGAGACAATTTGGAGTTAAGCCATTTGGAATAAATGATTTACGGGGCTATATTCCTTTCCATACTGATTTTTAAATGTGAAATTTGCTTATTCTCTCATCCTCATTGAAGAATGAGGACTAACTTTGTATATCCATCTTTGTATGTCCCCTGGCAGTCACTGATAGTTGTGAGTGGTGTGCCTCTCAATAGGCAATTCTTCACTTGAACTTAAAGTTTTCTACATTGGGGCTAAATAGATAGCTCAGTGGGTAAGATAGTTTGGTACACAGGCATGAGAACATGAGTTTGATCCCTAGCACTCATGTAAAAGATCCAAGCATGGTTTCATATGCCTTTAATCCTAGCACTGAGTTAGCAAGACACAGAAGGAACACTGAGGTTCACTGGTAAGCCAGTCTAACCAAAATACAGTGAGCTCCAGATTTAGTAAGAGATTCTGTCTCGGGGAAAAAGGCAGAAGAGTGATAGAGAACACTAGTCCACCTCTTGTCTGCCCATGCCCATGTATAAAGTTCACACACCAGACACTCATGAGCATATAATACACATAAACACACACACACACACACACACACACATCACACATGCTACACATACACACACAAAATTGTAACATTATTGGTTTATTGTTAACAATTTTCCAAATATACTCATCTACAAATGTAATCTTCCCCCATATTAGGGGTTAAAATTAGAGCTTCTTATATACTAGGAAAGTGCTTTATCACTAAGCTCTCCCTCCCAGCCAATTTTCATTCTTCTACTTTGAAGGAAGTTCTCTTTAAGTGGTTTAGGCTAGTCTTTAGCATATACGGTAACCCAGATAGTCCTTGAATTTGTGATCCTCCTGCCTCAGCCTCGCAATTAGCCTTGCAAAGATAAGATTGCAGCCTTGTGCTGTAAGACCTAGCAACAAGCTTAATTCTAAAATGAATTAATGGTAACTATATCTAAACTTAAGTAAAATAATTTTATTTTAGGAAGTCTTTGATTGCTTAGTTGAAAATATCCACAAATTCCACTTAGGAATCCAAAGTGCATGATTAAGAATTAGGTTTCTAGACCATGCATGCATTAATTATTCATCTATCCATCCATCCATTGATATTTTAAATAATATTACTGACTCAAAATGTTCAAAATAGTTTGAGGTATTCCATATGATGATTTAGCCAAGTCTTGCTAAGAAACTTAACAAAAATAGTGGTAGTGGAGTTAAAAAAAAAAAAACATAGATGGTATAGATATTTTAAATGGTCAGCTGGAGGAAAAAATTAGATAAAAAAGAAGAAAAATTGACTCAAACATATTGTGAAGAGGAGAGTTGTCTTGCTGATGACAGAAGTAAGGGGTATATCAAGTCATATATGAATCTAGTTATGGTGAGGAAATAGCAGGTCATTCACATAAGAAGTCAAAACAGGGATGAAGCTGATGTGATGAATTTGAATTTTAAGGTTTTTTTTCATTTAACTCATTTAAAAAATATTTGATGTACATCTATGGCAATAGAAATTTAAAACTTTGAAAAAGAATCAGGAATAAGTGGGGCCAGCTCTACTGCCATCTGGTGCATTGTGGTCATCTCTCATCTGAGCCAGTAGAAGTTATCACTCACCTGAGCCACTAGAGGTAATCACTTTCCTGAGTCACTAGAGGTCAACTCTCCCCTGAGCCAGTAGAGGTTATCTCCCAGAAGGTCATCTCTCACCTGAACTTTGATGATCTTTGCTTCAGGCTACTGTGATAGGACTTGAGCATAGACCTTCTATACAAAAGTTAAGTTTTAAAAAAAAATTAGTTGATACATTAAACATAAAAATTGTATATATTGGGCTGGAGAGGTGACTAACTGGTTAAGGCACTTGCCTGCAAAGCCTAAGGACCCAGGTTCGATTCCCCAGTACCTATGTTAGCTAGATGCACTAGGTGGTGCATGTATCTGGAGTGCATTTGTAGAGGCTAGGGGCCCTGGTATGTCCATTCTCCTCTCTCTCATAAATAAATAAATAAAATAAAATTTTTAATTGTACATATTGATGGGGTACTATGTAATGTTTTGATACATGTAAGCAGTATAATGATTATATCAGATTAATAAATGTATAATTTTTTGAAACTTTATTTGCAAGGAAAGATGGGAGGAAAGAGAGAAAAAAAGCATAGAAAGAAGAAAGAAAGAAAGAAAGAAAGAAAGAAAGAAAGAAAGAAAGAGGCATGTCAGGGCCTCTTGTGGCTGCAAACAAACCCCAAACACATGCACCATTTTATGCATCTGGCTTTATGTGGTTATTGGGAAATCAAAGCCAGGCTCTCAGGTTTTAAAAGCAAGCACCTTTAACTGCTAAGCATCTTCTCAGCCCAATAACATCAGTTTAAACATATGAATCTCTTCAAACACTTACCTTTCTTTATAGTTAAAAAATAAAAAACCCTTTTAACCTTCCTTCTAGGGCTTTTAAAAATATTATTACTTCTCTCTCTCTCTCTCTCTCTCTCTCTCTCTCTCTCTGTCTCTCTCTGTGTGTGTGTGTGTGTGTGTGTGTGTGTGTGTGTGTGTGTGAGGGTTCATGCATGCCACTACATGCATGTGGAGGTCAGAGGACAATTTTCATGTTGATCCTTGCTTTCCATACTATTAAAAGGCAGTGTGTTTTGCTCTGGAATCTTTGGGTCTCTATGTAAATCATGGTCTATTTTTTGAAGGCTTTTGTAGTCTATTTATGAGAGTCATCACTCCCTGTCTATATGCTGCATTTCAGCAGTGGCTTCTGAAACCATGTGTATTTTATGACCACTCCATGTATTTTTTATGTTTCTGAAACCAACACCAGGTGTGTAGGACACAGCCATATTCTTAATTTAGGGATGAACTAAATAATAACCTTGAAAAGCAGGTTCTTTTCCAGTCAACTCTTTTTCAAAAGAGTTTATGTCTATCATAGCCTTTAGGAGGTATACTTTGCGTTGTTGTAATGTAAAGTAGTTAGGCCATCTTTCTTTCAAATATTAATGTGTTTGGCAATAGTAGCTTTACCAACCCATCTCTGTGTCAGTAAATTTAAACTTGTTAGAGTTTTTCCAACTTAAAATCTTAAATCTTTTAGTCCCATATCTTTAGCCAAGAACATCAGTCCATTATAAATGTAACCTTGATGAAACTGTCTGGGCCTAGGTAGCAGAATATAGCCAGCCCAGTTCTACCAGGTTTTCTGTAGTCTTTCCTTCCCCTTAGAAAGTTTATAAGCCAGGCCTCCAAGTTTGGTTTTTTTCTGTATTTAACATTTTAAAATTCTCATCAGAATAGTCTATAATACTTGGCATCCTGCTCCAGAAGGCGTCTTTAGTTGTAGCCATCAAGTTCATGTCAATTTCTCCAAAACAAAATTTCCAAAAGACCAAAATCCACATGATCAGATTCATCTCACCCCACTCCTGGTAACAATTCTGTAGCAGACAGCCTCAGATCACTGAGATGAACTTCCAAACCAGACATTTATGAATGAAGGGATTTACTGAAGCTGAAAAAAAAAAAAAATCTCCAAGCCAACACCAACACCACAAACAAACACAGTGCAGGAACACCAGTCAGAACTCAGGTACTTTGTATATGTTTAGACTGAAATTCCAAATCCACCCCCACAATTTAGGGCTGGACCGTAAGACCCCTCCCAGTGACACCTCCTCCAGTCAGGTGGCTATGGATCTAAATTACAAATGTTAATAAAATTCTAAATATATCCATTAGAGCTACAACAGTAAATAAAACTTACATTGATCACCCTTGTTCTATCTCTCTCTACCTCATTTTCTGCAGCCTCTGGAAGCCACCATTCTTGACACCACTTTGATGCATTTTTAGAAGGTAAGCATGCTTGCAGCAGACTGAGGCAGACTGGTGTAGATGAATGCATGGGGATTTTGTTCTAGCAGAAGTATTTTACTTAAAACTCTATAAGTGGGGACTCATGACATTTATTAACTAATGTGTATCAACCATATATGCAGAATAAATGCTTCAACTAAGGTCTATGTACTCTCTACTGTTGGCATTGAAACATCCTTCCTTATTGCAGTGCTAGATGTTTGGGAGCTTGATCCATTGCTTGACTTACACTTAACACTCATATGTGGCTTAGTTATATTCTTTACATAAAATCTGTGTGACTTTTTCCTCCTTTTATGGTCTCACACAAATCTTAACTCTTCAAAGGTAGAACCATGTTAAATCAGTCTTCTCAAACATACATTTCTTGGGCTGGAAAGATGGCTCAGCACTTAAAGGCACTTGCTTACAAAGCCTGATGTCTCAAGTTCAGTTTCCTAGTACCTATATGCATAAAGGGATGCATGCATCTGGACTTCATTTGCAGTGGAAGGAAGCCCTGGTTCACCCATACTCACTCTCTTTCTCTGTTTGACTCTTTGTCTCTCTCTTTCAAATAAATATGTAAAAACATTTAAAAAGTAGACTTCTTGATTTCTACTCTCCTTTATTTGCTTTATTTGGAACACACACACACACACAATTTTGGTGGAAACAGTAGGCCATCAAGGATGTGACTTACTAATGTGAATATTGGCAGAGGTACAAACTTTAAAAAATTAATTTTAAACATAAAGTACCTTTTGAAATTTCTTATTTAAAATGCTTCATGCAAGAGCATTCATACTTCTATGAGGAGCTTTGTTTTGATAAATTTTAGGTTAAATACTTATTATTTTCAAATACAATGTACTTTGGATGTCATATACATTTCTATTAATCTTCCAGATAACATTCTCACTTGTAGTACCTCATAGGAAAATTTTATTTAAATAGTTTTCATTGTTTTTCCCTATTAATTAATTTGATAAGTGGAATAATACTTCCCATGATTTATTCTTATCTTTTCTACTTTATTTAGTTATTATAGTAATTTATACCCAGATGAGTAGAACTCAGTTAAGCTTTTTTATTTTGAAATAGATTTTTTTTGAAACAGATCATTTTTATGTTTGGAAGAATTATCAAAGTTTTTTTTTAAGTTTTGTGTACAGCCATCATATCTATAATGAGAATTTCTTTTTTAAATCCCAAAAGGCAACATTTAAAGTTTATGTGATGAAATAAATCATTCCTGTTACAGTGCTTGCCTTATTTCCTCAAGGAAGCTTTGAAATAAACTTTTATAATGGAAGATTTCAATGGGACTTAAAATTTGTGTTATAAAGTGTGATGATTATAGAAAATAAGCATGAGATAAAATTCATCTTTATGGTGCTAGTATAAAGCAAGTGTGTACGTGGAAGCATTCTTGGTCTTTATTTGGAGGACTATATAGAAAATAAGAAACAAGAGAAAAAATTCATCTTCACAATGCTATTATAAAGTGTGGGTACACAAGGAAGTCTTGCTCTTTCTTTGGAGGACTTATTTTGCTTGATGCTTTTGATTCTTAATTCACTGAAAATAAAAGAAATTCACATGCATGTATCACCAATACCACAATTTATCCACAATTAAATCTATATTAATGCCATGTCTTCCCTATTATGACAAAAAAAAAAATGAACTGTAAGTAGGGATTGTAGTTTCTAAGGATAGCTAGTGCCATCCTACACCCTATCCCCACATAACTTCTTAACTGCAGCTGTAGCTGTCTTCTCTATCTTTGATCATCAATTTCCTTCTTTCCACTTGTTCTGTAACAGTTATTCTTTGAACTTGCCTTTCATTCCAACTTTCTGTTCCTCTGCTTTCCATTTAGCAAAACTTCACTTCATAAGACTCATCTATGCTCACTAACCAGTTCTTCCGTTTCCTTGTAATTCTACTATATTAAGCTTTTGGTCTTGCTTCTGTTATCACAAGTGACATTTGCATCTCCATCTCCTCATTTTATTTGATCTATCAGCATTGATGTTTTTCAAATATTGAGTCCTTTGACTCACAAGGGTGCCTGGATACTTATCCTACCTCACAGGCCAGTGTTTTTGTTTAGTTTCCTTCCCTTCCTGTGGTGGTTTCAATAGAATAGATGGCCCCCAATATATTCAGTTGTCTATTTGTTTGTAGTTTGCATCTTTAGCCACTTGGCTGGAGGCAGTGTCACTGGGTGGATCTTAAGGTGTGGTGGTGGGTTTCAGGTTTCAATCTAAAGATATGCAAAGTGTGCCTAGATGGAGTTCCTGAAGTGTGCAGTGGCTTTTGACCTTTAGGTTTGTACTTCTCTCTCTCTCTGCTTGGTCCTGTGAAGGCAGGCCAGTTTCTTCTGCCATTATGGAACTTCCCCTGGATCTGTAAGCTTCAATAAATCCTTTCCTCCATAACTGTGCCTGGTCTGGAAGTTCATCTCAGCGAACCCGAAGCTGACTAATACACTTCCCTTCTCTCCTCCCCTCTGTCCCTTCTTCTTTGCCTCCTTTTCTTCCTCCTTCTCCTTCTCTATCCTCTCTCTCTCTCTTTCTGCTCTCTCTCCTGGTATCCAGGCAGGGTTTGAACTCAGTATATTACTGAGGATGACGTTGAAATTCTGATCCCCCTGCCTCCCCTTCAAGCATACAGGTATGTACTAGTATGCCCAGTTTATGAGGGCCTGAAAAACTCTATGAAAGCTCTCTACCAATTGAGCTACCTCCCCAGAACAATATTTCTTACTTCCCTCATCTGGTGCCTCTTTGCTTTTCCAGTTTCTAAAGTTTGATGCTACATGTAGCCTGCTCACTGCTCCTGTTCTGTGTGCTGTCATCTCTTACTAATGCCTCCAGGATGTGACTGTGCAGGCTCTTCTAACCTAATTTTGTATATCTACCTGCTAGTTATTTCTCCACTTGTGTGACCCAAAAGCAGCTTAGAGTTAACCAAGTTCCCAAATTACTATATTCTAAATGTGAATTACTTAATTCTAAAATGTGAATTTTCCTTTTATAAAAGGATGTGTAAAGCTTTCTTTACTTTTAAAAAATAAAGTTTAATTCAATATAAAACAGAGTTAATTCAAGTAAGTTAAGAAAGGCTCTATGCCATTTTTGAAATGTATCCTACCTAAGAAAAATAGAACTTTAAAGAAATATTAACCTAATTCAGTAGTGGTGATAATATTGGCATTATTTTAAATTACTATGTTTCTTTTTTTTATTTTTTTTATAAGGTATCACCATACCTGATTTTCTTTTAATTTTTTTGTTCATTTTTATTTATTTATTTATTTTTATTTATTTATTTATTTATTTTGGTTTTTCGAGGTAGGGTCTCACTCTAGCCCAGGCTGACCTGGAATTCACTATGGAGTCTCAGGGTGGCCTCGAACTCACGGCAATCCTCCTACCTCTGCCTCCCAAGTGCTGGGATTAAAGGCGTGTGCCACCACGGCTTTCATTTTTATTTATTTATTTGAGAGCGACAGACAGAGAGAGAAAGAGGCAGATATATATAGAGAGAGAATGGGCATGCCAAGGCCTCCAGCCACTGCAAATGAACTCCAGACGCGTGCGCCCCCTTGTGCTTCTGGTTAACGTGGGTCCTGGGGAATGGAGCCTTGAACCCAGGTCCTTAGGCTTAACAGGCACGCGTTTAACCACTAAGCCATCTCCCCAGCCCCATTAGTATGTTTCTGACATGACAATGCAAGTAAGTACTTTTGTTACTATTGTTAGTAAATAGATTTTCAGTGTGAAAGAAAAAAGTTTCAATATAAATGTCAAAGAAGAAAAGTTAAAACCTTATAATTTATATTTGTATTTGAGTTGAGAAAAACCAGCAGGAACTCAGGTAATCTTTTTTTTTTTTCTGAAAAAAATAAGTATACACAAAATGGCATGGATATCTATGACCTCTCAATGCCTGACCACACCTTCAGAAGACCTTCCTAGTAGTAGGAAATGATGATGACATCAAAATAAAAGACTATTTGAGAGGAGAGAGGGATATGAGAGAGAGTAGATTTGATAGGGAGAAAGTATGGGCGAGAAGAAAATTATCATGGTTTGGGGCTTCCGGTCAAGATGGCAGCATATGAACCACGCCTAAGCAGCCTAGGGGAGAAAATCCAAAGAAAACCCAACAGAATACACACCTTTATTAAAAAGGGAGGTGTATAAGAGATTAAAACAGCAGCGGAGAAGTAGGAGAGATCCAGAGCCCACACGGGCAGGCCGAAGCAGCTCCGGCAGCGGCAGCTCAGGATCCGGTAGCGGCGACTCAGGCTCCGGCAGTGGCGACTAGGGCTCCGGCAGCGGCAGCAGCAGCTCGGGCTCCAGCAGCTGTGACTCGGGCTCCGGTAGCGGCTGCTTGGGCTCCGGCAGCGGAAGTGGCGGTGGAAGCCGTGACTCCAGCTCCAGAAACAACATCAGCCGCTCCGGTACCGGCCACAGCAGCTTCAGTGGCGGCGAATCCAGCAGTGGAGGCTTCAGCAGCTCCAGCGGATCAGCGGGGGCGGATCCAGCAGCGGCAGCTCCAGCAGATCAGCAGGGGCAAATCCAGCACCAGCAGCTCCAGTGGCGGATCCAGCAGCAGTGGTCCCAGCAGCGGCAGCTCCAGCGGCAGCAGCAGGGATCCAGCAGCAGGGGTGCTGATCTGCAGGGCCACAGTTGCCAGGATTGGTTTGCCCCACAGGAAAAGCCAGTACCCAGTTCCAGAAAGCAGAACAGTGGCCCAACGTCCCAGCCAGCTTCTTGACTGAGACCAAAAGCATCCAAAAAGGTAACTGGGATTGAACCAGGGAAGGGTCTCACTTGGTCACAAGCTGACTTGGATCCCTCAACAGACCAGAAATCTTAACCTCTTTGTTGATAGAGGATCTGGTTCTTATAATACCTAATCTTGCATAAATTCTCGGTGCTGTTCTTGACTGAATGTGTATAGGCTTTAGTTAAATTTTAGAATATACCTGTATTTTATTCCACTCAGCCTATTTGAATACTCCCATAGCAGGCAAACTCAACCCCTAGGAACACGTGTCTAGATACTCTCTGAGAGTGGTAAGAGCCACACCTAACATCTTAATCTCCTACATTGAAGATATACAACATCAGATCAATTGATACAGCAAAGAATACCCAGCTAACTGGAAAATCTAAGCAGTAACTTAACCCAAGATGGAAAAATATATACATTATAACACAAGAAACACCAAAAACCAAGGCAATATAAATCCACCAAAAAGCATCAATGCATCAGAAATGACCTTTAGTGAGAACAAGTTAGAGGAAATGCCTGAGAAAGATTTCAAAAGAATGATTGTAAATATGATCAATGAACTCAAAGAAGAAATCAAAGGAATCAGAGAAGATACAGGACACCAATTTAACGAAATAAAGAAGTCAATACAAGACATAAATAAGGAAATAGAAATAATGAAGAAAAACCAGTCAGAATTACTAGCAATGAAGAACACAGTTAATGAAATAAAAAACTCTGTAGAAAATCTCACCAGTAGAATGGATGAAGGAGAGGACAGAATATCTAAGCTAGAAGACCAGGTGGCAGATCTAATACAATCCAACAAACAGAAAGACAAACTAATAGAAAAGTATGAATGGGAATTTCAAGATATTCGGGACACTATGAAAAGATCAAATATAAGAATTCAGGGTATAGTAGAAGGAGAAGAATTTCAATCCAAAGGCATAGTAGGCGTCTTCAACAAAATCATAGAAGAAAACTTCCCCCAAATTGGGAAAGAGGTGCCAATGCAGATACAGGAATACTTTAGAACACCAGCCAGACAAAACCTGGAAAGAACCTCTCCTCGCCATATTATAATCAAACTACCAAACACACAATCCAAAGAAAAAATATTGAAAGCAGTTAGAGAGAAAAATCAAGTTACCTACAAAGGCAAGCCCATCAGGATCACAGCAGATTGCTCAATACAAACTTTCAAAGCCAGAAGGGCTTGGAGTGATGTATTCCAAATTCTGAAAGATAACAACTGTCAACCAAGGCTACTTTATCCTGCAAAACTATCCATTCAAATAGATGGAGAAATAAGGACATTCCATGACAAAAGCAGGCTAAAGGAGTATTTGAAGACAAAACCAGCTCTACAGAAAATACTTGAAAGAATCTTCCATGCTGAAAAGAAGGAAAAACACACATATAAGGAACCTGGAAAACAACAAGCAATACTCAAATACTAGTTAATATAAGAGAGCAAAGGTAGAACCTGAACCACAAAAAAAAAAAAAAAAAAAAAAAAAAAATGGCAAGCATAAATACACACCTTTCAATAATATCTCTTACTATCAATGGCCTCAATGCCCCAACCAAAAGACATAGGTTTGCAGACTGGGTTAAAAAACAGGACCCTACAATTTGTTGTCTCCAAGAAACTCACCTTTCTACAAAGGATGGACATTATCTTAGGGTGAAAGGTTGGAAAACGGTGTTTCAAGCAAATGGACCCAGAAAGCAAGCAGGGGTTGCTATCCTAATATCTGACAAGGCAGACTTCACTCCAACATTAGTCAAGAAAGATAAGGAAGGTCACTTTATATTGATTAAGGGCACACTCCAACAGGAGGACATTACAATCCTAAACATATATGCACCTAACATGGGGGCTCCCAAATTCATCAAACAAACACTGTTAGAACTAAGGTCACAGATAATACCAAACACAGTGGTAGTGGGTGACTTTAACACCCCACTCTCATCAATTGACAGGTCATCCCGGGAAAAAATAAACAGAGAGGCATCTGGACTAAATGAGGTCATAGAAGGAATGGACTTAACAGATATATACAGGACATTTCATACAAATGCTGCAGAATATACATTCTTTTCAGCAGCACATGGATCATTCTCTAAAATAGATCATATATTAGGACACAAAGCAAATCTTAACAAATTCAGGAAAATTGAAATAATTCCTTGCATTCTATCTGACCACAATGGAATCAAACTACAAATCAATAGCAAGAAAGGCTATAGAGCATACACAAAATCATGGAAACTAAACAATACACTACTAAATGATGAATGGGTCAATGAAGAAATCAAGAAGGAAATCAAAAAATATATAGAGTCAAACAATAATGAGAACACAACATACCAAAATCTCTGGGACAAAATGAAGGCAGTTCTAAGAGGTAAATTTATAGCTTGAAGTGCCTATATTAAGAAATTAGAAAGGTCACAAGTAAATGACCTAATGCTTCACCTGAAAGCCTTGGAAAAAGAAGAACAAGGCAAACCAAAAATCAGTAGACGGGAAGAAATAATAAAGATTAGGGCAGAAATTAATGAAATAGAAACCAAAAAAACAATCCAAAGAATTAATGAAACAAAGAGCTGGTTCTTTGAAAGGATAAACAAGATTGATAAACCCTTAGCAAATCTGACCAAAAGAAAGAGAGAAGAGACACAAATTAATAAAATTAGAGATGAAAAAGATAACATCACAACAGATGCCAGAGAAATTCAAAAAATCATAGGGACATATTATAAAAACATATACTCCACAAAGTATGAAAATCTGAAAGAAATGGATGATTTCCTTGATTTATATGACCTACCTAAATTAAATCAAGATGAGATTAATCACTTAAATAGACCTATAGCAAGCATGGAGATCCTAACAGTTATCAAAAATCTCCCAACTAAAAAAATCCCAGGCCCAGATGGATTCACTGCTGAATTTTACCGGACCTTCAGGGAAGAGCTAACACCATTGCTTCTTAAGCTTTTCCATGAAATAGAAAAAGAAGGAATTCTATCCAACTCCTTCTATGAAGCCAGCATCACCCTGATACCAAAACCAGGCAAAGATAGAACAAAAAAAGAAAATTACAGACCAATCTCCCTCATGAACATAGATGCAAAAATTCTCAACAAAATATTGACAAACAGAATACAAGAATATATCAGAAAGATCATTCACCCTAACCAAGTAGGCTTTATCCCAGAGATGCAGGGATGGTTCAACACACGCAAATCTATAAATGTTATACATTATATAAATGGGTTGAAGGACAAAAATCACATGATCATCTCATTAGATGCAGAGAAAGCATTCGACAAAATCCAACATCCCTTCATGATTAAAATCATACAGAGACTGGGAATAGAAGGAACATATCTCAATATAATAAAGGCTATGATATGCCAACATATCATACATATATGATAAGCCTACAGCCAACCTATTACTAAATGTGTAAAAACTGGAAGCTTTTCCACTAAAATCAGGAACAAGACAAGGGTTTCCACTGTCCCCACTTTTATTTAATATAGTTCTGGAAGACTTAGCCATAGCAATAAGGCAAGAGACATGCATAAAAGGGATACAAATCGAAAAGGAAGAGGTCAATTTATCATTATTTGCAGATGACATGATTCTATATATAAAGGACCCTAAAGACTCTACTAGCAAACTGTTAGAGCTGATAAAACCTACAGTCATGTAGCAGGATACAAAATAAATACACAGAAATCAGTAGCCTTCATATATGCTAACAACAAACACACAGAGGATGAGATCAGATAATCACTCCCATTCACAATTGCATCAAAAAAAATAAAGTACCTTGGAATAAACCTAACCAAGGAAGTAAAGAATCTCTACAATGAGAACTTTAAAACACTGAAGCGAGAAATTGCAGAAAACACTAGGAAGTGGAAAAACATCCCTTGTTCCTGGATTGGAAGAATCAATATTGTGAAAATGGCAATCTTACCAAAAGTAATCTACACATTTAATGCAATCCTCATGAAAATTCCAAAGGCATTCTTCATGGAAATAGAAAAAACAATCCAAAAATTCATTTGGAATCACAAAAAACCTCGAATATCTAAAATAATACTGAGCAACAAAAATAAGGCTGGAGGTATCACTATACCTGATTTTAACCTATACTACAGAGCCATAGTAACAAAAACAGCATGGTACTGGCACAAAAGCAGACTTGTAGATCAATGGAACAGAATAGAGGACCCAAATGTAACCCCATGTAGCTATAGCCACCTGATATTCGATGAAAATGCCAAAAATACTCATTGCAGAAAAGACAGCCTCTTCAGCAAATGGTGTTGGGAAAACTGGATATATATCTGTAGAAGGATGAAAATAGATTCTTCCCTTTCTCCATGCACAAGAATTAAGTCCAAATGGATTAAAGACCTTAACATCAGACCTGAAACTCTGAAACTGCTAGAGGAAAAAGTAGGGGAAACCCTTCAACATATTGGTCTTGGCAAAGACTTTCTGAATACAACCCCAATTGCTCAGGCAATAAAACCACACATTAACCACTGGGACCTCATGAAATTACAAAGATTTTGCACTGCAAAGGACACGGTGAAGAAAGCAAAGAGGCAACCTACAGAATGGGAAAAAATCTTCACCAGCTATATATCTGATAGAGGATTAATATCTAGGATATACAAAGAACTCAAGAAGTTAAATAATAAGGAATCAAACAAACCAATCAAAAAATGGGCAATGGAGCTAAGTAGAGAATTCTCAAAGGAAGAAATACGAATGGCATATATGCATCTAAAAAATTATTCTACATCCCTAGTCATCAGGGAAATGCAGATTAAGACTACATTGAGATTCCATCTCACTCCTGTCAGATTGGCTACCATCATGAAAACAAATGATCATAAATGTTGGCGGGGATGTGGAAAAAGAGGAACCCTTCTACACTGTTGGAGGGAATGCAATCTGGTCCAGCCATTGTGAAAATCACTGTGGAGGTTCCTAAAACAGCTAAAGATTGATCTACCATATGACCCAGCTATAGCACTCCTAGGCATATATCCTAAGGACTCATCTCATTTCCTTAGAAGTATGTGCTCAACCATGTTTATTGCTGCTCAATTTATAATAGCTGGGAAATGGAACCAGCCTAGATGTCCCTCAACGGATGAGTGGATAATGAAGATATGGCACATTTATACAATGGCATTTTACTCAGCAGTAAAGAAAAATGAAGTTATGAAATTTGCAGAAAAGTGGATGGATCTGGAAAGAATTATACTAAGTGAGGTAACCCAGGCCCAGAAAACCAAGTGCCACATGTTCTCCCTCATATGTGGATCTTAGCTACAGATGATTGGGCTTCTGTGAGAGAAGGAAAAAACTCAGTAGCAGAGGCCAGTAAGTTAAAAAAGGAGATAGAAAGGGAAGAGAAAGAAAGGGAGGAGGGCTTTTATTAGGTTGGTATTGTATATATGTAAGTAGAAAGATTGAGATGGGGAGGGGATATGATGGAGAATGGAATTTCAAAGGGGAAAGGGGGGAGGGTAATACCATGGGATATTTTTATAATCATGGAAAATATTAATAAAAATTGAGAAAATTAAAATAAATAAATAAATAAGAAAATTATCATGGTTTATTGTCTATGATTATGGAAGCTGTCAACAAAAGATTTTTAAAAAATAAAAATTTTAAAAAATTTTAAAAAGTTGTTCTTACCTTTGTGCACTCTTGCAGTCAGGTTTGCATTGCTGGTAGAAATCACCCAACCAAGAGCAGCCTATGGGAAAAAAGAAGTTTATTTGGTTTACAGGCTCAAGGGGGAAGCTCCATGATGGCAGGGATAAGGATGGCATGAGCAGAAGGTGGACATCACCCCCTGGTCAACATCAGGTGGACAACAGGGACAGGAGAGTTTGCCAAACACTGGCAAGGGGAAAGTGGCTATAACACCCATAAGCCTATCCCCAACAATATACTCCCTCCAGGAGGTATTAATTCCCAAATCTCTATCAGCTAGGAACCTAGCATTCAGAACACCTAAGTTAACGGGGGACACCTGAATCAAACCACCACATCCACTGAAAAAGCCTAGAAGTATTAACCACCTATGAAACTCAATGTTGTGAACTGGATGATCCCCCAAACTCATGTGACTATATTTGGGCCTTTAAGGAGGCAAGTAATGTTGAGTGAAGTCCTCAAGATGGAGCATTTATCCAATATGACTGGTGTCCTTATAAGAAGAGGAAGCCATAACAAGATAACAGTCCTTAGCATATACATGAGGGAAAAGCTATGTGCAGACATAGTAAGAATGTGCCATCAGAAACCAACCCTGATGGAATCTTAGTTTTAGACTTCTAGCTTCCAGAACTGTGAAAACCCAGTATCTGTTGTAAGTCACCAAGTCTTCAGTATGTGTTTCTACCTTTGCCTTAAATCAGTTACTTTTGTTTGATATCTGTGCAGCCTGAGTCAATAAATACAGTAAGCACACCAGGGTTAATTTGTTCTGTTTTAATGTCCCACTAAAAAAGGATTTGGTTTCATAGGGAATAAAACGTACAAATCTCTATTTTTAGTAAAAAAAATAAAAATAATACCTGGGATATCTTAGTTGATTAAAAACCAAGCTATTTATCAAAAGACACACTAGCCCATGAGAAGGACCTCCAGTTGATAAAGGTGAGACAATCTGAGCATCAAAAAGAATAGTGAAGTGGGGCATGGTAGCACATGCCTGTATGTATGGGATACTGAGGCAAGAGACTTGGTACAAGTTCAAGGCCAGTTGGATTTTATAGTGAGAGTCAGCCTATCTATCTATCTGTTGTAGACAGTTCCATTTTGCTGGGATGAACATTCAAACCAGACACAGGTTATCGGAGGAAGGGATTTATCTCAAGCTTACAGATCCAGGGGAAGTTCCATTAATGGTGGAAGAATCTGATGCCATACATCCAAGCAGAGAGAAACAACCAAACACCCCATAAAAACCAAAAACAGCACACGTATTTGGGCAACAAGCAGCAGGGACCCTGCCATAGCTCAGACTACTCTGCATACCTTTGGACTAGGAATCAGATCCATCCCCAAACACACCTTAGGGCTGGACCCCAGTAATCTCCAGTGATACCTCTTCCAGTAAGAAAGCTTGAGACACAAGTTATAAGCTTTAATGAGACACCTGAGTCTATGGGGGACCTACATTCAAACTACCACAATATCTATCTATCATCAATCAATCTACCTATCCAGCATCTATCGCTATTAGTAAATCACTTAAATCCACAATACAATGCCTGATCCTTTAAAAAAGAAGACTTGGGGGAATGAATTAAAATTCCAAAGTAATGGCATAGAGAAAACATCTAGTTAGATTCCATGGAAAGTAAGTAACTCTGAATTCCTATACAATCTATAAGCTAGTGAAAGTGTTCTATTGATAAAGGAGGAAAAATTCTTCTTTATCAATAAATTCCATAAATTTGCAATAGATGATGGCATTATAAGATAGAAATTTCAAAGTCTAATTATGTAAAGCAATTTAAGCAAACCCCAACAGGGGATGAACAGTTGGGTGAAAAGCTGATGGAGATCAACTGTCAATCAACTGTCAAAGCCTGAGGCCACCAGTCCATTTTAGCAGCACCAAAGTAAGACTTCAGATCTTATATGCCTCCTGGTATGGTACAGCTTAAAGCACACCACACCACCTCCAAGCTATCCTTTCCATCACATCCTTCCAAACAGACATCTAGGGGTAACTAGACACAGAGGGAAAGCAGACACAGAGGGAAAAGAAGCAAGCAAAATGCCACCACAAGAAAGCAAATGGACAAATCCACACTATGGGGAAGTCCTCAAATGTACTCACACTGTTTCTTTAAGAAATAAATACATAGAGAGGAAAAGAGAAAGAGAAGACAGAAGAAAAGCTTTTGATTATAGGAAGCTTCTGTGACTTATGAAGAAATGCTATGTATAGACCTTATTTGGATCCTGATTGAAGCAGTAACAATTATAGAGACTTTTTTTTGAGATAGTAGGAGGAACATTGTATTATCATATGGGCATTATATTGTACAAAGGCATATTTGTTCATTGTGTTTGCTGTGATAATGACATTGTAATTATAGAAGAAACTGTCTAAACTTGTTTTGAAAAATGAACTGAAATGTATAGTGGTGAAGTGACACAATGCTTGTGAATTGTCAAACAATTTAGCAAAGGAAAATAGGTGAAAGGTTAAGTGAAGCAAATGTAGCAAAATCTTAGTAATTATGAATGGAAACAGAGATCAACAGATGTAATTTGCCTGTATAAATTTTTCATAAAAAGTTTAACTTAATGCATTTGAAAAGCTGGAAATAATTCTTTAGTGAATTTTAACTGGGTGGTAGGGCAGAAAACAAACCACAATATACTGAAGATTACTGGAAGTTCCAAAGGGTATACCACAAGGTTAGATCTTTCACACAGAGAACAGTTAGAAAAGGGGAGAAGTAAAATAGTACAAGACAAAATAAATAGTGGACTCAGGAGGCAGAGTTTGGGGTCAGCGTGGCCTAAATAGTGAGACATTGTCTTAACAAAACAAAAAGAGGAAGAAAAATAACTAGAAAGGCAAACAGGAGAAGCATTTGCCTGTGTTGTGTATATTCATATTTGTGCAGTTTAGATTAACAGAGAATTGAGCATCAAACATTTTGATGGGTTTAAAAAACAAAAGCAAAAAAAAAACAAACAAAAAAACTATAAAAAGACTAAAATTCCCGTTATTTTCCAGTAGAGATTTTGATGTTTTGGTTTATCCAAACAGTGTAGTTTTTTTTTTTTTTTTTTTTTTTTCCTGTGTTCACAGAAACCAGATAAATAGCTTAACGTCAAAGCATAAACTTTTATACTGGTGAAATCCAGACTTCCCAACTCTACTCCCTGCAATTCCTTGTGTGTATACCCATACCCTAGGCAGTCTGTCCTCTCTCTGCTGCCATTTCCCTCCTGTTTCCTTCAGCCTACTTGACTGCACATCTATCTTTTCATTCACATACCAGAAACTTCCATGACTCCCCTGCTTTTGGAAGGGTAAGCTAACTAAAGAGTAAGAAAAGTGCTGAGTCATCCTCACTAAAGCTTTCCAGCTCCTAGTGTCAATTCTTCTTTTAGAATTCTCCTTTAATTTCTCAGCATAACCTATCAAACACTGTGCTCTAGCCAGTTCTGTCCAGTTTTAGGTGACATAACATTTATTCCTCCCCACTATGTCTTACTCATTGCTGCTGCAGATCCAGCTTAAAACCTACCCTCTAAGAGAAGCATACTGGGCATTTCTAATAACTTCTATATTTTTCTTTTTCCTCTGATTTTTCACCATACTTACAACATGCATGTAGCATTCTTTAACTTATATATTTTTTTTTTAATTTTTTTTTTGTTAGTTTTATTTATTATTTGAGAGCAACAGAGAGAAAGAGGCAGATAGAGAGAGGGAGAGAGAATGGGCGCGCCAGGGCCTCCAGCCACTGCAAACAAACTCCAGATACGTGCGCCCCCTTGTGCATCTGGCTAACGTGGGTCCTGGGGAGTCGAGCCTCGAACCGGGGTCCTTAGGCTTCACAGGCAAGCGCTTAACCGCTAAGCCATCTCTCCAGCCCTTAACTTATATTTTTATATTTCAAATGTTGTTTGATAAAATACATGTCTACAGACATAGTAATGTAAACAGAGTGATTAAAATTAAACAAATCAAGTTTAAACACGATGCAAAAAAATCTATATTTGAATGGAGTACCAGCTCATTCATAGGCATTTGTCACCTTTCATTATTTTTTGTTCTGTTTTGTTTTTTAAGGTAGAGTCTCACTCTAACCTAGGCTGACCTGGAATTCAGTATGTAATCTCAGGGTGGCCTTAAACTTACAGTGACCCTCCTACTTCAGCTTCCCAAGTGCTAGGATTAAAGGAATGTGCCACCACATCAGGCACCTTACATTATTTTTAAGTGGTTCGTGTGCATATGTATTTGCCACCCTTACCAGGATATGTGCTCCTCAAGGACCAGAGTGATTAAGTATGAAAATGGACATTAATTAAGCAGGTTGGTATAGCTTAAGAGCTTCAAAAAAAGGAAAACTGTCTGCCAACATCTATGTATGGTTATGTTCTGAAGACAGGATTGCACTAGGTGATCTCCAACGTGCTTTCTAGTTACGCTTCTAGTACTTCAGCTAACAGAGTTCAATAATGCACAGACATCTGCTGAGTCAGTGTGGTGACCAGCAGCACTGGTGTTACCAGGGATGATGTATGTCCCAAGTCTCTTTCATCAGCATCTACCTTCAATAACTCAAGTTTACAAATAAAAATGTCTCTTTTTACTTGAAAAACTAAGGATTACTGTTTACAAAGTATAGGCTATTACATTTCTATTTTTATAAACATTAAGTTCATCCAAATTACACATTTAAAAATTTCACTGGCAGCTAGAAATATAGCACTTAGGTATTTAACAGATAACTTTTAGCATGTTCCTTGCTTATATTTTAAGTATATATACTACTTACATTCTTATTATCAACCTCATAGCATTGTGCTCCATGTTTTGTTAATATTTTTCCTAAGTTTATTTACTTTTGGCAACCAAAAATTTAAGCAATGTTCATTCCTTACTTTCTTGCCTTATTTGCCTAATAATGCACTTTGCCTGTTATCAACTGTATTCAAATTTCTTCACTTGGAATTCACATGACTTCACTATACTTTTAAAATGAAAAGGATAAGCTTTTAGATTTTATATTGTGGTAAAGTTTTAACACCTACCAAACAAACAATATTTCAACCTATTTTGATCAGCTTTCAGCAATGGTGGCAATATTCTGCTCCTTTTGTTTTACTTATACTTTCTTCCATACTATACCCTTGCTCTGTTATTATCATTAATCTTTAAAGGTAAATTTATATATTCTTAAATGTATAACTCTCATCTATAAAATTTTGACAAATGAATTTGGAAATGTAACCCACAAGCTACAGAATATCTTTACCATCTGTTGTAGTTTGAATAGATGGCCTCCAATATATTCAGTGTTTTATTACTTTGTAGTTTGTATCTGCAGCCACCTGGCTGGAGGTGGGTTCACTGGGCAGATATTAAGGTGTGGTGGTGGGCTTGAGATTTCAATCTAAAGATATGCAAAGTACCTACCTGGCGTTCCTGAAGTGTGCTGTGCTGTGTGACTTTTGGCTTTTAGGCTTGTGCTTCTCTCTGTGTGTGTGTATTTGGTCCTGTGAAAATAGGCCAGCTTCTTCTGCCATTATGGAACTTCCCCTGGATCTGTAAGCTTCAATAAATCCCTTCCTCCATAACTGTGCCTTGTCTGGAAGTTCATGTCAGTGAACCTGAAGCTGTCTGATACAGAAGTTTGTACCAGAAGTGGGGTGAGATGAATGTGGCCATGTGGATGTTGATCTTTTGGAACTTTTGTTTTGGAGGAATGGGCATGGACTTGGTGCTTGCAACTGAAGATGCCTTCTGGAGTGGTAAGCCAAGTTGTATGGACTATACTGATGAGAGTTTGAGAATGCTAAGTGCAAACAGTATTGAATGACAAGGCTTGGCCTATGATCTTTCTAAAGGGAATGAAAGACTGCACAGGACTTTATTGTAACTGGGCTACTGGCATAAGGGCCGTTCTGCTGCCCAGGCCCAGAGAGTTTGATCAAGGTTAAATTTGTAATAGACTGATATGCTTGGATAAAGATAATTGGACAGAGAAATTTAAGATTTTTAAGCTGGGAAACCTCAAGCAAGTTAAAATTATAGGCACTGAGACTGGTTTTAGGTTACTGAACCTACTATTGTCAACTCATTAGCAATCTTAAGGAAGATGGCCCAACTGCTTTACATTAAAACAATGGAAAGAATGCCTGAGGAAAGATTATCATAGAAATGCAAACTCTTTTGGAAAGAGTTGCCTGAAGAAGGAACCTGCTTTTCAAGGTTATGATTTATTTCATCCCTGAATTAAGAATATGGTTGTGTCCTGCACACCTGGTATTGGATTCAGAAGCATGGAAAATGCGAGGAGTGGGTGTGAATTGCACATGGTTCCAGGAGCCACTGCTGAGACGTGGCATGAGGCAGGGCCTGATGCCCTGATAGGCTGAAAGAGCCTCTTGAAGATGGACCATGGTTTGCATGAAGACTGGAAGATATTTTGGAGGCTACCATGGAGCACACTGTTGGCCTAGGATGGAAGTGTTCCTTGGCTACTCTGGTTATATTGAACTTAAACTTCAGAAGTTTGATGTTTGTTTGATGGTGGTTAAGTTCACATTGTTTTAGACTCTTCTTGCTATGCATTATACCAGTTGAAAATGTTTACTCTGTGCCTTTATATGTTGGAAATATTTAACTTGTTTGATTTTACTGGTCTTAAATTGGTCAAGACTGTGGGGACCTTTGAAATTGAACTGAGTACAATTTACAATGTGTGATGGTTATGAATCTACTGGGGGTCAGGAGTGGAATGTGGTAGTTTAAATAGATGGCCCTCAACCTATTCTGTGTTTCTTGTTTTTTTTTTTTTTTTTTTTTTTTTTTTTTACTTTGTAGTTGGCATTTGCAGCCACCTGGCTGAAAGCGGTTTCACTGGGTGGATCTTAAGGTGTGGTGGTGGGTTTAAGATTTTAATCTAAAGATATGCAAAATGCCTAGCTGAAGTTCCTTAAGTGTGCTGTGCTGTGTGGCTTTTGGCTTTTAGGCTTGTGCTTCTCTCTGTCTGTGTTTGGTCCTGTGCAAACAGGCCAGCTTCTTCTGCTAGTATGGAATTTCCCCTGGATCTGTAAGCTTCAATAAATCCTTTCCTCCATAACTGTGCCTGGTCTGGAAGTTCATCTCAGCAAACCTGAAGCTGTCTAATACACCATCTAATAATTTTAAACATTGATTAAACACTCTCAAGCATATAATGTACCTATTTACTGTATACTATTTTAATACTTTTTGTTACATTTATACAATTTTCTAATCATCACGATCATAAGCTTGAGAATATTTTTACTTCCTCCAAAAGAATTAGTAGTCACTCCTCATTACCTCTCTTCCTCTATTGGGGCACTAGGCCACCATTAATGTACTTCCTATCTCTACAGACTTGCTGGTTCTAGACATTTCTTATAAATGAAATCATGTAGTGTGTTGTCTTTTATGTAGTCTTCATACATTTAGCATGATGCCTTTAGGAATTATCCATCTATAGCATGCATTGATGCTTTAGCTCTATTTTCAGTTACTAATTCATTGAATAGATTTGCCACATTCACCTGTTATCAGATAGTAGGCTTTGGAAATTGTGCTCTATTTATTTTATTTATTTGAGGGATGGCGCACCTGAGAGAGAGAGAGGCAGATAGAGAGAGAGAGAGAGAATGGGTATTCCAGGGCCTCTAGCCACCGCAAATGAACTCAAGACACATGCACCACCTTGGCTTTGTGTGGGTCCTGGGAAATTAAATTTGGCTCCTTTGGCTTTGCAGGCAACTGCCTTAACCACTAAGCCATCTCCCCAGCCCGGAAATTGCACTTTTTAAAACTATTGATAAATGATGCTGCTATGAGTGTTCAAGTACAGGTACTTATGCTGATGTATGTTTTTATTTCTATCAAGTATGTACCTAGGAATAAAACTGCTAGAAATTTGTTGTAAACATTTTAGTAATTTGCTAAACTGCATTCAAAAAGTGGCTGTGTAGTTTTACATTCCTACCAGCTGTATGAGGATTCCAATTTCTCCACATCCTAACCAACACTATATGCTGTCTTTCAAAAATTATAGCCATTCTAGTGGGTATGATCAGATACCTAATTGTGATTTTCATTTGCATTTTCCCAATATTTTAGACTGTTGACGTCTTGTCATGTAATTAAGTTGTGTGACTTTTCCTGAGGAGGTATGAACAAACATCTACTCACCTCAAATAGGGCACCAACAACAGACTAACGAAATTACTTCACACAAGTCTAGCTTAGTGAAGCAGTGAGGTTACTGGGGCTCCTTACAAGAGTGTGAATACCACCACTCAAAAGCCCAATGTAGCATGATTAATGACTCACAGAAATTGCACCCCTGGAAAGATCTGCAGAGGCAGACAGCTTGTGTATGAAAAACTGTCCCATCACCAGCTATTGTTGCTGCTTATTTACCCTTGGGGAGGAGGGCCTTGCACATCTGGTAAATTTCAGGAGCTTCCCAAGTGAAACATAAGGTTTGTTTACTTCTACAACCTTTAGGTCTCTCTTACTTCCTGTCTTAAGAGACTCCCTGCAAAAGATATTTCAGTTTGGAGGGAATAGCAGCAATGCAGCTAATTATCCTTCTGCATTTCTTCTTTGGAGGAAGGCCAGACCAAATACTCTGCCCACTTTTTCACCTTGTCTTTTCACATTTGTACTGTAAGAGGTCATTGCATACTTCTAGACACAAGGCCTTTAGCAGACTGATTTGGAAATGCTTTCTTCTACCTGTAGGTTCTTGTCTCACTTTTTTTTCATCAAATTATTTTCAGTGCAAAATCTTTCAGATTTGATATAGTCCAAATATTGGTTTATCCTCTTGTTTATATTTTGGTTGTCATATCTTATTGTCTACCCTAATGTGGTAGAGATTTATTGCTATGTCTTTTAAAGACTTTTATTGTTTTAGTTCATACCTCAGATTAAAAGAAAAAAAACTTGTTTTCAGTTAATTTCTGTTTATAATACAGAGAATTGGTCCAATTTCATTTTCTTTGGTATAAGTATAGTATATGTGTGTAGTGTGCATATGTGGTATAAGTTTGGGGTGCTGATCCACACCCGATCATGAGCACACATAAGGAGGCCAGAGGAAGATCTCTGGTAGCTTCCCCTGTTGTAGAATACTCCAGTTCTAGTTAGCGAGAAACTAAACATCACTCAAAGGGTTTGGGCAAACTCAGGTTTATAACACCAACAAGCCCAGAGGAGTTCACACACCAAGCTCTAGATCCTGAGCTCTGGTTGGTCAGTGTTTATATAGACAATTTGACATCATCCTAGGCCCTTAACATTATTGATGGGCTTAAAATTTTGGGCTAAATGACTATGGAACACAAGTGGCAAATTCTTCAGTGATAAGCAGTTTATAGAAGCAGAAGGCAGTTAATTTGGGGGAGCTTGCTTGCAGCAGTGCCATGGAGATAAAGAAACAGATAAGCTGAATGAGTGACAAAATAGAAAGTATAACTAAGGAAGTGGACATAAACTGATACCAAGACTGCAGAATAGGACATGGCCTTATTGAAAGGGGCCTCAGAGATCTGCCATTTTCTGGGATAGATTTCCTAGCTTTAGTTCTCCTACCACACCTCTATTTTTCTTCTGTCTTATTTCCCTGAGACAGAGCACTCACTGAATCTGGAGATCACCATTTTTCTTTCAACTGGCCAACCAGAGAGCCCCAGTGATATTCCTACCTCTGCCTACCTCAGCCCTAGGGTTACAGATGTGCATGACCATGCTCACCTTTTTATTTGCAGTCTTGGAATTTAAATCAGGTTTTCATACTTGTGATCTCCATAGGCTATGAACATCTCATGATGCAAAATGAATTCATCCCAACCTCATAAATCTCCATAGGTTTTAATCACCCTAACACTGTTGAAAAGTTCAGTGTCTTCTGAAGTTCAAGGCAATCTCTTAACTGTGACCTACTGTCAAAACAAATTACATACTTCTAACATGTAATGGCTAAGAGTAAATATTCCCATTCCAGAAGGAGGAATGGAAGCATAGCAAGTGAAGACTGGTCCAAAGCAAAACTGACATTTAGCAGGGCAAACACCAAATCCTGCAGCTCAATAGCAAGTGTCTGGGACTCATGCTGAAATCATCTGGGATCCAAAGGGCACCTCCAGCTCTGCTGCCTATGGCTTGCATCATCTCTCTCTGGCTAGCACCTAAAGCTTTCTTTGGGGGATATCCCATTGTTCTAGTTTTCTATCATCCTGTGGTTTCCATTAAAACTTAGCCTTCATATTCACCACTTCATGTAACACCTCTCAGGGACTCCTTGAAGGCAATCTGACCCTGCCTTACATTGGCCAGCATATGTGGCTCTCTATGGATGGCTGAGAAAGACACCATGGCTCATTCAGCCTTACATCCTTCGTGCTTACAAAACCAATACTGTGGGGATGGATTTTTGCTGCTAGCTCAGGATGGAGCTGGAGCCCTTAAACTAAGTCTGAAATAATATTTATGTACCTTGGTTGTCAAATCTGTGAAAATAAATTTCTCACAGCTGAGCAAGGAATCCCTTCTTGCAGAATTATCTGTTCAAGTTCCCTCATTTCAAAAGAATTTGCATGCTTATCAGCTAGAGCCTTCCGTAGGTGGGGCTTTCCATTAGGGCAACTTTTCAATTATCCAGATGAAGGGAGTGAGATTTCTTTTAAATCTCTTTCATCTCATTAATCTCTTTAACAATTACAGATGCTTTGTTGGAGGCAGTCTCCTTGTCCAGAACGTTAAACTTGCTCATAAACCGTTCCTCAATAAACTTCACTTTCTTCCTAACTTCTATTCTCTCTTCTGTTATAGATCTGAATAAGAGCTATGAGTAATAAACATGACACAGACTCAGTGCTATCCTCTCTTGAAATTTCCTCTACCAATCACATTAATCCATTACATTTAAGTTCAGCCTTATTTAAATTCTCTAGACATAAGAATAATGCAGCCAGATTCATTGCAAGAATATCACATGAACTGCCTCAAGCCTAGTTCACGATAAAATCCATGTACCCCTCTGAAACCTCATGAGCTAGGTCCTCATTGTCCATGTTATTCTGGTCTTCCAAAGACTTACAAGAATGGCTGCATATGTTTTGCTTACAGTATCTAGAGATTCTCTAATCCAAAGTTCCAAATGCTTCTGGTTTCTCCTGCAGAACAGTTCAAAAGGTCTGTTAACCACATGGTCAGATTTATTGCAGAAACAACTCCATTTGTTATTACCAAATGTCTGTATTAGTTCTTATTTATTGACATAACTATCTGACAAGAAGCAGCTTAATGATTGAATAAATTGAATAGTGTATTTAAGCTTATAGTTCCAGTGGGTACAGGCCATCATGGTAGGGAAAACATGATGTCAAGACAAGGATACCAGCTGGTGTCATTACATCCAAAGTCAGGAAGCAGCAAGTGAACAGAAAATGGGGCCAGAATATGAAACTTTAAATCCTGCTCCCCTGACCCACATCCTCCAGCAAGGCTCTATGTTTTAAAAACTTTCCCAATAGCACTATCAACTGGGGACCCAGTGTTCAAACCCATGAACCCATGGGGATATTATACATTCAAATCACAGTAGTAAAATAGATGACTATTGAGAATAAAAGTAATTATTTTCATCTGGGTTAATTCTGTAGATACTTACTGAGAACTTATTAAACAGAAATCTAGGTACCTGACAGGTGGGAAAAGGCATAAAATACAAGTGCAGGATGTGGTGGTTTATGACCTAAGCCATTTCAATATGGCTTATTCAAAGGCATCCTAAAGAATACCTTGGGTATTAGAGAATACAGAGAGAAGGATATCCATTCACTCAGTCATACAAATAGTTCTTGAGTACTTGCCTAAAAAAATGAATGACAGCAGCACATGTCAATATGCTCAGAATAGCCCAGGCTTTTCACTAGGATGAAGGACAGAACATAGCAGATACAGTCATCCATTGGTACTCACAGAGGAACTGACAACGGGACCCTTGCAGATCCCAAAATCTGAAAACGCTAAAGATCTTTCTGCAAAATTGTGTATTATGTGTAACCTATACACATTCTCCTGTATACCTGAAATCCCCTTAAAATTACTTATGACACCCAATGCAATATAAATGCTATGTAAGTCATTTGTTATACTACACTACTTACGGAATAGTAAGAAAAGGATCAATACATGTTCAGTCCAGAGGCAACTATCATATGTGTAATTTCATAATAACGCAATTCATGTATCTGGTAAATTGTGGACATGTAACCCAGGGATATAGAGGGACAGTTGAACTGCAATTTCCTGAGAGTCTGAGAAACCAATAGCTGCTCAGCCCACAAGGCAATATTACTCAGCAGTTCCAATCTAGTGCTCAAGGCATGGAGGGTTTTGGGGAGCCACCAGTCTTCGTCCCATGTGGGATGGCTGATGAAGCTGGGTTTTGAAGTCCACAAAGGATGGCAACAGCAGGGTAGATGCACACACCAGCAAGTGTCATGGGCAGCCAAGCAAAAAGCACTGAGTGTTCCTGGTACTTTAGTACATATAGGCTGCCACCACTCTGGGATAGGGTGTTCCTCTCTCAGTTAATCCTTTCTGGAATCACCCTTATAGACCTGCTGAATAGAGAAGTCTCTTGCTTGACTCCTGATCTGACCATGCTGACAATGGAATGTAACAATCACATTTATAGAAAAACTCAAGGACTAAATTAATTCAAATATTTTATGAATATCTAAAATATATTATGCTTTAATCTTATCCTTATGTTAAAATTAAAAAACAACATGGAAACTATTCTGATAAGCTTATAATGAGATAATATTTAAATTCTGATCAATGGCATATTTATCAGAAATGTAATGAGCATGGATTAATTTAAACTCAAAGCAGTTATGCTAAACATAAATTAGTATATTACCCAGTAGCATATCCTAAATCATTAGACTCTTCTATCCCTCTTAGCATCTGTTAAATATTCAGTGATTTTTATTCCATTGTTAGGAAGAAAATAACTTTAGCATATGTAGCACATATGCTAAAATCTTACTGCATTTTTACTAAATTTAGAATAAAATCTTACATATTGGAAAAGCTACATTAGAAGGTTGGAAACTGAAAGTTTTAACATCTACATTGAAAATTATCCCATTTTCCTCCAAGGACAAAAGCTGGTTAAAAGAAGCATCTTTCCTGAGCTTTGCCCAAGGCCATGGCCTTGGGCCTATCAGTTGTGCTAGGGCTGTGTGGCTCAGTCCTTCTGCATTGTACTATGTACTATTCCATCACGATGTCTTTAAACATAACAAATGTAATAGCCACTGTCAAATTACAGGCCATAAGAAATATTGCAGCATGAATTATTTGTCAAGAAGTAAAAGATACATTGTAATTTGCCAAGAAACAACTGTCTAATGTGTTTCTTTTTTATTAAAAAAATTGTGCTTGCTTGCAAAATATTTGGAAAGTAAATTATCTATTACTATTGCTTGCTTGCTAATTGTCAGTAATAATCCCTTTCAATTACTATGGTGAAGTAGGTCAGCCAATTTTTAGTGCTTATGAAACTTGCAATTTAGAGTGAGACAGCATAACTACAAGTTAGATTTTAATATGATTGAGCAAATAGGCTTTCTTTCAGTCTGCTTAACCCTAAAAATGAATCCAGATCTGCTATAACTAAATGTAATTATGCTTAATTTTATTTATATATTATTTCATACTAGTTTGTAATGATAGTCATCCCAATTTTTACTTTAGTTTTAGATTAAAAGATTTTACTTTTTAGAGCAGTTTATATTTATAAAAAATTAAGTAAATAGTTTAGTTGCCATATTTATGTTATCTCATTTACCATTTTTATTACCTAAACTCTTGTCTATTATACTCCAGCACAGCTTAGAAACCTGAGACCATATATATATATATATATATTGTGAATAAGGCAGCTACCTTCTTACCATAGCTTTCCCCATCTTTTTTTGTACTTTGTCCACTTACGTAGTTGACACATCATAACCACTGGATAACTAGAATTTTGTAATGGTCCTAGCAACAATAGAGAGGATGGGAGACAGGAGGATTATGGGGGAAGGAAAACCAGTAGTCCAAGCAGAACATCTAAAGGACTGAATTAAAACAGTGGTAACAGACATGGAAAGGAAGAAAGAGATTTGAGACATCTGAGGGTAACAGTAAAATGACCTAGAAATATTTTGATGTCTGTGTATAAATGGTATAGGTAGAATTACCAGTTCTCTGGATTCGACATTAACTGACATGGGAATATTTGAGCAGAGTGGATTTGGGTAGTCAGAAAATACTGACTTGCCATACTTAAGTGAGCTTGCAGAAGCTACTGGATTTCTGTTTTGGTGAGTATCCTCAGTGTCTGTCTCCATTACCCTAGCACAGTTGTCAAGCTCACCATGGAGGCATCATCCTTGTTCATTTTGCCAGTCCTTTGTGTTTTCATCTGGGTCTTAGCTACTGGTTCACCTGCTGACATGGAGTCAGTAATCCTCGTTCTGTTAATAGATTTTGGTTGGCCTTGGATATTGCTGCTTTCTGAAAAAGGAAAACAGATTCTCCAGTGGAGAGTGAGATCAGGATAGTTTAAGGGTGTAAGCATTGTTAATTTAGAGGGATTTTGATGGGTGTATCTTCACTTTTGGACAAATACATTGGAGTCCATAATCTTGGTCACCATAGGATTCTGAGTTGGTTTCCAGTTCCAGTTATGTGTTTCTTTCTGCCGAGTGGATCTCACGGCCAACCAGAGAGCTATTGGTTACCCACCTATGCTCTGTGCCACTATATCACAGGTTGTCACACAGCTGTCAGGCACAGCTTGTCAGGCTGGTTGCTTTCATATGGCATTGTCCCCTGCTTGCTCAATGTTGTTGGCCACTTTCCCCCATTGGTTTATGTAACATTTTTCAGTACTATGTAGGTTAATCATCTGGAAACTGGCTTCCTTCCAGATTCATCCAGATCTCTTGATGTTCTGCAATGGCAGCATGTGTTGTCTTCAGTAACAGGGTCTCTTCTTTTACCACAGGCTGATAATCAGCTGCTTTGGCAGGAGCCTGCCTTGTTTTGGAGACCTCCTAGATCTCTCTGATCAACATTTCAATGTAGGATGTAACAAATTACTAGCACTGGGAATTATAAGCCAGAGTCAAATGTTTCAGGGTTAGGCTTCATCCCACCCTCTCCAGGACTTCTTTTCTTACCAGACAATCAATCCCTCCACACTTCTATTGAAGGTCATATCTTTTAGTCTGCTATCTAGGAAGAAAGTTTCTATGGTACCACTTCATTTTGGATTTGGTTTTGTGTATATCTCCCCTTGTCCTCCCATTCCCCTCCACCAATCCCTTCTATCCCTCTTATCTGTTCATCTGTTGTCTGTCAGGTATTCCTGCAACTCAAGATGTTCCAGTTTAGGAACCACAGGTGAGGGAGAGCATTTGGTGTTTGTTTCTGTGCTTATGTTGAATTTGCTTAGTATGATCTGTTCCAAGTCTGTCCATTTTCCTACAGTTTTTTTTTGGGGGGGGGTGACTTTGTTTATTAGAAATAGATATTGGCAGACTGAGCTGAGACTATATGGGAGACCTGGAATAAACATTTGAAAGCATCATGAAGGACATTCCTTACTCCATGTTGTGCTGGTAGAACAGTAATACAGATGGGTTGCTTTGCAATGAACAGAAACTGGCTCACAGTTCTGGAGGCTGGGAAGAACAAGATCAAGTGCCAACATCTAGCCAGGGCCATCTCTCTGGGCCATCACACAATAGAACAGGGAGATTTTCTTTTTTGTAAAGATTTTTATTTTTTATTACATATATTATTGACAACTTATATACTTACAGACAATAATATGTCTGTCCTCTACCCCACTTTCTCCTTCACAACTCTGCTCTCAATCATACCCCTCCCTCTCTATATTAGTCTCTCTTCTAATTTGATGTCATCATCATTTTCTCCTATTATGAGGGATTTGTGTAGGTATTGCTAGGCACTGGGAAGTCATGGATATTGAGGCCAATTTCTGTCTGGACAGATGCATTGTAAGGAATGGTACACTTCCTTTGGCTTTCACATTCTTTCTGTCACTTCTTCCACAATGGACCCTGAGCCTTGGAGGGTGCAATAGAGGTGTTTCAGTGCTAGACACTCCTCCATCACTTCTTCTCAGCACTATGTCGCCTTTTGGGTCATCCGAGTGGTCATCGCCATCTGAAAAGAGAAGCCTCTCTAACCAGAAGTGAGAGTAGCATTAATATATGAATATGAACATTAAGTGTATTGCTTTCAGGGAAGTTTGATGAGAATAATATATGCATTAATCCAGACAAGAGCAGGCTTTATACCCCTAAGGCTCATGACCTCCCATGCCATAGGCTTTTGATTAGGTTTTCAGTACCAGGCATGTATTCCTTCCCATAGAGTGGACCTTCAGTCCAATTAGAGAACAGTTGGTTTCCCCCAGAGCAGACATGCCACCATTGCACTTGTTCAGTCATTTGGCCTGTCTGACCAAACTTGGGGCTTCAAATGTCCACTGTTTTCATCACTGATGACTTCTTTCTCCCATAGGGCTGCATACAGTCAGCTTTTTCCAGCTTTCAGTTGGCTGGTCTACAGGGAGAAGGTTTTCTTCTCAGTACCAGTTTGATTTCTCAGTGACTTTGCTGCTCAGGCATGTGAAGTATTTAGCAATAGAGTCTTACCATTTGTTTCTCAAGGGAAACCAAGGGCTTTGGCAATAGCCTGTAATGTTTTAGAGGGAACAGGGAACTCCCTGGCCAACAACTCACTGGAAGGTATCCTAACCCTGGCACTGAAAATTTCCTAGTAACAACCTATGGCTTCTGGATATGCCATTATTCAAAAAAATAGATTTTCATATGTCTTATTCAGAAAAACTTGAATTCTGTTTGACTCTATCTCCCACCCTTCTTTTACAGAATCTCTTCATCTGGCCTCACTTAGGCCTTTCCCCTCCCTATAATCTGTTCTTCAACTTACATATATACAATACCATCCCCTTAAGGCCTTCCCTCTCCTCCCTCCCCTATAGCCTTTTCCTAGCTTACTGGCCTCTGCCACAGATTTTTGGTTCCAGCTCACACACAAATCTATACATTTGTAGCTAGGATCCACATATGAGAGAGAACATGTGAAGTTTGACTTTCTGGGCCTAAAGTACCTCACTTAGTCCCTGCAAATTTCATAATTTCATTTTTCTTTGCCACTAAATAGAACTCCATTGTGTAATTGTACCACATCTTTATTATCCATTTATCTGTGGAGGGACATCTAGGCTGGTTCCATTTCCTTTCTATTGTGAATAGAGCAGCAATAAACATGGTTGTTCAAGTATCTCCAAGGTAGTGAGAGGAGTCATTAGGATATATGCCTGGGAGTGCTATAGTTGGATCATATGGTAAATCAATTTTTAGCTGTCTCAAGAACCTCCACACTGATTTCCACAATGGCTGTACCAGATTACATTCTCCCCAACAGTGCAGAAGACTTCCCCTTTTACTACATCCTCACCAACATTTATTGCCATTTGTTTTCTTGATGTCAGCCATTCTGACAGGAATGAGATGGAATCTCAAAGTAGTTTTAATTTGCATTTCCCTGATGGCTAAGGATGTAGAACACTGTTTTAGATGTTTATATGCCATCTGTATTACTTCTGAGGAGAACTCTCTATTTAGTTCCATGGTCCATTTTTCAATTGGGTTGTTTGATTCCTTATTGTTCTGTTTTTTGAGTTCTTTGTATACTCTGGATATTAATCCTCTGTCAGATGTGTAGCTGGCAAAGATTTTTTTCCATTCTATATTTTGTCTCTTTGCTCTATTCACAATGTTCTTTGCTGTACAAAAGCTTTCTAATTTCATGAAATCCCAGAGGATGATTAGTGGTTTTATTTTCTGAGCTATTGGGGTTATATTCAGAAAATTATTGCCTATGCCAATATTTTAAAGGGCTTCTCCTACCTTTTCCTCTACCAATTTCAGAGTTCCAGATCTGATATTAAGGTCCTTGATGCACTTGGATTTGATTTCTTGTGCATGAAGAAACACAAGGATCTATTTTCATCCTTCTACATATAGATATCCAGTTTTCCCAGCACCACTTGTTGAAGAGGCTGTCTTTTTTTTTTTTTTTTTTTTTTTTGGTTTTTTGAGGTAGGGTCTCACTCTAGCCCAGGCTGACCTGGAATTCACTACGGAGTCTCAGGGTGGCCTCGAACTCACGGCGATCCTCCTACCTCTGCCTCCCGAGTGCTGGGATTAAAGGCGTGCGCCACCACGCCCAGCTTTTGAGGCTGTCTTTTCTCCAATGAATATGTTTGACATTTTTGTCAAAAATCAGATGGCTGTGGTTGCCTGGATTAACATCTGGTTCCTCTATGCCATTGATTTCCATGTCTGTTTTTGTGCCAATACCATGCTGTTTTGTTACTATGGCTTAAAATCAGGCATAGTGATACCACCTGCCTGATTTTTGTTGCTCAATTTTTTTTTGCTATTCAAGGTATTTTGTGCTTCCAAAGGAATTTTAGGGTTGCTTTTTCTATTTCTGTGAAGAATGCCATTGGAATTTTAACGAGAATTGCATTAAATGTGTGGATTGCTTTTGGTAAGATTGACATTTTCACAATATTGACTCTTCCAATCCAAGAACATGGGATGTCTTTCCATTTCCTTATGTCTTCTGCAATTTCTTGCTTGAGTGTTTTAAAGTTCTCATTGTAGAGGTCCTTCACTTCCTTGGCCAAAATCCCTAAGGGTGTGTGTGTTTCTCCACCCTTAATCTTGTCAGCTGGGAGGTAGAGATTTCTGTTCTGAATTAGGTTCCATGTCAGCCTGGATCTAAATCAGACCCTGCCCCCAATAATGACAGAAGCAAAAGACAAAGGCCCTATAAATCTGAAAGCACCAAAGGCAGCAATATTGAATCCCCCAAAACAGCTTATTTGAAAATGAGAGATTAGCTCTTCCAATGCAGGCCTATGTACCTATTTTTTGTTTGTTTGTTTGTTTGTTTTTGTTTTGTTTTTGTCAGTCAGCCTCATTGCCTTTTGGGGTAGCTTCCAATCTCACCGATGCTCAGTGCCCACCTCAATCCCTCTGTGTTGTGCTGTGGAGCTGGAGTTCTGATCAGCCGTGCTGGATGTGCTGCCCCAGGGGCTGAATGCCTGAGGTTCGTGGTTCTGATGCTTGGGGGATGGGAGAGTGCAGGAAGCCTGGAGTTGCTCATGTAGTCCCACCTGTATCCCTTTCAGTACCTTCTTAGTTGATCTCAGCTGTCTTTCCTTCAGATTTATTGACTTTTTAAGGAGTCTGATGAGGTTGGAAAATCCCCTTTTTTGGTCTCTGCTGCTACTGCTGCTTGGTGCGCCTGGCTGGGCAGTGCTGGGCAGGTGGGGCAGGTGCGTGGATCATGCGTATCAGCAGGCAGCAAGTGCCTCAGTGGGATTCTGGCTGTTTTCGTCCTTTCTGCTGGATATTGGTGTCTCCTGCTTCTCCACTGTGTCTAAGAGTAACCTATACTTCTTCACTTTTCAGAAGAGTTTATTTTGCTGTGGTTTTGCTAAAATCCCTGCCTAGGATGGTTTGGCATGGCTTCTATGCCATCTTACCCAGAAGACTTCCTACAAATTTCATTATATCATTTTCCCTTAGTGCTGAGTAGACTTCCATTGTTTATTTGTACCACATTTTCATTATCCATTAATCAAACAATGGGTTTCTGGGTTGATTCCAGTTCTTAGCTATTCTGAATTGAACAGCTATAAACATGGTTGAGCAAATATCTCTGCAGTGAAGGGCAGAGCCTTTAGGATACATTCTGAGTAGAGGAAAGGCTGAGTCAGTTGGTAGCTCTATTTTCATCTTTTTCTGGAGTCTCCATATTGATTTTCATAGTAGTTGTACAAGTTTGCACTCCCACCAGCAATGAATGAGGGTTCCTCTTGACATTTGCTTTTTAATCCAAGCTCTTTATCACCCAACTAAATGATCTCAGCCTCCCCACCCCCTTTCAATAAGAGGATGAAATTTTCCTGCTTTGCCTTAATGATTAGTGTAAAATATGATGAAATAATGTGAAACAGTTGTGTCACAAGTTAAGTATAAGACATTGTCTATCTCCTAATGTTTTCCAAGTGTGTGGAAATTTTGACAGGCAAGGAAGTTTGAAAAGAGCAGAGTAGGGCATGCCAGGAACAGGAAGTACTCACTGACAGTAGTTGAATGTGGGGAAAAATTACTCTCCAGCTGTAGTTTAAGTGGGAGAAGCACTCAGGGACTATAGTTGAAGAAGGGGAAGTACTAACTATAGGTGAAGGGGAAGTGCTCACTGACCATAGTTGAAGAGGGGGAAGTATTCACTGACTATAGGTGAAGAGGGGGAAGTACGCAGTGGTTGTAGTTGAGGAGGGAAAGTACTAATTTATTGTACTTGAAGCAGGCAAAAGCTTCCTTAATTTTAACTCTGTTCTTAGACTTCTAAGGTTTCAATTGTATTTCCTTGAATAAGATATTGAAATCCTAATCCCAAGTATCTTATTTATAAATTGGGTTTTAGTTAGCATGAGGTCATACTGGAGACAGGTAAACCCTAATCTAATATGCCAGACATCCTTATAAGGAGAAAGCTATGTAAACACACAGAGCCAAGAAAAAGACCATATGAAGACGGAAAAGGAGATGGGAGATTGCAAGTGCAACCATGTAGTGCTAAATCCTGCTGGAAATTTGCTAGAAGCAAGAAAAGGGTGAGGGAGGAGATGTACCCTCTAGGTTTCACTGATATCAAAGTCTTGGTTTCAGGCTGTTAGCCTCCAAAGCTATACCAGAAGGGTTTGTGTGGTTTCAACTCTTACAGTTTGTGGCAGTTTGTTATGGAAGTCCTCAGAAGCCAATTTAGCATGAATCATGTTCCACACAGTTAAATAAAACAAATGCAATAAGATATTAAAAAAATAAATATATAGAGTGACTGTGTATGTAACCAAGATCATTCTTTCTAACACAAGACCCCATTTCAGGCATTAAGAGAGTCAGTAGCTAGACAATGTGATCAGCCTCAATCTTGTTTATTTCTTTTTTTTTTTTATTGACAACTTCCATAACTGTAGAAAATAAATGAATGGACAAATATGCTTTCAAAATCTATAGATATGAGATGACTACATTCTGGGCATCATTTCTGCCTATACAGGGCTCAAGGTTTGGATTAATTCAGCATTAGACAATTCTCTTTTCAGCAATGTTGGTATAAGGCAGAAGATATATCCCAATATGCTGGTGGAAATGGGGCCTTCTTGCTCCTGGTTTTGTGTCACTGTTTCAGGTTGCAAGTTGGTGGCTTAAAGTACTGAGTGTCAGTACTTCACAATACAGAGGACAAAACATTTTACCTTGTTGTCTATATGACATTTGCAAAGCCATTTACATTGGGTGAGCCAGAGATAATAACTTGAGCTACTTGCTGGCTCTGAGATGAGAAAAATGTCATTTGATGTTAGCATGAACAAGGGGAGGTAATCTCAGAAGGAAAAGATGTTGAACTGACAAAAGCTTACAAATGCATATTCCAGTGTTTACCTTAATGTCTACCAGAATGGCAGGGCCAGGAATAGAATATATTTCTTAAGTCCTTCACAGTATACTTCCACATGCCTTGAATGAATTAACACTTGAATCTTTCAGTTATGGCACTAGAGATTCATCCTTCTCCCCATTTTTTTTTCTTTCAGCTACCTTGAGATGAGATATCTTATTATTTAGCCTCATTGGCTTTCAGTTTTCTGAAAATTGAGGGAATTAATCTTGAATTTCTACCATCACTAAAAGAAGAAAATTTCTGTCATGTGGATAAGGGATACTGTAGGGTCACTATAATTCACTCAATAAACAGTAGCCTAATGCAGAACTAACAGCAGATCCCAGACTGGATCTACCAAATCCCACCCAACCTGAAAACACATGGGCAATAACATCTATTAGTAGAAATCATAAATTCAGGTAATTAGAGTATGCTTAAGACGCAGTTGGCTTTCTACATGCTCACCTCTAAGGATGAGGCACTCCTAGTGGGACGTGTTGTTGCAGTATCTCTACAAACTCAATGTTCTCTTCCATTTCTTCCCTTAAGTCTAAGGTTGTAAACATTTTATTCCTACTGGAATGAGGGGACTAGAATGCCAAAGTGACATTCTTTAAAATTGAATTTTTTAAAAAGTCTCATTGAGAAAAACCACACATTCCATTCTCTAAAAGAAGACAAAAATCTGCCTTTATTATGCGTCGTTGGAATTAGATAGGTCCAAATATCAGTTTGAGCCCTGGATTTTGATGTGGGCTATAACCCTAATCATCTAATTTGGTTTCTCTGCTTATAGATGAGAACACTAAAGTCAGAGAACTTTGTTGACCTATCAAAGACCTGTCAGTTCATTAATGTCACACAGGGCAAACTCTAAGCCTTTCAATTCCTATTTCACCACTCATCTAATACCAAATTTGGAAAAATTCTGAGCTAATACTTCCTTTTGACCTCACTGTTCCTAATTTCCCCAAATATATTCAGGGATTTTGAGAACTGTAAGCTGGAATATCAAAGTTTCTCCTTATCCAAATACTGAACTACAAGTGGAAATATCCAGGAAGCTTTCTGCTTTGTGATTAAACCTATTTTATGTTTTACAAGTTTCCTATTCCATAAGAAAATGATGCATCTGCCATTAAAAAAAAATAGATTTAAGTCACCTTCCATTTCTGCTTTTTATGACAGCAATTTTTTAAAGGTTGAGTGGAGTTACCCCCACACCTGTTTCTTTTAAACTGAAAAGGACCCAGCTGCACTCTGTAGGGAAATCACAAAGACAACCAGAGATTTTGTCAATTTGCAGCCAAGCTTGGCTGGAGAAAAGTGGATAGCTGATTTGAGAAGATAGGGAATAAGTCCATTTACCTGAAGATGAGCATGGCCTGGCTGAGGAGACCAGAGATAATGAGGAAGGTTTTCTTTGGTTTGGTGGGAAAATCCTAGATCCTGTAACATCAATCAAGACCGTTTTATCTGATTGCTAAGTTTCAAGAAAACTGGTGAACATTTAAAATAGCTATACAGAAAGAGAAAAAAGGAGATAGAAGGCAGTACAATCATTCTCTGTTATGTAAAGTTAGAAACTAAAGCCTCAATAGTATAGAATTAACATTAAATTTTAATGCTGTTGCATCAAAGCAGTGGATCTAAATTAATTTGTTCCTAAAAACAAAAGCTTTCCTTCTAGGTTTCTAAGTCTCACCTGCAGGAGATTATAACTCTAATTTAAGGCACACTAAAGAGAAACCATGCACTGGATTGAGAGGGCTGGAGTAACAAAATGGAATTCTTTAAAATTGTTTATTTTTTAAAGTCTCATCAAGAATAGCCACACACCACATAGTGATGCTCAATGTGTATTAAAATTGCTTGCATCATGCTGATTAGTGGATGGCATTGTACCTTCTCCTTTATCTGCAGGTATAAGCTGCCCATCTATATATATTGGGTGTGGGGGGAGAATATTCACAAAACCACTTCATCCCTTCCCCAAATGAGTATGGAGAATCCAGTTGCTAAAGACAATATTAACTTTCTTGCACATGTTATATGTGTATGCATGTGTAGTGGTCAGCCATTACTCTGCCCAGGATGGTCTGAGCAGTCTGTGATCTGGCAGGTCCTACAGCAGGTGGCTGCATGTAGAGAATCCTGGACAGAGTATTCATAGGGTCCTCCAAGAAGATCTTTGGTCAGATTTGAGTTTGGGAGATACATAGCCTCCTGAAAACACTACCATTTCATATTCTCATATCTTGATGTTTTCTTTTAAATAGATCCACGTGAGAACAATTCATAGCTCTAAACACTGTTTTCAGAATTATCTAGCACTGGGTACTTTGTCTTCCTGGAACCTCACTGCTCTTTCTGTTCTTGCCTGTTTTATAGAAGACTAAAAAAGCAGGAGAACAAGATCCTCTCAGAAATGCTGGGGAGTACAGTATTGTAAACACTTCCTCTAAGAGCACTTCTCTGTGTATTCCAATTGAATCTACATGAAGAGAATAAGATGTTGACCTTCAGTCCTGAGCTTTCACTTTCTCAGCTACCCAAGCTACCCTCACTCACCTTCACCAAAGGAACAAACAAGTCTTTTTTTTACTTCCCTTCATTCTCTATGGGCTCATTTTAATGGACAGTATATAATATTGAGGTATATGAGAATGTTCTAAATACTGGAGCTTTTCTAAAAAATGCAATGCTGATTAGAAATTCACACAATGAATGCTTGGTTGAAGAGATAGTGTCATCTTAAGCAAATAATCTGCTAAATTAATAAACCTCATAAATTACAAAATCCCTGAATACCCACTGCTGAAATACAATCACTCTCTGACCTGAACCTATTACATGAAGAAGTCTGCTGTGCATAATTTACAACAGTGCTATGAATGAAAAATAGCTCCTTAAAAGGGAGATAAAACACAAAAACGGTCTGCCTGTAGAAACAGAATTGCTGGTTATTTCAGTTCTTATTTATTAAAATATTGTTTTATGGGTGACCTAATGCTTTTATCTTTATCATAGTTTTGCTCTCAATTGCTCAATAGTCCATGATTGAGGCAATATTACATGTCGTCAGTTGGACACTGAGAGTGGTATGGGAAAGGCAATATTCATCATGTTCATATTGCATGTATTATGTTTCCTTAAAGTTAAAAAGTATAAAATTGCATATAGGTACATACCTATGTAATGTTGCTACAAATCTAGTCACCTCATTTAAAAATATTGAAGTAGTTAAAAGACATTAAATCAGTGGTCCTAGAGTTGGAGAAATGGGAGATGCCCTTCAGTACTTACACAATTTCAATTATGGTAAATTAATACATTCTAGAGAAGGGCAGTATAATAAGGTACCTAAAGCTAACAATATGGTGCTGCATGTACAAAATCTCTTAAAAGGGAAAATTTCGTGTTAAGTGTTCCTCTCATACACGGGGAAAAAAGAGATACAAAGATCTTTGAGAAGTGTTTTATATGTCTACAAACTTGATTGTGGTGTTCCAGGGTGTTTGAATGTCCCTGGTGTCATCAAATTGGAAATATTAAATATGTGAAGCTCTTAAGTATATCAATTATACCTTAATAAAGTAATAAAAATCAAAAATGAAATTTAGCAGCTGAGGAGATCAGATCATTCAGTGGTTAAAGGCACTTACTGGCAAATCCTGCTGGCATAGGTTCAGTTCCCCAGAACCCACTTACAGTCAGATGTGCAAGCTGATATGTGTGCTTGGAGATCGTTTGCAGTAGCAAGTGGCTCTGTAGGGTCCATTCTCATTCATTTATCCATTCATTTTTTTCTCCCCCTCTCTCTCATAAATAAATAAAAATATTAAAAAGGAGATAAGATGAAATTTAAATATATTAATGCTTCCCAAATGACAGTAATTTTGCTTACTCCCTCCTTCTTTAGGTATTTTTAAAAATTTCATTAATAATTTTTACATATGATATAATGTATTTTGATCATAATCCTCTCCCATTGCCTTCTTTTGGATCACCACCTCTACCACCTTCCACTGAACCCTCTCTTCTTTCAAAGTAGTCCTTCTATTTTAATATTCTTTGGTGTTTCCCCTCTTTCATCATCCATGCCACAGTGCTGATGGTCCCAATATCTTGCATGCCTCATGCAGGTAATTTTAGCCGCTGTGTGAAGGTCATGAATGTAACAGTCTAGATAACAGTATTCCCAAGCACTCTTCCCCATCCTTTGCCTCTTACATTCTTTCTGCCACCTCTTTCACAATGTTCCCTGGGTCATGTAGAGACAACAGAGATTTGTCATCTAGTCCAGAGTATTCAAACACCACCTATTGTCAGTACTTTGATGAGTTTTGAGTACCAACAGACATTTTTGTTTTGTTTTGTTTTTTTGAGGTAGGGTCTTACTCTAGCTCAGGCTGGCCTGGAATTCACTATGTAGTTTCAGGGTGGCCTCAAACTCATAGCAATCCTCCTACCTCAGCCTTCCGAGTGCTGGGATTAAAGGCGTGCGCCACCACACCTGGCTCCAACAGACATTTTTGATTGTCAAAACAAGGGCAAATGGTCACAGTGGTATCCAAGACAGAAGTTAGGAATACTTCCATCCACCCACAGTGCACACCCATTTAAGTAAACAGGTAGCCAGTCTCAAAAGGCAATGGTTCTGCCTGTTAAGAAACCTAGTATGGGCTGTGTCTTGGAACCCCAAACTCTGGGATGCTGTCCTAATGCACCAGCTTTCTTCTTTTTCTTTCTTTTTACCCAGTAAAACTTTGCCTCACACACACACAAAAAAGAAACCTAGTATGAAAATGAAAAATCCACCCAAATTTATAGGTATTTAGAAGGAAAGATCTATCTTTTGCTACATTCTTTATTTTCTTTTTCTTTTTGATACAGGGGTTCACTCTGAAGGCCAAGGCTGGCCTCAAATTCATGAAAATACTTCTGCTTTAGCCTTCTAAATTCTGGGATTACAGGAACAAGTCAGTAAACCACCATACCTGGCTGTCTTAGCAAATTCTTTTGTAGAATTTTGCTCCCACAGAGGTTATTCTGTCTGGATCAGCCAAAATGAATTTGGAATTCACCTTTTACTCCCTCTGGACTTTTGAGTAAAAGGATTAGCAATAGTCATTCATTTAAAAATTTCACAAGGGATTTCAACAGAAATAACACTTCCAAGGAGCTATAATCTAAACCACAAGACAAAGTAGGATAGACTACTCATTGAAGGATTCCTCCTATGAGAAGCATCTTGGGCCCAGATGGGCTAAAAGAATTACACAGAAGGGACAAAAAGCTCCCATGTCCTGCCTCTCAGGCTGATTCTATTAATGAAATCATATTTAAAATTCCAATCTGTATCTATTATTTTGGGACTTTGAGGGTGAGCACTTGCTGGGATTGAGTGATTAAAAGAAAAAAAATCAAAGAAGGGCATCTAATTAGGGCACATGGATATTTGTCAAATTATATAAAACATGACTGAAATGTATAGACCTTCGTTCAATTTTTAAAAAAAATTTTTTTTGTTTATTTATTTTTTGTTTATGTATTTATTTGAGAATGACAGAGAGAAGGAGGCAGAGAGAGAGAGAGAGAGAATTGTGTGCCAGAGCTTCCCAAACGAACTCCAGATGTGTGCTCCCCCTTGTGCATCGGGCTAACGTGGGTCCTGGGGAGTTGAGGCTTGAACTGGGGTCCTTAGGCTTCACAGGCAAGTGCTTAACTGCTAAGCCATCTCTCCAGCCCTCGTTCAATTTTTTTAGACCTAAAGTCAGGTTACTTTTGAAGGTTCTATAGGAAAATCTTAACTGGGAACATATCCACTTATTTCTCTTTCAAATCCTTTAAAGCTTAAATTTTTGGTTTCCAAATCCTTTTTAGTTCTATTTACTCATTTAATAGGTTTTTTTAACCTATGCTTTCCACCCGCCTATATAGTTCAACACTCAAATTATGCAGATTTACCATATAAAAAAGAATGTATTAGATTAACAATATTTTAAAAGATACTCAGAGTCAGTCTTGTGTTTTAGGTCAATTCTACATTTATATTTAAGTCTTGATATTGGTACAATTGTTCCAGGCTGGTATGTATTTAGCTCAAATATGAGAACATGTTTGTTTTTAAACATCTTTATCTACCAAACAAAACTAAGAATAAAGTGTGGCTTATAAAGTAGATAATAATGGAGCTGAGGAGGTGGGAGAAGTTCAAGAAAAATGGGCGCAAGAAGCCATCCAAGCAGTGAGGAGCAGCAGTGCGCTGGGGTTAGCACACCTAAGCCTGAGTCCTCGTTTAGCTTAGCAAAAGCTGTTTCTGTGTAGCAAAGGCAGTGACGTTGGCCATCTTGCTTATCCTGTACATCTACCTTTTCTCACCTAGGAAATGGGAATGTTAATATCCACTCCCTGGATTTATTTTGTAACAACTATATGGCATAATTTACATAAAGTAGTATTAAGGAATATCATTAGATGTTCCTGAAACTCCTCTTCTTCATTTCCTGTTTTTAATTTTGTCTTCTTTATTTTTAATTTTATTTATTTGAGAAAGAGGCAGATAGAGAGTGAATGGGCATGCCAGGGTGTCTGGCCACTGCAAATGAATTCTGGACACATAATGCCACCTTGTGCATCTAGCTTACATGTGTCCTGGAGAATGGAACCTGGATCCTTTGGCTTTGTAGGCAAACACCTTAACCATTGACCCACCTCTCCAGCCCCTAATTTTGTCTTTTGTGAAGAGGATGTCAACTATCTTAGAGAATCATTGATGGCACAGAAGTGGTCATTCCACCTCTTGCATGATGCTCAGAACATCTAAAGGTAGTCGACCTAATGACAAAGATCCCCAGTGCTCAAGGGCCATGGAATAGAAAAGTGCCTCCAATATCTGTGTATAGGCTCCTTAGTGCCATTCCTGTTTGTCTCTGGTTCTCATACTGGTCTTCTGTGACAGTCATGAGGTTTAGCTATATCCAAAGACTAAGAAATATTGTCCTCCAAACAGAGATGATAACTTAGCCTGAGGCTGTCATCACACTAGACTGTGATGGAGATAGTATTACCTTAAAATGAAATTCTCAAATGCCACCCTGACCTACAAAATATGAAATCTGTTTTCATAAGATTTCCTGATGATTCAGATGCACTTTAAATTTTGAGACCAATGCCCCAAATAATGTTCCTGTTTCTCCTTTGTGTCACCAAGGTCCTGAGTGGTATCAGTGATGTTCAAAGGTCAGTAATGGAATAGGAGTACTTACAATGTGTCAACCAGAAACAGTTATGTAATAAAACAGAATGTGGGAACTTCCACTCAAGATGGTGTCTGCTTAACCATGCCTCACCTCCCAGGGAAGGAAAGGCAAGGCGTTTAGGGTTCATTCGGTCTTCTAGAGGTGAGCAGACTCTAATAGATCTCCAGTGGGAGGGCACAGAAGAGGAAAGTTGGGAATCTGCGGATTCTCACACTCTTGAGTAGCCCCAATCCCCTCAAGCAGCTGTCCTAGCCATAGTCCCAGGCGCAGGTTCCTCTTGCACTAACCGTAGGCAAGGGAACCCCAGCAGGCTAGCATAGCTGCATGTGTGCCTCCAAGCTCACAAACACCCTCGCACTCACCGTTGACCTCCACACCCGTGCGCAGACCCAGGCCAGCAGGCTAGCGTTCCCCCAAGGGACCTCCAAGTGCAAATGCCCTCCCACTCGCCACAGCCCCCCACCCCTTAGGCGGATCCATGCCAGCAGGCTAGCATCCCCACCCAGGCTTACCACCACCACAGAGCTCCACAGGAGAACTCTCCTGTACCCACCACCCTTGCGCGAACACAGGTCAGGAAATGAGCGTTCTCCCAGAGGACTTCCATGCGCGAACACAGTCCCACTCACCGCTGCCCTCCACCCTAGTGTGCCAACCAAGGTCAGCAGGCTAGCATTCAACTAGGGAACCTCCACATGCAAACACTGTCTCACTCGCCGCCACCCCCTACCTCTGTACCTGAAACCAGCTCAGGAGGCTAGCCCTCCACCCACCTACACAAGGGACCTCCGCACCCCACTGCCCCTCTGTGCATGGACCCAGGACAGCAGGCTAGGATTCCCCCTCTCTAAACTGTCCCACCACAGTGGACCTTTATGCTTCCCCCACATGTCACCTGACCCACAGCAGTCCCATATCCCTGCCCTGTCCTGCCCTGTCACAGGACCCAGCAGTCCCATCCACCCTGTGCTACAGGGTCCCAAGGGACCCACTGTCCCATCCCTTCACTGTTAAACATCTCAGAACCACCATGCATTCCCAATCTCCCCACCCCCCACTCCCCACAGCCCAGCCACAACACCAGTCTGCTTTGGCCCATTTCCCCCTACTCCCTGCCCCTTGGGCCACCTGACCATGCAGTCTCATACCCCAAATCACACAAGTCCCTTCATCAGGTCCCCAGGCCCCCACCATAGCCTCACAGGCTCCTTCCCTTTGAGCACTCTGAGACTCCTACACTGTGATGGTCAGACCACAGTGCAAAAGGAATAACATAAAAAATCAAATGCAAGTAAATCCAACAAGATTGCCCAGTCCCACAGTGGATGTCTCTAATAAAAAAATAGAAGAAACAATAAACACAAAGCCCAACCTTCAGAGAGTACTTCAGGGAATTCTCCACACAGATGAATCAAATAACCAACCTCAAGTGCCTACAAGAAGTAGATCACCATAACCAAACTCAGAGAAGGCACACAAAAAACCTACAAAGTCCAAGAAAACACCAAAACACACAAGCCACGAAAATATGGCAGGAATTAAATCAAACCTCACAGTTACTACCCTAAATGTTAATGGCCTTAATTCACCCATCAAGAGACACAAGCTAACACCTCAATCTGCTGTCTTAACCCACCTCACCACTAAAGACAGACACCTGCTCAGAGTGGAGGGGTGGAAAATGATATTCCAAGCAAATGGAAATAAGAAACAAGCAGGTGTAGCTATACTAATATCGGATAAAATAGACTTCAAACCAAAAGTAATCCAAAAAGACAAAGAAGACCACTTCTTACTCATCAAGGGAATAATCCAACAAGAGGATATCACAATCATCAATCTTTGTGCACCAAACACAGGTGCACCACAATTCATAAAACAAAACCTACTTTACAACAAAACAGAAATAACCACCAACACCATCATAGTTGGGCACTTCAATATTCCACTATCATCAATAAATACAATGTACAAACAGAAAATTAACAGGGAAGTGAGAGAGCTAAACAAAATCATACATCAATTAGTCCTTACGGACATCTACAGAACATTCTACACAAAATCCACAGCAGCCCATCCAACCTTCTCTAAAATAGATCATATGCTGGGTCACAGGGCCTGCCTCCATATATTTAGGATGATTGACATGATTTCCTGCATGATATCAGATCACAGTGATGTATTGCTAGAAATTAACAACAAAAGATGCACCAGGAATCCCACCAGCTCTTGAAACTGAAGAGCACACTTTTAAACAATAAATGGGTAGTGGACAAAATAAAAAATGAAGTTGTGAAATTTCTAGAAATGAATGACAATAAGAACACATAGTATCAAACGTATGGGACTCAATAAAGGTAGCCCTCAGGGGAAAATTCTTAGCAGTAAATGCCTTCATAACAAGCACAGAGAGATCCCATATCCATAACCTAACCACCCACCTAAAAGCATTGGAAAAGGAACGAGAATCCAACTCAAAGAGTTCCAGACAGAAAGAAACAATTAAGATCAGAGCAGAAATTAATGAATTGGAAACTAAGAAAACAATTAAGAAAATTGATGAAACAAAGAGCTGGTTCTTTGAAAAAATAAATAAGATTGATAAATCCCTGATCAATTTGATCAAGCAAAAAAAAAAAAAGAGAGACACTTCAAGTTAACAAAATTAGAAATAAAAAAGGAGAGATCAATACAGACATAAGTAAAATTGAGAGAATCATCAGGACTTATTTCAAAAACCTCTCCTCCACAAAACTGGATAATGTGGAGGAAATGGTTGAATTCCTGGACACATACTATCTACCAAAGCTAAACTCAGAGCAGATTAATCTCCTAAACAAACCTAACACACCCATTGAGATTGAAAAGGTAATCAAAAACCTCCCTCAAAAGAAGAGTCCAGGACCAGGATTCAGATTCTCAACTGAATTCTATCATACCTTCATTGAAGAACTGAAACCAATTTTTCTCAAACTGTGCCACACAATGGGAGAACCAGGAAAGCGCCCCAACTCCTTCTATGAAGCTACTATCACCCTAATTCCAAAACCATGCAGAGATGCTATGAAAAAAATAATACTATAGGCCTATTTCCCTGATGAACTTAGATGCAAAGATCCCGAACAAAAATCCTCCCAAACTGAATTCAACAACACATCAAAAGCATTATGCACCTTGATCAAGTAGGCTTCATCCCAGGAATACAGGGGTGGTTCAATATAAGGAAATTCATCAATGTCATGTACCACATAAATAAGCTTAAACACAGAAACCTCATGATCATTTCGATAGATGCAGAAAAGGCCTTTGACAAAATACAACATCACTTCATGATCAAAACATTGGAGAGGATAGGCATGGATGGTTTATATCTTAACATAATAAAGGCCATATATAAACCTCCTAAAGCCCAAATAATACTTAATGGGGGAGAGACTGAAGAAATTCCCATTGAGATCAGGAATAAGTCAGTGATGCCCACTCTCACCTCTGTACTTAACATAGTAGTGGAAGTCCTAGCTCAAGCCATAAGACAGGAGAAAGAAATAAAAAGGATACAAATTGGAAAGGAAGTAGTTAAGTTATCCCTATTCACAGACAACATGATTCTATACATAAGACTCAAAACTCTTAAAGGTGGGCTGGAGAGATGGTTTAGCGGGTAAGCGCTTGCCTGTGAAGCCTAAGGACCCTGGTTCGAGGCTTGATTTCCCAGGACCCACGTTAGCCAGATGCACAAGGGGGCACACGCGTCTGGAGTTCGTTTGCAGTGGCTGGAAGCCCTGGCGCACCCATCCTCTCTGTTTACCTGCCTATTTCTCTCTCTCTCTCTCTCTCTCTCAAGTAAATAAATAAAAATTAAAAAAAAAAAACTCTTAAAGGTGATTAACTCCTTCAGCAATGTAGCAGGATACAAAATCAATGCACAAAAATCAGTAGCCCTTCTATATGCAAAAGACAAAGATACAGAGAAAGATATAAGTGACATTGTCCCATTTTCAATAGCAACAACAAATAAAAATACCCTTGAATAACATTAACCAAGGAGGTGAAAGACCTATACAATGAAAACATAAGACACTCAAGAATGAAATTGAGGAGGACTTGAGAAAATGGGAAGATCTCCCATGCTCCTCAATATGCAGAACTAACATTGTTAAAATGGCAATCTTACCAAAGGCAATATACAGATTTCATGCAATGCCAATAAAAAATCCAAACATTTTTCTTCACAGAGATAGAAAAAATGATCTCAAAATTCATATGGAATGGCAGATGGATTTGAATGTCCAAGCATATCCTCAGCAAAAGAAACACCTCTGGAGGCATCACCATACCTGATCTAAAGCTATATTACAAATCCATAGTAATAAAAAACAGCATGGTACTGGCTTAAACACAGGATTATAGACCAATGGAACAGAATCGAGGACCCGGACTTTGGGTCAAGTAACTATAGCTGCTTCATAGTTGACAAAGGTTCCAACAATGTAGGCTGGAAAAAGACAGTATCTTCAACAAATGGTGCTTGACAAACTGGATAACCATATGCAGGAAATTGAAACTTGATCTACACATCTCACCATGCACAACAATCAAGTCCAAATGGATCAAAGATCTCAATATAAGACCAGAAGTTCAGCTTCTACTGGAAGAAAAAATAGAACAAACTTTTCAGGATATAGCAGTGGGAAAAGACTTCCTGAACAAAACCCCAGTAGCTCATGAAATTAAACACTCAAACACTAGGATCTCCTGAACCTGAAAAGTTTCTTTACAGACAAACATACAATGAGCAGAGCCAATAGATTACCCACAGAATGGGAGAAAATTTTTGCTGCCTATACACCATGTGCTATTGGTATGGAACATGGAATGACCTGGCTGGAACCTGGAAGAGAGTCAGGGCTCCCTATATGAATACTGCTGTTGAGGCAAAAAGTGCCAGTAAAATGACCTAGTAAGCTTCACTTTCCTGTACACAAAGTTTCCCAAGATAAAAAGTATATTTTTTTCCAGATGCCTATAGGATCTCTCCATGTCCATAACTGATGTGTAAGAATAAAAGTTTGAATTGTATTATAAATTACTTTTTATTGTAAAAATAATATATACATGAAACACTTAGATATTCCAAGACAAAAGTACTTCCAAGAGCTGGGAAGAGGGCTCAGTAGCTAAAGGCACTCTGCAGGCCTGCCAAGCAGAGTTTGAGTCCCAAAAACCCACATAAAACTGGATGCAAAGGTGTCCATGAGTTAGTAATCCTAGGCCCACTGACAACGGGAGGTAGAGTTAGAAGAATCCCACAAGTCATGGGGCTAGTTAGTCCGGTTAAAAAACAAAACAAAGTCTAGTTAGTGGTTAAAAAACAAAAGAAAACAAAACAAAAAAAATAAGAAAGATGCTCCCTCAAACAAGATGGAAGGAGAGTAGCAACACTCCAAGGCTTACCTATGACCTCTATACATAAATGTGCACCCCAAAAACATCATCACATGTATGTAAGTAAAAAATATTTTTTTTAATTTATCTATTTCAGAGTGACAGACAGAGAGAGAAAGAGGCAGAGAGAGAGAGAGAGAGAGGGGAAAGTGGGCGTGCCAGGGCTTCTAACCACTGCAAACGAACTCCAGACGCGTGCACCCCCTTGTGCATCTGGCTAACGTGGGTCCTGGGGAATCGAGCCTTGAACTGGGGTCTTTAGGCTTCACAGTCAAGCGCTTAACCACTAAGCCATCTCTCCAGCCCCAGGTCAAAAATATTTTTTATAATTTATTTTAATTTATTTATTTGACAGAGAAAGAGGTGTGGAGTGGGGGAGGGAGAGAATGGATGCACCAGGGCCTCCAGCCACTACAAACAATTTCTAGATGCTTGTGCCACCTAGTGCACCTGGCTTGCATGGGTCCTGGGGAATTGAACCTGGGTCCTTTGGCTTTGCAGACAAGTGCCTTAACCGCTAAGCCATAGCTCTATCCCCAAAATATTTTTAAAGTTCTTCCAATCTTAGTCATTAATACTGAAGGCTTGAATATTAATAATACTAATACCAAACCTGATGTTTATATAAAATGTCATTAGTTTCTATTAAGTAAAACTGATTTGGAAAAATGGCTCATGCTCATCCTCTGATTTTAGCTACTTCCTGGCACCCTGGAAAGCATTAAACGAATGAGAGATGTTATGATGACCACTCTTTCTAAACCCAGATGCAGAATGCCTTCATCATCCTTCCTTGACCACACTAGCCCGAAACTCTCTATTGGAATTCCACAACGGTTATTTTGTCTTAGTTTTCTTGGTCGTTATGCATGCGCCTGGCCTTGTACTGCCTCTATTGTTGTTACACTATTAAATATTAGTGGAATTAAGATTCTAGTCATGAATTGTCTACATGTTTATCTCCTATATCTTAAAATGGATTATAAATACTTTTGTGTCAAATGCCATGTTCTCTGCTTTACTTTACAACATCTTACATATGTGGTAGGCACCTGGTACATGCCTTTGATTTCATTTGAAGAGAGTGCTATATCCTAGAAGTGCCATAAGAATAGGTCTCTTAAAGCTCCATATCTATAACCTTGTTCCTTTTGGAATGTAACCAAAGAATAGCTTTGATATGAGGTTATGGTGTATTTCTTACTTCTTACTAGGATTTGAAAGCCCATATTTTCTACCCAGGCAAAGTAAGATCATTTGAATCTTTCTAATGCAAATTTCACTCTATGTTCTTCTTTGTAATGAAGGTCATCTGCTAGAATCTTAAAAGTATCTGTTGGCAACAGTTATTTAAATAGCATATTTCTAATCTTTAAAAGGATGACTCTATGTTTAAAATTAATTTTATTTGTAGCTGCAACTTAGAACGCTTTTCCTTATATGCACTATAAAATGTTAATAGCTACATATAGAGTGACTTTACAACTATAGTGTCATTTTTCTCAGCTTGATCAGCTCTTTTGAATGGCATCATTATGATCAAAGTTGTTTACAGTAATAAAATATGAATAGTTTCGATAAAAAAGTAAGCACCATTACAATTAAACAGTATCTGGCATTTTAGAATGTGATAAGCACTCATAACACTATTGTAGGAGAAGCAAGTGTACAATATAAACACAATTATATGACCGCAACCAGTCTTCCAAGCACAAGAAGAATTATCAGTTGGTAGAGGTGAGGGGCTACAGTCAGGAGGTGTGGAGCCATAGTTAGAAGGTATGGGGCTGTGGTTAGGATATGTGGATATGAAGTTAGGAGGCACAGGACTGTAGTTCAAAGGTATGGGGCTGTGGGTAGGATGTGGGGGGATGTAGTTAGGAGGTATAGGGATGTAGTTAGAAGGTGGAGGACTGTAGTTAGGAGGTATGAGTATGTAGCTAGGAGGTGTGGAGCTGTAGTTATAAGGTGTTGGGTTGCAGTTAGGAAGTATGGGTCTGTAGATAGGTGTGGGGATGTAGAAAGGACTGGGGGACTCTGGTTAGGAGGTGCAGTGGCTGTAAATTGCAGGTGCAGGGATGTAGTTAGGAGGTGTGCAGCAATAGTTAGGAGGTGTGGAGCTGTAGTTAAGAGGTGTGAGGCTGTAGTTAGGAGTTGTGGAGCTATGTTTAGGAGGTGCAGGGCTGTAGTTAGGAGATGCAAGGATATGGTTAAGTGGTGTGGGCTAGTTAGGAGGTATGGGGCTGTAGTTAGGAGGTATATAATGTAGTTAGGAGGTGTGGGGATGTTGTTAGGATGTATGTTAGGAGATGCAGGGCTGTAGTTAGGAGATGCAAGGACATAGTTAAATGGTGTGGGATATAGTTAGGAGGTATGTGATATAATTAGGAGGTGTGGGGATGTTGTTAGAAGGTATGGGCCTGTAGTTAGGAGGTGTAGGGCTGTAGTTAGCAGGTGTGGGGATATAGTTAGGAGGTGTGTGATATTGTTAGGGTAAGTGGGGCTTAAGTTAGGAGCTGCAGGGTTGCAGTTAGGGTGCGTGGGTCTGTGAGACCTTGGTGCTCCCCTCTAGAATATCCTTGTGAAATTAAGTGTTGGACTCGGAGTCAAAGCATGTCTAGATCTTTGAACTTGCAAAGCTGAATGAATGAATTTAGTGATGACAACTGAGAAAGTGTTAAGACGTTTTAGAGCTATATTTCTCAGTTGGATTTGAGGTTTTTATCTTTGCTTTTCTTCACTCAATCTTCTATTGATATCTCTCTATTGTTCTTTGTATGCACAGCTCATATACTTTCCCTTTCTTTCCAACATCTTTTCCACAGTTTCTCTTCTTTATTCCCTCCTCTTTATTCTCCATAACTAAAACTTCTCTGTTTCTCTTTCCTGCCTGCCTCCCTATATGTAGGATTGTACCTACAACCTCAAGCTTGCTAGGCTGAGGTTCTACTACTGAGCTACATCTCCTGCTCACTTACTGCTACTCCTACCCTAGCAGGATTTACCACATCTGATTTAATGACATCTGCCCCCCTCCCTTCTCCTACACTATTTTCAGGTGGGTCAAGTTGAAGTTCATCTCTAGCTGAGACCACAGCATGACTGTGATAGTTAAGGTGTTGTCAACTTGATCTGTTTAGTAATCCATAGGTTGCTTCTAGGAAGGATCAACTAAAGGAGGAAGTCTTTCCCCCAGGGTGAGCCCTTCCCCCAGAATGGGCGGCCCTGCCCAGAGGGGGACTTGATACAAGGAAGCTCTGGGTAAAAAGAGTCCCTTCCTTTCTTCCTGCCTTCCATTTGGCTGCCAGAGCTGCTTGCTACCTTCCAGTGTGGATTGAAGACCAGTGCGGACGAAAGACCATCATCAACTGAAGACCCCCGTGGATCAAAACCCAGCAGCTCCTCAGGAAGCCTCCAGGCTTTCCAGCACCATCTGCAGTGCCGGGTCGGGACTGCTGAGGCATCTGGCCACGAGGACTGAGCAACTACCAGGTTCGGTGATTCTCGGGCCTGCAACTGCTATTGGACTACTGTAAGCTGATCCAATAAATCCCCTTTTAAAATAATTCATTTTAGCAGTTCTGTTCCTCTAGAGAACCCTGACTAATACAAAATTTGGTACCAGAAGTGGTTCTAGAGAAACAGAATTGTAAGGATGGGTTTCTCTAGTGGGCTTAGTGCTATCTGGGGTTGGCTCTCCAATTTCAATGCTGCTAAAGGCCCTACTGGTGATAAGGAGAGCACTTTTCCTGGAAATAAGGGGGGCACTAATAATCCATGGTGTGCACTATTTCAAGAACACCGTGAGATAGATGTATTTGGTGACCCTGAGTCATGTCTTGTGAAGAGCGAGGAATTTAGTGACTCTGTATCTAAAACATTTGAGTATTTGTGGAAAAGTAAGACCAATGATGAGGCTGGTTGGTTGCTTTTAGCATCTCTGGACAAACTAGTGAGGGAACAGCAGAAGCTCAAAAAGGAAAATTCTAAGCTTAAGACCCACATACATGATCTCAAGGTTTCTAAAGGTGCCCTGGAGAAGAGTCTCCTTTCTAGCCAGAACAGGGCTCAGATTACAGAAAACCAATCCCCAGCTCTCATTGTGAGATTGGCTAATTTGCAACGTAAACTCAAATCCCAGCCTCACCAACTATCAGAAGTTACAGTGAGGACACTGACTGGAAAAGAGTGGGATCCTGTGACTTGGGATGGTGATGTATGGGAAGACCCTGAAGAACCTGGGGACATCGAAGTGTTAGATTCTGAAGAAGATGTTTTGGATGAAAATATGACCTGCCCTCCCTTAGCAGCAGTTGTATCCCCACCCCCACATCCTGAGGTATTACCCTCCCCACCCTTGCCTGAGGGAATTCATCCCTCTTTGTCTGGGGAATCAGCAGGAAGTGCTGGTGCTTCTCAGCAGTTCCCACCCATCTTTGCCTCTAGGCCTATAACCAGAGGAAAGGCTAGGCAGGCCCCTAAAGGTGAGATAGAAAGTGTGACACAGAAGGAGGTGAGGTATACCCCTAAAGAACTTCAGGAGTTTTCTAACTTGTACAGGCAGAAGCATGGGGAATATGTATGGGAATGGATTTTAAGGGTGTGGGATGATGGAGGAAGGAACATAAGATTAGATCAGGCTGAATTTACTGCAATAGGCCCATTGAGCAGAGATTTTAGATTTAACAATGCAGCTCGTGCTGTTGGAAGGGGTGCCAAGAGTTTATTTGATTGGTTGGCTGAAGTATGGATCCAAAGATGGCCTACTGTGAATGAGCTCGAGCTTCCTGGTATCCTTTGGCTTAATGTCGATGAAGGGATTAAAAAACTCAGAGAACTTGGAATGCTGGAGTGGATTTGCCATGTAAGCTCATCTTTGCCCCCACAATGGGAGAGTCCAGAAGATGTGCCCTTCACTAAGACTATAAGAAACAGATTTGTGAGGGGAGAACCTGCATACTTAAAGTCTTCCATCATTGCTCTTTTATGTAAAGAAGACCTCACAGTGGGAGCTGCACTTGCTGCATTAGATGATTTAGATGCAATGGGCATAACTGGATCTTGGGGTAACAAGGGCCAAGTGGCAGCACTGAATCGCCAAAGGCGGGGTGAACGTGTATTTCGTAATAGACAGCATAGGCAAAATTATGCACATAAAGGTATGACTCGTATGGACCTTTGGAATTGGCTGATTAATCATGGTGTTCCCAGAAGTCAAATAGATAAGAAGCCTACTGAATTTCTTCTTGATCTGTATAAGCAGAAAAGTTCCAGAGCAAGGGAACATAAAGCCACTTTGAATTATAGTGACAGAGAATCAAGACCTCTTAATCAGTTTCCAGACTTGAGCCAGTTTACAGATCCTGAGCCCCTTGATTGAAGGGGTGGCCGGGTCCCCTTGAGGAAGGACCCTCCTGCAACCACCAAAAGTTTCAATATTAAACTTACACCTATCCTTCCTCAGAGGGACCTGCGGCCTTTTGCTAGGGTAACTGTACACTGGGGGAACGGAAATACTCAGACCTTTCAGGGCCTACTGGACACTGGCTCTGAATTGACATTGATTCCAGGAGACCCCAAAAAGCACCATTGCCCTCCAGTTAAAGTAGGTGCTTATGGAAGTCAGGTGATCAATGGAGTTTTGGCAAATGTTAGACTGACAGTGGGTCCAGTGGGTCCCCAAACTCACCCTGTGGTTATTTCCCCAGTCCCAGAATGCATAATTGGGAGAGATATACTTAGGAGTTTGCAGAACCCTCACATTGGTTCCCTGACTTGTGGAGTGAGGGCTATTATGGTTGTAAAGGCCAAATGGAAGCCATTGAGGCTCCCACCTCCAGGGAAAATAGTGAATCAAAAACAGTATCGCATCCCTGGAGGGATTTCAGAAATTAATGCCACTATAAAGGACTTGAAGGATGCAGGGGTGGTGGTTCCCACCACATCTCCCTTTAACTCTCCTATTTGGCCTGTTCAGAAGACAGATGGATCCTGGAGAATGACAGTGGATTATCAGAAACTTAATCAGGTGGTGATTCCAATTGCAGCTGCTGTACCAGTTATGGTTTCTTTACTTGAACAGATTAACACATCTCCTGGTACCTGGTATGCGGCTATTGATCTTGCAAATGGTTTCTTCTCCATACCTGTCCATAGGGACCACCAGAAGCAATTTGCCTTCAGCTGGCAACGTCAGCAGTACACATTTACTGTTTTACCTCAAGGTTATATTAACTCTCCAGCCCTGTGTCATAGCTTAGTTCGCAGGGACCTTGATCGCTTGTCCCTTCCACAGGGTGTCACGTTGGTCCATTATATCGATGACATAATGCTAATTGGATCAAATGAGCAGGAGGTGGCAACCACTCTGGAGTTGCTGGTACAGCATGTGCGCATCAGGGGATGGGAAATAAATCTATCCAAAATTCAAGGACCTTCCACCTCAGTGAAATTTCTAGGAGTTCAGTGGTGTGGGGCATGTAGGGATATTCTTGCTAAGGTTAAGGACAAGTTGTTGCATTTGGCCCCTCCTACCACTAAGAAAGAAGCACAACGTCTAGTGGGCCTATTTGGATTTTGGAGACAGCACATTCCTCTCTTGGGTGTCTTACTCCGTCCATATACCAAGTGACTCAGAAAGCTAGGTGGGGCCCACAACAAGAGAAGGTTCTTCAACAGGTCCAGGCTGTGCAGGCTGCTCTGCCCCTTGGGCTGTATGATCCAGCAGATCTGATGGTACTTGAGGTTTCAGTGGCAGACAGGGATGCTGTTTGGAGCCTTTGGCAGGCCCCCATAGGTGAATCACAGCGGAGGCCATTGGGATTTTGGAGCAAGGCCCTGCCATCGTCTGCAGACAATTATTCTCCACTTGAGAGACAGCTCTTGGCCTGATATTGGGCCTTAGTGGAAACTGAACATTTGACAATGGGCCATCAAGTTACTATGCGACCTGAGCTGCCCATCATGAGCTGGGTGTTATCTGACCCACCAGGCCATAAAGTTGGATGTGCACAGGAACAGTCCATCACTAAGTGGAAGTGGTATATACGTGATTGGGCTCGAGCAGGCCCTGAAGGTACGAGTAAGTTACATGAGGAAGTTGCCCAAATGCCTATGGTTGCTACTCCTGTTGCAATGCCTTCTGTCTCCAAGCATGCACCTATGGCATCATGGGGTGTGCCCTATGATCAATTGACTGAGGAGGAGAGGTCTAGGGCATGGTTTATAGATGGTTCAGCATGTTATGCAGGCACCACCCAAAAGTGGACAGCTGCAGCATTACAGCCCCTTTCTGGGACAACTCTGAAGGATTGTGGTGAAGGGAAGTCTTCACAATGGGCAGAACTTCAGGCAGTGCATATGGTTGTGCAATTTGCTTGGAAAGAAAAATGGCCAGATGTGCAGTTATACACTGATTCATGGGCTGTGGCCAATGGTTTGGCTGGATGGTCTGGGACTTGGAAGGAGCACAGTTGGAAAATTGGTGAAAAGGACATTTGGGGAAGGTGTATATGGATAGAACTCTCTGAATGGGCAAAGGATATAAAGATACTTGTGTCCCATGTTAATGCTCATCAGAAGGTGACCTCATTGGAGGATGACTTTAATAATCAAGTAGATAAGCTGACCCATTCTGTGGATAGTGGTCAACCTTTTTCCTCAGCCACCCCTGTCATTGCCCAATGGGCCCACCAACAAAGTGGCCATGGTGGCAGAGATGCAGGCTATGCAAGGGCCCAACAACATGGACTTCCACTAACTAAGGCTGACCTGGCTATGTCTACTGCTGAGTGCCAAATTTGCCAACAGCAGAGACCAACTCTGAGCTCCCGATATGGTAGTATTCCTCGGGGTGACCAGCCAGCAACCTGGTGGCAGGTTGACTACATTGGACCACTTCCATCATGGAAAGGGCAGCGTTTTGTCCTTACTGGAATAGACACTTATTCTGGGTATGCATTTGCCTTTCCTGCATGTAGTGCTTCTGCCAAAACTACCATCCATGGGCTTAGAGAATGCCTTATTCACCATCATGACATTCCACACAGGATTGCTTCTGACCAAGGAACTCACTTCACTGCCAAGAAAGTACAGTAGTGGGCTCATGATCATGGAATTCACTGGTCTTACCATGTGCCCCACCATCCTGAAGCAGCTGGCTTGATAGAACGGTGGAATGGCCTTTTGAAGAACCAGCTACAGCGCCAACTAGGTGGCAATAGCTTGGAGGGCTGGGGGAGTGTCCTCCAGCAGGCTGTATATGCTCTGAATCAGCGTCCTATATATGGCACTGTTTCTCCTATAGCCCGGATTCATGGGTCTAGGAATCAAGGGGTGGAAATGGGAATGGTCCCACTTACCATCACCACAAGTGACCCATTAGCTAGATTTTTGCTTCCTGTTCCCGCAACCTTATGCTCTGCTGGACTACAAGTCTTGGTCCCAGAGGGGGGAGTGCTTTTTCCAGGAGACACAAAGAACATTCCATTGAACTGGAAGCTAAGACTTCCCCTGGTCACTTTGGGCTCCTAATGCCCTTGAGTGAACAGGCTGAGAGAAAGGAGTTACAGTGATAGCAGGGGTGATTGATCCAGATTACCAGGGGGGAATTGGTCTGCTTCTCCACAATGTAGGTAAGGAAGAGTATGCCTGGAGTGCTGGAGATCTTTTAGGGTGTCTGTTAGTGTTACCATGTCCTGTTGTCAAAGTCAATGGACGACTGCAACAACCCAATAGAAGTAGTGTGATAAATGGCCCAGATCCTTCAGGAATGAAGGTACGGGTTACCCCTCCAGGTAAAGAACCAAGACCTGCTGAGGTGCTTGCTGAAGGTGGAGGAAATACAGAATGGGTAGTAGAAGAAGGCAGTTACAAATACCAGCTAAGGCCACGTGACCTGTTACAGAAAGGAGGACTGTGATTACAATGTTTCTGTCCTGCCTTGACAACAGAGTGTTTGTATGTATCTACACCAATATTACGATTATATCATTAGCTAACTGTTGAATTTATATATTAGACCCATTACATTAGGGACTAAGCTTTGTGTTGGGGGGAAGATTTTGCGGTTCCAGTTGTACGTGGGACAGTTATGCCATGTTAAGCGGAATTATGAGCTTGTTACTGTTTCATTTGAAAATTAAGTATGATGTAAGGAGACATGATTTGATGCCAAGTTGACAAGGGGTGGACTTGTGATAGTTAAGGTGTTGTCAACTTGATCTGTTTAGTAATCCATAGGTTGCTTCTAGGAAGGATCAACTAAAGGAGGCAGTCCTTCCCCCAGGGTGAGCCCTTCCCCCAGAATGGGCGGCCCCGCCCAGAGAGGGACTTGATACAAGGAAGCTCTGGGTAAAAAGAGTCCCTTCCTCCCTTCCTGCCTTCCTTCCATTTGGCTGCTGGAGCTGCTTGCTACCTTCCGGCGTGGATTGAAGACCAGTGCGGATGAAAGGCCAGCATCAACTGAAGACCCCCGTGGATTGAAACCCAGAGGCTCTGCAGGAAGCCTCCAGGCTTTCCAGCACCATCTGCAGTGCCGGGTCGGGACTGCTGAGGCATCTGGCCACGAGAACTGAGCAACTACCAGGTTCGGTGATTTTCGGGCCTGCAACTGCTATTGGACTACTGTAAGCTGATCCAATAAATCCCCTTTTAAAATAATTCATTTTAGCAGTTCTGTTCCTCTAGAGAACCCTGACTAATACAATGACTTTGTTTTTCTTCCTCCTCCTTTCCCTTTCTTCTGAAAGCACAACCTATCCAATTGTTCAAATTAATTTTCACCTCACAGATGGGCAAATATTAAATATTTATTTATTTATTATTCATTTATTTAGCAGTGCTTTGGGTTAAGCCCAGGGCCTTGAACATGCTGTGCAATGTTATTCAGTGAATTCTGCTGCTGCTTGTCATTCTCTGTATGTATATAAATGCACACAATATTCTTATTTTTACTTTTGTTGCTGTGTGTGTGTTATGTGTGGTGTGCATGCACATGTATATACAGATGTTTGTGCCCTGTCTGTGTGTGTACAGAGGCCAGAGGGAGAGATGTTGGTTGTCATTTATCAGTCTTCTACCTTAGTTCCCTAAACCTAGGAATTATCCACCGTGTGTGAGGAATTTATCTTCCGTCTGTTCTGCTTGGCATCAGGCAAAGAGCAACTATTTTCTTCCTGCTTTGCAATTCATCTTTCTTTTCAATGCTAAGACTAGTTACTGTGGATTCACCTGGTTTCCTTGGCTCTTGTGAAGGTAGCTTCTTGCATGAATTTATAGTTCTGTTGGGATACAACTGCTGAAAGGTCTTACTTGTTACATCTCTTGCATGTTTTTGAGGGAAGGTGTGTCAGATATTTTTCTGAAAATCATTTAATGTAAAGTGCGTTTATTGTTTAGGCCAAAATGCACTGGTCAATACACTTCATATTGACATTTTATAAGTTCCTTGAATATTTTGAGATATCCTGCTGCAATATTGGATTTTCTTATAAAAATCACCAGATAAATTTATAAACTTATGGTAATGAAGTATTCCAGTCTATTCATAGCTCCTTAAAAATTATTCAGTATTTATGTGCCCATGGAATTTTAAATACTCATGTAAGCACACATGCACATGTGTACCCCTTTATACCACCCACTCCAACTATCTCTAGTGATATTTACAGCTAATCTTTCTTAGGAGGCTATTAGATTTTCCCACTAGCTACCTTCTCTGAATATCTGCCATTGCTGACTTTCTTCCATTGTCTGTACCATCCACTTAGCATTTACACAGGAGTGACTATTTTGGAGTCTTGGTTAGTTACTTCTTGCTTTATTTCTTATATTTACTAGGAATTTTAAAAAGAAGTATTCTTATTTATTTATGAGAGAGAGAGAGAGAATGGCATGCCAGGGCCTCCAACCACTGCAAAAAAACTCCAGATGCATGCACCACCTTGTACATCTGGCTCACGTGGGGCCTAGAAAATCAAACCTGGATCCTTAGGCTTCGCAGGCAAGTACCTTAACTGCTAAGCCATCTCTCCAGCCCTTTACTAGGAATTTTTCTTCTTCATGATATGTTCTGATTGTAACAGAATTTGTCAAGTGGTGAAGCAATGATCTGTGTTCTTAGTCTTTGGCTAGAAAGAACTTCTTATAGATCTAGCTTGAGTATTTTCCTTTAGAACTTATGTGTTCTTTCTCCCATACTCTCTGCAGGGGATATTTAGGTACAATAAGCAAAATTTACAACCCAAAAGACCAATCCATGTAAATATCCCGCTGAAATTCCATATATATAGTCTTATTTTTTTGGTTTTTTGAGGTAGGGTTTCACTGTAGCTCAAGCTGACCTGGAATTCACTATGTAGTCTCAGGGTGGCCTCAAACTCATGGCGCTCCTCCTACCTCTGCCTCCTGTGTGCTGGGATTAAAGGCATGTGCCACCATGCTCGGTCTCTAAAATATATTTTTATAGGCAAAAAATAATAAACAAATAGAAAGGCCCTGTCTGCCACAATGGCAACAATCCAAACGATTCTATGTTAGGCTTTTAATTTCCATCCATCCTAGAGGCAATATTATGTATATATATATGAATGAATAAGTAGTTTCCAGAAAGAAAATAGAGTAATAACACACTGCCACTTTGCCAAACTAAATTAACATTCTTAAAAGTAAATTTAGAAGCTGTCAAGTTAGCAGATACCTGTTTAGAAGAAAAGCCAATCCAGATATTTGAGAATAAACATGTAAACTGATTGGTCAATTCAGGCATCATCTTCGGACACATATGAACCAGATAAGTTTGATCATGGCATGTATTTTATGTGGCAGTGGTATGAAGATGGGGAAGTTGAAGAGTTTAGGGCTGCATATCCTGGTTATAAAATCCTGTAGGTCAGTGAAAACAGAAAGGCGTCATCCCACAAAGGAGGAGGACTGCACAGGCTCTCGCTGGCTTACATGGCATGAGATTTACCCACTGGCTTCTAGAAGCATGCTGAAGGCAGATTAGGAATCGACTGAGGCCATTGTGGCAACAGTTTATATGTTTTGTCAGAGCAGACTTGTTTCTAGACATGTATCAATGAAAAAAAAAAAACAAGCTATCACAAACACATAAAGAAAAAAGACAACATGGATCTCGTATTCTCTGAGACTTTAATCCTATTAGAAGAGTGTCTTGCATCCTCAAGATATCTGAGAACTCTGAAGGGATAAGAAGAAAGCACAGCTGTTTCCTAGCTTTTCTCTCATCCCAAATTTCTGCTTCACATGTAAACCTTTCCTGTTCTATACATCATTGCTGCACATGAGAACACAGCCCTTTCTTTCATGGCATATTATGAAACCATTATTCACTCAAGCATTTGTGCATCTAGTTAGGTTCATTAAAAAGTAGGAATTGAAAGAGGGATTTTATATCACTATACTAATTGACTCTTTTCTACAGAATCCTACATCTGTTAGTGCACAATGGCAATATCTTCTTTTCTTAATCCGGACATATCTCCACTTCCCTTTTATAAAACTAACTCCTTTTACATAAGAGCAGGTGTCGACCTTGACTGTATGCTCAGACTGAACTCACATTGGATAGTACATATCAGGTGCCACTCTACTTCCTAGCCATCATGGGGTGAGCAGCCTCTGCCATGCTCCTGCTGCCTTGATATTCTGCCAAGCCACAGGCCCAAAGCAATGGACCCAGCTGACTTTGGACTGAAATGTCTGAAACTCTGAGCCAAAATAAATCTTTCTTCTTTTTAAATTGTCTCTCTCAGGTATTTGTCACAGCAGCAAAAAGCTAATTCACTTAGAAAATTGGCACTGATAAAAGGGATTATTACGACAAGTCCTGACAATGTGACAAAGGCCTGGCAGTTGCTCTGCAGCTATGTGAAGGCTGCATAAGTGCATGTTTACATGAATAATTGAATGGATCCTACCTACAGAATGTATCAAAGATATAGTATAGGTAAATTTTTACATGATTTTCTGCATTTTGTACAGAGTTGAGAAGACACTGATAAGTAAATTCTGGACATATACTGTACAGCATAGTAACTACAGCTAGCAATTCTGTGTTATATACTTAGAATTAGCTAAAAGAACCAGGTGTGGTGCCACGCGCCTTTAATCCCAGCACTTGGGAGGCCAAGATAGGAGGATTGCTGTGAGTTTGAGGCAAGCCTGAGACTACATAGTGAATTCAAGGTTCCAGGTCAGCCTGAGATAAAGCAAGACCCTAACTTGAAAAACCAAATAAATAAATAAAAATTTAAAAACTTTAAAAAAGGATTAGTTAAGAGGGTAGATCATACATTAGGTTGTCTTGCCAAAAAAATATCAATAATAGTGAGATAATGATAGTTATGATGTGTTAGGCACAATGAATGTTAAGGCAGTGATGAGTATGTTTACATACTGATGAGTATGCTTATGTCTTGATGAGTATGCTTATTAATGACAGTTTCACAAATATATACTCATCTCCAAACCATCAACTTGAATACATACAGCTTTTTACATGTAACTTTATATATTAATTATACTTTCATAAAGTAGTTTTAAACATAAAGGAAGTAGTCATGAGAAAAAATATCCCTTTACCTACATAGTTTCCAAACTTATCAATAAGCTAAATGGCAAGCCTTTTCGTGAGGCACTGGGGACAATTATAGTTTCAGCCCAATTTTTCCCTGATTTAAAAGACAAGGACTGGTGAAGTAAACTCTTCTGCCCGGCTCCCTTACTCTTCATCTTTTATTTATTTATTTTTGCTTGTGTATGCCTGTGTTGTGTGCATGCATGTGTGTAAGCAAGTTTGTATGTGCCTGGGTGCATGTGTGTGCACATATGTGTGTATATGATGCCAGAGATGCATGCAATGTGTCTTCCTCTATAACTCTACAACTTATTGTGGAGACAGTCTCTCACTGAACTTGAAGTCAATGACTTGGCTAGTCTAGCTGGCCAACTTCCCTTGTCCCTATCTGCCTCCAGAGAACTGCAGTTAACAGGCATCATGTCCAGCATTTGTGTGGGAGTGAGGATCAGAACTCAAATCCTCATGATTACATGATGAGTGCTTTGTCAACTGAGCAATCTCTCCAGCCCTCCCTTACTCTTATACATAAATATGTATTTAGTCATAAAATAATTATTAAACATCTATTGTGTGCCAGACACAGGCATGACAATTGTGTATTGAGATCTGGGCCCATTTTGAAGAGCTTAGCAGTACAGAAAAGGAGATAGGTCTTGATTAAATAAACAGAACAGCAAATGGTCGATGGGACTGAATATACTTTGCTTTTCCACTGAAGGAAGATGTAACTCTTTATTCTTAGGTAGAATAAAATGGCTGTATATACAGAAATGAAGATCAGATATATTAAAATCATATGTGTTTTACACATCTTTGGTAAAAGCTTGCTAATCTAAATTTATTAATAAATATATGTAATACAGATAGCTGCAGACAAACCCCATATGTTATTCTCTCATGAAAAATTAAATTGACTTACTCATTTGATTAATTTTGAAAGCTCTTGCTTAAGGTTATGGGCATCTGACAGGAAAACTGAAGCCTTGATTGATTTACATGTCACACTTTTAATGGAAAGTGCTGTAAAACATTGCAAATGCACTGTGACATCTTCAAAGATGAGCCTCAGTGAGAAATGTCAGATCTGTAGGGCTGGGTAAAGGTCTCTATGAGTAACCTGCGCCTCTGGCTCACTCTCCTGAGCAGCTCTGGTGGTAGCAATCTTTCTAACTGCTGCTTCCCCTTTCTAACTGCTGCTTCTATGCATAACAGCCAGACTGTGTGAGAAGATGCTCCATCACACATTGGTAATGATAAGCTTTAGTAAGAAATTTCAAAATTCAAAATACAGCAGATTAGAACATGAATTTTGAGACTGCATATTATGTAGTAGAGATATAAGATTGGCAAGATCCTCGTACTCTACCTCTTTTTGAGGAGAGATAATAGGTATTAGTCATGCTGTGTCCACATTGCCAACAGAGTACATCTACCATAAGCATACTTAGGAAAACGGTGGATGTGTGAAATGTTAGTGGTGATTGTGACGGTTTATATTGACTGTCAACTTGATAGGACCTAAAATCACCTGTGAGGGATTATCTAAACTAGGTTACTCTGATCATACCTGTGAGGGATTATCTTTTATAGGTTAATTGAAATTGGAAGACCTATATTAAGTATGGACAGTACCATTTCATGGGCCTGGGTCCTGGATTGTGTAAAAAGGAGAGAGCTAGCTTGAGTAGCAGCATTCCTCACTCTGCTTTGCTCTGCTTCCTCATGTAGACTGAATGGTACCAGCTGCTGGCACCATGACTTGATGGACTACAACTAGAAACTGTGTGAACTGCAAAGTGAAATAAACCCCTTTTCCCTTAATCTTATTTTTGAGGTATTTTGACACATCATTGAGAAGATGACTAATACAGTGATTATATCTAAATTGTGTTACTTCTTTTATGTATGTATGTTTTGATTTATTGACAATTTCATTGTGCATATGATGTGTTTTGATCAGAATCATCTCCCATTACACTTTCTTACCCTTCCTCTACTCTTTTGAACCCTTTATTCCTAACTAGTCCCCACCTATTTTCATGTATTATGTTGTGAGTTTAATAAAGGTTGCTTGAATGAGCATGGGTTGGGACTATTTACTAGAATATGGGCAATTTGCCAGTGGTTGCGCCACTGAAGAAAATGACTCTTCTGACCCAGTAATAATTTATTTCCAATAGCTCATCAGCAAAAAGTGAAGCCTCATGGGCCCCATTGGATGTTGGACCTAATTTTGTTCAAGCCTTTTGCAGGAACCCACATCTACTGTGAGTTCATGACTGTAGTGACTATGTTATGTTCAGAAGAAACTTTTCATAGATGTCCTACCCATCCTTTCTGCCCCTCTTCTGTGATGGTCCCTGAGCCTTGGAAGGGGTGATATATATGTCCCATTTATGGATGAATACTCAACAGTCACTTATTCTCAGAACTTTAATCAGTTATGAGTTTCTGCATTAACCATTACTCACTGCAAAAAGAAGCTTCTCTGACCAAGGCTGAGAGCAGCACACATATAATGGGTATAAACAAATGTTTAGAAGGCAGTTTAACAACATGTCAATTTACCAAACAATAGTATTAAGTTCTCTTGAAGGGCCTATTAGGCAAGCCATGGACTTTGCAACAGGTTTATAGTGTCAGGTATGATCCCTCCAATGAAATGAACCTCAAATACAATCAGAAAGTAGTTGGTTATGCCTCTAACAATCACACCACTATTGTACCAATGAGCATATCTTGCCTGGTATGTCAGTCATGTAGCACCCAGTGTCCACAGCTCGGTAAGACTGTTGATGACTTTTCTTCCCCAGTAACCTACATAACACCTTCAACCACTGTGAAAATTAACTAACAGACAGGAAGCATTCAGCAGCTCATTCCACCTTAATTTTTCTATGTCCTGCACCCAAAGTGTATAGTGACTTTTGCAATAGGGCCTTACCATCTAGCTCTGAGGGACAATCAAGGACAATAATAATGGCTTGGATTGCTTTGGACGCCTCTGGGGCTTCCAACCAAAATTCCTAGAGTGGTATCCCACATTTGGAACTGGCATTTTCATTTAATGATGTATAGTGTCTGGGATCAGCATTATCCACCTGTTCAGGACATTTCCATCCAAGCTTCACTCTTATTTATGTTTAAATATTAAATGTATAACTAGCTTTGAAAACAAAAAGTTTCCATAGTGCTTATTCATGCATACCTAGTTTTGGTTAGCCCTTATTTCCACCCACTTCTTCCTCACCCCCATCACCCTGCTCTCCTTCCCATTAGAACCTTCTGATCCTCAATATTTCCTCCCTTTATTTTTCACTGCATGTGTTCTAATGTACTCTACTCCTTAGCAATCCTACACCTGCCCTGTCATAAGGCCCCTTTCTATATTCCTAAAATCTATAAGACCTTCACACCAACTTAAATAAAGAACTAGAAACTTGAACCTAGGAACCACATATGATAGAGAACATGGGGCAATATTTTCTTTCTGAATCTGGTTACCTCTCTTAGTATCATACTTTCCAATTCCATTTGTTTTTTCCTGCAAATTTTTTCTTTTTTGTTTTCATGATGATAGCTATTCTGTCTGGAATATGATAGAATCTCAAAAGAGGGGTTTTTTTTTTTTTTTGCATTTCTCTGATGGCTAGAGATGTTGAACACTTTCAAAAATATTTATTAGCAATTGTATTTCTTTTTTAAATTTTTATTAATTAGTTTTGTACTCAGTGAATGCAGTCAAGTAGGTACCATTGTTAGCCTCCTCCATGTCCTACCACCTTCCCTGTCCCTCCTTGTTGAGGTATATGGGTCATGCATTGTGGAGTTAGCCCACAGTTATAGATAGCAGGAAATGTCTCTGCATATCATGACCCAACGTGTGGCTCTGACAGTCTTTCCGCCCCTTCTTCCGCAAAATTTCCCTGAGCCATGTTGGGTTCATTTTGGGTCTGCTTCAGTGATGAGGTGTTGGGAGCCTCTGTGTCTCTGGATATCTGATTTTGTAGGAGTTAATTGTTCTCTGTGTTGATCTCCTTTACCCTTGTGCTGGTACCAGGTTCACCAAGAAACAGCACTCTTGCTTGTTTCACCAGTTATTCTTAGTTTCAGCTGGGGCCCTTTTGAAGTATGATGGGGTGGTTCTCTCCTTACGATCTGTATCTATATGAAAAAGAGAAGCAGATTCTCCAACAGAGAGTAAAGTTAGCACCAGATAAATGGGATAACCCTTATTTTTTTATAGAGAATTTAATAGGTATAGGCCCTCTTGTAGCCTATGACTGGAATATTATACCTTAAAGGTGATAAATTGGCCACTACCATATCAGAGTACTTCCTCTGAAAACCTGAGCATTCCCAATGCTGCTATTGAGGAGCCAGGTCTTTATGTTCCTAGGACAGTAAAGTCTAGACTGGGTCTACCGGAACTTCAGCCAGCCTCCAGCCTCTGACTCTGTACATTGTGATTAGAACACTAAAGGAAAGTTGGCAGAAACCCCAAAATGCATCAGTCCAGGAACTCTTAGCCATATCTGGCAAGAAGCTATTTCTTTTTTTTTTTAATTTTAATTTTTTTTTATTTTAGAGAGAGGGGCACAGAGAGAGAAAGAGAGAGAGAGAGTTGGCATGCCAGGGCCTCAGTCACTGCAATCAAACTCCAGATGTTTGCAGCACCTAGTGGGCATGTGAGACCTTGTGCTTGCCTAACCATTGTGTGTCTAGTTTATGTGGGATCTGGGGACTTGAACATGGGTCCTTAGGCCTTGTAGGTAAGCACCTTTACTGCTAAGCCATCTCTCCAGCCAGCAAGTAGCAATTTCTATCCTGCCCCTCATTATTATAAGCTTAGAATAACAGACAGTATCCAAGTTCCTTACCCGCCTCTTTACGCTTTGCTGACCCAAGAGAGTCCTTTACCCAGTAAGACCAAGAACCAAATGAACAGTGGGAAGCTTTTATTCTTGAAGAATTAGAGAAATGGGGTGTAAATTCTTAAATCTAGTTTTTAATTCTTAACACCCAGGTGATTATAAACATAATAAAATGAGGGAAAAATATAGGCTCATAAAGGGGAGGAATATTTATGTCTGTTCTGGGAATGGATGAAGATTGTCTGGGGATTCAGATGCTACCTCTTTTTGCTGCTTTCATGGATATTTTTCCCATTATCTCTATGTCATTGTCCAATTCCATGATGCTGTGATAGCATGCACATGAGAGTATAATGAAGTTAGAGATTGTCTGTCATTCTGGAAACCGACCTTAGGTTTAATCACATTCATCCTGATGGCTGGATAAGGAATTTGTGGCCTACACTCACCGTATTCTCAAAAATAATCAAGATTAGGGTGCTATAGAAATTGAGGTAGTTAGGCAGTACTTAACTCAGGGTGACAACATTATTTCTTTGGTGCTTGGTTTGTATTTCCTTTTTTTTTTTTTTTGTATTTTTTTCTATTGAGATTAAGCTGTACTTTGCCCTAAGTTACTCTGTGTTGTATAAAACAATAGTTTTCAGACTGTGCTTTGACCCAAGTCACGCCATTTTATAAGCAGCATTTGGCACAGTTTTGATGCAAAAAAATGGCTCTTTGCTGTGCATGTAAACAACATGTCTCTGCAGCATCATCCCGGGAACATAGGCTATTGACTAATTTCTAAAAGTACCAAGGGTAACACATAAGCTTATCAAAGTAGATTTGGACAAGAAACATACCTAAAGATATTAAAATCATTATCAGAAAAACCTACTCAAGTCCTTATCAAACAAACCAAACTGTGGAAGCATGCAACATGTTACCCATGCCACCTAACGAGAAGGACACCTCACACTGTAAAGGCCCCTATATAGCTGTCATCTGAATACCTGATGTATGCATCAACAGATTGGCAGGCAGACAGCTCCTGACTATTGCAGGTATTTCAGCTTAGCATAGTCACCACTGTTTGGCATGATGCACTCAAATTGTTGTCTACCTATCTGTTTATTCCTATGAACTTGACCCTGCCCTTTGCCTGGATGGCTTCCAAAGTCCTGGACATTATCCTCGGAGCTCAGTTTAAATAAGAGACTCTGTGGCTTGATTGTGGTGCCTTTCCAACAAAGTTCCTTATCTAATGGGCCACACTGACCCAGAAGGACTCTGCACTTCTATCAGTCTTTTACCTTTGCCTCCAGTAAAGCTGCTTTGAATTCCTTGAACTTTTCCATGGCTACTTAAGCTATTTATTTATTTATTTGTTTGTTTGGGGCAAGCCCAACAGCCTAGCCTGCTTTTATGTGAGAGAGCAAAAGCAAGAGAGAGGTAGAGAGAGAGAGAGAATTGGCACTCCAGGTCCCTCAGCCACTGTAATCAAACTCCAGATGTGTGCACCACATTGTGCTCATGTGCGCTTTTCCATCACCTTGCGCATCTGGCTTACATGGGACCTGGAGAGCTGAACATGGGATCTTAGGCCTTGCAGGCAAGTGCTTAACTGCTGAGCCATCTCTCCAGCTCCACTTAAGCTCTTTTGTAGTCATTCTGTAACCTACATATATACATATATAAAACATAATTTCCTTATAAATGTGTAATGTGTGATCTAAAAGATAATATAATAGTTAATATTAGAATAAAAGAATCTGTGCTGGACAGCAACCAGCTATCAGGGAAGATAAGAACTACTTGGCAAATTGTAGCCAATGAATCTGGCATAGTTTATGAAATCATAGTTATTCAATAAATCCCCAACTGTGGAAAGACAAAACATGTCCATGGCTTCTGATGTAACATAATCATGACATTTCCTACTACAATTTGCTCTTGCACCTAACAGCATTTTTTACTGTTCATTCACTTTTCATTTTAAGATAATTTTTATTTTTATAAAAAGTTTTATTAAAATTTACATAACCCCTCCCACTACCCACCATTGAATCCTGTCCCCATTCCCACATCTTTCCAACTATTCCCTCTTCTATCTCAATGTCATTTTTTTCTTTCTCCACCATTCATAATAACATGTTGATGGGTGCAATGTTATGTAGGTCATATGCAGGTTAAGAACAGCCTCTGTGTGATCAGGATTACAACACTCACTTTGTGTCTAGAAGACTACATTCCAAAGCACTCTTCCCAAGCCTTTGGCTTCTTTATACTTTCTGCCACTCAATTTCTATTTTAAAAATATTTTCTTTATTTGAGAGAGAGAGACAGGAAGAGGCCAATAGAGAGAAAGAGAATGGGCACATCAGGGCCTCTAGCCACTGCAAAAGAACTCCAGATGCATTTGCCCCTTGTGCATCTGGCTTATGTGGGTCCTGGGGAATCAAACCAGGGTCCTTAGGCTTCACAGGCAAACATCTTAACTGCCAAGCCATTTCCTCAGCCCTTAATTTATTTAAATGAGTCATTTAATGTTGAATCAACACAGGTACAATAAGTTTTTCCATTTTTTTACATGCATCCAAAATATTTATTTCTTTTTTTAAAATTAAGAACATACTTTTTATGGACACATCATGTGTTGATGCCATCTTTTCCCTCCTCCCCGGTCCCATTCTGCTGAGGGTTCTCCTCTGTGGGGATAATGGTATTTCCCATGGGGTTGTGGGTTATGCGTTGTGAAGACAGCAATCAGTTATTGAGGGTGGGCAATGTCTCTGGGTATGATGTCCCAGCCAGAGGCTCTTACAATCTTTCTGCCTCCTCATCCACAAAATTCCCTGAATCTTGGTGGGCATGTTTTAAGTCTACTTCAGTGATAAGCTCTCACTAACCTCTGGATTTCTGCTTTGGTAAGTGTTGAGTATCCTCAGTATCTGTTTTCTTCACCCTGGCACTGATTATTAGGCTCACCATGGAAGCACACTCTTGCTCATCTCATCAAATCCTCTGTGGTTTCACATAGGCTCTGGCTGATGTGTGAGGGGTGGTTTATTTTTTCGTGTTTGGCTACCTTCTGAAAAAGAAAAATAGTTTCTCCAACAGAGAATGAAATCAGCATAGATTCAATGGGATAAGCATTGTTAATTTAGGAAGATTTTTATGGATGTAGTCCCTCTTTTAGACAAAGACTAGAGGAAGCTTGTCATTAGAGACAATAATCATGGTCTCCATAAGATTCTGACCTGTTTCTCAGTTCCAGCTATGAGTTCCTTAGCCAATCAAAAGACTATTGGTTAACCACCAAGGCTGTGTTCCACCATTGCTCTGATGTGTGCATCTTGTCAGGCTGGTTGGCTCTGAGTAGCTCAGGTTCCTGCTTGTTTACATCATTGTTGGACACTTTTCCCCAGTAGTTCATTGTGGTGCTTTCCAGCAGTAGAAGTGCTTACTATCTGAGAACTGGCTCTCTTCCAGATTCCAGCAGGGTCTCTAGGTGTTCTGTGTCAACAGCATATGGTGTCTTCAGCAATAGGGTCTTACCTTTTATCTCAGGTGTGTAATCAAGTGCTTTGACAGAAGTCTATCTTGTTTTGGGGATCTTGTAGTTCTCTCTGATCAACAGCTCAATGTGGATAGCAACTGATTTCTGGTATTGGGAATGACAGCCCAGAGCCAAATGTTTTAATGTTAGGCTTCATGCCACCCTCTCCAGGGTCCTTCTTTCAATATGCTCCCTCCCCGTCCTACCGTTGAAGGTTAATTTTTGTTTGTTTATTTGTTTTTTGAGGTACGATCTCACTGTAACCTGGGTTGATCTGAAATTCATTATGTAGTCTCAGGATGGCTCAGTCTCTTTAAGTTGACCTTTAAGGATAAAGATTTCTATCATATCAGTTCATTTTGGCTTTTGTTTTGCATTTATTTCCCCCCAACTTCTCCTTCCCCCAAACCTTCCATCCCTATTATCTGGGCCTCAAATTGCCTGTCAGGTATACCAACAACTCAAGCTGATCCAGGTTAGGAACCACAGATGAGTGAGAAAATGTTGCATTTTCTTTCTGTATTTGTGTGTGCTTTCTGAGTACGATCTGATCCAAGGCCATCAATTTTCCTACAAATTTTCATTGTATCATTTTTTTCTTACTGCTAAGTAGAAGTCCATTGTATAAATAAATGTACCACAACATCACTATATACTGAATAATGGGAACCTGGATTGATTCTAATTCTTAGCTATTATAAATTGAGAAACTATAAACATGGTTGAGCAAATATCTCTGCAGTGAAGCATGGAGCATTTAGAGTAGATGCCCAGTAGGGGAATAACTGGAACGGTTGGTAGTTACATTTCCATCTTTTTCAGGAGTCTCCATATTAATTTCCATAGTGGTTGTACAAGTATACACTCCCAGCAACAGTGAATGAGGGTTCCTGTTTCCCCACCTCATCACCAACATTTATTGTTAATTGATTTTGTTAATGTTTGCCATCCCGACTGTAGCAAGGTAGAATTTCATATTTGTTTTAATCTGCATTTCTCTGGTGGTTATGGCTATTGGACGTTTCCTTAATTGTGTATTATCCATTTGTATTTCTTCCTCTGAGAAGTCACTATTCAGTTCTCTGCCCCAGTTTTTTCAGTGGGTTGTTTGTGCTTCATTGTTTAGTTTTTTGAGTTCATTGTAACTTCAACCTATTAGACCTCTGTCAGTGGTATAGCTGGTGAATATATTCTCCCATTTTGTGGGTAATCTATTGGCTCCTATTACGGAATGATTGTATGTGCAAAGCTTTTTAGATTCATGATATCCCACTGGTTGATGGATTTTTTGATTTTGTGGGCTACTGAGGTATTGTTCAGAATGTCTTTTCCCACTCTGTTCTGGAGAGTTCCTGTCTGTATTTTCTTCCAGCAGTTAAAGAGTTTCATGTGGTCTTTAATCCATTTGGAGTTTATTTTTGTATATGGTGAGATGAGTGGGTCTAATTTCATTTTTGTACATGTGATTATTCAATTTGTCCTGCACCATTTGTTGAAGATGCTGCCTTTTTTCCAGTGTATATTTTTGGCACAATATACGTGTTTTTGCACCAGTACCATGCTGCTTTTGTTATTATGGCTTTGTAGTATAGCTTTAGATCGGGCATGGTGATACCTCCAGAGGTGTTTCTTTTGCTCAGGTCATGTTTAGATATCTGAGGCCTGCTTCCATTCTATGTGAATTTTCAGATCACTTTTCTCTATGTCTGTGAAGAATGATGCTAGAATTTTTATTGGTATTGCATTAAATCTGTATATTGCTTTTGGTAGAATTTCCATTTTCACAATATTAATTCTACCTATCCAGGACCATGGGAGGTCTTTCCATCTTCTCATGGCCTCCTCAATTTCTTTCTTGAATGTTTTTGTGTATTCATTATATAGATATTTCACATCCTTGGTTAGTGTTATTCCAAGGTATTTACCTTGGAATATGTGTGTGTGTGTGTGTGTGTGTGTGTGTGTGTGTGAGTGTGTGTGTGTAGTATGTCTATTGAAATGTCTATTGATTATCAGCCTCGCTGATTTCTTCCTCTGTACATTTGTCATTTGCATATAGAAAGGTTACTGATTTTTGTGTATTGATTTTGTTCCTGCCACTTTGCTGAAGAAGGTAATCACCTTTAGAAGTTTTGACGTGGAAACTTTCAGTTCATTTATGTATAGGAGCATGTCATCTAAAAATAGGGCTATTTTGACTTCTTCCTATCCAATTTGTATCCCTTTTATATCTTTCTCTTGTTTTATTGTTTGGGCTAGGACTTCTAGTACAATGTTGAAGAGCAGTGGGGAGAGTGGGCACCCCTGTCTTATTCTTGATCTCAGTAGAAACTCCGTGACTCTTCCCCCAATAAGTATTATTTGGGCTTTAGTTGCTTAGTGTATAGCCTGTATTATGTTAAAATAAAAACCCTCCATGCCTATTCCCTCCAGTATTTTGATCATGAAGTGATGTTGTGTTTTGTCAAAGGCCTTCTCTGCATCTATTGAAATGATCATGTGTTTCTTGTGATTAAATTTATTTATGTGGTCTATTACTTTAACCAATTTTCATATGTTGAACCATCCCTGCATCCTTGGGATGAAGCCTGCTTGATCAAGTTGATAATGCTTTTGATTTGTTGTTGAATTCAGTTTCTGAGGATTTTGTTCAGGATCTTTGCATTTAAGTTCAACAGGGTTATAGGCCTAAAGTTTTCTTTTCTTGTTGTGTCTCAGTCTGGTTTTGGTATTAGGGTGATGTTAGCCTCATAAAAGGATTTAAGGTGCATTCCCTGTTCTCTGATTATGTGAAACAGTTTGAGAAAAAGTGATTTCAGTTCAATGAAGGTTTGATAGGATTTGGCTGGGAAGCCATCTGGTCCTGGACTTTTCTTTTTGGGGAAGTTTTTGATTATCTTTTCAATCTCGATTTATGTGGTAGGTCTGTTTAGGAGACTAATCTTCTCTGAATTTAGTTTTGATAGGTGGTATGAGTCTAGGAATGCCTCCATTTTTTCCAGTTTATCCAGTTTTGTGGAGTAGGGGTTTCAGAAGTATTTCCTGATGATTCTTCCAATTTTACTGGTGTCTGTTGTGACCTCCCCCTTTTCATTTCTGACATTGTTAATTTGAGACTTCTCTTTTTATTCATTTGATGAAATTGCCCAAGGGTTTATCAATCGTGTTTATTTTTTCAAAAAACCAGGTATTCATCAATTTTCTTCATTGTGTTCTAAATTTCCAATTTATTAGCTTCTGCCCTAACCTTGATTATTTCTTTTCATTTGAAGCTCTTAGGGTTAGATTTTTCTTGTTTTTCCAATGCCTTTGGGTGGATGGCTAGCATACTAATTTGAGATTTCTGAGTCTTTGTTATGAACACATTCAGTGCTATGAATTTTCCCCTTAGGACTGCCTTCTTTGTATCCCATAAGTTTTGGTAAATTTTATTTTGGTTACCATTCAATTCTATAAATTTAGCAATTTCCTTTCTGATTTCTTACACAACTCATTCATTATTTAAATGTATGATGTTCAGTTTCCAGGAGTTTGTGGAGTTTCAGAGTAGAAATTAATGAGTCACTGGGACCCAGCCTTAAGGTTTCAGAGCATGGCCCCACTTCCTGTTTAGTCTCTGTTTCCTGACACTGGCTACAGTGAGACAAATCAGTCTGCCATACCTTCCCTAACAGAAAGGACTATGTTCCCTCAAAACATCAGCTTTCCTTCCTTAAGTTGCTTCTGGTCAAGTATTTAATGATAAATGACATGAGAAAATAAATACAGAAATTGGGTACCATGAACTGTGATAAACTGACCATGTGGTTCTTAAACCTTTGCAACTGGTTGGCAAGAGGAATATGGAAGAGTTTGGTACTCTGGACTAGAGAAATCTTACAATGCCCAGAATGCTAAGGGAAACATGGATGGTGAAAGCTCAGCTTGTTGTGTTACAGAGAGTTACAAGGACTCTATTGAGGACAGGGCTAGTAGTTCCTGTGGTAATCTGCTAAAGAAACTTGTTACATTCTGTTTGTGTCCTATGGATGAGAGCAAAGTTGCATTTTAAAGTAATGGGCTAATGTGTTTAGTGGAGGAACTTTCAAGGCAGTCCAGCCTTCCAGCTGTGTTGTGGCTTCTGCTGCCTACTCTCATCCAGGTCTGCAGTAAGAGAGCAACAAGCAGAGAAAATGGAGAGGAAAATTGTGCCATTTGGCAAAGAAGGGAGGAAGTTTGAAATTTCTCATGTGGTAGTGCTGAGAAAGCTGTAATTGTTAAGGAGATTAACAGCATTAAGAAAAGCCATACTGCTCTGCTCTGGGAAAATAGGAAAGTCACACGAAGGGCAAAAGTCCACCAACAGAAAGCTCTAGCTCATGAGATTGAAAATTCTCAACTTTGAAAGAAGGCCTGAGGTTCCCTGCTCCAGTGTAGATGCTGAACATGTGTTATCACAGATTCTGCACCAACACACACAGAAGCAACTATAGCTGAGGAACAAGAGGGCCAGACTGCATACTGACCAGGCAGCAGAAACTGTGGTACCAGTCTTTTTTTTTTTTTCTTTTTTAGATGTGAAAGATGCAAGATGGCAGGTGTAATGACATCTTTATCTATGATTTTAGAGAGCTACTGAGACTTGACCACACATGGCTGGGTTGTGGTTCCTTGCAAAGCGACCTTCAGAGACCATTGCATGAAGCTATGAAGGACCCATATGTTACAGTGGAGTCACAGAATGTTAGAAATACCAAGTCCATGGGATGTTCACCAAGGAAAGCTATGGGCTTGGAGTGAAGCTGACCCAAGAGAGAAAGACTGTGTATGCTGCAGGCAGCAGAGCTGGGAAAGAGCTAACTAAGCCAATCGGAACTGAGACAATTTTGTCATGTGTCTAAGATACCAGATATTGAGCTGCAGGATTTGGTGTTTGCTCTGCTGTATAACAGTCTTGCTTTGGTCCAATCTTTCCTTGCTATTATTCCTCCCTTTTGGAATGGAAATATTTATTGTGTGTCATTATATGTTGAAAGCATGTATTTTTTTCATTTTTTAATTAAGTTGAAATTTTGTATGGATATGTCAGGTGTTGATACCATCATTCCCTTTATCTTTGCCCCTACTCCACTAACAGCCTGGAGTTGTGGTTTATGAATTGTGAGAGCAGTAGTCAGCCATGGGGCGGGGGGCAATGCCTCTGGCTATTCCTTCCCACCCTGTGGCTCTTACATTCTTTCTGCCCCCTCTTCTGCAAAATTCTCTGAGCTTTGGTGAGTGTACTTTAAGTTTATTTTAGTGTTTATCTCTCAGCAGCTTCTGGATTTCTGATTTGGTGCAATTTGTTTGTAATTTGTTTTTTGATTTTAAAAAGAATCACAGTTAAATGATTGTCTTGAGTCTCAGAAGACACTTGGGAGTGTAAACAGTGTTGGGATTGATAGGGACCATGGAGACTTTGAGGATGGAATGAATGTATTTTGCATCATGAGCACAGAAATGTTGTGATTTGAATGTGAAATGCTACTCCCACCCCATAGGCCCATGTGTTTGTACACTTGGTCCCCATCTGGTGGTGCTGTTTGGAAAGGTTGTAAAACCTTTAGAAGGTACACAAAGAATCCCTTTTGTCTTATTAGAGCCTTTGGTTTAAGAAAAATGTAACTTTTCCAGGCTATATAGATTACTTGCTACTGGACACCCTTCTTTAGATTGGGATTCAAAAGAAGTGAATCCCTCTTTATCCATCCCCCTAGTTATGATAGGGGACAAAAACCACACTGCACAGATTTCTGCAGCCTTTCCTGGCCTTCCCATTCTCAACAAGTGCAGATGGAACTATAAGCTAACTGCCCCTTCATGCCTTATGCCTCAGGAGTCTAGAGGCAAGTGTACTATGACTTACAAACTAGCCTCAGATATTCATCATAAGCAGAACAACGGGAACCATCTTCTCATTGGTGGGAGGTGGATCTTGAGTCCAGCCCTAAGGTGTGTATGTTATCTTGAACTCTGGCTGTTCATTGTCTCTCTGCTATGGATGTATGATGAAGTGAGCCAGCTTTTTCTACCTTGATGGAACTTTCCTTGGAATAAGCCTGAAATAACCCTTTTCTCCCATAAGCTGCTTCTGGTCGGGTATTTGTCCCAGCAACAAGGAGGTAACTGCCACAGTGACTTTATAGCCGAATTTGAAAATGATATAAGCATGTTTGAAATTTTTATTTTTTTAAATGTATGGCTGGAGAGATGGCTCAGCAGTTAAAGACACATGCTTGCATAGCCTGACAACCTCGATTGAATTCCCAAGTACCCATGTAACACCAAATACACATAAAAATGTAGTATTCATTCTTATTATACATTTTGTAGTTCGAAAAATTAAGGTATAAGTTCTTTTCTAATAAATTTAGTCTTTATATCATGAAAATAATAGAAAACATAATTAATTTAATAAATTTGTTGTGCATATTAACCACCCAAAAATATGGGACACAAAATTTAAATGAATTCTTTTTTATTTGAAGGATTATCTGTTTTATGATAAAATCTTTCTGTGCTTCTTAAAGAATTACTATTTTCAGCTTTCTAAAATAGGAGAATATCAACTGATGAGTTTTGGCAAAAAGTATAGAAAATATATGGACCAAGTCATAGAATATTTTATCATCTAAAACTCTCCAATTACTTATTATAGGTTGTAGTTACAATAATTGTAAATTCAAGTCTCTCTGGGCCATGCTTAACATGAGTTTCATACAAGGAACATCTGTTCATGTAATGTGGCTTTTCCAAATTAATGAAAATAATAAAAGATGGTTTGTCTTTTAGACTTAAAAAGGTCTTCAAATTAACACAGGGAAAGTGATGTGTAGCAAAGACACAAGCTATTCTGCTGTTATCAGACAATAGCACAATTGAATTGCACTGGACCAGCATAAGTTGTCGTACCAGGTTGCTATTGTTTCTTATGAAATTAATAGCCTTCTCTATCATGGTCCAGTGTGACATAGCAGTGCAAAAGTCCTATACCCTGGATGTCACCATACAAGATCTGCAAAATTCTTTGGAATTACCATTTATTAAAGCCAACATTCTTTCACCTTGCTCACCAGCAGCTCAATATCTTCTGTGATAAAATTCACATGTATTTTCAGTATTGATGAGGAATGCTTATCCAGAAAAATAAATGTTTTTCATTTTAAAAACAAAAATAAATAAAGACATTGAAAGACAAATTGATTTGACCAGGTGTACCATAACTACATTGTGTCATTGATACTTATTAAGACCTAATTTAGCTCCATTTTGACACAGCTAAAATGTGGCTTTTCAAAATGACTCTGCTCTTTTACAAATAAAAACACAGAGTACAAGTCTTATATCACCCATTCACAATGATCATTTCATTTACCTGTCTAGCTACCTCCTCTTGATTTTTCTCATTTTCTGCCCAGCTTCTTATGGCTTTTCTTTTGTAAGATGCATTATAGAACCATATAGTGAGGATGCAATGTTGAAGGAAAAGAAAGCTAATAGGAGAGAAATTATAATTAAACAGTCCATGCTATGCTTTTGCATGAAGCAATGAATGCAATTAACACTTGTAGGTCACACTTGTAAGAAAAGCTTTGTTGGCCTAAGGTCCATTTTACTGAGGACAAACTATTGAGCCTAGAGCGTACTCATGATGGTTCTCTATGATGTAACTATATTCTACACCCTGAGGGAAGGATGAAAGTAAAAAATAAAAATAAATGTTAATTAATAATGGGTATACTTTTTTGAGGCAAGCCCTAACAGACTGCCCCCTTTTTATGATAGGGAGCAAGAGCAAGAGAGCAAAAGAGTGGGGTGGCGGAGGATTGGCGTGCCAGGGCTTCCAGCCACTGTAATCAAACTCCAGACAAGTGTGCTACTTATGCACATGTGTGACTTTTCACACTTGTGTCACCTTGTGCATCTGGCTTACATTGCACATGGAGAGTCAAACATAGGTTTCAGGCTACAGAGGCAAATGCCTTAACCACTAAGCTGTCTCTCCAGCCCAATAATGAGTATTCTTTATACCCACTTAAAATGGAAACATTAATTTCCTCTTGTGTGGACTTAAAATAGAAAGTTATTTTGTTTCTTTTTTGTATATATCTTATCTCTTTATAACAGTGATTATCTTGGGGAGAAGGTAATCCATTAGATAAATGTTATAAATGATTTTGTGGTCATGGTTTACTTTTACTACATAAATTTCTCAGGACCTTTACAAAGTTAATTTTTAAAATCTGCTATGTAACCACATTTTGCTTACCCTAATGTTGAGATTTGTGACTTAAGGTAAAGGGGAAAATGTATTTTTCACATATTAGCAAATTACTAGAAAAATTAAGTTGGCACAGTGTCCATTTCCACTTATTAAACAATTCTTTGTTACCCTCATTGAGTTTATTCTTCAAAGCAAGTAGGGGAACAGTCTGATCAATAATAGTCAAGACTCTTCTGGAATTGGAATCTTGGGCAGAGTGTTGTCAAAGTGGAAAACATCTAGATCTAACTCCTTCTGATCACAGAGCCCTGAAAAAAATTGGACAGTAAGTAGTTACTGTGAGGCGGGTTCCCATATTCTCCATGGGCTCTGACTTTATAAGACTTGATGATCATGCCTTCCCTCCAGTTATATGAGCAGCCCTCTAGACTTCCACTAAATCCTTTTTTCTCTGTATGCCTAAACTAGCCAGAATGCTTTTATGCTTCACACTTCCAGTAAACCCTAACTAAAACAATATTTCTATTCTGTGTATGTTGTTATACTGCTTCTGAAAACTGCCTATTTCAAAAATTATGTTGAATAGGTTTTCAAAAATGTAGCTATGATATAATAATAAGCTATTATTATTCTCAATCAAAAGTTATAAACTCTCATTGTTATTTTGTATCATTATTTCTGAGTGTTTGTGACATTTGTTAATACCACTGAGTATTACCCTGGTCATCTCAAAAAAGGGAGTATTCATGAAGATTGAAATGTGAATTATTCGAAGAGTCTTTGTTAGCAGTAAACTATCATGCAACTACAAGTTGTGTTATTAACTCAGTCATGTATTTACAGATTTATGATTAGTCACTTTGGCCAAGGGTTCTAAACCATTCAGTGGAGGAAGGATACCCTTTTTTAACAAATGTACTATGACAACCAGTGAGCCCCATGCAAAACAAAAAAAAAATGGACCTTTGTTTCAGACCATATAAAATATTAATATAAGTGGATCAAAAATTTAAATGTAATGGCTTAAACTATAAAAGTATTATAAAAGAAAACCCAAAGGATAAGTCTTTGTGTCTTTAGAATTGCCATTCAATTCTTAGATGCAACATAGAAGTACAAGAAATAACAGAAAGAATTAGTTTGGACTCCATCATTTGCACTTCAAATGATAATCAAGAAAGTGAACAGATAATCTACAGAATGGAAGAAGATATTTATAGATCATATATCTAGTAAGAAATTTATATCTATATGAACATCAGAACTCAAATAATAAAAGACATGTAACCTAACAAAAATAGACAAAATATTGATATTAGTTACATTCTCATTGATGGCACAAAATATCTCACAAAAGTCAGTTTAAGGAAGGAAAGGCTTATTTCAGCCAGGTTACAGCCCATCATGATAAGGAAGGCATAGCAGCAGGAACTTGAAGCAGCCAGTCACATTCAGTCCAACAGTGAGGAAGCAGAGAGTGATAAATGCTGGTGCTCGGCCAACTTTCTCATCTTTTATGTAGTCCAGGACCTCAGCCCAGGGAATGGTGCTACCCATATTAAGGTGGGTCTTCTCACCTTAATGAACCTATTTAAGATAATCCCTCACAGACATTCAGAGAGACTAAGTTAATCTACATAATCCTTCACAGATGATTCTAGGTTCTGTCAAGTTGACAACATAAACGATCACATATCTGAATAGATATTTCTCTAAAGTTAGAAAATACCCAATAATTACATAAAGCAAATTACTGTTCTTCATAAAAATATTAAAAAGTTCAACAGGATCACACTCCATACTCATTGAGAAGACTAGAATCAAGAAGTTAAATAATAAATGGTGACTATGAGTTAGGGAAATTAGCATCCTCATAAACTGCTGGTAGGGCTGTCACATGATACAGGCATTCTGGAAAAGAGTTGCAGTTTTTCAAACAGTTCAATATTGAGTTACCTTATGTGATAGATAATTGTGTCAAGTTGAAAGGCTGAGGTATTGAATTAGAACTTTTGTTGACTAGTTAGAATGATAAGTAAAATTCAAAAATTTTTTTGTTTCATAAATTATATTGATTGGATGTACAGACAGCTAGCAGATTAGTATAGCACACTTCTTGGTGTGTCTGTGAGGCTATTTTCCAAAGGGATTAAATTGTGAAAGTTTTGACCTAATCAGTGGTTTAATTCATTGACAAATTCAACGTGTGAATGGACTACTGGAAGTTGGTGGAAGTATGGAAGGTGTGTGCTACTTGCAGGAAATGGGTAACTAGGAGTCTGATTTAAGTTATTCTGTTTCCTAGCCATCACGAAATGAGCAGCTTTGCTTCATGAAGCTGTTTCTGCTATGATGTTCTGTAGCACTGTCAGCTGCAACAGTGAAGCTAGCAAACCATGCTCTGTAATATGAAATCATGAACCAAATAAGCCCTTTCGCCCTTCAATTATGCATGTCAAGTATTTTCTCATAGCAATGAAAAACTAACATACTATGCATATATGTTGTATATACCATAAAATCTTGTATATAAATGTTTGTAGCAGCATTATTCTAAAAACTGAAAGGTGCAAAGAGCCCAACAATTAATGAATAAATAAAGTGTGGTTATGTTTGTGCAATGGACTATGATTTGGCTGTAAAAAAAAAAAGGGAGTGCTAGATTGACACATGCTATAACAAAGATAAGTTTGAAAACTTTAGTTATTTAGGGCATAGGGAGACTGGAGACTCATAGCTAGGAGAAATAGTGTTTGAGTTGATGATAGTGTCCTACAGTAAGCTGTAGAAATGATTGCACATAACTGTGACTATATTAAAAACAACTGAAGTTTCAAATAGAAGAAATATCCATGGTACAAAAGTTAAGTTTCAAAAAAGCTATTATTTTTTGATCTGCCATACACAAAGGAAATTCCATGTTGAAATCAACAAAAATAAACAACATATGTTTGGTGCAAAAATTATAAAATAGTGAATGTCAGAATCTAGTTAATTTTACTCATTCATTAATAAAGAATTCCATGTCCAATATTGACATCTAAATCTTAGAGTTTATGCATAGTATTCCATAGCAGAGATAATATTCCATATCTGCTCCATGTACTGAGTGCAGGAACCAGTTAGTACAGATCAGAGTCCTATATGAATAGGCTAAACCTTTCCTAAACCTGTACAAGCACTTCTGATATTGAATTTAAGCACCTTGTGTAAATGCAATGTAATGAGCTTTACTTTTGGGCAATGAATTTCTTAATTTTCATCCACTCCTCCCAAAGCAGCAAAATTAGGAAGAATGAACTCTTAGCTACTCTGGGGGTGGGGGGTCTTCTCCCCAATTACCACAAGCTTCTAGACTGATTACTTCAAGTTTTCTTCAAGAACTTTGCATATAATTGCATCATGGAATCAAAGTATTTCTTTATTCCAACTTCTTTGTATTTCAGTTGCATAGTATCTAGAGTAGATTATCAGTACCTTGAAGTAGGCTATTAGTACATTGATGAGGTGTTGTTCTTTTTATTCCCACAGTGAGCCTCACTAAACTTTTGCAGAGGGATGAACATTTTACATGTTATATCCTAAAAGATGGGGTTTTTACATAATTGTGATATGAAAGCATAGAAATTTGGAATTGAAAGAGATCTTAGTAAATATTTGTTCTAGTGTCTCAATAAGTATAAGAAATCTTTCTTAAACATTTGCTGAAAATGTTTTAGTCAAGCCATTTTTTATCAGATATGGAAATATTTAATATATAAACAACATATAAACATGTTGGTACCATCATTTCCCTCCTCCCTGCCCCTTTTCTGAAGAGGCCTTCCTCATTGGGGATGCAGGTCAACCCCATGGGGATTGTGGGTCATGCACTATGTGGACAACAGTCAGTGATGGGGGAGAAGCAATGCCTCTGTGCAAAAATATCCCAACTTGTGACTCTAACAATCTTTCTGTCTACTTCAGTGATGGGCACTTAGGAATGTCTGGATCTCTGGTTTGGTAGGTGTTGAGTGTCCTCAATGTCTATCTCCTGCATTCTTGTCCTGATATCAGGTTCAATGAGAAAGCAACACTCTTGCCCATTTCCTCAATTCCTCTGTGGTCTCAGCTGGGGCTGGGGTGAAGTGTGTTGGGTCATTTATCTCCTCCCATCCAGCTGTGAAAAAGAGAAGCAAATTCTTCAAAGAAGAGTGAAGTCAACACTGGTTAAATGGGTAACCATTATTAATTTAGAGAGAATTTAAAAGGTACAGATCCTCTTATAGCACAAGATTAGTGAGAGCTTGACATTGGAAAGCAGAATCATTATCTGGATATGATTCTGATTTGTTTCCCCATTATACATATGGTTTCCTTTCCAACGAGCAGATCCATTAACCAATCCAAGAGCAGTTGGTTACTCACCATGGCTGTGTGCCACTATTGCAATTGTGTGAGCATCAAGACAGGTTGTTTGCTTCTGAGTAGCTTAGAGTTTGAGTTGCTCTGACAGATGTTGGCCAATTTGCCCTAGTATCTTCAAGCCATTGTTTTAATCTTTTTTTCTCTTTCTTTCTTCCTTCCTTCCTTCCTTCCTCTTTCTTTCTTTCTTTCTTTCTTCTTCTTCTTTCTTTCTTTCTTTCTTTCTTTCTTTCTTTCTCCCTTCTTTTTTTGTGAATAAGACGTTTATTTTAATGTAAGTGGTACAGAGAGAAAGTTGTCATGGGAGACCAAGGTATTTCACACACCATAAGAACCCAGTCTTGAAGAAAAATGGCACTCTTGGGGTACTATATTCCTCATGGAAAGGTGGTTCTGGATATCACGGGAGGAGCCTCTGCCCTGCAATGCCTCTGATCTCTCTTGATTTTGGCTCTCTTTTTGCTAAACCAACATGTCACTGTGTGTTCATCCACACTGAAGAGTTGTGCAAGCTCTCTTCTTTTGTGTGAATTAGGATATTAATGCCTTGGAGTCTACCTAACTCACAGAGTGGCTCGTGACATCTCTAGCTTGCTTTTTTGTTATCAGGCTTATTATTAATGTTAAAATAAACTTAGAACTTTCACCCTTTTGACAGTCTAAGGTCTGTCACGTATGGCTCTACTATACTATCAAATTTATTTCAAAACCATATATTAATTATTTAGAGACAGATCCTAATCTCCTTGTCTTCTCTGTGCCATTCTCTCTACTGCATGCACACTAATGTGATTTCTGAACCTTTCAGATTTCCAGTAATCACCAAAGTAGTACTTCCCAGAAATGAAACTCGATACATGTGATCAGGGTCAAATACATGCCTGTCTTTTCCTGCCTCAATAGATACCTGGATTGTTGTTAATGATTCTATAACTGCTTAAGTTATTTTGAAAATAATAGCATACCACAGCCATTACTAAGCTTGCCATGAACTGAACTCTATTGACATACTTTTTTTCCTTCAAGGATCTGTGCATCAGATGTTCAAATGTTCTTTGTTTCTTTTTTCTAAATACTTTATTTTTGTTTATTTATTTGAGAGAGAGAAAGAGTGGGCACACCAGGGAATCCAGCCACTGCAAATGAATTCCAGATGCATGTGCCACCTTCTGTATCTGGCTTATGTGGGTCCTAGGGAATCAAACCTGGCTCCTTTGGCTTTGCAGGCAAGTGCCTTATTTACTAAGCCATCTCTCTAGCCCAAATGTTCTTTGTTTCTAAACTTGCAACTAATCTTTTCATCCTTCACCCAAGACTCTGTATTGATTTTATGTAAAAATATTTTTTAAAAAGCCTTGCAAAAGCCAGGTGGTTGGCAGATGTCTGTACTCTTTTCCAGTAGTTATCACAGAAGTAATATTGTATTTATTATACAATTACTTGAGATCAGGGCCCATTTATATTTCGTTGTCATCACTTCTTCATTGGCAGGAAAGTACTGTAGTTATTCAAAGATACCATTTCATCCCATAAGTATTTGACTGCACTGTCCTGTTGCCAACAATATAGTAGTTCAGTTAGAGAATCTGTTTACTTTCATTTTTAGTCACTTGAGGCAGATAACCTCATGTTGATGACATTTGAATAAATAATTTGTTATAAAATAAAAGTCTAGTGCCATAAATACCCAAAGCCAGTGCCAGATTTCAAACTATGAGCCATCTTATTTAACACTCTAATCCTTGCATTAAGCAACTGATAATCTATAATGTGAAGACTTGTGATTAGTAAGTACAGTGGCCTTCCACATATCTTGTCTCAACAACACTGGTTTCTAATTAGTGTGTTCCTTTATGGCTACTATTGCTAGATAGAAGGGTCAAAGGCGAAGGAGTGGTATTTTATTTTCTACGTCTGTTAACTCACGCAAATTTTGAGTATATATAGTTTGTAGGATATATTATCATTTCTTGTTCCCTTAAATAAGTAAAGGTAAATTTTTTTAAAAATCATCTTGGGAATTACATAAAAATCATTTTTAGGTCATACAAATAAACCACAGGTACTTTGGAGTAAGCCTCTCTGCAACAAAAAATTTCTAATTGAAATTAAACTGTCCCAATTTTGTAGTACATGGGACTAAAGAATTCCTTTTATATCATATACCAACTTGAGCACAGAATTTCACAAAATAAGCTAAAATTCCAAATAAATTTGGAAAGCTTTTTTCTCACATTTGATATTATCATATTTATGGGAGGATGGACAAGCAAGCCTCCTGCTATTTTAACAACATAACACTAAGTACTTCTTAGGAACAGGGCACAAGAGAGAGAAGGCTGTTTATGAGTCAGAGGAACATGTGCCACCGTCAACTTGAATAAGAGGCATCAGATATTTCTGGTGATGAAAACCTTTCAGTGAGGTGAAGCAGGCCACGTTCTGCTCCTTTTATTTTCAGAGATGAGATGGATTTGAAAACCATAGCCTGGCTTCTTGATGCAAGGACTCGCCGCACGAGATCATCTCCAGCACATCACTATTGGCAAGCAGATCTTTCACCCTTTTGTCTCCATGCATTACAGAAAACGTTAAATCAGGCTGGTGTCCATACAAACTTTTGATCCTAGGAATAGCCTAGGGTACCATCATTATCTTCCGGAGGACCATGTATAGGCCTTCAGTAGGCAGTACTAATTTAATCTCTTTGATAGACAAAAAAAGTAGCTGATTTTCTAGATCAATATTTGATTGAATATGTTTGAAATGTTGGCAGATAAAGGCGGCTTTTCTGGTCCAAAGACTTTTTGAACCACAGAGGTATAGCGTTCTAGCTCCCCTGGGATTTGAGTGGAAGGAGGTCTCAAAGATCTGTAAGAAGCCTTCCTGCTTTTCCTTGTGTTCTTCCAGCAAGACTCTATAAAGGTTCAGATGAGAAAAAGGTAAGATCAAGAACTAGAATGTCTTTATATCTATTTTTTAATCTTTCCTGGGGCTTCTCTTAACTAAAAATAATCGTTTATACCACTAGTTTACAAAAACCTCCTATGATAGGAAGATAGAAAGAAAGCCCATCTGATCAGCTTTAAGAAGGCAACACAGTGACTTTGGCATATAATCTGAGACCTCAGACTGTATCGTTTATACCATTAATTAAATAAGATAGTCAATATATCCTCAAAAAGAGGTGAGAAGAAATTGAAAGGGTTGAGGTGTTAGATTAGAATTTTATTTGTCTAGTTAGGTTGAGAAGTAAGTTTTTTTCAACAAATTATATTAGTTTTGTAAATTCATTTACTAAGAATTTTGGAAATTTTTCAACAAAATAATATTTGACCATACAAACAAAAATCTAGTTTATACAGCATTATAATCAGTCAAGCTTTGTTTTTAAGGTTTTTCTTAAATTCATAGCCTTTCCTCAAAACAAAACATTAAAAAGTCAGCTTATGCTTTTATAGAAAAATATTATTTAATATAAATAATTACAAAACACCGTCTTCTAAGTCTTTAAGTGAAAGTCAAAGAAATGTTATTGGGGAGAACAGTTTCCCCTAATTCTCTCTCTTAGTATAGAAATACACATGCAGTTTTTTAAACACAAAGAAGAAAGGATGCTCTGAAACTCCCTCTACTTTCTTTGCTGGCATTGAACTTTCATTTGACTGAAGGTGATATTTGCTCCCTCTAGCACAGAATACAGTTTCTAAAGGAGAGCAGCCACCACATGTTTATGAAGGAGAGTTGCCATCACATGCAGAGTCGACTGCAACTCCTGGGAAATGCAGATTCCAGAGGACTTACTTTCTACAGGTTAAGCCAAATCAATTCTCTTATTTTGAGATGGGAAGATTATAGTCATTTAATTTTTATGACAATTCCTCACTGCTTCACTCTATTTTGGTAAAATCACCTAGTCTAAGCAATGATATTCCCAATAGAAATTGAATTATTATCCAGGACATAATATTCTACTTCTTACTTAAAATGGGAAATAAGTGAAAAGGACTTAGTTTTCTATAATATTTTCTAATTCTATAGTATTTCCTAACACCTTCCTTACTGCTAAGTAGGAAATAGATATGCAATAAACACTTAAGTCAATTATGTAGATAAACTGAATTATTAAGTTCTGCTTTTAAGGAACAGTCATAATCTGAATTAAGTAGATCAACTTCCTATCTGAAAGTATATTATGAAACATACAATATTAATGTCATTGGAATATCCTTCAGAGTGCTTGTACATCAGTTGCACAACATACATAAACTACTGCCATAGGCAGAAGAATCTGGAATGCGAGCTCAGATTGGCCCTGCATCGTTGATTTAGAAGCTTTGCTTCAGGGTCTTCTTGCAACCAAAATGTTCCTCATAAGCCAGGCAGCCCAGAAGTCTTGAGAGACTTACCTTTTTTATTCATGGTGAAAAAGCAGAAAAAGAAAAAAAAAAAGAAACCAATAAGACAAGCTATTAGATATGAAAATTGAAAGCAATACCAAAAAGAAATACACTATTTGATGTAGTTTTTTTACTATTATTTTTAATAAAAGTATAACTCTAAATTTATAAAACTTCATGTTTTGTAAAGTTCAATTTACATATGCCTTATAGTTACTATTATTATTGTGATAGAATTCCTTTGAAAAATTTAATGTTTTAAACTTTCTGATAATTTACTTCAATGAAATGGTGGACACGGTAATAATATATTTCATTGGTTTTTGTAAGGTCTAATCTTAAATTTTTGTCTAATTATATAATGTTGAGATACCCAAACTCCCCATCCTTTCAGGAACTGGAATTTATGTTTTTGAGTAGGGAGAGCATATCTTGGCATAATGTACATTTTTAGGGGAAATTAACCCTATTCCCATTTCCAGGAGAGTCCCATGGAGTTGATAAGAAACATTTTTTCCTAGGAATTAAAGAAAAAACATAAAGTGGAAGTGGTTATGTCACTATGGAGGAAATAGGTCTTGGAGAAATTCCCTTACTATAACCCCCAGGAAATTGACTAAGGAGATAATCTTTGAGGTAGATTGCAGGGTGAGAGCCCCAAGGGTTTCCAGAGCTCTTGATTTTTTTTGTTTTTGTTTTTTGGCTTGAGAATCAATCACATTTCTTATTTAAGCATTCCCAAGATGAATTTTCTGATTCTCTTGTTGTTTTAAACATCACAGCTATGTGAGCTGGTACATTAACTTTCCCTCTTTAAATTTAGACAGTTCCCCATTTTGTCATTGCCACCAAGGACACAGATTATAGCAAATTACATTTCCATCATGACATCATACCATGCCCTACATTTTGCTTTTTGAATATTTAAAATTCAAAATTTCTTTGTTTTTCCAATGGAAAGTCCATGATTCCTAACAACATAGTCAATAGGGAAGTCAAAATTTAAAAACAACTGAATATAAACCAGGTGTGGTGGAGCACACCTTTAATCCCAGCACTTAGGAGGCAGAGGTAGGAGGACTGCCGTGAGTCCAAGGCCACCCTGAGACTACATAGTGAATTCCAGGTTAACCTGGACTAGAGTGAGACCCTACCTCGAAAAAACAAACAAACAAACAAAATCTGAATACATTCTAAGCAACTTTGAGTCCAGGGATATAAAAAAAAATATCATGAAAGATCTAGACAATCTGCTAGAGGTACCTACTGTTGAGAATACAGGGTTTCATCATCCCAGGCTCAAGCAGAGTATGGGCAAAGTACCATGACTTAAACATTACCTTGAAACACTGATGTTAATATAACTCCATTAAGGTAAATTAAAACACACTTATCAAGAGAGGCACAGCAACACATAGTCCTAATTAAATAATTCTATTAATAATACCATATAAACAAAATTGTATTGACATGAATCAAGGAAATGCTTTTCCAAAGACTCTGAGTGCCCTTAGTTATGTATTTTGTTTGAAAACTTACTAATAACTTAGTTTTCTTCTGTTAATTTTGCAATACTTTAAGAAGACATGACTTTTCCAAAAGTACCTGACACATGTCTAGAAGTGCATGACATACTTGGTAGACTCAGTATTTCTTACAATTATTTGATTAGAATGTTCTTCTCCTTGACCCGTAGTATAAGAAATAGGATATAGTTACTTGTGTGGCTTATAATTACAAAGAAATAGCAAATCCACATCTGCCACCTGTTTCTCCTTCATCTGTAACTGTTGCTGTCACACATGTTGGTTAAGGTGAGGATCGCTGTGCTTAACATAAAGCAAAGATGAGCCAAGGTGGATACAGTATGACTTTACTCCTAAAATTTATGGTAAAGAAATAAATACTCACTGGAAAATTTGAACAAACTTAGTGATTAGTGAGTGTGTACACATGCACACTATGTCTATAAATAGAAAATATAAACTATTCTGAGCTACTTTTAATAGCTAAAAATCAGCCATCCTTCTCCTTGAGATTCATATTCTACAATGATTACCTCAGTCTTGTGTGTGTGTGTGTGTGTGTGTTCATATGTATGTGCCCATGTGGTGCCTCATGCATGCACTGTTCTGCCGTGAGGAATGCTTGTCTGTGGTGGCCACAGCAGAACGCCGGGTGCCTTGCTCCACTGCTGTTCTACATGTTCTTATTTGAGCCTGAGTCTTTTATTGACTTTCAGCTTGAGGGTTTTTTTTTTTTTTTTTCCTGTGAGTTCCAAAAATTATCAATTCTTGGATCTGTATTCTTTATGGGACTTAGGTAACAGTCGCCATGCCCAAGTGGGTCTCAGAACTTGATCAGTCTCCTGAGTTCCTCATGCTTGCATAGGAAATGCTCTTTACTGATCCATCTCTCCAGCCCTACTTTGGTCTTTAAATGTGTTAGATAAGTAATGATGAAAAGACAGAAAAAAAAAAAATACAAGGCTCAACATTCTGGATTTATGTCAAAGCTGATGACTGAGACATGGTGTTTCCCTACCTCCTAAAACACAGGAGAAAGACATGATTCACCAAGACACAGGAGCAAAGATGCGAACCGTGTGGCCAGAATTGGTTCAGAGACTGTCCACAGGGTTAGGGCCTAGTTCGCTGGATCACCTTCCGTATTCTAGAAAGCCTTCCAACTGAAGAGTTCCATGACAGACCAACATTGCCATTGCAGAGAATGGAGGTAACAGCCATTTCTCTGGAGTTTCACCTAAGAAGTTGCTATCTCTAACCTTGAAGTAAAGTTTTCAGGATATAATCAAAGTAGGACAGCACTATCTTGATCACTAAATGATGACTAACTGGAAAGATTTTCACACCAATATGAACATGGATACTGAAGCTGAGCAATACAAAGGAAAACAGAGTTGATGCTTATTGTTTAAGGAAATCTGGCAGGAATGTGCAATGTTTTACATCAGAAAATTAACACTGCTACTTATGGCACAATACTAAGTTCTCCAAAAGCTACACACTGGGGAATATATTAGATAATAGCTTGATATAACTTTTTACATAGAAGATATGGTGTAAGCTTTAGGAAGAAAGGGATATGAATTACGTAGTTCTTGGTGGTTATCTGCACCCACATGACATAGCCTGAACATAATCTATAATGAAGAAAGCATGAATCATAGGTCCCATGTTCCTGTCTTTGGTTGTTACCAATAATAGTATTGCATTAGAGCTAATGTGAGTCACAATTCCTTCATTTATGAAATGAAAATGAGGAACTCAGGATGATCTCTAGAATCTTTCAAAAATATTTTGTGCTTTACATGTTGATGATAGATTTTCTGAAACAATGGGCACTATCTGTAGTTTGTTTGTTTTCCTTAGCACACATAACTTCTGTGGTCATGTTTTCATTCAGTATAATATATAAGCTATTTTTTCTAGATCACTTTCTTTTGGGGATTAGCAGCTCTCCCTGTATTTTTTCCACATCCTTAAGGAAGTTTATCATATCAAACTGTGATGAGTCACTACAGTGACTCTAAATGAGGTGAAACAAAGTATCCAGCAGTGATGTTGGATACTCAGTAGTTTCCAAAAGGATCAAAGTAAGCCTGGAAAATCTTTGTTTTGTACCTGCCTCCAGTACATTTAAGAAGGAGTGCTAATGAAAAATGAGAGTGATGTTCCCATCACACATTTTTGGATTACTGGGCAGCCACATCAATTGGAAACCTAATGAAACACAGGCCACCTACAGAGGAGGGAGATTGCGGGCCTCTGCCTGCCTGCATCCAATTTGCCAACTGACTCTGTGGAACAAGCCGCCTGTTTGTTTGAGGCCCTGTTCAATTGATCATACATCTAACATTGATAATTGGCAATGCCAATTGCCACTATCTTTTACCAGTAGAAGAATGTTGTAGCAGTTTTATTATTGAGAGATAATGTAGGAAACAAGCCCATTTCTATACAGAACAATCTCATAATTTCACTACTTGTATAATCTCACAATGGTAGGCTGTTGTAATTATAACAGGTACCAGAAAAAAATTGATCATTTCTCTAATTCTTTCCAGTGACAAAGAAAACATGCTATGTAGTTGTCAAACCAAACTTTTTCCAGTAGAGGGAATAACCATAAGAAACCTAGTAAATGAGTTCCCACCAAGCATACAAGGGGCGATACAACCAGGAAAGTGGATGTTCCAAATGGAAGTGTTATGTTCTTTGTTTTTGCACCTGTTCAAACTGGCATCTGGTATTAGGCTGTGACTTGTCAAACATTCCTATTTTCTGTCAAGCTTGCTGGGAGAAACAAAAGAAAGGAAATATGGTATAAAATATTAGTTGGTCCTTGTATGCTGTTTTGTTAGTACATTTTCCTTTTCAGGCTCCCTACCTGTGTTTATTATCAACAGTAGTTTTATTTCCCTCTCTCTCTTTTTTCATTTGAAGCCATCTGGCATTCAGTCTAATTTCCACATTACAGCTCTCTGTTAGTCAGTCTGCTGACTGCCAGTCAGGTCACAGGATTAAGTTTAAGATTTCCTTCCTTCATTGTGAGGTTCTTCATGGGTCTGATCTGCTGTTCCTTTCTCAGCTTGTCTAGTTATAGATTTTGGCATGTGATTTATGTTTAGCAGGTGTTAGTTTGCTATAGTTTTCTAAATATTGGCTTCACAAAGCAAGGTAGGCTTGGAAGACACTAGGGCTCAAATTGTATTGCTAAGGCTCAAAATGTATTGCTACACAACTGGAGAATGGCCTCCCTGCTGAAATTTAATGTCACGGAACTATTTATTAAGCTAAAATGATGGATGCTTCAATATATGGAAAAGTAAAGAGATTCAAATTTTACTGCCAGTTCACTAGTTTCACCTCTGTGTTCTGTGGCACTCTGGATACAGTATACTATTTAACATATATAACAACTAACTCCTACCAAATGCTATGAATTACTATAAATTTGGTGGCTTTTTTTTTCTAATGCCCTGCTTTCATTTTATTTATTTGTTATTTATTTATTGGTTTTTTGAGGTAGGGTCTCATTCTAGCTCAGGCTGACTTGGAATTCACTCTGTAGTCTCAGGGTGGCCTCAAACTCATGGTGATCCTCCTACCTCTGCCCTTGGAGTGCTGGAATTAAAGGTGTGCACCACCACACCCAGTTTATTTTAATTTTTTGAGGCAAGCCCAAGAGACTACCTTTCATAATGCAAGAGTGAGGGAGTGTGAGAGAGAATTGGCATGCCAGAGCCTCCAGCCACTGCAATATAACTCAAGATGTGTGCACATGTGCGACCTTACAAATTTGCATCACTGTGTATCTGCCTTACACAGGACCTGGAGAGTCAAACACGAGTTCTTAGGTTTCACAGGCAAGTGCCTTAACCACTAAGCCATCTCTCTAGCCCATGCCCTACTTTTAATTTTTTTTTTTATTTTGGAGAGAGAAAGACAGAGAGAGAGAGAGAGAGCAGAGAGAGAGAATTGGCGTACCAGGGCCTCAGCCACTGCAATCAAACCTAGTGGGCATGTGCGACCTTGTGCTTGCCTCACCTTTGTGTGTCTTGCTTATGTGGAATCTGGAGAGTAGAACATGAGTCCTTTGGCTTTACAGGCAGGCGCCTTAATCTCTAAACCATCTCTCCAGTCCTCATGCCCTACTTTTAAGCTGCATTCTTTTGTATGTTTATTTTTTCTTTTGCTTTGTTTTTCTGGAATAAAATTCAAGTGCCTAGTAGAAATGTAGGCATTGTTTGGGAAAGGATGGGGAGCTCTTTCCCCATAAATAAAAAATTATGTCTACTGGACAAGGGGACAGGGGATAAAAGAGTATAACCTGTTATAATATATATAAAATAAAAAAATTTATGCCTACTAAAACACATTAAAATGTATTATTATACATTTGGAAAGTGTAGTTAGCATTGAAGAAAACATAGGATTAGATGTAAATCTTATTTAATAATGAATATCCACATAAGTGACAACTATTACAAATGTTTTATGCCTTATGTTACATGTATTTGGCTTTACAGGCAGGCTCCTTAATCTCTAAACCATCTCTCCAGTCCCCATGCCCTACTTTCATGCTGCAGTTTGGGAGTCTCCAGGGTGATAAGCCTTGTAATGAGAGAGGGTGGGCAGGCAAGAAGGTCCAGCGAAAAGGCAATCAGGCAGCTGGAAAAGTAAAGAGAGGGTGCGCAGTAGGTCTGCAGGGTGACTCAGAGCAGCCTATGAATGCTCCCTATTCATGGGTCCAGGCCTTTGTTTAAGTTCAGGCCTGTGTTTTGGAAAGCAAGAACTGGTTGAACTGGTCTAGGCTTGGATATGGTGATTTCCATGACAGGGGGTCATTTGTCTTATGTTTGTGTGAACAACAGAAAAATTAATGCTTATTAAATCTATAAAATCTTTGGCCTTTTATTGGGCTATTTGTATGTATACACTATTCTTATGAATTTTATATACATACACAGTATACTTTAGTTTTAGCCACCTTCTGTTTCATAGTTATTTGTGTGTTTCCAATACAGAAGGAAACTGTTACATTCTTATTATAAATGAATAATATAAGACACAGGAAAATAAGGCAATATACATAGGTCATACTGAGATAGAATCAAAATTAAAATGCAGAGTTGTGTCCTCAGGCCACTGCTCAGGCCCTAAAGCAATGCCATTTTGTACGATAAGTTGTTCTTATAACTTTCACAATTTATAATGTGATATCAATTTGCATATATGAGTATAAATTATAAATATTAATGTTGGCTACAACTCTCCACCAACCAATTACTAACAAGAAGCCTCTAAATGTCCAGTCAAAAATAACAAAGTAAACAGAAATGTGTATTTTGCTAAATAACATGTATACAATTAAACATGTATGACTTATTTATTTTGACACCAGGAAACAGTTAAAACCTTGGCTTATTCATAATACTTGACCTTCAGTTATCAGTATAAGTTTAATAATATTTTAAATGAGAATTATTTCATATGATTCAGATATTATCAAAACACTTTCAGATACTAAATATTAGGAGAAAGTACTTCAGAACATACAAACCAGTAAAAATATATAGCATAATTTGTTACTTTGAAATTGGTACTATTAAATATAGTATATAAGAAGGATAATGTAGTATTACAATATGTTTGCAGCAAATATGGACTAAATGCATTCTGATTTTAGCATATCTTGATTTCTAAAGGCTTTTCTTCAATAGCAAATTTTACACACTTTCTGCCTTTAGCTGTTGTTCTGTTTCTTTTTCCTATTACAGATCTATTGTTGGGCTTCTCACAGTCAGTCTCAATAGAACAATTAACTATACAGCATTGTTAAAAATACTAACTCAAGAAAGTTGTCAAAAGAACATGGAAAATTCAGCATCTTTTTAAAAAATGTTGGCCATCTCGCTGAAAACTATAATTAAAGTATGTGTGATTTTGCTTGTGTATTTGCTATGCAATTCTGTACACCTAGAGTTGAAGAAAACATGGGCTCCTGTAGTGGATTACAACGGGAAGCATTTTCAATCCGTAGCCTGTGATAATAAAGCATAATTCCTTAGGGAGGGACTTTCCCCCGTGGGATCCACACCACCTTCCTTTTAAATGCTGCTAAGTGTGAAATTAGTGTTGTCCCGCAAAGTGCACAAGATTAATTGTTAATAATTGAACACAGTTTGGGGGCAAATTATATAAAAATTGATATTAAAAGACTACTACCAGATTAATTGAGTTTTACAGTTTGCATTTAGCTTTCAGATTACATTAGTTGAAAATCAGTGGTAAGAAACAAAAATCCATTCAAAGCTGCTACAGGAAATTAAGGTTTACTAGTCCCTTGAAAGACAAATGAGTCAAATGCTGTCATGTAGGCAAAACAGTGGAATTGATTCTGAAATTAACTCTAACATTAAAAAAAAAAAAAAAACAGATCTTCAATGACTGTATGTATTGACCACCGTTTTTGAAGCTACCTGGCTTTTACTGTGCACCTGACTAGTTAAGTGAGAGCAAACCAGGAAGCCAGGGCCATTCTTTCAAAATGTAAGTTACCAGCTGGGAGCACAGCTCAGTGGAGACCCATGCCATGGGTTAGCAGCTCTTTGACAGAAATAACACTGCTGGGTAAATGTTGTGTTATTAAGATCTTATTCGAGTGACTGAAGCCTTAAAAGATGTTAAAGATAAACTTTATTACACAATTATGTGCATCCATGTATGGTGTTCAAAGCACAAGATGCATGTAAAGTGAAGAGAATCTCCTCTGAGCCTTTGGAAACTCTTTGAGAAGGAACTGTTCTCAGACTCACAGTCCATGCCTGTTAGAACTTCTGGTTTTCCAAGAAAGATTTCATTTTGGAACTATCAACTTTCACCTAAGCTACCTAGGCTATGGACTTCTGTGACAGCAATATAGATTAAGACAATCAGGTATAGGATTACTCCTTCCTGGTTTTGGCTGATACCTCTTTGGTACCACATCGTACTCCTAAAGGTTACTCATGCTTGCTGTTGTACTTATTTTCACAATATATATATTCAAGTCTCATCCGCAGCTACTTATTCTCTTAACCTACTACTCCCTGATGGCACTCCTTGTTACATCCTTGGCTTTGTCTTTGACTATTTGGCACTGAATCCTTTTGGTTCTAACAGTCTTGGCATCTACAAGGCATTTTGGCAATGATATTCTCTCCTCATCAAATAATCTTCTTCCTGGTCTTCAGCCCAGGACCTCTCTTCCCAGAGTCTTCTGTGGACTGTCTCCACAGCTCAGTGTTGGCCTATGCCAGCCAAAGCCTCACACAAGACCTTATAACAAACAGAGGAAATTATCTTATGCAAAAAAGTTAAAGAACCCAAAAGCAGTTATAAAATTGCAATTATCCTGGACTATCTAACATAGTGCTATATCTCCATATGCTGAGATATCTAACAAATTGCTGTGTGTCCATACACTGAGATATCTGACATAGCACATGCTTTATGTCCATATGCTCCAAGATAGAACAACTTTGCTAAAATAATATTATAGATTCAAAACATAGGTCCTAACTTAGAATTCCAAAATATTAAAAATTATACTACCCTCAAAAATACTATAACTTTTCCCCAGATCTCCTAGAATAATATGTAATCAAGGGTATTTCTAAAATTCTGGTTCCCAGCAAGTATAAATACAGAATAATGGCCTGCTACAAGTAAAAATTAATTTGACCCTAACTAAAACAGTAGAGTTTTAGTATAAAATTATATATGTCAAAGATATTTCTAAAACAGTATGTGTGATGCATAACAAATCAATATTTGAAAAGGGTTTCCCAACTAAGTGGAGGGTAAAAAAGGCATATCAGTCATATATATATATATATATACATACATATATATATATTGCTGATCATATATGCATGCACACACATAATTGTTTGGTAACTTTGAATTTGGATCCATTTTGATACTTATTTTACAATTAGTGCTGTGGAAGATAAAAGCAAATTATTTGGGGTTCAATAGGGAAAAATCCAAGGAAGAATGAAAATTTTAATGTAACTGAGAAATTTCAACCAAGTTTTGCAAAATAGAAGGCTGATAGAGAAATGGTCACTGGTGATAAAGCAAAGAGATGGTGAGGGCTTGAGCACACAGAGTGGACTGATTTGCTCTATGATTCCCACAGAGGAGCTGTACTGAGTCACCAGGGAAAGTCAGTTGGGGCTGGGAAGAAAGGGCTTCTTAGACCAAGTGCACATGGAGTCAATTGCTGTTGCTTCTCTTCAACTCCATCTTGCTCCTTCCTTCTTTCACATGTTCATCCTCATACACAGAATCCTCAGAAGCTAAGCCTTTATTTTCCAAGTTAAAAACAAAAATTAGTTTCTTAGGGGTAGGAAGATGTCTCAGTTGTTAAAAGCACTTGCTTGTGAAGCCTGGGATTAAGTTCAATTCCAAAACCATCCATGTGAGCCACATGCAAAAGTGGCCCAAGCATCTGGTGTTCCTTTGCAGTGGCAAGAGGCCCTGGTAGACAATACATATGAAAATAAATAAATAAAAATTATAAGTTTTTTTTCTAATGCAAATAAATCATTTCTTTAGATTGAATTCTGGAGTCTTAGGATGATGCTCCACACTGAAGCTGGCTTTCCTATCTCTGGGCTTCCCAGAAGAATGGTTACTCCCATCAGTCATATCCTAAAGCAAAGCATGATATGGATAAGCTCTGCTCATGAACACCAAGTACAGCCACTTATTTTGATTGTAACATTCTTAAACATACATTTAAAAACACAAAAGATCCAATTGGCATCAAGTAAAACATGTAATAAGGAGAATGATCCTGAAGTGCAAACAGAAATAAATGACCATCAAAGAAAGACAGAAAATAACAAAGACAAAAATAAATGATATCTAATAATTCCTCATGAATATTTCAGAAAATATTATAACCATAAGTAATAAATAAGATGTTATTAAAAGATGAGGGTCAGTCAGAGGATTAAAATAACTCATGGAAATTAAAATATGATGGCTAAATAAAGAACTACCAGTAGTAAACAAATATATGGGAAAACGAACTGTGTATCATGGGCATGCACTTATGTGCATTAACATAAAGTGCTCTGCTTTGATTTGCTATTAAATTAATAAAAGCAAAGGCAGATGTTAATAAAATACTCAAAGCTGGGGAGGATATAATGAAATGTGGTTTATGCTATATATGGCATACTTTTGCACAAATCTATGGAAAAAATTCAAAGATATAATGAAATATGAAAAAGTACTTTATGTTTAGGACAAAACCCTTCTCTGCATGGCCTTGGACCAACCCTGTTCCCTTGCTTGTCATTCTCAAGAATAACTACAGAGTGTGCTGGAAATAAAACATTTTGAGATTTCAGTACTTAATAGAAACAGGATGTCTTAGGCCAGTGTGTCACATGCCCCCAGAATGGGCTTCTTTCCTGGTCTCTCAGCTGTGGCATAGGTGAGGCACATGCAGATGCAGTTCCATCTTCCTCAGGCTTTTGCATGTCCCTTGTTCTTTGTCTGCACTAAGCCTGTTTCATGTCATTCATTGTGTGTGGGTATGCTCACTCGCCGGACATAGTCAAATTAGAAACAGTGACCTGAAGCAAACCTAGTGATTCTGTTTTGTTTTCATCTAAGTGGAAAAAGTAAAAAAATTAAAAGGAAAATACAGAAGCAAAGAGGTAATTAAATGTTATTACAATAATCTTTTAAAAGGACAATTATAGTTCCCACACTTGTTTGTGCATGGACCCTCAATACTCAGTATGCACTTCTGAGATACCAACAAAGCATCACTGAGAATGTATAAAAATCTTACTCACTAATATTATAAAATCTACCCTTGGAAATGAATTACTTTGGCTTCTGCTAATCTCACAATCATTGGTTAATCTATAGATGAAGTAATGTCTGAGGTGAATTTTGAAAGATGAATAAGAGTTAAACAGAATATATTATATTATTAAGAGTTGGCATCCCAACTGTTGCATTTCAGGTCATAGAAAATGAACACATATGGTGATCATAAAACAATATAGAAAACCTGGAAAATCATAAGCAGTTTAGTGTATAATGATCACCATAAAACTGAAGCTGTCAGGAGTGAAGAGAGCAAAAGAGCATGTGCATGTGGAGGAGAAACATTCATTTAAGACCTGGATACAACTGAACATATTGATAGGATAAAAAAACACAAAAAAATATAAAACATGTGAATTATAATAAGGAGTGCATTCTTAGTGGAGTTGATGTCAAGTCCTGAGAACTCAAGCACGGACAAGAGATTTTAAATGGGATAAAGCAGGCCATAACCTTAGAGGAGGTCCAGGCCACACTACCCCAAAATGTGGCACCTTCGTATTTGTAAAAGCAAAAGGAGGTTTCCTTGAGCTGCCCTCCTCCCCCGCCCCGAGGCAGGTAATAAACAAATTCTCTGCCCTTCCCTTAAAGTAGATCATAAGACTTTCATTCCAGAGGGAATCTTAATGCCCAGAAGTAAGGAATGAAGACCAAGAAACCCCAAAAAAGTCTGAACACACAGGCATTCCCCTCAATTTATTGTCCTTAAAATACACTTCCTTTTGTACCATCACATTTCCAAATGACTGTCAGCTCTCCATAAAACAAACTAAATAATATAGTTTTGTGTCTTCTGTTGTGAAGGCCCGCATGTCATATAAAATTTATGTTAAATAAATTGTGTGTTTTCCTCTTATTTATCTGTATTATAATGAGCCATGAGCTTTACCACAGCTGAAGAAAAAATATTACTTCTTCCCTCTAGCTTTGAGTTTTGAAACAAGCAATTAAGGATGAGTGGTGTAAATATATAAACTGATGGGGGTGGAATAAGTAGACAGAAAATAAGGTTTGCATTTTCTGTGAAATAGGAATGTCAGCTCATTGTGAAAATTGTTAAAGAAAGATGCAAGATGTTGAAGAGTTACAGAATTCATACAAGAAAGGGAATTGGCAGGGTGCAATTTTAAAATGTGTAGCATTGCACCAAAGCCCCAACACTGGGAATGGTGAATGTACGCTGGTACCAATTAGTCTATGGCCGTATGTTTTCTACATCTGCATTCAGCATCCCAATTATAACAAAAAAAAGTAGCTTATTGCATTGGCCAGGGTCAACAAGATATTGCTGAATGGATAAGCTGGAAGTGTAGTGGTTGGAGAGCTTTGAGAGAATATAGTGTATACAATATGTCATACACTATAAGCCAGAAAATAGTTTGGCTGAGAGGGCAAGGTGACTATGTTAGAGAAAAATTCATAAAGTAGTTTTTAAAATTTTTATTTATTTGCTTATTTGAGTGAGAGAGAGAGGCAGAAAGAGAGAAGAGAGAAAGAAAGAATGGGCATGCCAGGGCCTCCACCACTGCAGCAAACTCCAGATGCATGTACCACCTTGTGCATCTGGCTTATGTGGGTACTGGGGAATCGAACCTGGGTCCTTGGGCTTCACAGACAAACACCTTAACTGCTAAGCTATCTCTTCAGCCTCTGTAAAGGATTTTTGTCTTTGGATTCTTGTCAGATCAAAAGGCAGTGATAGTAATATGGACCTTTACTTACAATGAATTTGTATTACTATTATTATATATACTATATATTATAATCTGTAATTTTGAATGGTCATCATCAACTATAAGTAGAGAATGCCTTCATTTTAATATAGTATTTAGGAACTAAAACACCATTTTAATTTCAGTCAAAAGATAAGGTAGTATTAAAAAGAGAACAATTTGGATTGGAGAGATAGCTTAGCAGTTAAAGTGCTTCCCTGAGAAGCCTGAGGACTCAGGTTCAATTCCCCAGTACTCACGTATGCCACATGGACAAGGTGGTGCATGCATCTGGAGTTCATTTGCAGTTACTAGAGGACCTAGTGTGCACATTTTCTCTCTCTATCTGCCTCTTCCCCTCTCTTTCCCTCCCTCCCTATCAAATAATAAACAAAATATTTTTTAAAAGAACAATTTAGTTCTGACCCCAGTACCTGTCTGATACTCCTGAAAAATACATCATATTATTATTTGACACCAAACTTTAAAGGGACTTTCCAACAAATACATCTCCATGTTGATGATAGAGTTACCTAGGTATGAAATGAAAATATCAATAGGTTTTAGTAGTTAGAAGGAATTTAGCTTGCTTTGCAACCAAATGTGTATATGGAGAAATTATGAAAATTACTTAAAAGGTACGTTCAAAACATTTATAAGTGAATACTTTATAATAACATTATTCTGGAAGTGCTCAGTCTAAACTGACTAGATGAATTTTTAGGTGGAATGTAGAATACAAAGGGAGAACTGGCAATGACCAGTACCTCCAAGGCATATGCAGGTATAGATTACAAAGCAATTATTACTAGAGCTTAAGTGAATAAAAGGATGCTAATATTTTTAAAAAGATCAAAACAAGAAACTTTACAACATGAAAGCAAAGACTTGTTAGGGAGGAAAAATGCTTATCTATCATTTTGCACACCAACATTTGCTAGTTCAAATCTCATAAAGCCTTCTGCATAAATGCACCATTAATAAAATCTTCAAAATGGCTTCTCTCAACATTTTCTCTTTTGATTTTTCATGGATTTAATTAGAAACATCTTTTAAAAAGCTGGTTTTATATGGTAGTATCACATCTGCATTTTCAGCAGTATGCTGTTTAATCACAATGGGTTATAAAGTGAAATTCCCAGTACTTATTGTATTATCTAGTAGAACCCAACAACATTTTCTGCTTTTAGTGCCCCTGAGTCATCATCTTATATTTGTTCATCAACATTTTAACTGCCCCTCTTAAAAAAATGTAATTTGACAGTTAATTTTGTAAACTTGTTATTCTTCTATTTCTTTTTGAAGTAATAACATTTCATATCCCTCTGATATGCCTCACCCTGCACCTGACCCCTCTTATCTGACAAGCAAAGTTTTTTCCCTCTTTTTACCTTATATTACTCTTGCTATTTTTGCCTAGAGACTCAATGAAACTAAATTCTTCTCAGGATTCATGAGCCCCCATAAAAATAAATTAGTTCCTTCAGACTACATGCTTGTATAGTCTTAGAATCTATATAAATACTATAGTTGAAATAGGTAGCATGAAATTAAAGGTCTAAGAAAATTTAAACACACTGAAGAAAATTTATTTTCAAAAAAATTTTGCTAATAAAAGGTAATTCTCAGATTTTTAATATTAAAAACTTTTTCTTAGATTAAGTGCTGATTTGAAAATCACTGGATTCTCGTCACTGGAACAGAATCAAAGAAATGGCTAAAGAACACCAGTTCTTTCTTTCTTTTCAAGTTGATAGTCCTACCTCAGCCCCTGGAGTGCTGGGATTAAAGGTATGTGCAACCACACCCACTCCTTCCTTTAGTCTTAAAAATATATATACTAACAGTGTGTCACTTATATAATTGTTTGAGCTAATACTACTTTAAAAATATTTAAAACAATTTTGGACACATAGTATTTAATAATTTATAGTTATTGGTAGGTCTTATTGTTTCTGTTTCGTCATGCTGGCAAGATAAATTCCTTTACTTTTATATAAGCTTCTCATTATGGTGACAAAATTCTTGAGACAAATGAAGGAAGAAAAGGTTAGTTCAGCCCCCAGTTTCATAGGAATTGGTCCATGGTCACTGGCTTCAGCATGTCTAGGCCTGTGGTGAGGCTTAACAATATGGTGGGAAGTATGTGGAAGTGCAAAGCTGCTCATCCACACTGGCTACTGGTGGAGGGGGAGAGAGAGGAGGCTGGGGACTGGATGTGCAATTCAAGAAAGGCACACTCCCCAGTGACAAACTTGTTCCAACTAGGCCCACTTTCTAAGTTTTCCACAACTTCACAGTAGCACCACCACCAGAGACTAAGCTTCAACACAAGACCACTTTTTCTTCCTCCTGCTTTTCTTTCAAATTACACAAATAGCTCTCCTTTAAATTTATTTGCCAAGTCTTATTTGATCATTTGCTGTATTCTAGAGACAGAACCAGATTGGTGAGCTGTAAATAAAAAGCCCATGGGCATCCATTGGCACAAGTCAAGAAATTAGAAGCTATTGCAACATGGTGTTAGTAAGTGTTGTAATAAGGGTGACAGAAGGTGCCATAGAGCCAGAGAGCTGGGGAAGGTACCTAGGAGCAAGGGCAGGGAGCACAGGAGTGACATTACTATTACCTTGTTGAAGAGTGCCCTGCCTGCATAGTGAGTCTTAACTCCTCCACGATCTTGTTAGACCTGTGAAGATTCATAAATTGGCTTATTTGACCCCAAACAAAGGTGGGGCCTCAGCAATCCATATACTTAGGAAGCACTTCAGTTGATTCTGATGCAAGAGTCTGGTAGTACTACAATTCTTAGATTTAAAAAAAAAGCAGGATAAATACTAAATCTCAGTGCAGCTGCAACATATGTGAACTGTAAGCAAACTGGTACATTTCACCAATAATCATTATAAAGATCTCTATGTGGGCTGAAGAGATGGCTCTGCAGTTAAGGCACTTGCCTGCAAAGCCTAATGAACTGGGTTCAATTCCCTAGATGCACAAGGTGATGCATGTGTCTAGATCTCCACTACCAGTAGGCCCTGGAGTGTCCATTTTGTATCTCACTCTGTCCGTCTCTCTCTGCTTGCAAATAAATAAATAAGATCTTTATGATACATTTCAAAGAAAGAACATTACTTAATAGGCAGTCAATGTGCTCATATTCAGTCACAAACAGATACAATGCTAGAGAGAACCAAGAATCAACCTCCAGATTGGGGAAATGACTTAGTAGTTAAAGGTGCTTATTTGCAGTTTGTGGGCCAGAATTCAATTCCCCCACTTATGTAAAGCCAGACAGACATTCATTCACAAGAGACCCTGGTACACCCATACACATGTGCACAAATAAATACATAAAGTTTTTCAGATAAGGGGAATCTGTAGCTTTCTCTGTTGACATTTCCTAATGATTATAATATTAACTACCACATTTGTGGGCTTAATCAGGCTCATTTCTGCTGTAACAGTTCATTTTCTCCATTTTTCAACCTCAAAGTTCCCTCTAATCCCTTCTTTCAACTTTTTCATTCCTTTTGAATCTTCCACCCCTTTCCCAAACTCTTCATCCAGAAAATATCTGGAACTCATTCTCATTAAAATAATACAATGATGATAAAGCTCAAAATTTTATCCATCTGCAGGAACATTCTATTTTAAGATGAGGAAAGCTTTAAAGAAATGTGCATTAATGTATGGAAGTTTAGACATAAGATAGCTGACGAAGTACAGCTAAGTTTCCTTGCTAGCCTTTAAACCATACCATTCTTGAGAGCTGTGATTGGCAGTGAATACTATCTTTAGATTATTTAATTAGTAGTACAGTTACTTTTATACTCCCCACCATCCAACATGTTGTTTTACTTCAAGTGTGTAGTTACTGTGCTCAGAACTGAAACTCTGTTTTGTTTCTGAGGTATGAAAAAGCAAAATGAAATTGTCCACAATAGTTTTAAAAGCCAATTGTAACTCTTTCTCCATGTCAGAATAATAACAATAATTGTGACCACTTAAGTAGTGCCTTTCATCCTCAGACCTAAAGGCACTTCAGCATTGTTGCTTCATATGATTTGAGTGGATTTCTTTTGGAAGACAGGGCAAACAGAGACACATAATACATGGTTAGCTATGCTAATTTTGTTTTCTTAACAAATGCAAAATAATAGCCTATTAAAAAGCCAGATAATATCTTGAAGATAAACCCTTTCTAAAGGAGGTTATTCTAAACAGATGTGCCTTGTTTTATATCAATGTAATTTAAAATAAAATATTCCCATACAAACAAATCCTGAATTTGATTAACACAGAATTTCCAGATTCTATTTTATCTGACAGAAGCAAACAACTTACTTGCACATAGAAAAATGATTCTAATGAACAGCAAACCCACAGACTTTGGAAGCTTTGCTGTCTTCTAAATCTTATGAGTAAATTTTGTGGAAAACTGTGTAAATAAAGCATAATTATTTTAAAAGTAGGAGCCTTTGTTATTAGTCATCTAACTGTCATGGGTATACAGAGCACCCTGCTGTATAGACAAAGGACTGAAAAACGTTACCTGGAGAGAGTTTTTGCTATTGAAAGAATAAAAACTAAAGCAATGGGATGAACTTTTGGTTCACAGACACAAATACTTGAATGCTAAACCTGGCTGAGGGAAAATCACTTTAGCCTGATAACCGGATTACTTAGAACAAAAATAGAGAAAATTAAGAACTGAAGAGCAGAAAATTAAGGTGGAATGCAATTTAAAGAGTAAGTAGATGATGTAGGCTTTCATTTTCTCCCTCCCCCCCTGTGTCCAGCTAATTAAAATTACAATCAAAATGAAAGAGCCTAAACTTGTAAATATCTTCAGCTAATGATTTTGTCTTTTTAATCATCCTCACATTCAAAGTCTTCTTTTATTCATTTAGGTCTTTACAATAAAATGAAATTGTTTTTCCCCTGTAAAAATCCTCCTTTTAATTTTCCTTATTGGTTGGCTTCTCTACATATTCTTTAGTCCCATTTTTCTCTTCTTCTCTTTGTACCTTTTCAACTTTTGCTTGGAACACATTTTACAAAAAGCAAAACTTGTATGAATGGGTTTGTATTTTATTGAAAAGATCTACACACCAGTGGCTAAACATGTAGTGCAAGGATGAAGCACTTGCTAGCAGACAGGTGGCACTGGGTTCAACCCTCAGCACCAAATAACACTAAAGAAAACAGAACATTTAGATGTGTATCTAAGTACAAAACTTATAGGTTCCCTCACACATAAAAATAACAATACATTATAATTATATATGCATATACATATGTCTATATATACACACCTATAAAATTAAACTTTCAAATGTTGATTGGATTAAAATTTCCTAATATGAATGCTTTCTTATTGCCTTTACCACCAGGAATATTCTTTAAATTTCAAACTAAAGTCACAGCTAAAGAGACTTCTTACCTATGTATTTTTTTGTTTTATATTTGTATTTATAAATGGCTATGGAATAATGGTTGGGGATTTGGGAAATTAAAAATTATGTGGAAGAGATGACTTAGCGATTGAGTTGCTTGTCTGTGAAGCCTAAGGACCCATGATTGACTCTCCAGGTCCCTTGTAAGTGTAAGCCACACACACAAGGTAACACAAGCACTCACGGTCACATGTGCACAAGGTGGTACACACGTCCAGAGTTCGATTGCAGTGGCTGGAGGCACTGTCATACCAATTTACTCTCTCTCTCTCTCTCTCTCATTAAAAAAGCACCCAAGGGCTGGAAAGATGGCTTAGCAGTTAAGGCTCATGCCTGCCAAGCCTAAGGACCCAGGTTCAATTCTCCAGGTCCCACGTAAGCCAGATACCCATGGTGGCACATGCCTCTGGAATTCCTTTGCAGTGGCTAGAGGCCCTGGCAGGCCCATTCTCTCTCTCTTTCTCTCTCTCTCCAATAAATAAAATAAAAATAAATAAATAAATAAATATTTATTAAGAAAAAAAGCCAAGTAATGGTGTACACCTATTAAAAAGAAAGAAAGAAAGAAGGAAAGAAAGAAAGAAAGAAAGAAAGAAAGAAAGAAAGAAAGAAAGAAAGAAAGAAAGAAAAGCACCTAAGGACCATGAAGTCCACAATGGTGGAGCCCAGTGAAAGACTAGGTCTAATATTTGGTACTGCCATGCACAGTCCTCAGAAGAGGATTTGCCTGAGCCTGGAGGTCAGAGCTGGGCTCTGTGTAGCCCTACATCTATCTTTTCCAGTTATTTCCATCTTACCTCATAATGAATGAAAATTATCAAGACTTAGTGATTCTGTTTTTTATTCTGTGAATCTTTCTATTCTTCTCATTTGCATTAACACCAATCCACTCAAAGCACCATCGTAGCTTAGCCATTTTACTTCAAGAGCTCTTAATTATTCTTATTCTATCTGCTTTAATGAATAAAAAACAAAACTTAAAACATAGCTTTAGGGGCTGGAGAGATGGCTTAGCAGTTAAGCGCTTGCCTATGAAGCCTAAGGACCCCAGTTCGAGGCTCAATTCCCCAGGACCCACGTTAGCCAGATGCACAAGGGGGCGCACGCATCTGGAGTTTGTTTGCAGTGGCTGGTGGCCCTGGCGCGCCCATTCTCTCTCTCTCTCTCTCTGCCTCTTTCTCTCTCTGTCTGTCACTCTCAAATAAATAAAAATTTTAAAAAAAACATAGCTTTAGGAAATCACATTTCACAATATCACAAAATAGCTAGTTACCCAGTTAGAAGTTAATACAAATGGTTATTACATTACCCTCTTAGCCAATCCCAGCCTTCCCCCGGCCCTTCTGTATTAAATAGAGTGGACATAAGCTTGAGTATAGCCAGTACTATCATCTACTGTAGTGAGAGATACTTCTGGTGTGTCATATGGTAGTCAGCTTATTCCACTGCAGGAATTCCTTATCCCCTAGTTTCTTCTTCAAAAGCATTTATTTGAGAGAGAAAGAGAAACAGAAGGAAGAGGAGAGATAAACAAAGGGCACACCAGGGCCTCTTGCCATTGCACACAACTCTAGATGCATACACCACTTTATGAATCTGGCTTGATGAGGGATTAAGGAATTGAACCCAGGCCATAAGGCTTTGTAAGCCAGTTTCTTTAATGACTGAGCCATCTCTCCAACTCATATACTCTAGTTTCTTAAAATACCCTGAGCCTTCACACCTCAGACTGACAATTCTGTGAACATTATTCTCTTCTTTTCTGCCCACCAATTCCTATCTGTAGCAGTTAACTTCTCATTGCTGGGACAAAACATCCAACCAGAAGCAGCTTATGGAAGAAAATGTTTCATTTCTAGCTTATGATCTCAAGGGAAAATTTTATCATGTCAGGAACAGACAGCTGGGTATCACACCTCCATAGAAGCAGGGAGTAGAGAGTGACAAGCAGAGCTGGGCTATAACACCCCAAGCCCCACCCCTAGTAATACACCTCCTCTAGCAAGGCTCCATCTCCAAAAGGCTCCGTCAGATGGTGACTAAGTATGAGTTTGAGGCTATTGGGAATATTTTACATTCAAATCACCACACCATACATCCTTCATGTCTTATCAGTCACTTCCTGGAAAACTTTCTACCTTCCACCTCAGACTAAGTCAGGTATAGGATGTCCTCATCTATTTCTGGTGTTCCCTTATAATAAATGCTATAATTATATATTGTACCTGCTTCTTCAGTTAAATGGAAGCTCCATCTTGGTAAGAGTTATTCTGGTTGTTGTTCATTAGTTTAGCTCCAGAAGTACATTAAATTAGGTTCTAACTAATATTTCTAAAGGAAGAAATGAAGTATGAATAAGTATAGTACATTGGATGTTAGGGTTACTGAAGAATCAGATGTGCTTGAAAGCTAGAGTGAAATACCTTGACATCTATCATCTTATTGATCAACAACTGATTTTGCTGATGCAGCCAAGTATCCTTCTCATAGCTTTATCTGAGCATCACTTAAAATTCTAGATTCTGGCATCCAATGTAAAGGAACTGTTGTAAGCTCCTAATATAATGGTACATGACAGAGTGTTTAATAATTTTATTGATTGGTATTCTAGGCTGGTATCCCCTAAAAACTCCAGTGACTAATTATATCTAATTTGTGAATACCATTCCACTTCAACTTAGTACACATGACTCAAGAAAAGTAAAAATAAGATGCATCTAAAGCCTGTAAGTGACAAAAGTCCTCTCCCACAGTCACCTTCACAGAGCACATGCTGTACCATGAGGAAAGACTTGGTTTAGTCTGGCAATCATTAGACCCACCTGACCTACTTAATTTAGGCTTTGAAAATTCACAATTATCTGGCTCTAGAAGCAGTTTATTTTGTAACAGAGCAATTTCTAGTTCGACTACAGTTTGGAGCAGCATAAGGATCTGATTTCCTCTTATTACCCAAGGGCCACAGATATCAATAATAACAATGTTTGGATGGTCCATTCTGTTGAATACGTGCCTCAAATATATTGAAGATACTAAAATATTACAGTTCATGGAAAAATGTGATGCTTAATACTGTGTACCTCATATTTTCAACTTTTCATTAGCAATTATATGACTGAAGATGGATGAAATTAAGGCAAAATTTGTAAATGTGGTAGTTCATTCAATAAATACTTGAGTTTATATTATGTTCAAGAGCCTAACAAAGCACTGTAAATTATGATAGAAAATGGTGTAGAAAAACTATCTCATGTATACTCAATTGAAATGTATCAAACAACAAGCAAAAATAAGTAAGCAAAATATATAATCATTAGAAGATAATTAACATATGGGGGAAAATAAAGCAGCCTAAGGGATGTTGGTATAAGGGATGGGCTATAATTTTATAGAATTGACTGAGAAATATTTTGATAAAAGGACATTTGAACAATGACTTGAAGAAGGGTAGAGAAGGAAAACCAGCTGGAGACAGTCATTCCTGGACAATCACCACTGAGTAGGAGTATGTCTTGTATGCTCAGAAAGAGACACAGGTGAGGTCACTATGGCCAGAGCATTGAGCAAGCAACTGTAGAGATGAAATCAGATAGCAAAAGGAGGCAAGAGACATCTTGTAAGGCTCTATAAACAATGTCAGGGACTTAAGCTTTACTTGGCAGGAATGGGGAAGTATTGGAGAACACTGGGTATGACAGTGACATGATAGGATTCCCATTTTAAAAGAATCTTGGTGGCTTCTGTGTTGGTAATAGTTATGCAAGTATAGAAGCAGGAGACCATTAGGATAGTACTTAGAGAACTACTTTCCTTTTCTTATGTTTGGTTTCTTCTTTTTTCTTCCTTTTTTTTTTTTTCTGAGGTAGGGTTTTCACTGTAGTCCAAGCTGACCTGGAATTCACTATATAGTCTCAGGGTAGCCTTGAACTCACAACAATCCTCCTACCTTTGCCTCCCGAATGCTGTGATTAAAGGTGTGTGCCACTATGTCTGGCTTCCTTTTTTTGTTTTCAAACTTCTTAGGCTATTATATCTCTATGATAACCTTAAATGAGCTAAGGTTATGAATTTTAAGCCTTGTTTTCCATACACTGATAGGCCTGGTAGAAATGCACTAAATAGGGATTGGGAACATGGCTCAGAAGTTGAGTGCCTGATTTGCAAGCAGGAGGGCCTGAGACCACCTGATTTTGATTCCCTAGCAGCCATGTAAACTGCTGAGTGTGGGCATGCACATCTGTACCCTCAATCCTAGGGCCAGGGGTGGGTTGGGGTTGAGGTTGGGGAGAAAGATGGTGCTACTTGCTGACCAGAAAAATAAAATGAAAACAGTAGCTCTGAGTTGAGTGATGGACTCCATCTCAAGGATACAGGTGGATAAGCAAAAAGAGGACAAGGACATTCTCCTCTGAATTCTGCACATGTGCACATAAGATTTGTACATCTGTATACATTTGTATGTGCTCTACACATGGATTACATCACAAACCACACATACCCTGCAAAGAAACACATGAAAATTTAAATGAATTCACTAAACATAAATAGTTTCAATATAATGACAGTTTCCTTTCTAGAACAGGAATTTGTATACCACAAGGTTTATTTCAGGTTATAGTTTCAGGCTGCAGTCCATTATAGAAGGGAAGGCTCAAAACAGTAGCTTACATTTAGTCCAGTGAGGAAACAGGACAGAACAATAAATGCTGGGGCTCAGCCAGCCCTCTCCTTTTTATACAGTCCTGGCCCCAGTACATGAAATCATTCCAACCACAATGAAAGTGTGTCTTCCACTTTAATTAACCTAATCAAAATAATCCCTCACAGAAGCCAGGCATGGTGGTGCATGCCTTTAATCTCAGCAGAGGTAGGTGCCCCGGGAGGCAGAGGTAGTTGGATCACCATGAGTTCTAGGCCACCTGAGACTACATAGTGAATTCCAGGTCAGCCTGGGCTAGAGTGAAACCCTACCTCAAAAAAACAAAAAAATAAAAAATAAAAAATAAAAAAAATGGGCTAGAGAGATGGCTTAGTGGTTAAGCGCTTGCCTGTGAAGCCTAAGGACCCCGGTTGGAGGCTCAATTCCCCAGGACCCACATTAGCCAGATGCACAAGGGGTGCACGCATCTGGAGTTCATTTGCAGTGGCTGGAGGCCCTGGCGCACCATTCTCCCTCTCTCTCTCTGCCTCTTTCTCTCTCTGTCTGTTGCTCTCAAATAATTAAAATAAACAAAAATATAAAATAAATAAGTAAATAAACAAAAATAATAATCCCTCACAAATAAACCCAGGCGATAACCTAATCTAATAATTCCTCACAGGTGATTCTAGATCCTGTTATGTTGGTAATCAATGTAATCCATCACAGCTGTGATATTCACTTATTAATGACACAGGTATTTCCTTAATGATTATAACTAAGTTTTACCTGTTTTAGCAGATAGAAAACAATAAGTACCCCTAGCCTTAAGATATATTGGTAATTTAATTTCATTAGATATGATTATTATGGTGTAAGTCTTATTCTATAGGAATGAGTCATTACCTACCTACCTTATAACCATGATGCTCACCTGATATAGTCTGATTTCCCCAAATTCTTATATTTAGAAATTGCTGCAATCAGATTGTTTCAATAAATAATATCACCAGAACTCACACTTGGACATTATACGCAGCAATATAAATTAACATTCTTTTAGACATTACAAAAATTACATTACAAAAAATGAGAGACTTAGTCATTAAAAAGTGTCTATTGATGTAGGTAATATTAAAAATGTCCTTTGCAATGATTTCTAACAAGTTAAATAAAACCAAAAGAGGGTCTACACTAATAAAGTAGAAACATGAAGGAATTTACACAGAATTTCTGGATTTAAAAGGTAAATTTGCCGGGCGTTGTGGCACATGCCTTTAAATCCCAGCATCTGGGAGGCCAAGGTAAGAGGGTTGCCATGAGTTCAAGGCCACCCTGAGACTACACAGTGAATTCCAGGTCAGCCTGGGCTACAGCAAGACCCTACCTTGAAAAACAAACAGCAAAAACAAAAAAAAATTAAGTTCAAAGTATCTTAAAGTAGATAAAATTTAACATAAAAGTCAATTTCAGTAGCAGCCAAATAATTAAATGCTTTTAAAGCTTTGGCCAGTGCCAATATGAATTAGGACTTGTTAATCTAATTTAAAAATTTTCTATGATAAAACATGTCATAAATACTAAACCATACCATAAAAGTCAGTGCATATATTACAAATATTTTTCATAGATATATTTATACTTGTAAGGAAGATTTTGGTATAACATAGTCTTCATGATTCTTATTTTCCCCTTTCTTTTAATAGTTCTGTTCCACTGTGTACATAGTGTATACAGTCTTGTTGGTACAATCGTGAGCCTCCTCCCTATCCTCCCTCCTCCATAGGGGCCCTCTTCATTGGGGAATATGGGTTGTGCATTGTGGGGCTAGACATCAGTTATGGGAAAGAGGCAATGTCTCTGTGCATAATGACCCAATGTGTGGTTCTAACATTCTTTCTGACCCCTCTTCTGCAAATTTCCCTGGGCCATGTTGGGTTCATTTTAGGTCTACTTCAGTGATGAGGTCTTGGGAGCCTCTGTCTTTGGATATCTGGTTTAGTAGGAGTTGAGTATTCTCTGTGTCTATCTCCTCCACCCTTGTGCTGGTACCAGGTTCACCAAGAAAGTAGCACTCTTGCTCATTTACCCAAATACTCTTAGTTTCAGCTGGGGCCCTTTTGAGGTGTGAAGGGCTGGTTCTCTCCTTAGAATCTGTGTCCATCTGAAAAAGAGAAGCAAATTCTCCAATAGAGAGTGAAGTTAGTGCCAGATAAATGGGGTAACCTTTCATTTTTTTATTGGTGGGAGATTGATAATGGAGAGAGGACTTGTTTTTGGACATGGTTCTGACTTGATTCCCAGCTCCAGCTATGGGTTCTGTTCCACTGAGCAGATCAGTTAGCCAAATCAAGAGCAGGTGGTTTCCCACCATGGTTATGCACCACTATTGCACTTGTGTGAGCATCATGTCAGGTTATTTGCTGCTGAGTAGCTTAGACCTCCAGTTGCTTGGACAGATGTTGGTCACTTTCCCCCAGTGGCTCATGTAGCACCTTCTGGCAGTAGATGAGCTAACTGTCTAGGGACTGACTCTCTTCCAGATTCCAGCCAGGTCACTCCATGTTACATGCCAAAAGCATATGGTGTCTTCAGCAGTAGGGTCTTACTAATAACCTTTGGTGGGACCCACAAAAGGTTAGTGGTCTTCATGATTCTTAACCTGATAGTTCTTCTCATGAATTCATGTTCTCAAAATACAAAAGGAGGGTCTGGAGATACTTCATTTAGCCAGGTGTTTGTCTTGTAATTATGAGGACCTGAGTAAGATCCAATGAATCCATGTAACAAAAGCTGGGCATTGTGGCACAGGCTTGTAATTGCAGGGCTGGCCGGGATAGGTGGATCACTGAGGTTAACCGACCAGCCTAGGCAACTCAGGCCAGTGACTGACCTTGTCTCAGAAAGGTCGGACATAGCCCACAGTGGTGGCACATGCCTTTAATCCCAGCACTCTGGACAGCACAGTTAGGAGAATCACTGTGAGTCTGAGGCTACTCAGAGAATCCATAGTGAATTCCAGGTCATCCCAGGCTAGAGTGAGTCCCTATGTCAAATAAAAAACCACAACAGGGCTGGAGAGGTGGCTTAGCAGTTGGGTGCTTGCCTGTGAAGCCTAAGGACCCTGGTTCGAGGCTCGATTCCCCAGGACCCACGTTAGCTAGATGCACAAGGGGAGCATGCATCTGGAGTTCGTTTGCAGTGGCTGGTGGCTCTGGCATGCTATCCTCTCTCTCCCTCTCCCTCTTTCTCTCTGTCGCTCTCAAATAAATAAATAAAAATAAACAAAAAAAACCCCCACCACAACAACAACCAAAAAATTTGGGTCATGCCTGAAGGACATCACCCAAGGTTGTCTTATGGCCTCCACATACAGGCATACATACACACACAAAAAAATGATTTGAAAATGTGTCTAAGATTAATTAATTAATTTATTGTCTGAGACTGTCCCATCAGGTTAATGCAAAATTCCTCTATATAATCCTGAACTAATGAAGAACTCTCAAAATCCATAGCTAGTCATATAACTTATGTGAAATAATCTTTTAAAGATAATTACTCTCTAGCTGACTTAAATGATCTGATTTAGAGATGTTTAAAATGAGCCAGCTTCTTTTGTTGTCACTGAGAAAATCTTTTAAAATGTAATGCTCAGAATCTTTGACAAACCTCATAAAATGTATAAGCCTAAAGCAAAGACTATGTTATTGTGAAGTTTTTTTAATAGCATATACCATGCACTGCCAAAGTCTTTTATGAATGGAATAAACAGTATTTTTTTCCAGGGGAAATATTTTCTGTGACATTACAAAGTAGCATATTTGAACCCAGGGGTTTAGTTCATAAAAGGGCCCTATGAAAAATGTAGGTGCTAGAGTGATGAATATTGTCAATATTAAAAGAATGAAACAATTTGTGGTATGAGAACTATACCAATATCACCATAGATTCATTTCTATTTTCTCTTCTTTATTAAAAGTTTCAGTAGTTTTATATATAACTTTCAATTATATATGAAGTCTTTTCTAACAAATGATTATAGCTTCTCTGACATAATCTCTCTCACTCTCTCTCTCTCTATACACACACACACACACAAACACACATATGGCAGGAACTTGGTATGTAGCCCAGGCTGGTACTTAGCTCATGATGTTCCTACCTTAACCTTCTCAGTCCTGGGATTAACAGCTGTGCACTACAACATCTGGCAATATAGTCATAATCATATATTATTCATATTTCTCCATTGAACTTCAAATTAAAGTAAAACTTTCTTAAGATGCATTTTATAAGTCTCAATAGTTCTGGGTTTTAAGGTTCACAATTTAAACCTTTTGGACAAAATTCTTTTTCCAGTATAATTTATATTTTGAATTATTGGAGATATAAAATTTAAATTTAAGTTTTTACCTTTTTGCTAGTAAAAGCATAAAGTTTAAATTTTTCAGTAAAATCTTGGATTCAACAATTCACATTTATGCATATGATTCAAATCAAACATTTTTTACTCCCCTTTTCCATCAACAAGCAGGTTGATGAATGCATCATATGAAAACACTTGATAGTAGTTTTTGACTATGAGCAAGGGAGCAGGACAGAAGCACGTGACATAAGCAAACAGGCAGTTTCAGAGAAACATCAGCATAGTGCAAATAACTACACTGCAAAGTCTTTACACAGTACAAGATTAAAGTATAGATTATGGCTAAATTTAAACTAGGGTATAATTAGGGTAATTTACAAACCTTTTGTAGATGAGTTTTTAGCAAAGTTGGTAAAAAGTTTAGTGTATGAATCAGTGAGTTGGGACACAGATTTCCATTGAGAAGGGTAAAGCACTAACATAGAAAACAGCAATTATATGACAAGAAAGGAAATCTTATAGCCAGAGAAAAGGCAGGTTGCAAAAATCTATCCCTTTCACATATACATTCCTCTAATTATTTTCCCCCTTTCTTTAGTTTATTATTATTGCCTATTCACTTATATCAGTTACTATCTCATTGCTGGGATGAAATACCCAATAAGAAGCAATTTAGGGACGAAAATAGTTTATATCAGCTTATAGCTCCAAAGGTGGAATTCATCATGGCAGAGCAAGCATGGCATGAAAAGAAATCAGGAGTCACTCTGTCCTATCAGTGGGAAGGACAGAGAGAGATAGAGCAAGCAGGGCTTGACTGGAACACTTTAAGGCCCATCCCTAGTGACACACTCCCTCCTGTGAGGCTCCAGCTCCTAAAGGTTTTACAACCTTCTCAAATAGCACCACTTTGCTTAGGACCAAGTGTTCCAATACATGAGTCTTTGAAGGAGCATTCCTTTCAAAGTGCCACATCAGTGCATGCTCACTCTGCAAATCACTGCAAGCACTCTGGCCAGAATACTCAAAGTGGTCCATTCCATTTGTTTCCAATACCCTGGGTCATGTTCAGCTTTGGACATCAGAAACACCAGCTTTGCAGCCAGGCCTGTGTAGTGGTTTCTAGTGATCTGAACACAAAGACAGATTATCTATCTAACAAGACTCACAGTCCTATTTTCATGATGCATTCTCCATCCCTTTTCACCATAACTCAATTTCATGTCAAAATATTGCCTCAATAGTTTATTTTTAAAAGTTACAAATTTTGAAAAAATATGATTTTCTGAGAAAGCAGTGGCTTCCCTATTTGCTATATAACTTTCCCCACAGCTGTGCTATTGTTGTGAAGTCTAAAATTTAGATCAATTTTTTTCTTCTAGCGTCCAGAATGTTTAAGGAAGAATTATGCCATTATCTCTTGCTTAATCTAGATTTTCAGAGACAGTTGGAAAACATTCTGGTCCTTGACTATTGCAAAGTTCTTCTCCATCTTCCATTTTCTACCTTCTTACTACTTTCTTCATCTCCCACCCAAAGCTACTGACCCCAAATGGTGTCTTTCCATTTGATTACATTGGAGCCTGTTTTCAAGTAGGTGTCTTCTGGTGGGTATTTTCTGGAGGCACAAGGTTTTTCAAATTCTGGATCTACATTAAGAGATCTAGCCCAGTGTGGTGGTCCATGACTTTAATCCCAACACTAGGGAGGTTAAGATGGGAGGATTGCTGAGTTTGAGGCCAACCTGAGACTAATTCTAGGTCAACCTGGGCTAGACCAAGGCCCTACCTTGAACCCCCCCAAAAAAAGGGGGAGCTGGAGAGATTGCTTAGCATTTACAGTGTTCGCCTACAAAGCCTAAAGAGCCAGGTTCAATTCTCTTCATAAGCCACATGCACAAAGTAACTCATGTATGTGGAGTTCATTTGCAGTGGCTAGAGGCCCTGGCACTCCTATTCTTGCTCTATCTACCTCTTTTTTTTTTTCTCTCTATCTCAAATAAATAAATAAAATATTTTTTTAAAAAATAGATCTATGTCATATGCACACCATTCCATAACCTTGTTTTTATTAATCTTATGTTCTCATTTCTTCGAGATAATCCATATAATCAGTACTCAGTAATCTGACCTTTAGCCAGATCTTTTTCTGTTCTTTTTATTGACAGCTTCCATACTTGCAGACAATAAACCATTATAATTCCCTCCACTTTCCCTCTTCCCCTTCACAAATTTATACTCTATCATGTCCCCTCCCTTTCTCCATAAGTCTCTCTTTTATTTTGATGTCATTATCTTTTACTCCTATTATGAGGGTCTTGTGAAGATACTCCTAGGCACTGTGAGGTCATAGTTATCAAGGCCAATTTCTGTCTAATCAATTTAATTATAAGCAGTCTTACCTTTCCTTTGGCTCTTAAATTCTTTCTACCACCTCTTCCACAATGGACCCTGAGCCTTGGAAAGTGTGACAGAGATATTTCAGTGCTGAATGTTCCTCCATCACGTCTTCTCAGCTGTATGGTGCATTTTGGGTCATTGAAGTGGTCACTCCATCTGAAAAGAGAAGCTTCTCTGGCCAAACGTGAGAGTAGCATTAATATATGGGTATGAATATTAAGTAAAGTGCTTACAGGGATGTTTGGTGAGCAAAATATATGCATTTAGCCATACAAGAGCAGGCATTACACTCCTAATGGTCATGACCTCCCCCACCATAGGTTTTTGATTAGATTTTCATTACCAGGCATGTAGTCCCTCCCATAGGGCAGGTCTCTAGTCCAATTAGAGAGCAATTGGTTTCCACCATAACAGACATGCCACTATTGCACCTTTTGGCTCATTTGACCTGGCTGGCCAAACTTGAGACTTGCAGTATCCACTGATTTCACCACTGATGGCTTCTGTCTCACATAAGGCTGCATGCAGGGTAGCTTTTTCCAGTTTTCTGTCAGCTGGTCTACTGGGAGAAGGTTTTCAACTCAGCCCCAGTTTGATTTCTTAGTGACCAGGCATGTGGAGTCTTCAGCAGTACGGTCTTATCACCTACTCCTGGTGAGAAACCAGGAGCCTTGGTACTAGCCCATAACATTTTAGGGCCATCAGAGACCTCCCTAGCCAATAAATCAATGGAAGGTATCCCATCTCTGGCACTCAAGCTTTTCTAGTAATAGTCTATAGCTTCTAGGAGTGCCATTATCTAAAAAAAATAAATTATTGCCGGGCGTGGTGGTGCACGCCTTTAATCCCAGCACTCGGGAGGCAGAGGTAGGAGGATCGCCTTGAGTTCAAGGTCACCCTGAGACTCCATAGTGAATTCCAGGTCAGCCTGGGCTAGAGTGAGACCCTACCTCGAAAAAAAAAAAAAAAAAAAAACCAAAAAAAGTAAATTATCATGTAGCTTATTCACAATATCTTCAATTTTTATTAACCCTCCCCCCCACATTTCTTCTACTCAATTTCTTTCCCTGACCTCACGTAGGCCATTCCACCCACAGTAATCTGCCCATCTACATACATATATACAGTATCATGCCCTTAATTTCACTCCTCTTCTCCCTCCCGTATAGCCTTTCTCTAGCTTACTGGCCTCTGCTACCAATTTTTACTCCAACTCACACACAAGTCTGAACATGTAACTACGATCCATATATGAGAGAGAACATGTGACATTTAGCTTTCTGGACCTGGGTTACCTCACAGTATAATCCTTTCCAGATCCATCCATTTCCCTGCAGATTTCATAATTTCATTTTTCTTTACTGCTGAGTAGAATGCCATTGTGTAAGGGTACCACATCTTTGTTATCCATTCATCAGCTGAGAGACATCTAGGCTGGTTCCGTTTCCTACCTACTATAAATAGAGCAGCAATAAACATAGTTCTGCAAGTATCTCCAAGGTAGTGAGAAGAGTCCTTGGGATATATGCCTAGAAGAGGAATAGCTGGGTCATCTGGGAAATCTATTTTAAGTTGTCTCAGGAATCTCCACACTGATTTCCACAGTGGTTGTACCAGATTACATTCCCACAACAGTGTAGAAGGGTTCCCCTTTTTCTGCATCCTTGCCAACATTTATTGTCATTTGCTTTCTTGATGATAGCCATTCTGACAGGAGTGAGATGGAATCTCAAAGTAGTTTTAACTTGCATTTCACAGATAGCTAAGGATGTAGAACGCTTTTTTAGATGTTTATATGCCATCTGTATTTCTTCTTTTGAGAACTCTCTATTTAGTTCCTTCACCCATTCTTAATAGGGTTGTTTGACTTCTTATTATTAGTTTGTTCTTTGTATATCCTATATATTAATCTTCTGTCAATTGTATAGCTGGCAAAGATTTTCTCCCATTCGTTAGGTTGCCTCTTTGCTCTATTCACAGTGTCCTTTGCTGCACAAAAGCTTTGCAATGTCATGAGATCCCATTGGTTGGTTAGTGGTTTTATGTCCTGAGCAACTGGGGTTATATTCAAAATGACCTTAACTATATCGATATGTTGAAGGGTTTTCCCTACTTTTTTCTCTAGCAGTTTCAGAATTTCTAGTCTGATATTGAGGTCTTTGATCCATTTGGACTTGATTCTTGTGTATGGAGAGATAAAAGGATCTGTTTTCATCCTTCGACATATACATATCCAGTTTTCCCAGTACCATTTGTTACAGAGGCTGTCTTTTCTCCAATGCATATTTTTGGCATTTTTGTCAAAAATCAAATGGCTGTAAGAGCCTGGATTTATAGCTGGGTCCTCTCTTCTGTTCCATTGATCTATGTGCCTGTCTTTGTGTTTGTACCATGCCGTTTTTGTTACTATTGTTTTGTAATATAGCTTAAAATTAGGTATGGGGATACTGCCAGACATATTTTATTGCTCAAAGTTGTTTTGGATAGTCAGAGTTTTTTGTGCTTCCAAATAAATTTTAAGATTCTTTTTCTTATTTCCACAAAGAATGTTATTGGAATTTTAATGGGGATTGCATTAAATGTGTAGATTGCTTTTGGTAAGATTGACATTTTCACAATATTGGTTCTTCCAATCCAAGAACATGGGATATCTTTCTATTTCCTAATGTTTTCTGCAATATCTTGCTTGAGTGGTTTAAAGTTTTCATTGTAGAGATCCTTCACTTCCTTGGTTAGATTTATCCCAAGGTACTTTATTTATTTATTTATTTACTATTATTATTATTTTTTTGCAGCAATTGTGAATGGGAGTGATTCCCGGATTTCATCCTCTGCACGTTTGTTGTTAATATATAGAAAAGCTACTTATTTCTATGTATTTATTTTGTATTCTGCTACATTGCTAAAATTGTTTATCAGCTCTAACACTTTGCTGGTAGTCTTTAGGGTCCTTTATGTATAGAATCATATCATCTGCAAATAATGATAATTGGATCTCTTTATTTCCAATTTGTATCCCTCTTATGAGTGCCTCTTGCCTTATTGCCATAGCTAAAACTTCCAGTACTATGTTCAAGAAGAGTGAGGACAGTGGACAGCCCTTGTCTTGTCCCTGATTTTAGTGGAAAAGCTTCAAGTTTTTCCTCACATAGTATTATGTTGCCTGAAGGTTTGTCATAAATAGCCTTTATTATATTGAGATACATTCCTTCTATTCCCAGTTTTGATAGAACATTTACCATGAAGGGATGTTGATTTTTTTCAAATGCCTTTTCTTCATCTATTGAGATGATCATGTGGTTTTTGTCCTTCAGCCCATTTATGTACTATACAACACTTACTGATTTGCATATGTTAACTCTTCCCTGCATCTCTGGGATGAAGCATACTTGGTTGGGGTGAATGATCTTTTTAATATATTTTTGTATTCTGTTTGCCAATATTTTGATCAGAATTTTTACATCTATGTTCATGAGGGAGATTGGTCTGTAATTTTCCTTTTTGTTCTGTCTTTGTCTGGTTTTGGTATCAGGGTGATGCTGGCTTTCTGGAAGGAGTTCCTTTTCTATTTTATGGGAAATTCTGAGAAGCAGTGGTGCTAGTTTTTCCATGAAGGAATGGTAAAATTCACCAGTGAATCCATATGGGTTTGGAATTTTTTTAGTTGGGAGATTTTTATAACTGCTTGGAACTCTGTACTTGTTATAGGTCTGTTTACATACCTTATCTCATCTTGATTTAATTTTACTAGGTCATGTAAATCAAGGAAACCATCCATTTCTTTACAAACTTAGAGGCATACATATTCTTAAAGTATGTCCTTATGATTTTCTGAATTTCTTTCATCTCTAATTTTATTAACTTTTGTCTCTTCTCTCTTTCTTCTGGTCAGGTTTGCTAAGGTTTTATCAATTTTGTTTATACGTTCAAAGAACCAACTCTTTTCTTCATTAATTCTTTGGATGTTTTTGTTTTGTTTTTGTATCATTAATTTCTGCCCTAATCTTTACTATTTCTTCCCATCTACTGATTTTTGGTTTGCCTTGTTCTTCTTCATCCAAGACCTTAAGGTGGAGCATTAAATTGTTTACTTGTTAACTCTCTAATTTCTTAATATGGGCACTTAGAGCTATAAATTTCTCTCTCAGGAGTGCCTTCATTGTGTCCCAAAGGTTTTGGTATGTTTTATTCTAATCATCATTTGATTTTATGAATTTATTAATTTCCTTTTTGATTTTTTTCAATGACCCATTCATTATTCAATAGTTCACTGTTTAGTCTCCATGACTTTGTGTATGCTCTGTAGGTTTTCTCATTTCTGATTTGTAGTTTTATCCCACTGTGGTCAGATAGAGTACAAGGGATTATTTCAATTTTCCCATATTTGTTAAGATATGCTTTGTGTCCTAATATATGCTCTATTTTGAAGAATGTTCCATGTGCTGCTGAGAAAATGTATATTCTGCAGCATATGGATGGAATGTTTTATAGATTTCTGTTAGATCCATTTGTTCTATGAGATCAATTAATCCAGATGTCCGTTTATTTTCTGCGGGGATGACCTGTCAATCAATGAGAATGGGGTGTTGAAGTCACACACTACAATTATGTTTGGTGTTATCTGTGACCTTGAGTCTAATAGTGTTTTTTTGATGAAATTAAGAGCCCCCATGTTAGTTGCATATAAGTTAAAGACTGTAATGTCCTCCTGTTGGAGTGTTCCTTTAATCAGTATAAAGTGACCTTTTTTTTTTATCTTTTCTCAATGATGTTGGTCTGAAGTCTATCCTGTAAGATATTACTTTAGCAAACCTTGCTTGTTTCCTAGGCCCGTCTGCTTGAAATTCTGTTTTCCATCCTTTTACCCTAAGATATTATTTAGCTTTTGTTGTGAGATGAGTTTTCTGGAGGCAACAAACAGCAGGACCCTGCTTTTTAATCCAGTCTTCAAGCCTGTGTCTTTTGGTTGAAGCATTGAGGCCATTGATATTGAGTTATTGTTGGGTTTGAGAGATGGCCTAGAAATTAAGGTGTTTGCCTGCAAAGCCAAAGGACCCAGATTTGTTTACCCAGGCCCCACATAAGCCAGATGCACAAGGGGCACATGCATCTGGAATTCATTTGCAATGGCTGGAGGCCCTTGCATGCCCATTCTCTCTCTATATGTATCTCTTTTCTCTCATCTCTTTCTGCTTGCAAATAAATAGAAAAGAGTTCTTGTTGAAATGTATGTATTTATTCTCACCATTCTTCTTGTTTTGTAGTACTTCCTGTTTTCCCTTTACTCTCTTGTTTTAACTGTTATTTGAGTAAGTTTTATTTTATTTTATTTTTTTACTGTTTCCTCATGTGTGTGTTTTGCTTTCTCTTCAGCATGAAGGGTTCCATCAAGTATTTTTCTGTACAGCTGGCTTACTAGTTTTAAATTCTTTTAACATGTTTTTGTTGTAGAATGTTCTTCTCTATCAATTTGGATAGATAGCTTTGCAGGATAAAGTGATCTTGGTTGATCTTGCTTTATCTTTCAGAACTTCAATTGATCATTCCAAGCCCTTCTGGCTTTTAAATTTCTGTTGAGTAATCTGCTGTCATCCTGATGGGCTTACCATTATAGGTGCCTTGCTTTTTCTCTCTAACTGCTTTCAACATATTTTCTTTGGTTTGCGTGTTTAGTAGTTTAATTATAACATGGTGAGGAGAGGTTCTTTTCAGGTTTTGTCTTTTTGGTATTCTAAAAGCTTCTTGTATCTGCATTGACATTTCTTTCCCAATTTGGGGAGATTTTTCTTCTGTGATTTTGTTGAAGATGCCTACTATGCCTCTGGAGTGAAATTACCCTTCTACTATGCCCTGAATTCTTATGTTTGATCTTTTCATAGTATCCCGAGTATCTTGAAATTCCCATTCATACCTTCCTATTAGCTTATCTTTCTCTTTGTTGAACTGTATTATATCTGCCACCTGGTCTTCTAGTTTAGATATTCTTTTCTCTCCTTCATTCATTCTATTGGTGAGACTTTCCACAGAGATTTTTATTTGACTCATTATGTTTTTCAGTACTAGTACTTCTGCCTGGTTTTTCTTCAGTATTTCTATTTCCTTACTCATGTCTTGTAATGACCTCCTTATTTCATTAACCTGGTTTCCTATGTCCTCTTTCAGGAGTTTGTTTTCGTCTTTAATTCCTTTGTTTTCTTCTTTGATTCCTTTGATTTCTTTTAGTATAGATCAAATTGTTTTCTTGAAACTTTTGTCAGGCATTTCATCTAAACAATTTCATTGGAGGTCATTTTTGATGGATTTATATTTGTTGGTATTGTCTTGATTCTTTGTGTTTTTTGTATTAGAAGGTAGCAATTTTTGCATCCTAAGTTGATTGGATGCTTGGATTTTCTACTTATCTGCAGTGTTCTTAGATGTGGAAATCCAACTTTATATACCTTCAGGATAAGAGTTTAAGGTGCCAAGTGTACCTCTTGTACTCCAATCTAACCACAGAAGTAACCCCAGGTGTTGAGTTTGCCTGCTATTCAAGTATTCTACTAGGCTCAGTGGAACAGTTTACTGGCAAATTCTAAAATTTAACTGAGCAATATACACAGTCAATAAAAACCAGCACAGAGTATGCAAGTGTGGAGATTAAAACAAAGAGATAACCTTATAAAGCCAAAGTCCCACCAGGCATGGTGGCACATGCCTTTAATCCCAGCACTTGGGAGGCAGAGGTAGGAGGATCACTATGAGTTCAAGGCCACCCTGAGATTACATAGTGAATTCTAGGTCAGCCTGGGTTAGAGTGAGACCCTACCTCCAAAAACCAAAGCAAAAGCCGGCTGTGGTGGTGCACGCCTTTAATCCCAGCATTTGGAAGGCAGAGGTGGGAGGATCACCATGAGTTCAAAGCCACCCTGAGAGTACATAGTGAATTCATGTTCAGCCTGAGCTAGAGTGAAACCTTACCTGGAAAAACAAACAAACAAACAAAAAATAATAAGTACATAAATAAATAAATAAAGCCAAAATTCCTAAGGGTGTGTGTTGCTCTAAACTCTTAATCCTATCAGGTGGGAGGTTGAGATTTCTGTTCTGAAATAGATTCCAGGTCAGCCTGGGTCTAAAGCAGACACTGCCCCCAGTAATGACAGAAGAAAAAGACCAAAGGTCTTATGAATCTGAAAGCATTAAAGGCAAAAATAGTCAACCCCCAAATACAACTTACTTGAGAATGCTAAGGCCAACCAAGAATATGTAACCCATAACCTGCCCTGACATGGAAAGAGAGATTTGCGCTTCCAGTGCGGGCCTGTGTACTTGCTGTTTTGTCAGTTGGCCTCATTACCTTTTCGGGTGGCTTCCAATGTCACTGACGATGATTTCCCATCTTGATCCCTCTATGTTATGCTGGAAATCTGGTATTCTTATCATCTATGCTAGATGTCCTGCTTCTAGGAGCTGAATGAGTTCTCCAGAGGTTGGCAGTTCTGAAGGTTTTGGGATGGGAGAGTGCAGGAAGCCTGGAGCTGTACTGGAACTGCTCAGCTGGTCCCAACTGTATCCTGTTCAGCAGCTCCTCAGCTGGTCTCTGCTGTCTCTTCTTCAGGTTTCTTGACTTTTTGAGGAGGCTTATGCGATTGCAAAATCCCCTCCTTTGGTCTCTGCTCCTGTAGCTTGTCTCCAGGCCAGGCAGGTATGCAGATCTGGGCCACAGGTGCCTAGGTGGGATTCTGGCAGATTTCTCCCTTTCTGGTAGATCTTGGTTTCTCCTGCTTCTCTGTTGTGGCCAATAATAACCTATACACTTTCACTTTGGAAGAAGAGTGTATGTTGCTGTGGTTTTGCTTAAATCCCTCCCTAGGCTGGCTTGACATGGCTCCTATGCTGCCATTTTACACAGAAGTTAGCCAGATCTTCTTCTATGAAAACTAGCCAACATTTAAAGCCCATACTCTGCTAAAATGATTTTTACTTTTCAGTTTTCTAAGAGCCAATCAGCTGTTTTTTTTTGTTGTTGTTGTTGTTTTTTGAGGTAGGGTCTCACTCTAGCTCAGGCTGACCTGGAACTCACTCTGTAGTCTCAGGGTGGCCTCGAACTCTCGGCGATCCTCCTACCTCTGCCTCCCGAGTGCTGGGATTAAAGGCGTGCGCCACCACGCCCGGCTTAATCAGCTGTTTTTTTCCTATCAGGTATAGTCATTTTGTGTGGACTTATGGTGGTTTGAATATACAATATCTCCCATACACTCATGTGTTTGAATACTTCTTTGCCAGTTAGTGGGACTGTTTGAGAAGTTTTTGAAGCCTTTAGGAGGTGGGGCCTTGCTCGAAGAGGTGGTTCACTGCAGGCAGGCCTTGAAGTGATATAGTCCAACCCCAGTGGGTACTGTTGTGTCTTCTACTTCCTCCATGCTGCTGTGAACATATAACACTGGCTCTTTGTTATTGCCGTGCTTCTCCAGCCTTGATGGACACATCAGCCTGAGACTTGAAGCCAAAATAAACTCTTTCCTTCTGCAAATAGCGTCTGGTTTGATGACAGTAAGAAAGAAAGCAACTGACACAGGAACCATCTTAAAATTTGAGCAAAGATTTTGCACCCTCAGTCATTTATTCAAAGAAAACTCCCTATCATCTATTTTTGTGAAATGAGTCAAGTGTGAAACTCTAGAGAAGTCTCAGGAACATCAGTCATGTAGTTACTATTACTGAGTACCACAACTTTATGGCTGTGTTGACTGGAGAGCACACTGTTCATTATTGGCACCAAAGCCAGGCACCATACCATGGTAAATAATGCTTCCCCAGAGCAAGTATTAAGTCAGAATCTTTCCCATAAATTGTTAGCCACTGAAGTGTCCTGTGTTCTTTATCTACTACCTAGAGTTAACAAGCCTCCATTCAGGATCTCAGTCTGCAAAACAAAGTTGAGCCATTTGAAACTGATAGGTCATAAGGATTAAGTTATAGAATAATTTGCATGAACCTCTGGACCAGATGCTAAATTTTTCTTTTTTCTTTTTAGAGACTCAATTTATACATTAACAAAATTTGCTCTTTTGGCTAATGATCAGAATAAGATATATTGTTCCAAAATTTACATACCCATCAGATTCTGAAACAGACAGCCCTGTTCCTATCATATAAAATCTCTTTGTTTTTACATCATTTCACATTTATACATATGACTTACGAAAGTATCCAGGATTGGTTCTACTTTCCATTCTTCATGTCCTATTACATGATTGAATCCAAGTATTAGATCAAAATATAATGGTAACATGTTCAAGTTCCAAGCAGACTGTGTTGAACTAGAGTCAGGGGAATTGGCCCATCCCTAAGGTATAGCAATAAAGATTTATGGGTTCTTATATCAAAGATGGCAAACTTCTGGCAGTGCCTATAAGCCAAAATGAGAAGAAAGATGTTTTGGAAAGATCAAGAACTATACCCTAAGTACTGACAGATATAGTACTTTATTCTTGTAAGAACTGAAATCCTAAAATAGCAGGAACAACTACAGCCTATACCAGTTTTGTTTCCAATAATACACTGTAATTATTCAGTGCCATTGGATGTCAAAATCCAAAATCCATATTTCAGGAAGCATCTTCCAGGATTATGATACTTCTACTCATTCCCTATATTGGCAAGGGAGAAGAGTACCAATTGACCTCCACTTGGTCCTTCCAAAAAGTACTAATTCTTACTTTGTAAGACAGAGAAACTGGGGATTCTGCCTATTTCCCAAAATATGTATTCCAACAATTCACTGTGGATCTGAGAATATGAACCAGAGAATTTTTTGTGAGGGGAAGGGGGTCTTCTGGGCCTACCATGAAATACATTCATGCCAGAATCCGCTTATCACCTGAGCTCTATGCTTATCCCAGAACCAACCAGCCTGAACAAAGCGTAATTCCAGGTTCCCAAGATATTAAGTCTGATTTGAGCCAGTATCTGCTATGTTTCCCAAATTTGTTTCCAGCTGTGTTTCCCAATTTTGTTTCCAGTTCTATTAGGAAAGACAGGGAAGAAGGTTCACAGTATGCCCCTGTTGTGTTACAGTAAGATTTTTCCTCTGTGCGCTGACCTCCCTTTCACTGGGCAATGTTGGGTCTGTGAACTCAGTTTCTCTAGCACATTGGCTCCAATGAGGCCTTGGTTCACCAGACCTAGAATAACTTTGGTTAAATAAATCAAGACACACCTTAATTGGCTATTTCATTCCTGGGAACTCCATGATTAACCACAGGCAGAGATTTCTGTTATAGAAGCCATTTTCTGATCCCCATGTGTAGCATCTGGCTATTAAAACAATACCCACTTTGCTTCAGACTGTTAACAGTCATCACCTGGGCCAGCTCTCAGCTGACTTCTCACATTCCCCACTGAGAAGAGAAATATCATTTTCATTCCAGCTCCTTCCATGGACAAGAAAAAAAAAAAAAAAAAAAAAAAAACCTGAAGAGCAGCCGGGTGTGGTGGCACATGCCTTTAATTCCAGCACTGAGGAGGCAGAGGTAGGATTGCCATGAGTTTAAGGCCACCCTGAGACTACATAGTGAATACCAGGTCATCTTGGGCTAGAGTGAGACCCTGCCTTGAAAAGCAAAAACAAACAAACCAAAAAAAAAAAAAAAAAAAAAAAAAAAAAAACACCGTAGAGCTCTTTTACATATTTATGTTATGTATTTCCCTTTTCACTCTTTTTTTTTATTGGCAAGTGTGAGAAGTCCTCAGGTCCCTGGAAGGATACTGGGTTAAAACCCAAAACCTATTTAATCTATATTTTTTAAAATCTCTCAAGGTCTTTAAATTATTTCCATTTTCCAAGAACTTTCTGGCCTTTAATTTTACCAAATGAGGCCAATGGTGGATTCCTGCTTTAAAAAAAAAAAAAAAATCAAACTTAGAGAACTATTAAAACTAAAGCCAACTGTCTTATCTACCATACTGAATGTTTCTTATGAATGGATGTTTAATAATGAATACAGGTTATTTGTGTTCAGAAAGAAATTTTAGATTTCTAACATTGCTACACATTAAAATATTATGGGAACTAAAAAGTAATGTGACTGTTACACCCCACATGCCCAAGTATTTAAATAACAATCTCTGGGATTAGATTAAGCATCTGCATGTTCTTAATCTGCCAAAGTGATTTCCATCCACAACTACTGGAAAACTTGTGCTACAGTAGTTTTCATTAACTCCCAAGGTATTTATATTACTAGCTGTGTGCTTTGCTAATATTATGCATTTATATATACCAGGTCTGTGTTCCTCCTTCCAAAGAGTATTTCCCTATTGCTCTTCCCTGAAACTTTCCAAGAATGTGAAAGTTTACAAAATTTTTATTTTTGAAACAGGCTCTCACATATTCCAGGCTGGGCTTGAACTTCCTATATACCCAAATCTGTTCTTGAACTCCTGATCTTTATGTGTCCACCTCCCATGTGCTGCAATTATAGGTATGTGGTTAGCTTACACAATTTAAAAGGGATTAATAAGGGCTGGAGATATGGTTTAGAAGTTAAGGCATTTGTCTGCAAAGCCAAAGGACCCAAGTTCAATTCCCCAGGACCCATGTTAGCTAGATGCACAAATGGGCACATGCGTCTGGAATCTGTTTGCAGTGGCTGGAGGCCCTGGAACACCTATTTTCTCTCTTTCTCTCTCCCTCTTTCTCTGTCAAATAATAAATAAATAAATAAATAAATAAAATTTAAAAGGGATTAATAAGTAGTGTCACACGTAACCATGTACCACAAATGGTATTGAAGTCAGACTAAACAAACCACTCCTTTCCCATACCTGCTTTGTGCTTACATTTAGTTGTATTTTGAGAATTTCTTAACCTTGGAACTATTGCTGTTGGGGTAGACTATTCATTCTGTGCTGTGTCTGCACTCTTGTGCATTGCTGGGAGTTCAGCAGCATTCCTGGCACCAATCCATTCATATTGCTTCTCCCTTACTGTGAGAGCCAAAAATGACTCCAGATATATATAAATGTCTCCTGAGGACCAAAATTGCCACTAATTGTGAACAATTGGTTATTATTACATCTAGATAAAGAATTTTCCACAAGAATTTATACTTTGACAGCTATAACATGCTAAATATATTAATTTCCTCCCCATTGTTCCCAATCTTGATAGTTATACCATTTCCAATAGTTTATCAGTCCAGAAATCTCTATTTCCTGGGTCACTGTGTATTCTTACATAGTTAATTTGTCAAATGAGGATTCAAATAGGAATTTATATTGCTTTGTAGTGTTAATCTTTGTTTTATTTTTGCTGTCTTGATTTTATGCAGGGAGAGGGCAGAGACATACGCATACTATACTAGCCTCGAACTTGCTATATAGCTGAAAATGACCTTGCACTTCTGAACATGTATGCTAAGCAAATATTCCACCAACTGAGTTATAACCCCAAACATGATTGTTCTTAAATCACATTTAAAACTATAAATGTCATTTTTCCTACTGTCTTTTTCATTCCATAACACTGACTGAATGAAGAACCTGCATCTGTTGTTAACTTGTTTCTTGATATTCTGGGTTTGTCTGATTGTTTCCTCCCAAAGTCATTTACTTGCTCCTCTATCCTGGTTTCCTGTAAACTGAAAGTTACATCCAAAACTTGAATAGATTCAGGTCAAACACTTCACATAGCAGATTGTTTGATACATAAGGTATAGTGTTATATCTTGTGAATGTTGTTATCTATTTCACCATAGCTATTGGAGAGAGAGAGAGAGAGAGGGATAGAGAGAGAGAGAGAATGCACATGCCAGGTCCTCTAGTCACTACAAACAAACTCCAGATGCATGCGCCCCTTGTGCATCTGGCTTACATGGGTCCTGGAGAATCAAACCGGGATACTCTGACTTTGCAGGCAAATGCCTTAATCGTTAAGCCATCTCTCCAGCCCCTCACCATAGCTTGTTAATAATGGTTTCAGCATCTGTTGCTGCTTATGGCCCAGGTCAATTTTTCCTTTGTGAAATTTGGGAAATAAAATTGTCATTTCCTGGAGGTCCATTTTTGATACAAACTATTTGAAATATAGATCCCTGAAATAGATATACACAAACAACAATGTCAGGGATAGAAAGATAAATTTGAAAGTTTCCAGCATATTCCTGGCATGAAGTCATGTGAAAGAAGAACCTACCTCTACTTTATCATTCCTTATAACTATTTCATCATGTTCACTGGAATTTGAGAATTCTCTCCTACTTGTTCTTACTGTCTCTGGTCTTGATATTTCTAGTTTATCCTCCACAAAAATATTTGAGGAATTTTCTTGCAAGTGGAAACTATCAGGACATTTTCTAGATTAAAACACTTAGGGAGTATAGTTCAGTGGTAGAAAGCATGCTTACTATGCAAGGGACTTTGGGATTAATCTTTAGCATTAACAAACAAAGAACAAAAACAAAAAAAGAAGAAACTTCTAAGAGCTCTGCTGCTAGGAGTGAACTAAATCAGAATGGTGGAAATAAAAGAGTCAATCGAATGAAAATCACAGTGCAAGCATAATCAATAAATAAGGTGAAGCAGAAGAATGAATTTCAGAAACAGAAGATAAGGTCAAGACAATAATATATTCAGACACAATTCAAGAAAAAAAAATTGCTGGAAGAAGCCATTCTACATTTAGTTCAATGGGAGAGAGATATCACCAGTGAAGACACTCAACAGTGGACACTGCAAGCCTAATAATTGGCCAGCCAGGCCAAATGAGCCAATGGGTGCAATAGTGGCACGCCTGTCATGGTGGAAACCAACTGCCCTCCAATTGGACTGGAGGCCCGCTCCATAGGGGGGAATACATCCCTGATACTGAAAACTTAAAACAGGGGTAGTCATGAGCCCTAGGGGTGTAACATCTGCTGATGTCTGGAAAAAGTTATATACTATTCTTATCAAACTGCCCAGTAAGCACTTTTCTTAATATTTATACCCTTATATTAATGCTACTCTCACTTTGGGTAGAGAATCTTCTCTTTTCAGATGGCAGTAACTTTGGGATGACTCAGAAGGTATCATAGTGCTGGAAAGAAGTGACTGGAATACTGAGTAACATCTCGATCAGACCTTCCAAGGCTCAGGGTCTAATGCGGAAGAGGTGGTGGAAAGAATGTAAGAGCCAAAGGAAGGGTAGGACTGCTTACAACGTCCTCCCTCCAGACATAAAATGGCCTGGATATCCATGACCTCATAGTGCCTGACACTACCTACACAAGACCAGCATAAGAGAAGGAAAAGATCATGACATCAAAATGAAAGAGAGACTGATTGAGATGGGGAGGGGATATGATGGAGAATGGAATTTCAAAGGGAAAGTGGGGGGAGGGAGGGTAGCACCATGGGATATTTTTTATAATCATGGAAAATGTTAATAAAAATTAAAAAAAAAAGAAAAAAATCATTGAAAGTGCTAAATGTTACAAGAACAGAACTCTGTAATGCACTCAAGAGACTATAAACCTAAGAGTCTGTGAGGTAGAGAAAGGAGCTCAGATAAACATCAATAGTACAGGCAAATTATTCAATGAAAATGCAGTAGAAAAATTTTCAAACCTAGAGAAATAAATGGTCATACAAACACACACACACACACACACACACACACACATCTATTTAAAATCACAAATAAGTATGATAAGAAGAACCTTTTTTTTTTTTTTTTTTTACAACATATGGTATTTAAGATATCAAAAATACAGGAAAAAAAAAGTTTCAAGGAGAAAATACCACTTACCTACAAAGGCAAACATCAGAATAGTATCAGTTCTCTCATAAACAACCCTAAGTGCCAGAAAAAACATCAGATGATAGTTCTAAATGTCTAAAACATTGCTATATACAGCAAATTTGTCTTTAAAAAAGTTAACAGAAAAATAAGAGCATTTTAAAACAAGAAAAGACTATGCTAATCCATGGCAACCAATCCAGCACTTAACGAAAAGAGGAGGAATAAGGATAGTCTTATTCATGAGAACCTAAGAAAGAATCAATTTTTTTTTTGAGAGGACTAGGTAAACAAAGGGAAGATAGGAAAGAATCCTTATTATCTAGTACAATAAGCCAGAAAACACTTATCATTTACAAAAGTGAGAGAAAAGAAGTAGCAATAACATAAACAGAGCAATAATCAACACAACTATAGTAAATCCATTACAATAATGTATGTCAATGTAAATGGACCCAACTCACCATTAAAAGACACAGACTAGCTGACAAGATTCAACTATGTATTAACTCTAAGAACACACCTCACTGGCAAATACACCAACAAACTGAGAGTAAATGAGTATCAAACTAATCAAGCAGATGGAAGGTATAAATAAGCTGGTGTGACCATTCTCATCTTTAATAAAGTAGATATAAAACCAAAACTGGTTGGAAGAGATGCACATTCTCATCTTCCAAATTAAAAATTTCAATTAAAAAATTACTGAAGAAACTTCAGAACTAACCTATGGTGCTGATAATTAGCTTTAACGTATATCTACAGAATATTCAATCTGACATGAAATACACATTCTCCTAGTGGCCCATGGAACTTTCTCAAAATTTGATCACATTATAGGCCACAGAGAAAGCCTTAATAGACATAAAGTAATTGGAAATATTGATTGCATTTTATCAGATCATCATGGATTAAACTAGAAATGAAGAATAAGAGAAAACATATAAATACTTAGAGACTAAACAATACATGTTTTTATTTATGGCATTGCAAATACATTTTCTCTTTGTTAACTTGTGTTCCTCCCTCTTCTTTCTCTCCCTCCTATACCCCCTTTTCCCATTTTCCCTCCTTATACTTACACGTCACATGTATCCTTTTATCCATTCTTCCCCCATCTTCTAGCTCATCTCTGGATATTTCCTTTCTTGATTATAGTTCTGTGATTATAGGTTTTATCCATATTTGTCTCCTCCATATATATTTACTTATAGATATTACAAGTTAAGAACTGCTTATCAGAGAGAAAATGCAGTTTTGATTTTGGTGAGTTTGATTCACTTAATGTGATTTTATTTTTACAGACCCATCCATTTTATTGCAATTTTTTTTCCATCCTGCTGAATAAAATTCTACTCTCTCTCTCTCTCTCTCTATATATATATATATGTATATATATATACATATATATATATGTTTGTCATTCCCAATTCTTAGCTATTGTAAATAGAGATTCAATAAACATGGATGTGCAAGTATTTCTGCAGTAGAGTGTGGAGTCCTTGGAGCATATTCCCAAGAGTGGTATGACTGGGTCATGTGGGAGGTCTATTTCTAATTTTTTGAGAGAATTCTTTTCCATTTTCCATAATGGCTGAACTATTTTGCACTCCCATCAACAATGGATAAGGGATCCCTTTTTCTTGTATCCTTGCCAGTACTTGTTGTCTGTTCTTTTGATGATGGCCACTCTAACTGGGTAAGATGGTATAATAGGCAGCTTTTGGTTGCTGGGATGAATGTCCAAACCAGGCACAGATACGAGGAAAGGATTGATTAATGTTTACAGATAGAGGGGAAGTTCCACAGTGGCAGAAGAAGCTGGCCTACTTCTACAGGTCTAGTCAGACAGAGAAGCCACCCCTAAAGCCATAAGCAAGCACACTCCAGGATCCCCAGGAAAATTGACAGAACTCCACCACTTTGCATATCTTTAGACTGGAATTTCCCAAACACACCTTAGGGATGGACAGTAGATGTGTCCACACTGACACCTCCTCCAGCCAGGATTCTGAAGCTCTAAGTTTTTCTAAAACTGAATTTATTGGGCGAAATCCATTCGAATCATCATAGGTGGTATCTCAAATTTGCTTTGATTTGCATTTCCCTGGTGGCTAGAAATGTTGAACATTTTCTTAAGTACTTGCCCACTTGTGTTTCATGTTTTCTTAACTATTTATGTCATTAGCCTATTTGGTGTTTGGCTAATCAATTGTTTTTTGTGTTTTTTTGGTGTTTATTTTTTGTGGTTCTTTGTAAACTCTGGTTATTAGCTTCCTTGTTTGAAGTAGGTAGCAACGTTTCTTCCATTCTGTATGCTGTCTGTTTTGGTGATGATTTCTTTTGCCATGCAACCCCTTTTTAACTTAGTGTAGTCCCATTTATTGATTACTTGGGCTCTTTCCTGTGTTATTGAAATTCTGTTCAGAAAGTTTTTGCTTATGCTTATATTCTGCATGCTCTCTATTTAGTACTTTCTGTGTTTCTGGCTTTAGATTGAGGTCATTAGTCCATTTGACTTGCAATTTATGTAATGAAAAAATTATGGATCTAATTTCATTTTTCTGCAGGTAGATATCAAATTTTGCCAGTAGGATTTGTTAAATAAACTGTCTTTCTCCCACTAAATATGTTTGGCCCATTTGTCAGACTAGCCAAAGCACTATGGTTTAATTTCTGGGTTATCTTTTCTGTTCCATTGGTCTATTTGTCTGTTTTGGTACCAGTACCATACTGACTTTATTACTATTGCCCTGTAGTATAATTTTAGATGGAGTGTTGTGATATTTCCTGCTATGTTCTTTATTCCTTAGGATTGCTTTGGCTAGTTGTGATCTCTTGTGGTTCCATACAAATTCTTGGATTTTTTTTTTGCACTCTGTGAGAAACATCATTGGAATGTTTAAGAGAATTGCTGTGAATGTATAGATTTTTTTATTGTTGTTGAATAGCCATTTTCATAATGTTAATTCTGCCAACCCGGGAACATTTTACTAGTCTTTAAAAAAAAATCGCTGAGAGATTTATTTGTGACAGACAAGGCTAGAATTACTCCCCTCAGTGAAACCCGTGGCCTGTGAGCCATACTCCGCTTTCTCCTCAGGACCCGGGCGGCCAGCTCGCACCTTCCCTTAAGCTCTGAGGCTGGAAGCTCTTCCGGCCAGGGTCCGTTTCCGCCCGCGGCCGCCGCGCACGCCGACTGCGCATGTGCGGCGCGGCCACGCTGGGCCATGGCAGCCGCCGGCTTGTTGCGCCACTTCCCGCTGCTTCTTCCTCAGAACCGCGCGAGGACGGCGTACGAGGGGTTCATCTCGGCTCAGGTACCCGCGGCGGCGGGAGGAGGCGGGGCCGGGCCGGGGCACACACGCTCGGAGTCTGGCGTCCGTGACCGGAGCGCATTTCTTTGAGAAGCCCCGCGGAGCCCGCCGGCCGCGCGGCTCGGTTGCGGTCGCGGGCTCTTGGCCACGACGGAAGGACGCGCGCGGATTCCTGGAGGCCCTCCGGAGTGCGCACTTAGTAACACTTAGCAACTTAGATGTGCAGAGCACTCGTGTTCAGTGTCTCATTTCTCAGCACAGAGGGAGAATTTAGAAGAGAGCAGAACCCCCCAGCCACGTTGTTCTCGTTTGACAGTTGACATCAATACCCGGCAATCAGGTTAAGTGGCTTGTCCGTGGTTGTGCACCAGCTCCGACTGCCTCTTTCCAGTCTCTACTTTCCACTTCGTATTAAGTTACCTTAGGTTAGGATTTTGAGTAGAGACTTCCCTTCTGTCAACCTCACACTCCACTGCTTGCTGCCTTCCCCGTGCTTAACGATAGGGGGTGATCTCCTAGGAATTCTGAGTGTATTATCATCCATTTGTTGAATGAAACTTTTACTTGTCTCAAAGAGCCCTAGTGGATTTTACCAGAATGATCTATGGTTAAGTAAAGATTATAGACAGCAAAGCTTGGGAAGTGACCATCACAAAAAGGATAGGTTAAAATTCATTATCATGTAAAGAAAAAAAAAAAAAACCATCCACCTCTATTTCCTCAGTTGTTGAATTATCAGTTAAAGTGTGACTCAATGTCATAGAAACATTTATGATGGTTCACGTTTTGTGTGGTGCTGGGACTGAATCTTGCACACTCTGGCAAACACTCCACCACTGAGCTAAGTCACTAGCCCTGAAGAATGTATTTTGTATCGTAGATTTGTAGCTGCTACAGCCCCCGAGGAAACATATGCAGCTGTCAGAATTAGATGAAAAAATATTGACCATGCTATAGCTAACATTCCTTATACAGCTTATTAAATTGTAACCTATACATGAATTCTCTAAAAGTGTTTTCTACATGTGTTAAATTTAAAGAAAAGTGTTAAATGTGAACAAAGAATTTCAGTATACCTTTACCCAAATCTACCAGTTTCTATTTGCTCCATTTGACTTATTCTGAGTGTAGACTATTCTGCATAGATATTTTCCTGACTATTTTGAGATTAGATCATAGTACCCCTTTATCCTTAAACACTTGAGCATATAATTCATAAGAACAAGAACACACTCAAACATGACCTCAGCAAAATTATTAAAATCAGGACATTAAGTCATGATTCAGTAACATTTCGTACCCATTATGTAATCATGATAGAATGACATTGTCTAATCTAGAGCCCATATTTAACGTTTGATAATGGCACAGTTACATTCTTTATACTTCTTCCACCCACTGCTATTTGATATAAAATCCCTCATTATCTTCATTGTCATGTTTTTCTCTTTCTGAATTATGTGTAGTACATGGTGCTTTTGCTAATGGTTTGTGCAGATATGTGTGCCTTTTGTGCACACATGCAGAGCTCAGATGAGGAAGTCCTTTGTTTCTGTTCCACTGTATTTCTTAAAGGTAGGGTCTCTTCATGAACCTGGAGACTTTTGGGTTTTTGATTAAACTGGCTGATTAAGAAGCCCCAACAATTCTGTTGGCATCCTCTTCAGGGCTGTGGTTACAAGCATGCATGGCTATTCCTGACTTTTTTTTCTTTTAAAAACTTTAAAATCATTTATTTGGATGGGCAGGTGTCTATGTAACTTTAGGATTTCAACTAAAGGAAATGTCTTCATTTGAAAACTTTTGGGGATATCATGTAGTGGGGAGTAGCGCTGAATTTGGTATCAGACTTAATGACCTTATTTACAGCTTCCAAGAAATCCTCAGCAATTTTTTGGGGTGCTTGGATTGCAAACATCTCAGCTTTTGTGCATATACTTCTAATCTCTGCTCCAGTGCTATTTGGACAGAGTCATGCTAACAATTCAAATCTACTGTCTTTCAACACTCATTGAACAAGCATGAATCTTAAAAGATGTGAGTCCAACCCTCTGAATCAGGTAAGCTAAATTCAGTCTTTCTGTCCAACCCTAATGAATGTTGGATCAAGTATCAGGTCTGTGAGTGGCCGTTAGCACCTTGATGTTGCCTTGGGGATCAAAGTCATTCAGCTGATTGATCAGTTCCAACATTGTTCTCTGCACTTTCATTGTCACCTCCCACATTATTATCAAACCAAGCCCCTCCAATGGCATCAATTTCGTCAATGAAGATAAAGCAGGCTTTTTTTGTTGTTGTTGTAGCCATTTCCAAAAGCTTACGAACCAAAACATTTGAGCCCCTTCACCAGTGCATTTCTGTACAAGTTCAGATCCAATAACTCGCATGAAGCAAGCTTCAGTCCCTATTAACAACATCCCATCTTTAGCACAGTGTGTCTTGCCTGTGCTCGTGGAGGTTAACAAACTCTGTGCATGAAGTTCTGGGGTTTCAACTACCTCTCGCAGTTTTTCAGTCTGTTCCTTACAGCCTTCATGAACATCACTGTATGTGACATCAGGCTTTTCTTCTGCCTGCATCATGGTAACTGTTGAGTCAATCTTAGGAGGTAATCAAATGTGAATTTGATACTTACTTTTGTCCACCCTCATCTTTTCTTCAATGTCAGTAGGTACTACCTGGTTGCTGAGATCCACCACAACCTTGACAAACTGCTTCACATTGATAATGTATTTTGGGTCTTGCTAATCAGCATTAATTATCTCTGTACACAAAAGTTTTCAGTAAGGCAATGTCCCCTTCATCCTGAGCTTGAATGGGTTTGTATCCTTTTCTTTCCCAGGTAATCTGGCATTTTATAAGATGCAAGTACCTCAGTTCCTTGGTGATTACACTGCTCTATCCTTATTGCTACTGGTGCTTGCATATACCCACTCAGCTATCTACCCAGTCTTGCTGTTTCTTTAATATGGATTTTTTTTTTTTTTTTTTGGTAGTGCAAGAAAAGCAACAAGTAGAAAAGTGGGAAAGAGTTGAACACAACACTGAGATATACACTGAAGAAATCTTTCTATAAATGCCTGTTTGGGAGAGAGAGGACAGAAAGAAAGAGACAGATGAGAGTGTGTATCAGGGCCTTCAGCCACTGTAAATGGGCTCCAGTCACATGTGTCACCTTGTGCATCTGGCTTACGTGGGTTCTGGGGAATTGAACCTGAGTACTTTGGCTTTGCAGGCTAGTGCTTTAACTGCCAAACCATTTCTCCTGCCCTGCTACCTCTATTTTTGAGACAGGGTCTCATTGTTTTGCTGCTGTTTGCCCACCAGTTTAGGTGATCTCTAAGCTTCAGGATTCTCCTGGTTCTCCCTCCCTTTGCTGTAGGGGCATTGAGTTCACAGATATGTGCTCCTTTGCCTCTGTCTGGCTTTATGTAGGTGCTAAAGAATTCATGTGGGGCCAGTAATTTCACAAGCAAGTGGCTTTAATCCTTGAGCCACCCCGTCTCCCTTTTAAGAATATAAACTCTTAGGTAAAATGTCACTTAATGTGTATTTGGTATTTCTTCACAGTTAAATTCAGGTTGTAGATATGGGCAAAGATACCCACAAGGAAAATGTCGTGGTCTTCTCAAGGCCTATGAGTTTAGTTAGTTCATTATTAATGATAAACTTTAATTCCCTTCTTAGGGTGATGTGACATTTTCCTTTGTTGAATATCAAATCCTTTTTAGGAGGTAATTTGAGGCATGATATATTATATATTCTATTTTTTGTTTTTTGTTTGTATCTTGAAGTAGGGTCTCCGCTTCTAGCTCCCAGTTTTAGAATTCTTGTCTTTTGCTTAAGTTTGTTAATATAGTGTTGTTTGCCAGGTGTTGCTATTACAACACTATCATTTCTTCTATATTTATGACTTACTATAAGGAGTACTTTCTCTTCCTTCTCTTATTTTTTTTCTCCCCAGAACATGCCTGTATGCAAAACATAAAATGATTGTCACCCCTAATTTTGTCTGCACTGTGCAAGATTTGGCCAACAAGAGCACATTTTTATTTATAGTTTTTAAACTCTTTCATTTTCCTCTTTTTTTCCAAAGTGTCCTGTAGATACTGATGTGTAGTGTTCTTCATCACCATTTTTTAATTTTAACTTTCATTTATTTATTTATTTGAAAGAGAGAGAAAGAGGGAAAGATGGTGAAAGTGAGGGGGAGAGAGAAAGAATGGGCATGCCAGGCCCTCTAGCTTCTGCAAATGAATTCCAGACATATGTGCCACCTTGTGCATCTGACTTATATGGGTTCTGGGGAATCAAACCTAGGTCTCTGGCTTTGCAGGCAAGTATTGTAACTGCTAAGCCATTTCTCCAGACCATCATTTTTATTTTCTTTTTATTTATTTATTCATTTATTTTTAATATTTTTATTGACAACTTCTATACTTACAGACAATAAACCATGATAATCCCCCCCTCCACTTTCCCCTTCACAGCTCCATTCTCTATCATATCATGTCCCTCTCTCTGTTAGTCTCTCTTTTATTTTGATGTCATCATCTTTTTCTCCTATTATGAAGGCCTGGTGAAGGTATTGCTAGGCACTGCAAGGTCATGGATGTCTGTCTGGACAGTTACATTGTAAGGAGTCCTACCCTTCTTTTGGCCCTTACATTCTTTCCGCGACCTCTTTAGCAATGGACCTTGAGCCTTGGAGGGTGTGATAGAGATGTTTCAGTGCTGGACACTCCTCCGTCAGTTCTCAGCACTATGTTGCCTTTTGGGTCAGCACATTATTCACCGCCATCTGAAAAGAGAATCTTCTCTAACCAAAAGTGAGAGTAGCATTAATATATGAATATGAACATTAAGTATAGTGCTTTCAGGACAGTTGGGTGAGCATAATATGTGCATTTATCCGGAAAAGAGCAGGCTTTATACCCCTAAGGCTCATGACCTTGCTGCCATAGGCTTTTGATTAAGTTTTCCAATAGTAGGCGTGTATTCCCTCCATAGACCTGGGCCTCCAGTTCAACTAGAGAGCAGTTGGTTTCTCCCAGAGCAGACATGCCACTATTGCACCTGTTCAGTCATTTGGCTTGTCTGGCCAAACTTGAGGCTCCATTGTCCACTGTTTTCACCACTGGTGACTTTTGTCTCCCATAGGGCTTCAGACAGTGCAGCTTTTTCCAGCTGTCAGTTGGCTGTTCTACAGGGAGAATGTTTTCAGCTCAGCACCAGCTTGATTTCTCAGTGACCTTGCCGCCCAAGCATGTGAAGTCTTCAGCAGTAGTGTCTTATCATCTGTTACTTGCAGGAAACCAAGGGCTTTGGCAATAGCCTATAATGTTTTGGAAGAAACAGGGACCTCCCTGATCAAGAACTCACTAGAAGGTATCCCATCCCTGGCACTGAAGATTTTCTAGTAGTAATCTATGGCTTCTGGATGTACCACTATCCAAAAAAGTAGGTTTTTAAGAATTTTGATTGACTTTCCCCCCACCCTTCTCTTATACAATCTCTTCCCCTGGCCTCACTTAGGCCATTTCACTCCCTGTAATCTGTTCTACTTACATATATACAATATTATCTGCTAAAGTCCTTCCCTTTCCTCCTTCCCTTATAGCCTTTTTCTAGCTTACTGGCCTCTGCTACTGACTTTTGGTTGCAGCTCTCACATAAGTCTAAACATCCACATATGAGAGAGAACATACAACGTTTGGCTTTCTGGGCCTGGGTTACCTCATTTAGTGTAATCCTTTACAGATCCATCAATTTCCCTGCAAATTTCATTATTTCATTATTTCATTTTTCTTTATCACTGAATAGAACTCCATTGTGTAAATGTACCACATTTTTATTATCCATTCACCTTTTCAGGGACATCTAGGCTGGTTCCATTTCCTAGCTATTGTGAATAGAGCAGCAATAAACATGGTTGTGCAAATATCTCTAAGGTAGTGAGAAGAGTCATTAGGATATATGCCTAGGAGTGCAACAGCTGGATCATATGGTAAATCTATTTTTAGCTGTCTCAAGAGCCTCCACACTGATTTCCAAAATGGCCATACCAGACTACATTCCCACCATCAGTGTATTCCCTTTTATCCTCATCCGCACCAACATTTATTGTTACTGGTTTTCTTTTTTTAAAAATTTTTTTTGTTTATTTTTACTTATTTGAAAGTGACAGACAGAGACAGAAAGAGGCAGATAGAGAGAGAGATAGAATGGGCGCACCAGGGCCTCCAGCCAATGCAAACGAACTCCAGATGCTTGCGCCCCCTTGTGCATCTGGCTAACGTGGGTCCTGGGGAATCGAGTCTCGAACCAGGGTCCTTAGGCTTCACAGGCAAGCCCGTAACTGCTAAGCCATCTCTCCAGCCCTTGTTACTTGTTTTTTTTTTTTTTAATTTTTATTTATTTATTTGACAGAGAAAGAGAGAGAGAGAGAGAGAGAGAGACAGACAGAGAGTGGGAGAATGGGTGCGCCAGGGCCTCCAGCCACTGCAAATGAACTCCAGATGCGTGCACCCCCTTGTGCATCTGGCTTACATGGGTCCTGGGGAATCGAACCAGGGTCCTTTGGCTTTGCAGGCAAGTGCCTTAACCACTAAGCCATTTCTCCAGCCCATTACTTGTTTTCTTGATGGTAGCCATTCTGACAGGAGTGAGATGGAATCTCAAAGTAGTTTTAATTTGCATTTTCCTGATGTCTCAGACCATTTTTCAAAACCTCATAATTTCTATTTGTAGTTCTCTACCTACGAGGTATAAAATAGAAAGTCTTTATAGTTTTCTTTTAAAAGGATTTTTTGATTTCTTATTTCAAATTCTGTTACAATTTCTACTTTTGTGGCATTGCAGTTAGTATCCTTTACAAAATGTCTACACTGAAATTTATGTACTTTTTGTGCTTTGTTATCAGATTTTATGTGAATGAACTATTTGTGATTAAAAAGAGTGTGTACTCTGTTTGATTCTTCATTCTTGAGTGAGCTTTTGTAGCTTTAGTCAATTGAAATTTGTTTATTTCATCTAGGTCTTTGAATCTTAAAGTCTCTCTAATTTAGTTAGTTAAATTAAATTGCTATTATTTCTAATGTTACTTTATTCTTTTAATGTCCGTAGGGTCTGTGATGGTGCTTCTTGCAATGCTAACTTTTGCTGTGTAACTGCACTAAACCCCAGTTGCTTAAAATATAAAACATTAATTATCTCTATTTCTGTTGTGTAGACATGAGGGAGCAACTTAGTTGTTGATTCCTGATTAGAATCTGTCATGAACTTTCAGTAAAGATGTTGCAGATTTTGTCTATCTAAAGGTTGACTAGAGAACTTGACTCCCAAGATTATTTATTCACAGCTCTTGGCTAGAGGCATCAGTTCCTCATTGGTATCTTCTTTATTTTATTGGCTACAATAAAGTTTGTTAAGTCCATTCATGCTCAGAAATCAAAAGGTCAGTTTCCAACTCATAAAGGTAGAAATATCAGGTAATTTATGAATATATTTTAAAAATGCTTTTTGTTCCAATTCCAGCTCTTGGTATAATTTGTCTTTACAGAGATTGGATAGAGATTTATATATTTCATTGATTTCAATTCAAAGAATTTGGTATTTTTTTCTACTATTTTTGTTCTTATTTAATTTGTGATTTAAATCTTATTATTTCTTCAAGTGGAATATAAATTGTTGATCTACTCTAAGGGAGATGTTCACTGATGTAAAGTTACGTGTAAGTGTTGTGTTAGTGTCACACATATTTCATTATGATGAGATTTCTTTTCCATTTAGTTCAAATGGTTTTTTCTTTCTTTTTTGGCATTATGACTTTATTTATTTATTTTTATTAATTATGTACACAGTATGTATACAGTCATGTTGGTACCATTGTTAGCCTCCTCCCTGTCCTCTCCCCTCTGCAGGTACCCTCCTCATTGGGGAATATGGGTCATGTATTTTGAGGTTAGCCATCAGTTACGGGTAAGAGGCAATGTCTCTGTGTATGATGACCCAACTTGTGGCTCTAAAAATCTTTCTGCCCCCACTTACGCAAATTTCCCTGAGCCATGTTGGGATTGTTTTGGGTCTACTTCAGTGACGAGGTCTTGGGAACCTCTGTGTGTGTGGATATCTGGTTTGGTAGGAGTTGAGTGTTCTCTGTGTCAGTCTCCTTCATCCTTGTGCTGGTGCCAGGTTCACCAAGAAAGCAGCACCCTTGTTCATTTCCTCAGTTACTCTTCATTTCATTTGGGGCCCTATTGAGGTGCGATGGGCTGATTCTCTCCTCAGGATGTGCGTCCATCTGAAAAAGAGAAGCAAATTCTCCAATAGAGAGTGAAGTCAGCACCAGACAAATGGGAAAACCATTATTATTTTAGAGAGAATTCAATAGTTGTAGGCCCTCTTGTAGCCCACGATTGGTGGGAGTTTGATAGTGGAGAGTGGGCTCGTTTTTTGGATATGGTTCTGACTTGTTTCCCAGCTCCAGCTATGGGTTCCGTTCCACTGAGCAGATCAATTAGCCAAATCAAGAGCAGCTTCTTTCTTCTTTCTTTTTGAATCTTTTAAAAATAAAATTATCTGAGCCTTGGTGGGTGTGTTTTAAGTCTACTTCAGTGATGAACTTTTAGGAGCCTCTGAACTTCTACTTTGGTATGTGTTGATATCCCCAGCTTCTGTCTTCTTCACCCTGGCACTGATTATCAGGCTCACCATGGAAGCAGCATGCTTGCTTGTCTCCCCATTTCCTCTTGGGTTTCACCTGGGCCTTGACTGAGATGTGAAGGGTGTTTTATGTCCTCAGGTCTTGTTACCTTCTAAGAAAGAAAAACAGATTCTCCAATAGAGAGTGAAGTCAGCATAGGTTAAATTGGATAAGTGTTATTAATTTAGGGAGACTTTGATGGATATAGCTCATCTTTTACCCAAAGACTAGTGGGAGCATGACATTGGAGACCATAATCTTTGTCTCCATAGGAGTCTGACCTGGTTTCTAGTTTCAGATATGGGTTTCTTTCCATTGAATGCATCTCTAGCCAGTCAGAAAGCCCACCAAGGCTGTGTGCCACTGTTGCACTGTTGTGTACTTCTTATCAGGCTGGTTGCCTCTGAGTAGCCCAGACCCCTCCTTTCTCACACCGTTGTTGGTCACTTTCCCCCAGTAGCTCATGGAGTGCTTTCCAGCACTAGATGGGCTGACTTTCTGGGGACTGGCTCCCTTCTTGATTCCAGCCAGGTCTCTGTGTTCTGTGTCGGCAGCTTATTGTGTTTTGAGCAATAGGGTCTTACCTTTTACCTCAGGCAGATAACCAAGTGCTTTGACAGAAGCCTCTCTTGTTTTGGGGATCTTGTAGGTCTCTCTGGTCAACAACTTAGTGTGGGTAGCACCTACTTTTATAATTGTGTCAGGTCAGAGCCAACATTTTTTTAAGGTTAGGCTTCATCCCACCCTCTCCAAGGCCCTTCTTTTCAGGTGTTCCCCCTTTACTCTTACTGAGGGTTACATCTTTTAGTCTGCCTTCAAGGAGAAAGGTTTCTGTGGTACTAGTTCGTTTTGGGTTTAGTTTTATGTTTTATTTCTCTCCACCCTCCCCGCCCCAACACTTCTATCCCTATTGTGTGGGCCTCAAGTGCCTATCCAGTACACCAGCACCTCAGGCTGATCCAGGTGAGGAACTGCAGATGAGTGAAAACATGTGTCATTTGTATTTCTGTGATTGCGTGTATTCACTGAGTATGATCTCTTCTAAGTCCACCCATTTTCCTACAAATTTCATTGTGTCGTTTTTTCTTATTGCTGAGTAGAATTCTGTAGTGTGTATGTACCACAACTTCATTATCCATTCGTCCAGTGATGGGCACCTGGGTTGATTCCTTTTCTTAGGTATTACGAATTCAGCAACTATAAACATGGTTGAAAAAATGTCTCTGTAGTGAAGCACGGAGCATTTAAAGTAAATGCCCAGTAGGAATAACTGGGTCTGTTGGTAGTTCTATATGCATCTTTTTCAAGAACCTCTATATTGCTTTCCATAGTGGTTATGCAAGATTGCATACCTACCAACAGTAAAAAAGGGTTCCTCTTTCCCCACATTCCTGCCAACATTTGTTGTCATTTGATTTTTTTTAAAAATATTTTATTTTATGTATTTATTTTTGGGTTTTTGAGGTAGAAACCCTGGGCTCTAGCACAGGCTGACTTGGAATTCACTATGAAGTCTCAGGGTGGCCTTGAATTCACGGTAATCCTCCTACCTCTCCCTCCCAAGTGCTGGGATTAAAGGCATGAGCCACTATGCCTGATTTATATATTTTATTTTTATTTATTTATTTATTTATTTGAGAGAGAGAAGGAGAGAGAGAGAGAGAGAGAGAGGGCAGAACAGGAGAGGGAGATTGAGAATCTGCACGCCAGGGCCTCCAGGAACTGCAAACAACTCCAGATGCATGTGCCACCTTGTGCATCTGGTTTACATGGGTCCTAGAGGAATTGAACCAGGGACCTTTGGCTTTGTAGGCAAGTGCCTTAACCACTTAGCCATCTCTCCAGCCCTCATTTGATTTTGTAATGGTTGCCCTCCTTATTGGAGTAACATGGAATCTCATAGTTATTTTAATTTGCATTTTTCCTAATGAATAGGGTTGTAAACATTTTTTCTTAAATGGTTATTCACTGTTTGTATTTCTAAGAGCTCCCTAATCAGTTGTCTGCCTCATTTTTTGAGTGGATTGTTTGTGGATTTTTTTTTTTTTTTTTTTTTGTGAGGTAGGGTTTCACTCTAGTCGAGGCTGACCTGGAATTCATTATGTAGTCTCAGTGTGGCCTTGAACTCAGGATGATCCTCCTACCTCTCTGCCTCCTTAGTGCTAGGATTAAAGGCGTGCACCACCACACCCTGCTTTGTTTGAGTTTTTATTGTTTAGTTTTTTGAGTTCTTTGTAGATTCAAGATATTAGGCTGCTGTCAGTGGTATAAGTGGTGAAAATTTCTTTCATTCTGTGGGTAATCTATTGGCTCTGATTATGGTATATTTATCTGTGCAAAAGCTTTTTTAACTTCATGAGATCCCATTAGCTAGGGTATTGTTCAGGAAGTCCTTCCCATTCCTATATCATGGAGAGTTCTTCCTGTTTATCTTCCAGCAGAAGAGTTTCAGGTCTTATAGTGTGGTTTTTAATCCATTTGGACTTGATTTTGGTGTATGGTGAGATGCGTCTAGTTTCATTTTTCTACATGTGGGTATCCAGTTTGTCCAACACCATTTGTTGAAGATGCTGTCTTTTCTCCAGTGTATGTTATTGGCATCTTTGTCAAAGATCAAGTAGTTGTAGCTATTTGACTTAAGGGCCGGGTCTTCAGTTCTGTTTCGTTGGTCTATATTTCTGTTTTCATGCCAGTACTATGCTGTTTTTATTACTATGGCTTTGTAATGTAGCTTTAGATCAGGTGTAGTGATAGCTCCAGATGTGTTTCTTTTGTTGAGGATATATTTGGATATCTAAGTCCTGCTGCTATTCCATATGAATATTGAGTTCATTTTTAAAATCTCTGTGAAGTCTGATGCTGGAATTTTAATTGATATTGCATTAAATCTGTACATTGCTTTTGGTAGAATTGCCATTTTCACACTATTAGTTCTACCTAACTAGGAGCATGGGAGGTCTTTCTATCTGCTGAAGTCCACCTCAGTTTCATTCTTGAGCGTTTTTATGTTTTTATTATATTGGTCTTTCACATCCTTGGTTAGTGTTATTCCAAGGTATTTAATATTTTTATTGCTAATGAAAATGGAACAGCCTCACTGATTTCTTTCTCTTTATATTTATCCTTTTCATATAGAAAGGCTACTGATTTTTGTGCATTAATTTTGTATCCTGCCCCTTTACTGAAGGATTTAACTGCCTTTAGAAGTTTTGAGATGGAGACTTTCAGCTCATTTATATACAGGATCATGTCATCTCCAAATAGGGGTAACTTGACTTCTTCCTTTCCAACTTGTGTCCATTTTATTTCTTTCTCCTGTCTTTTTGCTTGGGTTACTATTTCTAGTACTATGTTGAAGAGCAGTGGTGAGAGTGTGCATTGCTGTCTTATTCCCAATCTCAATGGGAACTCTTTGAGGCTGTCATTAAGTATTATTTAGGTTTTAGGTATTTTGTATATCGCCTTTATTTTGTTGATACATAAGGCTTCCCTTTCTTTTCTCTCCAGCGTTTTGATCATGAAGTGATGTTGTATTTTCTCAAAGGCCTTCTCTGCATCTGTTGAAATGATCTTGTTGTTTTTTGTGAGTAAGTTTATTTATGTGGCATATTATGTTGTTCAGTTTTCATATGTTGAACCATCCTTGCATCCCTGGGATGAAGCCTACTTGCTGTTTGTCTTAGTTTGTTTCTATTGCTGCATTTGAATACCAAAGACCAAGTAATGTAGAGATTTATTTACAGCACTTATTTTGAGTTGGAAAGTCTAGAAACACAGTGCTGACATCTTACCAGCTTTTGATGGAGGACCTTCTTGCTGCATCATAACATAACAGAGGGCATCATATGGTAAAACAGGGGAAGCATATTACTGGGGTTTTGTTTCTTCTTCTTCTTCTTCTTATAAAGCTATAAATGCCATTACTGGAGCTACATACAGCCTCATGGCCTCATCCAGTCTGGCTTTGAGGTTTAAGTTTCCATTTCAAGAATTCTAAAAGACCTGCTGTTTCTATAGCAGTAAATTTTTTTACTCATTTTTAGGTAGTTGCTTAAAGTTTTTATAGTCTATATCTTAAGCCTATCATAATCTACATCATATACTTGAATTCTGTTTTATGTACATTGTGTGTTCATTTCCTGTGTAACTTTATCTGTCTTCATCTCTCTCTGTGTATATGTGTGTGTGTGTGTGTGTGTGTATTTGCTGTAAGGTTTACCATGTGGAGTTTTATTTTTAACAGTCCAATTTTATTACAGGATACTTCTATTTCATATCTCCTGGTCTTTTGTTAATGTTGTTACTTACTTTGTTTCTGTTTATGTAATAGCTCCCATAGTTATTTGTTTTCATTGAAATAATTTTTTATCAGTGAATGTCACAATAAATTTTCTCCTTGGACAACATGGGTGTGCATCTCTTCACCCCAGCTAGGGCTGAGTACCACCAAAATATGATTGCAAGAAAAGCCGTTTTAGGGAATCAGTGAGTTTGTTGGGGTTACTTACAAGAGCAGGGTGAGGAGCTGCTTACAAGAGCAATAGATGATTCAAAGGTAGTTGCCTTCTGAAAGGTTAATGAAGCCTGTAAAGTTCCGTGAATAAAGTTCTGAAGTTGCTGAAACCAGCCAGCCCTAAAACAGGTTTGGGAATGAAGGTCAAATTCCTTGATAATGACATTTTCCCAGACATTGGGCCTGAAAAGTAACAAACACCTGTTCAGTGTGAAACCACTGTTCTATACAATAACATTCATATCCTGAAGACAGTACAGTATAATCTTAAAAACTGTAACTGTCTCATCAGCAAGGTAAATGACCTTGTTCCTGTCTTGTTTTCCCTTACCCATATCCTTGCTTATATTGTTCTCGCCCCTCATTTTGTATAAAAGTCTACTCAGCTGTAAATACACCACTGCAGCTGCAAGCTTGAGCAGAAGTCTTGCAGTCATTTCACTACTTAGTTACCCACCATGGCTGTGTGTCACTATTGCACTCATGTGAGCATCACCTCATGTTGTTTGATTCTGAGTCGCTTAGACTTTGAGTTTCTTGGACAGATGTTGGCCACTTTCCCTATTAGCTCATGTAGTACCTTCCAGCACTAGATGGGCTAATTGTCTGGGAACTGACTCTCCTCCTGTTTCTAACCAGGTCTCTCCATGTTCTGTGCCGGCAGCAATTGGTGTCTTCAGCAGGAGGGTCTTACCATTAACCTCTGGTGGGTAATCAAGTGCTCTGACAAAAGTCTGTCTTGTTTGTTTTGGAAAATCTAGTAGGTCTCTCTGATCAACAGCTCATTCTTGATGTACCATGTTGTTTTTGTCACTATGGCTTTGTAATGTAGCTTTAGATCAGGTATGGTGATACCACAAGAGGTTTTTTTTGTTGTTGTTGTTTTTTTCCTTTTGCTGAGGATATGTTTGGATATCTGAGGCCTTCTACCATTCCGTATGAATTTTGAGATCATTGTTTTCAATCTCTGTGCAGAATGATGCTGGTATTTTTATTGGTATTTTGTTAAATCTGTATATTGCTTTTGGTAGAATTGCCATTTTCACAGTATTAATTCTACCTATTCAGGAGCATGGAAGGACTTGCCACCTTCTCAAGTCCTCCTCTATTTCTTTCTTGAGTGCTTTTATATGTTCATTATATAGGTCTTTTACATCCTTGGTCAGTGTTCTTCCAAGGTATTTAATTTTTTTTAAAAAAAATTTTTTTGTTTTTATTTATTTATTTGAGAGTGACAGACAGAGAGAGGAAGAGGCAGATAGAGACAGAGAGAATGGGTGCGCCAGGGCTTCCAGCCACTGCAAACGAACTCCAGACGTGTGCGCCCCCTTGTGCATCTGGCTAACGTTGGTCCTGGGGAATCGAGCCTCGAACAGAGGTCCTTAGGCTTCACAGGCAAGCGCTTAACCACCAAGCCATCTCTCCAGCCCCAAGCTCTAACCCCCAGGCCATCTCCCGGTTCTTAATTTTTTTTTGTTGCTATTGAAAATAGGACAGCCTCACAGATTTCTTTCTCTGTATATTTGTTCTTTGCATGTAGAAAAGCTACTGAATTTTGTGCATTGATTTTGTATTCTGTCACTTTGCTAAAGGAATTTATCACCTTTGGAAATTTTGAGATGGAGCCTTTTAGGTCACTTATATATAGGATCATGTCATATGCAAATAGGGCTAACTTGACTTCATCCATTCCAATTTGAATCCCTCTTGTTTCTTTCTCCTGTCTTATTGCTTGGGCTAGGACTTCTTGCACTATGTTGAAGAGCAGTGGTGAGAGTGGCCACCCCTGTCTTTTTCCAGATCTCAGTGGGAACTCCTTGAGTTTTTCTCCATTAAGTCTTATTTGGGCTTTAAGAGCTTTATATTGTGTCGAGATATAAACCCTCCCTACCTATACTTTTTAGTGTTTTGTTCTTGAAGTGGTGTTGTATTCTGTCAAAGGCCTTCTCTCCATCAATTGAGGTGATCCTGTGGTTGTTACAGTTCAATTTATTTTTGTGGTATATTATGTTGACGAATTTCCATGTGTTAAACTATTCCTGGATCCCTAGGACGCAGCCTACTTATCAAGATGGATAATGCTTTTGATGTGTTGTTGAATTTGGTTTGCAAGGACTTTGTTCAGGATCTTTGCATCTACGTTCATTAGAGATATAGGCCTATAATTTTCTTTCCTTGTTGCATCTCTGTCTGGTTTTGGTATTGGGTTGATGCTAGCTTTGTAATAGGAGTCATGGAGGATTCACTGGTCTCCGATTATGTGGAACAGTTTGAAAAAATTGGTTTCAGTTATTCTATCAAGGTTTGATAGAATTCAGCTGAGAAGCCATCTGGTTCTGGACTTTTCTTTTTGGGGAGGTTTTTGATTACCTTTTCAATCTCCATGGATGTGATAGGTTTGTTTAGGAGATTAATCTGCTCTCAGTTTAGTTTTTGTAGGTGGTACGTATCTAGGAATTCAGCCATTTCTTCCAGAATATTTAATTTTGTGGAGTAGAGGTTTCAGAAATATGCCCTAATGATTCTTCTAATTTCATTGATATCTGTTGTGATCTCTCCTTTTTCAGTTTTGATTTTGTTAATTTGAGACTTCTGTTTTTTTTTTCTTGATCCGTTTGGCCAAGGGTTTGTTAATCTTGTTTATTTTTTTTCCAAGAACCACCTCTTTGTTTCATCTATTTTTAAAATTTGTTTTCTTATTTTCCAATTCATTAATTTCTGCTATGTTCTTTATTATTTCTTTCTCTCTAGAGCTCTTTGGGTTGGATTCTTGTATTTTCTAGCACCTTTAGTAGACAGGTTACTGATTTGGGACCTTTCTGTCTTTGTAATGAAGGGCTTTCATTATGTCTCATAAGTTGTGTTTACATTATTATTCAATTCTAGGATTTTTTACAATTTCTTTTTTAATTTCTTCCATGACCCATTCATTGTTTAAAAGTGTGTTGTTTAATATCCAGGAGCTGGTGGAGTTCTTGATGTGTCTCTTGTTAGTTTCTAGCTTTATAGCATTGTGATCTGGCATGATGTAGGAAGTTACTTCAATTTTTCTGACTTTATGAAGGTATGCTTTATGGCCCAATATATGTTCAATTTTGGAGAAGTTTCCATGGGCTGCTGAGAAGAATGTGTATTCTGTAGAGTTGGGGTGGAAAGTTCTACAGATATCTATTAGGTCTAGTTGATCTATGATGTTCTTGAGCTCTATTATTTCCCTGTTGATTTTTTTTTGCTTAGATAGTCTGTCTATTGATGATAGTTGAGTATTAAAGTCTCTGACTATGATGATGTTGATGTTAATTTCTGTTTTATTGTTGGTAGATTTTGTTTTATAAACTATGGTGCATCTGTGTTTGGTGCATATATATTAATGACTGTGATGTGTTCATGTTGGATCATTCCCTTTTTGAGTAAGAAGTGGCCTTTTTTGTCCTTTTTTGATTACTTTTGGTTTGAAGTCTGTTTTATCAGATACTAATATAGCAACACCTGCTTGTTTTTCATTTCCATTTTGTTGGAATAGCATATTCTAACCTTTCACCCCGAGGAGGCATTTATCTTTAATGGTGAGGTGGGTTTCTTGAAGATAGCAGATAGAAGGGTCCAGTTTTTTTTTTTTTTGTTTGTTTGTTTGTTTTTTGTTTTTGTTAAGGTAGGATTTCCCGCTAGTCCAGGCTGACCTGGAATTCACTTCACTATGTAGTCTCAGTGTGGCCTTGATCTCATGGTGATCCTCCTACCTTTGCCTCCTGAGTGCTGGGATTAAAGGCATGCACCACCAAGCCTGGCTAGGGTCCAGTTTTTTTGATCCATCTGTGTCTTTTGATGGGTGAGTTAAGACCCATTAATAAGGTTATTACTATGAGTTTTGAATTAATCCTTGCCATGAGGAGGTGTTTTATGGGGTTTGGTACTTTCTTCTTGTGTAATGTACTGTTTTGAGCCTGGACTAGTTTGGTTATTGTGATCTTCTTGTTGGCTCTTGAGATTGGTTGTTTGACTGTTTTGTGTAGAGTATTCCTGCAAGTATACCATTAGGTTTGGCTTTGTGTTCATATATCTAAACAGAATTGACTTTTTTCATGGAAGGTTTTTCTTTCATCATCTGTTATGAGGGATACTTTTGCTGGGTAAAGTAGCTTGTGTCGGAAGCCATAGTTTTTCAGACTTTGAAGTGTTCCATTCCAGGCCCTTCTGGCTTTCAGGGTTTCCATTGAGAAATCTGATGTAATTCTGGTGGGATTGCCTTTGTATATTGTGAATTGTTTCTCTCTTGCTGCTGTTAACACTCTCTCTTTATATTCATTGTTAAGGAGTTTTAATGATGATGTGTTTTGGAGAGTTTCTTCATTGGTCCTGTCTGGTGCTCTGTGGCCTTCTTGTATCTGGATGGGCCTCTCTTTTGTGAGATTCAGAAATTTTTTTTTTCTCTCTCTATATAAAATATATATATATACACACATATACATATATATATATATATACACACATATACATCTATATACATATATATATATATATATATTTTTTTTTTTTTTTTTCTGAGGTAGGGTGTCACTCCAGCCCAGGCTGACCTGGAATTCACTATGTAGTCTCAGGGTGGCCTTGAACTCCCAGCAGTCCTCCTACCTCTCTGGGATTAAAGGCATGCGCCACCAAGCTTGGCTTCTTTCTTTCAATAGTTTTGTTGAATATGTTCTCTGTGCTTCTGGCCTGGATTTCCTCTCCTTCTGGTATACCCATGATCTGGATGTTTGGTTGTTTTAGGGGTCCCCCAGTTCCCTTATATTCTGTTCACTTGATTTTTTGAACTTAGCAAAGTTTTTGGCCTCCCAATCAATTTCTTCTCTCTTACCTTCCAGGTCAGATGTTCTGTCATCCATATGAGTAACTCTGTTGGCGAGGGGTTTTAGAAAGGTTTTTATAATTTCTATTTGACTTTTGTTTCATGTTGTGTTATTTTGCATCGTGTCCATCTCTTTTGAGGTATGATTTCAATTTGAGTTCTGATTTTCTTTATGCTTCCTATAGTTCATTCTTGCATTCGATCAAGTCCTCATTAAGCTTAACCAACTGGTTGTTGAGATCTTCCATTTCTTGACTTACCTTCAATTTATTCATATCTCTTGGAGGGTTCTAGCATTTTCTTCAATCAAGTTAGGCTGACTGTCAAATGCTGAATGCTCTAGGAGATGATTGTGTTCAATTTTATTGGAACAATTGTGGTTCTTTGGTAGTTTGCTTCTAGTTCAGTGATTTTTTTTTTTTTTTTTGATTACGGTCTCATTGGTTGTTGTGTTTTCATTTTGGGAATGATTTTCTTTTGATTTCTCTAGGATTTCATTGGCGGCAGACTAGGCATCCTTGGTGGAGATCTCTGTTTTCTGACTTTGTTTTGCTTTTTTGTGTTCTTCTCAATGCATTTAGGAAGACTCTTTGTTTTACTGAGGAGGCAGCAAGTTGTTGTCTTTTGGCCCATTAATCCTCTGACTCTAGTGAATTGGGATGTTGGTACCCAGTGGCTAGACAGGATACCAGAGCAAAAGGCCTGACTCCACAGCTCTCACAGGGTCCAGACCTCTCCAAGCAAGACACAATAGGACCTACCAGGACCAGGGGACTGGGAGGAGCAAGGGAACATGAATCTGGCCTGCTTAGTGCTGTGCCTTCCAACATAGAGACCAGCACAGGGAACCCAGACCAGGGAGGTGGGAGGAGCCCAGAAACAGGGGTCTGGCCTACTCACTCCAGACTGCAGTGCCTGCCCACACACTGTCTGAGCAAGGAACTCAGACTGGGGAGCTTTCCTTGACTTTTTAAAGACAGGATTTAACTTTTTAAAGACAGGATTTCACACTGGAGGCCTGCCTAGCCTCATACTCCTAATCCTCCTACCTCATCTCTCTAAATCCTGGGAGTAGAGGGCAGGGCCATGGCCAACTCTCCTTGTGTTCACAGTTGTTGCCATGATCTGATAGAAGTCTGTGTTGCTGTTGTTGTTGTTATTATTATTACTATTTTGGTGTTTTGGTTTTTTGAGGTAGGGTCTCGCTCTAGCTCAGGCTGACCTGGAATTTACTATGTAGTCTCAGGGTGGACTCGAACTCATCGTGTTCCTCCTACCTCTGCCTCCCGAGTGCTGGGATTAAAGGTGTGCGCCACCACGCCCAGCTTTGGTTTTGTTTTTTTGAGGTATGGGCTTGCTCTAGCCTAGGTTGACCTGGAATTCACTATGTAGTCTCAGGCTGGTCTCAAACTTAGAGCTACTCTCCTACCTCTACTACCCGATGCTGAAATTAAAGGCACGTGCCACCATGCCCAGCAGTGTTTGTTATTTTTCTACTTAGTCCAATTCTCTTCATAATTATTTTCTGAATTTGTTTTCTGTTAACTCCCATTTCTGTTGGTGTGATAAGGGCCCTCACAGGTCAGAGAAGACAGCTGCACGTCTGTATACATGTAAAGACCTTGGAGAGCCTGAAATGTGCCTAGTAGCTTGGAATAGTATGTTATTGTATTGTGGTAAGGGGACCCTGAGGAATTGAAGAAAAGAAAAATTAGAAACATCTGCAGCAGGCTAGTCTGTATCCTACCTCCCCCACTCCTTTGCAAGCAATTGTGATAAATTGTAATGTTGGTTTTTTAGTAGGCTCTGCTTAACAAGTTCAAAGTAACCAATCAAAATATGGGTATCAGCCTGTATGGTAGACAAAAAGAGACTCAAGTATAAATAAGGCAATGCCTGACTAAATTCAGGGCTCAGCCTTTGTACGTGAAATCCACTGATTCCTAGCTGGCACAGTAAATCTACTTCCTAGTAGAAAAGCTTCAGTGTTCTGCCACTCTGAGAATACTGTGACAATGGAACATCAGAATGGGCTCGCTCAAAGTGATTTATAAGTTTATTCTGTTCTCTGTCTTCTAGTTGGAAACGTGGGATTTTTGTCATTTCATTGTTTATAATACTGATCTGTGTAATTGTATGGGAGGATGTGTGGAGAAATTCAGGTACAGGTAACTTTCAGTACTTCCACTATCTGAGAGCATCACAGTCTGCTACAGAAGAACACGGGGCACTTTTAGCTGCTTTGAGTACAAAAGGCCCAGTTTTGGATACTGACTTGGAGCAGTCAAGTTTTACCTGTCATGCCATTTGACCTTTGAACTGGATGGATTTTCCTAATATGGGACTTTGGATTTTATTCTTTTAGGTAACATCACAAATTTATACAGTAGAATAGTTTTAATACTCCTTGCACATTGTGAATTTCAGCTTGTTTTTACACCTGTGTCTAGGATGTCTGTAAAGTTAGGCTAAAGTTACTACATAATACCTTTTAGTGCTTTAATGAAATAGTGAATTATTGTTACTTGACCTTTTGAAAAGGTCAGTAGTACATTTTGTTTCATTTTTTTAAAGGACATTTAAATGTAATGAAAGTCAGAACTGTAATATTACCATGAAAGTAAAGGTTATGGGGTACATTTAATTGTGTTCCTCTGATTTTGAGTCTGCTTTGAGGGAGACTGCTAGAATTCCACATGGTAATTGTTTTTTAAGAATTTTATTGCTCTTTTCATTTTATACTGTTATAGTAAAAGATTACACTTCTGTTTGTCTTTTTCTGCTTAGTTTTGCTCAAATTTCATGTGTATCATCCTGTTGAAGTTATACAATTTAAAGTCTACATATTCACTTTTGAAAGTATGTAAAGTTGAATGCATTTTTTAGAGAACATTAGATTCTTGAATTGAACTTTGTGCAGGTAATGAATATTTTGGCTAAATTAATAGTTATACATATACTTTTTTGTTCATTAAAGGTTCACTAATGTAGGAAAATCAAATAGTACTCATTTATAGAAGTATTCTTTTATATCTAAATTTAGAAGCTTAGATTATGCAACTTAATTATGTTTAATTTTAACTTCCTTTAATTTGTTAATGACAACTTTCATAAATATAGACAATATGCCATGATCATAATCTTCTCCCACCTCTTTTTTCCCGCCTCTCAAATCCCTTCACTAAAACTTTCTTCTTTCCAACCAGTCTCTTCTATTTTGGTGCCATCATTTTTACTCCTCCTATTATATAGGTCTTGTGTAGGTAGTGGCAGGCACTGTGAGGTCATGGATATCAAGGCCACTTTGTGTCTATAAGGCAGCATTGTAAGCATGCCTCCCCTTCCTTTGGCTCTTCTGTGCTTTCTGCCACCTCTTCCAAAATGGTCCCTTAGCTTTGGAGGATGTGATAGAGATGTCTTATTTAGTGCTGAACACTCCACTGTCACTTGTTCTCAGAACTTTTGTCATTTTTGAGTCACTCCAGTGGTCACCACCATCTGAAAGGAGAAACTTCTCTAACCAAAAGTGAGAGTAGCATTAATATATGGGCATAAACATACGTGTTTAGAGGGCAGTTTGGTGAACATAATATATTCATTTATCCAGACAACAGTAGTAATTTTCCACCTAGGGCTTATGAGCTCCTACACCATAGGCGTTTGATTAGGTTTTTAATACCAGGTATGAATTCCCTCTAGTGGAGCAAGCCTCAAGTTTAATCAGAGAGTAGTTGGTTTCGCCCATAACAGATATGCCATCATTGTACCAGCTGGTAAATTTGGCCTGGCTGGATAGCTGTAAAGCTTGCAGGATCCATTGCTGGTTAAGACCATTAATGCCTTTTCTCCCCCAATTGATTGCATAGGTCTTTCTAGCATCCTGACAGCTAATTAGCAGGGAAGAAGCTTCCAGCTCAGCTCCAGCTTGATTTCTTAGTGACCTGCATCGCAAGTATGTGAAATGTTCAGCAAAAGGGTCCTACCACCTAGTCCTGGTAGGCAACCAAAATCACTGACAATAGCCTTTATGTTTTGGTGGCATCAGGGGTTCTCCTGGCCAACAGCTCACCCGATGATATCCTACCCCTGGCAATGAAAACTTTTTTTTAATAAAAATATATGTTTTGTGAACAGTATTATCTATCTCCACAGGATACTTCTGCCCGAACACACACACACACACACACACACACACACACACACACACACACTGTTTCTCTTTCTTTCTGTTTTCATAGATATATTATTAGTTAGCAAAGAACTAGCTTTCCTTATAGCTTATTATGAATATGAATTTATGTTATGAATAACAGTCTTCTCATCTCCTCCTCTACTCCATCCCTTTTCCTTACCCCATTTAGACCACTTCATCACCAGTATTCTGCCCCTGTACTTACATATCTCCTATACTCTGTCCTTATGCCTTCCCCATTCCTGCCTACCTCATGGCCCCTTTCTAGCTTCCTGGTCTCTACTACTGACTTTTATTCCAATTAATATGCATGTCTAAGCATTTGAAGCTAGAATACACATATGAGAGAGAACATGTAGCATTTTTGACTTTGTATGCCTGGGTTACCTCACTTCATATATTCTTTCCTAGATCTATCTATTTCCCTGAAAATTTCATTTTTATTCACAGTCAATTACAACTCTATTGTGTAGGTATACCACATTCACTATCCATTCATCAGCTGAAGGGCATCTTGGCTAGTAACATTTATATTTTCTTTTTATTTAAAATTTAAGAAGCTTTAAAGAGGAAGCCTGTAACACATTATGTGTTCTTTTTAAATATTTTATTTATTTATTTATTGGGGAGATAGAGAGAGGGTGGGCAGATAGAATGGGCATGCCAGGGCCTCCAGCCACTGCAAATGAACTCCAGACACATGTGCCACCTTGTACACATGGGTCCTGAGGAATTGAATCTGGGTTCTTAGGCTTCATAGGCAAATGGTGTAACTGCTAAGCCATTTCTCCAGCCCTTATTTTTATATTATAACTTTTCTTCCTCATTCAAGGCCATTCGAAGAAATTTTCTTTTTCCTATAGATTTATTTATTTTTTTAAAGAAATAACATGTAAGTTTCTTTATGTCTACTAACAATTGCATGTTTGTTCTTTAAAAACAAAGTCAGGGCTGGGGAAATGGCTTAGCGGTTAAGGCATTTGCCTGTGAAGCCTAGAGACCTTGGTTTGATTCTCCAGGACCCACGTAAGCCAGATGCACAAGGGGGCACATGTGTCTGGAGTTCGTTTGCAGTGGCTAGAGGCCCTGGCATGCCCATTCTCTCTTTCTTTCTGTCTGCCTCTTCTTCTCTCTCTCTCAAATAAATAAATAAAATATTTTTTTTAAAAAAGGGTCAAATTCTGTAATCCCAGTATATGAGAACCAGATGTAGGAGGATCACCACAAGTTCTAGGCTAGCATGGTCTACATAGGAAAGTACAGGCCAGCCAGTAATATATAGTAAGACCCTTTCTCAAAAATCTAAAAAAAAAAAAAAAAAAAAAAAAGCCAGGTGTGGTGGTGCATGCCTTTAATCCCAGCACTCGGGAGGCAGAGGTAGGAGAATCACTGCAAGTTTGAGGTCAGCCTGGGCTAGAGTGAGACCCTACCTTGAAAAATAAACAAACAAACAAAATCTAAAAAAAACCACAAAAATACTAACACTTAAAAAAATAAAAACAAGGTCCTATTTTAATATTTTAATTTCTCCATATACAATTACTCCTCTCCCAATATGTTGCTCATATTGTTCATGTATAAAAAGTATGGCTAAATTTTATAGTATTTAGAAAGTACCGGAAATACTGTCTTTTATATGTAACTCTGTTTACGTACATCAGACTCTTATTTACCTTTTCATCATTAAGTAAAAGATGAAAATTTGAACTTTTCTTTTCCATAGGGAAAAGACTTCCACCTTAAAATCTTGTTACCTGACAACTTACAGATGAAGAATGCAAGGTAATGTGTATTTAATGCTTGCTTGTGTCTTGGTAGGCTAGTCAGTTTGGTTTATAGTGATCTGTTCACTCTAAAGTTTAGCCCAAAATGCTTATCAACACATGTATCAACAACCTTAAAATATTTTTGATTTTTTTAAACAAATGTGGAACTTGTGAATCATTTCCTTGTATTACTAAAATGCTTTACAGAGGTCACATAATTCTCTGTTCTTTATTTAAAGCAGTAAAAGGTAATTGTGTATACTTTCTTAACTAGTACTGAAAAGGAATATAAAGGGAAAGTACCAAAGGACTAGAAGACTCGTTTCTCCACTTTTTGAGTGATAATACCTACATATAATATAATTTGGAAAAAAATTCCATTGCTTTAGTCCTGGAATAAATTATGAGTTACATTAGTTGTTGGGAAAGACAGCTAGTAAAGATAAGTCTATAAATTTAAGTGTCACCACAATTCTCACTATTGTTCATCTATAAGGCAGAGTAAAGGAAAAAAGATCTAGGGTTATTTGAGTAGAATTAATACAATTTTTTGACTGATTACAAGGACAGATAGGAGGGAGAGAGGAATAGAAAGTGCTTTCTATGTTCTTTGCTCAGGTTACCATATCATGGAAGAAGTCAGAGGACAATGGAAGAGGGATTGTTTTAAGGTATATTGATTATAAAATACCAAAAACAATTATTTAGTGGGCAGTAGTGTATTAATGTAGAGCTCACATGTGAGAATTGGAATCGAAGTCATACTTGGCATAGAATTTGAAGCCTTAAAATTGTGAGTAGACTTTTAGTGCCTGTAACTATAGAGTGACAAGAGAAAGCTAGTGATAATACCTTGAGAACAGAGCAGTATTAAAAGGACTGGCAACTAAAGGGGAACCTAGATGACTAGAATTGATCAGAAAAGTATCTCTGAAGAGAAAATGGCTGAAGGAAAAACTGGTTATCAGTGTGAGTATTGTAGATAGACCAAGGAAGGTATTTGTGCAGTGTCAGAAACCAGGTCATTTTTGGGTTTTGGACTGAGTGGATAGAAAGGAAAAGTATAAACTGTGTTGAATAAAAGATGCTGAGTGCTGCACTGAAGGAAGAGCTGCAGTTTTGTTAAGATGATATATACTTAAGCAACTTATCTCATCAAGGAGAAAAAACTAGTACATCCTAAGATAGGGATACCACAGTAAAATTATAATTAATTTAGTGACCATATCCATAGGAAGGGATGGGAAGCATTTTGCAAAGGGTGCCACCCATGGACAGTTGAGTGAACTACTACCAAGAGTAGAAATAAGGGGTGGGTACTGGGCACTAAGGATGGAGGAGTTGTGATGGTTTAGAAAGCCTATAATTTGGAAAACTCAGACATTATTTCTAAATTAGTAAAATAATTCCTTAGAAAATTACTCACCTGCCACTATCGTGAGCAAAATTAAAGTGAGCCTGGAGATTAAATGCATGTATTTAGTTGTATTAATCTAGAATTGGAGAATATATTGTTTATAGGCTTTTTCATATAAAAGTTTGATAATTTGGTGGAAATTGTGATCATATTCAACCTTCTTTGGAGAAAAATTAAAGTAGAAATTTCATTTTGGATATGTTATATTAAAAAAAGCACTGTTGTCCTGACTTATGATTACAGTTATTTATATTTGAATTAAAATAAATTCTGAGAGTTTGAACACCAGATTTGAAACATTGTACGTGGTATAAATCTTTATTCACTTGTCAGAATTTTGTTCATGTCATTTTTTGTGCAGGCAAGTTTGTTAGCATGTACATACATACCTCCGTTTAGTTCTCAACAATGAATAACATTTTATCTTGTTGAAATTTTAGACTGCTATGTAGCAGGCAGCTGAAAAATCTTCTTTATGAATACCATCAAATAGTAGAACAGGTAAGTCCATTAAAAGGTTTATGCTTTAAATGAGCACAAGAAATTACTAAGTGTATTCTTTAAAGACTTTGCAAAATATAGTAACAAGCTCATTGAACAAGTTGGTTTCAGCTCTAGATGTTAGTATTTAAAGACAATACTTTACACTAAATGCTTTCAGGAATCCTCAGCCGATCTCAAGGAAACAGTTATGTTGAAATTGAGACTTCAGGTTATCAAATGTACTTTACCCATCCATATACATTATTTTCTGGGTATTTTTTCTGCTGAAACTGAATAGTGGTGATGGGAAAATATCTGGAGTTAGGATATTTAGGACAGAAATGGTAGTTTTAGTTCTAGATTGGTAACAGAAAAGGTAAGAGGTTCCTTAGAATCATGTGTACTTCCATTAAGAGAGGAGAGAATGACTAGGATGAGGTGTAGGTAGCATTGGTTTTGTTATCCTCAGTGCTTGGTGTCTTCTACCTGATAATTCTTTTAAAGATAATAGAAACCTAAGTAAATTGTTAGTGAAGTAACTGAAAATAATGAAATTCCTCGTCAAAAAAATAAATGTTAATAAAATTGCATATTTGATGATTCATTCATTTGTATGCTTTTTTTCTGATTTCTTGAATTTTCTGTCTTAAAGTTATGTGTGATAACTGACGATTGTCACTTCTAAAGCCCCATTGAGTCACAGAGAAGCGTAGAAAATAAATGACTTGACTTGTTGTACAGCAGTGTTTTTATTACGATGTTTAAAACATTTCTGTTTTCTCTTTACACCCCACCATTCTTTTCCTCTTTTTTTTTTTTTTTTTTTTTGGCTAATAGTGAAGATATACCCTGTATTTGTTAAATTTGACAGTGGGTAGTACTGAAGAAATAGAGAGAGAGGTGAAGTTTTAGTTGATATTCTTATACAATTCAGTTTATTTCACTAAAATAGATATGAGAGCTCTTTCAAAATGAAATTGTTAAACACAAGGTATGATAACTAGTATATCACTACTTAATAGTTTCCAGATACAGATATAGATCTTTTTCACATTCACTATGTCAGCTTCAGGGAGTGGAATGTTTATTTTATGTGGTCTGAATTGAAAATATTTTGATTTAGAGAATGCAGCATTCTCCTGATTTGATGAGCTTTATGATGGAGTTGAAGATGATTTTGGTAAGATTTTTTTTTACCATTGTTATCATGTTCAATAAGTCTTATTTTATGATTTTTCAAAACTAACAGTGCTAAAATTCAAAACTTTTCCACTGCCCTCTTCTCAATGTTTGGTTCTACTTTGTAGGTGAATGTGCATTTTTTTTAAACTGTGTGAAGCACAGAATTGTGTGTAGAAACTCATTCGTATCGTAAGCTTGGTACTTTTGTTAGTGGTGTTGGGAAAATGGTGACAAAATAAAATGCATGCCTGGCCTATCAGAATTTAACCTCTAAAGAAAGATTAGACTATCACACTTCCATTATAATATGAAATGTAAATAAATTTTTAAAGTTCAGGTTTCTGTTAGTATTCATTATGTATATACATCATTAACAGATGCTGTTTAGTCAGTTAATCAAGTTTGCATAAAATATATATTTTATTATTTCATTGCTCTATTAAAGCCTTTTAGACATCTGATTACCACCTTAGGCATTTTAGTACTTTCTTAAAGCCTTTTTATTATCCACATTTTCAATATAACCAAAAGATAATTAATATTATGAGTATAAGACATAACCTCAACATTTTGTCAGTCATATTTCTTCCTCACCATTATTAGAAGAAAAAAGCTAGTATTTTAACAGGAAATCTTGGACATTGTATCCATTCTTTTATAAAAATACCAGCGTATACTTCTGATATCTAAGTGTTTTTTGCCTGCTCCAGAACACGTAATGACAGCCTGAGTGAAGTCAAAGCTAGTTTCCACAACTGCCTTGCTCAGTCACTATGAACAAGGTCCACACTTTATAGTAAATGACAGATCTATAACTCTTACATGATATTTAATTTATGTAACATCTCCTCTTGACCCGACTTTTTTTTTTGTTCATGCCACTTGCTTCTTGACTAAACTCAATTGTGTGCCTGATAAAAGTTTTTCACATTGTAGATTTAGTTTGTTCGGTATTCATGGAATCTTTAAAAAGGCTTCATGCACAATATTACCAATGATAATGTTTAAAATTATCTTCAGACTGAGTGAGATTTATGCAAAATAAAAATAAATTTTGTGTTTAGGCCATGGTTCCATCTCCAAAGTGTCTTATTATATGAAAACAAATATTTCAAAATAAGAAAATTAAAAGCCTAAATATTTTTATTCCTTGGCATTGTAGATAAGGGTTACTCACCTGAACCTGTATGTGATTTGTAACCTGAAGGTGAGAGCTTAGTCTCTCAGAGTTGCACTCTTCGTTTTGGATGGGCATATCCGGTAGGAGCCCTGCAGTGGTAGATGATTCCTCTGCTAGTAAAGACTGATCGAGCACAGAGCTTAGATGTAGCCAATGTAAAGTCTCCCCTCGGCCCATAACCACACTTTATAGTGAATGGCAGGTCTCTAACTCTTACATGATACTTAATTTATGCAGCATCTCCTCTTGGCCTTATCCCTTCTTTGTTCATGCCATCACCAAGTGATTTTATCATCCAGTGCTAGACAACCTGTATCCCTGATTTGACTGGAGTTTGTAAGTGGTGATTTTTAATTTCTTTTTATGGTACTGGAGATTGAATCCATGGCTTGTGAATACAAGGCATGTGCTTCATCACAGGGCTGTTGCATCTCCAGCCTTCAAATGGTGGCTTAAAAAATTCCAACATTTGCATTTATTAAATGAAATAATTTTTTTTTTTTTTTTTTTTTTTTTTTTGGTTTTTCGAGGTAGGGTCTCACTCTAGCCTAGGCTGACCTGGAATTCACTATGGAGTCTCAGGGTGGCCTCGAACTCACGGTGATCCTCCTACCTCTGCCTCCCGAGTGCTGGGATTAAAGGCGTGTGCCACCACGCCCGGCTCTAAATGAAATAATTTTTAAGAGAAGAACCATCACCATTATTTGGTTAATTTGAGGGATAGATCATACTAGAGAAATAGAATAAGTGCTTGTTTCTTTTCCTTTGTTTTTATAACTTAAGTTTTAGAATAATGAGCTAGTGCCTAGCAACTGTCATAGGGAACTAAAGACTTTTTAAAAAAAAATTATGAACTTTATATTTATTAATCTCTTTTAGTCATTTTCTTTTTGATGCAAAAATTGTTCTATTTTTAGACATTTTAGGCTGCTAAGTGTAATGTCCCACTTTTGGTCAGTTTTTTTTGGGGGGTTGTTTGTACATCCGTGTGTATGCACATGTGGGTAGTATTGTGAGGTGTGTATGGTTTATGTACATTTATGTGTGAAGTTATACACACCTTGTGCACACACATGTGGAGGCTAGAGCAGAACACTGGGTGTCCTCTATCACTCCTCTGCCTTATTTTCCTGAGATAAAGTCTCTCAGTTAATCTCGAACTGGCCATTTTCATTTAGACTAGCTGACCAGGCAGCAGTCCTCCTGTTTCCACCCCCCTCAGCAGGGGTTACAGGTATGTTGCCTATACCTAGCTTTTAATGTGGGTGCTGGGGCTTAAACTCAGGTCCTCATGCTTGTTGCAACAAGTGTAGTTTCCCACTGAGCCATGTCCCCAGCTTTCCCTTTTTGTTCTGTTTAAGCTGCTTCATGGGGATTAAACTGACAACTCATGAGGTTTGGTTGGGGGACACGTCATACCCCAAACAGTAATGGTTTTAGGTTTTACCTGTCATGTTTTATGTTTCCCTATCTCTGCTTATGTTTATTCATAGCAAAATTATACTGATATTGCTATCAACCATTGAAAGCATCTTAATATCATGTGATACCTATTAAAAACTTATTTTTTAAATTTTGTTTCTGAGTCTTTTTTCTTATAACAACTCTGAGGTACAGCTTTGCTAAAGTGCATTGGATTAGAATTGTTTTTAAACAATTTCTTAAGATTATGTTTTCATTTATTTATTTAGAAATCCTAATAGGTCAATTATAATCATAGTTATAAACTTCATCAGAGGCAATAATGTAATATCATCAATAAAATGTAAGATGAAGTAAAGCATGAGTTTCATAACCCCTTGGTATGAAATGTTGAAAAAATTATTTTTGTCATTTTAGTATCCTATTCAAATACAAGGACTAAGGTACCAAAGTCAAACCATACCCTATTAAGCTCTTATTACTAAAACTATCTTTAATGGATTGCCAGATATGGCTCTGTTAGTCATTTAATTCTGAAGAAACATTTTTAGTTTAAAACTAAAATGACATAGTGGAATCAATCATTGACTTACATTGTTCTATTTTGTACATTTAGCTCTGCATTTCTGAATACAAATGACTTCCTGTACTTTATTTTTCTTTAGAATTCATACAGTTTATGATTTTGTTGCCCATTTAAAGTAATGGACCTCCAAATACGAGAATTACTGGTTTATTTCCTAGGCTGTGCTGCAAAAGGGCTTCTGTAATACATTCAGTAGTTATAGTCTTGAGAATGCTTTTTGGATGAAATTAGTTGTTACTGAACTTACTTGAGAAATTTTGTACATTTCCTATGGAGTTTTCTAGTAATAACTAGGCATATTGTGGGAATTAGTATAATTTAAATTAGTGAACAGTGACCTATATTTTAAAGAACTCTTTGAGGTAGATTATTTTATTTCCGTCTGTTTTAGGACCAAACCAGAGAGAATGACAGAAAGGGGACAGGGATAAGATATGACCTTCAAAGACATGCCCCCAGTGACCTACTTCTTCCAAGCAAGCCCCATCTCCTAAGAGCCCATTCAAGTTCTGAACTTGTTAGTGGATCATCTATTGATGAATTTAGTTCATTCAAGAGCTGAACGAGCCTAATGTGTCAAAACTAGAAAATATTAAACTCAGGGTTTAAATCTCCTTGATGCTAGTGTACTCTTCTTTTGCCTGCTTGGGGAAGAATAGATGTTTCTCTCCCTTTGTCCTGTTTTCTGCTCCTAATCTACAGATGGAGTACTACCTTGACAAAGTAGAAGGCAGTGCTTGCAAATGTCCTAAACCTAAACCTAGGACTGAATACATTTTGTTTTCTAGGCTTATTTTTTATCTTTAGTATTTATGAGTGGCAGAACTTATTATTTCTGAATAAAAACAGAAATTTCAAAAGAAAATAAAATGTTATAAACTACAAGAACTGTATTAACTCGGTTTTTTTATTATGATTAAATGACAGTCAATTACACAGATCTGTTTTTGAGGACTATGGCTATGTTTAGATAATATTCAACATTTAGGTTATTAAAAGATACGCCTTATCTACTATGAGTTTATCTTCTAACTAAATCCATATTGATTTTTGGCTTTACAGATCTGCCTTCATATTTTTTTCATTCTAAAGCATATTCAGAAAAATATTGAAGTAGTTTTAGTTAATAAACTAAATGAAATTACATTTTATACAGTAAATTTGTAGTATCTCAATAATATCCTTGTTAAATGAAATTGTGTAAAGTCTGCCAAGCATGGTGGCACATGCCTTTAATCCCAGCACTCAGAAGGCAGAGGTAGGATTGTTGTGGGTTTGAGGTTACCCTGAGACTACACAGTGAATTCCAGATCAGCCTGGGCTAGAGCAAAACCCTACTTTGAAAGACAAAAAAAAAAAAAAAAAAAAAAAAGAAAAGAAAAGAAAAGAAAGAAAGAAAGAAAGAAAAAGAAAAAAGAGGGAAAAAAAATCTCCCTACTCCAAAAAAGTGAGGCAAATGCAAGGTCGCACATGTCCACTAGATGGCGAAAGTGTCCGGAATTTGATTCTAATGGCTGAGGATCTGGAACTTGAATTTTCTCTCTCTCTTTCTCCCTCTGAAACAAACAAACAAAATAAAAAAGAAGGAAAAGAAAGTGGGCTGGAGAGATAGCTTAGCAGTTAAGCGTTTGCCTGTGAAGCCTAAGGATCCCGGTTCGAAGCTTGATTCCCCAGGACCCTTGCTAACCAGATGCACAAGGGGGCGCACGTGTCTGGAGTTCATTTGCAGTGGCTGGAAGCTCTGGCACGCCCGTTCTCAATCTCTCTCTCTCTGTTTCTCTGTCTCTCTCTCTCTCTCGGCCTCTTTCTCTCTTTGACGCTCTCAAATAAATAATTAAAAATAAGCAAAATTTTAAAAAAAGAAAGTTTGTAAAGTCAAGCGTTATGGAATAGACCTGTCAACCTAGTACTTGGGAGGCAGGGCAGTTGCAAGTTTGAGGACAGCTTGTGCTGCATAGGGAGACTTTGTGAAAAGAAAAGGAAAACAAAAGTATAAAGGTCTACTTATATACTAATAATAGTATACTTACATATGAATAATAGGTTAAGTACATGCATAAAGACTAAAAATGTAAACTTACTTTTACTTTTTATACAGGTTAGGCTTTCCTCACCTGTAGATTTTGGAATTTTTGCATTTTAGAATATTTGCATGTGTACATGATATCTTGGGGAAGAAGCTTATCTAAAAATGAAGTCATTCTGCTACAAATAGAGCTTATATACATTAGGTTGGAATTTTGGCACATTTCAGTTTGGATTTTTCAGATACAGGGTGTTCAATTTGTCATCTCTTTTGATAGCCCAGATCATATGAACACCTTATGTGCTTTGTAGATATATTTGTCTAGGTTAGTAACTTAAGAGTTATTGGTCATTTTAAGTCTGAAAGTATAATTCTTTTCTTTTTTCTTTTTTTCTTTTTTTCTTTTTTTGGTTTTTTTTTTTTTTTTTTTTTTGAGGTAGGGTCTCACTCTAGCCCAGGCTGACCTGGAATTCACTATGGAGTCTCAGGGTGGCCTCGAACTCACGGCGATTCTCCTTCCTCTGCCTCCCGAGTGCTGGGATTAAAGGCATGCACCACCACACCCGGCCATAATTCTTTCTTCATAGTTTTAAAAATTATATTTTGAGAAGAGAGAGAGAGAGAGAGAGAGAGAGAGAGAGAGAAAGGAGAGAAGGAAGCAGATGGAGAATTAGCATATTAGCATGCCAGGGCCTCCAGCCACTGCAAACTCCAGACACATGTGCCACCTTGTGCATCTGGCTTATGTGGGTCCTGGGGAGTCAAACCTGGGTCCTTTGGCTTTGCAGGCAAGTGCCTCAACTGGTAAGCCATCCCTCTAGTCCTATAATTCTTATAAAAGCTATAAATTTTAGTTTTGACTGGGGATTTTTTTTTCTTCCAAATTTTTATTAACAACTTTCGTGATTATAAAAAAATACCCCATGGCAATACCCTCCCTCCCCCCCACTTTCCCCTTTGAAACCCATTCTCCATCATACCCCCTCCCCATCTCAATCTTGACTGGGGATTTTTAAAGGCATTGAGGGTGAGCTTAGCAAGAGACGGTTCTCTAGCTAGAAGGATGGACAAATGTGCTTGGTTAGGGAGTAATAGTGAATGTAAAGCAGGGAAAGGACTTAGCAAGTAAGCATTTATTGTGACAGAAAGAGGCTTTTTAAATGATTGATTTCTAGTGGATGGGAATGGTGTATCAGATTAGTAAATGTTAAGATTCAGTTTTCTTTTTTCTTTTTTTATCTCTGTGTGTGCACATGTGTCCCTGCTGAAGTGTGCTTGTGGATGTCAGAGGACAATATCATATGTGTGTCCTTGCCCTTCACCACTGAGTATTGCAGGCTGGTTGGCTCTGGAGCTTATGGGGCATTCTCCTGTCTCCACCTCCCCTTTTGCCAGAGGCATATTGGGATTACAGACATCTGGCTTTATGTGGATTCTGGGGGTTTGCACTCAGATTCCTTGTACTTGCACAGCAAGCACTTTCACCCACTGAGTCATCTCCCCTTTCTTGAGAGGCATATGTTTGAAACCCATAAAATAGAATAAAGCCTTGAAAATGGGCTTTTTTTCTTTTCTTTTTTAATCTTTTCACCTCAGGAATGTTAGCATAGGAGAATATGAAAATCATAAATTCTTTGCATGGTATAAAAATGGACATTTGCCAAGCTGGCCGTGGTGGCGCACACCTTTAATCCCAGCACTTGGGAGGCAGAGGTAGGAGGATTGCTGTGAGTTCGAGGCCACCCTGAGACTCCATAGTGAATTCCAGGTCAGCCTGGGCCAGAGTGAGACCCTACCTCGAAAAACCAAAAAAAAAAAAAAAAAAAAAAACAAAAAACGGATATTTGCCTTGACCTTTGTTATAGTCCATTACTTATTTCATGAATAGAGGAATAGAGTCACCTACGTTTTCTATGAAAATAATGAACACTTTGGTTATACACAAAAATTATCAAATTATGATTTGTAATTCATTACTAAGAATTTTTCAAGTATTTCATAGCTGATTATATATATTTTTTTCAATAGGAAGTTGCTTTAAAGAATAGACAAGAGCTGTGTGTACAGCCTTCTCCTCCCAGGTTCTACTCAAGCCTTCTTGAAGAGATAGGAACTCTTGGTTGGGATAAGTATGTCCATTTTAAACTATGCTGTAGAGGTCCTTCTGTTTATACATTTCAGCTTAATATATTTCTAGTGGTAGCAACTTATTTTTAACCCTTTTTAAATCAGTATTTTTATTATGATTAGAGTATAAGATGCTCATTGTGCTATGAATTATAGAAAGTGATATCCTAAAATATTGATCTGCAAAGCTAAACATAATTTGGAATAATGATATTTATGTACATGTAAGATGTTATATCAATAGATATTTTCATTAAAATATAACAGTGCTCTAATTGTTACTATACTATCCAGGTTTAAAAAGTGAAACTGAGAAATGTGAAACCGATTAGAAAACTTGGAGTATTTTTAGTGTATATGATTGTATACATAACTGTTTTGGATTCAGATTGGCCTATCTAAATTTAAATACTTATATATCTATATTTTTTCTCTTTCTCTCTCTCTCTATGTATGTGTGTGTGTGTGTATGCTTTTGTAATTTGAAAAGTGAATTTTAGTAAATAGGGGTTGGAAGACTCATCTGGCTTTCTATGAGAGAAATGATGAATAAAGAAACAATCGTGGTTGATAGACATGCACACTGTTGAAACTTCATTCATATATCACCTGGAAAAAAAAGCTGTGTGGTAATTTGCTTGATTTTTCAGTTGCTAAATTTGGCTCCTCTTAGCATGGGCACTTTTCATTTAATTATTTATGAGAGGGGGAGAGAGAGAACGAGCACACCTCTAGCCACTGCAAATGAATTCCAGACACATGCTACACCATGTATGTCTGGTTTATGTGGGTTCTGGGGAGTTGAACCTGGGCCCTTAGGCTTTGCAGGCAAGCCTGAACCCCTAAGCCATCTCTCCATCCCAGTGTGGTTATATTTGAAACATTACACTTTATTATTAAGTATATTGTTAGCTTTCTACTTTTAATTAAAGCATTAGTATAGATATACAATATAGATGTCTTAATATATTTATACCATAACCTAATAGCTGGGGAAAAACTAAATATAAATACATTTTAGTATCCCAACTTATTTCCACATAAACTTATTTAAAGTGGTGATAAATATGAGAATGTTTATTAGAGAAAGAGGAAAGATTGTTTCCTTCTACTCATATGTCCAGCTTCCCTTTATATTCCCTACCAGCCTTTATTTACAGTTTCATCTCTCATCCACAATCATTTTTTCACTCTTTTTGATCATGAATTTGAATGAGTGGTAATAACTGATGCACTTCTATGTAGAGATGAATTGCCTTTATTTACAGTTTCATCTCTCATCCACAATTATTCTTTCACTCTTTTTGATCATGAATTTGAATGAGTGGTAATAATTGATGCACTTCTATGTAGAGATGAATTGATTGGCCATGATTCCAGACTTCTATCTTATTTAGACTTTAATTGGTGGGGGGGGGGGGGCTTGAAATAGGGTCTCGCTGTAACCAAGGCTGTCTTGGAATTCTGATGCATGAATCTGTAAATGGTGACCCAGTCTTTGGGAGCAGTGCTATGGAGTACAAAAGGACCATGTACAGCTTTAGTTCTTCACCCACATATCCGTGTGCACTCTCCTTCAGAGTTGTAAGTACTTAGGGTTTATTGTTTGAGGCAAATATTTTGAAATGTCCACAGATTCTATGCTTCTTTAATAATGTGTTTGGGCTGGAGAGATGGCTTAGTGGTTAAGCGCTTCCTGCGAAGTCTAAGGATCCTGGTTCGAGGCTTGATTCCCTAGGTCCCATGTAAGCCAGATGCAGAAGGTGGCACGTGCATCTGGAGGTTATTTGCAGTGGCTGGAGTCCCTGGTGTGCCCATTCTCTATCTGCCTCTTTCTCTCTCTGTCTGTTGCTCTCAAATAAATAAAAATTTAAAAAGTATGTTTATAGGCAGTATTTATTGACTTACCAATTTTAGGAATTATATATTGATTAATATAATAAAAGGGTTAGCTCTTCCTTCACTTTTCAATTTTTTAATTGGTTTAGAATACTTTAAATTACTTTTGGCATGATAATTCCTTTTCTCCAGAAAATTCCTTATCTATAGATTCATCTATTCAAGTAGCATGAGAGGCCTTATCCTCTGAAATAGATTTTTTTCTTTTATAATTTTATTGGGAAATTTAGTGTATGATCATAGTGCACATTGATCCTATTCCCACTGGGTTATCCTTTTTTGTTCTTGTTACCCTGTCCCTAATTCATTGAGGTTCCTCCTAAGTGGGGTCATGAATATGAGTTGGTTCTTGTTGGAAGGACAGTGCCTCACATTGTACCTTACCCCCATTGCTTTTAGATTCCTTCTTCCCTGCTTCCACAATGTTCCTTGAACATTGGAAGGCATGTTATAAGTCTTCTTTAGTGTTGGGCTCTTAGCAGCCTTATTTTCTGCTTTAATGAGTTTTGAGTCTCCTCAATGCCTACTGCCATCTCCTTGGCAAAGGTTGTCTGACTAGCAGTGACAGCAGCAACTATATTTAGTCTGCTGCTGCCTCAGTACTGATTCCTAGGTCTTGACAGGTGTGTAATGATGATTTGTGCAGTGCTAGGCACTTGGCTTCCTCTTCTCATTCTGATTGGGCTTGGCACTCCCTGGCCATTCTCTAGCCAAGAATGAGAGCATCATTGATCAAAGAGGATAAACATATACATTTAGAAGACTTGCTGAAAGGCTTGCTTGACCCTTCATTTTGGCCAAAGCACAGTGAGTGCTTCCCTCTAGGGTTAATGCCCTTCCAAACCATAGGCTTCTGACATGTTTCTCAGTACCAGACATGAATTACTTCACATTGAGCAGGACTCATATCCAATCAAATAGCTGTTGATTATGACCATAGTTGTGCACCACTATTATGCTGGTGTGTACGTCTTGCCTGTAGTTGGTTTTGTAGCTTGGAGGATCCTGTTTGTTAACACTGTTGATAACTTTTATGCCCAGCAACTGACAGTGTCTTTCAGCACTTTGAGAGCCAGCCAGCAAACTGGCTTCCACCTTGGTTCCAGCTTGATTTTTCAATGTCCTGTGGCCACAGTTTATGATGTCTTCAGTAATAGGGCCTTACCATCCAGTTCTACTAGGTAATCAAGTGCTTTGGCAATGGCCTGCGATGCTTTGGTTGCCTCATGAGCCTGCCTGTTAAACAGCCTGCTGTGGGGGAGGACCAAGTTCTGGTACTGGGTATTATCAGCAAAAGCCTAAGGTTTTAGGATAAAGAGTTCTCCACCCAAGCAGGGTATTTAGACTGAAACTATCCTTCTCTTTTTGTAAGAAAGTTACATTTTTAAAAAAAATTAGCTAATGAAGAAGTAGGTTTATGTAGTAATAATAACAACTTTAGTTTTGTGTATCTTCCTCCCCTTTCCCTTGTCTCCCCCTAGACCCTTATATTCCCTGTATTCTTTTCCTCTAATTTCTTGTGTACTACACCCTCCCTTGATCCTTCCCTACTTCTCCTCTCTCCAAGCCTTATTCTAGCTTCCAGTATTATTGATGTTTACTACAGCTTGTAAACAAATCAGGTTATCACACTTAAGATCTGAGAGAGATCTTATGAGAGAGAACATGCAGGATTTGTCTTTTTGAGTCTGGGTTACCTCACTTAACATAATTTTATTTCAGGTCCCTCTATTTTTCTGCAAATTTCATACTTCTATTTTTTTTTCCTTACTGCAGAATAGGCTTCATTGTACATATGTACCACATTTTCAGTATCTATTCCTCAGCTGATAGGTATCTGAGCTGATTCCATTTCCTAGCTATTATGAATAGACCAGGAACAAACATGGCTGAGCAAGTATCTGCGTAGTAAAGGATACTGTGCTCAGAGTATATGCTGAGGAGTGTATAGCTGTGTCAAATGATAGAGCTGTTTTTATATTTCTTTGCGAAAACTCCACACTGATTTTCATAGAGGCTGTTCAAGTTTGCATTCCTACCAATAGTGAATGAGGGATCCTCTTTCTCCATATCCTTGCCAGAATTTATCATTTGTTTTATTTTATTGATGGTAGCCATTCTGACCTGAATGAGATGGGTCTCAAAGTAGTTTTTTTTTTTTTTTTTTTTTTTTTTTTTTTTTTTTTTTCGGTTTTGCAAGGTAAGGTTTCACTCTAGCTCAGGCTGACCTGGAATTCACTATATAGTCTCAGGGTGGCCTCGAACTCGTAGCGATCCTCCTCCCTCTGCCTCCCGAGTGCTGGGATTAAAGGCATGCGCCACCATGCACGGCTCAGAGTAGTTTTAGTTTTCATTTCCCTAATGACTAAAGATGTTGAACATTTTTAGGTTTATTGGCACCATCTATTGAAAATTTGAAAATGCTATTTTCTCTCTCTGTGTTTTTTTTTTTTTTAAGTCCTCTTTGTCAAAGATCAGGGGCCTAAAGCAATTTTGACAAACCACTGAGTTTATTGGGGTTCCTTACAGAGCAGGGTGAGGAGTTGCTTATAAGAGCAATGGATGATTTAAAGGCAGTCGCATCATGGAAAAGCCCACCCCAGCATAGGTGACAACTCACAGAATTGCATCTCAGGTGCACACTGCAGGAGGCGGCTTAGCTGGTTGAAGTCTCTCACCAAGCAGTTGTTTTCCTTTCATATAATGGTCTTGCAGCCTTTCCTAGACTTGTTGACTTGTTGAGTCAGCTGAACTTCCTTCTCCTCCCCCAGGAGGAAGTGTTTTAATTGCTGCACAGCACTGTTCAAAGTCTCCCCCTCAACAGTTGTTTATCACTCCTATAACCTTGTAAAGGGATGGTGTGATCTTTTTTTAAAAATTATTTATTTATTTGAGAGAGAGAGAGAGAGAGAGAGAGAGAGAGAGGAAGAGGCAGAGAGAATGGGTGCACCAGGGCCTGCAGCGACTGCAAACGAACGTGTATCCCCTTGTGTATCTGGATTACATGAGTCCTGGGGAATCAAATGGGTCCTTAGGGTTTGCCGGCAAATGCCTTAACCACTAAGCCATATCCTGGGCCCTGGTGTGATCTTTTAAACTTTCAGCTTTCCCAGACTTCTTAGACTTCTTTACCTCTTGACTCCCATGTCTTTTCTGGAGGGAACATTTCACTTCAGAGGAATCTGTTCTATAACACTGTTGAATAGCAGTAGGGAGAGTGGACACCACAGTGCTGTTCCAGAACTTAGTAGGAATGTTTCAAATCTTTACCCGTTTAATAGAGTATTGGCTTTAGCTTTATTGTATATAGCTTTCATTGTGTTGAGCTGTGATCATTCTGTATTTAATCTCTCCAGTGCTTTTATTGTGATGAGATGTTTGTATTTTATAAAGGACCCTTTCTGTATCTGTTGAGGTGATCATGTGATTTCTGTCCTTAAGACTATTTATTACCTTGTTGAACCACTCTTGCATCCCTGGGATGAAACATACTTGATTGAAATGGATAATATTTTTAATTCTTAGACTCAATTTGTAAGAATTTTATTGAGAATTTTTACATCTAAGCTCACCAGGGATATTGGTGTATTATATTCCTGTGTCTCTGTCTGGTGTTGGTATTAGTGTAATGTTGGTTTCATAAAAGGAGGTTTCTAGCTTTATTATGTTGTGTTTGGGCATAATTCAAGGAGTTATTTCAATTTTCCTAAATTTGTGGGGTCTTGCTTTGTGTTCTATGTTATATGATTGTGGTAGTTTGAATTCATTGCCCCATAGACTCAGGCTTGAAATTTGAATCTTCTACTGGAGAAGAGGTGTCAGTGGGGGTGGGTCTTAAGTCCAGCCCTAAGGTGTGTGGAGAGCAGTTGGAGCTCTGCAGGTACATGCTTGCTGGTGTTGGTGTTTGCTGGCTGTTTATGTCTCTCTGCTTGGATCTGTGGTAATGATTAATTTTATTCCACCATTGATGGTGTTCATCTAAAATTTGTAAGCCAGAAAGAAACCCCTTTCCTTTTTGTTCAGATGTTTGCCTAGCAGTGATAAGCTGACTGCAACAGTATCTATTTTAGAAAGGTTCCATGAGATGCTCAGAATAATGTATATTCTCTAGGGTTTGAATGAAGTGTTCTGCTATGGATATCTGTGCAGTCTATTTTCTCTATAGTGTTATTTGGCTCTATTGTTTCTTTATTTTCTGTTTAGATGATCTGTCCTTTTATGACAGTGGGGTATTAATCTCACTATTATTATGTTGGAATTTGTATCCAAATTTATATCTTGTAGATTTTGGTTTATAATATCTGTGCACCTGTGTTTGGTGTCTATATATGTTCAGAATTGTAATATCCTCTTATTGAATTGTTCCCTCAACGAGTATGAAGTGGCCTTCTTTATCTCTTGATTTTTTTTAAAGTTTATTTTGTCAGAATTTGGTATAGCATACCTGCTTGTTTTCTATTTCCATTTGCTTTGAATATATATATTTTTTATACTTTAATCCTAAGATGGTGTTTGTCTTTGACAGTAAGTTGGGTTTGTTGAAGACAGGAAATGGATGGATCCTGTTTTGTGATCTAGCTTTTTAACCTTTGTCTTTTGATTGGGGAGTTGATTCCATTGACAGAGATAAGATTGAGATGTGTGAGTTAAACCCTATCAAGTTGAAGGCTTTGTGGAGTCTGGTGTTTTCTTGATCTTAATTTGCTTTCATGTCTGTTCTAGTTTTAATATTCCCTACCATATTCTCTCTGGAACTGGCCTAGTGCTTATATATTAATACAGTTGGCTTTTGTCATTGAATGGTTTTCTTTCTCCTTTGTATTATGAGGGTTAATTTTGCTGGGTATAGTATTTTGAGTTGGCAGACATGGTCTTTCATTATTTAAACTATTGCATTCCAAGACTGTCTGGTTTTTAGTTTCCATTGAGCAGTCAGATGTTATTCTGATGGGCTTTTTTTGGTAAGTGACAAGCTGTTTTTGTTTTTCAGCTTTGATACTCTTTTTTTTCTCCTCTGTTTACTGTTTTAGCTATAATGTTTTTGGGGAGACCTTTTTCTCCAGTCCAGCCTTTTGTATGTTGATGAGCCTCTCTTTTATAAGGTTTGGAAATTTTTCTTTTATAATTATTTATTGTAGATACTCTCTATGCCCTTGACCTGTAGTAGTATATCCTTCTTGTATATCCACGATCTGAATGTTTGGTGTTTTTAAGTCATCTTACCCATGATCTTAATGTTTGTTCTTTTTAAGGTATCTCACATTTCTCTCATTTTTTGATCTTATTTATTTGTTTTTTAAATTTATCATTGATTATGGCCTCCATAGCTATTTCCTGTGCCTTTTGCTCAAGTCCTGATAGTCTGTCCTCCACATGATCTGTTCTGTTGTGAAGTTTTCTTGGGAGCCTTTTAGTTGACCTACTTCACTTTTGACTACCATTAGGTTTTTCTTCAGACTCTCTCTCTTTATTGTGTTCCTTTCTTGGTTTGACTTTGCTTTTGCATTTAGTTGATTCTTTCTGTTCTCTTGCATTTCATTCTGACGTTTGACCATGTCCCCTTTAAGTTTGTTGTATGTGCTTATTCTAATTGCATTTTGGAATTCTTTAGAGTTTCCTCCAAGTAGTACTCATTAGAGGCTTCTGCTATGGGACTAGGCATTCTTGATGTGTTGTCATGCCTTGATTTCTTGTGTTATTTGTTTTAAGTAGTAGGTTTCCAATTTGGTGATGATCCCTTTGTCTTGCACAGAATGTAGCAACAGAGGCTATGTTGGAGCCTGTGTTAAACAGACTGGTCTTTCTTGCTCCTGGAGGGGTTGGGCAGGTGGTCACAAGGTAGATCTGGGGTTGGGGCAGGGGTGAGCCTGTGGCACTGCTTGCTGGGGATAGGGGACCTGAGTAACCTAGTATGCTTGCTCTGGGTGCCGTAGGCAGGCTGGTGGACAGGAGTGTCCTTGTGAGTCTGAGCTGAGTGCACTGGGGAGTGGAACCAGAGCTGAGATAGCATAGTTTTCCCTGCTTTATGTGGTATGTAGGCAGCATGACACAGTGACAGACCTTAGCTGGCAGTCTACCTTTAAATCACTTTTAGGTCCACTTAATTAACTATGTAACTCTTTAGTCTCATGTTGGCAAATATTGGTTCTATTGATAGTAGACTTGATATTGTCTTTCTGCTTCCCAAGTTTGATTGTCTCTTCTTTTTGAATTTCAATGGTCAATTATATTTATATTATTCTCTCTAAACATAACTAAGTATATTCTATTTTAGGCTTCCTGAGTTATAAAAACTTACTTCATAAATAGTTCAATTTTTATGATTCTGTGAATATTTTCCACTTAAAAGCTAATGGCTGAATATTTGCATTTTTTCCATATCTGGCTTTTGCTGTTTAAAATTTGATTTAACATTTCACCTTACAGTTTCGGTTTCTTGCGTTAAAAGGAAATTCTCCTGATTTTTGCCAGTGTATATCTGTCATACTCTGTTGTATAGTGTTTGCCTTTCTTCCAGCTGCCACTCTTTTGGAGCCTTCTTTATTTCTCTCTGTTCTAATATGTTTTTTTCTTCAACAAGTGCTTTGTAAGGTATTTTCATAAAGTTGCTAAAGTTTCTTTTTAAATATTTTTTATTGACAACTTCCATAATTATAAACAGTATCCCATGGTAATTCCCTCCCTCCCCCCACTTTCCCCTTTGAAAATCCACTCTCCATCATATCCACTCCCCCTCAATCAGTCTCTTTTATTTTGATGTCATGGTCTTTTCCTCCTATTATGATGGTCTTGTGTAGGTAGTGTCTGGCACTGTGAGGTCATGGGTATCCAGGCAATTTTGTGTCTGGGGACCACATTGTAAGGAGTCCTACCCTTCCTTTGGCTCTTACATTCTTTCTGCCACCTCTTCCGCAATGGACTCTGAGCCATGGGAGGTGTGATTCAGATGAATCAGTGCTGAGCACTCCTCTGTCACTTCTTCTCAGCATCATGGTATCTTCTGAATCATCCCAAGGTCACCACCATCTGAAAAGAGAAGCTTCTCTAACCAAAAGTGAGAGTAGCATTAATATATGGGAATTAACATTAAGAGAAGTGCTTACGGGGAAGTTTGTTGAGCATAGTATATACATTTATCCAGACACCAGCAGACATTATACCCCTAGAGCTCATGAGTTCCCCTATTTTAGGTTTTCAGTATCAGAGATGTATTCCCTCCCATGGAGCAGGCCTCCAGTCAAATTAGAGGGTGGTTGGTTTCCCCCATAACAGACATGCCACAATAGCACCTGTTGGCTCATTTGGCCTGGCTGGCAGATTTAAGGCTTGCAGTGTCCACTGTTGAGTATCTTTACTGGTGATCTCTCTCTCCCATTTAACTGCATGCAGCATGGCTTTTTCCAGCTTTCTGTCAGCTGGACTTCATGGAGGTTTTCAGCTCAGCTCCAGCCAGATTGCTCAGTGACCATGCAGCCCAAATATGTGTAGTCTTCAGCAATAGGGTCTTACCATCTAATCCTGGTGGGAAACCAAGGGTCTCAGCAATGGCCTGTAATGTTTTGGGGGCATCAGGGTCCTCCCTGCCAATAACTCACTGGCAGGTATCCCATCCCTGGCACTGAAAAAAGAATTTGTGACCTGTATGAGGATCAAACCCACAACCTTGGCATTATTAGCAGCACACTCTAACCAACTGAGTTAATGCTATTTCTTATCCTTTTAATAATTAGAGTTCTATACTTTTAAACCCCCTTTATTTTCAAATAATTAATGTCTTACAGAGGAAGAACTATAAATGCCTGTACTCATCTGAAGTTTTTGAATCTGAAATGGAGTTTTCAGAATCAGATGTCCATATTCCTGAACCATAGATAAAATACGTTAAGGACTGTTGCAGTCAGGTTCGTGTTTCTCGTAGAAATCACCCAACCAAGAGCAGCTTGTGGGGAAAAAAAGAGGTTTATTTTGGCTTATAGACTCGAGGGCGAAGCTCCATGATAGCGGGGGAAATGATGACATGAGCAGAGTGTGGATATTACCCCCTGGCCAACATAAGGTAGACCATAGCAACAGGAGGGTGTGTCAAACACTGGAATCATGAAACTGGCTGTAATACCCATAAGCCCGCCCCCAATAATACACTGCCTCCAGGAGGTGTTAATTCCCAAATCTCTATCAGCTAGGAATCTAGCATTCAGAACACGTAAGTTTATGGGGGTCACCTGAATCAAACCACCACATTCTGCTCCTGGCCTCCATAAACTGATAACCATACATGATGTAAAATGCAGTGTATTCAGCCAGCTTTAAAAGTCCCCAAAGTTTTTATCAGTTTCAATGATGTTCATGCATTCCCATAGTTGAGATCTTAACTGAGCCATAATACCAAAAATTCCCTCCCAAAACCATAATGGCACAGAATAAACATTCACACTGCAAAAGATGGCACTGGGCATAGGAAAGAAACAGTCAATAAATACAAGATTTAAACAGGGCAAACATCAAACTCTGTAGCTTCAAGTCCAACAACTCTAGCCAGTGACAAATCTCCAAGTCCCAGATAATTCTAACCAGCAACAAAAAAAAAGTTTCTGCTGTCCTAGTTCTGCCCCTCCAGCTAGGGTACTCAGTCCTGGAAAAGGTCATCTTGGGCTGGCAGCTTTCCTTAGCCCCATGGGGTCTCCATGCAGCCATCCAACAAACCTGCTTCACACTGCCATGGCCATTTCCAAAACACAAGAGCATGTTACAAACTCAATGACCCTCTCTTTCCTGCATTTCTTATACTCCACAATACCAGGTAGGGTGCCAGTTTGTTAATCCGGGGGGGGGGGGGATAAAGTAGACTTTGAAGAACGGGACACTTCTTGAGCACTCAGGCCCCTTCAAAAGAGTCTACATTCTTCCTGTTGCCCCAGTGCAGGTCAGCTGGCCCAATCTCAAAGTTTGTAGTCTCTCAATTGCAACTGAACAGGCAGCAGTTCATCCAAAGATTTTTTTTTTTTTCCTGTGCTATATCCCTCTGCTCACACCAGTTCATTTCTATGCAAAGCAACCCTGCACAACTTCTCAGGACAGGGGCATAATAGCAAGCTTTTCACACATACTGCCTCTAGCCCAGTTTAAGCAAAGTTCTTTCTCACCCTTATAAGCCAAACCTCATGGTTCTTACTGCATCCAGGTCTCTCAAGTCTTACCAGAATAGTCCATGAGGCTGAACTTAAAGCACTGCAAGGCATCTCTTAGGGCAAGGTTTCAAATCCTTCCACATTCCTCTTGAAAATCAGCTCCAAAAGGCCAAAGCCATACAGTCAAGTGTCTAGCAGCATCCCACTCTCGGTACCACTTTACTGTTGCAGTTAGGTTCGCATTGCTGGTAGAAATCACCCAACTAAGAGCAGCTTGTGGGAAAAAAGAGGTCTATTTTGGCTTACAGGCTTGAGGGGAAAGCTCCATGATGGGAGAGAGAACAACGACATGAGCAGAGGGTGGACATAACCCCCTTGCCAACATAAAGTGGACCATGGCAACAGGATAGTGTGCCAAACACTGGCATGGGGTAACTGACTATAATACCCATAAGTCTGCTTCCAACAATACACTGTCTCCAGGAGGTGTTAATTCCCAAATCTCCATCAGCTAGGAATCTAGCATTCAAAACACCTAAGTTTATATGGGACACCTGAATCAAACCACCACAAGGACTCATGCTCACATTATTTGGATATGGGAAGTTTAAGGTTGTTTTAGATATAGCTGCCAACATAAGGAATAACCACAGGGCTGGAGAAATGGCCTAGTGGTTAAGTTGCATGGCTGCGAAGCCTAAGGACCTAGGTTTGATTCTCCAGCTCCCACATAAGCTAGACGCACATGGTGGCACATGCATCTGGAGTTTGTTTGCAGTGGCTAGAGGTTCTGGCGTGCCCATTCTCTCTCCCCCTCTCTGTCTCTAACAAATAAATAAACCTTTAAAAAACGCATGTAATTATTAACTGATATTTTCATGTAAATTTTTTTCTAGCGTTATTTTACTTGTATTTTCTGTGACCCTAAAATATTTACTGATTATAATAAATCTTCTGTCTACTGAGTTTTGTTTTAGTTTTTAATCCATTATTGAACATCTGTATCATCTTCAGATTTGTATGTTTTTAGTAAGTGTGTCACAGTGTCGTTCAGAATTTACTCAAATTAACCCATTTTACTATTATTTCTGGTCAGTAACTAAATGTTAAGAAATAGTCACCCAGCTTTGGAGGCAAATGTTAGTTTTGAACTCTAGTATGTCTTACCATTAGTTTGGCTGATACACAATATCCTCAGTCTGCTTTTTATCTTTACAAGAGAATAATATTGTAAAAATGTCAAAAATATCGATATGCCCTGTATACTAGTAAATATACTGCTAAATTTGAACCATTTTGGCAGTAGCTTATACTACTCAAGGGACCATATTTTTGTAGAATGATATATTTTGAAGGATATTTGTTTCCTTTGTAGAAGATTCATGCATTTAGAGTAACGTAAAGCCAAAACAATTGGGTTTGTACCATGTTTAAAATATTAGGCATCTCAAATACATGCCTAGGTTAAGTGTCAGAAGCTATATATATGTACAAAGAAAATTTATTGTTAGGAGTCCAGACTACACCATGCTTATTTAGCTTTTGCTCAGAAGATCAATTTGAATATATGAACTAATACCAGCCAGATCTTTGTACAGCAACATTATTGGTAATAAAGCAGAAGTTCATTGAGGGGAAAAACAAATAAGAAGCATAACTGGCTCTTGCTATATGAAACTACAGAAATGGATCAAAGAGCTTGACAGGAAGTTTAATATGTGCATAAGTAGAGGCTGACAGAAACATGCTGTGTGTGCCAGAGGTTCCAGTGATGGAAAACTGAAACATAGTTTTCACTGACCACAGCATGAGCCTTGACACATAGTAAATAATCCCCAGATCTATGGCTGCATTAAGCACTAGGCTGTGGTGTATTAACCATAGCAAACCTATAACAGCAGAAAAGGTTGACATGCAGAAAGTCCTAAGATTAATTTTTGTAAAGTGTTTTTAGAAATGCAGCAACTATTTTTATTTCTTATTATACCATCTTCACTCCCCCAAAGCCTGCCCCTGTGTGGTCATGTTTTATTTTCTTCTACTTGCCAGACTTGCATATGTGGATACTTGCTTCAGTACTATTAAGTTAAAAGCAGAAGATGCATCTGGTAGAGCACATCTAATCACTGTCAAGTTGAAGGCAAAGGTATGTGTCTTGTTGATCTGTTACTGTAGTCAGAAAGTACTTTGATAAGTGAACTCTGAAGTTTTTCTACTTAGAGTAGTGCTAGTTATTTTTAAAAGGCCTATATCATGCTTTTCAATATTGATTTTAGAAAAGCTCTGGAAGTTTGTACCATTCCCAAAAGTCTAGATATAATTTCCTGTCACTGCTTGACCCCAAATTTCATTAAAATACAGATTCAGGTCATTAAAAATAAGAGTTCAGGGGCTGGAGGGAGGGCTAAGCATTTAAGGCCTGTGCCTATAAGGCCAAAGGAAGCAGGTTTGACTCCCTAGGACCCACGTTAACCAGATGCACAAGGGGACGTATGCGTCTGGAGTTCGTTTGCAGTGGCTAGAGGCCCTGGAGCGCCCCTTGTCTCTCTTTCTCACTGTCTCTCCCCCTCTTTCTCTGTCAAATAAATAAATAAAAACAAAATATTTTAAAAAGTAGAGTTCATAACTTCAGTGCACAATAATGTTAGTTTTGTAACATCTTATGTAGGAAAGCATGCATGCTTCTAGTATCTCAAGTAAGGTTCATAGATAGTCTTTGGCCTCTATGCCTGACTCCAAATTACTTTTGTAGTAATCTTTGGTTTCCCTACCTCCTATCTTTATCCTCCTCCTCCCTCTCTCACACATTGTCTTAAACACTTTACTGTTTGTTTTGTCCCAAGTTTTTTTGTATATGTATTCTAAGAATTTTCAAAGATTATGTCTTTTATATGAAGAGCTTATACTTTTATAGGCTTATGATCTATAACTATATAGTAGTCTTATTGGCACAAAACATCCTTTTTATTTTCACCTCACCTTTAGTTCTGGATTGTGAATTTTGAGAAATAAATTGAATAAGCAAGTTCAGTATATTAATCACTTACTTAGTAATTCCTGGGGAAGCATTAGAATTTGAAGGAAACCAGGACATCCAGATTTTTATTGTTTCTAGTAGTCATTAATAATTCTATTTCAGAATATTGTGGTGATGAAGAGATCAATTGTGTTTGTCCTTTTCAAAAGTGAGTCTGCCATTTAAGCTTTCCACAAAAGAAAATTAATATATAAAGCTGCACTGGGTGACACAGAAAAGTTGGTATCTTATAGTACTTATGTATCAGACAGGTTGAGAAATGACCAATTTTCTCTTCTACATACACAATGTTTAGGTATAATATTAGTGTCCAAATATAATAAGTCAGTAGTTAGCAAGAAATGAATCTAACTTGTGAAATTGGATGGTTGTTTTATTAAGATAAAAATATTTTTATTTTCCTTTTAAACTTTTAAAGGTTTTCTTTTTTTTAAAGCTTTGGGAGAAATCTGCCTTTATCCTTGCAAAAGGTGACATATTGCAAACAGCAAGGGTCCTTTCATTTTTCCTTCCAGTGGTTGCTTGCTTATATTTTTTACATGATGAAAATTGCTTTCCTAGTAAGATAAAAAGTAAACATTTTAAATATATCTTGTCCTCATTTTACAAACCCTTGTACTTAACAAGGAGATAATACTTTGAGTCCATGGCACCCTTAAATATACTTAATGAATTTTATTAATATAATTATTAATGAGGTTCATTGTGACAGAGATTTTAAAAAATCAGTTTAAGTGATGTTTAACATCATTTATTGTTGGCTTTACAAATGAGAATGCGGCATTCTGTCCATTGTGTTATCCTTTTTCTCGCAGCTTTTCTAGGAAGATGAGATATTTCTCTAAAAATATATCCTGGTGTGTGTTTTGCAGCACACAAACAGTGGTTATGAAGCACTGTGGCTCACATTGGCTGTGAAAAGAGAAAACTTGATTTGAGCTGAGAATGGATGAGGGAAAAAGTTTTGCTTATAAAAAAGGGTGGAACCTAATTTTAGGTTAGTAGATTTATTGGAATCTTTATCTACATAAGCTATATGAAGGATAAATTTTTCTTTGAAACATATTACTCTTCCTTCCTTTTTTTTTTTTTATTAGTTAGTTTTGTATTCAGCAAATATAGTCAGTTTGGTACCATTATTAGGCTCATCCGTGACCTACCCCCTCCCCTTGGCCCCTCCTTGTTGAGGTATATGGGTCATGCATTGTGGAGTTAGCCCACAGTTGTGGGTAAGCTAAATGTCTCTGCATATCATGACCCAACATGTGACTCTGACATTCTTTCCGCCCCCTCTTCCGCAAAATTTCCCTGAGCCATATTGGGTTCATTTTTGGTCTGCTTCAGTGATGAGGTGTTGGGGGCCTCTGAGGCTCTGGCTCTCTGATTTGGTAGGAGTTGATTTTTCTCTGTGCTGATCTCCTTCCCCCTTGTGCTGGTATCCGGTTCATCAGGAAAACAGCCCCCTTGCTTGTTTCTCCAATTTTTCTTAGTTTCAGCCAGGGCCCTTTTGAGGTATGATGGGGTGGCTGTCTCCTTAGGATCTACATCTATCTGAAAAAGAGAAGCAGATTCTCCAACAGAGAGTAAGTTAGCACCAGGACAAATGAGATAACCCTTACTTTTTTCTTTTTATAGAGAATTTAATAGGTGTAGGCCCTCTTGTAGCCCACAATTGATGGTAGCTTGATATTGGAGAGTGGGCTTATGTTTGGATATGGTTCTGACTTGTTTCCCAGCTCCAGCTATGGGTCCCCTACCAGTGAGGGGATCAGTTAGCCAAATTGAGAGCAGTTGGTTCCCCACCATGGCTGTGTGCCACCACTGCACTTGTGTGGGCATCCCAACAAGTTATTTGCTGCTAAGTAGGTTAGACCATGCGTTGCTTCGACAGATATTGGTCATTTTCCCCCAGTCGCCCATGTAGCACCTTCTGGCACTAGACGCACTAACTGTCTGGGGACTGACTCTCTTCCAACTTCCAGCCATGCCATTCTAATTTGCATGTCAATCACATAACGTGTCTTCAGCTGTAGGGTCTTACCATTAGCCTTTGGTGGGTCATCAAGTACTCTGACAGAAATCTGTCTGTCTTTTAGGAAACCTTGTAGGTCTCTCTGATCAAAAGCTCATTGTGGATGATAGCCCCATGCTGGATCTGGGAGTTACAAGTCAGTGCCCACTAAGAAAATGAGGAAAAAGATAACTAATATACAAGAGCTCTATCTCCTTTTATTTTTTTAAAGACATACTTGGGCCTGGGATTGTCAGTTAAAAAATAGTAATGGCTACAACTCTTTGGTATGTATCCATAATATAAAATCTTAGTTCAAATGATGTTTCATCAGTAAGATGCTTTTCATTTTTTAGCAAACCTTAAATTAGTTTTATTTTTATAAATACATGCACTTTTATTTCTTTGTATTTTAGAACATTTATCTTGTTTTTATTTTTTAAATAAAGAGTTCTATAATTCCACCTTACCATCTCCAAAAATCTACAGTGAAAACAGTGCTAATTTGGCCTAGAAAACCCCTATTAAAAATAAATTCCAGAGAAATCTAATCAGAGAATTAGTTGATTTAAAAAATTTTTTTTTCTAGCCAGGCGTGGTGGCGCACGCCTTTAATCCCAGCACTCGGGAGGCAGAGGTAGGACGATCGCCGTGAGTTTGAGGCCACCCTGAGACTTCATAGTGAATTCCAGGTCAGCCTGGGCCACAGTGAGACCCTACCTCGAAAAACAAAATAAATAAATAAATAAATAAATAAAAAATTTCTGTTCTGCTTACTGTGCAACTTAAATGTGGCATAAAGTTACCATTTCTGTGTGGAAGGCTCCGGAGCTTCATCAGCTTTGACCAAGATGAATGTTAGGGGAAGCACATATCACAGCTGTAGATCAGAGGCTGAGCATCCAACTGGTACTGTTTGCAGCCTTACTACTTAGAACAGACTTGGTTATACCTTGTTTTAGATTAATAGACCACATAATCTTAAAAACCATCATAATAAATGTGAGTAGTCAATACTGAATAGTTTGTTAAAAGTTAATGATTTGATTGAGTTGCTTCAGGAGAGAAAGAATTAAAGAAATATTTTATTATGGAATATTATATATCAATGTGTTTCTGTTCTATCTTGAGGCATGGTCTCATTATATAATCCTGGCTAGCCTGGAATTGCTGTGTAGACCAGGCTGGCTTTACATATGTGGCAATCCTCTGGCCTCTGCTTACGCCTCTGGCTACATATTTTCAGTTAAAGTATGTAATGACAGTTTTACAATTAGGTTTAGATGGTGTAGTAGATGGCCTCAGGTCACTGAGATGAACTTTTAGACAAAGCACAGTTATGGAGGAAGGGAGATTTACTGAAGCTTACAAACCCAGGAGAAGTTCTATTATGGTAGAAGCAGCTAACCTGCTTTTATATGTCCAAGCAGAGAGAGACAAGCCACAAGCCAAAACCCAAAAGCAATACAGCACACTCAGGAAGTCCAGGAGAAACTCAGGCACTTTGTATATGTTTAGACTGTAATTTCAAATCCACTACTACACCTTAGGGCTTTACCCTAAAATCTGCCCAGTGACACCTCCTCTACCCAGTTGCAGATCTAAATTACAAACTGTAATAAAATCCTGAATTTATTGGGGGCTATTCATTTAAACTACTACAGATGGCATTATGTATACCTATAATATGTACTTTTGCTAATTACTGATTTTGATTACACTGTTTGTGTCATCCCTGAACATAAGAAGCTGGGGAAGAATTGCCACAAGTTTTGAGGCCAGCCTGGACTATGTAGTAAGTTTTGGGCTGTCCTGGTCTACAGATTGTGACCCTGTCTCAGAAAACCAAACAAAAAGAAAATGGATGCTTAGTCACTTTTTATTTAAACAATTCTTAATAAACCCCAAGATGCACAGTAAATTTATCTTACATAATATAAAATATAAATAATTTTATCTTACATAAATGTGAATACTAATGTAGGTCAGTGTGATTTATTATATGCATATTTCTTGATCATGGTATCTCCCTTGCCAGGTACAAGTATATTATTATATACATAGTTCTATATAGAAAAAGTATATTTGAAAGATGTCATCTTACAACCTTTGTGTATGTGGGAGTCTTAATATGTTTATTGTACCTTTTTGTTTTTAACTTTTTGTGTATCCCTCTACATACCCACTGGTGCATTTGCTTGCATTACTTCTGTACTAAATCCTGCTTGAATGTAGGGGTTTTCCTCTCTTTTCATGTAATGAGCTCTATATGTACTAAGGCCACAGATTCTTCACATGATATAATCAGGTATTTCATTCATGTCCTACCTGATCCACTTGGATGATTCATCCAAGGCCTAAGATGCCTCATGATTACCATTGGCAGGTGAACAGCAACCCAAAGTGAATGGAACATTCCCTCAATAGCTTAAGAAGAGTTCAGTTACGCATAATTATTTTTAAAGAATCCTGCATTTTAGAGGAAAACCTTCTTGCAACACTTTGAGTTGTCTTATTGTGCATGTGAAACAATCTGAGAAGTAAAGTGACTCTTCCAGGATGACAGGTTAGTTAGCATGCTGGGGTAATAGAGAGTTGGGGTTTGGCTGCATTTACATTGAGTCAATCGCATGAACTTTATTTTATATAGTTGATTTTACAGTGATGATAGCTTTTGTACTCTGAAGTACACTCTGGGCTGTTTTGGATTGTCTGAAATATCTATATATCTATATCTATATCTATATCTATATCTATATCTATATCTATATCTATATCTATCTATTCCCTCATCACAACCAGACGCTTTTTGTCAGAATTCAGCATTGCAGTATTTTGCAGTGGCTTTCTACATATTTATATTTTTGTTATTTGTTTTGAATAGCAAGACAGTATAAATTAGAGGACATTGACAGTAAGATTCTTTTTAGCTAGGTGCTTATAGCAAAAATGTTAGTTATCTTGAAAACATTGGTTTTGAATGTACTAATGTTTATGAAATGTTACAGTGGTGATTTATTTTAGTTCCTTATGACCTTGGCATAAGACTAGACTGAGAAAAGTACAGGCCTAAAATTTATTTTACAAAGTTTGTCAAATGAAAGTTTTCCTAAGACTAATTTTTTAAGGGAATTTAGCATTTAAAAATATTTATTTAAATTTGTGTGTGTGTGTGTCGGGGGGGGGGATTGGTGCACTAAGGTCTCCAGCCACTGCAGTTGAACTCCAGACGTATGCACCATTTTGTGTGCATGTCCGACCTTGTGCACTTGTGTCACTTTGTGCGTCTGACTTACATGGGATCTGGAGAGTTGAACATGGGTCCTTAGGCTTCACAGGCAAGCACCTTAACCACTAAGCCATCTCTGCCGCCCAGGAATTTAGGTTTTTAATGGAAAGTGATGAGTATCTTTAAATAATATATAACTTTGAAGATCCCAGAATTGGATTTTAGAGGTATCATGAGGTATAATTCTCTAATGAGAAATTTAATTTTAAGAAAAACTACCTTTTGTCTTTGTTAGCTTAGAAACCTGATTAGTTCTTAAATCAGTTTTTATTTAACTGAGTAATAAATTGTAAAATATCGGATCTGAAAAAAATTATTGCTTAGTACTGTTAATTTTATTTTCTCTTAGTTAATCAGCAAACATTTCATTGTTTCTTTTCATTTTCTTGATATCAATGATTGCTTAGCTATAGAGGAGTCATTTTTAAGTTGATGGGCACATGTACTCATTAGTATGCACTTCTTGAGCCTCATGGATACTGACTATTGAAATACTCATGGAAGAGAATTGTTTTGACCAGAAGGGATTAAATATCAAGTAGTTGAATCTCTTCTTTTAAAAATAAACTGATGTACAGAGTTTTGTCACTCCATAAATCACAGCACCATCAGTTAAACACAGCACTGACAGTTCCCTTCTGGTTACTCAACCCTATTTGGCATCCTCATTGGACCTCCTGAGCATAGATGGACTCTTACTCAGCTTTCAGCATCATCATAATAGTGGAATCAAAATCCATAAATGTAATGTATTTCCAGTTATAATGCTTTTCTTAAAGCTTATGGTTTTTCTAGAATATGTCTTGCAAGGTTGTTGAAGTGCCCTAATTTCATGCTTTTTCACAGTACCCTGTAGAGCCACCAGAGTGTGTTGTGGATTTTCCGGTTCCATTTTCTGTTGCCTGGACACCAGAGGTAAATTTGAAGGTTATTTCAAGTAACTAAAACATATTCATTTTAGTCAACTGGCTATTAAAAGTTATAAAATAATCTCCTTTTTGTTTAAGCATTTATTTATGATCTGGCCTTTTTAATAATTCATGTTTTCTAATAATGACTATTGTCTTTTTCTCTACACACACGTGTACACAATACACACACATCTAGATCTTCGTGTATTAGACAAATATTGAAACTCTGTTGCTGCACATTTTTCTTTCTTTTTGTAAAAAAAATGTTTGAGGTAGGGTCTTGCTCTAGCTCAGGCTGACCTGGAATTCACTATGTAGTCTCAGGGTAGCCTTGAACTCAAGGCAATCCTCCTGCCTCTGTCTCCCGAGTGCTATGGTTAAAGGTGTGTACCACCACACCCAACTCTGACACACATTTTTTATTATGTTTAAATCTTTAAGAATTCTTTAGAAAACTATGAACAGTACAAGTAGAAACTATGGAAATTTTTTACTAAAATTTTTAACATTTTAACATTAATGACATATCATAAAAACCTTTGTCAGAAATGAATGAAAATAGATATAAACCTTGCCATTTATACTATATTTTATTTATTTATTTTTATTTTTTGAGGTGCTCAATATTTATTAAAGGAACAAGTATAGAATAGATACAAAGCACATTTATTTTTAAGACAGAGTCTTAGCTGGGCGTGGTGGCGCATGCTTTAATCCCAGCACTTGGGAGGCAGAGGTAGGAGGATTGCCGTGAGTCGAGGCCACCCTCAGACTCCATAGTGAATTCCAGGTCAGCCTGGGCTAGAGTGAGACCCTACCTTGAAAAACAAAACAAAAACAACAACAACAACAACAAAAAACAAAACAAAAAAAAAGAGGACAGAGTCTTGCTAAATGGCCCAAGGTGGCCTTGAATTTTCTATGTAGCCCAGGCTGGTTTTGAACGCTCCATCCTCCTGCCTTAGCATCCCAAATGTTAGGATTATAGGATCTGCCACCACACTCTGTTGGAAAACCACATTTTTTATTTTCATTTTTTTTTTATTGACAAGTTCCATAAGTGTAAACAATATCCCATGTTGTATATTTTTATTGCTTTAAAGTGTTTATCCTTATGCTACTATTTGTATTAATTTAATTTCGTAGTGCATTGATGATATATAACTTTAGAACTGTGCTATAAACTAATATAAAGTTATGAGATAATATATTATTAGTAGTAAATAAATCATGCAAGTGATTTTTAAAGAACTAAAATATGGTCACTTAGGTTCAGAAAACAGTCTCATAATGAAGACAAAAGGTAAATTGTAGTTTTTGGCAGCATATAGGGGAAATGTTTTTGTTCATGGACAAAAAGTAAAAAAAAAAAAAAAAAAAAAAAACACACTGGAGATATATTTCCAATGTTCTGTAAACAGCTATCCATATTTTTGTTCTGAAATTCTGAGTAGGTTCAATTTAAATAGTGATATTTTAAATTATACATAAGAGTAGTTACGTATTAATTTTTAAAAAGTTAAGAGTACTTAGTTATGCAAGGTTCAAATATTTTCATTTTACAGTTTTAGTCAGAACTTATTTTCCACATTTTCTTCTTTAAAAACAAAGAATCCCATTTTTGCCAATTTCTGTTGAGAAAACAGTAAAGTAAAGGAAATATTTGCAATTTTCTTTTGCTAGTTGATGTATCTTACAAATTTTTTATAAAAATACTGTGTCTTTTTCTTATCAAAAATTACATTTATACATAAATTCAATTAATTTTCATTTTTTAAATGTACAGATTTTCTTCTTGGCTCTGGAAGCCTTATTTTTATTTTTATTTTTTTTCGTGATAAGGTTTCATTCTAGCCCAGGCTGACCTGGAATTCACTATGTAGTCTCAGTGTGGCCTTGAACTCGCAGCAATCCTCCTACCTCTGCCTTCCAGAGTGCTGGGATTAAAGGTTTGTGCCACCACCCCCGGCTTAGAAGCCTTAATTTTGTTCTTAAAAAGTGAAATCATGAGCAAGAATGCATCTGGATTGAGCTTCTCTTTTCAGATAGCCTATCTTTAAATTATAGTTTAATGTTTGTTCCGAAATAGAAGAACATTGATTGGATGGGTTTCTTTTTTTGGTTAGTCTTTTTTATGTAAATAACTCCACAGTTTTCCCCAGTATTTGTGGGAAAGTTTCTGTCATTTAAAAAAATTAATTTGTGATAACAAGATTAGAAAAATTAAGCATAGGATAATTCAAATTTGAGTTTCAGATTTGACTCTTCAATCAAGTTTTCTCTCTTTTTTTGTAGTAGTACCAAGAAAATATTAATTAGTAGTAACTGTTATATTTGTTTAAAAATTGCAAATATATTGAAATTCTTATTAAAGTTACTGGGAAGTCAAAATAACTTTTTATTCATAACTCAGATATGAAAGATAATATTATTTTGTTACCTTTGCATTAGATCTACTTCTGTCTCTTGGAAATGAAATGTTCTTAGAGCTACATGAACCTCACTCTTTTTGTACACAATTTCATTATTTTGTCCAAAAATGTAACTTGGCAGGTCTATTTTATACCATCTTTATAATCTAACTTTTTAAACAAATACTGTTTCATTGATATAACCATAATCTTCTATGTCCATCAGTATGTTCATTTAAAGTGCCATATTCCAATATATTCATCAGTCACGTAATGTGTCTTTAGGCCTGTTGACAATATTATTCATAGCTTGTTATTAACAGCCTGCAATGGAACACTTTTTATGTGTTTCCCTGTGCATATATGTGACACTTTGTGTGTGGATTATACCTAGAAGTGAAAACACTAGATTGCAAGAAATGTGAGGTTTTTAAATATTGCCAGATCACCTTTACAACTCAGTTGTGTAAGCCTTTGCTTACATTCAGCAACACATAGTAATTCTCACTGTCCCAAATTTTTTTTTTTTTTTTTTTTTTGATTTTTCGAGGTAGGGTCTCACTCTAGCCCAGGCTGACCTGGAATTCACTATGGAGTCTCAGGGTGGCCTCGAACTCACGGCGATCCTCCTACCTCTGCTTCCCGAGTGCTGGGATTAAAGTCGTGCGCCACCACGCCCGGCTCCAAATTTTATTCTAAATCTTATCATGAATTTATAATCATCATTATTGTGCTCATTCCTTATATGTTTTAATACTAATGCCTTATTAAATATATATTAGCTTTGTATATTATATTTTATCATAGCAAAATTTAATTTTCAGTGTGATTATATTTTAGTTTCTTTCATATCTTTTTTCCTCAAATGTCCTATAGTTCTAAAAGTTGTAATTTTTCACACCTTATTATAGAGCAATGTGAATTTACTCTTGTCTTTATTATATGTACTTTATATAACTTGGAGAGTTTTCACTTATGGTAGTCTGAGAGTAATTTCAGTATTTCCTTTTACACATGGTATTAAAATTTAGAAAGCTTCAAACATTATTTACCTCTCAGTACCTGTCCAGCATGAGGATATTGGTGAGAGCAGTATGTACTCTGAATTTTTCAGACAGTGTTGGCAGTTACTGACTTATATTTTGAAAGTGAGCAGCAAGAGGTGACTTCACCTACATGTGATCCTATTGACTGGCAAGAGCAGTCTGCTTGAAAGTTTAATTTTGCTCTTAACAATTTTTAAACAGTTGTACTTCTTAAGCAACATGAATGTTACTGTTTCGGGCTAATAGTAAACCTGTATTCCAGAGACTATAAGTAGGTTTCAGATAATTGATTTACAAAGGTCTCTTTCTGCTTTTGTACATTTTCTCTTTGGATTCAGTGCTTCTGGACTTTAAACTTGAAGATATGTATTTTTTTTCTTTTTGTAATATAATAGACATGGCTTTGTGGCATCCACATTAAAATGGGTAATTTTCCTTATGGTCCCTGTCTTCCTGCTGAGTTGATAATGTTTTGATGTATTTTTCCTTTGCTCTGATGAGAGGTCTGCTGCTGCTGCTCTGACATATTCATTTGGATGAGTAATTATAACGTGCACAATGTCAAGCTGAAGATGGTAGGGTTTTGTGCGTCATGACAAGCCTAGTAGCCAGTGCAGGTGTCTCACAGCATGATCAGCAACAGCCAGTGTATTCTGGCTCAGAGGAGACATTTAGAATAGTAAGAAATCAGCACCAAGGGCAAGGCTGTTGCGACTAGTGCTGCCTTGGTGTGTGCCAGAGAAGCTGTGCTTCTCAAAGACAAGGTCTGACTCTCTTCAGATATGTATCCCCATTTACAGATTTTAGTATCATATGTGAGAATACCTCATGATTTTTTCTTCTGCTTCCTAATAGCACATGTGCTAATATTTATGACTGTCTGCTCCATTTAAGATTTTTACATACAGGTCACAAATGTCAATATTGTTGACTAATCACTGATGACAGGATTGTTGATGAATGGGTGATAGGATGTTCTCATGTCAAATTTTCAGTACAGTTATAGGAAAATGAAAGTAATTTTCCTAGGTCACTTACTAAGCAAAAATGGCTTAGATTACATTTCTACCTGAAAATGTGCTAATAAATGAAGATTTGGTGAAATATCCTTCCTATAGGCAGTTGGAATATTTAAATTTGGTATAAGGCAATAATAATGGTCTTTATGTTTCTAATCATGGAAATGTAACATTCTTGGGTAATTGTATACATGAGGAAGCAAATGCTGCAACCTTTGTCTGATAGATAATCCAGTGGTGAATGAAGAGTTTGTAATTAGAGGAGACAGCCCAGTTCCATAGCAGGAAGCAGAGCATGAGCCCTTACTTATAGCTGCAGATTAGCAGTTGGGTATCCTAGGTTTTGTTTATAGTTGAGCCATTGGCCTAATTAGACGATTGCTTCTTTGTCTTTCTTCTTCTCCTCCCCCTCCTTTTCTGCTTTTCTTCACTTCTTCCATTTTTCTCCCCTCTCCCTCTTTCTCTTTCCCACCTTCTCCTTCTCCCCTTCCTCTCTCTCTCTCTCTATTCTCTCCCTCCTTTTTTTTTCTTTTTTTCATTTTAAGAGAGGGCCTCACTTTGGAGGTCCAGGATTGCCTGAAATTCACTGTAGTAGAAGCTAACCTGTAACTTGGCGCAAACCTTTTTGCTTCAGCCTCTTGAATACTAGAATTACCGTCATGAGCCATCATTCCCAGCTCTTAAGTTATATAATTTCAAACTAGTCAAACTGTCTTTTTCCTCAGTGTATATGTATATGAAATTTTTCTGTTCACAAATATGTTAAGAAGATAATGAATTTTGTTTAAAAATTCAATTTTATGGGGAAAAATAGTATTAGTCACTGTAAGGAACCTGTGGGAGTTCTTTTAATTTATTATTTCCACTTTCCTCTTTCCTGTCTTGGTCAGAAAACTCATTGTGCAGGACTGTTTTTCTGCACAAAACTGGTTGATTACATATACTTTGTCTCACGTGGTAGTTTTGTTATTGGTATATGGCATGGATAAGAAAATAAAAAACAAAAAGAGAAGCCATCTTATGACAGTGACATAATAGAACAATTATGAGTTGAAGGGGTCATAAATCTGTTGGACTCAAGTTTATTTACCTCCTTTTTATTTTAAAATATTTTTCCTGTAATATAATCACCTTTCATTTCTTACTTAGATTTCTGAATTTATGCTTTGTCATATAGTAAATTTCATCTTTCAAAATATCATTTATAATCCTGATAATCCTTAGTATCATGTAGGTTTGTTTACTTTTGAATGTCAGAAAAAGTTACTTTTTATTTAAGGAAGATGTCGATACTGGATTGCTGTGAATGTAGTAATTCTCAAAATTATCAAAGCTGGGTTAAGCGTTATAGAAAATTTGAAATCTGTACATGGTAAGTGCATGAGATACTTCTGTTCCATAGTAAAACCCTTCCATAAATTAAAGACTCGAGGGTCAGCTCTCTGCTGCATGCTTCTGATCAGATGCTCTTATTAATACCATAAGGTGTATTTTAAATTGTTTACTTACTGATATTAATAAGTCAGACTTTGACCTTTATGGTAGGCTCCATAGTTTAATTCTGTTGGGCCATAAGAGCATAGTAAAGAGAGAAAATATTTTTATTTTTTTTTTGTTTTTTAATTTTTTTATTCATTTTTATTTATTTGAGAGTGACAGACAGAGAGAAAGGGAGAGAGAGAGAGAGAATGGGCGCGCCAGGGCCTCTAGCCACTGCAAACGAACTCCAGATGCCTGCGCCCCCTTGTGCATCTGGCTAACATGGGTCCTGGGGAATTGAGCCTCGAACCGGGGTCCTTAGGCTTCACAGGCAAGCATTTAACCGCTAAGCCATCTCTCCAGCCCGAGAAAATATTTTTAAAAAATTTTTATTACATCTGTCTGTTTATATCAGTGAATGACCTTGTATAAGTTGTTTAACTTTGTAAACAAAGGATAATAATATTTGTATCATAGATTGTATATTGCATAAAATTGAGATATTGTGAATGAAGCTCCTTTTGATTTATAAAATACTATTCAAATGTGCACAATTTGAGTATCAGTAAGCTCTTAATATGGAGCCAATATGGAAAAAGAATAAAAATAAAAAGGTAAATAATATCTGTCCATATAAAGTGACAAATAGTTTATATATTATGTATACTTGTAAGATTAAAAAATTATTTCCATATACAGTATCAAGGAATTGTTTGTTCATAAATGAAACATGGATGAATAATATAATATGACTCAATCTTACCAAGCATGTCACAGATGAATGAATATACATTAAACTTTAACATAGACCAAAAATAAGAGAAATGGTATTGGGATTTTCATTGGCTAACATATTGCTATTACTTAAACTAATATTTAATGCTGTGATTTAGAGTAAATCAGTAAGATATTGAGACATAACAGCATAAATACCTTTGGATTAAACACAGGCTTGTTTTAGCTAAAATAAGTGAAGCACATGTACCGTTTATTTGCACTACCATATTTCCTCTCTGGTAGGGATGTATTCTAGCAAGATGATATGCTGTATAGATTTGTACTTTTTTTACAGTTGATTTTTCAGTTGGCGTACAAAATGATGGGTTTCATTATGACATTTTCATATGTATTTGTCTATCACCCTCCCTTCTTTTCTCTTCTCCCCTCATCTTTCCCCAAGGACAGTTTGGAATGGACGGTTATGGGTGTGCTTGTGCCTGGGAACACTTCTATGTTGTAAAACATTGCTCTGGAAAGTGTTTACCTAGAGGATCAAGATCCAGTATGCTGAAGACAGAAATGGCAATGCAGTTATGAAACATGTTGGTTCAAATATCATCTACTAGCATCCTTTGTGAAATATTAGTAGTTTCAGCTAAGAAATACCAACTTCATCCCATGTTTATTAGTGGGATATTGGAAGTAAACTGATTTAGTAGTAGGTTTGGGAGGAAGCAAAGCAGAAGATTCAGGTTGGAACAGGAAGAGTGTAATGGAGTCCTGGTGTCACTGTAGGTAGGTAGTTCTCTTGACTGTGGCTTGAGAGTAAAACTAACAGCTAGCAGCATACTATTCTTCATAATTCTTTACTTTCACTTCTTTATTTTATGTTTAGTGTGGTGAGTGGTAAAAAGTTCTATTTAGGTGTTCGCAGCTGCCATTGCTCTCTAATACCAGAGAAGTCCTCTAGCTCACTGATCTTGCAGACATAGGAGAAGGCGGGGGGTAGGTGAGGAGGTCTCTGTACCACTTGCACAAAGCAGACTGTCCACTGATCCACTGGTGGTAAAACACCCAGGAAACAACTGTCTACAAAAGTGGCTCGCAAGAGTGCGCCCTCTACTGGAAGGGTGAAGAAACCTCATCATTACAGGCCTGGTGCTGTGGCACAAGGTGAAATTACATGCTATCTGAACTTCTGATTCACAAACTGCCCTTCCAGCATCTGGTGTGAGAAATTGCTCAGGACTTCAAAACAGATCTGTATTTTCAAAGTGCGGCTATTGGTGCTTTGCAGAAGGGACGTGAGACTTATCTGGGTGGCCTTTTTGAAGATACCGACCTGTGTGCTATCCATATCAAACTCGTAACAGTTATGCCAAAAGAAAGATACCCAGCTAGCATGCCACATATGTGGAAAGCGGGTCCACTATGATTGGGAAACATTTCATTCTCAGTTTTTTTCCTCTTCCTGCTACCAATAGTTCTGAATATTGGATTTTTTTTTTTTTTTTTTTTTTTGGCATGGGGTGAGAAGGTACCTAAGTATATGATTGTGAGTAGAAAACTAGGGGACAGGAATCAGCTATTGACAGTTTCTCTATTTTCATTTAAGTGTGAATTTTTAATATAAATGTGGGGTATAAAGCATTAATGCAAGTAAGATATTTTAGTAAACAAGTTTCTACAGCTCAACTCTAAAACAATTATAAATAAACCTGTTAAATTTTTCAGGAAAAAAAAAGTTTATTTATCTAATTTTTTTTTTTTTTGGGTAGGGGTTGATGACACGTTTTTCTGTACAACTTAACTAGACCAAAAAAAGAGATGAGCCTGGAGAGATGGCTCAGTGGTTAAAGGCACTGGCATCAAAGCCTGACTGCCAGGGTTAAATTCCCCAGTACACACAAAACCCAGATGTACAAAGTGGCATATGTGCTTGGAGTTTGTGTGCAATGACAGGAGGCCCTGGCATGTCCGTTCTCATTTTTTTTCTCTCTCTCCCTGCTTGCAAATAAATAAAAATAAAATATCTTTAAAAAGTGAGACTGGCTTATTTTTGTACTAATAGTCTTGATTTTTTTTAAAAATGAGTCTCCAAAACTAAGGACAAGATTGAAAAGCCTGCTTATTTCCAGTATGCAATTGACTTTGTGTTAATAAACTTGCTGCCATCATTAATGATGGCTGCACTTGAGTGGTTATGCTTCCTGTGGCTCTGTGAGCTGACACCTTCATGAGAGCTGAAAACTGTAGACATTTGAAATGGTCAGCTTTAGTCAAAATAACCTCAGTGTAGAAATTGTTTAACTGAAAAAAATCATTTGGTTATATTTAGTAATAGATGTAACAGTAGAAAAACCTGAGAATATCAGTGAACATGCATGTAAGAGCAAATGAACTGAATATTTAGAAGATTTATCACCTCTTTAAATATACCTGAATGGGAAAAATCACAATTAATATTAAAATTAAATTCATTAAAGTTTAATCTCTTCATATTTTCTTATTCTTTTGAAGTCTTTGGAATCCCCCAAAGATAAAGATAAAAATGGTTTCTAGAGGATTTATCTGCAAGTATTATAGGGAAGAATAAAAAAATCAGAATGGGAAGCAACTGTTGCAAGTACTAGAAAATTATGCTATTAATTTAAGTGTCATCAGGGTACAAAAGATCACATTCCAGGACATGTGAACATTATTAAAATACTGGAAATAATAATACTTATGATGAAGATATTATGCTCTAAGATGTAGATAAGTTACTTCAGTTCAGGTATTATAAAAGTAACAACGATTTAAAAGGTAATAGACATTACATTTTGAGATTGGCAGTGTTCACACTTTTTTCCTTCAGTGCTTTTCTAGTAATAACAGCTATGGGAGAATAGAGAACATCTTAGTTCCCATATATGTCTTTATTCTTTCACCAGCATATTCCCACTTTTTATATTTTTATATGTAATATTATACACATTGATAAAATTTCATTCTCTGGTGGGTATATTAACAATACAATTATTTTGTCTTTTTTGTTGTAAAATGATGCTATTTTGTGTTTAAGTTCTTACTTGTTGAAAAAAATATTGCTAGACCCATTACTATTCAGAAATTAAAATAAGTCTCTTAAAATAGTTTCATTGGGGCTGGAGAGATGGCTTAGCGGTTAAGTGCTTGCCTGTGAAGCCTAAGGACTCCGGTTTGAGGCTTGATTCCCCAGGACTCATGTTAGCCAGATGTACAAGGGGGCACACACGTCTGGAGTTCATTTTCAGTGGCTGGAGGCCCTGGTGTGCCCATTCTCTCTCTCTCTCTATCTGCCTCTTTCTGTCTGTTGCTCTCAAATAAATAAATAAAAATAAACAAAAAAATTTTTAAATAATTTCCTTGAAGTGTAATGGACATTTAATAAACTGAACACATATATGCATACAATTGAATGAGTTTGGATAGTTACCTGTGAATGAAATCATCTCTGTCATTAAGAGAATAAACTTTCTATCACACCACATTGTTTACTTCCCTTTAGTTGTCCCTCTCTCCTGTACTTCTGTCCTTGCTGTTCTTTCTATAGTCCTCTGCTAAGTGCTGGATTTTTTCTGTCTATAGATTTGTTTTCAAGAACCCTCTAAAATTCTGTGTAGTTTTCTATAGCAGGCTTCTTTCCTTAGTAGAATTATTACATGGAGGCTCATACATGTTGTACTAAGAAGTATGTGTAGGTGTAATGCATACTGTATATTCAGCTGTTGAGGATATGGGTTGATTTCAGGATTTGGCTGTTACAAATGAAGCTGCTATAAACTTGTCAGTGTTGATATGTAAACATGTTTTTTAAATTTTTCATAGGCAAATATTTAGGAGAGGAATGGCTGGATCATATATAAGGTGTATATTTAACATTTTAATAATCTGAACAATTTTTGACTGTTGTCGTGCTATTTTATATTCCCCACAACTATATTTGAGACTTCCTGTCTATTTGCATCCTTGGTGCCATTTGGTACTGGCAGTCACTGTGATGAGTATTTAATGGTATCAAATGTTAACTTTCACTTAATGATTATTGATGTTAACATCTTTTCATGTGTTTGCCATCCATGTATTTTCTTTGTTGTTCTCTCAAGTATGTTGCTTAAATGATTAAATTAATGGAGAGAGAGATGATATTCATGGGTTGGAAGATTCAGTATTGTTAAGATGACAGTTATCTACAAATGGATCTGTAGATTCAATACAAATTCATTTAAATTTCCAACAGTTTTTTTTTAGGCTCCAATAAAATTATTTGAAAATCTATGACAAAATGCAGAGAATGGTAGATAAAATAACCCCAAGAACAAAATTGGAAGAATAACCACACCCAATCTAAAGACTTACAAATCTACTTTTTTTTTTTTTTGGTTTTTCAAGGTAGGGTCTTACTCTAGCCCAGGCTGACCTGGAATTCACTGTGAAGTCTCAGGGTGGCCTCGAACTCACGGCAATCCTCCTACCTCTGCCTCCCGAGTGCTGGGATTAAAGGCGTGTGCCACTACACCCAGCTAAATCTACTTTTATCAAGATACTATATTGCCATAAAAGTAAACAACCTAGATCACTGGATTATATAACTCAGAGTAGACCCATACCTATACAGACATTGGTTTTCAATAGAATACAGAATTGTCTATTAATCAAATGATGCTGAATGATTGGGTAGCTGTGTGCCAAAAAGATGAACTTTGATTCATATGCAGAAATGAACTCATCCTGGGTAATAAACTTAATGTAAATAAAACTGAAACTACAAAATTTGTAGAAGAAATATGAGAAAGTATTTGCAGCTTTAGGTTAGAGAGAGGCTTCTTAAAATTCACCAAACACATGATCAATAAGCTAATTGGTAATAGGTCTTTCACCCAAACTGAAAATTTTTGTTCTTAAATAGTTCTGTTAAGAGAATAAAAAGTAAGCTTATAATAGGCTAAGAGAAAACATTTGCAAGCTATACCTGATACTGAACTTATGTTAAATTTACATGAAGAACTTACAACTTGAGATCCCAAAGGAGGCACTGTCATGGACTCTATTTAACCTGTTTACTACTATTAAAGCTTCATGTAAAACAGTTTTTTTTGTGTGTATGTGTGTGGGAGGGGGCATTAAAAAAACCACTAAACTCTTAGCAAATTGAATTGATGTCACTTGGTTCCTTTTGTCTAGAAATTGCATAACTGCTTCTTCCTTTACTTCCCGTGTAATACTCTACTCAGCCTCATTGGCTTCATAATTTTGTATCTTGATCATGCACCTCACTTCCCCTACCACCCTGGGCTTTCATAATACTAGGCAATCCAGTGGGAGCCAGTAGTGTGTGTGTGTGTGTGTGTGTTTGTCTGTATTGCACACACAGACCCACAGACATGGAAATGTGAGAATTGTAATCTTTCTTAAACCAGTAGATGAATGATCCTGAATTCTATATCGTGAGTGGGAATTGTAGAGAACTTTATGACTTCTAACAAAGCCACCATTCACCACAACAACCAATTGTATTTTGGTCTTTGTCTCCAGTATTTCACTCTTCTAGCCCCAATTCCCATGTCTTAACCTCATTTCCAACACATCTTCTGTGTAGCAGCCCATTTGCCTTTGCTTTCTGAATCAGGCTCAGACACATTGATACTGTCATATGCTACAAGCAAAAGATACAAGCTATCCCTTAGCCATCAGTACAGATGAACTGATCATACTTAAGGACAGGGTAAATTTAGTTTCTTAAAAAATTCTGATGTTTGATTTTTTTAATTTGTTTTTCTAGTATAAGCAAACCTGTGAAACCTAAGCAGTTAAATTGGTAGGTCTTCTTTCAAATCAGTTTAAAAATACAATACTACACTAGGCTTCATTCAAATGGTTTTCTTGACCCTAGAAAATTATAATCTTCATTGTTGGTATTTCCTTTGATTTGTCACCATTGTTTGAAAAATTTTCCATAATGTCAGTGTAACTAACGATGGGCTTGAAGCATTGACATTAACTTCTTATCTTTACTTATACCATGTTTGTAGAATGAAAGAAAATTATTTCTCAACATTTTAGTAGTAGGTACTGTTTTGGATGAGTTTAGAACTAAGCGTACATCACCAGTGGATGATGGCTCCATAGAAAACAGACCACAGACTTCTTCATTAAAGGTACATCATCTAGTTATAGAGCTAATAAAATCTTCCTCTCTATTCATCTGTACACTGGCTTGTGATTTGTAACCTGTAATTAGGAAAGGTGATACCTTTTAACATTTTAAAGTGACATCTAGCTTTCTAATTTTTAAAAAATTAAACACAAATAAAAATAATCTACATTCTTAACCTGCTTAAATACTGGGATGCTTGACTCATAAATACTGGGATACTTCACCTTTGCATAAAAATGGCAGATATTCTCCATATACACCAATTATACTTTAGCATTGTAAAATTATTCAGTGAATAGAGCAATAGTTTTTCTTTTAATAAAGTAACTGTTGAACTTTGTCTAGTCCAATTTTCTGTTGATTCATGATGGCTTTAATTCTGAAATGAACTGGCAATTTATTTGGGGCATCTGTTTAGTTGAGTGTGTTCAGGCAACTTCAGTGAATCAATACTGGGATTACCTAATAAAGATATTTCCATCTATGTGTAGAGCAGTCCAGATAACATAAGTACAGAGAACTTCACCATTCTAGAGCATCTCATAGTGATTGACTTTTATATTGTGATACCCTCTCTTTTAAAATCATTTGGAGAAATCTTTTCTGCCCATAGCTTCTTGCTATAGGAAAAGCAGTATTAGGAAATATCTCCTTTTTTCTAAAGTGTTTTACTCTCTGCATATGTAGTATTATAGTGGAAGCTTCCCAGTTTAACTTGCTCAGCCTCTCTTTACTACTAACCCTACTCCACATTCAAATAGATTTAAAAAATCTGGTGTTTGCTGTGCTTTCCTCATAGTTCCTTGCTGCAAACCTTTTTGGAGGTGAGGAAGAGTGTACTTCACAGCCATTGCTTTGTATTTTCCAGCTCTCTCCCCTCCCCTTTCTCTTCCTCCTCCTCCTCCTCTTCCCCACTCCCCCCACTCTCCCTCTGGCATTTGAGAGGCAAACTAGGTTTCCTCTCCTACTGTACTTAGGCTTAGCTAAGAGGCTTTAGTATTATTTTCTTTGGTTCTGAGATAACATTTTACCTCTCTGAGAGGGTTGTTTTGGGGCCATTTAACATTATGCATATATGCTGTTTATATTTCTGTGCTAATTTCTATTATCTCATTAAGTTTTCTATTATGTACCTTTTATTACTATTTAATTTTTGAGACATTGTTTTATGTAGACCAGTCTGGCCTTAAACCCATGAACTCCTGATTCTTATGCCTCTTTACAAGTGCTGGTGTTATAGACCTTGACACCACCCCTGGCTGTGTTGGGTGTCTATTCTATTTTCATTTCTTTTAATTATCTTTATGTATAGAAATGTTAGTGAATTTCCCAGTTGTGATGCTCTTGGTATAATGTTTCATTGTTACTGTATATATTCTCTATTATAATTGCTTTGCTGTGCCTTTTGGGAATTTGTGAATCTAAACAATTCAAAAACTCTACAGTTTAGGAAGATTGTAGTTTTACTCATATTTTATAAAAGAATAATGATCATAAAATACATTTTGATTTCCCATGAGCACAAAAGGCTATAAAACTGAATGTAATCAAGATACCTTGGTTCTCATTTAGAAATTCTTTGATTCTGATCTGAAAGATCTTTTGATCAAAGAGGAGATGATTTTTATACAGGTCATATGTATTTATATTTAATGAAAATGTATATAACCTGACAAAATCTGCTTCTAAGTAAGAACTAGAATTAGATGGGAGTACATTATAGTAATTGGCATCTTAAAAGGAAATGTAGGCATTTTTACATGCAAAGTATTATCTACTTTCTGGATTTTTGGTTGTCTTTAGACTTTTTGACATTTAGACCTTTGAAGTTATCTACCTACACTTGCATTTATATATGCATATTAAAACTTAGAGAGACTTAGTACCTCCTGGTTAAGATCAAACTCATTAACTTCAAGCTCGGAGCTGCAACTTTTTTGTGCACCACAAGCTTTTGTTATTGTATCAGAGAATCCTGCGTAGTCCTGGCATAGGAAATAGTTTTGTTGAATTAGATTTCATACACTTTTCAGTATTCTGTGTACATCATGAAATAAAAAAATAAGCACATTTGTTTCTATTTCTACATAGGCTTTTATGATAAAAATAATATTTTCTTCAGGAAATAACAAGTATAAAGAAAATAAAACCTTTTAAAAAACATACTAACTAGGGAACTGCAAAAACAAATTTAAAAAAATGAATAAAGTCATTGGGGTAGAGACAGACCAAAACTTTTGGCTATCTTGGAATGGATAAAATTCTGCAGGACCTACAAAATGCTCTCCCCAGAGGTTCTATTAATAAAGCACTAACAAAGAGTGGGAGTAATTTGGAATAATGCGAGACAAGTCAAATCATGAGACTTAGCTGTCTGTTACTGTATTTGGAGAACTCAAATATTCTACCCAGTTTAGTTCATTTTGGTCACCATTCTCTAGCTATGAACTTCTCTCATTTCTTTTGCAACTAGAGCATATGCATGTTATCATTAGAGAATTATCTCTATTTCCCATTTTTCTGTTAATACCTTTTAATCTTTTCATTTTTTTTTCAATAACCTTTCACAAAGGATATTGGTGGTCTGTATATAATATAGTACAGATAGTTTCCTATTTTCCATTTCCTTTATTAGGATATAAAGTTCATCAGTATGTATATTTGTAGTAATTGCTACAAAAGTTTAAACAAATATTATATACCAAATAAATGGTATTTTATTTATTTATTTTAAATCTGTATTTTTAATGTTTTTTTCATTTTTATTTATTTATTTGAGAGTGAGAGAGAGATAAAGAGTCAGATAGAGAGAGAGAGAGAGAGAATGGGTGCGCCAGATCTTCCAGCCACTGCAAACGAACTCCAGACGCGTGCACCCCCTTGTGCATCTGGCTAATGTGGGTCCTGGAGAATCGAGCCTCAAACTGGGGTCCTTAGGCTTCATAGGCAAGAGCTTAACTGCTAAGCCATCTCTCCAGCCCACAAATGGTATTTTATATCAGTCAAATATTTTAAGGATCAACTCTTTCTGTATTATAGAATTGTTAGTTTTGAATAAGTGTCTCCCAAAGCCTCATGTGTTCAAGGCTTAGTCTCCAAAGTGGCACTATTCACAGGTGGCAGAACTTTGAGAATATGTGGTCTCCTGGGAGGTCCTTAGGTCATTGGGGGTATGTCTGTGAAGGGAATTGTGGGCTGCTTCTCTCTCTTGGTTCTTGTCTGTCAGGTGAGCAGTTTGTTCCACCATATACTTTCTGTTCCCTAACATTGCCACCTGGCACTCAAAGCAATGGGTCAGAGAAAGCCTTCTCTCATTTTAAGATAATTAACTTAGGTTCTTTGTTACCTTAAAGGAACACTGTTAAGTTAGTAGAGGTAGCAATAGGACTTGAGATTTGACTGTACTTGTGATCCTGCCTTACTTCATTGCATCTTAACCACCACTTTAGTAGATATTTTTGTGTTTTGTGTATGGGGTTGTACAGGATGTAATTCACTTATGTGGTGTTCACTTATTTAATTTTGTATTGTGTGTGTTTTGTCAATGAAGACAGGCTCTCAGGATGGCTTGTTGAATATGATTTCAAATTGACTGCTTTAAATTAAAGATGAAATGTTTTCTTATGTATGTCTAGTTTTAAAAAATGGGTTCCACTTATACAAACAAACTCATATATCCACCCCACAGATTTATAAAAGTGAAATACTGATTATTACATTTAGAATAAAAATTTATCCCTGTTTACACATTAGAATCACAGGAAAACCTAAGTGTCCCAGTGCCAAAAGCTACATTTAATCAAGATTGATCAAAAAGAATGTATGGGTAGAACATGTGTTACTCCTCTAAACTCCTTAGGAAATTCTAGTATGATTTCTTACTGTAAAGAAAGTTACAATATTGATAATAGTTCAGTGGAGTTTTTTTTAAATCTATATTCATAGTGGAAAGGCTAAATTTTATTTAGAAGTTATAGAATATAAGCTTGTTTTCTTTAATCTTTTTTTTTTTGTGTGTTTTTTTAGAGGTAGGGTTTCACTCTAGCCCAGGGTGACCCGGAATTCACTCTGTAGTCTCAGGGTGACCTCGAACTCATGGTGATCCTCCAACTTCTGCCTCCTAAGTGCTGGAATTAAAGGTGTGTGCTACCACGCCCAGCTGTTTTCTTTAATCTGCATAGGAGTGTCTGATTAATGCCTACCAGACATTTCAGATAATGCTTAAAGAGTAAGGATATTTTTTTCCAGGAAGACAGAAGTATTAATTGTTTTGCATGTCTACTTCCGTACATTAAAATTTTAAATATATAATTATTTGCTCTAAAAGGGTACTTGTTAAACATTAAAAGAAAACCAGAAGTAAATTCACTTATAAATTGAAAAAACTTTGAATAACTCTTAAGCAGTTTATATTATTTATATTCTTGACCTTCAACTGTTCAGACATATAGAAAATTTGAAAAAGTTTAAGATGAATAATACCCAAAATTCTACAGTTAATTTTTGATGTTTTTCACATCTTTCTTTTTGTATATTTCTCTATGCATCCATAAATCCATTTGATTTTTAATCCTTTCTAATGTAATTATAGTTATTGGAGAGTTTTCTGTAAAATATGTCAGCATGCAAACTTTTGTAAAGTTCTTTGTAAAATTGGAAACAATAACTTGTACATTCTAAGTGTGCCATTAGCTTCAGTAATGGGTACTCCTGTGTAATCCATATTCAGGGTGCACAATATCACAATGTTCCAGATTCCTGGTGTCTCCAGGAAGACCCCTCTGCATAAGGAGTTCTCTCTGTTCCAGAGGTTCTATAAATGGACAACATACTATATGCTTGTTTGTATGGAGGTTTAGTTAACCAGCAGAGTTTGGAATGTTATGCCTGTTGTCTAGAGACTTCATCCTCCATTGAGATTCGTTTATCCTTTCTTCTGGATTTTTGCCATTTGGAACTATTTTGAAGGGAGCTGCACTGAGTATTTCTTCTGTATTGTTACAGACATAATGTGTCATTCCTCTTGGAGTGGCGTTGCTAGTTCAAGAGAGGGGTGGAGAAAGAGAAAGAGAAAGAGGTATTTGTGAATACAAAGTGGCTGTTAAGGTTCTGCACACCCATCCTCAGTGTGTTAATAGTGCAGGTCCGCATTGATGGATTCTGTTTTGTGTTTCATTTTAAGACTACCTTTTAATAATATTGCTACTCTAATTTTTTGACTATTTTTTCTTTATACATTAGATATTTTCAGTTGGCAGAAACACCCTTCAAGTATGTAATAGATGTCACAAGACATACATCTGTTCATATTACAAAATATGAAGTTAGCTATTTTTATTTTTGAAACAAAATAAGAGAACTCACATCCTTGGTAAATACCTAATGACTTTTTGCTTTGAAATTTGGTCAAAAATATTACATTCATAACATTTAGAAATTATTTAATGTTCATATAAAAATTTAATAAAGCACTTTATTAGAAACATTCAAAACAAGGTTTTGTGAGTGAGAGTGGAGAAATGGAAGGTTGAGAAAATTCTGTTTTTCACATGGTTACTGATAAAAATAGCTAAGAAATGTTAGTTTGTCCCACTTGTCACCTTTTGGCCATTCCTTTCTGTACCAGGATTGTATAAGTGCTGTTTAAATACCTATCTGGAATGCCTTTCTAGTGAAATTGAATAATGACTCTTAGGGTTTATTGTTCACTTTTTCTGCAAATGACTTCTGAATTGAAGGTTATTTTGATTTTTTTTTTACTGTTGTTTTTCTAAAAAATTGTTCAAAATGCAGTTAGTTTTTTCTATTATATGTAAGAAATGTTCAGTATTCCTCTAAGTATGTTCAAGTAAAAGATGCTATAATGAACATGTTCTTGCTTCTTTTTGAAGAGGATTAGACTTGAGGTATATAGTGAAACGAGTAATGGCATGTCTTGAATATACATATCAAAAGTAGATAGAACAAGAAAGAATGCACTAATTTTAAAAGCAAATACTTGGGAGTTTAGTTTGTTGAGTTTGGATTCTGTAGAACAGTCTACTATTATGCTTTCAGGCCTTCAGCTTTAGTTCCTACATTTATAACTTTTCATATTTTCTACCTGAGTAGGGTAGAAGAGGTCAATCTAGCTAGCAAACAATAGATCCAACTCCTAAGCCCTTATTGAAGTGATGGAGTGGGATGGATTTTCCTTAAGGAGATGGGTTTTAGGAAGTGGTTACTTTCATCTTGCATGGGGATATGTTACACTTTCATTGTTTAATTATTTCAGTTATTTTGGATGAACAAATTTTTAGTAGTTTTTTGCTGTTTGTTTTGTATGTTCTCCTTGTTTGAAATAGTAAAATCCTTAATTCATTTTAAACACCTCAACTGTATAACAAAAGTACTTAGCAAATAGGTTTACTTTTAAATACATCATATTGTTTTATGAGAAACGCCTGCCTTTTATAAAAGCAAAAATGTAGTGTTTTGTAAAGTCACTTGTGGCTTTACTTATTTAGTGAAAAATATATTTAAGGGCTAGAGAGATGGCTTAGCAGTTAAAGACTATAAAGCCTAAGGGCTCAGTTTCAGTTCTCCAATACTCAATTAAGCCAGATGCACAAGGGCTCACTTGTGTCTGGAGTTTGTATACAGTGGCTAGTGTTCCTGACATGCCCATTTTCTCTCTCATAAATAAATAAAATATGTTTTATTTTATACTCAGTGTATACATCAAGTTGGTACCTTTGTTAGCCTCCTCTCCATCCTTCCCCCTCCACATGGACCCTCCTAGTTGGGGTATATGGGTCGTGCATTGTGGGCTTAGCCATCAGTTATGGGTAGGAGGAAATGTCTCTGTGAATCATGCCCCAACGTGTGGCTGTGACATTCTTTCCACCTCCTCTTCCACAAATTTCCCTGAGCCATATTGGGTTCATTTTAGGTCTGCTTCAGTGATGAGGTCTTGGGAGCCTCTGTGTCTCTGGATCTCTGGTTTGGTAGAAGTTGTTTGTTCTCTGTGTCTTTCTCCTTCACCCTTGTGCTGGTACCAGGTTCACAAAGAAAACAGCACTCTTGCTTGTTTCCCGGATTATTCTTAGTTTCAGCTGGGGCCCTTTTGAGGTATAATGGGATGGTTCTGTCCTTAGGAGCTGTGTGTATCTGAAAAAGAGAAGCAGATTCTCTGACAGAGAGTAAAGTTAGACAAGAGAAATGGGATAACCATTATTTTTTAGAGAGAATTTAATAGGTGTAGACCCTCTTCTAGCCCACGATTGGTGGAGCTTGATAATGGAGAGCGGGCTCAATTTTCAATATGGTTGTGACTTGTTTACCAGCTCCAGCTCTGGGTTCCATTCCACTGAGCACAACACTTAGCCAAATCAAGAGCAACTGGTTTCCCACCATGGCTGTGCACCACTGTTGCACTTGTGTGAGCATTATGTCAGGTTGTTTGCTGCTAAGTACGTTAGACCATGAGTTGCTTGGACGTCTATTGGTCATTTTCCCCCAGCCACTCATGTAACACCTTCTGGCACTAGACACGCTGTCTGGGGACTGTCTGTCTTCCAGCTTCTAGCTATGTCACTCCATGTTATGTGCCAACAGCGTATGTTGTTTCAGCAGTAGGGTTTTACCACTAAGCTTTGGTGGATCATCAAGTACTCTGACTCTCTTCTTTTGGGAAAACTTGTAGGTCTCTGATCATTCTGGATGATAGGCACCTGCTGGTACTGGGAATTACAGGTCAGTGTCCACCAAGAGAAGGAAGAAAAAGATAAGTTTATAAAAGAGATAGAGAGGTGAGAGAGAGGAGGGAGAGAGAGAGCAAGAGAGAGAATGAGAGAGCAAGAGAGAAACAGAAACAGGAGATTTAGGTCAGTCTTCATTGTGCCCTGTCCAGGGCCTAGTGACTCAGGTGTTCCCTCTAAGGGCCTGGTGAAGGTTCAACCATTTGGTCTGTCTTTTAGGATGGAGAATTTTATGGTACCATTTCCATTTGGGTCCTGATTTGTGTCCCCCACCCCTCCCTTACCATGCCCTCCTTCCCCACCCATCCTATTGTCCATTCTTCAGGGTGCTTGCTAGGTAAGTTGGTATCTTGGGTAGATTCAGGTTAGGAGCAGTAGGTGAGTGAGACTATGTGGCGATTATCTTTCTGTGATTGGGTGAGTTCACTGAGAATGATCTGTTCCAGGTTCGACCATTTTTCTTCAAATTTCATTGTGTTTTTCCTTACTGCTGTGTAGAAGTCCATCGTGTAGATATACCACATCTTAGTTATTCGTTCGTCTAATGATGGACATCTGGGTTGATTCCAGCTGTATTCTATTATGAATTGAGTAGCTATAAACATGGTTGAGCAAATCTGTCTGGACTGAGGCATGGAGCTTTTAGGGTACATGCCCAGTAAAGGAATAATGGATCTGTTGGTAACTCTATAGTCAGCTTTTTTAGGAGTCTCCATATTGCTTTCCATAGTGGTTGTACCATCGTACATTCCCACCAACAGTGGAGGAGGGTTCCTATTTCTCCACATCCCTGCCAGCATTTATTTTCATTTGGTTTTTTAATGTTTGCTATCCTTACTAGGGTAAGGTGGAATCTCATAGCTATTTTAATTTGCATTTCCCTAATGATTAGGGATGATGAACATTGTCTTTAGTGTGTGTTTGCCATTTGTATTTCTTTCTCTGAGAACTGACTGTCTAGTTCTTTGCCCCATTTTGTAAGTGGGTTGTTTGACTTTTTATTGTTTAGGTATTTGAGTTCTTTGTAGATTCTAGAGATTAGGCCTCTGTCAGTTGCATACTCAGTGAATATTTTCTCCCATTCTGTGGGTAATCTATTGGCTTTGCTTATTGTATGTTTGTCTGTGAAGAAACTTTTCGACTTCATGTGATCCCATTGGTTGAGTGATAAAGATCCTGTGCTACTGAGGTTTTGTTCAGGAAGTCTTTTACCATTCCTGTATCATAGAAATTTCCTCCTGTATTTTCTTCCAGTAGTAGCTGAGTTTCTAGTCTTATATTGAGGTCTTTGATCCATTTGGACATGAGTGTTGTGCATGGCGAGATGTGTGGACTAAGTTTCAATTTCCTTCATATGGTTATCCAGTTTTTCTAGCACCATTTGTTGAAGATGCTATCTTTTTTTCAGCCTATATTGTTAGGGCCTTTGCCAAATATCAAGTAGCTGTAGTTACTTGACCCAAAGTCTGGGTTCTTGATTCTATTCCACTGGTCTATACTCCTGTTTTGTTTTTATGCCAGCACCATGCTGTTTTTATTACTCTGGCTTTGTAATATAGATTCAGATCATGTATGCCGATGCCTCCAGAGGTATTTCTTTTCCTGAGGATATGCTTGGATATCCGAGGCCTTCTGCCTCTCCATATGAATTTTGAGATCATTTTTTCTATCTCTGTGAAGAACAATGTTGGGATTTTGATTGGAATTGCATTGAATCTGCATATTGCCTTTGGTAGGATTACCATTTTCAAAGTGTTAATTCTGCCTATCCAGGAGCATGGGAGGTCTTTCCATTTTCTCAAGTCCTCCATTTCTTTTTTGAGTGTTTTTGTGTTTTCATTGTATAGATCTTTCACTTCCTTGGTTAATGTTATTCCAGGGTATTTTATTTTATTTTGTTGCTATTTAAAATGCGAAAGTGTCCCTTACTTTTTTCTCTGTATCTTTGTCATTTTCATATAGCAACAGTACTGATTTTTGTGCATTGATTTTGTATACTGCTGCTTTGCTGAAGGAGTTAGTCACCTTCAAGAGTTTTGGGATGGAGGCTTTTGGGTTTTTTACATACAGAATCATGTCATCTGAGAATAGAGCTAACTTAACTTCTTCCTTTCCAAATTGTATCCATTTTATTTCTTTCTCCTGTCTTATTGCTTGAACTAGGACTTCCAGTACTACATTGAAGAGCAGAGGTGAGAGTGGACACTCCTGTTTTGTTCCTGATCTCAATGGGAATTCCTCCAGTCTCTCTCCAGCATTATTTGGCCGCTAGGAGCTTTATATATAGCCTTTATTATGTTCAGATATAAACTGACCATGACAGTTCTCTTCAGTGTTTTGATCATGAAGTGATGTTGTATTTTGTCAAAGGCCTTTTCTGCATCCATTGAAATTATCATGTGGTTTTGGTGTTTAAATTTGTTTATGTGGTGTATTACATTGAGAGATTTCCATATGTTGAACCACCCCTGGGTTCCTGGGATGAATCCCACTTGATCAAGGTGGATAATGCTTTTGATGTGTTGTTGGATTCAGTTTGTGAGGATTTTGTTCAGGTTCTTCACATCTAAGTTCTTCAGGGAAATAGGCCTGTACTTTTCTTGTGGCATTTCTGCTTGGTTTTGGTATTAGGGTGATACTAGCTTCATAGAAGGAGTTCGGGAGCTTTCCTTGTTCTCCAAATACATGGCACAGTTTGAGAATGACTGCTTTCAATTCTTCCATGAAGGTTTGATCAAATTCAGCTGAGTCGCCATCTGGTCCTGTACTCTTCTTTTGGGGGAGATTTTTCATTACCTTTTCAATCTCGATGGATGTGATATGTTTTTTTAGGAGATTAATCTGCTCTTGAGTTTAGCTTTGGTAGATGGCATATGTTCAGGAATTTATCTGTTTCCTCCACATTATCTAATTTTGTGGAGTAGAGGTTTTTGAAATAAGTCCTGATGATTCTCCCAATTTCACTTATGTCTGTTGTGATCTCCTTTTTTATTTCTAATTTTGTTAATTTGAAGTGTCTTTTTTTTTTTCTTTTTGCTTGATCAATTTGGCCACGGTTTTGTCAACGCTGTTTATTTTTTCAAAGAAACAGCTCATTGTTTCATCAGTTTTAAAAATTGTTTTCTTAGTTTCCAGTTCATTAATTTCTGCTCTAATCTTAGTAATTTCTTTCCATCTGTAGCTTTTTTGGTTGGATTCTTCTTGCTTTTCCAGTGCATTTAGATGGATGGTTAGGTTATTGATTTGGGATCTGTCTTTGTTATTGAGGCATCTAATGCTATGAATTTTCCCCTGAGAACCGCCTTCATTGTGTCCCATAAGTTTTGGTACGATGTGTTCTCACCATCATTCATTTCTAGAAATTTTGCAATTACATTTTTTATTTCATCCACTACCCATATATTGTTTAAAAGTGTGCTGTTGAGTTTCCAGGAGCCAATGGGATTCTTGGTGGGTCTTTTGTTGTTAATTTCTAGCAGTATAGCATTGTGTTCTGATACCATAAAGGGAATTATGTAATCTTCCTAAATATATGGAGGCAGGCTTTATGACCCAGTATATGATCTATTTTAGAGAAGGTTCCATGGGCTGCTGAGAATGTGTAATCTGTGGATTTGGGGTGGAATGTTCTGTAGATGTCCACTAGGTCTAATTGTTCTATGGTTTTGTTGAGCTCTCTTACTTCCCTGTTGAGTTTCTGTTTGGATGATCTATTATTGGTAGTGGTGTACTGATGTCCCTAACTATGATGGTGTTTGTGGTTATTTCTGTTCTATTTTCAAGTAGGTTTTGTTTTATGAACTGTGGAATCCTTGTGTTTGGTGCATAAAGATTTATGATTGTGATATCCTCTTGACGGATCATTCCTTTAATAAGTAGGAATTGGCCTTCTTGATTTTTGGTTTGAAGTCTATTGTATTAGATATTAGTATAGCTACGCCTGCTTGTTTCTTTTTCCCATGTGCTTGGAATATCATTTTCTACCCTTTCACCCTAAGGAGGTGCCTGTCGTTAGTGGTGAGGTGGGTTTCTTGAAGACAACAGATTGAGGGGTCTAATTTTCTGATCCACCCTGTTAGCTTATGTCTCTTGATGGGTGAATTGGGGCCATTAATAGGGTAATGACTGTGAGGTTTGATTTGATCCCTGCCATATTTTGGTGGTTTATGTGGTTTGGTGTTTTCGTGGACTTTGAATTTTTTTGTGCCTTCTCAGCGTGTGGTTATGGTGATCTGCTTCTTGTAGGCATTTGAGGTTGATTATTTGATTCTTCTGTGTGGAGAATTTCCTGTAATACTCTCTGTAGGTTTGGTTTTGTGTTCATATAGTTGTAAAGCTGAGTTTTGTCATGGAAAGTTTTTCTTTCACCATCTATTATGAGGGATACTTTTGCTGGGTAGAGTAGTTTGGGTTGAAAACCATAGGTTCTTAGACTTAGCAGTGTTCCATTCCAGGCCCTTCTGGCTTTCAGGGTTTCATTGAGAAGTCTGAAGTAATCCTGATGGGGCTACCTTTAAATGTGATGTATTGTTTTTCCCTAGGGGCTTTTAGTTTAGAAAACTCTTTGGTGACAATGTTTCGAGTCTTAATGACAATATGTCTTGTAGAGTTTCTCCTTTGGTCCAACCTGTTTGTAGTTCTGTTATTTCCTTGTATCTTGATGGGCCTTTCTTTTGTGAAAGTTGGAACGTTTTCTTCGATTATTTAAATAAGTTCTCCATGCCTTTGGTCTGAATTTCTTCCCCTTCTGGTATTCCCATGATCCAAATGTGAGGAAGTTTAAGGGTATTCCACTGTTCCCTCATATTCTGTTCACAAAAATTTTAGAACTTATTGATACTTTTGAACTCTCAAACTGTTTCTTCTGTCTTGCCTTCCAGATCTGAGTTTTTATCCTCCACATGGCTGACTCTGTTCTTGAGTGCTTCTAAAGAACTTTGGGCTTGTTCAATTAGGTTTGCCTTTTCTACTACTTTTCTATGTCAGTTTCCATCCCTCTGTCAAGCTCCCTTTTCACATCATTTTCTGATTTTCTTGATGCTTTTTGGAATTTATCCTTGCATTTCTTTATGTATTCTTTTAGCATAGCCACCTGATTTTTGAGGTTCTCTTCTTTTTCGCTCTCTTCCTATCTTTTAACTGTGTTTGGACCCCTTCCATTTTCTTTTCTATTAGGTGTGATCTAATGATGGCAGCGTCCACACAATTACCAGTCCTTTGTTGCTTTTCTGCAAGTTCTACAGTAGCTTGGTTAGGCTTGCATTGCTCATAACTTCATTTTGGGGTTGTGATCCTAATGTCTCTTCTATGTTTTGATTAGAGACATCCATTGTAGGAGTTGGCAATATTATTGTATTTACTTGCATTTGATTTTTCATGTTATTCTTTTGCGCTGTGGTCTGCCCACAGTGAACAGAATATGAGGGCCTGAGCATGTAGCACAGGTGGAACTATGCTGGCCTGCATCCTCTTGCTTGCAGTTAGTGTGGGAGTATCCTGAGGCTGAGACTATGGCAAATAAGGCTTCTTGGGAGGATTGTGAGACTGGTGGGCTACCTGAGAGCAAGGGAATCAGTAGATTCCCTTTTTTGCCCCTCTGTGCACTCCCATTGGTGGTCTCTTAGAGACTGCTCTCCCCTAAAAGACCCAGTGAACACTTAATCTCTTGCCTTTCCTTCCTTGGGAGGTGTGGCATGGTTAGGCAAATGCCATCTTGACTGGAAGTTATAAATAAATAAATAAATATTATTTTAAAAATTATTTAACCTAACTCTCATAAAAATTCACAGGGTGGATAAAAGTGGATAATGTACATCATCATTACAAAGAGCTGGACTGAGGATGTTATTCAGTGCTATGCCACTTGCCTAGTATATGCAATGCCCTGGGTTTGATCCCCAAAGCAGTTAGAGAATTTTTCATACTTTTGGATCAATTAGATCTACAAAGCTATTAGTTTTCTAAATGTTTACAGACAGTGTAATGAAATTACCAACAGCACTATGTTTAATTTCATTTTGTAGCAAAAATGAATCTAAGATTACTTTCATACTAAAATTACATAGATAGTATGATGAGTACATTATATATTTTAATCATTTTGTATGAGTGATTATTATTTATAGATATAACATCTTAAAAGAGTGTCTTCAGGGCCTGGTGTGGTGACACATAACTTTAGTCTCAACACATGAGAGGTAGAGGTAAGAGTATTGCCATGAATTCAATACCAACCTGGTTCTACAGAGTTCCAGGTCAGCCTTGGCTAGAGAGAAACCCTACCTTGAAAAATCCAAACAAAAACAAAAACAATATGGCTTTATTCTTAGTAAGGTGTAGGCTTAATGATAATAAAGAGCATCACACTTATGTTAATGAAAGTGAAGAGTGTGATCAGGAAGAGTTCACTTTTTTTTGAGAGTTCACTATCTCTGTGAATTGAAGCTGCTTACAATTTCTAAATTGAGTGTATTTTGAGGGGAAGATGGTGTTTTGGTAAAGCAAGAGAAAAGTAAACCTTACTCAGCCTTCATCCTTTCCCAGAGCTCCTTGATAAGCATTCACAGCCAGTTCGTAGCTGCATTGGAGTCACTGAAGGCATTCTGGGATGTTATGGATGAAATTGATGAGAAGACCTGGGTACTGGAGCCAGACAAACCTACACGGAGCGCAACAGCACGCAGAATTGTATTAGGTAGGAAAAGGCATCAGAGATTTTCAGCTGTTTGATTTTATTTCACATTAGTCATGAAAATGAACTTATGAGATGCCAGTTAAAAATCTTAGATGAAACTTATTTGTATGAATTCAGCTATTAAAAGCTTTGGAATAAATTACGATTTTATTATTATATAAATGTAAATATTTTAGGTGAAAAGAGCAAGTGCTGAGGTGTTTCATTATAAAAGATGATAATCAAATGGAAGACTCAGGGTTTAATTAGTTTTTAATTAGCACAAAAGTAGTGTTATGGGTTATTCAAGTTACACATTACTTAGAACAAAATTTCTGTGTAAGAAATAATGAAGTCTTCATCTATGAGAGTTAGATAAGATTGGCGTGAACAGACCTAGGAATACTTTTGTATAAAAAAATCAGTGGTGAAAGAACCAGAAATGGACCATGACATTTAAGAACAAACATAAGGTACCAAATAAGAATTTACCATATGTTAAGTATTTCTTTATGAGAAATATTTGAAGCATAACCATCAGTACACCCGCAGTGCTGTCATATTCTGAATTGCTAGATGGTTATTTTCACTATGAGCAAACATAAAATTCAACTTCAGAATAAAACTTTTAAAATACTTTATTATAAATTATGTATGTCCATATTATACTAATAGTTGCTTTTAATATGCCCATTTTGTAACTTACCTTTTTGTCCCTTGTAATCTTCTTAAATAAGTATGGTTTTGCAAAGGAGATATTCTGATAGAAGAGATTCTCATGTGAATGATATTCAATTTAATGACCATGTCTTATAATTCTTACCCAGGTCTGATCAATTATCTGGGCCTGTATGTGTGTGGGGGAGTGGAGATAACTTACTTGGTATAATCAATTATCTAAACCTGTTGAGGGAAGGATGAGAACTTATTGAGTGAGGAATCAGGGTGAACAATTGTGTAGCAGTTCTATAAGTAATGTTCTTTTCCCAGTTTGAAGATGGCTAATGCTACTTAATTCAGAATAGTTACCAATATTTGGTAACTAATGGTATTTATGTGAACAAGCTAAGAATGAAAAAAATTTCTCAGAGAAATAGAGTGATTTATTATTTTCATGTATTTATTATTTATAATTTATTACTTTCATTTATTATTTTCATGGCCCATTAAAATAATTATTCAAAAACATGCTTTTTATTAAGAATAGAGAGATGTTATAGTGGTGCCTGCCTGCCTGTGTTCAGTTTCCCAGTACCCACAAATGGCTAGACACAAAGTGATGCATGCATCTTTGATTCTAATACTCCTAGGACAATGGGAGACAGAGCCAGGAGAATCCAAAACTCAAAAGCTCATGGGCCAGCTAAACTGTCATTTCTTTGCAGCAGCAAGAGACTTGTTATGACACACACACACACGCTTTCCCTCCCTCTCTATCTCTTCAGGCATTGATTTGCCTGAAAGTGCTTTTATTTGCTAACCTTTGAACAAAAAAGTTGCTAGAATAGTTCAAGTAGCCCATGTTTGAGTGACATTGCTACAGGCTAATGACAGGATTGTATTACCAGTAAGGCTACTATAGAACAAATGAGGTTTCAAGCTTGCATTTTTATTTTTCTCATCAAATACCTATGACACATTTATGTTAACCATATTTTGCCAGATCTGTATATTTATATCACTGCAACTTCATCAAGCAGTTTACTCATAGTGTATAGAATTTATCAAAACACTTTTATCATGAAAATGAAGTACAAACTTTACTAATAATTCTTTACAAAGTAATAGTAGACTTTGAAATTTGTTAACTCCATTTTGTTTGAGGTAAAAATAAAACAAATTCTCACTTAATGTGAATAAAATCCTCTGTTGAGTTAAAAGGGAAAGCTTCTCATGAAATAACAGTTTCACTAAGTGTTTATAAATTTTCATGGAAATTAAACATTTATTTTTATCATTTATTGTAGCACTAGTCTTTTTATATTTGAGTATATTCCAGGAAGTACAAACTGTCAAAAAAGTTGTGAAAAGTAATTTAGATCATTTCTTCTTAAAACTGTGATTTTTTTTTTTTTTTGGTGTCAAATGTCTTTATTTAATAGAAAGTTTTTTACCTTAACTTTCCTTAATAGAATGGTCCAGCATATCAATATGAAACTTGAGATCCCTGAATCTTTAATTGTAATTTCAAAATTACTTCTTTTGGTTAAACTGTGATATGTTCACCTTCATAAATACTAAAATATATGTAGATAATCAATCTTTCCTTAGAATAAAATAAGAATCAAGTCAACATGCTCTTCATTTTTATTGGCTTGTTTACCAAATTCTTCTAACCTCTTCATTTTAGGGAATAATGTCTCCATACATGTAGAGGTCGACCCCAGGCATCCAACTATGCTTCCTGAGTGCTGCTTTCTTGGAGCTGACCATGGTAGGAATCTCAGAATTAAGATTTTTAACAGACTCATAGAATCATTATATCTTATTCAGAACTCTACACTATTATAACATAAAATATAAGATGTAGCTTCCAAGTCAAGTTCTGTTGCAGATGTGGATTTACAGAAGAGCAACACAGCCTAATCATAAAACTTTCTTTCTTTTAATATTGGAAGTGGTAAAACCCCTGGGAATTAAGCTGAGCAGGAATATACATTTATGGTATGTACCTTGGCAGTACAATTATTACCATAATATAACTTTTCAAACTTTATAGAAGATATTTTTTCCATGTTTTCAGGGATCCAGAAAATAGTCTGTTGCAAAATCTGAGAGATGTTTTAGAAACTGATTTTCCAGCTCGTACAACCCTGGAGAAACTGGTAAGTTTTTCTGTGCTCTAATAGTCTATACTGCATTACCTAACAAAATTAAATTCTTCTCTCAGAAAAATGAGGCTGAAAAGGAAGGTAATTTGAAACAATGTTATAATAGACCTCTGAGTTATTAGTAACAATAGCATCATTATAACTTGTTAACCTTTGAGAAATGGTTAAGCATACTTTTTCATCATATTCAGCAGTAGTGTTATTAATGACAGTTATCCTTATTATTAAAAATACAAAGATAAGACCAAAGTAGCTAATGAGATGTTTGAACTTTCTGTACTTTTCTGCTCATGGGTGACTGAAATAGAGCTTTAATTAGCTTGATGCAAGTGTTTGTCAAGGATGGCAGGTCTTCAAAATGAATAGAAATCATTATCATTTTAAAGATAATAAGCAGAGTTGATTCTTGACAGAGCTGCTAAGGTTGTAGAACACTAAGTGGTGGCGATGTTTTTCTTTTAGTTACAGAATTATGAAATTCAGCAATTATTATCTAATGTCAGTTCCTATCTTTACACATACACAGACAATATTGTGTGTATTAGAAAATTACTAAAACCCAAAAATATTGCCAGCTAAAAATGAACAAAATGAAATGTATATTTGTACATAGTTGGAAAAAACGCTTGGTCAAGTAACTAGGTAGTATATTATATATTAGTATAAAACATACTTTATAAAACTATATAAAATGTAGCTTTTTCAAATATACACACCCATTCCTAACCTTACTTTATGCAATGTAAACATACATGCTTATAAATATTTTTCTTTTAAAGGATTTTACTATGGATTGTGGAATTTGTTATGCCTATCAACTAGATGGTGCCATTCCTGACCAAGTGTGCGATAATCCCCAATGTGGACAGCTTTTCCATCAAATATGCTTATATGAGGTAAAACTACAAAATGCAGCCGAGTGTGGTGGTGCATGCCTTTAATCCCAGCACTTGGGAGGCAGAGGTAGGAGGATCGCCATGAGTTTGAGGCCACCCTGAGACTACATTGTGAATCCCAGGTCATCTTGGGCCAGAGTGAGACCCTACCTCAAAAAAAAAAAAAAAAAACCTACAAAATAAAAACAAAAGCAGGACTATTTTTAGCAAGTATAACCTTAGAAGTATGCATGTTTCAAAAACACAGAATCTAAATTCCACTTAGTCAAGTGCTCTCCTTTCCTCTTTTGCCATTCACTCCTTTTGGGTGGTTACTTCTGTATGCTCGGGTGCCTCATTTCTTCGTCATGGATGTCACTCAATGAACATATGTCCAAAAGCATCCAAGAGGAAAGAGACCTTTCCTGAGTCCACTCATGGAACTTGCTTATTGACACACAGCAAAGTGATAGTTCTAATGGAAATTTTCCCCTAGACAGGATGCACAGTACATTAACCCTGTGGAATAAACCAGGTGAGGGAGACAGATGGCAGCAACAAAGGAACGGGAACCAGTATATATGTAGCCCTTGTTACTTTTCAGTTGTATTTAAGTATAGAATAAATATAACACTCTTACTTTTGGTGCTCAGTGCTTTATGCCATCTGAACATCTCAACAGTTTCTGGCTATGCCATTTTCTTACTGTTTGTGAGATCTACTGTCATTCCTTTCTTTAGTCGTTTGATCTCTGTAGCCTTCATCTCAGGGCAAAGCTGATATGATTAGCTATGTATCTGTATACAAAGCCCCTTGCAAGTTGTACTATGCTTTCTGTTTTCAGTATTGTAATCTGTATGTTACAAACGGAGAACTGAGTGACAGTCATCCGGTTTGCCTTGGGTAAAAATCATACAGTAGGCCTGGAGAGATGGCATAGTGGTTAAGGCACTTGCCTGCAAAGCCAAAGGACCCAGGTTCAATTCCCCATGACCCATGTAAGCCAGATGCACATGGTGGCACATGCATCTGGAATTCATTTGCAGTGGCTAGAGGCCCTGGTGCTCCCATTCTTTCTATCTCCCCCCTCCTCAAATAAATAAATAATAAAATATTTTTAAAAATCATACAGTAAATACTAGATCTACTTATATAAGTCTAAGGGAATATGTACTTTCTTTTATAATAGTGAATATTCATTAACTTTTTAGAAATTAGCTGGCTCATGCTTCTAATCAGTAGAGTGAGAATTAACCCACTGTTGAAATAAAACAAGAATTTTGAAACCCTAAGACATCTTGCAGCAGTAATTGTTAATATCTAATTAATTGATTTGGGTATGTGAACCCCAGAATCTTATCTATATCTGTGTATGCCTATTTTCATATAAAGTATGTCATTTTCATCAAAGTTTTAAAGTGGTTCATAAGTTGCTTATAAGCCAGTGATTTAAACTAAAAGTCTTAATTTTGATTTTCTGTCATAGTTCAGTATGATAATCTTATATTGGCTCAGAAAGTATATCTCTGACTCTTGAAAATTTAGGAAAAGTAAATCTAGAATAAAAAATAATGCACTGGGGCTGGAGACATGGCTTAGTGCCTAAGCGCTTGCCTGTGAAGCCTAAGGACCCCTGTTCGAGGCTCGATTCCCCAGGACCCACGTTAGCCAGATGCACAAAGGGGCGCACGCGTCTGGAGTTCATTTGCAGTGGCTGGAGGCCCTGGCACGCCCATTCTCTATCTCTGCTTCTTTCTCTCTCTGTCTGTCGCTCTGAAATAAATAAAATAACAAAAAATAATTAAAAAAAATAAAATAATGCACTGAGCTGGAGAGATAGCTATGCGGGTTAAAGGCACTTTCTTGCAAAGCCTGATAGCCTGGGTTTGATCCCCCAGTACCCACATAAAACAAGATGCACAAAGTAGCAATTCATCTCAAGTTCATTCACCATGGCAAGAGGCCCTGGCACACTTATTATCTCTCTCCCCTTTCAAATAAATAAATAGTATTAAAAATAATAATTCTGTAAAAAAAATAGTTTTTGGCATATCTGGTCATGCTGACACTGCCCTGTTTTATAACCTTCAGTGGCTGCGAGGACTGCTCACAAGCAGACAGAGCTTTAACATTCTATACGGTGAATGTCCCTACTGTAATAAGGTAAGTAAATTGTTAATTGTTTCATAAAATGTGCCTTGCTTTTTGTAATGTGTTATGGAAACCAGATACATAGTATATTAACATAGTTTTAAAACTTGTAGATAAACTATTTAATCAAACTAGTTACAAAATACTTTGCTATAAGCTAAGTTATCCTTATAAATATCTTAATTTTGGCCTGGAGAGGTGACTTATTGGTTAAGGTACTTGCCTGTGAAAGCCTTTGATTCCCCAGAACCCATGTAAGCCAGATGCAACATGGTGGTGCATGTGTCTAGAGTTCATTTGCAGTGGCTAGAGGCCATGGTGTACCCATACTCTCTCGCTCTCTTTCTTGCCCATAAATAAATTTTATAAATTAAAAATATTTTAAAAATTTAATTTTCAAATTGCCATTTTGACCCATAAAGTTAAACCCTTTGTAGATTTCCTTGGTGATCTTTAGAGAATTACCAAACTATACAGTGACAGTTTCTTTCTTTTTCTTCTTTCTTTTTTTCTTGGTTTTTCGAGATAAGAGTCTCACTCTAGCTCAGGCTGACCTGGAATTCACTATGTTGTCTCAGGGTGGCCTGGAACTCATGGTGATCCTCCTACCTCTGCCTCCCGAATGCTGGGATTAGAGGCGTGCGCCACCACACCCGGTTTACAGTGACAGTTTCTAATATAAATGGCAGAAATAGTGAATTAACATGTTATTTTAAATTTTAAACTGTTATATGTTTTTAAAAAATATATTCTGTTTTTAATTTTTTTTTCTCTTTTTTTAAGCCAGTTACTTTGAAAATGTCTGGGAAGAAACCCTAAAAAGAATGTAATCTTTTCATGAAGAATCAGAAACTTAAAATCTGTCAAGGATTTTAATTGATAACTTCAGAGAAAACACAGAGCAAGACAGACCAATATCACAAGGACAACTATGGTGAAGCCATAATAGTATACATCTGCCTTTGTCTCTTCACTGAGAGACAACTGGGAAGCTGTCGGCCACAGTCCTATAGAGCTTTCTAGGTCTGTGACCCCCCTCCCACTTGTGGAAGTATATTTATAACAAGGTGGCCATCTTGTCATGTTAATTATATCTGAATTTTGATAACCCATGTAGCCAGATTTTTGTGCATGACTCTTCACTTCATTCAAACATTCTGAAGAGTCACGATACTCTTTTCTTCTTATACTCTCCTGTGAAAGAAACACACATATATTTTGTTAGATTTGAATTATCCAAGTATTTTTTGTGTCCTTTGTAAGACTGCTAAATAAAATTTAACAGAGCAACCACATCTGGTCTTTAATGTAGCTATTCTTAACACTTGGTATATCATGGCAGCTCAGCAATGATCTTCTGCTAAAGGTGAGGTTCTATAGTCCAGGAAACTCTAATAGATGGATATGACATGTCATACTTCTTGGAAAACTTCCTGGTACAGACTAACTGCTACAGACTGAATATATTAATGTGGAACACACCAGTGGATCATTTCACGCAAGTTTCAAGCACTGCTTTACTGCATTCACGAACATTGTTAGTGGCTGAAGCCAGACTCACCACTAATTTGCTGATTGTTGAAGTGCTTTACGTTGGTGACTTCTGACATGCCCTCCCTTTCTACCACTTATTAAGTAATTTAGAACAAGCCAACCTCATGAAAAAAAAAGCAAAAATATGTGAATCTTCCTCATAACATCATTCTTTGACCACTAAATTACTGTTCTTGAAGCAGCCTTCCTTGAGCCCCTCCCCCACAATGGTCATTCCCAAAGGTAAGAAATGATGAGATAACATTAGCAGTGTTATGAAGACTCTTTCATATTCCTAATAAAGAGAAGTAAGTCATTACTTGAGATTTAGATACTTTACTTCTTACTGAAAGCTTTATTCTCTACCTAGAATAAGTGAATATTTACTCCAGTGAACCATGAATCTTTCTCATACAAAGAAAAAGAGCCATATCATCACATATATTTCTAAGGGCTGAGAACTATTGGTAAGATTATTTAAGTGACATTTGTGTGTAACATACATGGACTAAACCTAATGGAATTGAAATCAACCTACTAAAATTTCAAGAAACAGCTATTATGGAAACTACACCCTCTGTCTCTTCAGCAAAACTAATGACATCAAATTAGGTGTTCAATGTACTGAGAGGTCTGGATGGGAAAGACGATCTATAAGACAAGTTCACAAAAATTTCCCTATGAAATACTTGTCTTCTTTTTGAATAGGTTACCAGGACACAACCACATCCATCTGTTTGTATGGTGACTGGCTGTGTCTGCACTGAGAAAGCAGAGGTGAACAGTTCTGCCAAGGACTATGGGCTATAAGAACAAAATATTTCCTATTTGGACACTTCTGGGCTACAATGTAGCTGGGTAGTAAAGTGCTTGTTCAGTGTGTGGTGAGCTTTGGTTTTGATCTCTAGCATGCTTATTTTTCAAACATGAGAAAGCAAGTAGACCATATGAGATCCTGTTAAGTATAGCTATCTCTTTGCACACTCATTGGAGAAGCAAGGGTTTAAGGCCATGCCATCTAATATATTAGAGGACTGGTTCTTGACCCAGAATGTTTATATCCACAGGGACAATTGAATAATTTCTGGGAACATTTTGGATTATTAAAACTAGAAGGTAGTACTATTAGCATCTGGGGTATACATGCCAGGAATGCTGCTTAGCATCCCACATTGAACCATACAGCTCCCCCAGTGCAGAGTGTAGAAGCACACTAAACACAATGATGACCATGACTAGAAAACAAAGAGCTAAAGCAGCCAGAGAGGGAGACTATGAAGCCACCTTCCTGTCACTGTGACAAAATATTTGAATCAACTTAAAGGGAGAAATTTTATTTTGGTTCCCAGCTTCAGCTGTTTAGGTTCCTGGTGACATTCAATCTAGATTTTGATTTGTATTTCTCTAATGGTTCGTGTGAGGTTGAACATTTTTTTCATGTTTATTGGCTGTATTTCATCTTATAAATTGTTCACCTCATTAGTGCCCTCCCCCACCCCCCGGCCCTTTGCTTGGATTTTCTTGCTTTTCCTTTCTTTGAGTTCTTTGGATATTATCAATAGGAATCCTGTATCAGTGTAAAGATTTTCTTCTATTACATGGGCCACTTTTTCACTGTTTTCTCTCTTGTCAGAAGCTTTTGTATTTTATGAGGCCGTTTGTCAGTTGTTGGTCTTAATTCCTCAGCCACTAGGGTCCTAGTCAGAAAGTCTTTGCCTATGCCTATCTTGAAGTATTTTCTCTTTTTCTTTTTACAGTTACAGAGTTTTCAGGTTTTATATTAAGGCCTTTGATCCATTTGGTTGATTTTTGTTCAGGGTGAGATAAGGATTTAGTTTCATTCTCCTACATGTGGAGATCCAATTTTCCTAGCTGTTCATTAAAGAGGCTGTCTTCAACGGAGAGTAAGTTAGCACCAGGACAAATGAGATAACCCTTACTTTTTTTTTTTATAGAGAATTTAATAGGTGTAGGCCCTCTTGTAGCCCACAATTGATGGTAGCTTGATATTGGAGAGTGGGCTTATGTTTGGATATGGTTCTGACTTGTTTCCCAGCCCCAGCTATGGGTCCCATACCAGTGAGGGGATCAGTTAGCCAAATTGAGAGCAGTTGGTTCCCTTTTTCAGATAGATGTAGATCCTAAGGAGAGAGCCACCCCATTATACCTCAAAAGGGCCCTGGCTGAAACTAAGAAAAATTGGAGAAACAAGCAAGGGGGCTGTTTTCCTGATGAACCGGATACCAGCACAAGGGGGAAGGAGATCAGCACAGAGAGAAAATCAACTCCTACCAAATCAGAGAGCCAGAGCCTCAGAGGCCCCCAACACCTCATCACTGAAGCAGATCAAAAATGAACCCAACATGGCTCAGGGAAATTTTGCGGAAGAGGGGGCAGAAAGAATATCAGAGCCACATGTTGGGTCATGATATGCAGAGACATTTAGCTTACTGGGCTAACTCCATGACCCGTATACCTCAACAAGGAGGGGCCGAGGGGAGGGGGTAGGTCACGGATGAGCCTAATAATGGTACCAAACTGACTGTATTTGCTGAATACAAAACTAACTAATAAAAAAAAATGGAAAAAAAAACCAAATAATAAAAATTAAAAGAAAAAAAAAAGAGGCTGTCTTCAATGTTCCAATGTGTAGTTTAGGCCAGTTTGTCAAAAATCAGGTAGGTGGTATCAAAAATATGTCTGGGTTATATTTAGACCTTCTATTCCATCAATCTGAATGTCTTTCTACCAGTAGCATGCTCTTTTTGTTACCATGGCTCTGTAATATAATTTGAAGTCATTCATGTGTAGTGATGAATCGGGCAGTTTTTACTCAGGGTTGTTTGACTATTATAGATCGTTTGTGCTTCCAAATGAGTATTAATTTTTTTCTATTTCTGTGAAGAATGGTGTAGGAGTTTTGATGGGGACTGCATTACTTTGGTAAGATTTAGTGTTTTAACTCTAATATGACAAGGGGAGGTTCCTTTGTCTTTATGTGTTTGGTGTTTAAATATTTACTCTGTCTGGATTTGCATTCTTTCCCCAGTTGTAGGAGGCTTTATGCTATTTCTATGCCTTTAGAATGAAATTGTTCTCCCCCTTCGGATGCCTGTGACTCTTAGATTTAGGCTTCTCATAGTGTCCTATACATGATGACAGTACTACTCATACTTAGGCATCTCTTTCCTTGTTTGAGTGCTCCAATTCCTCTACCTGGTCTTTAAGCTCACACAGTATGTTCCCTCCTTGACCTATTCTACTGACAAGGCTTTCCCTAGGGAGCTTTTCATTTGATTCATGTTTTTCTTTTCCAGTACTTCAGTTTGTCTTCATTCTTTCTACCTCTTTACTGAACTCTTTGATATCTAGCATTGGCTTTTTTATTCCATTCACCTGTTTATATTCTTGCAATTTGTTCAGGAGTTTGTGTCATTGCTTTCTTTGAACATACTTGTAATTATCCTTTTGTTTTCTTTGTTTCATCATTTGAGTTCATCTGACTCACTCTCAATGGAGATAGCAGCTGTGTGATTAGTACTTTTTGGATGACTTAAGTTGCTGTGGTTTGTCATGTTACTGGTGTTTTGTGAGAAAACTTGTGACCTGGAGTTAGGTCATTGGTTAAGTATTTACCTAGGTATTTATTTAATTATTTGGATTTTTTATTTATTTTAAATCACCCCTGTTCCCTCAAAGAGAGTGTTTGCTCTACTTAAGAGGTGCTAGATTATTGAAGGATTGCAGTGTTATTCTCATCTGCTAAACTGGTGGTTTGGTTGGGGTACTGGGTTTGATCTCCAGTCTTCTTAGGAAAAACAATCACTGTCAAAAAGGCAAGCCTGCAGTTTTCATGCATTAATAGTCAAATAAAAAGTCAATTATTCCTTAAATGCATATCATTTCAGGAAGTAAAGGGGTAGTTATTTGTGCACTAGTATAGTATTTATTTGAGTATGAATTGAGTGGGCAAGTAGTAACCCACTTTTGACCCCTTTTTGACCAAGAAGCTTTTAGGTGACCTCCAATGTACAAGATACAAAATAGGTATATAAGTTAATAGAAGGATTGACAAATAGAATGGAAGGATGTCTACAAGCATAGGACTATTTCTAAACTCTATTACCTTCCATTCCTTTATATTATACAAGTGTCACCTAAGTATATAAGGGCAGGACTATTTGTGAACATTTTAAAAATGTTCCAGAAAAGTTCAGTTAGGAAAAAGGAATCATTTCAATAAATCATGCTGCAAAAAGACAACAGGAAAAGAATGAACCTACATAACTTCCTCACTACCTAAGAACTGACTTGGTCATGGATGCAGTTGAGTAAAGTAACTAAGTAGCAGAGAGCATCTACAGTCTTGGAGCATGGCAAGAATATTGCATGCAGAATATGTGAACAGCATTTACAGCTCAATAACTAAAAGCTTCCAAATAAAATTGATAGGACACTTGGAAAGATACTTCATATGAGAAAATATATAAATGGTCAGAAAACACATAAAATGTGCTCAAAATTAGTAGTTTTAAAGTAAATACTATAATGAGATACTAATATACAAATTAGAATGGTTAAAATGTAAAATATTGGCAATATTAAATGTTGGGGAGCAAGTATAGGAATGGCCAGAATTCTTGTATATTTATTAGTGGAAATATAAAATGTTATAGCCACATTCAAAAAATATTTGCCAATATTTTATAAACTGAACATATACTTACTTGCTTTATGGCCCAGTGATTCTATATCAAAGGAGAAATGAAATATGTCCATAGAAGGACTCAGGCCAGAATGATTATGATAACCACATTCATGGTGGCCAGAAATGAGAAGCGGCCTCAGCAGGAAGATAGTCTTGTGAATTATGCAGTCATGCCATGGAGTACTCCTTAGCAGTGACAAAGAATTACTGATCCACTCATGAATACAGATAAATCTCAAAGCAGTGATGAAAGGTGAGATACATATTGTATGACTGCGTGTACATGACATTCAAGAAGAGGAAAACCTAATCTCAAGATGAGATTCAGAATGTCAAAATACTGGCAAAAGGAACAAAGGACTTTCTGGAGAGATAAAGCCTATACCACAATGCCCTCTGCCACTCCAGCCACAATGAATCCATTTCTTTACTGGAAAAGCTGAGTAGGAGATTCCAATGCACAGTAAGAGCTTAGAAACTCATTGAAAGTCTTAGAATCTCTAAATTTCTACCAACAAGCAAGAATTGTATTACATTTTACAAGGGACTATAAAATATGCCTATTTCAAGTAGATTTCTATATGTATATAGAAATTTAAAATAAATCCAGAAATAATGCTACTGTTTTGTACTAGGTAAAAGTAAAAGGTTTCTCAGAGCACTAAAGGAAACACTTTTCTTTGGCTAAACTTGTTTGCTGGCTTGATGAGGAGTGCATAAAGACACTTACAATTTTTACCTGGCTGCCAAGAGATAAGCAGCCCAAGCCAGTGCTCACGTGCGGAGCATCACAGCTCGCTGGTACAGGACTCTTTCTGGGTAAAGGGTGCTAAAGGTAGGGCTAGTGAATTATCCTGCCTAACTTTTATGTACTTCAAATCATTTGCAGTAAAATGATAATGTATATAAATCACATAAAATGTTGGTTATGCCAGGTGTAGTGATACACGCCTTTAATCCCAGCACTTGGGAAGCCTAGGTAGGAGATTGCTGTGAGTTCGAGGACACCCTGAAACTACATAGTGAATTCCAGGTCACTGTGGACTTTGAAACCCTTCTCCCCCAAATCATGGCTATTTTGACAAAACTAAATATTTTTTCACTCTAGATATAAAACTCTTGTATGTTTTATTTTTCAAAGGAAGTTAATAGCCGTGTGTGCTAGCATGTGCCTTTAATCCCAGCATTTGGGAAGCTTAGGAGGATCACAGTGAGCTAGAGGCCAGTGTGGAGTACAGAGTGAGTTCTAGGTTAGCCCTAGGCTAGAATGAGACCCTGCCTCAAAACAACAAAAAAGGTTTGATTCAGAAAGATTTTTGCTGTTGTCTAAATAAATCATCTGCAAAATAATGTGTCACTATCCACTCAGATAACCCAGTGATACAAAAAATACATGTTTTGACAGAAAACACTTCCTCTCTATCTGATTGTAACCATTCAGCCAGAGGAACCAGTGTAAACATACAGAATGTACATGGTAAGAGTCCCTATTGGGTCACAGATGGCAGTGGGAACTTGAGTGCACTTCATTGTACTCTTAGCAGTAAGAAAGAGATCTCGTGCTCACCACCATCCTGTTCTGTAATATCTGGCACTACTGCTTTGATTTTATCAGCTATGTAGAAGACTTTCTGTTTTCTGTCCATTCTCTTTTATCAAAGCTATACAGCCTTAGCTTTTAGGAAAAAAAAAAGAAAAATAACTTTTTTTTTTTTACTCACAGGGCATATTATAACATTAAGAAAAACAAAACAGAGCTGGAGAGATTGCTTAGTGATTAAAGTACTTGCGTGCAAAGCCTAAGGACCCAGGTTTGATTACCTAGGACCCATATAAGCCAGATGTACAAGATGGTATGTGCTTTTGGAGTTCATTTACAGTGGCTAGAGGCCTTGGCATTGCCTCCTCCACACTCTGCTTCTCTCTCTCTCAAATAAATAAATAAATATTTTTAAAGCTTTTTTTTTTTTTTTAAGAGAAAACCAAACCCAGAGCAGCCAGCCTCCCTCTCTGACCTGTGCTGCTCCGCTGTGCAACAGTCCAGTCAGCGTGTCCTTTCTTTGCACCCTTCTCTGTGTTGCAGGCAACCCCGTGGTTCTCTCACTGTCCACTCTGTTCATGAGCTCCGTCTGCATCACTTGTTTTGCTACAACCTTTCGTAAATTGACCTGCTGGTATGGAATAATAACATATAATGAACACTTTTCATATTTTTTTAAAAATTACATTCTTATCAGATTGTTTAAAATCCTAAACTTGCCAATGAAAAAAATCAAGAAGAAAACAATAGACACTGTAGAAAAAAATACAGTAGATGGCAAGATCTAGACCCTTTCTCATTAACAGGTCAAGACCAATTAAAATTATTTTAACTGTTAGACACTCATGAAACTGTTTCTACAGAAAACTTGCTTACAATGAAAATGGTATTTTTATGGAAAATTGTCACATTTAAAAATTGCATGTAAATTCATTATTAACCTTTGCTGTGAGTGGATCCAGTCTGTCTTTGTAGTTTAAATTCCTATTAATTAAAATCACATATTTCTATCACGGATGTAGGCTAATTAATGTGAACATATAAAAGGAGCTTATGATGTTGCTTATTTTTTGTGTAGATAGTTTAACCTTTGAGCAGATGAGTTCATGTCATCTAGCACTGTGTACTAATATGAGAGGTTAACTTCAACAGCAAGCTTGTCAGCTGTTCGGTTTCTTTTGCACACCACAGAGCTGTCTGGGGAATGACTGACTTAATAACCTTGAAGTAGACTTTAGGCAGATTCTAGAACCCACAAGTGGGAGATTGAAAGCCATAGTTCAGATCCCTGAGTGAAGTGTTTGTGAAGCACCTTCATGTTTACAGAAGCTGAAGGTGCCATCACCTTTTGCATGGGTTAAACAGAGAGCAGGGGACAGGGACCAGCACAAGGGGAAGTTAGGTAGTAGCCAGTGCCAAAGTAGAGAACAAATTATGCTGGCTGGACCAGAGCTTTAATTTATAGTCTCTCAATTTTTAGCTTCTGTTGCAAAGTGTGTTTGTTCATTCCCTTTAAAATAAGCTAGTGTTCTATGGGTGGGTTAGAGTTGTCACAACACCCTTTTTCACTCCCATCTCCTGCGGATCTCAGCTTATCAGAGAATGGGAGAACCATTGCCTTCAGTAGCCTGTAGACAGTATGTGTTTTGTAATCACTTAGATGGTATACTTTTCACCCACCCTTCTCAAGCTACTGCGAAAGTTAGGAGATCTGCTGAACTCTTCCACTAAAGTCATTTTGGCCATAAATGCAATTCATTTATTTACCTCACTAGTTTGAAATATAGGGTTCCCCAAGTTGGTATACACTGTTTCAGCTACTTGACAGTGGCTTTGCAGTCCTAGTGAAATATGCTCAAATGATTCTTTGAGAATTTCTTATCTAAATCTTTATTGAGACATAACTGGCTAGTTTTAAATATTTGAGTTGTATGATGTGATGTTTTGATATACACACATTGTAAAATGCCACAAGTTAACATGTCCATCACATTAGTGTATTGAAAAGACAATGTCTATTTCTTAATAAATGTCAAGTATTAAATCCAGTGTAACTAGCTATCTTCACTATGCCCTACAGCAGATTCCTGTAACTAATTCATCTTATAACAAAGTCTGTATACTTTCCTGTTAACTCCAACTCCCTGGGTGTGATATTCCACTCTCCAACTGTTATGTTGTTTTTAAGTTCCACATATGGGAGTGATATATAGCATTTATCTATCTTAACATTCACTTAATATATGGGAAAATAAACAGAGGATTTCTTTTTAAAGATTGGATAATATTCCAGGCACACCTCATCTCCACGGACACAGTTTCCCTATTTTTGCTACTATAAGTAATACTGCCCTAAGCACTAGTGATACAGAGATCTCTCAAATGGGATTTCATTTCTTCTGTCTATTCAGAAGGGGAATTGCTGGACTATACAGTACTTCTATTTTTAGTTAAGATGCAACTAGTTATTTTTTAGAGCTTCCTATCTGCTAAGTGTTTTGGGTACCAATTTTTACCCTGGGGACCTCTACTATTGCCAGAATCTGAAATAATAGTTTCATCCTGCATGAGACTTTCTGGAAGAGATGATGTCCTTGGATCTGCTACCAACGGCCAGAGGTTTAGGCTGAACTGCCAGGGGTTCTTGTGGCCAGAGGTATAGGCTACTCTGCCAAGGGTACTTCTAGTTAAGAAAATGAGACCCAGGTTATGGAAATATTCTATAGGGAAATTTAAAATGCAAAGGGTAAAGTGTGATGAGTCCATTTAATCAATTGTGAGCATAGTGAGACTTTCTTATTTACAAAGATAAAATAAATATAAAAACCATCCCTGGAACCCTCCAATATCAGATAAGACACTACTGTAATATATGTCATTTTCAAGAAAAGAAGCTACTTAAATAAGGTAATTTTAATTTTCCATTGAAACTTCCATAGTTTTACAAAATGAAAACCTGTGTAGAGTCCCACATTAAAACTGCTTCTAATAAAAATTTTATATTCCACTTCATCATATACAAAAAATAAACAAGAAGACAAGTTCATGCAATTATCTGAAGAAAGCTTAAGAAAGTGTTTTATAAACAACAAAGGTCCATGTAAAGATTACTGTTTCCAATAATACATTTACCTGTGGATTTGCTGGGGAAGCTCAGAGTTACAGTGAATTAAGGGACCAACTGTTACTGTGAGACTTGCAGTCATCTTTGACCTTCCACTCAGAACTTGAGCCATCCCTCTGCCAGGTAAGGCACTGGGGAAGTGAACAACTCATTGTGCACATGTGTCTGCAAGGTTAAGATCTGGATATAGACACCTTGATAAGGAGGATCATGTAATAAAAATGATGAGCTAGGTGCTGTGTTTTGCCTCTTACAATGTTTTCATTTTATTTTATTTTTTTGGTTTATTTTTATTTAGTTATTTGAGAGTGACAGACAGAGAAAGAGGCAGAGAGAGAGAATGAGCGCGCCAGGACCTCCAGCCACTGCAAATGAACTCCAGACACGTGCACCCCCTTGTGCACCTGGCTAACATGGGTCCTGGGGAATCAAGCCTCAAACTGGGGTCCTTAGGCTTCACAGGCAAGCACTTAACCACTAAGCCATCTCTCCAGCTCAGTGTTTTCATTTTAGTATTAAGCATTATCTCACCTCAAAAAGAATTATTCAAGTATGGTTCTCTTCAGTGAATTTTTGACATTAAATTTGACAAGGGGTTGGGGATGTAGCTAAGTGGTAGAGTGCATGCCTAGCAGCCATGGGGCCCTCGGTTCACCCCACAAGACCAAACCAAACTAACAAAAGATAAGAGACCTCAGTAGGAGGCATAAACAGCCTGCAATAACTCAATGATGGGTCTGACCTAATTGTGTGACTACAGGATCCTCCAGAACTGTTAGAAAGTGACTTACACTGTACATACCATCATCTTCATTGGCAAATACCCCAAAGGATTTGCTTTTTTGTCTATTCTTTTGACAAAAATTTATTCCTATCACAGTATTTTAGGACTTCAAAAGGAAAGCACAATTTACTGGGAACATTATGCATAAAAAGATCTCTTAGGAAAAAAAACCCACATTTTTCTTTCGCAGTAAGATTTTTTTTTTTAGTGTAAGTTTCACTTCTAAGTTAATGAAGTCTGAAAAATTAAAGATAATTTTGAATAATTAACTTGGAATAGTGAAGTTTAGAAACATGTATTGGCACCTATATACCTTTCTGGTCCAATGAATTTTGTGCCCCCAAAGAACAAGTGTGGCCTTCATTCACTAGGCTTGTGAGCAGCTGCAGTGATCCACATGCACAGGAACAAGGAGTCCCTGGTCACTCTTAACAAAAGGTTTGGACTCCAAAGGCAGAACATGGGGCCATGTGGTGGTAGTACTGCACTCAAATGATTCAGTGCCCTGCACAACCATCCTGTGCATGATTCAGTTGATCTGAGCATAGGCTACTTTCAGTTATACTCTGCTTTGCAACCTTTTCAGGTTTGAATTTTATGGCACAGAAAAATCTGTAAACTTTGGAAATTAAAATTAAGATAAGTACAGTTTCACCACAGATGGTGAAACTATATTGTCTGCTAGCCTTACTGTATTTTATACTATAAATATATTATTAAATGCATTTAAAATAGAGAAAAAGTCATTAATAGTTAAATAGTGATATACCTTAAAATATGTGTGTCATACTATCTCTACAACCAGGCTTATCACACTGTTAGCAGAAATTAAGGTCTCAAGAATATATATGGTATTGTTAAAGTGTTTTGACTCATCATTAAAATGGTCTAATCAAAAGAGATAAAAATATTTTTAATGGAGGCTTACAGGCAAAAATATTTTACATTCTTTGCATAAAAATGGATTTATAACAATACCCGGTGAATTTGGCAAACCAAGTATTGTGAGGGATAATTAGGATTTTACACCAGAAGATCACAGTATTGGTTTTCTTAATGGCTTATATTTCCATTAAGTTTATGAAACTGAAAGCTACAAAAAAAGGGTGAAAATCTTAAATTAGTACAGATTAAGTAGTAACCATTACTGCAAGGAAATTCTGTGTCAAGGAAGTGGTTCTTGTTTTGTTGGGAAAGGGATAAAAATATAAAAGTCAATAAAACTGTTAAAATAAGTCTCAGTGATTACTAAGATCAACATCCAATGGATTTTTATTAAACATGAACCTTTGTTCTGCTTTCTGCAACACGTAAATAGTGCTGACAACTGGTTTGTGAGAGACTCTGCAATAAAATGTAATTGTATCATGAGAGAAAGGTGACAATCAGGAGATCATGAAAAAATTACATATTCTCACTGGTAGTTAATTAGCCATGCAAACCCTCCTCAAACAGATATTCTCTTCTATTAGGAATGATTACTATGCAGGCCTACAGATGTCAATACCACAGTCATTCAAATACTTTTTTTCCTACTAATTGAAGGTTGTAAAGCTCTGGTGCCAAGGTTTTGCTTCCAAAGAGCTAATTTATGACTAGAAAGATATTTTCTGTCTTCAGTTGCAGCAGCTACAAACTTTAGCAAATCAGAGCCATCTGTGCACTGATACTTGCCTCACCATTCATCGAACAGCCTATCAGTCACATTAGTGTGCGCCATGCATTCTTGGCTCATGAGCCCTTGTGGTGATCCAGAGTTCATAATAAATATTAAAAATGAACAGCACCCTAACCCCAACTTGTATCCTCATAAGAAAAATTTCCCTCCATGTTTTAATTAAATAATTTGCCATACAAGGATAGTCTCAAAAAGATAGCCATTTAGTTTTCTGTGTAGCAATGTTGCTAAAAACAAATTTACACCATCCTCTTCTTAAAAACATGTGGCTTTAAGGACTAATCATTTTTTAAAGTTGATGTGAGGGGGTTGTTGAATGATGGCATGATAAAGGAGGCATAGTATCTTTTAATCTCTCCAGCCCCTAAAAGTAATTATTTTTCTTTGGGGGGGGGGGTTGAGGTAGGGTCTTACTCTAGCTCAGGCTGACCTGGAATTCACTATGTAGTCTCAGGGTGGCCCCGAACTCATGGTGATCCTCCTACCTCTGCCTCCCGAGTGCTGGGATTAAAGGTGTGTACCACTATACCTTGCCCTAAAAGTAATTATGTAGACTTAACTATCAATTTATATGAACAGTACCTTAAGAGTGTTATCCAGGCTTATATTTACATGGTCAAGCTGGCAAGCAAAAACACAGAGCAATCAATAAAATGCAAGGAAAATAAGTAAATAATGTTCTTCAGAATCCAGACAGAGAGGCCCTTAGCATACCCTGGTCATAGTACAGATGTCTTTATCAGCATGCACAGGTACTCTAAGAAAGAATGTTAAAAGAACTTTCAGTATGGTTCCTTAGTGCAGAGTTAAGGGAAATAATATAGCCGGGTGTGGTGGTGCACACCTTTAATCCCAGCACTCGGGAACCAGAGGTAGGAGGGTCACTGTGAGTTTGAGGGCAGCCTGAGATTACAAAGTGAATCCCAGGTCAGCCTGGGCTATAGTGAGACCCTACCTCAAAAAAACAAAAACAAAATTATAATTAAAATTAAAAGCAAGAAGCTGAGGTAGGGGATTCATTTTGAAACCTAAAACAAATTCACAACAAAACTTTCACAGAAAGCAATCACAGAAGCCCAGGGATCATGTTAAGTTTGTAAAAAGTTTTGTTTTTACTACTTGTGGTGAACTTTGCTGTGTGAACATATTGCATATTGGTTATATTACCACCAGTTTCTCTCTCTCTCTGAGCCCCATTCCACTGAAGATTCACTGGTATCATGAATGCACCAGTTACTTACTTTCTGATTGGCTGGAGTGTGCACACTAACACTCAGTCCTTTCGTGGAAAATTCCAGTGGTCCTAAAGGCATTCCACCTGGATTTAGAATGTTTTTGAGCTTCTGATAGTTTGGCTTTTCATCATAAGCTAAGTTATGGACGCATACCATAAACTGGGCTACTTCATCTGTGAAGATTAAATTAGTTTACATGTCATTCATAATTGGCAAAAATTGTCAAAATTTCAATAACCTTAAAAATCTGCTATCTCTTCTTTAACACACACACACACATCCTGACTAAAAAGTGAATAATAAAAAGCATTTTTAAATGATATTCACAAATGATGGAAATACAATTTAACAAAATGAGATAAGTAGGTAATATTTCTACCTATTTGTGTTAATATGTTTACAATTAACTAGTCTTTTGGGAGGAAGCACCTTTTAATAATTATAGTTACTGGTTTTGATTTATGAGGTACGGCTACTAAGTACTACACAAGAATACAACAGTCAAATAGGATACTTCACACACTTGATTTTTAACTATGAACCTTTCAATGTTCAGTTAAAAACAAATATTATAAGCCTGACATACAAGGGGAAAAAATTTCAAATTTTACATAAGGCTTTCATTTTACAATTATAACAATGCAATTGGATTCCATGTTTTTAGCTATTACTGACTAAAATGCAGGAAGCCTTCCCACCTAGCAGCCCAAGGCATTCATACCCTTCTTGGTTTAGGTTCAGTGGGATGAGAAGTTTTCATCTTCTGTTTTCTCTCTAATGTAAAAGTATGCTTCACTGGAACTACATAGTAACCTTTCCTCCCTCAAAACAATTATAGATCATCAGCTTTTATTTATTTTTTTTCCATGCTGGAGACTGAACACAGGGTCTCATGTGTGCTAAGTATACATTCTACCAATGAGATACACCACCCCTCAACCTATCTGTTTTCAAATAAAAGTAATAATAACAACCAAGACTACAGTGTTGCATGAAAATGTTTGTTTTGCCTTTTTCTCAAGCTAAAATTGGGATAGACTAATAATACTTTTTTTTGTTTCAAAAACTATCTTCATAGTAAGCCATTTGTAATTGAGTTTATGTTTAAGATTATATTAGCTCTATAACCTCCAATAATATTAGACCCTGCATGCCCTAGAAACAGAAATCTACTGAATGTCATAAACACTAGCACGGACCCAGACAAATAATCAGAAGGAGAATGAGGAGTCAGGTATGCCTTATCTAGATTTTTCATAAGATTCAAATTTCAACTTATCTCTAATGACAAAAACATCACAGAGCAATCAGGAGCACCTGGACTTTCTTTTCTAATATTAAACTGACCAGTTACATTTGTGTGGAAGGGACCTGAAGGCAAAGGAAGATATGCAGCTGGTAAGGGAAATGATAGCCCCTGCCGCCTCTTTCTTTCTGCCCCACACAGTAAAACATATTCTATATATATGACTTGGGTGAAAATGCCAAGAAGAAGATTTGTCCAAAAGGAATACTGTTTTTTTTTAACCAAATATTTAATTGTAGTTACAAGACAACAAATTTCAGCTCATCTCCCCAAATGCTCCTTTCTCCTATTTGTTCTCTAGCAGAACAAAGAGTATTATGCACAGAAGACAAGAGGACTCACATGGGCACTCCATGGGACTTATGAAAAGGAAGTGAAGTAAAGCTGGCTTGTTCCTCTTTCATTTAGCAAATGACAATTTGGGCTTCTGTTTATGGGTGGTCTGTGAATATTAGCTCAAGTACGACTTATTTCTATGGTTCAACTCTCAAATGAACACTGACACTATGTAAAACTAACTGGACAATCAGTGTATACATATCCTGTAGTCAGCTAAGGCTAACCTTGAGATTGTCCACTGTAAATAGAGATTCACTCTGTTAAACTACTTCAGCGTAGGGGGTGGGGGCGTGACAGAGAGATGGCTGGCTCAAGTCTTAAGTTAGTACTGAATGAGTCATGCATGCACAAGTGACAAATATGGGTAATTCCAAGCAGATATACTATTAATCTTGATAATGAGGTCAAAGACTTTTAAAAAGTTCCATGTCACCTTGAAAGAGAAGACCATTTCAGATATGTATCTATAAATCCCAAGATCAGATAGCTTTCTAATCAAAACCATTTTGGCAGCCTGGCCAGTACAGTTTGAGCCATAATGGCATTCAAACATTAACCATTTGTCTCTTTTAATTATTGACTCAAATTAGTCTTTGTGGAAGAAAAAGAACAACAAAATCTTAACACTAAAAATAACACATTCTGCTGAATAACCTATATGATTCTCAAAATATAAATATATGAACAAAAATAATAGAAAAGCTACCAGTAAGCTGGGAGTGGTGGCTCACACTTTTAATCCCAGCACTCAAGAGGCACAGGTAGGTGGGTTGCTGTGAGTTTGAGGCCACCCTGATATTCCAGGTCAACCATGGCTACAGAGCATAACCCTATCTTTAAACCCCCCCACCAAAAAAAATAAAAGCTACCAGCAGAACCCAGAACTCTACCTCTTCTGTTCTAATATCAAAAGTTAGATATTTTCTTCTCTGGAAACTATCTGTAACCCTGCATAACTTCCTTCCACCCTATGGGAACAGCAGTGGAGGGTTTACATACAAGCTCTAAGAGTGACTGGTGACCTGTAAACAGTACCATAAAACAGAGGTTATCACTGACTTACAACAACTGCTTCCACGAGCCCACATAAGCACTGACTGGGGGAGCTCATCCAATAGACTGAAACAGAACAGAGAACACACAGTGAATGCCTTCAACCCTGTGTTTACTCTTTAAATCAGAAAAAAATGACTATCTGGGGTTGGCAAGATGGCTTCATGGTTAAGGTGTTTGCCTGAGAAGTCTGAGGACCCATGTTCAACTCTTTAGATCCCATGTAAGCCAGATGCACGAGGTGACACAAGTGCACAAGATCACACATGCACACAAGGTGGTGCATGTGTCTGGAGTCCCATTGCAGTGACTGGAGGCCCTGATGCACCAATATTCTCATTAAAAAAAAATACAAAAAAAAAAAGACTATCTGTGTTGATAGGACACCAAAATTGTAAATTTTCTCCCCCCACAATGTAATAGATGGGAAGATTAAATAAAAGGGAGGTGGATCCCCTGGTTCAATTGGCCAGTTTTACAATTTTAATTACCTACAAGTTAAGCAATATAGAAGTACTGCATGCATGATTTAACTCAAACTTTGTACATGTAGGAGGAATGCAGAAGTAGGGATATTTAATGTGTTTCCTTACAAAAGACAATAAAAAAATTCAAAACTGTATCTGGATTGTAAGGTTCTTTTTCCTTATGTATTTACCATTGGAGAGGAATATGGCATTTAATTATTTATATGTATTTATTACCCCTTAAGTGGTGCTGAGACCGAAGGATTAGGAATTCAAGTCCATTCTGGGCTACACAGTGAGACACTATCTAAAAATAAATAAACAAACTGAATTTGAAGATTGATTTACACAGATTAGTCATGCCTCTCTGTACACTTTCATTGTAACTTGTTTTACGTAAAACTTTGATGCCTTTCTATTGTGTATGTGTGCGCGCACATGCACAAGTGCTTTTCCCTTGCCTCTGTAACTGCAAGATCCTATGACATTCTATCAGCAGATAACTTCTACTGAGCCTATCTTGGTATATAATAACCAGCTATTCTGAGCCATATCCAACTGACTTTTTCTTAGGCTTGATTCGTAAAGCAATAAGAAACTCTTATAAATCATACCTATTTCTTTTTTTTTTTTTTTTTTGGTTTTTCAAGGTAGGGTCTCACTCTAGCCCAGGCTGACCTGGAATTCACTAGGTAGTCTCAGGGTGGCCTCGAACTCACGGCAATCCTCCTACCTCTGCCTCCCGAGTGCTGGGATTAAAGGCGTGCACCACCACGCCCGGCTCATACCTATTTCTTACACCAAAAGATTTTAGGTGATAAAAATTGAATGCACAATATTAAAAATGTTTATGTGGCTGCAAGATTATTTCATCTAGGTATGTAAAACTTTTATTTCAACTTTAAGAACCAGAACATACTCCCTCTGAGAAAGAAATGTGAGATCTGTTGGTCTCACCTAAAACATACTAGCCCTATTTGTCTCACTTCACATTGTTGCTCTGCATGGTGAACATCAGTCAAACCAAGCTTGAACTACTTCCATACCTCAGTACAACACTAATTTGGAATAGTCTTCCTTGCAAACACTACCAATTAGAATCTAAGCTCTGGAAAACATCCTGTGAAGGAAAAAAATATTTCACTTTATATTTTGCATTCTAATTGAAGTACAGGTGATTTTATAGATGTTATATTAGTAAACTTTACATCTGTTAGTTTATTTGGAGTTTTTAAATTAAGGAAGTTTGCTTTTTTTTGGCATGGTAGGTGAATGGCAATCTGTTCTGGGATATCCACTTCTGTTCATGCAACCCTCAGACCCACTTCTTGAAGGGACAGAATATTTGAAAATTCCTACTTTGTTTTAGCAGTCTGGACAGCCACAGGGTCCTTCAGGTTCTGTTCCCAGGGCAACATTCCACATAACCACCGCAGCATGCAGTAACCAAGGATCTCAACATCGCTTCTTCTGGATGGGGCTATAAGAGTAAGCATTAAGGGAGAATGTGAGGTGGGAGGAAAACAAGTTCTTGAGAAAGTAATCTTTGAGTGAGCTACTCCTGATGAAATGCGAAAAAGCCAAATGGGTAGTGTTGTGTTTGTTCAGCTGGAGTAAAACTTAGACGCCAGCCAGGCCTTTGGCCTCAGCCCCCAGACAGGCAATGACTTGTTGCTGTTGAAAGTAAGGGTCAGTTTCCTCACCTCTTCCAACTTCATCTTTCCTTAGTCTGGCCTGTCATATGAACTTGATCCCCATGGCCTCTGACATGATCCAGACAACCCATAACCTGGTACCAACACTTTCTCAAAGAGCCAAGCAGTAAAACAAAGAAATAAATGTCTGCAGCTAAATTGCTAACATATGTTCCAGGAAGTCCATGGGGTCTGCCTTGGTCATGCAGAGACCCTCAGTGCAGACTAAACACTGATGGCCTTTCCTGTTCTGCTTGCACGAGTGGTTGCATCAGAAGTCAGAAGTATATGACAAAACTGCCATCTAGTGTGCAGTCTTAAAACCAGGTCTGAGAAGACTTCAGTTACATGAAACTATGACGGGTACACAGCTCTAAAACATTACAAATATTATCTTTCAATATAAGCAGCCTATCTAAAATTCTAGTCCTGTGCCCTAACTGGAAAATCCAAGGCAGTAATAGTACAAGGGGATAGGGAAAAGCAGGACAATTGTGGTAAGTTTTGAAGCCAAATAAAGGGTTTCAAAATTTAATATAAGATGGATTTTCATAAAACACACATTACAAGAACATATTTAGACCACATAAGTTTCATTTATACAAAATAATTAAATTCTATAGACTAATTGTATTATAATTTTATATATTCTAAAAGTGCTCTATGTCAACAGATGAACAATGAAACCTAAGAACTAAATGAAATACAACTGATAATTGTCAACAAGTCAGTGAATTAATGATTAAAATATGTAAATACTCATAAAATTAGCTCATTTTATAACCATTTCACATTGTAATAAAATAATAAGCTGCTATTTAAATTTACTCCACTACTCGGATACTCATCAGTGCAAGAATATATAATCTTCTAAGGGCAATCTGTGGCTATTAAACTTGCTGTAAACAGGTATCCAATTTATGGTCTTTCATCAAATGAACTCTGGGAAGTCACTCAATGAACTTAGTTTTTAATTTACAAAATTATCCACTAAGAACAATGCTGTTACCACATTGCAACTACTCGGGGTTACCAAACCTAAGTTATCATAGAAGTAGAAGACAAGATTAGCTCTTACACACACTCTATCTTAACTAATGTTCAAAGATTGGATTATTAAAGGCTCTTCAATCCAGTAGAAGGCTGGTCTCATGGGTGCCATTTATTTTTTTTGTGCAAGCTTCAACAATGTCCTAATGTAAGACTTGGCTCTAGTATTAAAATAAAAACACAATGTCTGCCATGCTGTTCTGCAGTGATTTCTTCAGTAATAAATCTCCCATGAATAATGGAATGACTCCATTTGTACATATGTATTCACAAATCTCAGTTCCATTATGGCAATTCCCGATTACCACCACTTAAAAAAATTCACATCCTCTAATTTTCAAAAAATGATAGTCTGGCACCTGTTTGGATGACACAGGCTACACACAAGAGGCCCCTTGAGAAAAAGCAGTAAGAATTAGTATGGATTGAACCTTCCCAGTGACTTCCTCCCACCCCTCAACTGAGGGATTAATTGATATGAAGCAGTAAATAATGACAAGTCATTTAGATTTCTGAAGCCAATATTTCATAAACTGGTCTTCAGTTAAAACAGCCCTTTGAGAGTTGAGTTTACTTCACTATTACAGTTTGGTCTTACCTAATTGAAATATATATTATAACACATTTTAGTCTCTTATTTTCTTTTACTGTATATATACATTAGTAAGTATAGCTGAGTAAACATTGTACCACTAAGTCCTGCAAAAAAAATACTTACAGTTTTTAAAAGTATAACAGTCAAACTTTCCTACAATTAGAGAGAAAGATAAAAGCACTGAAAATGTTTCTAGGGGCTGGGGAGATGGCAGAACCGGCAAGAGTGTTTTACCAACAAAAGCTGGAGGGTCTGAGAGAGCCTGAATTCTATTCCACAGAACCTACATAGACATCCCACAAATATCTTTAACACTAGTCCAAAGCGTGGGTGGAAGGGACTGAAGAATCAGTGAAGCTTACTGACAAAAAAAAAAAAAAAAAAACAACCCAGCAGCAGCTTGGGTGATAGGCTCCATCTCAAAGACATATGTGAATGACAGTGGAGGGAGGACACGGACAGATGTTCACCTTTGGCTTTCGCCTCTGCACCTGCACAGACTGTGTACATGCATACATCACACTGCACACCACACACATAAAGACCCCCCAAATGCTTCTGATACATATCTTTTTCTGAAATTCCCTCCCTAAGGAAAACAAAAAGTTTGACTTGTTTTGGGCAAGTTTCAATGATTATGTCTAGTTTTCCTCTACTGCATAAACAGAAGTAATTCTAATTCTATTAATTAAGATACATTACTCTAGAAGACAGTATTAGAATCAGTATGCACCATTTATAGGCAGAACTACTAATAACTAACTAGAAGATATCTTTGGAACAAGAAGTGTAGTTCAGTGGCAGAGCCACATGTCTAAAATGCCCTGGGTTCCATCCCCAGCACTAAAAAAATATTAATTAAAAAATTTTAATATGAAAGTTGCTTGTTTCATTACACAATTTTAAAACTAATTTAAAAATGCTAATTTAAGAAGGGAATAGAAAAAGCCTTAAACAAGAAATCCATGTAGTAGAGAATTCTAGCCCTCCTATCATTACATGCTTAGCTCTTAAATTCAATCATTTCATATAGCATTTGGGTGAAAAACATTATTCATTATTTATTCTCTGAAATCATATATTTGCATGATTTACCATAATATATATGATTTTTCAGTTGAATTTTTTTATTATCATTAACTGTAAGTCTTCCTACAAATGCCCAAAAATTCAAACTTTCACTTACTGTTTGGAAATGCAGCAAAATTATATCAGCAAGATTTTTTTCCCCTGAACTTTAAATTAGTTTCCAGATAACATTTAGCATCTAAATTTATTGTACTTACTAATATGGATTCAGGTAAATTACTCTTCTGAATATGCTCTCAATTGTTCAGCATTTCAAAATGATCAAGGACTCTCAAGAATAAAAACAATTTCAAACAGGCACAGGCAGGTGTGGACTGAAATTGTATTTCAGAACAAGTAGAGACCGGAAATAGCTGACATCAAAGTATAGAATTAAAAATTTAAAATAATGGGGGTTGGAGAGATGTCTCAGTGATTAAAGGTACTTGCTTGCAAAGCGTGCCTGCCTGGGTTCAATTTCTCAGTACCCGCATAAAGACAGATGTACAAAGTGGTACATTCACCTTGGGTGTATTTCCAATAGTAAAAGCCCCTAGTGCACTCTCTTCTTACAAATAAATAAAACAGATATTTTTAAATCTTTATTTATTTGACCAAGAGAGTAAGAAAGGGGGAGAGAAGAGAGAGGGTGAGAGAAAGAGAAGGAACATATGGGTGTCCCAGGGCCTTCTGCCACTGCAATCAAACCCAGACGCATATACCACTTTGTGTGTCTGGTTTACCATGGATACTGGGGAACAGACCTGGGCTGTCAGGCTTTGCAAAAAAGCACCTTTAACTGCTGAGCCATCTCTCAGCTAAAAAAAAAGTTAAATAGTGGATGTGATTTATAGAGAACTGCTATTTTACTGGAAACTCTATTTGCTTAATTATTATTTTAATCATTTGAATAGCAAACATTATTAACCATACCGACAATAAAAAAAGAAGCTTGGAAAGATTTAATAACTCATTTAGTATCAAGAAGCAAAAATTGACAGTGCTCAAAACTGAAGCTCACATCTTCTGGAATGACAAAGCCCATTGCTCAATCTACCAACTGTTTGCCTCCACCATTACTTTTAAAATTTATCCAATCAACATGTTTTGCAACCTTTATGTTAAACAAGTTTCTATATGAAGCAGGTATTCTAAGATAACACGCTAAAAGACATACTAAAACACAAAAACGCCTTGCAATAGATAAATGAGTAGCAGATTCTGAGGACTAGACTCAATCCCTGACAAAACTCTCCATGTAACCATCCTTGTGGAACTTTCTTTCGAGTCACTTCATTGTGATAAAGAAGTTCTTTGGTAAAACTATTTATGACTTGTTAACGGTCTCCCTAATCTAGTACAAAAGTAACAGTAAAGTCACATTAGAGACATGATCTTTATTCTACAAATAAAGCAGAATAAAATTAACTGAACCCAACTCACAAAAGGCATTAGAAGAGAAAAAAAGGAAAGTTTGTTACTTCTAACATAAATCTGAGTATTTGCCTACAAGTGTGTGTTCTGTTTAATATATTTTTTAATATTACAAAGTATTTGGTAAGAAATAGTAAATATCAGAAAACAGAAGAAAGTGGATAACCTCTATCTGAACACAATGTTCACATGACAAAGTCCATACTGATTAGCTACAGGAAGAATGTATAGGTCTTAGTTTTCAACTGGTGACATATACAACTGAATATTCTGTTGACTGAAATGTATAAAGAGCTAGAAAATGTTATGTTCACCAGTTATGTTTTCAATGTGAAATGTTTACATGAGCTTGGGTACTAGAGCTTGGATGCTATCTGACAGGCTTCTGGGAAGTGAATAGGTACTGAGGGCTTTATGCTAATCAATGAACTAATCTTTTGATGAATTCATAATATAATATAATTATTGGAAGGTGGTGAAATTAGGAAGCAGGTCCTAGCTGGAGGAAGTAGAAAACCAAGAGCATGTCCTCAGAAGGCTATATCTTGTCATTACTTCTTATACCCTTTCTCTGTTTCCTGTCTGTCATATGCCTCTCCTACCATGATGTTTGACTATATAAATATCTAGAATCAATGAAACCAAAGACTATTTACTGGTACTTCTGAAGCTGTGAGCGACAAGTCTTTCCTCACTTACGTGTTAGAAAAATGAGACGCTAGGCTTAACATTTTATTTTATGACACAGTACAGTCTACTTTCCAAATATTCTCTTTGAAATTATAGCAAATGGTAATTTATTCCTAAGACTTTACATCACTGTGACAAAATGCTAGGAAATAAACAACTTGCGGGGGGAAAACTTGCTTTAGCTTTACTATTCTCTACATTCTACGTCCTAGGTGTGTGGGTAAAATTTTCTCCTTTTTTCTTTATCTTGTGAAACACTGGTATGTAGAGATGAAGAAAAGTTATTCAATAGAGACAACAGAGAAAAGACACCTTACATTTGGGCATTGTATATACTTATCCAAATATTTCATCTAAAAGCAAAGATATATCAACACTTTAAAAGTCATATGTAAATGTAAAAGATGGTTATATACTACATAGAAGCAATGTCCTTCATTATCATTTGTGCATTAGCCAAAAGCTGTTTTATATACAGCAACCAAACATACCTTAAAAAGAAATTAACAGTACCATTTTTAAGTACTAGTAAAATACAGAACATATCTATATTTGACAGTTTACCCTATTATCTTTTTGTCTTTTTAAAAATATTTTTAAATATTTTTTATTTATGGAGAGAGAGAGAGAGAGAGAGAGAGAGAGAAAGAATGGGCAAGCCAAAGCCTCCAGCCACTGCAAATGAATTCCAGACACATGTGCTCCCTTGTGCATCTGGCTTACATGGGACCTGGAGAATAGAACTGCGATCCTTTGGCTTTGCAGGCAAATGCCTCAACTGCTAAACCATCTTTTCCAGCCCTACCCTAATATCTTATAATAGAAAAATGACTTCCATTTTTGAATTACTGTTTTAGAAGACAAGCATTGTGTATATCATGTCATTTCCCCAAGTTTGGCAACATAAAAATGCATTCTCAGTTTACTTCACATATATTTTATAAGTTGGAATGGTGCAATGAAATGAAACCACACAGGAAATAACATAAGACTTGGATTTCATATTCTGTAGCAATTGGTGAAATTAAAACAAAGAGAGTAATTTTTCCTGGACACTGAATATATTACATAAGCAAATGGACATTTAAAATGCAATTTAGATGTTATATTTTATGCTCATCAATGATGTCAAATTAAAACAGGTATTATACACTCAATGCCCAGGTTTGGAGTATTTAAAAAAGCTCAATGTTAAATGCAGTATATCTCTAGAGAAATTAGGTATTGACTGCATGCCTCGGTGAGTAGAAAAATGTACAAAAATCTATATCATAGATTGATCCAAATATTGCTTCTTAACATTACTAAAAATGTAACACACTTTAAAAGAGTGTATTTGACACATATGTAATTGTCTTTAATTACCTGGCAGTAAGAACAAAAACATGTCAGTGTTTATATGTGCTAGTTTTTAAGAGTAAAATACTAATAGTAGAATAAATAAGCCCAACATACTACTCTTAATTTTATACTAAATGAAACAATTCTGTCACATAGGAAAAAAACTTTAAGTTACACAAGAGAATTGGGTATGGATTAACTGCATTGTTTAAAAAACAACATGTGATAGTTCTAGGAACAGCTATGTTTCTGTCCATCCATTCCTATGTATGTTTATGTATAGTTTTTTCTTTGAAATAAGCTAACAGCTAAAATTCTTCTTTCTTTCCCTTTATATGAAGTTGAAATGAAAACGCTTAGGCAAGAGAGCTTAATGGCACTTAGATAAGCTCCTTCATTACAACAGAAGAGTAAGCTCCACTGTCAGTACAGCAGGCCCTGGAAGAGGCCAGACTGGCTGAGAAGGGTAAGTACCACCGTCACCTGACAGACAGAGACCCTGCCACAGGGAACATGCTTCAGAAACTGTAGGTTCTGTTTCAAAGTGACTGTATGTATGTGTTGTTTATGTATGCATTTATTTATTTAGTATTCTTTCCTCAATACTCATTTGACTTAATAGCTGGACTAGTACAGAAAATATTTTTCTGACATAAAATAGAGTGACTGCACCAAGAATTCACATGAATATTCATGAACATGACTTTTCTGCATTTACCTAGAAGTTTACAAACCTATTTATTCTGGTTTCTAAATGTGACTAAGTGATTATTTCACCTCTGACAAAATCCTAAAGTGAAATGCTTTATTTCTGAAAATTATATATACAATATTAGGGATAAACAGCATTCAAACATTTGAGGATACCAAATCTTCCATTTGTTACACCAGACTAAAGCCCCATATTAAAATTTCAACAAATACATGTATGTACATCTACATATATATGTATCTACATGTAAATACAGATATGGCTACAAGTTTAAAGTAGTTCATAGACAAAAGGCATGAAAGGAATCTATTATTTTTTAAAGTACTGGGCAACATACAATGCATAAGATTTCATAGCAGTGAACAAACTACTTCATGTGGGCTTCTCCTGACTGCTTCCTCTAAGATGATGCACCACCCTCCCATGGGTGTCTTGACTCCAGTCCTTTCACCAGAGACCTAACATGGCAAAATCTACCCAATTAATCAACATGTATTATGTTGTAAGGAAGAATAAAGTTTAGTACAGAACAAAAATAAGTTTAAAACTTTCCTGAAATAGCACAATGAAAGTATTTGAAACTCTAAAATTAACTAACTAGGACATTTGGAATTACTACTGCCGATGCTTTGATCAAACCAACACATACTTGACTTCTACAATTACAATGGTTTCTTAACTTATTACTCCAAATCAGTATTAGAGCCACCAGTTAAAATAAGTGGCACAACCATAAGTATCAGTAACAAAACTGGGCCAATGCTTAAGAATCTATGTGATGAAATTTCCAGTTATACCACGAGGGGAACTGTACTTTCAGGTTTCTGTAAATTCTCTAAGATATCTCAAAAAATGACAATGAAATTCACTAAGAGTGAAAGAACTTTAACTCAACAGAAACCACTGCTGTCAACAAGCACTTGAGTTTTACACATCCTAATTAGTCAAAGCCTACTCCTACTTACTTTAAATATCCACCTATTTATTAGCAATGTGAATGGTCAGAAATTACAAAATACACTTAACTTTTAAGTGATAGTGGCTTATTTAAAAACCTATACTTGACAAAGACAAAAGGAAATCTTTTACATGGTTCCAGAGTTTTAAAAAGAGCTAATTTTTATTTCAGAAAATGTAGCTCCAGAGTCTTCATCACAGAAGGAAGGTATATAATGGACACACTGGTTTCACTTTTTCTATGGCCTACTTTAAACTACTGTGGGTTTTAATTGCTCTGCAAAATGATCAAAACCCTCTACATTACATGGTCAATGGCCCTTTTAATAGAAAAGACAATCATATACAGTTTTTGTACCAACTCAAACTCATTAGAATGTATCAGTTTAGGTTCAACAACTATTAGGAAGTGGAAATGTGTTCCTGATTTTTCAGTGAAGATATGGCTCTTTCAAAGCTGTTGAAAAATACTTTGTAATACCATGTTTGACAATAAGTTTATAAAAATTATAATTTTGTAAGTCAAGGTTTTTACACAATTTTTTCACTAGCATAACATTAGAATTGACTTTTTTGTCTTGCTGACAGAGCAACTAAGAAAGTACAGTTGCATTGACCATATTGATTGTGAACAAAGCAACCATCAGTGGGATTCAGCACCATATATTTTCAATATTGACCTCCTACTTCCTTTTCCATGGCTTTCTGGGTCAGCTATTGGATTTGGACTGCAGAGTAATAAACAGCTAAGGTTTAATTAATGGTAAATGAATACAAGACATAGGTTATGACTTTAACTAATTAGGGAATTGTTGAATTAAGTCTGCCTTGGAATGCAAGGCAGTACAATCAATATCCAATAAAAGGACTATGTATGTAATTTACCTGCAAATGTGTTTCCAATACCATCAAAGTGAGTTTAAATAAGTAAGATATATGAAAGGTGACTGGGAAAGATTTCCACAAGTTAACACTTTAGAGTTTCACAAGAGATATCTATGGAAAGATGGCATCTTTTAAAGCTGTGATAAGGATACAATAAAAACAAGAATGATCTTTCATATATATATATATATATCTTTCACAAGTCTGATCCTTACTTTACCATGAAAACTTAATGGGTCACATAAACACAGAGTAGTGTGTACTTGGCACCCCTTTACTCCTTCCTTGCTGGCCAGTCTATATCTAGTGCACTGTTACACATGCGTCCACTGGTGTTACAGAGGATCCACACTCCATATCCAGTGCACGGTTACACATGCGACCACTGGTGTTACAGAGGATCCACACTACATATCCAGTGCACTGTTACACATGCGTCCACTGGTGTTACAAAAGATCCACACTCCATATCCAGTGCACGGTTACACATGCGACCACTGGTGTTACAGAGGATCAAAACTCCATATCCAGTGCACTGTTACACATGCGTCCACTGGTGTTACAGAGGATCCACACTACATATCCAGTGCACTGTTACACATGCGTCCACTGGTATTACAGAGGATCCACACTCCATATCCAGTGCACGGTTACACATGCGACCACTGGTGTTACAGAGGATCCACACTACATATCCAGTGCACTGTTACACATGCGTCCACTGGTGTTACAGAGGATCCACACTACATATCCAGTGCACTGTTACACATGCGTCCACTGGTGTTACAGAAGATCCACACTCCATATCCAGTGCACGGTTACACATGCGACCACTGGTGTTACAGAGGATCCACACTACATATCCAGTGCACTGTTACACATGCGTCCATTGGTGTTACAGAGGATCCACACTACATATCCAGTGCACTGTTACACATGCGTCCACTGGTATTACAGAGGATCTACACTCCATATCCAGTGCACGGTTACACATGCGACCACTGGTGTTACAGAGGATCCACACTACATATCCAGTGCACTGTTACACATGCGACCACTGGTGTTACAGAGGATCTACACTACATATCCAGTGCACTGTTACACATGCGTCCACTGGTAATACAGAGGATCCACACTACATATCCAGTGCACTGTTACACATGCGTCCATTGGTGTTACAGGAGGATCCACACTCCATATCCAGTGCACTGTTACACATGCGTCCACTGGTGTTACAGAGGATCCACACTCCGTAGCAAGTGCACGGTTACACATGCGACCACTGGTGTTACAGAGGATCCACACTCCATTTCTAGTGCACTGTTACACATGCGTCCACTGGTGTTACAGAGGATCCACACTCCATTTCTAGTGTACTGTTACACATGCGTCCACTGGTAATACAGAGGATCCACACTACATATCCAGTGCACTGTTACACATGTGTCCATTGGTGTTACAGGATGATCCACACTCCATATCTAGTGCACTGTTACACATGTGTCCACTGGTGTTACGGGAGGATCTACACTCTATATCCAGTGCACTGTTACACATGTGTCCACTGGTGTTACGGGAGGATCTACACTCTATATCTAGTGCACTGTTACACATGCGTCCACTGGTGTTATGGGAGGATCTACACTCTATATCTAGTGCACTGTTACACATGCGTCCACTGGTAATACAGAGGATCCACACTACATATCCAGTGCACTGTTACACATGCGTCCACTGGTGTTACAGAGGATCCACACTCTATTTCTAGTGTACTGTTACACATGCGTCCACTGGTAATACAGAGGATCCACACTACATATCCAGTGCACTGTTACACATGCGTCCACTGGTGTTACAGAAGATCCACACTCCATATCCAGTGCACTGTTACACATGCGTCCACTGGTGTTACAGAGGATCCACACTCCATATCCAGTGCACTGTTACACATGCGTCCACTGGTGTTACAGAGGATCCACACTCCATATCCAGTGCACTGTTACACATGCTTCCATTGGTGTTACAGAGGATCCACACTCCATATCCAGTGCACTGTTACACATGCGTCCACTGGTGTTACAGAGGATCCACACTCCATATCCAGTGCACTGTTACACATGCGTCCACTGGTAATACAGAGGATCCACACTCCATATCCAGTGCACTGTTACACATGCGTCCACTGGTGTTACAGAGGATCCACACTCTATTTCTAGTGTACTGTTACACATGCGTCCACTGGTGTTACAGAGGATCCACACTCTATTTCTAGTGTACTGTTACACATGCGTCCACTGGTGTTACAGAGAATCCACACTCTATTTCTAGTGTACTGTTACACATGCGTCCACTGGTAATACAGAGGATCCACACTCTATTTCTAGTGCACTGTTACACATGCGTCCACTGGTGTTACAGAGGATCCACACTACATATCCAGTGCACTGTTACACATGCGTCCAGTGGTATTACAGAGGATCCACACTCCATATCCAGTGCACTGTTACACATGCGTCCACTGGTGTTACAGAGGATACACACTCCATATCCAGTGCACTGTTACACATGCGTCCACTGGTGTTACAGAGGATACACACTCCATATCCAGTGCACTGTTACACATGCGTCCACTGGTGTTACAGAGGATCCACACTCCATATCCAGTGCACTGTTACACATGCGTCCACTGGTGTTACAGAGGATCCACACTCCATATCCAGTGCACTGTTACACATGCGTCCACTGGTGTTACAGAGGATCCACACTCCATATCCCAGTGCACTGTTACACATGCGTCCACTGGTAATACAGAGGATCCACACTACATATCCAGTGCACTGTTACACATGTGCATACAGAGGATCCACACTCTATTTCTAGCGCACTGGTTACACATGCGTCCACTGGTGTTACAGAGGATCCACACTCTATTTCTAGTGCACTGTTACACATGCGTCCACTGGTGTTACAGAGGATCCACACTCCATATCCAGTGCACTGTTACACATGCGTCCACTGGTAATACAGAGGATCCACACTACATATCCAGTGCACTGTTACACATGTGTCCATTGGTGTTACAGGAGGATCCACACTCCATATCCAGTGCACTGTTACACATGCGTCCACTGGTGTTACAGAGGATCCACACTCCATTTCTAGTGCACGGTTACACAGTGGTGTTACAGAGGATCCACACTCCATTTCTAGTGCACTGTTACACATGCATCCACTGGTAATACAGAGGATCCACACTACATATCCAGTGCACTGTTACACATGTGTCCATTGGTGTTACAGGATGATCCACACTCCATATCTAGTGCACTGTTACACATGTGTCCACTGGTGTTATGGGAGGATCTACACTCTATATCTAGTGCACTGTTACACATGCGTCCACTGGTGTTACAGGAGGATCCACACTCCATATCCAGTGCACGGTTACACATGTGTCCACTGGTGTTACAGGAGGATCCACACTCTATGTCTAGTACACTCTTACACATGTGTCCCCTGGTGTTACAGAAGGATCCACACTTGATATCTAGTGACCTGTTACACAATGTCCATATAGCATCTACAGGCTATATGCAGTGCACTGTTAAATAAATGTTCACTAGTGTTACAGAAGGATCTATTACTTGCCCCAAATTTTGTAAGTGCTCTCAAGTCTTTTAACTGACCTTGCACACGTCATTTTCTATATAACTTTCTTATTCTTGACTCCAATAAATCTTCTGAAATAAAAGCATGAAAAGGGAAACCTACCCACTCCTTTGTGGGCATCCAAGCTGGTGAACTCTATGGTCCCATTATGGCCCTTTCTGGGATTTTCCTGATACTTTTTGTGATTCCCATTGGGACAATATCTGTAGGAAAGTCCGTAGTCTGCAAGGTAAACCTGGAAGACATGAACAAGCGAGTGAGTGAAGCTTTGCCCTCTAAAAGTGCTTTTTCTGGTTTTTCGAGGTAGGGTCTCACTCTGGCCCAGGCTGACCTGGAATTCACTCTGTAGTCTCAGGGTGGCCTCCAACTCATGGCAATCCTCCTACCTCTGCCTCCCGAGTGCTGGGATGGAAGGCGTGTGCCACCACACCCAGCATAAATTAATTTTTAAAAAAGCAGAAAATATCATCAACTTTTGAGACAAGGCAATCCAACCCAAAGCAAATCTCATTGTTTCTCTTTGCAAAATGCTGCCAGAGTCTGACTTGCGGCCAAGATGGCGACCACCTAGCTGCGCTGCAAATCCCGGGAAAAGAAAGGCAAGATATTAAGGGTACATAGTGGCTTTTAGGGGAGAGAAATCTGGGAGGGCACAGAGGCAGGGGAACAGGGAATCGCGGATCCCCTCGCAGGCAGGTAGCCACCCCTCACCCCAAATAACCGCCGTGTTCACAGCACCGCCGCTGCCACCGCTGCTGCGCCGGCCGCCACTGCTGCCACCACACTCCGATTGTTCCCTGTGTGCGGAAGCTTAGACTGCTCCGCACTCTCTTCCACTCGCCCACTTACTGAGCGAGCCCAGTCCCACAGCAGGTGCCACACAAGCTCAGACTGTGTCTCTCGCTTGCGCCAGCTCAGGTGCCATCCCCTACCTGTCTGCCTGCGCCGGCCATCCGCCATTGTCCTATGGCAGGGGAGGGCAGACTGCTTCCGGTTCCCAGTGTTCCCAGCCAGAGTTCGGGCTGCTTCAGTGCCACTCCTAGCTCGAAGGCAGGCAGCTTAGGCACATTAATGTTTGAGAACTCAGGCAACTTTGGCGCCCCTGCCAGGCAGTAGATAGGCAGCTTTGGCAAGTGAGAGCCAAAGCCCACGCCGCTTGGCAACTGCCCCAGGCTGCATAAGATTCCCATTGTTCTTGAGCCCAGGCTGATACGCCCACCTACCTGCCCATACACTGTCATGGGCAGAACAGAGCGCAAAAGAAATAACATGAAAAATCAAATGCAAGAAAATCCAGTTAGATCACCCAGTCCCACAATGAATACATCTAACCAAAACATAGAAGAACCAATAGGACCGGAACACCAAGTTGAAGCTATGAGCAATGCAACCCTGACCAACCTACTGGTAGAACTTGCAGGAAAGCAACAAAGGGCCGACAATCATGTGGATGCTGCCATCACTAAAATAGAACTAATAGATAAGAAATTGGAAGGATTAGATAAGAAATTGGAAGGATTTCAAAAGAGTTAAGAGATTTGAGGGAGAGTGAAAAAAAAAGAAGACCTTAAAAATCAGCTGGTCATCCTAAATGAAGACATAAAGAAATGCAAGGATGAATTCCAAGAATCATCAAGAAAATCAGAAAATGATGTGAAAAGGGAGCTTGACAGAGGGATGGAAATTATACATAGAAAAGTAATAGAAAATGCAAACTTAATTGAACAAGTCCAAAACTCGCTAGAAGCTCTCAAGAATAGAGTCAGCCAAGTGGAGGATAGAAACTCTGATCTGGAAGACAAGATGGAAGAAACAGTTACAGAGTTCAAAAATTTCAGTAAGTTCAAAAGCTCCTGTGAACAGAACATGAGGGAATTGTGGGATACACTTAAACGTCCTAATATCAGGATCATTGGAATACCAGAAGGAGAAGAAATTCAGACCAAAGACATGGAGAATTTATTTAACAAAATAATTGAAGAAAACTTCCCCAGTCTCTTAAAAGAAAGGCCCATCAAGATCCAAGAAGCCAACAGAACTCCAAACAGACTGGACCAAAGGAGAAATTCTCCAAGACATATTATCATTAAGACTCTAAACATTGACACCAAAGAGAAAATCCTAAAAGCAGCTAGGGTAAAACAGCACACCACCTTCAAAGGTAACCCCATCAGAATTACTTCAGACTTCTCAATGGAAACCCTGAAAGCTAGAAGGGCCTGGAATGAAACACTGCAAAGTCTAAGAACCTATGGCTTCCAACCCAAACTACTCTACCCAGCAAAAGTATCCCTCATAATAGATGGTGAAAGAAAAACATTCCACAATAAAACTCAGCTTTACAATTATATGAACACAAAACCAAACCTACAGAGAGTATTTCAGGAAATTCTCCACAGAGAAGAAAAAAATAATCAAACACAATTGCCTACAAGAAGCAGATCACAACAACCAAACTCAGAGTAGGCACAAAAAACTTCAATGTCCATGAAAACACCAACCCACATTTACCATCACAATATGTCAGGGACCAAATCAAATCTCACAGTCATTACCCTAAATATTAACGGCCTTAATTCACCCATCAAGAGACACAAGCTAACAGGATGGATCAAAAAATTAGACCCCTCAATCTGTTGCCTTCAAGAAACCCACCTCACCACTAAAGACAGACATCTCCTCAGGGTGAAAGGGTGGAAAACAGTATTCCAAGCAAATGGGAATAAGAAACAAACAGGTGTAGCTATATTAATATCAGATAAAATAGACTTCAAACCAAAAATAATCAAAAAAGAAAAAGAAGGCCACTTCCTACTTATCAAGGGAACGATCCATCAAGAGGATATTACAATCATAAATCTGTATGCACCAATCACAGGAGCACCACAGTTCATAAAACAAAACCTACTTGACAATAAAACAGAAATAACCACAAACACCATCAATACACCATTAACAGTAATAGACAGATCATCCAAACAGAAACTCAACAGGGAAGTAAGAGAGCTCAACAAAACCATAGAACAATTAGACCTAACGGACATCTACAGAACCTTCCATCCCAAATCCACAGATTACACATTCTTCTCAGCAGCCCATGGAACATTCTCTAAAATAGACCATTTACTGGGTCACAAAGACTGCCTCCACATATTTAGGAAGATTGACATAATTCCCTGCATGATATCAGATCACAATGCTGTATTGCTAGAAATCAACAACAAAAGACCCACCAAGAATCCCACAGCACCTGGAAACTGAACAGCACACTTTTAAACAATAAATGGATAGTGGATGAAATAAAGAATGAAATTGCAAAATTTCTGGAATTGAAGGAAAATGAGAACACATCGTACCAAAACTTATGGGACACAATGAAGGCGGTCCTCAGGGGAAAATTCATAGCACTCAATGCCTTCACAAAAAAGACAGAAAGGTCCCAAATCAATGACCTAACCATCCACCTAAAGGCACTGGAAAAACAAGAAAAATCCAACCCAAAGAGCTCCAGAAGGAAAGAAATAATTAAAATCAGAGCAGAAATCAATGAACTGGAAACGAAGGAAACAATTAAGACAATTGACAAAAACAAAGAGCTGGTTCTTTGAAAAAATAAACAAGATTGACAAACCCCTGGCCAATCTGATCAAGGAAAAAAAGGAGAAGCTTCAAATTAACAAAATTCAAAATGAAAAAGGAGAGATCACAACAGACATAAGTGAAATTGGGAGAATCATCAGGACTTATTTCAAAAACCTCTACTCCACAAAACTGGATAATGTGGAGGAGATGGATAAATTCTTGGACGCATACCATCTACCAAAGCTAAACACAGAGCAGATTAATCACCTCAATCAACCCATCACACTCATGGAGATTGAAAAAGTAATAAAAAACCTCCCAAAAAAGAAGAGTCCAGGACCAGATGGCTTCTCAGCTGAATTCTATCAAACCTTCATGGAAGAACTCAAACCAATCTTCCTCAAACTGTGCCACACAATTGGTGAACAGAGAAAGCTACCCAACTCCTTTTATGAAGCTAGCATCACCCTAATTCCAAAACCAGGCAGAGATGCCACAAGAAAAGAAAACTACCGGCCTATTTCCCTGATGAATTTAGATGCAAAGATCCTAAACAAAATCCTTGCAAACCGAATCCAACAACACATCAAAAGCATTATCCACCTTGACCAAGTAGGATTCATTCCAGGAACACAGGGGTGGTTCAACATACGGAAATCTATCAATGTAATATACCACATAAACAAGGTTAAACATAAAAACCACATGATCATTTCGATAGATGCAGAAAAGGCCTTTGACAAGATTCAACATCACTTCATGTTCAAAACATTGGAGAGAATTGGCATGGTTGGTTCATATCTCAACCTAATAAAGGCAATATACAAAGCTCCTAAGGCCCAAATAATACTTAATGGAGAGAGACTGGAGGAATTCTCTATAAGAAAACCTAAATGACTTCTGCTAAATCAAAGTCTCATGTTACAGTGGCTAAATCTCTCCCAAGAATTTAAGAAAAATACTACAACCAGCTAGGTTTGGCTGGCTATACCTATACTTTGGATACTACATAATAAATTCTATTTCTTTTTATTTACTTACTGTTTATTTATTCACTGTTTAGTATAACTCATGCCCAGTGCCAGCTGCTGGTAACATATTGGTCAATAAAACACATAATTTTATTTACAAGACTAGAAATTTGATCTCCTGATATACTTTTCACTAAGAGAAAGCACATTCACATGGACATAGACAAGTCGATGCCTAAACTGGATTAGTGTCAGTGTTATCATTGCAGTAATAATCACAAGACAGAACAACCTTATTTTGGGCATGATTTCAGCAGGTTCAGCCCATGGCAGTGTGCATAGTGCATGGTGGTGGAAAGGTGCAGTGAGGAGCCTATTTCATGGCAGACAGGAAGGAGAAAACAAGAAATGACCAAAACTCGGATATAACCTTCAAAGGTATGCCCCTTAAATGCCATCCCCTGACCTATTTTCTCCAGCTAGACCCCCTTCCCAGAGTTTTACTTCTCAAAAATAGTGCCACTTGAAAGAAAATAGTGCCACTAACTAACTGGGGACCAAATGGTGAAAGAATGAGCCTGTGGCATTTTGTATTTGAGCTGTAACAGCAATGATCATCAACTCTGTTCAGTGAATTATGGGTATGAGAGATTAAAGGGATTACAGAGATCACATAACCTACTCAATATTCAGAAGGGGAAGTTGAGCCACAGATGTCTACTCAATTAAACATATTCAACATATTCTATCACTCTCTCCAAAAATAGTAAGATTCTAGCAGTCCATATTCAGTTAGCTATCAATTTCATACATTCAAATATTCATATTTAATATGGCTACAATCTACTTTTATAACAGACATCCTGAGATGCCCATGTTAAGAAGTCTTAGGGCTGGAGAGATGGCTTAGTGTTTAAGGCACTTGTCTGTAAAGCTTAATGATCTGAATTTGATTACCTAGTACACATGTAAAGCCAGATGCACAAAGTGGCACATACATCTGGAATTTGTTTGCAGCAGCTGATGGCCCTGGCCCACCCACTCTCTCTGTCTCTCTTCTATCTCTCTGCTTGCAAATAAATAAATAATAAAAATATTTTTTAAAGAAGTAGTCTTTCACAACAGCAAAAACCATGCATTTGATTACTTAACCAATTTAAAAATACACTCATAAACAAATTTAAGTTTACAAAAACTATAGCACCAACACATTATGAATTAGATAAAAATAAAATTTTGGCTTAGTTTAATTTTCTTTGACAAATCATATTGCTAAGATTACAAACGAGCTTATATAACATATCAAAAAAATCTAAATATATAGCAGTCAGTGATTAAGCTCAAAATGATATTCATATGGAAAACAGTTATACTAAAGCAAACAAATCAGTGTAATAGTCAATTTTTAAAATAATCATATTAATATAAAACTGACAGAAATACTAATTCTAAAATTTCTCACAATTAAAATCTCAAAAATAATTTCCAGTTTCATGTCTTAATTGAAATTTTAGAGCTAGGGATGTAGAGATGGCTTAGCAGTTAAGGCACTTGCCTGCAAAGCCTAATAACCCAGGTTCAATTCTCCAGGTCCCATGTAAATCAGATGCATATGGTGGTGCATGCATCTGGAGTTTGTTTGCAGTGGTTAGAGGCCCTGGCATGTCTATCCTCTCTCTCTCTCTCTGTCTCTAAATAAATAAAAAGAAATTGTATAGCAAAACCTGAATAGGAAAAAAAGAAAATACTGTTATGTGCATTTTTACATGTTATGCCACAATAATTTATGATACCATTTGTGTGATACCTAAATACCTTAAACCAGCCTTGCCAGCTGTAACACATAATAATAATATGGTATCATCAAGCTGAGACATATAACACTACTCTAGAGATAAAGAAATCCAGAAGTATTACCAGAAAATCTACTAAATGATACCCACAATATGTGCACATTCCATGTTTGGTTCTTACAAACACACGTTCAGTGTCTCTTACATGAATCTGTGATGGATAACAGATTATATTACAAGTTGCTCTAGCAAATGGTGAACAAGCAACTTTCATGTGGCTTATGGCCCTACCTTATAGAAATCCTCTGGAGTCTGAATGTGAGTGCTTGATTACAAGCAACAGGTCAGGTGCTATAATTCATTCTCTCTGATCATGAATTGTTTTCCAAAATTTAAACATTTAGCTTTCTTAGCTTTGGGACATTAGGCAATATCCTTTGGAAAGCTTAAGAAATTGCCTTCTGTAAGACTCACAGAATTTTAGCTCTGAGAGGAACTTTTGAAACCACTGAGTTGGAATCTTCTATTTTATAGACAAGAAATTCAGGATCCATGCAGGCCAAGTGATTTGCTGAAGGCTGCAATTCTATTCAAGGCAGAACTGGAACTGGGAATAAAAACCAGTCCTCTAACTCAGACTCAGCATAACTCCCAGTACACAAGAAGGCAATATAACAAGTGCCTTAAAAATCACATTTCCAAGAGAGGGTAATGAAATGCATGCAACATGAAAATAGTGTGGGGAGGAACTTTCTGGGTGTAAACCAGCCAGATGGATAATAGGGTACAGGGGAAAGCAGTGACAGAGGGAACCCATGAGAACAAAGTACAATGACACATACTTATGAAAATGTTACAATAAAACACATCACTCTATGTACTAGCACAAAAAATAAAACATCCAAAAATCCACTTCTCCTGTGTCATGTTTAACACATGTCAATATGAAGAACTGCTCCACACATATGTCATCTCAATGACTCAGTAGGCAGCTTTGGACAGAAATACATATAGCAAGATGGGCAAGGAGTTCTATAATCTAGGCAGTCCCTGCATTAAATGAGACAGCCAGTATTCCATCAAAACTGACCTCATTTCTTAGACAGTTGGGAGTATTTCTTGAAAAGTTATACAAAAGAAGTAGCAACACAGATGGGCTGGAGAGATGGCTTAGCAATTATGGTGCTTGCCTGCAATGCCAAAGGACCCAGGTTCGATTCCCCAGGACCAATGTAAGCCAAATGCACAAGGTGGTACATGTGTCTGGAATTTATTTGTAGTGGCTGAATGCCCTGGCACACCTGTTGTTCTCTCTCTCTCTTCTATCCCAAATAAATAAAGAAAAATAAATTAAAAAAGAAATAGGAACACAGATGCTATGAGAAATCCAAATGGAGAAAGTAGTATGCCTATCTATAGGCCTCAAGGTGTTCATTACAGTTCGTAATGGAAGATGACACAAGTCGACAAGTGAGATCCGTGAGCTCAAGGGTGAAAAATACACAGCAGAGCTAAAGGAGATCAGTAAAGGAACCAATGGTACACACAAAGATCATCAAGAAAGGATTCATTAAGAGCAGGGACATACCCTGTATGTGTAATGAGTATACAGATGATACATGTTCTAAAAATTAAATGAATGAATGCAACTGAAACATGTGGCAACAATGGTCAGAAAACAAGCCCAGTGAAATAAGTTCACTGGCCTTGAATAAGCCATACCTGAGATAATTAAGTAATACAAATACCACACTAGTAGCTCAAGGTCACATAAAGAAAAGCAGAGTGGGCATCTAAATAATCACAATGAAGCTACAAACTTCCTAAACAGACCCCCTGCCCCCGCTAAGAATCCTGAAAGCATATCAAAGCAAGGAAGCAGATCAGATGCAGTCAGTACTGCATGACAACAAGGGCAGCAGTGACACATCTAAGAATCATGCAGACAGACAATAATGTTCTAATAGGAGACATAAACACACACTTGGTATAAAACAGGTCAAGTGCACAAAATTTAAGTAATAACCCAGCTGACACTAAAAAATGAACATGAGGGCTGGAGGGATGGCTTAGCAGTTAAGATGCTTGCCTGCAAAACCAAAGGACCCAGGTTCTATTCCCCAGGGCCCATATAAGCCAGATGCACAAGGTGGTGCATGCATCTGGAGATCTTTGCAGCTGCTGGAGGCCCTGGCATACCTATTCCCTTTCTCTCTCTCTCTCTCTGTCAAATAAAATAAATTAAAAAATATTTAAAAATTTTACCTAAAGTAAAAATTTAAGGAGGGCTGGAGAGATGGCTTAGTGTTAAGAGACTTAAAAAAATTTTTTTTGTTCATTTATTTATTTATTTGAGCACAACAGACAAAGAGAGAAAGAGGGAGAGAGAGAGAGAGAGAGGGAGGGAGGAGAGAATGGGCATGCCAGGGCCTCCAGTCAATGTGTATCTGGCTTACATGGGTCCTGGGGAATTGAGCCTCGAACTGGAGTCCTCAGGCTTCACAGGCAAGCACTTAACCACTAAGCCATCTCTCCAGGCCAAGACACTTCTTAACCACTAAGCAATCTCTCCAGGCCTCCTTAAATTTTTACTATAGGGCCAAAACAAGACAGTTACCGTTGGTTCAGATGACCCGATGACTTCAGAACTAAATTCTTTGATGTTTTTCTGCTCATATTATTTTTGCTGTGGCTGCCATGTCTTTGTCCAAAACAGGAAGGAGACCAATGGAAAGGAGAAGAACAAAGAAGGTAGTTGTGATGGTTTGATTCCGGTGTCTCCTATAAATATAGGTGTTCTGAATGCTAGGTCCCCAGCTGATGGCAATTTGGAATTAAAACCTCCTAGAGACAGTTGGTAGTGGGCTTATGGGTATTATAGGCAGCTTCCTCTTGCCAGTGTTTAGCACACTCTCCTGTTGTTCTTGTCCACCTGATGTTGGCCAGGAGGTGATGTCCACCCTCTGCTCATGCCATTGTTTCCCCCTGCCATCATGGAGCTTCCCTTCAAGTCTGTAAGCCAAAAAAAAAAAGAAAAAAAAAACCTTTTCCCTCACAAAAAGACACTTTCCTGCAAAACCAAAAGACCCAGGTTCGATTATCCAGGACCCATATAAGCAAGATGCATAAGGTGGCATGTATCTATAGTTCATTTGCAGTGGCTGGAGGGCCTGACATACTCATTCTCTCTCAATCTGCCCTTTCTTTCTATCTCTCTCTCAAATAAATAGAAAAAAGAATATTAAAAAAATTAAAAATTAAGACAGCTGACATAAAAAAGTATGTTCAATAAGCAGATGGTTAGAGTATATGTTAAATGACAAGTTTTCATAAAAATTAAGATAAAATACTACCTATCAATATCTATGATCTGTAAGACAGTAACTAGAGTAAAATTCATAGTCTTAAACACTAGAAAGATAAACAAAATAACAAAGAAAAATGATTAGATCCCAAATTGATCACCTACAAAAAGAAACAAATGGAAAAAAACCAAAAGAGCAGAAAAAGACACAATAAAAGCAACAACAGAAATGAATATGCCATGAAAGTGATGAACATAGTTTATTAACAAATAAAAAATCAATTTTATGGAAAAATTAGCCAAGTACACTACTGATTAAGACTACTGATTATTGTTTTGAAGACATGAGAAATGGAGAAAGCAAAAGAAAATAGAAAATAACTAAAGGGAAACAATCAATGAAGTAGAAGAAATTTATTTATTTATTTATTTTATTTTTTTTTTTTTTGGTTTTTCGAGGTAGGGTCTCACTCTAGCTCAGGCTGACCTGGAATTCACTATGTAGTCTCAGGGTGGCCTCGAACTCATGGCGATCCTCCTACCTCTGCCTCCCGAGTGCTGGGATTAAAGGCGTGTGCCACCACGTCCGGCAGAAGAAATTTAAATGTCATAAGAAACTATTATGCTGATCACATATAAATAAATTTTAAAAACTAGACAGAACTATTGAAAAATAGAAAAACTACTACAACTTAGGAGAAAAAATAAATAAAACTGACCCATTACAGATAAAGAGCTTAAAGGACCAATAAAGATTTTCAAAGAACATCCTTACAGAAAAGTGGCAGACTCAGAGGGTGTTGTGTGACATGGGAAAAACGGTGAGATGAGCAAGAGTGCCACTTCCATGGTGAGCCTGACAATCAGCGCCAGGGTGAAGGAGACAGACCCTGAGGATACTCAACACCTACCAAAGCAGAAATCTAGAGGCTTCTGAGAGCTCAACACTGAAGTAGACTTAAAACACACCCACCAAGGCTCAGAGAATTCTGTGGAAGAGTAGGCCTACAGACTAAAAGAGCCAGGCATGGTGGCGCACACCTTTAATCCCAGCTCCTGGGAGGCAGAAATAAGAGGATCCCCATGAGATTGAGGCCACCCTGAGACTAAATAGTGAATTCCAGGTCAACCTGGGCTAGAGTGAAACCCTACTTCAAAGAAAAACAAAACAAACAAAAGAAAAGATTGTAAGAGCCACAGATTGGGAGAGCACACTCAGAGGCATCCCCCACCCCCATGACTGACTTTTCTGTCACAATGCATAACCCACAACCCCATGGGGAATACCAGCAACCCCACTGAGGCAAGTTTAGTAGATTGGGGCCAGGGAGGAGGGAAATGATGGTATCAACACATGGTATGCCCATACAAAGCATATTCTTAATTAAAAAAGAAAATCAGAATACCAGGCAAGATTTCCTGATGGTGTGATAGTGGCATGGTGGTTGTGATTGTATTCAAAGCCTGCTCTATTGGAGAGAAATCATGTCTGGAACTGTAAGCCAGGACAGCAATCTATATAGCTGGAGAGGTCATAAGCACCAGTAGGGAAGCAACTGCTATTGTTATATTACATGGACATGATGTACCCATTCACTTACCTTTAACACGTGTGTTTATATCCATGGGTTACCACTACTGTCAGCTTCAATAGAAGAAAACATATTTTGTAATGGGAGGGTGTGGCAGTTTAAATGTAAACTATCCTACATAGTCCGTGTGTTTGTAATTCTTATACCCAGTCTCCAGCTAGTAGTAGTTTGGGAGGTGGAGCCTTGTCACCTGAGCTGACCTTGAGGTTTAATAGCCTGGCCTGTCAGTGCCAGCCAGCTCACTCTCCCACTGCTTTCTGCCAACTACTGTAGCAAATGTGATGTCCTGCTCAACCCATGCTTTCTCCACCATGATGAAGCTTCCCCATGAAAATGTAAGACTCAAATAAACCTTTCCTCCCATTAGCTGTTTCTGTGTTTTGTCCCAGCAATGAGAAGGTAACTGCTACAGCGGGGTACGAAGGAGACTCATGACCAACCAAGCTCCTGAGTCTAAGTGACGGTTGCTATGGCACGATGGCTCAATACTCAGCCATAGCTTGAAGATGAGGGCAGAACGAATATAAGAGCCAAAGGAAGGGATGGAGTGTTATGTGATAGAGGCTTCTGAAAAAAATCAACCATCTTTATTAGAAGCAAATGTGACCACATATGAGCGACTCTCCAGATGAAGGCTGTTTATGTTTCCCCCTGGAGGAGAGGGATAGTGAGACTCTCACCTGGGATGATCTGCCCTTAGTTTGGGGTGCCCTGCCTGAAAGAGCAAACACTCTTCAACTTCTGCCCAGAAAAGAGTTCACACAACAGAGGGTTTCACACTCAAGGACCAGATGATTCTAATCTAACAGAAATAGTTCTGGAGCACAGAAAAATAAAGTAAAACATCCAAAATTACTTTTATGAAACAAGTACAACATGATAGAGAAATCTGATACAGTATAAGAGTAGACTGTAACAGGCCAGTATTACTCATGAATAACAGCATGAAAATACTACATAGAATATTAGTGTACACATTGACCCCATGTGAGTGCTATAGTGCAAAAAATTAATATTTATCCCTGGAAAGTAAAGAGGATTCAACATGAGAAGTTCAATAATACATTATTAAGAGATCTGAGAGACACAGATGATTCTCTCCATAGAAGCTAAATAGGTCTCTGAAAAACTCAATACCCATGCCATGAAAAATAAACTATTCAAGAACATAAGAACTGATTATTTCATTAATATGGTAGTATAAACACATGTACACACACATACACATGTTACATGCATGCACATGAAGCCTTTAATCCCAAAGCCAACATCACATTTATTAGGTTAACACTTCAGGCATTTCTAAGGTCAGGAAGATACAAGGATGACCATTTACCTCAGTAGTATTTAGTACTATACTGGCGATACACTAAATAATGCAATATATTAAGACTACTTGGAAATATGAGATGAAAAACTTTATTTGCATATGACATAATAGTTTAAGAAAATCCTGCAAATCATTACTAATATTATTTCAAACAACAAAAGAATTAAGTAAATTGACCAGATAAAATTATTGCATGTAAATCAAAACTTTCATATATAAACAATCAGGAAGTCTAATGAAAGACATACTTTCAGCCAGGTGTATTGACACACATCTTTAATCCCAGATCTTGGGAGGCAGAGGTAAGAGGATCACTGTGAGTTCAAGGCCAGCCTGAGACTACATAGTGAATTCCAGGTCAGCCTGAACTAGATCAACATCCTACCTGGGTAAACAATGACAACAAAAAAAGACACACTACTGAGAAATAAACACAACAAGAACAAGGACAGTTGTAGACTATTCCTGAAGACACAAATGTGTAACTAATAAAAGGTGAAATGTTCCTTAATACTGAACGTACATTAGAAAGATATGAGGTCTCTCCAAAAAAACAAAGTTCTAATAAGAGTGCCAAGTATTTTAAACATAGATAAAACTATGGGAAATATGAACAATTAGGTGTTACTGAAATAAAAGCTATAGGAAATGAGAAAACATAAGGAAAGGAGAACAGGAAGGAAAGAGAGGAAGAGGAGAGCAAGTGAAGGAAAGCATAGTGGCCCTGCACTACCAAACCAACAGAAACGGGCCCAGCAATACTTAAGCATGGTTCTGACGACTACATGAAGAGGAGGACTCAATGGAAGAAAGAAATATAAGCACAAGAGAAAGAACATGATTAAAAGCATTTTATAACCTGAGGCAAAGAAAGTGTTTCTGACTGTCTGTTGTTTAAATAAGTCAATACTGTTGGAGAAATGGGAAAACCACTTGTAAAAAGGTAAAGTTGGAACTGAACATCTCATCATGTAAAAGAACAAACTTTAACAATTGAGTGATTTAAATTTTAAAACTCAAACCATACAATAAAATTCTTATAAAATCTTATAGGTTATGCTTCCTAATCACGACTCAAAATTCATAGTAAATAAAAGAAACAAACTTGGCCACATGAAAAAGCTTTTTTAGAAAAAAAATCTACTTTGTATATCATAATAAAATATTCACAGCATAGTGAAAGGACAAAGACAAACTATAAAGTCAAGCATGGTGGCTCATTCCTATGATGTCAGTGCTAAGGAAGCAGAGGCAGGAGGTTCAAGGCTGGCTTTATTTATACAAATAACTTTGATGCCAGCCTGGGCTACATAAGACCCTGTCTCAAAAAGCAAACAACAAGCCGGATGTAGTGACGCACACCTTTAATCCCAGCACTCACAAGGCAGAGATAGGATAGGAGGATCACTGTGAGTTCGAGGCCATCCCCCTGAGACTACATAGTCAATTCCAGGTCAGCCTGGACCAGAGTGAGACCCTACCTCGAGAAAAAAAAAAAAAGACAAATTGAGAGAAAACACTTGTAAAATATGTAGCAGCAAAAGGCCAATATAACTTGTATTTCAAGAATTCTTCAAAATTACAATAATAAAATGAATTTGAAAGAAATGAGAGAGAAAGGGGAAAAGGGAGAGAACAAGTGAGGGAGGGAATGGGCAAAACACAAGAACAAAAAATTCAACAAAATACAATTATTTAAAATTGGATTCTTGCTGTTGAAAAGAATAGTGTTACAGTGGCTACATTTATCATCCTGTTGTATGTAGAAATGTTGAAGATAGAATTTAGGACTTTAAAAAGGTATCACAAAACAATAATCCCTGAGAAAACAGCAAAGTATTAGGTGAGCCCTACAAATGTTCAGCTTCCTGTTGGTGAAAATTCCAGCCCAAGAGCAGGGAAGAATCTCGTAAGTACAGTACTGAGTGGGAGGTAGTACTGGAGTGAGGAATGGCTCCAAGAGAACCTGAACTTGCAGTGTTGAGAAGGAGAGAAAGTCACAGACATATGTTGAAGTATATCTCTGAGACCTGTCTACAGGACACAAAGGAGGAGTAGGACCGTTCCTGGGACTCAAAGAGCTTGACATGTTCTACTCATCACAAGCCAGAAAGATAAATACCCTGGGAAAATCACTGGAAATTTGATTAAACTATCCTGAGTATAGGCTCCACAGATGTATGTTAACAAAGCTTAAAAATAATATTCAAAATGAACACACCAACTCCAAAAAATGTAGTATACATGTATAGAAAAGTTAAAAAAGATACAGAGTACAGTACAAAAAAATCACCAAAAGAAAGCTGGTATGGCTATATCAATATAAGGCAAATGTAGAATTTCAAATAAGAAATACTGGCACACACAACCACTCACATTTTATAATAAAAGACACAGGTCATAAGACATAAAAATCCTAAATACATATGTATCCAATAAGCACGAAGGAAGGAAAACATAATTGGAAGTTTCTAGATTTCTCAACATAGATATATGGAAAAGTTCAATAAAACCCAATCAACATTTATTAAACATTACACACCAAACCAAGTAACAGTATATACTTTCTTTTCAATAGCATATGAGGCACTCAAAAAGTTACCTCATATATTCAGAAATTAAGTAATTCTCAGCCAAAGTTAAAACATTAATATCTTTGATAGTATTCTCTAACTAAAACAGAATTAAATTAAAAACCAATGGCAGAGTATGATCTAAAAACTCCCAAATGTTTACAACTTATAACACAATACAAAACAATCACAGTTAAAAAAATGAATCACAAAAATAAAATGTTTTGAAGTTAATAAAACCTAAAAGGGGGCTGAAAAGATGCCTCAGTAGTTAAGAGTGCTTCAGGAAAAGTATAAGGGCTGCGGACTTTGAGTTCCCAGAACACATGTAAAGAGCCTGATATGGCCATGCATGTCTGAAACCCATGTCCTGTGGGGAGCAGACACCAGAAAATCACTGGGACACACAAAGACAGCAGTTCCAGACTCTCCCGGAAACATATGGGTGAGCAATAGAAGAGACAGCCTTTGTTCTCCTCTGGCCTCCACACAAACATGGATGCCAAACTTGCACACACACATGCATGTACTACACAACACAAAACACCACACCACACCTAATACACACATGCAAAAAAATTAAAAAGAAACAAGAAAGCAGTGAAAAGGTCATCCTTTCCCAACTGAGTTGGCAGCTCATCAGGAGATTCTACATCTTTTATCTGGGTTAATTTTTTTATTATGAATCATTGTATGAATATATTGGGTGTTAGTCATATCTTCAATGGTGGTATTTTTCACTGTGGAGTCACGGATGCATTACTCAGTCTGGACAACGCTGCAGAATACTCCTTCCCATTCTGCAGCTCTTATAATCTTTCCACTCCCTCTTCTGCAAAGTTCCCTGAGCCTTGGAGGGATAAGACTACTTCAGTGGTAAGCTCATGCAGGTTATCAACATGTATCTGAATGGATATAAGGCCCACTAAGTGGGAGAGAACTTATACTACAGTACTGAGAACAAAGTCAGAATACTATGGATAGGAAGGCCATATATTTCAGACAGAAGCTCCCACTGATCTTCAGCCAACAAGAGTGGCTATACCCATCAAAGTCTCTTAAATGACTAGGCTTATCTCCTTTAAGCCATGCTGCTCTCACCCTTGGCTGGAGTATCCATTTTTTAATTTCTTTACAGAAGGCAGCAAAGACCAGGGAGAACCAAGATCCATCAATACCACAAAAAAAGATAATCAACTGACTAGCACAGGATAATTCACCTCCATTACATCTGCCAGGGCACAGGAGACACTATAGAGGAAGTGGCTATTTAAACATGAGTGCTACTCTCACTGCTAGCCTGACAACCAGCTCCAGAAAGATGGGAATAGACACTAAAGACACTCAAAGCAGATTCTACATTTTTAAGATATCAAATACCTCAAATAAATCTATAGTAGAGAACATCACAATCCCAATCAAAATCACAAGAACTATTTTGGAAGAAACTGACAAACTGGTTCTCTAAGATGCTACCTATGGAATTCCAGAATAGCCAAAACAATTTAAAACAGCATACACTTGGAAGTCTTCTCTCAAGTGATTCTAAGATTGTGAAGTAGCAATAGTGAACATGGGGGCTGGAGAGATGGCTTAGCGATTAAGCGCTTGCCTGTGAAGCCTAAGGACCCCGGTTCGAGGCTCGATTCCCCAGGACCCACATTAGCCAGATGCACAAGGGGGTGCACGCATCTGGAGTTCATTTGCAGTGGCTGGAGGCCCTGGCACGCCCATTCTTTCTCTCTCTCTCTCTGCCTCTTTCTCTGTCTGTCACTCTCAAAAAAAAAAAAAAAAAAAAAAAAAGATGGTGTAATACTGGTCCTCCCAACAATTAAACAACCTGCTTTTAAAAAGACATCAATAACAAAATGAAAATATAGGTAACAGGTTAAAGATATATGTGTGAAACAAATATTTGGCCAAGAGTTCCTATCCTCAAAACATAAGGATCCTCTATAGTTCATTCTGAAGCGAAATCAATTTTAAAATGGACATACTCACCAAAGAAAATGTATCATGCTCAGACACAAAATGACCGGGATATCCATGATCTCACAGTGCCTGACACTACCTACACAAGACCATCATAATAGGAGGAAAAGATCATGACATCAAAATAAAAGAGAGACTGATTGAGAGGGGGAGGGGATATGATGGAAATGGAGTTTCAAAGGGGACAGTGGGGTCAGGGAGGGCATTACCATGGAATATTGTTTATAATCATGGAAGTTGTTAATAAGAAAAAATTGAAAAGAAAATGTGTCAGTGTTCATAAAAGCACATGACATTTGTTTAATATCATTATTTACCACAGATGACTGGACAAACTCACCCTCTGATATCTGTAACACCTATTATAATGGTTAAACGTTAGAAATAGAATGCAATCCAAATATGGAAGAATGTGGTGAGTGCACATTACTGATGGGTACACTCATTCACTACAGGGAGCAGTTTGGCAGCTTTTAAGTTAAACACACATTATCATATGACCCAAAAATCCCACTCTCAGTATTTACCCAAAAGAGAGTAAAACATAAGCCTACACAAAACCTGCACATGAACACTGAGCTAGAGTCATTTTAGTCATAACTTTTAAAACCAAATGATCAAAAACAGGTGAACAGATAAAAAAAAATGGTAGCTTTCAATAAAATACTGCCAACAATAAAAAGAAATTACTGATTCACAGCATTCTGTTAGGTGAATGGAAATAAGACTCAAAAAGTAGCTACTTTTTAATTCCATTTGCATAATATTTCTAAGAATATAATGCTTTAGGGGCAAAATGCACTACTGAAGGCTGAGGGCAAGAAAATGGAATTGCAAAATGAAAGAACTTTGGGGCATGAAAAAAAAAAAAGACTTTCTGTGATGTGATGGTTGCATGAGAGTTACGTGTCAAAACATCCAACTATGAATTTTAATGAATGAGTTTCACTATTGCAAATTACAACTGGATAGACATAACCAAACAAGCACACACTTTTAGAGCCTTTTGATAAATACTGTCAAACTGTGCATTAACTTAACTTGTTCTACTTCCATTTAATGTATATCCCACAAGCATTCTACAAGTGCTCCTAAACCCTTAGGAGTCTCATCAGCATCATATTTGAGATTATTTCCAATGTATAAGTCCTTTCAAATACTCCCTTGCTTCTTCTAGAGAAGGTGATTACTTCTTACTCATTTGATTCTAGGACACTTGTGTTTTTTTCTTCCTTCTGCATTCTTGTTTTCATTCCTTCACTATTTTCCTTATGAAGTTTTTAGTGTTAATCTCAAACATTTATATTTCCCAATGTCTTATTTAATCTCCTTTATATCTACTTTTAATATATAGATATCTATGAAATTTTAATCTACCACTATTTTCTTTTTTTTTTTTTTAATTTTTTTTCTTTATTAGTCAGTTTGGTATTCAGCAAATACAGTCAGTTTGGTACCATTATTAGGCTCATCCATGACCTACCCCCTCCCCTTAACCCCTCCTTGTTGAGGTATACGGGTCATGCATTGTGGAGTTAGCCCACAGTTATGGATAAGCTAAATGTCTCTGCATATCATGACCCAACATGTGGCTCTGACATTCTTTCCGCCCCCTCTTCCGCAAAATTTCCCTGAGCCATGTTGGGTTCATTTTTGGTCTGCTTCAGTGATGAGGTGTTGGGGGCCTCTGAGGCTCTGGCTCTCTGATTTGGTAGGAGTTGATTTCTCTCTGTGTTGATCTCCTTCCCCCTTGTGCTGGTATCCAGTTCATCAGGAAAACAGCCCCCTTGCTTGTTTCTCCAATTTTTCTTAGTTTCAGCCGGGGCCCTTTTGAAGTATGACGGGGTGGCTCTCTCCTTAGGATCTACATCTACCACTATTTTCTGTTGTAATTTTTTCCTCTAATATTTTTATTTAGGAGTTTCTATACACAAGGCTGAAGAAGATAGATGCGGTTAAAGGCACCTACTTGCAATGACAGCCTCCCTGGGTTCTGTTTCCAAGTACCCCATATAAACAAGATACAGATACAGTGGTGCAAGTGTCTGGCATTCATTTACAGCAGCAAAAGGACCTGGTATTACCCGTCTCCCCCCACCACACACAAATAAGTAAACAAATAATTTTTAAAAAAGTTTCTGTGCCCATTCTGAGATCAGTTAAACAGTTAATTATATTTTCTAATTTGATATAAATTTTTTAACTTTAAGTCTATACTAATACAGTAGCTCCCAATTACATATACTCATTTAATTTATTTAAAATTAAGTGAACTTAAAATTTCAGTTTGTTAGTTATCTTGGTAATATTATAAGTGACTATCTCCAGATAACTTTTAGGTTTAATTGAGGTAAATATTCAGCAACGTAGGTAAAACAGAGTGGCAGGTACAATGACTTCCCACATGTCTCCATGTCTCTAGCCCTGGACACATGGTCTCTCACTACAAAACCTCTCAAGCAGGAATCACAATGCTGCAGTGGATAAGGCAGCACTGACACACTAGTATCACCCCAAGTCCACAGTTTAAACTAAGATTCATTCTTGGTGGCGACCTGTAGCCTTGAGAAAGAAATAATGAAATGTATCCACCTTTGCAACATACTGCAGGTCTCACTGTCCTAAAAACACTGTACTGTGCCTGTTCATCTCTCCCTGCCTCCAAACCCTCCAGCAATCTTTTTATTTGTCATAATTTTTTTCCAGAATGTAATGTAGATAAGCTGAATTACACAGTATACACCCTTTTCAGACCAACTTTTAAAATTTGTATTGATTTATTTATTTTGTGTGTGTGTGTGTGTGTGTGTGTGTGTGTGTGTGTAGGCAGGCATACCAGGGTCTCTTGCTACTGCAGACTAATGCCCATCCAGCTTTCCATGGGTGGCTAGGAAATTGAATGCAGGCTGGCAGACCTTGCAAGCAAGCACCTTTAACCACTAAACCACCTTCCCAGACCTCAGACTGATTTTTTTTTTGATGTATTCATTTAAGTTCCTTGATGTATTTTCATGGCTTGACAGTTTTTTTTTCACACTGAGTAATATCCCACTATGTGGATATATCCATTCTCCTGTGGAAGGACATCTTGGTTGTTGCCAAGTTCTAACCACCATTAATATAGTATTGATATGCAGGTGTGCGTGCTTGTGTGCGTGCGTGCGTGTGTGTGTGGTCACCTCATTTAGATACGTATTAAGGCACATAATTAATGGATGGTATTAGTGTAGTAAAGGTTTTTAGTCTCTTAGGAAATGGAGAAAATTATCCTACAATATGGCCACATCATTCTGCATACATATTTCTCATAAACAAGGGACCAGTTGCTCCACATTCTTGAAAGCAACTGGTATTGTGCTAGCCCCATTTCACTTAATTAGTAGACACATGTTGTTTATGCCTATTATAGTGGCCAAAGACTCTTCCTATCACCACAGAGTTCCTTTGAACATGCTTCCCCATTTGAAATTTAACTGAGCATACAGTAGGAGATATGCAGCCAATGTGCAGCCTTTCTTTATACATCCATCCCATCTCCCTGGCCTTTACTGCCTCTTTATCTGTTCTTGCTCAGAATTCAGTTTCTTGCCCAGCCACTTCTGAAATATATGCCCATGAACAAATGACTTAACGCTTCTGGCTCAGTTTCCTCATCTTACTTTATGCATTAGTTTCCAATTAGAAAAGCATTAGGATCAAATCAGAAAAGCAAGGCAAGACACACTGAAATATTCATCATGTTTATCCCTCACTTATGAACTCTTCTGGGTTGAGTCTGTTTTTACAATGTTTCATGATGGTACTTTCAGGATCCCTACTAAAAGTAAAAGTTTATACTAAATTTACCCGATCTGGATTTTTGTAACCCAACAGTAGATTTGCTGCTTTTAGATCACCATGAACATATTCTTTTTCATGTATATATTCCAGCACATCCAGCTGTTAAAAGAAAGAGATACCAAAAGGTTATGCAAAGCTAATGATCAACTGGACTATTTCAAATATAGAATAAAATGTGTTTGTTTTCAATATTAACAATGGTCATGTATTTTCACAATTACTGCTTAATTGTATTAAAAAATTCTGGTTGCTTATCCTAAAAAATATTGAATAAAATGATCCTCAAATATCAATTGTTCTTACTTGAACCTGAAGGACATGAGCAAGGATTCAATAATGCTTATATGTATGCTACTGACCGCTCAGTGGCCAAACCACAGTGTACAAAATGGAAGATCTGTGAGGAAACAGTTATGAGATATAGGATGAAATACTCATGATACCTAGTTATCAATTACTCATCTAAATAGAAATTATGAATAAAAACTCAAGGACTTCAGAACAAGATGTCATATCCATGAGTATTCTCCTGTGCAGAAAAAAAAAAAAAAAAAAACTCTTCAACTCCAGCATTAAAGTCCTTGGGCCTTGCATGTTACATATATATACTGCTCCATAAGCATCCACTGGCAGGGATGTCAGGATGAACAGATGCACAGGCAAATTTAATGAGCTCTACTCACCATATCACAACCTGGCATGAATAGCTTAATTCTATTTAAAATGTAAAGCAAAATGGAGATTAAAAAAATCAAATATAGATAAGATAAATTTGTGAAATATCAACAAGTGTGTGTACAGCTGTGATTAGGACCTCACTGCTTATTTAGCAAAGTGTGTATTATGCACCACCACTGCCAATTGTTGCCACCACACCCAATTTATACTTAAAAACTTTAAAGCATCCCATATCACCATCTTTATCATGGAAAATTATATACTGGGCCATAATTTGCATTGTTATAAATATAACTGACGAAAGAGGTTATTCTTACAACTATGCAAGCTCGTTTTGATATGTAAAATAAAGCTGTGAGGGAAAAAGTCAGACAGTAGAAGTAATGCCTGAGTTTGCTGTGCCAAACATGGGCAACAGTTTTGGATCTACAGATCAATTTCACCAAAATAGCCTTTATTCCCATCTCTGAGGTAAGAATCCTTCATTTGCTACTAAGTCCACAAAGAGCCAAGAACCCTTTAAAATAAGTAATCAGTAAATAATCTTAAAATGGAACATTTAAAATATAACATTTCTTCTTACCATCCGAATGCCAAGGTGCAGGACAGTTGATTTTTCAAAAGTACCATTCTGGTCTGAGATCTTCTGTAAATCTATTCCTAGTCTTTCCATTACCATAAATCTGTAACTATAAGGAGATATCATGAGAGATTTTCCTGAAATCATAATATTTGAAGTTATCTATTGATGAATCTGAAGGAAGAAAAACTAATTTAGTAACCCAGAACAATGCAATCTGAACTGTTACAGAATGGAGGCACATTAATAACCCTGCTTTTCCTTCGCAGAGACACACTACTCAATGTCTCCCCTGCATTCACACTGTCTTAGATAAAGAAGGGATTAGTGCATGAAAATCACTCAACCAATGGGATCACATGAAGCTGAAAACTTTCTTCACAGACAAACACACAATAAGCAAAACCAATAGATTACCCACAGAATGGGAGAAAATACTTGCTAAGTATCCAACTGACAGAAGCCTAATTTCTAGAATCTACAAAGAACTCAAAAACCTAAACAATAAAAAGTCAAACAACCCATTCAAAAAATGGGGCAAAGAACTGGACAGGCAGTTCACAGAGGAAGAAATACAAATGGTAAACATACACTTAAGAAAATGTTCATCATCCCTAATCGTCAGGGAAATTACCCCAGTAAGGATAGCAAACATTAAAAAATCAAATGGAAACAAATGCTGGCAAGGATGTGGAGAAATAGGAACCCTCCTCCACTGTTGGTGGGAATGTACGATGGTACAACTACTTTGGAAATCAATATGGAGACTCCTAAAAAAGCTGACTATAGAGTTACCAACAGACCCAGTTATTCCTTTATTGGGCATGTACCCTAAAAGCTCCATGCCTCAGTCCAGACAGATTTGCTCAACCATGTTTATAGCTACTCAATTCATAATAGAATAGAGCTGGAATCAACCCAGATGTCCATCATTAGATGAGTCAATAACTAAGATGTGGTATATCTACATGATGGACTTCTACACAGCAGTAAGGAAAAATGACACAATGAAATTTGAAAAAAATTGAAGTCAAACCTGGAACAGATCATTCTCAGTGAACTCACCCAACCACAGAAAGATAATCACCACATAGTCTCATTCATCTGCTCCTAATCCGAATCTACCCAAGATGCCAACATACCTATCAAGCATCTCGAGGACTGGACAATAGGGTGGGTGGAGAGGGAGGGGAGGGTGAGGGAGGGAGTGGGGGGGCACAAATCTAGACCCAAACAGCAATGGTACCATAAAATTCTATAGCCTAAAAGACACCAAATGGCTGAACCTTCACCAAGCCCATAGAGGGAATACCTGAGTCACAAGGCCCTGGAGAGAGTACAATGAAGACTGAACTTAATCTTTTTCCTGTTTCTGTTTCTCTCTCTCTCTCTCTCTCTCTCTCTCGCTCGCTCGCTCGTTCTCCCTCTCTCTCTCACATCTCTATCTCTTTTTAAAACTTATCTTTTTCTTCCCTCTCTTCTTGGGCACTGACTTGTAAGTCCCAGTACCAGCAGGTGGCTATAATCCACAGTGAGCTCTTGATCAGAAAGACCTGCAACGTTTCCCAAAAGAAGACAGATTTCTGTCAGAGTACTTGATGACCCACCAAAGGTTAGTGGTAAGTCCCTACTGCTGAAGACACCATACGCTATTGGCATGTAACAAGGAGTGACATGGCTGTATGCTGGAAGAGAGTCAGTCCCCAGACAGTTAGCATGTCTACTGCCAGAAGGTGCTACATGAGCGACTGGGGAAAAATGACCAATATCTGTCCAAGCAACTCATGGTCTAACCTACTTAGCAGCAAACAAACTTGATGTGATGCTCACACAAGTGCAAAAGTGGCGCACAGCCAGGGTGGGAACCAACTGCTCTTGATTTGGCTAACTTACCTGCTCAGTGAACCAGAACCCATAGCTGGAGCTGGGGAACAAGTCAGAACCATATCCAAAAATGAGCCCACTCTCCATTATCAAGCTCCACCAATCGTGGGCTAGAAGAGGGCCTACACCTATTAAATTCTCTCTAAAAAGTAATGATTATCCCATTTATCTTGTGCTAACTTTACTCTCTGTCAGAGAATCTGCTTCTCTTTTTCAGATGCACACAGATACTAAGGAGAGAACCACCCCATTATACCTCAAAAGGGTCCCAGCTGAAACTAAGAATAATTGGGGAAACAAGCAAGAGCACTGTTTTCTTCGTGAACCTGGTACCAGTGCAATGGTTGAAGAGATAGACACAGTGAACAATCAATTCCTACCAAACCAGATATCCAGAGACACAGAGGCTCCCAAGACTTCATCACTGAAGCAGAACTAAAATGAACCCAACATGGCCCAGGGAAATTTGCGGAAGAGGGGATGGAAAAATGTTAGAGCCACACATTGGGTCATGATACACAGAGACATTTCTTCCTACCCGTAACTAATGGCTAACCCCACAATGCACGACCCATGTACACCAACAAGAAGGGTTCCTGTGGAGGCGGAAGGACAGAGAGAAGGCTAATAATACTATCAACTTGACTGTATTCACTGAGGACAAAACTAGTAAAAAATATGAGAAAATAAAAATAAAATAATAGGACACTGCCAAAAAAGAAAAAGAAAAAGAAAATTAGTCACAATTACCTTATTGTCATATAGCCTAAACAATTTTTTGTTCACCTCAAAATGTTAATATTCTTTTATTGATCTTATAGAATTATATTCTCTATACATTTATAGATGTCTTTCATGCTTGTCTGTTGTGCATGCATGTACATATGCTTCTATGAATGTGTGTGGGTGCACATGTCTGTGTGTGGACATGCCTGTAGAAGTCAGGTGTCTTTTCCATTGCTCTCCATCTTACTTATTGAAACGGGCCTCTTACAGGACCCAGAGCTGTCCAATTTGGCTAATGTAGCTAGCCAGCTTACCAGTGGATGTGCACGTCTCTGCCTCCTTAGCACAGGAATTACAGGCATACACTCCCATACTTGGCATTTACATGGGTGCTGGGGATTGGGGATCTAGACTCAGTTCTGACACCTACACAGCAAGGCTCTACCAAGCAACCCATGTCTTTTTCCTTAACTATACTCCTTTTTCCTTTGGGCACATTCCTTTTTTTTTTTTTTTCTTCTCTTCATTAAATATGTACATTAACCCCTATTGTGTATCATTTTGGAAATATACAAAAATCTTTTTTTGGATTTTGTTTTAAAAAATAGTCTTGCCATGTGCATTTTCTTTATCAATTTAATTTTCTTTATATTTTATTTTTTAATTGTTTTTAAACATATTTTGTTTTTATTTATTTACTTGAGGGAGAAATAGGCAGGGAGAGAGAGAGAGAGAATGGACAGACCAGGGCCTCCAGACGCATGGATCCCTTTGTGCATCTGGCTTATGTGGGTCCAGGGGAAATTGAATCTGGGTCCTTTGGCTTTGCAAGCAAGTGCTGTAACTGCTAAGCTATCTCTCCAGCCCTTAATATTTTACTTTTTATTGACAATTTTCATACATGAACATAATGCAATTTGCTCATAATCTCCTCTCATTTACCTATGTTTGTCCCTTCCTCCTCTATCTTCTTCCAAAGAACCCCTTCTTTTTTCTAACCTGTCCATCTTCTACTTTGACTTTTTTTTTAACCTCCTCCAACACCTCTTATGGCATTTTCCTATATATGTGTCATTATACTTTGTTCTAATTCATCTACCTTTCCCATTGCTCTCTAGTAACCCCTGCAGAGTTCTTACAGCTCTTCCACCTTCAAAACAGTATGCTTCCATATCACCTGTAGGCTACTACCTTCTCTTTTTAATACCTTCTCCAGATCACTTCTTCCCTCCCACGGTCCCTTTACTTTATCATGACCTAGGCACATGCATGCATGTGTGTGTGCACACACTCACATTACTGTATCTTTTTCTCTCTACCTTCTCATGATCTCTTCTTCTCTCTCATGGTCCTATTACCTCTTTCATGACCTACACTCCTACACACACACACACACACACACACACACACTATTAGTTTAATTCTATGTTCTACCTATGAGAGAAAATATGGTTTTTGTCTGAATTTGACTTATTTGCTTAACACAATGATCTCCACTTCCCTATAAATGTCATGATTTCATTTTTTATGGCTAAATAAAATGCCACAGTGTATATGCACCACATTTTCTTTATCCACTTATCTGTTGATGGACATCGCAGCTGGATACATTTCCTAGCTAAAATGAATAGTAATAAACATGGATACACAGGTACATTTATGGTGTGCTACTAAGTCACCAAGCTATATACCCAGGATCGGAATCATATGGTAGTTCTTTGATTTGTTGAGAAACATCCATACTGATTTCCAGAGAGCTGCACCCATGTATATTCCTACCAAAAAGCTACAAGGGCTCGTCTTTTCCGACATGCCCGCCAGCTTTGTCATTAGTTTGCATGATGACAGCCATTCTGATGGTGCTAAGACAGGCTCTCAAAACAGTTTTAATTTGTATTTCACTGATGACCAAGGATGTTGAACATTTTTCAATGACTTATTGGCCATTTTTATTTCTCCAGTAGAGAACTATTTATTTAACACATTAACCCATTTACAAAGAAGATAGATGGTTTGGGAGTTTTCTGCTGTTTAATTTTTTATAGTGTTTATATATTCTAGATATTAGTTCTTTGACATATAGCTGGAAAACATATTTTCTCATTTGTAGGGAGGCTGTCTTTTCTCCTTTGCTATACAGAAGATTTTTGATTTCATGTAATCACATTGGCCAATTCCTAGGAAAATTCCCTATGTTTCAGGAGACCTTTGCAGAAATGTCTTAATTATGTCTATATCTTGAATGAGGTCCTGATGCATGTTGAATTGATTTTTTGTGCATGGTGACAGAGATGAACTTACCTTCATTCTCCCACCTATGAATGAGCAATATTCTCATGATTATTTACTATAGCCATATCTCTGCACCCCCTAAGTCTATTTGGGGACATTCAGTGGTCTGGGTTGAACCATATTTGCATTACTGGAATGAATCCAACTTGGTAATAGTGTATAATCTTAATGTGCTCTTGAATTCAGTTTGTAAGAGTTTAATTAAAGATTTTTGCATGCAGCCAGACATGATGGTGCATGCCTTTAGTCTCAGCACTCAGGAAGCAGAGGTAGGAGTATCGCTATGAGTTTGAGGTCACCCTGAGACTATATAGTGAATTCCAGGTCAATATGAGCTAGAGTCAGACCCTACCACGAAAAAAAAAAAAAAAAAAAAAAAAGATTTGTGTATCTATGTTAATTGGGGATATCTATCTACATTTTCTTTTTGTATTGTGTCCTTATCCAGTTTTAGTCTCAGAGTAAAGCTGGCTTCAAAGGATGAGTTTTGCAGTCTCACTTACCTTTGTATCTTATGAAACAGTTTCAGTAACATGGTGTTAGCTCTTTTTTAAAGATTTTGTAAAATCTAGCTATGAATCCATCCAATCCTGGGCTATTCTTTATTGGGACATTTTCTACTACTACTTCAATCTCATCACTTGTTATGAATCTATTAAAGTTGTTTATATTCTCTTGGTTTAGTTAATAGGTCATACATGTCTAGTTTATCCATTCCTATAAATGTTTTTCTAGAATATGTTTTTAAATAGTCTCTAATGATCCTCCAGGTTTCATTGGAATCTCTTTTATCATACTTTTTAAAATTCTAACTTTATTAATTTGAGTCTTTGTGTTGCTTAATTTTATTTTATTGAATAAATTGAATTTCTTCATCACTCTCCTTTGTATACCTACTCCTAACATAAAATTTATTCTTTCTTATGGTCTTATATATAAGACTGTTTTTCTTCCTCTATGTATACTGTTCACTAAGTATCTTCTGCAGTGCTAATCTGGTAATCATGAATTGTCTTAGACTATGGTTGTCCTGAATTATCCTTGTCAAACTGAAAAGGTTTTGTTGACACAGCAGTTGACAGTTTTACTTTTGGGGCCTGAAAAAATGTAATTCATGCTTTAATACATTTTAGGTTTGCTAACAAGAGATCTGATACTATTCTAATGTGTTTGCATTTGTAGGTGAGTTTGCATTTTTTCCCCTTACAGTTTTGAATATGATTTCTTTGCTCTATATTTTTGACATCTTGACTATAATATACCCTGGTGTGGTTTTTATCTGGTCATGCTTATTTAATGCTCTAAATGCATCCTGTTTGGATGCACTTTTTTTTTTCATTTGACTCAGAGCCAGTTCTGTTATAATCTCATTCAAAAGACTCCTTATGCTTTTGGTTCATAACTCATATACTATTTTTATCCTGTGTATTCTTTGGTTTGGTCTTGACTGTATCCCGAAGTAATGCTGATTCTTTTTTCATTATTAATGCTTAAATCAGCAGCTCCTTTACTCATGAGCCATCTCTGATATTCTTTCTTGTGATCGGTTCAGTCTGCTGGTGATGCTTTTACTGTGTTTAGTTGATTTCACCATTTGTTTTTTTTTTTGTTGTTTGTTTGTTTGTTTTTGCTTTTGTTTTTGGTGGTATTGTTTTGTTTTTTCAAAATCTTAATTTCCTTGCTGAAATTTTCTTTCATGCTGCTATTTCATCCATACCATCCATATTGTTGACTTCTTTTCTTTTCTTTTTTTTTTTTTTTCAGTTTCCTCTATCTTCCTGGCTTTTCTATTTGGGTCCTGGATTGAATTCATTTGCCTGTTTGTATCCCCTTTGAGGTCACTGACCATTGTTATTCACAAACTTCTATGTCAGTGTGTGTGAATTCAGTATTTGAGGACTTAGTGATCTTTAAAAGGAATCATGTGGCATTGCTTTTTCTTGTGTTTCTGTGTAAAATTTCATAATCTGTTAGTTTGGATATCCCTACTGGTTTGACTTGGATATTTTCTTGCTAAGCAGAGTAGTCTGCCCTTCAAGACTCTATCCCAAGTACCATACAGACAGAAAACAAACTGTTATTATAGCTATAACATCAAACAGTAAAAGATATCAAAACATACTAAAATAATTAAAGCTAACTAATGCATTGCCAATGAACATAAAGCAGAAAAAGTCCAGACTAATGTATAATGTGTTATTAATATAATAATTATTTAGGGGAAAGTTCGAAATAATAAATCAGATAAAAAAAGGACTTGGCAAAAGGAAAAGAGAAAAAAATGTTAAATGAAAGGAAAAAGACAGACATAGGACAGAATTTTATGGAGGGTAACAGAAAAGAACCAGAGATTAGAAAGAAAGAAAAGCAAAAAGCAAGCATTTCCTAGTAATGAGAAAATTCATAAACAAAATTAGATAAAAGAAGGAAAATAACATAAGAATTGTCATTTTTGAACCAATAAGTCAAAATACTGCTAAACAAACAAACAAACATATATACATACATACATATTGAAAAAAAAGAAGAGCAAAGCAGAAAAAAAGGTTTAAATATACAAAATGACCAGTAATGAACAAAATGTGTAGACAAAACTAGATGAATGTATGAAGAATAAAAAATAACAATATAATTTTAAATACAATGAAGTAAAAATCCTACTAAAAGTATAGAAAAATTGAGAATGCCAATTACATGATTAGCATAGAGGCCATTGAACCTGTGTACCCATTTTCTCTATGTTTTATAGTAATATTGAGCCTATGCTCTGCATGTGTCTGAATTCAGCCAGGGTCACCTTCACTCTAGTAGCATCCCTTGTTTGCACACTTAAGAGTCTCTACAGATAACACTTAGCTCAACAGTATGTGTCTACACAGGTTCTCTCACCCTCCTCAGACTGCTTGGGTCAGATTCCTTGGTGTGGCTGATGTCCAGCTGGTAGATATCCCCAAGGAGCATTGGGGTTATGAGAAGCAACACCAACACTGGGATCTGTAAAGGTGGAGGTTCTACCTTCATGCCTTCAGGACCTCCTGAGTACTAATCACAGCACTGATATCTGCACAAGCAGGTCATCTCTTCATGCCTTCAAGACCACCTGAGTATCAATTACTGCTGGAAAGACGCCGCTGTGGTTGTTTGCTCTGAGCTCTTAGTCTCTAGAACAGTGCATGGCAGTTAGGTGGCCCCACCTGCTATGCTCCGGCTCTAATTATAAGACTCCAGGGTTATTCTCAGCTGAGAAAACCTGTTCCTTCATCTATACCCTTCAGTGCCTAAGCATGCCTCCTACCACTGTATTGTTTGGTAGCACTGCTATTCACCACAAGACCTTCCTAGGCTGTGTCTTACCCTTGGGCTGTGGCAGACTAACATCAGACCTATGACTTGTGGCTGCTCCCTGTTCCTAGGCTCCTAGAGTAGCTCAATTTTAGGTATTATCTCAAGATGGCACCCAGCTAATGCCCTGTGAATCATACAGTTACAAAATGTGATTCCCTCTATGTGGATTTCCATCAGGGGAATCTCTATCTCAACAAAACACTCAGTTGGGTTGGAGGCTTGTGAGGGTTTGTTCTGAGGGTAGAAATACCCGTCTCTTTCCACTTTTTACCAGGGGTACCTAGCTTCTCTTTTGGATAAGACTTGTTTCCCCTCTACCTGCCAGGGAGCTGTATGGATAGAGACCAGTTTGGCCTGGCTGATTCTTCTCTTTACTTTTCATATATTCTGTCACTTCTTCTGAATGTGAATTGCTGAAATTCTTCTCCCTTAAAGTCTATTGTTTTCTTATTCTGACTCTTGTCCTTCACCAGGCCACCTGTATTCTATCCTTTTGTCAATCAAGTCTTATTTAGATTCTTGTAAGTTAGCTGTTATACTTAGTTCTTTTTCCTTTAAGATGTGTATAATACTTGTTATAGATGCACCATGAATCACTAGACCACTCAGTCCCCTAAGATTAGATTATAGGAAATGCCATGATTTTCAGCCTGGATATATTCTTTTGTGCACATACTCTCTTTAATTATTTGTTCTGGGTAAAGCCAGCTACCCTTTCTTTATAGTGCTCAGGCCGCTTCTGCAGAAATACAGCACCCAAGTAAGTCTAAGAGATCTTAGGCTTGCTAATAGCAATGTGAGTGACCTTGAGAGCATTTCCTCCCTGATAGGACCTTGGGATGGCTGCAGCGTGGCAAATGGCTAACTACGTTCTCTTTAAGACTCTGAGCTAGAACCATGCAGAGAAACCACTTGTGGATTCTAGACCCACAGATGCTACGTTTTGGGTAACTTGTTACTTGGCAAAAATATTGAATAAATCGAACACTTATATTGTATTGATTGATCATAGAATGTAATATTTGACTAAAATACATTTTTTCAAATTTGTTTCTATTTTTAAATTTTTATTTGCACTTTGTCAATTTTTGAGTTTGGCTTAAGTAGGCAACTTGGCAGTTGAACTGGGGTTGCCATGATTTGCAAACAAGTCCCTTTACCTGTTGAGCCATTTCCCTATTTTTTGCTTACCTTCTTCCTTTGAAGTCAGTCAAACCAAACCCGTAAAACAGAGGAATTCCTAAATAATCAAGTTGTTTCTCTTCTATCCATTTTTTGACTGCAAAGACAAATTTAACAAAATACATTTTTACATTATTTAGAAAGGTATCTTTTTTTTTTGTTTTTTTTTTTTTTTTGGTTTTTCAAGGTAGGGTCTCACTGTAGCCCAGGCTGACCTGGAATTCACTCTGTATTCTCAGAGTGGCCTCGAACTCACAGTGATCCTCCTACCCCTGCCTCCTGAGTGCTGGGATTAAAGGCGTGCGCCACCATGCCCAGATGAAAGGTATCATTTTTTACCTTTGCATAGATGCTAAGATTTAATTAAGTAACCAAAGATAGTAATTAAGTCTTCCTAGAAAATAAATTTTCCATCAATATTCCTATGTAGTGGCTTCAAACTCTATTTTTCATTACTATAATTAACAGAAAAATGTGTTTTAAAATAAAATCCATACCAGCAAAAAATCACAGTCTTTTCTAAAGTACATGTCATTCAAAATTTTCTAATCATAAGAAAAATCATTCCATCTTATGCCAGCTAAATTTGTAAACAGCATGTTCTACTATGATAACTACAATGGATCAGAACAGACATAGTTTTTTTCCCTTTATTATCTATATATCAAAATCTAAAACCTCAGCTCCAAAAAATGAGTACAAAAATCACCTTACTCTTCAACAACTATAAAGAAATTGTTTTAATTAAACTTTGTTTACAAAAACATCATAATTGAATGGTTTAATCCAGTTAAACAATCAGGTGGATTAATCATTATTTTCTACCATGTGTGTTCTTGTTTCAGACAGCAGTACTGATAAATAATCAAATCTAATGGATTCTATTTGTCACTCTGACACAGGTGAAGCAGTTAGTGACAACTATAGTCTTAATGTTTAAGAAGCTTTATTAAGGAAAACAAAGTTAATTGAATTATTCAGGCCAGATCCATCATTGTTTTCCCTAAACATGCTGTACAGGACCTCAACTACATTAGTCATTATTACCCCTACCAACTTCCAGTGTTTCACTCAGCCCATCTACATAATACAGTACTTAACTGCTTTATTCTCCTTCATCTCTGTTCATAATTATTTCATAGTCAAATCCTCCTACTTGTAGTTCTTACATACAACATCCACCTCCAAATAATTCCCCAACATTTAGCTTTCTAATATTTTGGTAAATGCCTTAACATTTAATCATATTTATATATAAACAGTCAATATTCACTTGTATGTATTCATTTGTATATATCCACTAGTACTTTAATTTCTTTCCATTATATACTTCCTATCCAAATACATCTTTGTAGAAGAATTAATTTCATTTTATTATCTTTTGTACTTACAGATGTTTTAATAATTCAACATTCAATATGTTATGTATGGGAGGAACAACTTTGACTTAAAATATATAACCCATTATGCATGCCATACCAAAATATGTATAGCATCTGTCTTACTTTTATATATAACAGTTAACTATATCACTTTACAGTAAAATTTCTTATGGACAAGAATTTTTCAGAAGGCCAAAAAAGACTAAAATACTAACACTCACTTTAGTAAGCACATATAAGTAAGTAGCTTGCTTTTCTAATTTTACTTACTATAGTCTTTTTTTGCAGCTCTCTGATAAAATTTAAGCTCTGAAAATAATGGACCATTTTCCTGGTATTCCTAAGAAAGAAAACAATAATTAATTTTACTAGAAAAAATATCCCAAAGGTGGAACTATATGTACATGTGATATAATAGTTATCTAATTTTTCTTCATAAAGCACAAATACCCAGTTTCTAGTAAAAATCTCAGAAAACACTAAATAAACTTTAAAAGTCTCATCTTTAAACAACATATTGTACCAATATCCCAATACAGCTTCACACATGAAAGCAGTCTAATGGAAAGCACTTATTAAAAGCACTAGGAACTACACAGATAACTATACAGATATTCACTGTATAGCAACATGTCATTAGTGCAGGCACACTGGAAACTATCGTCCAGGTTCACTGACACATGATCCCTTTACTGGCTATCACATCTCACTTACTGTATTAGGCACAAGGGACACAAACAGCAAGATAATCTTATGCCTCACTTTAAGGACCTTAACTCCTAAAAGAGGGAGAGGAAGGTGAGAAGACAGATTGCTGTATGATGCCAGAAAACAATACACAATGGTTCTCTAGTTTTAACATTTTAGTAATGTGGAACTGTGTCATAACATTATGCTTACTAGAATATGAATAGTCATAAAAATTTAGGTGAAAAATATTTTTTGTTTGTTTATTTATGTATTTGAGAGCGACAGAGAGAAGGAGGCAGAGAGAGAGAGAGAGAGAAAGAGAATGGGAGCACCAGAGCTTCCAGACTCTGTAAACGAACTCCAGACGCGTGCACCCACTTGTACATCTGGCTAACGTGGGTCCTGGGGAATTGAGCCTCGAACCGAGGTCCTTAGGCTTAACAGGCAAGTGCTTAACCGCTAAGCCATCTCTCCAGCCCGAGAAATATTTATAAAATTAAAATGAAAAGGGCAAAGGTCAGAAATATATGAAATACAAACATATGAGCAACACTTACCACTTTTATTACATGGCTTGCATCTTTGTTTGTTTTACTTATGGGGAAAGCTACAGAAAAAAAAAAAACACAGGAAAAAAGCACACTTGTGATATAGACAGTAGTAAGAATTCAGATATAAATTACCTAAGTATACCTTCCCCAACAGCCTCATGATACAAGGTACTATCTACACTTCCCAAAACATGCTGCAGTGGGTTGGAGATGTTGAAAAATTTGCTAAGAAAAAACAGATTGCCAAAAACTCAAATCTACACTGGGCATGGTGGCAGAAGTAAGAGGATTGCTGTGAGTTTTGAAGCTACATAGTGAATTCCAGGTCAGCCTGGACTAGAGCAAGACCCTATCTAGAAAAAAACAAACAAACAAAACTCAAATCCTTCTGACACAACAGCTCACACTCCTTACCATGTACTATATTCAAAAACACAGGACACAAACACATGATATTACTCACATAATTTATAGTGTACGAGAAAAGATTTTCTAGATATATGGCATTAAACACAGCATATGATATATAGTAAAAAAAAATCTATTGATTCAATTTTACCAAAACTGTAATAGTTCATAAATGAAAACTGATTCATTTTAGAATGTATAAAACTATATATTTTCTTTTTTGAGGCAGGATCTTACTATGTAGCACAGGTTAGCCTCTAATTCAAGGTTCTTTTGCCTATGATTCCACAGTGCTGGGGTAACACCATGCCCAGTTCAGAAACAATTTCTACTTGACAAAATTCTGGGAACAAAAATACCCAGGTGTTGTGGTAATTTCCTATGAAATAAAAGAATCCCTACCGAAATGAGGATGAGGAAGAAAGAAGAAGGGAGGCTCTTAAGTCTCAGAAAGCTAATGAATTTACTAGGCTGGGGAAGATCACAAAACTGACAAGACTTAGGGAGCTCAAAAAGTTACAAGATTCACAAACTCCTTTTCCCCTGGGGTTATATACAATATTGATGGAAAGGAGACTCTTCAGTGGAGCTGCCTACAATTCAGTTAGGGAGCTTGGGAGATGAACCTTTCATACCCATTTTGGAGTGAGTTTCTACTGCCTTTAAGTCACCCATGAGCTAGTAAGTAATTCTCACCTATTCTGGAAATAACACAATAAACTCACTGACTAGTTCAACAAGCTAAACTTGGGTAGAATCTTTCCTTTAGTCTGTCATTGGTATGGGTCTCCCAGGAAAAGTCACACAACAAACAGGGTTAGAACATGGACAAACAGAGCCAAAGATAAGTTAGGGAGGAGGAGTTGTATGGCCCCTGCAATGGGTTATAAGGCACAGACACATAACTGCTGCTGATCTGAGGGTGGAGTGTCCATGTGGGACGTAACTGATTTGGCAACCTTTCTCCATCTGGTATGTGGAGGTGTATCTCCTTGGTGTAATAGCACTTGTGTGCTCCCTGCTATGGATGAAAAGACATATAACTAAGGCTAAGCTGTCTGAGAATGAGCAGTCGTTGATGGAAAAAAAATGGAGCCCATCTTCTTCATAGTGTGGGGAAGCATGTCTTCATGAAATGGAGTCTACCATGTGAGTATGAGAAAGTGGAGCAGCTCATAGAGAATGACAATGGATTAGAGAGAGCTGAATAAGGTGGTACCTCCATCCCCACAACCATACCCAATATTGATTTTTTTTTTTAGGTTTTTCGAGGTAGGGTCTCACTCTGGTCCAGGCTGACCTGGAATTAACTATGTAGTCTCAGGGAGGCCACGAACTCTCAGCAATCCTTCTACCTCTGCCTCCCAAGTGCTGGGATAAAAGGCGTGCACTACCACACCCAGCTGCAATATTGCATTTTTGAGGAAACAACCAAGACAGCTGTATTAGACCTTGCTCATTTTATTGTTTGTGCACAAGTGTGTCTGCACACATGTGCACATGCATGCATGTGTGGGGGCACACATATGAGCATGCAAGTGTATGTACATATGTGTGGAGGCCAACGATTAACTTCTCAATCATTCTTCAACTTTTTTTTTTCTGTTTTGAGAGAAACTCTCTCTCACTGAACTGAGAGTGCACCAATCTGGCCAGACTAGCTAGCCAGGAAATGTTGGGTATCCTGTCACCTTTTCCCAGTGCTGTGATTACATGCATGAGCCAGCAATTGCATGTGTACTAGAGATCCAAGCTCAGTTTCTCATGTGTCAAGCACTTTGCCCATTGGGCTATCTCCATAGTTGCTTTCTTAAGTATCCCCCTAGCAACTGAGTCCCAAGAGCAACTGGTACTTGCTGACAATGGGTAGCAGAGAGCCTTGAGAGAACCTGCCACCCTCTGTAAAATAGCTTCATTACATAGATGGAATAAGGCTAACCTTGAGTTTCTTACAGATTTAAAAATACATCTGGACGAATAGTCAAAATAGCAGAAAGCTGTCTAAAAGATGTCCTGTAAAGGTAGGAAAAGACACTACCCAAAGCCCTAAGTTTGATGAATAAAAATCCCATGCCAGGGTGGGCTATCCCCTGTGAGTTTGGGCTAGAGAAACCTATGAGGTTCTATAAAAGAGGAAGGCTATTGGCACGACTGCTGGATGCACGATAGAAGTAACAGTGCTGTAGAAGACACTGCACTCTTTGGGTGAAGAGCATGGAAACTCATTACTGGCTGGCTTTCATAGTGTCAGAAGGTGCTATGAATGTTGCTGGGGGAAAACTGCTACCAACAGTCTTGTTCTGGTACAGACACTATGAACTATACTGTCAACATGCCAGGCACGATGTGGCTGTTGATTCAACTGTGTGTGACTATGGATGCAACCAACTGCTTTTGATTAGATTTAAGGTTCAATCCACAGAAGGGAACTAATGTCTGGTACTGTAAGCTGCAAAAAAAGCCTGTGGCTGCAGAGGTCATAGGGCACAGTAGGGAAGCAAGTATTATTGTTTGTTAAATGAATATGATCATCTATCACACTATCTTCTAAACATTCATATTTACATTTTAGAAAATTGTGCTGTCAGCTTCTGCCACCAAGTTTCAGGAAGAAGAAAACTAAAGATAGAGTTGATACAGAGTCCAGTATTAATGTGGAAGAATGAGTGAGAAAACATGTCTTCCTACTGTATAAGAAACTTGTTTCACTAATGTGGCAACCAAGGCTGAGGAAAATGGCACTGTTCCAACTTTGGTCCATAGGAACAATATTTACTTCATTCACACAAGGAAAAGAAAGAATGCCTGAACAATTTTAACAGAAGTAGGAAAAGAAGAGTTAAAACAAGATATAAAGTAAATAGAAAACACAAGATATAATTAAATACACTAAAATATGAGAAGAAATCAATGTTTAGCCACATATTTGCATACTGAAGGTGAAAACACCCAAAAACTGAACAGCTGTGGTTGATCACACAGCATCTTAGCTAAGGGACAATACTGGTACACACTTGATACTACATGCTCTTTCTGTTGCGTCTAGTCATATACGTTGCTCATAGTTCTGGTGGATAAACACACACATGTAACTCTATATTTAAAAGATGAGGACACCTCTCCACTCAGTTTGGTGAATTGTCCAAGTGTCATGGTTAATTTGTGATAGATTGTCTAAGACTAGCAAGAAGTGTAGTGCTTCCCTAGGGGATGAAGAAATGAAATGAAAACCCTGGGCCCAAGGATTTGGAGGTCAGGGTAGAGTGAATCATAGTGCTAGAGATTGTAAGAGCAGAAGGGCAGGGGTGACAGGCACTTATAGCCGGTACAGACAAGGTAGACAGTCCAACTATAAATGACATACAGGAACATTGGCTGCAGCCTTTCCAGTTGCACACTGACCAAGTCTAGTAATGACATGCAAATTATTGTGACCTTGACACTGAGGGTATGTACCCAAGCCTAGCATCATCTGGGAATCTTTCTGCAGCTACCTCCACCTGAAAATGGATCACAATCAACTTTTAACAAGATCTCTCTGTGACTTATGGGCTTGTTGAAGTCTGGGAAGCCTTGTACATGACAGAAAATGTGCTTCCTATGGTTGGATGGAGAGGATAGAAAGATGGGGATAAACACAGACTAACTTTGCTTCTTGGTCCTTGCATTTCATTCTTCCAGATGAATGACTGGTACTCCTCCCTGTGTGGTGTGGTGTAGTGGTGTGTGTGTGTGTGTGTGTGTGTGTGTGTGTGTGTGTGTGTGTACACCATGAGTATATGTGTATATAATCTAAGTACACCTTACAATTTCTTTTTGTAAACTTATAGGAGAAAATATGGTTTGGAAACCCAATAAGCTGATGGAGTCTGAGAAGCCTGAAGTTCTCCTTCCTACTATATGAGAGGATTCTCACTGATCCTTCTGAAGCCTGAACTTCAAAACTATGTTATGTTACCATCTGATAATAAAGCTATTTCTAGAAAGGGCCACGGAATTTAGTAATAAATAATGAGGAGCTTTCTGAGCAGGGGTGTGTGCTCTGATTTCTTCATGTTCCTTCATGCTACAGAATGAGGACCTTGTGACCAAGCATCTCAAGGTGCTCACTATTGGACAGGTTCTATGACCAGAATGACCACTTCAATTATCTGTAGACATTCTAACACACCATCAGTAAAATATTACATTTTTCTTTTTTCTTAATTCATGATTGTAGAATTCAGATCAGCAGCAAATGTCAAATGCATTTCTATATATTAGAATTAAATTTAAGAAATATCATGAACAAAAGTGTCAAGACAATTCATGCTCATGGATAAAATTTTCCATAAACAAATATGTCTTAGGACTTGGAAACTGGTAAGAATTTGCTGGATAAAATGAAAAGTCCTAAATAAATGGAGAAATATGTTGTGCTCAAGAAAAAAAAAAACAGACGTCTATATTAATAAGACATACACTTAAAATCTTGTGATAATCAATAACTACGATGAGTGATAAGAGATAAACTAATATACCAAAACAATAGAAAGAAGGCTAGAACATGTGTCTTCAAAATTAAAGACCCAAGGAATTATTAGATAACAAGTTAGCTCTATCAAATCATAAGAGGAATGATGTAACAAACATAAAATAATTACAAACTTAAAGGCATCTTTAACAGCTTTAAGATATAAAAATCAATAAATAGTAGAACAGACAAAACCCAGGTAACAAAGTAACAAAATTAGTGAAAAATGTTACCTACATTCCATAACGTACATACAAGGGCAAGAAGAGATTGAATACTAATATTTAAGGAACAAGCATTCTTTTCCGGTCTACATAAAACTATTTTTACACTGACCCATTTTCACATATAAAGCAACTTTTAATGAATACAGAATAAATACTATTAAGCCATGGTCTCTGACCACAATGAATGTTCCCTAGGGAAATAAGAAATTATAATGGAAACAGGAAAATGTGTAAAAATGAATAATACAGAAAATATATCAAAACTAATTAGAATGCACTTAAAATGATTACTGTCTTCCTCTGCTAGGATGTAAACCTCATAAGGATAGAAATATTTTTGCTTTATTCAGAAATGTCCCAATTACTAGATTAGGCACTAGCCGGCATTCATTAAATATTTACAGAATCAGTTCATAAATGAAAGTTGTGTTTGGAAATTGATAGTATTAAATATTTTTATTTTAAGAAAACTGAAAAATGAGTGATGTGAATGGCCAACTTAATAACAAAAAATATGAACAGAAATTAATGAAATCAGAACCACAAAAGCTGCAAAGGCTTTTTAAAATAATTTTTTATTTTTATTTATTTATTTGCAAGCAGAGAGTGAGGGAGAAGAGAGACAGAGAGAGAGTGGGCACACCAGGGACTGCAGCCACTGCAAACAAACTCCAGACGCATGTGCCCCTTGTGCATCTGGCTTATGTGGGTCCTGGGGAATCGAACCTGGGTCCTTTGGCTTCACAGGCAAGGGCTTTAACGGCTAAGCCATCTCTCCAGCCCCTGCAAAGGCTTTTAATGAAGAAAATCTACTTGTAGTTATAAGTACATCTAACACTTGTATTATGGTTTATAAAGGCCACTTGCAAAAAATGAAGCAGAGTTGCTTAGATAAATGGCTGATTACAGTGCTCAAACAGGAAAAATGAGACAAAGTACTTATGAAATAGTAATCATATGACTTTTAACCCACAGAAAATATCCATTGACCAGTGTTATAAGTGATTGAATAAATGAGGAAAACAAAACAGTAGGTGAATTTCAGTTGTATGTAGAAAACTTATAAAAAATGGAAAATAAAAGTTGTAAACACTACAATAATAATGTGGCAAGCTAAAGCCATGAACGTATACTAATAGCAACAGGCAAACGGATGATGAGAAGCAACCAACACCACTTCTCTCCACAAGATACTAGTTGTAAATATAAAATAAAAGACAAGAGGCCTGGGAAAGGACAAGCTGGAAGGCTATCAGAAGAGATCATTCCAGAAAGAATATAAGTGGATAGTTGTCCCTTGTGCTTGAAGGACAGAAACAACTGGGAAATTAATAAAACCCAGACCAATTCTCTTCCAAGATGAAAGAGGAACAAAGTTAAAAGTGGTATGTCGACCTTATTCCAGTCGCAACAGAGCAGATGTCTCTATAGAGTGTTGTGGCACTGCATAAGACTCCAATGTATTTAATTTTCACACATTTTTTCAACAAGGAGAAGAACCTCCGGCAGGGACACACACGCAGCTCTGGAGGGTGGCCAGAGGGAGTGTGGAAGTGGGTGAAGTGAGAGCACGCCAACGAGTTATTCTGCTTGGATTACTTTGAGAGCACCTTATAGATAAAGAGTACTGATTTCTTTGGGCCAAATTAAAACACTTCTAATCCTTTATATATCCAAAAACCATGCTGAAAGGGAGGAAACCCTTTACAAAATGGAGGAAGGATTAAAGACATTGGTTCTTTTCAGGGTAGCCTGATCTCTAAAAAGCAGAACAACTCACCTACTGACATTGAGACAAGGGATAGGACACAAAGGACTTTTCTTTATTCAGATGTAGGGGAAGTCCCAAGATAATGAGACTAAGAGAAATTCAAAAGGCCAGAAGGCAAGGGCTTGTGCAGGAAGACATAGCTCACATAATGGAAACAATGTCTACCTAGTATTTGTATTTTGTACACTAAGCTGTGCTCATATTACAAATGTGAAAATCAACAAAGACAATACAAAAACAAAATGCCAAGCCCATAAAAGACAAAGGAAGATTGAAGAATTGCTGGGCACAGTAACACATGTGTAGTTCCAACTGATCAGGAGGCTGAAGTGAGAAATGACTTGAACATCAGAGTTTGAGACAGCCTAGACAATACAGTGAGACTCTATCTCAGAAAAAAAAAATAGTGAAGAATTTTCTAAAAGTAAAGGAAGGAACTGTAATCTCCATAATTGTCCTTGATTATGGGTCAAGAAAAAAAATATTAGTAGGACAAGTAGGAAAAATGCAATGAAACCTACAAATAAGATAATGGTAATTTAAAGATGTTAATATCCTGAAGTTAATAACCATGTGATATTCCATGACTTTGTAAGACATTACCACATGGGCAAGCTGAGTCAATGGTGCATGGCAATTTTCTTTTTGTAAACTCTTTATAAATCTGAAATTTAAAATTTACAAAATAGGGCTGGAGAGATGGCTTAGAGGTTAAGTGCTTGCCTGTGAAGCCTAAGGACCCCGGTTCGAGGCTCAATTCCCCAGGACCCACGTTAACCAGATGCACAAGGGGGCACACGTGTCTGGAGTTCGTTTGCAGTGGCTGGAGGCACTGGAGCGCCCATTCTCTCTCTCTCTCTCTCTGTCACTCTCAAGTAAATAAAGTGAACAAAAAAAATTTACAAAAAAAATTTTTAAGCAAAAAAAATACCAAATAAGAAGATAGTTCTTTTTATTTTAAAAAGTTATAAAACAATCACATAGAAAAACTATTCAAAAGAGCAAAACTAAAAATATGGAAGATATTTTGAAGAAAGATCATTTAATACCAGAAACATATCACAAAGAAATTTCAAATGGGGAGAATATTAGTTTCACACCAAAAAAATTTCCTGAAACAATTCAGAAAATAAAAAATAAATGTAAGCACTGATGAAATCAAATCAATAATCTAAAACATACAGACAAGATGGAGTAAAAGCACTCACCCTTTACCTCTCATTTTAACAGCTATAATGTGTAGAAAGAATAGACCAGTGAGCTGAAGGCACTCAAAAACAAATCTAGGCCTGGAGAGATGGCTTACCAATTAAGGCACTTCCCTGTGAAGCCTAAGGACCCAGGTTTGATCATCCAGAACCCACATAAGCCAGGTGCACATGGTAGTGCATATGTCTGGAGTTCATTTGCAGTGGCTAGAGGACCTGGCATGCCTATTCTATCTCCTTCTCTCTCCCTATCTCTAATAAATAATTTTTTTAATCCAGCTTTTCTCTCTGACATAACTTATGAGCTCAGAGGTCCTCAGTCTTGTCCTCCTAAGAGAAAGCCTGAACCTCCAGACACCTGAGACTGCTAGGCAAACCAGGTAAAGGGCTGCCTGGTAAGGTGAGACAAGTGAGCCAGAGAACCACAGCTCATCTATGGGAGCCATCCAGGGTTCTCCCAAGGCAGTACTTAGAAGAGATCCCCTCTGCTTCCAGCAAGGAAAATTCCTCAGCCAAAGCTCAACAAAGCCACAAGGGAAACAGCTAACTCCAACCTTCCAATCAGGGGAAGAAAGTTGTGAAACACTGGTACAGGTTACCTCCCAGGGAAACAGACTTACTAACATAGCCCTAATCTTAAAATGATAAATTCCTGATTTTTCACCACCACATTAACAAGGGGTCTGCCTTGTAAGAAATATTTTTAAAAACTACAGAAAGACAGAACACAGTATTAAGTCTACACTAATGAACATATGCTAGAGAAAGAATATATGGAAGTATAAAAGGCCTATTTTTGAGATCAGGCATGGTGGCACACACCTTTGATCTCAGTACTTGGGAGGCAGAGGAAGGAGGATAACCATGAGTTCAAGGCTACCCTTAGACTACATAGTTAATTCCAGGTCAGCCTGGACTAGAACAAGACCCTACCTCAAAAAACAAGTAAAACAAACCCTATTTTTCTCAGTGTCTGTTCAAAATTACAATATCAATAATGCGTTAAATGATTGTAGCATATTGGTAATTATAATTGGAGCATGAGATAGTAAAGAATACTTGCAGCAAGGTACCAACACTAGTTGAGAACAGGTTATTAGACAGAAGGCCAATTTATTATAAATGTACAGTAAAACTCTAAAAAAAACCCAAATTTTTAAAAACATAATTGCTGTATCAAGGAGGAGAAAAAGTACAAAATGCTCACTTAAGATGAGATAAATAGGACCAAAAAAGGAGGAAATAGATTAGAAAATCAGAAAATTGCCAACAGCTACCAAATAAAGTAATTATAATAATCTAAAAATGTTGATAATCACTTTAAATGCAAATGGTCTAAATATAGCAATTAAACGACAGAGATTGGTAGATTTGATAGAAATCTAAGACCAATGTTTAGAAAACTCCCTTCAAATATAAAACAACTGAATGCTTTAAAAGAAAATAAAGGTAAGATATCCATGTTAACACAAATCAAAAGAAATCTGAAACAACTACATCAATTTCAAAGAAAGAAGATTGTAGAACTTCAAAAATAATCAGATATAAAAGCACTAAATAATGATAAAGAAGTCAATTTCCAAAAAGATATAACAATCCTTAATATGTATGTGCTAGCAACAGGATGTTAAAATACATGAGACAGAATCGTAGAAGATTTCAAAAAGAAATCGACAAATCCATTGTTATGGCTACAAAATAAACACATGTCTATCAGTAACTAACAGATTTAGCAGGCAGAAAATCAGATGAACTGACAGCACCATCAATCAATGAATTTACCTGACAGCTAGTGAATGCTACATCCACAATGGGAGATACTATCTTATCAAGCTCATATGGTATATTCACCAAGACAGACATTTTAGACCTCCGAAAGAAAATACATGTCCACAAATTTAAAACATCAGAAGTGACACAAACCATCTTCTCAGTCCACATCAGAAATAAATCAGAAACCAATAACTGAAAGTTACAAGGAAAAATCCTAATATATTTAGAGATTAAATAATATTTTTATAAATAGCACAAGGATTTAAAAAAGCTAAGAGAAACTTGGAAATGTTTTAAACTAATAAGAATCAAAATATAATATGTCAAAATTGATGTGATGGGGATGTGGTTCAGTGGTGGAATACACATTGAGATCAAGGCCCTGGATTAATCCCCAGCACTACAAAAACATGGACAAGAAAAGGCAAAAAAAGGTAAATCTTGCCAACTGTCGTGGTAAACTCAGGGCATTCCGCTGCTGAGCTACATCCTTAGTCTTAGAGCTAGTCTTTGAGACAGGATCTTGTCATGTTGCCCAGGCTGGCCTCTTAATTCCTGGGCTCAAATCCACTAACTCAGCTGTGAAGTAGCTAGAATTCTACGCATTTACCTGGAACTCACTATGCAGTCTCAGCAGGGTGGCCTTGAACTCAAAGCAATCCTCCTACCTCTGCCTCTCGAGTGCTGGGATTAAAGGCGTGCACCACCATGCCCTAGCCAAAATGAACTTTTTAAAATAGTTTTATTTATTTGAGAGAAAGGGACAGAGAGAGAGAAAGGCAGACAGGAAGAGAAAATGGGCATGCCAGGGTCTCCAGCCACAGCAAATGAACTCCAGACACAAGTGACACTTTGTGCATCTGGTTTACATGTGTACTGAGGAATTGAACCTGGGTCCTTAGGCTTCACAGGTAAATGCCTTAACTGCCAAGCCATCTCTGCAGTCCCTAGAAGAATATTTTTTAGAAAAAAAAAAATCAATGATACCAAAAACAGAAAACTAATAGAGAAAATTAGCGAAAATGAAGGCTGGTTCTTTTAAAAGCATTAATTACATGAAGAATTCTCTAAGCTAGGGTGACCAAGACAAAATGAAACAAAACTTTTTACTAATATGAGAAAACAAGCAGGTTCTATCACTCACAATCATATGGATATTAAAGAACACAGAAGATTAAGCACAACTCAGCACTCACATAAAATGGACTAATTCCCTGAATGGCAAAAGCCACACCAGGAGAAATAAATAATTTTAATAGTCAAATACATATTATCACAGAAACAAAATAAAAATTTAAATAACCTTCCAAAATGAAGAGCACCAGACCCACATGTCCCAAGTGGAGGACTGTATAAAAACTTAAATAATAAAGGGAAGAGAAAGGAAAGGAGGAGGGTACTTAATAGGTTTGTATTGTATATATGCAAGTAGAAGAACAGATTAACGGGGGTGAAAAGGCCCAAACTGAGGTCAGGGGAAGAGATTGAGTAAAGGAAAGGTGGAGGGAGGGCTAATCAAAATCTAAGAGGATACAAATAAATCATATGGAATCCTCTGGTTTTGAACAATGGAACACTCAGGAGCCACAGATCATTGTTAGAAAGTTTTCAGTGCCAGGGATGGGATACCTTCCAGTGAGTTGTTGGCCAGGGAGGTCTCTGATGCCCCCAAAACATTATAGGCCATTGCTGAGGCCCTTGGTTTCCCACCAGGGATAGATGGTAAGACCCTATTGCTGAAGACCCCACATACTTGGGCTGCAAAGCCAATGAGAAATCCTGTTGGAACTGAGCTGATAACCGCCTCCATGTAGACCAGCTGAGAGAAAGCTGGAAGAAGCCATTCTACATGTAGTTCAATGGGAGAAAGAGATACCACCAGTGAAGATACTCAACAGTGGACACTGCAAGATTTATAATTGGCCAGCCAGGCCAAATGAGCCAATGGGTGCAATAGTGGCACGTCTATCATGGTGGAAACCAACTGCCCTCCAATTGGACTGGAGGCCCACTCCATGGGGGGGAATACATCCCTGATACTGAAAACTTAAAACAGGGGTAGTCTTGAGCCCTAGGGGTATAACATCTGCTGATATCTGGAAAAATGTATATACTATGCTTATCAAACTGCCCAATAAGCACTCCTCTTAATATTCATACCATTATATTAATGCTACTCTCACTTTGGGTAGAGAATCTTCTCTTTTCAGATGGCAGTGACCTTGGGATGACTCAGAAGGTATCATAGTGCTGGAAAGAAGTGACTGGAGTACTGAGTAACATCTCCATCACACCTTCCAAGGCTCAGGGTCTAATGTGGAAGAGGTGGTGGAAAGAATGTAAGAGCCAAAGGAAGGTAGGACTCCTTACAATGTGCTCCTTCCAGACATAAAATGGCCTGGATATCCATGACCTCATAGTGCCTGACACTACCTACACAAGACCATTATAAGAGGAGGAAAAGATCATGACATCAAAATTAAAGAGAGACTGATTGAGATGGGGAGGGGATATGATGCAGAATGGAATTTCAAAGGGGAAAGTGGGAAAGGGAGGGTATTACCATGGGATATTTTTTATAATCATGGAAAATGTTAATAAAAATTTAGAAAAAAAGCTTAAATAAGAAATAATAATACCAATTCTCTACAAGCTTTCTTGGAAATAGGTGCAAAGGAACACTTCCTAATGGGTCTTACTATTCAGTGAAACCATTTTCATCTTAATACCTAGACTACACATCAGTATCTCTCATACAGATAGATTCAAAAAGTAATCAACAAAATATTAGAATTGGACATCCAGATCAAAAACAGCGACGTTGGTTTTATATAAAAATTAATGCAGGGGCTAGAGAGATGATTCAGTGGTTGAAGGCACTTACCTGCAAAGCCTGATGGCTCAGGTTCAATTCCCCAGTATGCACATAAAGCCAGATGCACAAAGTGGCACAAATGTCTGGAGTTTATTTGCAGTGGCTTAGAGGCCCTGGTGTGCCCATACTTTGTCTCACATCCAAATAAATAAATAAAATATTAAAATTTACCCAAAATGCCTAACAGATGCCAGGTATGAAAGTACTCTATTGGAAACCCAGTACTGAGAGGCTGAGACAGGAGGATTGTAAATTCAAGGACAGCCTATACTATGTTGTGAGACTGTGTCAAAGAAGGAACGAAATTGAAAAGAAGAAAGAAGCGCAGGGAAGAAGGTGGAAAGAAGGGATGGAGAGGGAAGATGGGAAGGAGGGAATGATAAATAATAGATATGAATACAAAGTGCAAAATAACACTTAGAAGATAACAGAGGTGAAAAACCTACGTAATATAGATTTTAGATTAAATTTGACAACACCATAATCCATAGAAGAAAAACTAATAAATTGAGCTTAATTAAAATTTTAAAGTGTTGGGCTGGGGAGATGGCTAAGAGGGGCTAAGCACTTACCTGTCAAGCCCAAGAACCCCGGATCCAGGCTCGATTCCCCAGGACCCACATAAGCCAGATGCATAAGATGGTGCACGCATCTGGAGTTCATTTGCTGTGGCTGGAGGCCCTGATGCACCTATTCTCTCTTAGGAGGCAGAAGTAGGAGAATTGTCATGAATTCAAGGCTAGCCTGGGACTACAGAGTGAGTTCCAGGTCAGGCTGAGCTACAGTGAGACCTTGCCTTGAACAAATTTTAAAAAATAAAAATTAGAAAAGTAATGAGGAATTAAAACAATGGGACATAAATCCATATCTACTGGGGTGGCTGAAATCTGAAGCACTAACAATGCCACATGTTGGTGAGGGTGTGGAGCAACAGGAACTCTCACTGCTGGATGAAATAGAAAATGCTGTGGCTGCTTTGGAAGACAGTGTTTCTGTGTCTTACAAAGCTGAACTGTCTTACTATAAGATCCATATACAGCTTTATTCAAATGAGAAATAATGCTAATTCTCTGTCCCTGTAAAAATATGTACATGAATGCATAGGGTTTTGTATTTGTGTATTGGGTTAATTTACAGTTAATATAAACTGAGAACCCAGGTGAGCTTCACCATTGGATGAGTAAACCATGGTATATGGATATAATGGGAGTATCATCAATAAAAAGAAATGTGCTACCAAGCTATCAAGACAAAAGAGCCAATAATGTGAAAGAAACCAAAAAGATTACAAGCCATTCTGGAAAGAGCAAACTACACAAACAACAAAAGATCAGTTATTACCAGGGCTCTGCAGGGAGATAAATGGGTTGGGCCTGGGGTGGATTGGGTTCACAGGGAAATGATCAGAACTCAAGTAGCAACCACCCCCGACCCTCAGAATCTTGTGTGCTGTCTCCTGTTATCTGAAACAATGCCTTCTGCTGGGAGGAGGGAGCAAGACTCAGGAGCCTCCCGCCCCTCTCCCCCAATCCTCCCAGGCTGTATAAGCAGTGAACACTTTCTGGGGAAGAGGAGTTTTGCTGCAGCTCCCACCTCCAGAGACCCAGCTGCATGAGTCCTCGCCATGCTGGATGGGACTTGCTGTGATACAGCTGCCTTTGAGTCATTCATGTTCACATTAGTGACCCTTACCCATGCTCCTGGACAGAACCAGTCATCCAAGATCCTGTGACTTCTCACCCACATTTCTAAAACTTCAATAAAATCATTGGCTCATCAATCTAGACTTGGGTGAGTTTGTTTCTTTGATTGGTTGCTAGTGCCCAAACTAGGGTCTTCCCAGGAAAAGTCACACAACAAGCAAATACTCCATTTACTTCCACTATCTGTTGGTCTGAACTCAAAGATGTCCAAAATTTGGAAGATTTCCTCAGTTCATTCCCAACCCAACACTGAAGTCTATCTGCAGTGACACCCCATAGACAGAAAACGCTGAAGCAGAGGGTACGCTTTCTTTCCAGCCAAATAGAGTAATTTAATTACATTTTTCTCTGTACATTTTCACAGCTTGCATAAGACACAAGGGAACAGAATGGTAATAAAGGCCCAGCTTTCTTGTCATACAACCTGAAAAGGAGAGCCCAGGAAACCAAAAGCACCAAGGAGCTCAATGGGGGAAGAAGGGCTTGGGAAAGTGACCCAGAAGGTTGTGTATGAACTCCCAGGCTTGCTCTCTGGCTGTGATAACACTGAGCAACATGCATACCTTGACAAGTCAACTACAGATCACACCATTGTCCACATCAACGGGAGGAACACACATGGAACAGTCCTGGATAACATTTTCACTGTGGAAAACTGAAGCAGCTTCACATCATATCGAACTCGAGGCCTGAATCCAACTAGGCCACCATCTGATAAAACAAGCTATTCATATTTCCCATTCAAAATGCCCAAGAACCAGCCAGGCGTGGTAGCGTATGCCTTGAATCCCAGCCCTTGGGAGGCAGAGGTAGGAGGATCACCGTGAGTTCAAGGCCACCCTGAGATTACATAGTGAATTCCAGGTCTGCCTGGGCTATAGCAAAACCCTACCTTTGAAAAAAGAAAGAAAGAAAGCAACAAAGAAAAAACAAAACAAAATACCCAAGAACCAAATTCTCATAGTACTCAGTATATCCATGATGTAACCCAAAAGCACCAGGTATATATAAGGAACAACAACAAAAATACCTTCACATTCAAAAACATAATTATTAAGGCACATGCCTGTGAAGCCTAAGGACGCAGGTTCGATTCTCCATGTCCCACACAAGCCAGATGCATATAGTGGGGCATGTGTCTGGAGTGTGTTTGCAGTTGCTGGAGGCCCTGGCATGGTCATTCTCTCTTTCTAGCTCTCTCTCTTTCCCTCTCTCTGTCTCTAATAAATAAATATATAAAAATACATCTTTAAAAAAAAAAGAATTCAAAAATGTAATCAACAGGCACCAGTGCCAAAGTGACAGAGGCTTTGAAACAGTCTGACCAGTAAGCAACCATTATCAACATGTTCCAATGGTTCTATCTGAAGTCAAAGAGAAAGAGAACAATTTAGCAGAGCTATAGGAAGCAAAGGAAGATTCAAATGATAACTTTGAAAATGAAACTTATATAACCAAAACTCTGTTTTAAATACTGAAGTAGCTTCAACACAGTTACAGAGATGACACATGAAAACATAACCAAACTTGATGACAAACCAATAAAAATTGCCCAACCTGAAGAACAGAGGTAAAAATGTGGAAATGATTGAACAAGCATCTTCCCAGTGCAGGGAATAATGAAAGCTCAAGAACTTGGAGTCAATGGAGTAGAAAAGACACTTGATGGAAAGACATTTCAAGTGTACACACCTAAAGACTCCCCCAAGGGATAAACCTAAGGAAAGTAATGCTCAGATACATTACAGTCACACTGCTAAAATCGAACAACAGAGAAATACTTTGAAAGGCAAAAAAATGACGCAAATGACTAAAGATTTCTCATCAGAAACTATGAACAGGAAAATACTGAAGAAGAAAACAAAAAAGAATTGACAACCTAGCATGTATAAAAACACCCATCAGAAAAGAAAGCTCAATGGTTAAAAAATACTGTGGAAACCAAAAATTATACCAGGGAATATGAACAATTAGCAATCTAGAAGGAAGAAATAGGTTAATATCTGGTGAATGTAATGGATTACCTATCTCTCACACTCAGTTCTTTCAAATATGCTTGACAATTGAAGCAAAAAGTATAATCTGGCTTGATGAAGGTAGATATAATACATAAAACAACTCTTGTCAAAATTGTGGGATGTTGCTAAATCAGGGCTTCAAGGAATAAAATAATAAAGAGAATAAGTAGAAATCAATAAAACTGAAAGCAGTAAACAAAGTACATGTAAAATAAGCAATTTTAAGTGGTCAAAACGTAAAAATAAAAAAAATCAACAGAAAAAGAGAAATCACTATAAAACTCATTGACATTAAAGTTGAATATATAGAAACAAAGGTATAGCTAGATGGCAGAGCACTGACCTAGCATGCACAAGGTTCTGGTTTCTATCACATACACACACTGTGTAGTACATGAACAATCTGAATGATTTTGCACACATAAACCTGGTAGTCTTCATGAATGGAGCATTCCTTAAAGCCAAACAGTATCAAAAGTCAACTAAGATAGGCAAATGACCAGAATAGTCTGATTAACAAAAACTATTAAGAGTGAAATCATGGAATAATAAAATAACAAACAATAAATATAAACTCTACTTCTCTGCAAAGACTATCTGTAAGCCTAGTCACTAAAAATTCCATACAATGTTCTAACAAAAAGAAAGGCACTAATCCTATTCATTCACTTCTAGAAAGCAAAGGAGAGAATTCACAATTTATTTTATTAGGCCAGTGTTAACACTACCTAAACCCCAAAACCAGACAAACAAGAGGAGAGGGAGGGTAGTAAGGGAAGAAGGAAGAGACAGAATGAGCAAGGAAGAGTTAACTACAAACCAACAAATCTCTTTAGCATAAATGCAGAAAAAGCAACAAAAAACAAACAAGATTCAAAATATATACATATACATGTACATATATATATATATATATATATATATGTATATGTATATGTATATATGTATATATATAATTGCACTATAGTCAAGTTGAATTAGGGAATATAAGAATATTTTCAATATTTTAAAATCTCAGTATCATCTATCATACTAAGTCTAAAAATATCAACTATGACTATATTATAACAATTGAAAAATAAAAAAGAACAAAATTCAACAGCCATTCATGATAAAGACTTAGCATACTCAAGCAGAGCTTCTTCAACTTGATTAAGAGCACCGATAGCAAAAGCTACATCTACATTACACTGAATGATGGCAGGCCGAACTCTTTCAATCTAGAATGGGGGTGAGAGTGCAAAGACATTAGTCTCACCATTCTATACAAACTGGAAGTCCTAACCAATGTCAGTAGTCAAGAAAACAAATAAGGACATTTCTATGAGGTTTAGTATGCCAGCACAATTAGGATAAAGAACATATAATCAGCTACTTGGAACGTCCCCCTCAAAACACCAAGTTCACGAACAAGAGCATTTGCCAAGATCATAAGACATACAGTCAAAGAAAATTCTATCATAATTTATATGTTAAAAAGTACAATTGGAAAAAATGGCAAAAATGAATACATACCTTTCAATATTATCTCTTAATATCAACAGCCTCAATGTCCCAACCAAAAGGCATAGGTTTTCAGACTGGGTTAAAAAGCAGGATCCTTCAATTTGTTGCCTCCAAGAAACCCACCTTTCTACAAAGGATGGACACCATCTTAGGCTGAAAGGTTGTAAAATGGTGTTTCAAGCAAATGGACCTAGAAAACAAGCAGGGGTTGCTATCCTAATATCTGACAAGGTATAATTCAGTCCAACATTAGTTAAGAAACATAAGAAGGTCCACTTTATATTGATTAAAGGCACTCTCCAACAGGAGGACATTACAATCCTAAACATATGCACCTAGCATGGGGGGCCCCAAATTCATCAAACAAATGCTATTAGAACTAACGTCACAGATAACACCAAATACAGTGGTAGTGGGTGACTTCAACACCCCATTCTCATCAATTGACAGGCCATCCGGGGAAAAAATAAACAGAGAGGCATCTGGACTAAATGAGATCATAGAAGGAATGGACCTAACAGATATCTACAGGACATTTCATCCAAATGCTACAGAATATACATTCTTCTCAGCAGCACATGGAACATTCTCTAAAATAGACCATATATTAGGACACAAAGCAAATCTTAACAAATACAGGAAATTGAAATAATTCCTTGCATTCTATCTGACCACAATGGAATCAAACTACAAATCAGTAGCAAGAAAGGCTATAGAGCATACACAAAATCATGGAAATTAAACAACACACTACTAAATGATGAATGGGTCAATGAAGAAATGAAGAAGGAAATCAAAAAACTTATACAATCAAACAATAATGAGAACACATCATACCAAAATCTCTGGGACACAATGAAGGCAGTCCTAAGAGGTAAATTTATAGCTTTAAGTGCCTATATTAAGAAATTAGAAAGGTCACAAGTAAACAACCTAATGCTTCACCTTAAAGCCATGGAAAAAGAAGTACAAGGCAAACCAAAAATCAATAGATGGGAAGAAATAATAAAGATTAGGGCAGAAATTAATGAAATAGAAACTACCCCCCCCCAAAAAAAATCCAAACAATGAAACAAAGAGTTGGCTCTTTGAAAGGATAAACAAGATTGATAAACCCTTAGCAAATCTGACCAAAAGAAAGGCAGAAGAGACACAAATTAATAAAACTAGAGATGAAAAAGGTAACATCACAACAGATACCAGAGAACTTCAAAAAATCATAGGGACATATTATAAAAACATATACTCCACAAAGTATGAAAATCGGAAAGAAATTGATGATTTCCTTAATTTATATGACCTATTTAAATTAAATCAAGATGAGATTAATCACTTAAATAGACCTATAACAAGCATGGAGATCCAAGCAGTTATCAAAAATCTCCCAACTAAAAAAAGCCCAGGCCCAGATGGATTCACTGCTGAATTTTACCAGACCTTCAGGGAAGAACAAACACCATTGCTTCTTAAGCTTTTCCATAAAACAGAAAAAGAAGGAATCAAACCAAACTCCTATGAAGCCAGCATCACCCTGATACCAAAACCAGGCAAAGATAGAACAAAAAAAGAAAATTACAGAACAATCTCCCTCATGAACATAGATGCAAAAATTCTCAACAAAATATTGGCAAACAGAATACAAGAATATTTCAGAAAGATCATTCACCCTGACCAAGTAGGCTTTATCCCAGAGATGCAGGGACAGTTCAACATACTCAAATCGATAAATGTAACGCATTATATAAATGGACTAAAGGACAAAAATCACATGATAATCTCATTAGATGCAGAGAAAGTGTTTGACAAAATCCAGCATCCCTTCATGATAAAAGTCCTACAGAGACTGAGAATAGAAGGAACATATCTCAATATAATATAGGCTATTTATGACAAGCCTACAGCCAACATATTACTAAATGAGGAAAAACTGGAAGCTTTTCCACTAAAGTCAGGAACAAGACAAGGGTGTCCACTGTCCCCACTTTTATTTAATATAGTACTAGAAGTCTTAGCCATAGCAATAAGGCAAGAGACACACATAAAAGGGATACAAATTGGAAAGGAAGAGATCAAGTTATCATTATTTGCAGATGACATGATTCCATATATAAAGGATCCTAAAGACTCTACCAGCAAACTGTTAGAGCTGACAAACACCTACAGCCATGTAGCAGGATACAAAATAAATACACAGAAATCAGTAGCCTTCCTATATGCTAACAACAAACACACAGAGAATGAAATCAGAGAATCACTTCCATTCACAACCGTATCAAAGAAAATAAAGTACCTTGGAATAAACCTAACCAGGAAAGTAAAGGATTTCTACAATGAAAACTATAAAACACTCAAGCGAGAAATCACAGAGGACACTAGGAAATGGAAAAACTTCCCTTGTTCCTGGATTGGAAGAATTAATATTGTGAAAATGGCAATCTTACCAAAATCAATCTACACATTTAATGCAATCCCCATCAAAATTCCAATGGCATTCTCCATGGAAATAGAAAAAACAATCCAAAACTTCATTTGGAATCACAAAAAACCTCAAATATCTAAAATAACACTGAGCAACAAAAATAAGGCTCGTGGTACCATCATACCAGATTTTAACCTATACTACAGAGCCATAGTAACAAAAACAGCATGGTACTGGCACAAAAGCAGACATGTACACCAATGGAACAGAATGGAGGACCCAGATGCAAGTCCAGGTAGCTATAGCCACCTGATATTCAATAAAAATGCCAAAAATACTCATTGGAGAAAAGAGAGCCTGTTCAGCAAATGGTGCTGGGAAAACTGGATATGTATCTGTAGAAGGATGAAAATAGATTCTTCTCTCTCTCCATGCACAAGAATTAAGTCCAAATGGACTAAAGACCTTAACATCAGACCTGAAACTCTGAAACTGCTAGAGGAAAAAGTAGGGGAAACCCTTCAACATATAGGTCTTGGCAAAGACTTTCTGAATATAACCCCAATTGCTCAGGCAATAAAACCACAGATTAACCACTGGGACCTCATGAAATTACAAAGATTTTGTACTGCAAAGGACACTGTGAATAAAGGAAAGAGGCAACCTACAGAATGGGAAAAAATCTTTGCCAACTATATATCTGATACAGGATTAGATTAATATCTAGGATATACAAATAACTGAAAAAGTTAAATACTAAGAAATCAAACAAGCCAATTATAAAATGGGCTATGGAGCTAAATAGAGAGTTCTCAAAAGAAGAAATACGGATGGCGTATAAGCATATAAAAAAATGTTCTACATCCCTAATCATCAGGGAAATGTAGATTAAAACTACATTGAGGTTCCATCTCACTCCTGTCAGATTGGCTACCATCATGAAAACAAATGATCATAAATGCTGGTGGGTAGTGGAAAAAGAGGAACCCTTCTACACTGTTGGTGGGAATGCAATTTGGTCCAGCCATTGTGGAAATCAGTGTGGAGGTTCCTAAGACAGCTAAAACTTGATCTACCATATGACCCAGCTATAGCACTCCTAGGCATATATCCTAAGGACTTATCCCATTTCCTTAGAAGTACATGCTCAACCATGTTTATTGCCGCTCAATTCATAATAGCTGGGAAATGGAACCAGTCTAGATGTCCTTCAACTGATGAGTGCATAATGAAGATATGGCACATTTACACAATGGAGTCCTACTCAGCAGTAAAGAAAAATGAAGTTATGAAATTTGTAGGAAAAATGGATGGATACGAAAAGGATTATACTAAGTGAGATAACTCAGTCCCAGAAAGCCAAGCGCTGCATGTTCTCTCTCATATGTGGATCCTAGCTACAGATGATTGGGCTTCTGTGTGAGAAGGAAAAAACTCAGTAGCAGAGATCAGTAAGTTAAAAAGGAGATATAAAGGGAAGAGAAAGGAAGGGAGGAGGGTACCTAACAGGTTGGTATTGTATATATGTAAGTAGAAGAACAGATTAACGGGGGTGAAAAGGCCCAAACTGAGGTCAGGGGAAGAAATTGAGTAAAAGAAAGGTGGAGAGAGGGCTAATCAAAATCTAAGAGGATACAAATAAATCATATGGAATCCTCCAGATTTGGGCAATGGAACACTCAGGAGCCACAGATCATTGTTAGAAACTTTTCAGTGCCAGGGATGGGATACCTCCAGTGAGTTGTTGGCCTGGGAGGTCCCTGATGCCCCCAAAACATTATAGGCCATTGCCGAGACCCTTGGTTTCCCACCAGGGATAGATGGTAAGACCCTATTGCTGAAGACCCCACATACTTGGGCTGCAAGGCCACTGGAAATCCTGCTGGAACTGAGCTGATAACCTCCTCCATGTAGACCAGCTGAGAGAAAGCTGGAAGAAGCCATTCTACATGTAGTTCAATGGGAGAAAGAGATACCACCAGTGAAGATACTCAACAGTGGACACTGCAAGATTTATAATTGGCCAGCCAGGCCAAATGAGCCAATGGGTGCAATAGTGGCACGTCTATCATGGTGGAAACCAACTGCCCTCCAATTGGACTGGAGGCCCACTCCATGGGGGGGAATACATCCCTGATACTGAAAACTTAAAACAGGGGTAGTCTTGAGCCCTAGGGGTGTAACATCTGCTGATGTCTGGAAAAATGTATATACTATGCTTATCAAACTGCCCAATAAGCACTTCTCTTAATATTTATACCCTTATATTAACGCTACTCTCACTTTGCGTAGAGGATCTTCTCTTGTCAGATGGCAGTGACCTTGGGATGACTCAGAAAATATCATAGTCCTGGAAAGAAGTGACTAGAGTACTGAGTAACATCTCGATCATACCTTCCAAGGCTCAGGGTCTAATGTGGAAGAGGTGGTGGAAAGAATGTAAGAGCCAAAGGAGGGTAGGACTCCTTACAGTGTGCTCCCTTTAGACACAAAATGTCCTGGATATCCATGACCTCATAGTGTCTGACACTACCTACACAAGACCATTATAAGTGGAGGAAAAGATCATGACATCAAAATAAAAGAGAGACTGATTGAGATGTGAGGGGATATGATGGAGAATGGAATTCCAAAGGGGAAAGTGGGGAGAGGGAGGGTATTACCACGGGATATTTTTTATAATCATGGAAAATGTTAATAAAACTGAGAAAAAATACAATTGGAAACTTACAAAAGTAATCAATTCATGTGCAGAACTACCATGCTATGAACTACAAAAAAAAAAAAAAAAAAGCTAATGAAAGAAATCAAAGAAGACAGGAAAAAGAAGAGAACACTGGTTTGCAAGAGTCTAAACACTAAATATGTCAGTTCTCTCCAACTCGTCTATAGATTTAATTCCATGCCAATCAAAACCCCAGCAAATATTTTTCCTATAATCACAGATGAATTGGTCATAGACGAGTATGTAAAGCAAAGGAACTAGCATAGCAAACACAGATCTGAGGAAAAACCAAGCTGAAGGAATCACAACCCCAAATGTTTTTCAATGGAAGACTAAAAAACTGGAACATCCCTATGATAGACTACCACTTGGCAATAAAAAAGAAATGAACTACTGAAGAAATCAAATCCCAAAAAAGTACTCACTGTATAATTCCACTGTAATAGAAAGAAAAAAACAGTAACAAAGCACCAATCAGGGGTTAGAGACAAGGAGACTGTGTGACAACACAAAGAGTATGTGAAGATTTCAGGGGCAGTGGATATGTTCTGTATTCTAATGGTGTTGATGTATAAAAATTCATGGAAATTGGGATGTAAAGAGGGCTTAGGGGTTAAGGCACTTGGCTGCGAAGCCTAAGGGCTCAGGTTCAATTCCCTAGTATCCAAAGAAGCCAGATACACAAGGCAGTGCATGCATCTGGAGTTCATTTGCAATGGCTAGAGGCCCTGGTGTGCCCATTCTATCCATCTGCCTCTTTCTTTCTCTCTCTCTCTCTCTCTCAAATAAATAAATAGATAAAATTTAAAAAACACTTCTCAAAATTTAAAAAATTCATAGAAATGTACAAAGATACTGTTCTCTTATATTAATTTTAAAATAATAAAAGGAAACAAATGTGATGGTAATATAAAATTCCAAACATTTAGGAACAAAATAGAGACCAAAATATTGTAGAAAAAGAATATATCATATACAACGATGGTAGAAAATTCAAAAAACAGACATCTTCTAAAGGATGGAGTTTGTGGTGGTTTGATTCAGATGCCCCACATGAAATTAGGTGTTCTGAATGCTAGGTTCCCAGCTGATGGAGATTTGGGAATTAACATCTCCTGGAGGGAGTGTATTGCTGGGGTTGGGCTTATGGGTGTTATACCTAGTTTCCCCATGCCAGTGTTTGGCACATTCTTCTGTTGCTATTGTCCACCTTATGTTGGCCAGGGGGTGCCCACCTCTGCTCATGCCATCATGTTCCCCTGCCATCGTGTAGCTTCCCCTCGAGCCTGTAAGCCAAAATAAAGTTGTTTTTCCCAGAAGCTTGTCTTGGTTGGGTGATTTCTACCAGCAATGTGAACCTGACTGCAACAGAGGCCTTCAAACACACAATGTAAGCATGGAGAACGTAGACACAGAATGGAGGGATAACATGAAGATCAGAACAAGTGAGGTAATCTTGGTTCATATTTACAGCAATGGATTTCAAGACATGAACATACAAAGTTCTGAGCTTTGTAAAGTTATGACTTATAACATTTATATGCATTATCATATAGATGAAAAGCATATATTCTTTAAAATACTATTGGTCTTCCATAAAAAAAAAAAAAAAAAACTTCCTCCTGGATACCATTCTGTAAGTCATTACCCTCAATAAGGGGGAGAGGTAGCTGAACAGTAGAACCCCATAGAAGGTGGAGAATGCCTAATACTAAAGCCATAGATGTTGAATGGTAAATCCCAGGGCCATAAATGGGGTGAACCCCCATAGTTATTGAGCTGTGGGTCAGGGAGACATAAGGTCTCCAAAATAATACAGGCCATTGCCAAAACACTTGGTTACTTTCAAGAGGTAAAAGCTAAGACCCTACTGCTGAAGTCACATCAGCCTTTGGCCACAGGACATCAAGTGACCATGCTGGAACTGACAAGGAATCCAGTTCCCCCCAGGCTAGCCCTCATAGTGCTGGGAAGTGCTATGAGAGCTGCCAGAGAACAATGGTTTCCAACAGGGTGAAAAAGCAAGAGATCCTGCCAGGTACAATATCAACCAACCTAGCCAGAAATAGATACTTGTGCAATAGTGGCACACAGCTGATGTGGGTAACCAACTGCTCATGTACTGGATGTGAGAACTGCTCAGTGGGGAAGAATTCATACGTACTTCTTGCAACAAACCAGATTCCCTAGGGCAGGAAACCTATATGTTCTAAAGAGAACCTCCACTGCTCTTTAACTCAAAAGAGTAGACATACACCTAACTAAGTCTCTCTAATCCACTTAATCTATGCTTATCCACTTAAATTCAAACTACTTTCACTGTTGGTTGGAGAATCTGTTCTATCTTACAGATAGATGGTACAGTAAACTGGGGAGAATCGGGATGCATCAATACAGAAAGACAACTGTCTACCATGAGATGGGTCACCTCTATCTCATCTGCCTTGACCCAGAAGTCATTGTACAAAGAGCAGTGACAAAAATTTGCTGAAGAGATGGCTTAGCAGTTAAGGTGCTTGCTGGCAAAGCCAAAGGACCCAGGTTTAATTCCCCAGTACCCATATAGAAGTCAGATGCACAAGTTGGCTCATGCGTCTGAAGTTCAGAGTGGCTAGAAGCCCTGGTGCGCCCATTCTCCCTCCCTCCTTTTCCCTCTCTCAAATAAATAAGTAAAATATTTTAACTAAAAGAGAATATTGCAAGCCTGAAAATCAGTTCCAGAGAGATGGCTACAGACACTGTATCACTCAAACTCATCAAAACAAAGACCCAGAAGCTACGGAGATCTCAACACTAAATCAGATCTCTATCTTGCCCACCAAGGCTCAGGGAACATTACAGAAGAGGGGCAGAAAGAAGAGGCTCAGGGTGGGTAGGAATAGCCTGAGGTATCATGCTCCCAACACAGAGACTGAGTCCTCTTGGTTCCCACAATGAACACCAATAGCCCACAAAAGAAGATACTCAGCAGAATTGGGGGAGAGAGGATCTAAGAGTACAATTTTTTTAATAATAAATAAATTTGAAAGATACTATTGGTTTTACCACACTTAAATTTTTTCTATAATATTCTATAATGTTTATCTATTTCTTAAATATCCTTGGTTCTGATACAACCTAATTTAGCTATTTTCATTACTAAGTACACTTTCAGCTTGTTTAAAGGGTAAATACAGTTTTTTGGTTTTTTTTGGTCAAATCTATAATTCATTGTCAGATATCATAAATCAATTTAGAAGCATGAGTTGCATTTTAAAAAGTATTCATAAATTACTATTCAGAATAATAGTTCTTGCCCCGGCCAAACTACCAACATCCTGTGCACAGTAGGCTGCTCAGTTTGAAGTGTGCCCAGCCTAGACCCATGGACAGACCTCCAGCCCACACTAGCCAGGATCAAGGCTGATCAGACCACTTAACAAAGGCTATAAGAGAACTGCTATTGGTGCATACAAGCAAGACAAAAGGACTGTCTCGAGATGGGCAATCCTCAATGCAAAACAAATAACACATGAAACCAAGGCAAGATATCCCCAACAAGAACTATTAGTGCCACAGTGAAAGTCTACAATAAAAACTATTTAGGGCTGGAAAGGCTTAGTGGTTAAGGTGGCTGCCTGCAAAGCAATGGACCCAGGTTCCATTCCCCAGGACCCACGTTAGCCAGATGCACAAGGTGGTGCAATCATCTGGAATTTGTTTGCAGTGGCCAGAGGCCCTGGCGTGTCTCTCACTTTCTCTGTGTCAAATAAATAAAGGAAATTACACTGGTTACATATGTTACAAGTTAAAAAAAAGAAAAAAAACTATTTAAAGGAAACTCCAGACAAAGAATTCCAAATACTTTAATAAGCATATTGAACAGACTTAATGAGGCTACGAACAAACAGCTGAATGAAATGGAAGACAATCAAGAAAAATAACTCAGTAGATAGCATAATAAATTCCAAAAGGGCATTATCAAATGCCTGAATGAATTCCAAGATAGCACAATCAACTAAAGGCACGGAGAAAGTAAAGCCAAGAAATGAAAATGGAATCCAATAAAAAGATAAAGACACAGAAGAAAAAACAAATGGAAATCAAAAATAACTACATTAAATGACTCACAAGAAAGCCTCAGTAACAGAATAGATCATGTAGAGGACAGACTATCAGGGCTAAAGGAGAAGACAGAAAAAATAGATCAGGAGGCCAAAATCAATAACTAGTTCAGAACATTGTAGCAACAGAATATTCAAGTAATGCACATGCAAGAAAGGGAAGAACTATAAGACTATTTAATAATATCTTACCATTTTAAGAAGTATATAATACCTTAAATGAAATTATAGAAGAAAAGTTCCAAACACTTACAGAAAAGAGAGCATTTATATAAAAGAGGAAAAGAACACCAAATAGACAGGACCAGAAAAGAAATTCTTTATGTCAAATTATAGTCAAAACAGTAAACACAGAAAGCAATGAGAGAGTATGAAAGGAAGCAAGAAAAGAACAGCTTGTTTCTAAGAAAGGTAAGCCTATCAGAATAACATCTGGTTTTTCAATGGAAACTCTAAAAGCCAAAAGGACTTAAAATGGAATATGTCAACTTTGATAGACCCTAGTTGCCAATACAAACATAGCAAACTTATCCTTCATCACAGGTGAAAGGAAAGCAATCAATGATAAAAGTCAACTTTATGAATATATGAACACTAAGCCAGGCCTAGAGAGAATACTGGATGGCATACTTCACACTGAAGAAAAGAACAAAAATACTCAAGAGGCTATATAAGAAAAAAAAAAAAAAAACTAGAACAGGCATATGAAGATCAAGAAAAATCAAACTACACAAAACCATCAATATAGCAGGGATTAACCCACACCTCTACATTGTAACTCTAACTATCAATGGATTCAACTCCCCAATCAAAACACACAGCTTCTCTCCCTCTGTCTTTCAGTCTCTTTTCTCTCTAACTCTTTTATATTGGTTATTTTTTTCTTCCTTTTCTTCGTGGGCACTGACCTGTAACTCCCAATACCAACATGTGGCTTTCATCCACAATGAGCTTTTGATCAGAGAGACCTACAAGGTTTCCTAAAAGAAAGATTTCTGTCAGAGTACTTGATGACCCACCAATGGTTAGTGGTAAGACCCTACTGCTGAAGACACCATATGTGGTTGACATGTAAAATGGGAATGGCGTGGCTGGAAGCTGGAAGCGAGTCAGTCCCCAGACAGCGCGTCTAGTGCCAGAAGGTACTACATGGGCAACTGGGGGAAAATGACCAATATCTATCCAAACAACTCATGGTCTAACCTACTTAGCAGCAAATAACCTGTTGTGGTGCTCACACAAGTGCAACAGTAGCGCACAGCCATGGTGGGAAACCAACTGCTCTTGATTCGGCTAACTAATCCCCTCAGTGGTACGGGATCCATAGCTGGATCTGGGAAACAAGTCAGAACCATATCCAAACATGAGCTTGCTCTCCATTATCAAGCTACCACCAATTGTGGGCTACAAGCAAGCCTACACCTATTAAATTCTCTATTAAAAAATAAGGATTATCCCATTTGTCTGGTGCTAACTTTACTCTCCATTGGAGAATCTGCTTCTCTTTTTCAAATGGACGCAGATCCTAAGGACAGAACCAACCCATTGTGCCTCAAAAGGGCCCCAGCTTAAACTAAGAATAATTGGGGAAACAAGCAAGGGTGCTGTTCTCTTGGTGAACCAAGTACCAGCACAAGGGTGAAGGAGATCAACACAGAGAACAATCAACTCCTACCATATCAGATATCCAGAGACCCAGAGGCCCCCAACACCTCAACACTGAAGCAGACCAAAAATGAACCCAACATGGCTCAGGGAAATTTTGCGGAAGAGGGGGTGGAAAGAATGTCAGAGCCACATGTTGAGTCATGTTATGCAGAGACATGTCTCCTACCCATAACTATGGGCTAACTTCACAATGCATGACTCATATACCTCAACAAGGAGGGGTTCGGGGGAGGGGGTAGTACAAGGATGAGCCTAACAATGGTACCAACTTGACTGTATTCACTGAGTACAAAACTAATTAGTTAAAAAAAAAAAACCTAATTAATTAAATTTTAAAAAATAAATAAATAAAATTTTTAAAAAGACACAGGGTAATGGGCTGGATCAGAAAACTGGATCCATCCACTTGCTGTATTCAAAAACACCTTATGTAGTTGACATGCAAAATAGAATGGCATGGCTGGAAGTTGGAAGATAGTCAGTCCCCAGACAGTCAGCGCGTCTAGTGCCAGAAGGTGCTACATGGGCGACTGGGGGAAAATGACTAATATCTGTCCAAACAACTCATGGTCTAACTTAGCAGCAAATAACTTGTGATGCCCACAGAAGTGCAATAGTGGCACACAGCCATGGTGGGGAGCCAACTGCTCTTAATTTGGCTAACTGATCTCCTCAGTGGTATGGGACCCATAGCTGGAGCTGGGAAACAAGTCAGAACCATATCCAAACATAATCCCACTCACCAATATCAAGCTTCCATCAGTCATGGGCTACAAGAGGGCCTATACCTATTAAATTCTCTATAAAAAAAAGTAAGAGTTATCTCTTTTGTCCTGGTGGTAACTTACTCTCCATTGGAGAATCTGCTTCTCTTTTTCAGATAGATGTAGATCCTAAGGAGACAGCCACCCCATCATACCTCCAAAGGGCCCCAGCTGAAACTAAGAAAAATTGGTGAAACAAGCAAGGGTGCTGTTTTCCTGATGAACTGGATACCAGCACAAGGGGGAAGGAGATCAACACAGGGGAAAATCAACTCCTACCAAATCAGAGAGCCAGAGCCTCAGAGGTCCCCAACACCTCATCACTGAAGCAGATCAAAAATGAACCCAACATGGCTCAGGGAAATTTTGCAGAAGAGGGGGTGGAAAGAATGTCAGAGCCACATGTTGGGTCATGATATGCAGAGACATTTATTTTACACATAACTGTGGGCTAACTCCACAATGCATGACCCATATACCTCAACAAGGAGGGGCCAAGGTGGGGGGGGGGAGCAGGTCACAGATGAGCCTAATAATGGTACCAAACTGACTGTATTTGCTGAATACAAAACTAACTAATAAAGAAAAAAAAAAGCCTCTAAAAAAATAAAAAAATAAAGTGTTAAAAAAAGACCAACCTTACCATTAAAGCAGGTGTGGCTATACTAATATCTGACATACTTTAAATTAAAAGTAATAAAATGAGATAAAGAATGCTTTATACTCATCAAAGGATATTACAATCATAAATACATATGCTCCAAACATGGGTACACCAAATTTTATAAAGCAAGATCTACTAGATATAAAATTAGAAATAAATCCCAACACAATATTTTGTATTTTTCATACAGAAAATAAACAGAGAAATAATGGAGCTAAGTAACACCATAGATCAAATGGACTTAACAGACAGGACATTCCACCCAAACTCCACAGAATACACATTTTTCTCAGCAGTTTATGGAACTTTCTCTAAAGCAGATTATATATTAGGACATAAAGCAAGGCTCTACAAAGTCAAGAAAATTCACATAATTCCCTGTATTATATCTAACCACAAGGTAATCAAGCTAGAAAACAACAAGAGAAGCAACAGAAAACACAACAACTCTGAAAGATTAAACATCATAGTATTCAACAATGAATGGGTCACTGGACATACCAAAAAGAAAATTAAGGGCTGGAGAGAGAACTTAGCCATTAAGGCACTTGCTGGCAAAGCTCCAAAAGACCCAGGTTCAACTCTCCAGTGCCCATTTAAAGCCAGATGCACAAGGTGGTACATGTGTATGGAGTTCATTTGTAGTGACTAAAGGCCCTGCCTTACCTTCTCATTCTCTCTCTATCTGCGTCTCTCTCATTCTCTCTCTCTCAAAATAATAATAATAATAATTTAAAAAGAAGACAATTAAAAAAATTCCTAGAACTGCAGCTTGATTTCCCAGTTCCCTGCAACCAAAGCACATGGTATATTCAGCAGTAGGGTTTTATCATCTAGTTCTGGTGATCAACAAGAGTACTGGCAATAAACTTTATTGTTTGGTGGACGTTAGGGGCCTCTCTGACCACAAATCAGTGGGAAGTAGTCCACCTCTGGCACTGGGATTTTCCTGTAACAAGCTATGGCTTCTAGGCAAAGCATTATCCACCCCACTGGGGTACTTCTGCCCAAACTCTCATTTTTTAATTATATATTTTAATTGGCTAACAAGGAAGTAAGTTTGCATATAGTTTGTTCATATCATGTTTAGTTTTGATTAATCCTCTCCCACTCCTCCTTCCCATTTATCCCCTCCTTCCATTAAATTGTATGCATGGCATTAAAAAAATCCTAGAACTGAATGACAATAAAAACACAACAAACCAAAACTTATGGGACACAATGAAGGCAGTTATAAGAGGGAAGTTTATAGCTCTAAATGTTTACATCTAGAGAGATCTCAAGTAAGTAACTTAAAGATTCATCTGAATGCATCTGAAAATGAAGAACAACTGAAATACAAAAGCACCACATGGAAAGAAATAATCAAGAACAGGGTAGAAGTCAATGATTGAAACATGAAAAAAAAAGTTTAAAAAATTGATGAAACAAAGAGCTGGTTCTTGAAAAAGTAAACAAGACTGATAAACCTCTGGCCAAACTGATCAAAAGAAAATGAAAAAAGTCTCTAAGAAGAATAGAGATTTAAAAAAAAAAAAAAAGATGTTGCAACAGGTACCAATGAAATTGAAAGAATCATAACATTTTTCAAAAATCTATATTCCACAAAATTTGAAAATCTGGAATGGATAAATTTCTTGCCTCATACAATCTGACAAAGCTAAATCCAGAAGAGACAAAGTATCTGAATAGAGCTATAACATCTACTGAAATTGAAGAATTAAAAGCCTTCCAGTTAAAAAAAAAAAAAAATTGGTCCAGATAGATTTACCGCCAAATTCTACCAAATCTTTATAGAGAACTAAAATCACTACTTCTCAAATTCTTTTACACAATTGAAAAATAGAAAATGCTCCCTGAGGCTTTCTATGAAGCCAGTAGCATACTAACACCAAACCTGGACAGAGACACAAAAAGAAAAAAGAATTACAGACCAATACTCCACTCTGACATAAAAATTCTCAATAAAAGCCTTGTATATCAAATCAAAGAACACATCAAAAGTATCATCAATTTCAGTCAAGTAAGTTTCATCCAAGAGATGCAGAGGTAGTTCAACATACAGAAATCTACAAATAGAACACATCATGTAGACTGAAGGACAGAAATCACATGAACATCTTAGTAGATACAAAGGCCTTTGACAAAATATAATATCCCTTTCATGATTTAAACACCTGAGAGAGCCGGGCGTGGTGGCGCACGCCTTTAATCCCAGCACTTAGGAGGCAGACGTAGGAGGATTGCTTTGAGTTCAAGGCCACCCTGAGACTCCATAGTGAATTCCAGGTCAGCCTGGGCTAGAGTGAAACCCTACCTCGAAAAACCAAAAAAAAAAAAAAAAAAAAAAAAAAAAAAAACACCTGAGAGAATAGGAACGGAGGGATCAGTTCTCCACATAATAAGGGCTAAATATAACAGACCTAAGGCCCATATCAGAGTAATTGGAAACAACTTGAAGCATTCACACTGAAATCTAGAAAAAGGCAGGTGTGTCTACTCTCCCCATTGCAATTTAACACAGTGCTTGAAGTCTTGGCTTAAGCAATAAAACAAGAAAAAGAAATAAAGGGGATAAAAATTGGAAAGAAATAAGTCAAAGCAGTCTTATTTGCATATATGATTTTACATATAAGTGACCTGAAAAAATTAAATATCTTGGAATATCCATAACCAGCTGTGGTGGTTTGATTCAGGTGTCCCCCATAAACTTAGGTGTTCTGAATGCTAGGTTCCCCAGCTGATGGCAATTGGAAATTAAAGCTTTCTGGAGGCAGTATATTGGTGGACTTATTGGTGTTACAGCGAGCTTCCCCTTGCCAGTTTTTGGCACACTCTCCCATTGCTACTGTCCACCTTATATTGGCCAAGGGGTGATGTCCACACTCTGCTCATGCCATTCATTGTTTTCCCCTGCCATTGTGGGGCATCCCCTTGAGCCTGTAAGCCAAAAATAAACCTCTTTTTTTCCCAAAAGCTACTCTTAGTTGGGTGATTTCTGCCAGTAATGCGAACCTGACTGCAACACCAACAAAGTGAAAGGCCTCTACAATGAAAATATCCAAACACTTTAGAAAGAAATTGAGGAAAACACAAGATGAAAAGATCTTCCATGTTCAGGGATTAGAAGAATTAATATTGTGAAAGTGGTCATCTTACCTAAAGCAATATACAGATTCAATGCAAGTCCAATCAAAATTCTAATACTGTTCCACACAGAAATAAATTTTAAAAAATCTCAAAATTCATATTGAAGCACAAAAGGCCTCAGATAACCAAAACTGTCCTCAGCAAAAACAATACTATTGCTGTTATTATCAGATCTGATTTCAAAATATTCTACAAAGTCATAGTAATAAAAATTTTAAAAACCAGCATATTCACTGCAAGCCTTATATTTGGCCAGCTAGGCCAAATGAGCCAACAGATGCAATAGTGGCACGTCTGTTATGGGGGAAACCAACTTCCCTCTAATGTGACTGAAGGCCCACTCCATGGGAGGGAATATATCCCTGATACAGAAAACATACAACAGGGGTAGCCATGAGCATGAGTGTAACGTCTGCTGCTGTCTGGCTAAAAGTATATACTATGCTCACCAAACTGCCCAGTAAGCACTTCTCTTAATGTTCATACCCATATATTAATGCTACTCTCACTTTTCGTTACAGAACCTTCCCTTTTCAGATGGCAGTGACATTGGGATGACTCAGAAAACACCATGATGCTGAGATGAAGTGACAGAGGAGTGCTCAGCACTGAAGTATCTCTATCACACCTTCCATGGCTCAGGGTCCATTGTGGAAGAGGTGGCAGAAAGAATGTAAGAGCCAAAGGAAGGGAAGGACTCCTTATAACATGCTCCTCCAGACACAAAATGGCGTGGATATCCATGACCTCACATTGCCTGACACTACCTACACAAGACCATCATAATAGGAGGAAAAGATGATGATATCCAAAATACAAGAGAGACTGATTGAGAGGGGGAGGGGATATGATGGAGAGTGGAGTTTCAAAGGGGAAGGTGGGGGGAGGGGGGGAATTACCATGGGATATTGTTTACAATTATGGAAGTTGTCAAAAAAAAAAAAAACAGCATTGTACTGACACAGAAACAGACACATAGATCAATGGACTAGAAGACCCAAGTATAAGTTCTAGTAACTACAGCTAGCTGATCTTTAAAGAGGTCTATGTGCACACCAGAGAAAAGACAGCATTTTCAACAACTGGTTCTAGGGAAACTGGATAACCAAATGTGGAAGAATGAATTTAGTCCATCTTCTCTCACCTAGCACAAAAATCAACTACAACTACAACAAGGACCTCAATATAAAATCTTAAACTATGAAATTACTAGAGGAAGATGTGGGGAGAACACTCCAAGTTACAGGCACAGGGAAATGACTTTCTGAATAAGATCCCAGTAGCCATAGGAATAAGACAACCATTACAACCTCATGAAACTAAAAGGCACAGCTAAGCAGAGCATCAATGGGTTACAGAGACAACCTACAGAGAGGAGAAAATCATCACCAGCTATACATTTAACAAAGGTTTATATCTAGAATATACAAAGAATTCAAAAAGGTAAGCAACAAATAATTAATCAACCCACTCAAAAATATGAGGCTTGCAAGACCTCATCACTGAAGCAGACCTAAAATGAACCCAACATGGCACAGGGAAATTTGCAGAAGAGGGGGCAGGAAGAATGTCAGCCATACACTGCGTCCTGATACATCGAGACCATTGCCTCCTACCCACAATGCACGACCCATATTCCCCAACCAGGAGGGTCCCTGTGGAGCGGGGGTGGACAGGGAGGAGACTAACATTGGTACCAACTTGACTGTATTCACTGAGTACAAAACTAATAAAAAAAAATGAGGTTATACGTGTCCACAAAAACCCTCACTGAGGTTTTGATTAGTAATTTCTAGTTCGTGCCATAGTGTTCCTTCAATTTATTTTGTTCTTCTTTGATCCATTTTATTATCATTTCATATTTTCCTGCATGAAGATCCTAATTTTTGTTTCTGTATGTTCACTGATAGGATATATATGAGTATGACTGATTTTATAGGTTAATCTTGTATCTAATAGTCTTACTGAAGACAAAAAAAAATGAGGCAAGAGCCAGATGTGGTGGTGCATGCCTTTAATCCTAGCACTCAGGAGGCAGAGGTAGGAGGATCACCATGAGTTCAAGGCCACCCTGAGACTCCATAGTGAATTCCAGGTCAGCCTGGGCTAGAGTGAGACCCTACCTTGAAAAAAACAAAAAAAGAAAAAAAAAAAATGGAGCAAGGAAGTAAACAGAGAGTTCTCAAAGGAAGAAATACAAATGACCAATAAGTATTGAAAAATATATTCATGAGGGAAATGCAAATTAAAACTTTTTTTGAGATTCCATCTCACTCAGGTCAGGATGGCTATTATCAAATAACAACAAATGCTGGCAGGGTGTGCAGACAAAGAACCCTCATCACTGCTGGTGGGAATGTAAATTTGTACAGCTACTATAGAAATCAGCATGGAGGTTCCTCAAAAATCAAAAAAAAATGTATCTATCATTTGATCTAGCTATACCATTCCTTAGGCATACCATAAAGACCCTACCTTTTTCAAAATTTATTTGGAAGCAGAGAGAGAGAGAGAGAGAGAGAGGGAGGGAGGAAGAGAATGGGTGTGTCAGGGCCTACGAATGAACTCTAGGTGCATGCGCCACTTTGTGCATCTGGCTTTACATGGGTACTAGGGAACTGAACTTGGGTCTTTAGGCTTTGCAGGCCAGGGCCTTAACTGATGAGCAATCTCTCGAGCCCAAAACTCTACTCTTTACTATACAGATACTTGCTCAGCCATGTTTATTATTGCTCTATGCACAATAGCTAGGACATAGAATCAGCCAAGATAACCATCAACTGATAAATGGATAATGAAGATATGGTACATATGTATAATGAAATGCTACTCAGCAGAAAGGAAAAATGAAATTTGCAGTAAAACATATGTACCTAAAAAAACATATTAAGTGAGGTTTCTCAAGTTCAGAAAGACTCATTTTTCATCTCTGTCACATGCAGATCCTAGTACGAAACAATTTGCTTTGTTTCTAAGTTGTAGTAAGAATCAGTAGTACTGGCTAGAATGAGGCTTGGAGAGAGGAGAAACCTAGAAAGATCAGAAAAAGGAATAGTAGACAGGGAAGTAGAGGGATGGACTACAGAGGGTAAAAGGTTCTGGGCAGGGGAACAGGTTAAGGGAGGGAGAATAAAAGGGCAATACACAAATCTAATGAGGGCGTGAATCTGTGCCATAAAAATCTCTTTGTTAGTTAATTAAAAGATGTAATTCTCTTGAGAGAGAAAGAGAAGTTTGGGGGAAAAGTATCCTGCAGGGGTTGAGAAAGCTTTACCCTAAAAACATAAGCAGTTGTGGATAAATCCCTTGATCCATTCACATTATAAATTTAACCTTGTAGATCTAAGTTATAACTGTAATAGTATATGATTTCTCTTATTCTTTTTGTTTGTTTGTTTACTTTAGGCAGGGTGTAGTAGTTTGAAGTTCCCCATGACCTCATGTGTTTTGAATACTTGGTTCACCAGCTAATAGCACTTTGGGAGGTGCAGCCTTGATAGAGGAGATGTGTTGCTGTGGGCAGGCTTTGGAGTGTTACAGCCCAGCTTCCCCCTTGCCAGAGCTCAGCTCATTCCTGATGCTATCTCCTACCTCCTGTGGTAAGATATGATGACCAGCCTCTACTCTACCATTCTTTCCCTGTCATCATGAAGCTTCCCTCCAATACTATAAGGTGAAATAAACCTTTTCCTCCCATATGCTATTTTTGGTTGGATGTTTTGTCCTAGCAATGAGAGGTATAACCATAGCACAGGATCTCACTCTAACCCAGGTTGACCTGGAACTTAGTCTGGAGCCCAGACATGCCTGGAATTTGCAGAGATCCTCCTACCCCAGCCTCAGGGCCTGCTAGGACAAAAGGATGAGCCACCACACCCAAGTCAAAACATGATTTGTTAATACAAACGAGATCAAGTATAATGAGTATCTTCAGATTCTCTAGAAATTGAAATCAGTAATCTCATATCACAGTATTTTTAAAACTATGCATTTTAATTTTTTATATTTTTATATTTAGTGCATCTTGCTTTGTAGCAGAGGATACCTTGAACTTGTGATCCTCCTGTCTCAACCTCCCAAGTCCTAGAATTACAGGGGTATACTATCAAGCTGGCAAAAATATGTATTTTAATTTAACTTAATACTTTATTCTTTTTCTTACTGTTTTGTGTATATTCCAAAGAAAAAGCATAAAATCTAGCATTATACTAAACATTATCACTATAAACTGGGCGTGGTAGTGCACGCCTTTAATCCCAACACTTGGAAGGCAGAGGCAGGAAGATTGACATGAGTTCGAGGCCACCCTGAGAGTACATAGTGAATTCCAGGTTAGCCTGGGCTAGAATGAAAACCAAAAAATAAAAATAAAAGATTATCACTACAAAATACCTAAAAATTCACCTTTAAATAAACTGTTATTTTTTCATGAGAACATCTGTAAGTATGTTACCATTATCATTGCTGTGTGATATCTTGAGAGAACAATACATTTTCAAACCTCAAGACTATTATAGGTAAAATATTTTTAACCTGACACAAATTCTTTAACAAGAGTCAGATTCATTGACAAGATTCCACTTACCCAAGTGTTTTTTTTTTTTGTGTTTTAGTCTTTAGGAGACTGAGTTTGCTAAGCAGGGCATCATCAAATTATCTTCTAATGAAAAAGACATGGTTAATAATAATTCAGTATTTATAAAAATATATTTTATATGATGTTTATCATGCTTATATCATAGAGACTTAAAGAGGCCTCCTATTGCTTCCTATTGCTAACAGACTCAAAAGCATAAGATTCCTAAAAACTAGACAAATTTATTCATTTTTGAAAAGCATATAAAACCATCAAATCTTTTTCATAAGATTGTAGCACAATTGGTTGACCAGTCTCATTTTCATAAAGATATTACCTGACCTAAACTATAGCACATCTTAAAAGTATTTTACCAGGGCTCAACATTAGGTTTACTATAAATATCACATGCTCTTTCACAGATTTGGTGATCTTAGTAATATTAAAGCCATATCGCTGATGCTCTATGCCTTCAGTTGTCAATCTGAATGAAAATGACACCTCTGGAAGAATCATCACTAACAGATTTCTTGAATCAGCTGCCAATACTATCAATTACATAGTTTTCTGTTATCGTAGAAATGAGCTTGTCATAAGCATACCATTTGCCATAATTTTCTTTGGCTAGGAATAAACTCAAAGCATTCCAAGATAAAGGGCTATCAACCCATACAGCAAAGAAACTGGGGTTCAAACGTAGATGAGACAATTATTCAGAAATGTGGCCTGAGGCAAACTGTTAGCCTCCCTAGGCCTCAATATCATCCTCATTAAGTTGTTGGGAGGATCAAATGATATAGTGCTTATAAACACTTAAGACAGTGCTTGGTATATACTAGGAAAAAAGATTTTAGTAGCTGATGATTTCCAAAAAAGACTGCAAAGCCTAATCCGTTATCACATGTTTGGCATCCTGCTACTACTCAGACTCTTTTGTACTCTGTTGTATTCATTGGCTGCCTTAGTAACTAACATTCATCAGGTGTCACTCAGAATACCTGAAATGGAGCTATTCTCTCTGAGCGCCTCTCTCACACATGTTGAAGCTTCCAATTGCTCTTGCTTGAAATAAACTGAAAGAAACTGCCTTTACTCCACACTAACCATAGAAAGAAAAATGGCCAATGTCTCTGGGGAATAATTAACAAAAGACAGTTTGTTTCATCTTCATGATAAAATATAGCATTCTTCCTAAAAGGCAAATTCATCATTCCCCAAAGTTAAGTAGACTGACACTTTAAAAGTAATTCCAGCTGATTAAATTTAGGATCCTGAAAAAAAATTAATTCATGAATATACTCTGAATCTTTCATTTGATTTTAAAATGTATAAATGTTCATTTAACTCCAAGCCCTTGCCTCTCAGTGTTCTATTCTAAACTAGTTAAACAAGTGGTAGCAGGCATGCTGAGCTCAATAATACTGCCTCTCATATTTAAATACTCTTTCACTTGGATTGCAAATTAAAGACAGTCTCCTGAACACTGACACATTTTCAATGATTGATTTTGCAAAACGTGTTGATTTCTGCCTGCACTGTTTTGCCTTGGTGTATGTCAACTTTGGCCTCTTTGCTTGCTCCCAGGGAGTCCTGCTGTCTCTTTGAAGTCATTGTCTGCCGTGAATGAAAAATGTGCATTAAATCTCATGACTAATTACACACATAGAAAATTCTGGATCTTAAACATAAAATACATATGCCCAGAAACCATAACAAAAGCTTCTAACTATGTATAAAACCCTCAATCAAACCTTTCATAGACCTGGATTAAAAGAAATTCCAGTGTTAGGGATGTAGCTCAGTGGTAGAGAGCCTGCCTTACACATGGAAGGCTCTGGGCTTGATCTCTAGCACCATACCAAAAAAGAGAAAAAGCCTAGTAATTTATTTTCTGTTAAAGGTAGTTGTATTCACATTTTAGAAAAAGTTGATTTCTTATACATTTTACATGCCCACTAGTCAGTCCATCCTCTTCATAATAACATCCTTTTTTCCTTACAAAAGCTTACGCTTGCTATTAGGTGTACTTCAATTAAATGCTACACAAAAGAATTGTTCATCATAATACACTGTATATTTTAAAACTCCTCTATACTATGCATTAAGAGTCCACTTTCCCCCCAATAAATCCTATAATCTATTAAGTGTCCTACTTTTTATATTTTATTTATTTATTTATTTATTTATTTGAGACAGACAGAGAAAGAGACAGAGAGAGTAAGAATGAGAATGGGTGCGCTAGGGCCTCTAGTCACTGCAAACGAACTCCAGATGCATGCGCCACTATGTGTATCTGGCTTATGTGGGACCTGGAGAATCAAACCTGGATCCTCAGGCTTCACAGGCATGTGCCTTAAACTTAAGCCATGTCTCCAGCCCCTACTTCTTATATTTTAAAGAGATACTTAAAAAGATAAACAGATACTACTCTTAGCCCAAACTCCCTAAAATATGCAAAATGCTGTCTTTAAATCTGAAATTATAATGACTTACACAGAGCCTACCTATTATACTAAAAAGAAAATAAAATTTAGTCTCAGGGCAGGAGAGATGCTCAGTGGTTAAGGCACTTGCCTGCCAAATCCTAAGCATTTAGGTTCAATCCCTGAGTACCCACATAAAGCCAGATGCACTAGGTGGCACATGCATCTGGAGTTCATTTGCAATAGCTAGAGGCCCTGGTATGCTGATCCTCTTTCTTAAATAAATAAATAAATAAAAATATTTGTTTAATAATTTAGTCTCAGACAACTTATTTAGGGGAATATTATTTTTCCACACAGAGTAATTGTATAGATAATTTATAAATCATTTTTGAAAAACATTAACATGTAAGGCCATAGTTACACTCTAAGAGACTGCCTATACCATAGTGTAATGATCATGTATAGCATGAGGCAATGAGAAGATAGTCTGCAATTAGTAGTCACACAAAGTAATGCCATGAGCATCGTGAGGAAGCACGCTATGAAAACAAAGAGAAAAGCTATGGATATCCCCTGCTTGCTCTTTATCATAATAAAATTGTCACAGTTTATTAGTCATGACTTGCTTTCAGAGCCAGTCCTGGCCAGAGACCTCCTAGCTTCCAATCCTGAGCTGGTACTAGCCACACACCTCCTAGCTTCTAAGCTGGAGCTGGTACTGGCCACATACTTCTTCTAGTTTCCAATCCTGAGCTGGTAGTGGCCACATGCCTCTCCTAGCTCCCAATCTATAGCTGGTACTGGCCACACACCTCCTAGATCCAATCCAGAGCTGATACTGGCCACACATCTCCTAACTTTCAATCCTGAGCTGATAGTGGCCATGTACCTCTCCTAGCTTCCAACCCTGTGCTGGTACTGGCTACACACTTCCCAGCTTCCAATCCTGAGCTGGTACTGGACACACAACTCCTAGCTTCTAAACCGGAACTGGTACTGGCTACAGACATCCTAGCTTCCCATCCAGAGCCAGGCCTGGCCACAGACTTCCTGGTTTCCAATCCAACAAGCCTATATTCTCTGCTGCTTAGCAGCTGTTTGCCTGTCTGCTGAATCAACTGTCCTCTACCTTGAGTTGTACATCTCACCCAATTACTAAGTGCAATAAGTGTACCACATATTCCACCACAACAGCATTTTGGGAAACCCAACAATGACTACCAGTATAATAATTAGCTAACCTAGTGCAGGATATTAAATATTACTTGCTTAAAAGTATTGTTTCAGAATGGGAACCTGAGAGGGGCAGAGTAAAAGCAGCCACCCTGTGGTCACAATACGTAAGCAGAACAGGTTGGATTAAGGTCTGCACATGAGCCAAAGCTTAGAATTTTATTGCCTTTGTTGGCTCATGTCACTTCTTTAATTAATGTCACTTTCTCTGGTTTAATATCAGAGCAAGTGACAAGAGTGCTTCTGGATGAATTGTGTTTTCAGAGGACTGTATGGCACTCTCCTGCAGTCTGACAGAGGGACGTGCCAGTTTTACTTGGCAGTTACAGTGTACCAGCTTTAGTTTTAGTAGTTTAATTTGTGGCAGTTATATGTTTTGAATACGTTGAAGTATTCACAACGGTCTCATGGAATCTGTTCCATAGATAAAGTTTACACAGTGGAAAAGCAAAAAGCAATGGCTTTAAGGTGATTAGGAAACGGTGCTCTTGGCCACAGCTGGTCTTACAGGCATTTCTATATATCTAAGAGCATTGAGGAGATGTGATCAAAGTGATCGAATGGAGCATTGCCCTCTTTTCCTGGTGTAGGAGCAGTTCTGTAGTGGGTGTGAGACAATCATAAGGAATACGTGTTTAGAACTCAATTTTATGCAGAATCCATTATTCAAGAAGCAGAGTTTATATACATGATAGACACGCAATGAAATGAACGCAATAACAGGAAGTGTTGTTACTTCTGCATTAAGTTGGTCCTAACATTTTGGTAACCTAAGTTTTTATTGACAGAAAAATTCAGAGGAATTTTTGCACTGAGGAGAAAGGACTCGACTTTTTCTTTAGTTTGTTAAAGATTTTTCTGTTTCAGGCTGAGCTACTCTAAAGGTTTACTATTTGGAGTTTTCCCTTCATCTCTCCTTTGTACACTTTTGTAAAGCTCCATCAGCTCATGGTGAGAAGAGCTGCCAGCACAGAGTTCTTCTAAACTTCGCCTGCCCTTTCTAAATTTAGGGTTCTTTCTGCAGCAGGTTGAAGATCTGGCTTTGACTGCACATGGCTCTGCTGGAGAACAGAAATATTCATCTCCTCTGAACGCATGCTGCTCAAGTGCTGGAGGCCCTTGCAGGAAAGGAACTCGCATTGGAAACTTCATTACAATATTTTCTTTTCCCTACATGAGGCAGTAATTCTCATTCACCAAAGACAGGATTTTGCCTGACACCACAACAGGAGCTCCTGTTTGACTTTCAAAATTAATCAACCTCTAAGCTGGAATAAAGATGGTGTGTCCTTTAACCTTAAGCACAAAAAGCTCTCAACAGACTGTAGTTTTTATATCCCTGGATGGGAGTTTGGGCCCCTGATACTTAAACTTGATTCACATACTGGGTTTCTGGCATGCTTTTGCCCATACCCATCTGCTTAACTGGCATGGTGCCTATTCAGAAGGTGTGATGCCAGTTTCAATAGGGCATAGGTGCCAATCAAAGATGGGTTTGGAGGGGCAGCATGCAGAACGCAGCAAAAGTCAGTTCCTCTGCCAGAAGATCCTCCTGTCATCATATAACGCCACTGAAGGGCCACGTGCTTCATTGCTTGGGTCTCACTGCATCTGCAGATGCTTCGAGCCCTCAGTGGAAGGGATATCTTTCTCCATAATCATTTCCCTTGACTGGAGATGATGAAGAAAAGATCATTTTACCGAGCTATCTTTTTAGAAGAAACAATGGAAATCACTCATGATTATCTTGAGATGATTGCTGAGTTTTCTGTCTTTCTCCTAAAACAGTTTTCAACATAGAGTACTGTTCTGTAGTAAGAAGAAAACATAACCCAGTACTGAAACTATAAGGAATAAGCATTCGTAAGAAGCTCTAATTGTAAAACCAAATATCGAAGCACAAAAAAATTGTAAGCACTTTTATGTCACTAAGTGTGGATACAAGGTAATTTGTTTATTCCAACAGCTAATTTCTAGTGAGGTCATATTCCAAGCTTTAAAGTCCCTGTATCTTTAAAAAGTAACATACCTCATACTATCTATTCCTCTTTATCTAAAGAAGCAAAACCTAAACACTTCAGAAGAAGTTGATCCATATTTCAGAAGGAAGCCAGAAGCTCTAAACAGCAGAGAATTTTTGTATTGTGTGGCAACAGAGGACAGCTCACTTCCTCATAACAGTAAGTTTCAAGTTAAAGAAAAAAACAAAAAGAAAGAAAAAGAAAACACTGGTCATTGCACCAGTTACAAGTTAAAAACAGGTACAGTAGCCATTGCAATAGTTAGATGATAGTAACAAGTATAGTCAAAGAAACATAATACCTAAATGCACAGAGAGCTGGGTGTGGTGGCACACACCTTTAATCCCAGGCAGAGGTAAAAGGATTGCCGTGAGTTCGAGGCCACCCTGTAACTTCATAATGAATTCCAGGTCAGCCTGGGCTAGAGTGAGACCCTACCTCGAAAAACCAAAAAAAACACAGAGAATTAAGTGGCTTATAAACCTTGCCTTAAGGCAAAAAGTTTAATAGTTATAATGTTGAAAATGAAGAAGCATAATATAAAATATTTTTAAATAAGGTCAAATGTTAAAAAACTGAAAGCCAAAAATAAATAAAATGAAAACAAAAGTAAAAGAATTAAAATCACAAGTGAAGACTAAGTTTTATAAGAATTTTTTCTATTTGATAGAAAGAACCCAGACTTTCTTAACTACTTAGTTTGATTGACTGACTGGAAATAAACAGTGTTTTCTCTTTTTTTTTTTGGTTTTTCCAGATAGGGTCTCACTCTAGCCCAGGCTGATCTGGAATTCACTATGGAGTCTCAGGGTGGCCTCGAACTCACGGCGATCCTCCTACCTCTGCCTCCCGAGTGCTGGGATTAACAGCCTATCAATAGCATACATACAATTAAAATGCATCTTCTAGGAACTTTTATTTCTTATCTAGCCATCCAATAAGTGTGTTAAGCTAATAATATCCTAAGTGATTTCTTCCTCTTGAATTTATAACTCTTATCTATACTGTAATCTAGGAACTATTATATATGTGTATGTATATATATACACTACATATAGTGTTTAGTTTCACTTATCAGTTTCACTTATTAACTTCAAAAAAGACCAACTGCTTATCTCAAAGTCCTCTCTACAAAACACCACCAAAATAATATTCAATACTGTTGCTAACATGATTATTATCAGGCTCTTGTGAATATTATTCTGTGTATCTTTAACATCAATCCATTACAATTAACTAACTAAAAAAAATCAAATAAAATCTAGAACACATTCTTGTATTCCAAAATAGAAAGTTTCTTATCAGAAAATAATTTTTGATAACTTCTAAAATTCCCCTATCCTCCCCCCCCCCAAAAAAAGGATTCCTTCTATGCTTCAAAAGAGCAAAAGTAGAATATAATATCAGCATAACATAGAAATCCCTGGAAGTTACTTAGGTGAAGTCTAAACACTGATCTATGAGTAAATGAGCCAATCTTATGACCTCATCACAGTTAGTTTTATAAAAGAAAACATTGATTAACTGCCAGTAAAACATTCTTTCAGAGGTTGTCATGGAGAGTTACTTTGAACTTTCCTGACATCTGCAGTACTCAACTGTCCAAGTGTAGACTGGGTATGGGTGGCGTCCATTACGGTGGCAGAGAATAAAGCAAACTCATCCATGTGGGACAAGGACCCTTAATCTCACTCCCAACCTCTAAAAGAACTGTTGAACATGTACTTCAAAAATCTCAAACTTCACAGTAAACCATATGTACTGCAATTCATATAACAAGTCTTCAAAGGAATATGGCTGATGGTTTTCCCATAGTTCTCCTTTTCTGCATTTTCAATAAGTTTTGAAATACAATTTCTAGCCTATCTGAAGCAGATAAGGTACAGTTTAAATAAGAACTCTTCATCCATTGTATTCCTATAGTAAATATTAGGAGGACTAGACATAGGTCAGTAAATAAGACATCATAAACTCATCTGTGCACATTCTCTGTGCTGTAAGTTTTACCACATTAGTAGCTAAATCCAACATAATTCAAAGTAGGATAAACATAAAATCCATCTAATGAAGGTCTTTTCCTAATTCACTATGGCATCAGATATTTGGAATTTCAAATAAGTAAATAAATAAATAAATATATAAATAAATAAATTACACTCATTAACTGCTTACCAAGTTCCAAATTCTTTTAGAAAACTATCTCACTTAATTTTTCACATATTATGGCAATTACAGGGACTAGACACAGGAACTCCAAAGGATTAAAGAGGTGAAACTATCCAGTCTGTAAGTGGCTGAGTCCCAAGTCCAAGATTCAACTAAGATCTGCCCAGCACCAAACCAAGCTCTTATTTGTGCACTTACTTCCCCCTTGGGTTAGTAGCTTCAGTGCTAGATGGAACATTAAAGGAGAAACCAGACCTTCAGTTCTCTTTCCTTGGAGTTTTAGAAACTTCTTTACTCATTTGGGACTAATATGACAGAAATTTTTCCATACCCTAAACCAGTTTCCTTTTTTCCTTTTCTGACCCTCTCTTTTCATATACAAAGAAAGAACCTTGACTTTGTTCCTATAGTCAGACTTTACTTTTCTCTCTTACAAGTATTTCTATGAATGCTACAGGCACATTATTTCTCCAAGTCAAGAGTAAATACCAAACTTTGCTGCTCTTCCTTTGCTTTAAGGTGCTGATTACTGAAGGCCTGGGCTGCTGATCTCCAAGCTAGAGGATAGCTGTGCATGCACAATGAGCTAGACATGGTGGCCAGTTCCTCTCAGCCTTGGGCAACTAATGCTGAGAAAGTGTCAGCTAAAGTAGTGTATCTTGAATGAATAATACCTGGAAAGAATCACTTGAATTAGCCATTAAGGAAATTTTCAATCTAACTGGTTAATTTAGACAGAAAGTGATTTTAAAAAAACTACGGTAAAATACCAAAACAATGTAGTTTCTGATACATTTGCTTAAACAGCTTTGAACATACTCAGTAAAAATGAAGTAAAATGAAGTTAAACTGATTCTATGATTCATGGGCACCACTTTCAGCAGAACAATAATACCATGTGGGAAACACAGCTTTATTATGTATTCTGAAGAATGGAGCCTTTTTGTTCTCCAACATCTAAAGTCTTTGCCTAGTCATATGTACCAACAAGTACACAATGCCCCAGAGACCAGTTTCTAAAATTCAAATAATGGAAGTTACTACCTACCATTTTGAACCTCAAACATGTTTAAAACAAATACTCTTTTGGTAATAAGAAAAAAAACAACTAATAAATATGTGACCTGTACTTAGTGTGAAAGGATGACTTTTCTGCATTTGAAGACAGATCAATAAATTTCACCCTATCATCTATATTCCTTTGTCATGACAGAAGAAAGTGAGTACTGAGTACATATACACATCATGTAATGAGTATATATCAAGTAATGAGTATGTATACACACCATGGAATATTGATCAAGTAGTTCATATGTGTATACCCATTAATTTAATTTAATTTAAGATTACACCTATGTAATCTTAATCAGACACCCAAATTTAAACAATTATAAATATTTACATTTTAAGATGTAAAAGCAACAAGATCATTACAATGTTTTTCTTCAGTTCTTAAAATTTGCTCAAACAACACAAACATTAAAAGATGAATATGTGTTAAGCCATGGATCCATTCTAAGCAACATTAAAAATAATGTATTTGAGGGTTGGGGAGATTGCTCAGTGGATAAGAGCAGCTATTGCACTAGCATGAGGACTTGAGTTTAATCCCCAGCACCCATGTAAAAGGCCAGGCATAGTTACACATGCATGTTGCCCCAGCCCTGATAGGGGCAATGACAGTGTTGCCTGTGTTGTTCAGTTTCAGAGCCAATTTGCTTTGTTTTGAAATAGGCTTTCACTATGTAGCCTATTCTGGCCTCAAACTCAAGATTGTCCTATTTCAGACCCTGGGTGCCAGGATTAAAAGTATGAGCCACCCTACTAGGCATGGTGAGATGCCTTAAATGGAATGGGGAATTGTCCTTTACTTAGCCTATATTTTTTTCATATTCATGTCTTTCCTATTAGATTAGACAAAGGTAATTGGTAAATATGTAATTAGTTGGTCATTAACTGAATTTCATTCACTCATTTGTAACTACAAACGGGTGTGCTGGTGCTCAACTATAAATAATCCGAGCACTGGGGAGGAAGAGGCCATCAGATCAGTAACTTTAACTTAAGACCAGCCTGGACTACATGAAAGAAACCTGGTCTCAAAAAAAAAAAAAAAACCCTCACCAAAAAATAAATAAATAAAAACAAAGCTACAATACAATCTTAATATTACCACAAAAGGGTCTCTACTATTTATGATCCATGACACATATTTCTGTGAACATATTTATAAGGAACCCAAGATTCCCTAAAAGGAAGTTTGTTTTGTTTTGTGTTCGAGACAGGGTCTCACAGCTGGCCTGGAACTTACTATATAGAACAGGTTGACCTTGAACTTGTGGTGGTCCTTCTGCCTTTGCCTTAGCCTCCCAAGTGCTTATAGCACAGGTGTGACCCACCACACCCAAGCCCAAGAAAGTCTTATTAACTTCTTAAACTCCTATAGAAACAAATGCAATATGAGTCAAAATATATGAGATGTTATCCTTGAGTTAGTTTTTGTTTGGGGTAGGAAGAAATGCTAGAAATCAAGGAATATAGAGCCTTTCATATGCTACACCTCCACACCTAGGGTACTTTTTGTTGCTGCTGCTGTTGTTTTTGTTTTTGTTTTTCAAGCTAGGGTCTTGCTCTAGCCCAGGCTGACCTGGAATTCACCATGTAGTCTTAAGGTGACCTCAAACTCATGGGAATCCTCCTACCTCTGCCTCCAGAGTACTGGGATTAAAGATGTGTGCCACCACACCCAGCTTTTATTTTTTTAATTTACTTATTTGTAATCAAAGAAAGATACGAGAGAGAGAGAGAGTGAGAGAGAGAGAGAGAGAAGTGTGTCAGGGCCTCTTGACACTGCAAACAAACTCCAGATACATGCGCCACCTTGTGCATCTGGCTTACATGGGTACTGGGGAATTGAATCTGGGTCCTTAGGCTTTGCAGGCAAGTGCCTTAACTGCTAAGCCATTTCTCCAGCCCACATGTGCCACTTTGTGCATCTGGCTTATATGGGTACTGGGTAATCAAACCTGGGTCACTAGGTGTTGCTAGCAAGCGCTTTAACTGCTAAGCCATCTCTCGTGCCCAGCTGGGGTTTTTTTGTTGTTCTTTTATTTTTAATTAGGTAAATAAATGAACTCCAGATGCATGCAAGAAAATACCTTTAACCGCCGAGCCATTTTTTTAGCCACTAGCTTTTTTAATCACTAATAGTTTATTCACCAAATCCAATCTTGCAATGAATATTTCTCTTTCCATTCTACCAGAGATGTGAGAGAGCCCTGAATACTCTGTTTAAATTAGTGTGGTTACATGTTTAAAGGCGGTGTAGAAGTACACCAGACCAGGGCTCCCTACCAGCATTACAGAACACAGGAGACAACTTGAGTCTCGATGCTCTCAAGTTTTCGAATAACAACATAACTAGGGTACTCTACATATTTAAAACAGATACTCATTCTTGTAATACAAGAGATGCTATCAGTTATCATCATTTAACCCTAATTTTACAGTGGGACATATTTAAGAAATATTTACACTCTTGTATTATCTAAATGTAAATGATTAAGAGTGACAAAGTATGGGCTGGGGAGATGATTCAATTACTAAAGTTCTTGCTGCTCCAGCATAAAGAACTGAGTTTGGATCCCAAGCACCCACATAAAAGCTGGAGATGATGATGGTGTGCACCTGTAATCCCATTGCCGGGGAGACAGAAACAGAAAGATCCCTGTGACATGCTGGCTAGCTTGTCTAGTGGAGTCAGTGAGTTCCAGGCACACTGAGAGATCCTTTCTCAAAAAACAAAGTGAACAAAAATTGAGGAAGACAGCTGGAGAGATGGCTTAGCAGTTAAGGTGCATGCCTGCGAAGCCTAAGAACCCAGGTTTGATTCTCCAGATCCCATGTAAGCCAGATGCACAAGGGGGCACACACATCTGAAGTTTGCAGTGGCTGGAGGCCCTGGCGCGCCCATTCTCACTCTCTCCTTCCCTCTCTCTCTGTGTGTCTCTAATAGATTAAGAAAAATAAAATCTTTAAAAAAATTGAGGAAGATATCTGACATTGACTCCTGGACTCCACATGCATACAGGTACACATGACCTCACACGCACATTTACCCACACACGTGTTAACATGCATACATGCATGCATACCAGACCCAGAAAGAAAAAAAGATTCACAAAGGATTTATATTTATACAGTTGTGGTTTCTGAGCTATAAAAAACAATGCTTCCAGGAAAACAAGTTCTCAAAAAGAACTTCACATTTTGTCTAGCAGATTGTGCAATTATGCTCTGAAAAGACTTCTAAAAGTTATTGAGAAAAACACGAACAGTAACATGTCAGTTATACTTTGCACCTAATGTTAAGTTAATGTATTAGTCTCTTTTTTTTTTTTTTTTTTTTTTTTTTTTTTTGGTTTTTCAAGGTAGAGTCTTGCTGTAGCCCAGGCAGACTTGGAGTTAGTCTCCGGCTGGCCTCAAACTCATAGTGATCTTCCTACCTCAGCCTCCCAAGTGCTGGAATTAAAGGTGTAAGCCACCACACCTGGTGCATTAATCTTTAACTTACTTAATAAAAAAAAAAAAAAAAACATTTCTATGCCTCCTCACCCAGGCTCATGTAAGCAACCCTAAGATACAATACTATATAACACAAAACAATACAATAAAAATTAAAATAAAGATTTGAATGTAGAAGGGAGTGTAGAAAGGAAAAAGATCAGCAGGAGTGAAAAGAGAATGAGAGGTTAAGTGGTGAATATGATCAAAATACATCATATACACATAGAAAATTATCCAAAAAAATTAGGAAAATAACATACATTTATGAATTCTATTTAGTCAATATATCATTGTTACCACCGTTACATATTATACACGAATATTTGGCCATTTACTTGCACTTTACCTAAGTATATTAATCCAAATCCTCCAGAGCCAATCATCTTGCCCAGTACCCATTGCTTTCCTTCCATGTCATCCAGAACTTTGCCTTCTGGAAGTGGGACAGGAAGTCTGCTTTTCTCATTTCTTCTTGGTGCCATCACTTCTATTGGCAAAAGAGATGAGATAAATGGTTAAAAACGAAAAGCAAACAAAACTCTAGAATTATAAAACACATTTCCCAAAACGTCTTTCTAAGGATGAAGATTAGGATCCTGGCTGGGCCTATAATCCCATCACTTACAGGAGTTAGGAGGTAGAGGCAGGAGGATCAGAGGTTCAAGGCATGTCTGGGCCACAGGAGACCCTGTTGGAAAACAAAATGAGAAGACCATGCACTATAGTCAAGCTAGAAATTCACATGCATTATTTTGAAATCTAAGTGGTATTGCTTTTTTTTTAATGTACTGTGATTCATTTACAACAGTACTGCAATAAGCAAATAAGTATTGCAAAATTTCATTTAGGGATTGAAAAATATATATTAACTGCAGCATGCACCTTAAGAAACAAAGAGTTAATTTCCCACAATTAGAAAAAAAATCATATATATGCTAACACTCCATTGAGAATGCCGTTAGGGATGAGAAAGTCGTCAGTTACTAGAAAAGAACACAACTTGGACTTGACAACAGACAACAGACAACAGCAATGCCTATCACTATCACCACACCAAGCAAAGCAGCTGAGCAGGCAGATGCTCAGGAACCATTTGTTAAATGAGGAAGCGATCTTCATGGCTACATCATTTAGCAGACTAGGCCATGGGTAGTGTCAGGGCTGGCAGACTGTATTTTTGTTGCTTTCTTCCCGCCTCTTTTCTCCACCGTTATCAAAGTGAAAACAGTCATGTCTTAGAGATTAAAGCTGTACTGCCAACAACAAATGCATAATCTCCATAATACAGCCATATGCCTTTAATCAATTAATTATAGTTGTGCACAATTAAGGAAATTTCACAATGCGAGATATTAAGACGAAAGAAAGTATTTCTAAGAAGGATGAGGGCAAAAATGAAGAAATATGGACATAAATGCCTGAAACTGAATGTGATGGTAACCATGATTCTTAGCATTTCTAAAGACTTTTTTTTTTTTTTTTTGGTAACTGGTAAGTTTTTAAGAAAGTCACTCATAAGTATATGCAGCGCTTTCTTCTAACCGCTTGCAACTTCCCTTAAAAGGTTTTTTCCTTCCTCCACTTACTGGATGGATGAGGAGGAAGCGCAGCAGTTTCCTCTCAGCATCCACCTACTGGGATGTGGGGCCCTGAATGGTGAGCCCGGAGACTACAGTGCCTGCGGGCAGAGAAGTTCTAGTTCCCTTCCCCGGCACGCGGGGGTCTGACTGCCGGTGCCCGCGCGGAGCCGGCGGATTTACAGCGTCCACGCGCGCCCAGGACAACTGAGCAGTGTAGGCGAACTTCCGCCGACTGACGCGGAGCCGGGCAGGCCGGGCCCGAGCGCGCCGCGGGCGGGGTGTGTGGGCCCCGCGCGCCGACTGCAGCTCCGCCCCGCGGCCGCTCGCGCCCGGCCCGAGGCCACGAGGACGCGCCCGCCCGTTCCCGCGCCCCGCTGGCCCCGCGGCGCCCGGCTCTGCGAGAAGGCCCCGGCCGCCTGGGGAACACTGACCTGGCCGCGCTCCGCCGCCGCCCGCCGCCCGCTGTGGACTCGGGGCGGGGCGGGGCAGGGCGGCCGGCGGGCCGCGGCCGGGGCGGGCCCTGCCCGGCTCCACCCAGCCCAGGCCGGCGCGCGGAACCAGCCCGCCGCGCACGGGCCCGAGGCCACTGGCGGCTCCCCGGGCTGCTTCCACATTTTGGGTTCCTCCCCGCCCCGCCCCGCCCCGCCCCGCCCGAGTCGCGGGGCCTGGTGGAGAACGGGCCCTGACTTCTGCCCCCGGATGGGTGTGCGCGGAAGTCAGCACCCCGTGCGTTTGTGCTCAACACGGCCAGAAAGCAACTGGTGCCTGGCCACGCCCTTCCGAACGGCCTGGCCCGCCCGACGCCCTCCGAGCACGTGCGGCTCACCGGCCTAGTTCTGGTCAGGAGTTACTTCGTCTTTACCGTGCGATTCGGTGAAGGTCTACACTTTCATCGGGCAGACGGAAACAGTTTAGGTTACGTCATTCTGAAAATTGAGAGCTATTAAAAGTATTCCAACACTAGATTTTAATATTTTACAGTAAACAAGAGAAATGCTCAGCAAAGAATTATTTAAACGATGCTTCACCGTCCACCTAGATACAAAGAAAATCTAGCCTGTTGATGATTTCACCAAAATAAAAGATGACATGAGAAGACAAGATATTTTCTAATATTTTGACGAAGACACCAAAAAAGTAGCAACACCTACGCAGAGACCATGGCTAATAGTACTTCAGTAATCTGATAATTTAGGCAAGTACTACATAACTGACAGGCACATAGCGTTTAGAGAGTAAATAGGTAACAATATTTGATTACACTACTGAAAATACATCTTATTTTAAACCCATGAATTATTTATTTCTTAAAGTTTCCATTTCCTGTGGCTGGAGACATAACTTAATGGTTAAGGTGCTTGCCTGCATAGCCAGGCAAGGAACCAGGTTCGATTCCCCAGGACCCATGTAAGCCAGCTGCACAAGGTGGCACATGCATCTAGAGTTTGTTTGCAGTGGCTAGAGGCCCTGAATGCACATTCTCTCTCTCTGCCTGTCTATCCATCTCTTTCTCTCTCTCAAATAAGTGAATTAAAAAATTTCCATTTCCTGTCGTAAGATCATGGTTGGTTGAAGGTAACAGCAACCTCAAGAACTAACAAGGGATTACTAATAACTGTCATGTTAAATATATCATCAAGCATTCATATTCCTACGTATTTACCCAAGAGAAGTGTGGATCAATGTGGGCACAAAATTTAGTAGCTGAACGTGTAATAGTCCCAAGCTGGAAGCAATTTCCCATTAATTAGTGAGTAAACAAATTTCAATATGGCTCTTATACAATGGATATCACTCAGCTATAAAAAGAAGCAAACTATTAATAGATAGTGCTTGGGCTAGAGACGTAGGCTCAGTAGTTAAAGGTACTTTCTTGAAAGCCTGCCTACCCTGGTTTGATTCCCCAGTATCCATGTAGAGCCAGATGCTCAAAAGTGGCACATGTATCTGTAATTCACTTGTAGTGGAAGGAGGCCCTGAAAACCCGTACTTCCTCTCACTCTGTCTGCCTTTCTCTCTCTCTCTCTCTCTCAAGTAAAGTTTAAAAAATATTTAATGGATCTCAAATGCATGCTATCATGTGAAAGAAAGAAGACATAAGGAGAACACATTGTATAATTCCATGTGTCAGAAATTGTTAGGTGTGGGTTGATGAGATTATCTTCAAAGAGGCTAAAGGAACTTTATGGATTGAAGTAAATGCTAAAGCTTTTGGTTGGAATAGTGGTTACATGTACCGTTGTTAAAACTAACTGTACATTTAAAATTGGTGATATATATATATATATGTGTGTGTGTGTATGTATGTATACACACACACACATACACATCTTCAGTAAAACTGATTTAAAAGAATGGCAGGAGGAAAAGATGGCTATTGCCCAAGTGCTTGAGGTTATTATTGACTAGCTTTAAACCATAAACCACCCAGTGAGGAGTTAAAACACCTTATCATTTAAGCCACTTAGCAGTAGGTTTTATGTTCCTTGAAGCCAAAATCTCCCTAACATTAAAATTAAGTTGCAAGTTTCATTGGTGCTAATGAATTTAAAATGTTAATGAAGCTGTGCTAAATACAAATGGGAACAGGAGAGCAGGTAAACCTATACTGAGAACATCTTTTAAAGTGTTGAGATTTAATGCAGAATTTTATGATTCAGAGCATATTGCTGTGTGTATGTTTCAAGATGAAAACTGACAGAATATAGAAATACAAATTTTGGAACTAGTGAAAGAACATCTTCTGAACGAACACGATGAGAAACACGAAAGAGAAGAGAATTTAGACATGAAAGTACTGAAGTCTGAGTCATCAGGAAAAAAAGGGAGAAAACAAGGTTTTCAAACAAAGCAGTTTGTGATAGATCTTACAGACCATGAACGATCCACCACAAATGGGCATACAAAAGGATTTTGTTGGCTGTATGCCAACTCTTAGGTATCTTTATGCGGTTTGCTTCTCAGATGATTAGGTGCTATAAAATGCTTACAGGGGCTCAAAGAAAAGCCTCACTATTTACTGTGCATACTTCACGAGGCCAAGATCCATTAAATTCAATTAAAATGTTAAAGACATTATATAAACAAAGTGTTTAGAAAATAAATCAATCTTTGTTATTTAACATGATAAAAGGAAAGACCACTTCACTGGAGATACTTTGCCTGCCAAAGAGCTGGTTTTTGTTTTATAAAAATCAGGAGACCATTTGTACTCCTAAATTCACAATCCCTGGAGAGCTAAGCAGTTATTGACATAGAAGGAAACACTATAGAATTCAGATCATTGGAATACAAGCCTGTCAGAAATACAACTAGACCATACGTCTATGTCCTTTGTATTTTCTTTGCAAGTGAGAGATGGTCCCTCAAAGGTTCCTGTGTTAATAGCTAGGTCCCTAGCTTGTGGGGACTTTGAAAAGTAATGAGATCATGTGGACATAAGAATCCACTGATAACTGAATGGGCTGTTAGGAGGTGGTACCTCAATGGAGAGAACAGGTCACTAGAGTCGTCCATTGGACCTAGACCCTTCCTCTTTCTCCATTTGCTTCCCGGCTCCAGAAAGTCCTCTCTGGCCACATGCCTGTTCTGCCTCACTGCAGGCCCATAACATTGGACCCAGCTGACCGTAGATTATAACCTCTTAAACCGTAAGCCCAAATAAATCAATTCCCTACATTTAAATTGATCTTCTCAGATATGTGTCATAGTAATGGAAAATTGTCTAATGTAAGACCACTATATAGTATGAACATAACCATTCAAAAAAATCATAACTTGGGGGCTGAAGAGATGACTCAGCACTTAAAGGTACTTGTTTTCAAAGCCTGATGGGCTGGGTTCAATTCCCCAGTACCCATGTAAAGCCAGATGCACAAAGTGACATATGTCTGGGTTCTCTGTCTGTCTGGTTCTTTCTCTCTGTATCACTGTCTCAAATAAATGAATAAATATTTAAAAATATATATAACTCTTGGTTATCTATATAAATGCAATTTAAAATATCATTTATCAATATGTCTCCAGCTCAATTAAATCTTTTTCTCAGGGACATTAATTTGTAGAATTCTGTAGCCAATCTGGATGTAAATATGTATCAAATTATTTAAACAATGGAATGTGGTAAAACCCAATATTTTACTAGGTATAACTTATACTCTGTTTTGAGGGTAAGCCTACAATGCTTATTACCTATAGTCAATCACCTCTGACAGAATAAAACTAAATTTCACCAAAGTTCACCCTGATGATCCGTGGGCAAGAGATTACTTACAGGAGCATGGAAATCCCAAAACAGCCACAGCATTATCAAAAGGTCCACATGGCAGATGACCTCCCCATATTTTCACAGATGGAGCTCCCCAGCCCTAGATCTATCGTGCTCTATCACCCCAGTCACAGAACCACCTGCACCATTACAAATAGCTGGTATGGAGGCAGCTGAGCTATTTGGTAAGGTTCTGATGACCCTCCTCACCTCTTATTTCTATGGGAGAATGACAACAGACCCAATCCAAGTGTGTTCTGATTGGTCACAGCTGCTTCTGTGGGCTATAGTTATACTCAAAGGACCACGTCACAGAACACTAGGTAGAAGTGGTATCTTAGCATGCCCATTGCTTCCATACAGTCATAATAAAAGGTTGGTTTTATTTGCCCAACAAACATGCCTACAATAATCAAAAGCATGAGCTTAAAAAAAGGAGAGCAACTGACTAGATGACTTTTAAGTAGAAGTGCATATTCAGTAAGCACTGAGGGATGGCTATTCAGAATAGAGGTGAAAAAAAAGTTTCCCATGTGGCAAGTAAGCCATTTCTTTGGGATTTTTCTTTCAGAAACTGAAAAGAATTCTATTTTATAGCCATAGTTAGCCATTCCTAGTCACTCGCAGATTTACTCCTATGTAAGCCCCATCATTTTCTCTCCTACTATGGTGTTGCAGTCAGGTTTGTATTACTGGTAGAAATCACCCAACCAAGAGCAGCTTATGGGAAAACAGAGATTTATTTTGGTTTACAGGCTCTAGGGGGGAGCTCCATGATGGCAGGGAAAACAAAGAGATGAGCAGAGGGTGGACATCACCCCCTGGTCAACATAAGGTAGAAAATAGCAACAGGAGAGTATGCCAAACACTGGCATGGGGAAACTGGCTATAACATCCTTAAGCCCACTCCCAACAATACACCACCTCCAGCAGGCATTAAGTTCCAATTGCCATAAACTGGGGAACCTAACATCTAGAACACCTAAGTTTATGGGGGACACTTGAACCAAACCACCACATATGGACTCTGTTGGGACATAGTCTATATATGAGGCTGCCTTTGAGGAAAGGTTCCAGGTGAATGCTACTGGTTGCTTTCTTCCACACAGCTCCATCTCCAACACTCTGTATCCTGCAAGATGTAAAACAGACCTCAGTTCTTTGGAATTCTTACAGCATCTAACCCAAACTGTGGCCACACAACCACAGGCTTCTCTTATCCTCTCTGAGCACAATGTGTGTCAGTGCCTTACTCCTTTTCTACAAGGATTACCAAAGGTTTAGTGTAACCAGTTTATTTAGGTTTTCTCTGGCTCATCCCCAAATGTAGGACTTAGCCATGCAGTGGACACACCAAGTGGAAAAAATCAATTAAATTCAAAATAAGTGTCTGTTGAGCACCCCAAAAGTTATAGAACAAACCAGGACTTCTTCATGTCCAGTCTGCTTGTAGAAAACTCCTTGTTATTTCAGGTACATAAACTTAGCTGACCCTAATTTAGCAATGGGCAAAAATACAGAACATTGCAGAGACCCACAAGGCTATCATACTTCTTAAGGTATGCTTACATGCTTGTCGTAAATATGTGTGAGAATTCCAAAAAGTGCTGGAGAAATGGTTCAGCAGTTAAATGGGCTTGTTTACAAAGCTTGATGCCTGGGTGCAATTCACCAGTACCCACATAAAGCCAACTGCTCAAAGTGGTGCATGCATCTGTAATTTGCAGTGGCAAGAGACCCTAGCACACCAATTCTTTCTCTCCCCTCCTCTCTCTTTCTAGTAAATAAATAAAAAATGTTTTAAAAAAGAAAATAGCAAGCAATAGATATAAGAAGGGGGTGTAGCTGACCATAAAAAGATCTCGGTTGATGTTTTTAAGTGAATTGCCTTTTAGTGTTTGAACTGTTATGCAGGTTATGTTTCTCATAATTGTACACACACTACATGCACATAATGTATTTATTATGTTTCTTTCAGCTAGCAGTATAATAAACACACAGACATATCATATGTGTATATGTCTGTGTGTATGTATATATGAAAAGTTCCGTGTAGTTTTCTCCCTATCCTCAAAACAAGTAGTCTCCCAGTCCTGAGCTCTTAATATGCCTGTTGGGGAAAGGCAAGGAGGGATCTCAGGAAGATAGGGATTTGTATTGAAATAAAGAAAAACCATGAGGGAGTAGAATCTATAAATTAAAATGGCTGGTATGGTGTATGCATGTAATCTCAGCATTCTGGAGGCTGAGGCAGGAGGATCAAGAGTTCAGGCCAGCCTACATAGCAAGTTCAAAGCCATCCTCAGCTACACAGAAAAGCCTTGTCTCAAACAAAAGCAGGCTGGGGTTGTAGCTCAGTGATAGAGTACTCATCTAGCATGTAGCATCAGGCCCTGAGTTCAGTCCCTAGCAACATACACACAAGCTGAAAAGTTCAAAATTTCAATCCTGTAAAGTTGGGTTTAGGAAATAAGAGAGACTTTGGAAGAATAAAAAGAGAGAACTATGGGAGTTTTTGTGAAGAGCAGCTGTTATGAGATAAGTGAAGCTAAGAGATAGAAAAAGGAACCTTTTTGGAATTGAATGGCCTTCCTTTTTGACAAGAAAGTTCCAAGAAAGTACAATAAATGGCATGTTGTTTTCAGTTCTCTCTGGCTGAGACAGTTGTTTCTTAGAATTTGATCCTATTCTGTGGACCTTTTCAAAACAAGGGTGCAAACTGGCCAGGATTATGCAGATTATATAATTACTGCTTAACATTCTTTTATTTTACATAAATGGAATAACAATTTCCTGTTCCACACTTTGATTTTTATCAATTAACAGCATCTTGGCTTTCTTCAATATGCATTAATACATTATTTTCTTACAACATCCTAATTTAAACATTTTATATTACCCACAGCATAGATGTATGAAAAGTAAACCATTTTATTTCACTTGAGCATTTAGTTATTTTCAATTGATTACAAAATTTCAAGAAAGCAGAGATCTTTATTTCACTAGCACCTAGAGCAGTGGTTGAATGTTCTAAAGCAGGCCTGCAAATTAAAGTGACAAAAAGAGAGTAAAAGTAATACAAGCATATGCTTCTTTATTGATGTTGGTTATTTTAATCTGCATAAGGTTTCAGAGCAAAGAAGTAAAAAAAAAATCAAAGAAACAGACGTTGGGGCTTAGAAATTATTTTAGTACTGATAAAATATGGAGAATTGACTAGACAGAAGAATAGGCAGCTTTGACTCGGGCTGTGAATTGTGGAAAGGTAGCTAACAAATGTAAGACAGAGGAAGATTGTTTAGTAAGGCTTGTTAATGTAGATAAAAGTCATCTCTAGTTACTGGAAAAAGAAACTTTCACACAGGAAAATTTATGCTGCCTTTACATAGGGAAAAAATTGTATGTGGTATGTGTGTGCATGCACACCATGATGTGCATGTAGAGATCAGAGGGCAAAATGAAGTGTTGCTCCTTGCCTTCCACTTCATTTTAAGGCAGCTTTTCTTGTTCACCACTGCATGCCAGGCTAGCTTGATGACAAGCTTCCAAAAATATTCCTATCTCCATGTGCCATCTCCTATTTTGCCATAGACACACAGGGATTGAAGATGTTCATTGTTGTAGCTACCTCTGCTTTTCTGAGACAAAATACCTGACTTAAAGCAACTGGTGGGAGGAAAGGATTTGCTTTAGTTTACATTCTTGAGGAAAAGCTTCATTATGGTTGCAAAAATCATGGCATAAGAAGTTGGATATCACTTCTGCTACAGCAAATAGAAAACAGTAGCAGGATAGGAAGATGAACTCTGGCAAGGGAAAGCTGGCTGTAACACCCCCCGGCCTACTCCCAACAACACACCTTTTCCAGCAAAGCTCTACCTCCCAAATTGCCACTTGCTGGGGATCAAGCATTCCAAACATATGGCTTTATGGGGGACATCTGATTCAAACTATCACATTCTAACCACACTCATTATACTGGGTCCAGCTTTACATGAATTCTGGGAATCTAAACTCAGGACCTCATGCTTTCATGACAAGCAGTTTACTCACTGAGCCCTCTCCCCAGTCTTACATAGGGAAATTTCTACTGTGCTTTTTATATAATAAGGGGGATGTGAGAGTTCTCCTATATCTGTTCTATCTCAATTGTCTTCGGCTAAAAATAATCTTTATGTCAAAGTGGTTTATTTTGATATGTCATATTCAATTCCCTTCACTGGTATGTAGTAGGCAATCAAATATATTCTTGTTGAGTGAATACTTGTATATTGTATATTTTTAGTCTTTATTTTTGCCAATCAGATGGTAAATTACTATGCTGCAACTTCTCATTTATTACACATTTGCACTTTGAAAAACTAATTTTTCACTATTTTAAGATTTTCCTTACTTTCCCTGTATTTGCAAAAGAGAGGGGAACATATTGGAAGAATATCAGATTCTTGAAATTAAAGGATAGCAAAAAAAAAAAAATAGTAACAGTATAAAGTATTCCTTAGATATGAATCTCCATGTACTTCAAATACTAACCAGTGTGGATAGATAGTGGTTTTTGCAAAAGGAAATCTGTCTCCTAATTGGCTGGTAAAGAAGGAAGTTAAGTGGTCTGTGAAAGAAGAAATAGCATGCCAAATGGTTGTGATCTGGCAGTTTCCAGTCCTTCATTATTCTGGTCTGTCAGGCAACTGTTGACAGCTCACTTCTGACTGGAGGTCCTGGCTCTCTTTCTTTGAGTTCTCCTCATTGGAGCACTTGGGGCTGCTGGGCTCTTAACAGCTTGCATCCTTGAACAAGGGAAGAGGAGTCTTGATGCACTAGACAGTTCATGTGCTAGACTAAATGGAACATGTGGAATAATTTGCAAATCTTAAGAAACAAAGAAGTTGCCACTTGTGGTGGTTTGAATTAGGTGTCCTCCATAAACTCCTGTGTTGCAAATGCTTGATCCCCAGCTGATAGCAATTTGAAAATTTTAGTCTTACTGGAGGAGGTGTATTGTAGGGGACAGGCTTATGGATGTTATAGCCAGTTCCCCCTTGCCACTGTTTGGCACAATTTCCTGTTGCTGTTGTCCACCTCATGTTGTCCAGGAGGAGATGTCCAGCCTCTGTTCATGCTATGTTTTCCCTGCCATCATGGAATTTAAACTTGAGTCTGTAAGCCAAAATAAACCCTTTCCTCTCACAAGCTACTTTTGGTTTGGTTCTTTGTGCCATCAATGTGAAGGTAATGCGGCACCATTTTATGGTCCACTTTCACTTCCTTAATTAATGCCTGAGCAGGAAGACATTGTTTTACATTCTTTAAGACGCTTATTCTAAAATGGATGTCTATTCTCTAAAAGCATTCTTCTCTAAATATTGCATGGTATATATGCAGATACTTAGGAAGTAAATACTTAGGAGTGAAAAACTACTTTTGCCCCTCCCAGCTGCCAAATTCACAGAGAATGTAAACAAGTTCTAAAAGGGACCTTCAGGTTTTATTCTTAGGTAAAGACCTTAAGTTCAGGTTGTCTGAGCTAAAATTATTGAGGGTGTTACGTGATTAGTAAGAAACATGGCATTGCCATTATGAACCCTACTGTCTGGAAGAGTAGTTGCACATGAGGCTTGACCTTTGGCATTGAAATTAAGCCAAATAAAAAATTCAGTGTTGGGCTGGAGAGATGGCTTAGCGGTTAAGCACTTGCCTGTGAAGCCTAAGGACCCCGGTTCAAGGCTTGATTCCCCAGGACCCACATTAGCCAGATGCACAAGGGGGCGCACGCGTCTGGAGTTCGTTTGCAGTGGCTGGAAGCCCTGGCACGCCCATTCTCTCTCTGTCTCTCTCTGCCTCCTTCTCTCTGTCACTCTCAAATAAATAAATAAAAAAAAATTCAGTGTCTCAGCTTTGTGAGTCATACTGTACATACTCAGTAGCCCCATGTAGGTATGTAGTTACTGGACAGAGTATACACTGTTCTCAATGTTATAGAAAGTTCTTTCGGACATCACTCTTATCAGCCATGAAAGCTCCTAGAAGCTTGAACAGAAAGGTACCTCTAACTGATTATGTGTGATGGCCATGCAGAATATAGCATGTGTTTAAAGTTACTTTTTACTCAATATTTTATCCCCTCCCCAATACTTAGAATCAAACGTTAGGCCTTGGGATTGCTAGACTGTACTCTACTGCTAAGATACATGCTTTTTGCATGATAGTAATTTGATAATACATTTAATTTTTGTATTGCTTTAATTTATTTCACATATTCCTTCTCTATATATCAGTTTATATTAATTTTACTTGTATGAACATAGAAAAAGATGTCAAAATTATATACCATATTAATATCTACTATATTGGATTATCATGGGATCTCAAATAGAACAGTGATACTAGATTGATACTTTGTTTTAGATCTCTGAACTACTTTACTTACTGTAACAAAGCAAAGCTCATGTGCATTATCCCCATATAGTGAAAGTAATGATAGTCACTTTATTAATTACTTTTGTGTCACTGCTACCACGATATCTAACAGGAACAACATAAAGGAGGAGAGATTGATCTTGGCTAACAATCACAGAAGGCTTAGTCCATCATGGAAGGGAAGCCCTGGTAGAGTAGATCAGCTCATATTATTGTTGTCAGAAAGAAGAGAAAAAGAGAATGCATGCTTAGCTGACTTTCATGTTATTCTCTTTTATTGGGTCTGGGACCCTAACACAGGAGATGATGTCACCCTCATTCAAAGCAGGTCTTTTCCCCTCAGTTAGTCCTCTCTGGAAATGCCTATATAGACATGCTCAAAGGTGTTCCTTACCATTTCTTAAGCGAATCTGAATCTAGTCAAGTAGACAATGAAGATTAACCATCACACCCCCACTGAATCCTCACCACCTTTTTAATTACTAAGGAAGATATTTTTATAACATAAATGTTATGTTATATGTATGATATTTCATAGTTTAAAGGAATACTTTTTTTCTTCAAAAAGGGCCCAAAATAACATTATTATAACAAATATACTCCCCTTTCTCGGAAAAGGAAAAATAATGTTAGCCTACTTAACAGTTATATTAGGTTAAAAAATTAAGTATACAATTGTGCCCATATAGGAAAATATCTAAAAAATTAACGATATATATATTGGGCTGGGGAGATGGCTTAGTGGTTAAGGAGCTTGACTGCAAAGCCAAAGGACCCATGTTTGATTCCCCAGCACCCACGTAAGCCAGATGCACAAGGTGGCACATGCATCTGGAATTTGTTTGCAATAGCTAGAGGCCCAGGCATGCCCATAAGTGTATGTGCTCTCTCTCTCTCTCTCTCTCTATCTATCTATCTATCTCTTGTGAATAAATTAAGTATAGTATTGATCTTTGTTCTGCAAAGTTAAGCTTCATGTTTCAAGCATATAATAAAACTACTGTTACTCAAGAACATTTAATAGAGTACTAAAGGCTTCTCTAATGTAGTCTTCCTAATGAATTATGACCATAACTAGTAACAGAAGTTCTCCCTTCCAAGATCATTCTCCAATGATAAATTTCAAAAGAATACATCAATCTTGAGGACAATGTTTTTCTACACAGTAATCTTATTTTATACCTGAATCTTATCATCATATTTTCATACATATTTAATTGGATTTCACCTGATGTCACTAAAATTCACCTATAAAATGAAGGAATTCTAGTGTTCTTTCATACCTCATAGAGCTTTCGTCCTCCCTACATCTGAGTTATGGAGAAGAAGGCTACAAAAATCTCGTTCTTAGAAGTGAAGTTAACAATGTCACATTGCTTTGATCAGGGTGATGAACATTCAAATGCCCATATACTGGAGTGAATCCACCATGTGAAGTATTTACAACAGTGCTGATTCAGTTCACAAGGGTACTCAATCAACAATGAAATGCAAATATTACTAGAGTTATGAGTAAAATCTTCCTTAGAGGCTATCTGGACAATCTATCACAGGATTATTTCATGCTATGTGGATACTCTTTTAAATATATGTAATGTCTTGAAATTCAGCTCCTGCCCACAGCAAAAGTAAATTAACAAATAGATACAGACAAGAAATCAGTAAATGACCATGGTCTGGGAAGAAAACTATTCAAAGCTTTGGGTAATACACTGATAAGAGTAGGACTTTATGTTCCTGCTACAAAATTTGCACTGAAATTTACACTATAAATTTTAAAAAGGGAGGAGGATAAATCTATATTAGCAACAGAACTATGTAAATATGAATACCCATATGCAGAAAACATCAAGACATTTGAGCTAAAAGTCATGCAGATGGAATTGAATATTGAGGGAAAACACAGAATACTCTTGGTGTTTGCTGTGCACTGAGCCATTCTCCCCAGACCATGGCATTGTGTTGGTTCATAGTGCAACTTAGTAGTAGCTTATAAAATTTTTAAGCAGTTGACTGGAATCCTGAGAAATTATTCAGGGGACAATTAAATTATTTGTGCTCACATGATTTAGTTCCATTCTATGTTAAAGAATTATTTCAGAAATCTTGAAATTTGGAACTACTTAACAACTTCACTATTATATTTTTTTCCATTTAGCTCTTGATCTACACAACATAGATTCTAGTAGAAAATCTTTACCTAAAGTAATTTCTATTTAGCCATGAAATGAGATTAGGAAACCATAGATTGCTCTTTTTAAAGGATCAAACAGAAATATTAGCACACTTATGAATAAACCCTGTAACTTAGATTATTTTTCCCTAAAATAAAACTTCTTTCATTTAAAATTAAAATTTACTGCAATAAAGAGAAAGTTATCCTAGGAAAACATTTGATTCATATGCTTCAATAATTTTACATATGAAACTAAAGATAACATCATTAATATTTCTACTGTTGTTTAACAAATTACCACAAAGTTTGTGACTTAACGAATATAATGTAATTCTCTTACAGGTTAGCAGTAGAAGGCAGAAGTCCTAAAATGAAACGTCAGTCGAGCTGTGCTCCTTCTAGAGGCTGTAGGAGAGACTCCCCTTCCTTGGTTTACCCAGATTCTAGAAGTCACTCACATTTATTGGCTTGTGGTCTCAACTTCAGTTTTCACAGGCAACACTGTAGCATCTTCTGCTTTCCTTTCTACTCTGACCCTTTTTGTCTCTCTTGTATAAAGAACCTCTTCATTACATTCAGCCCACCCAGTATAATACTGAATCACCATCTCATCTCAAGATCCTTGGTATGATGACATGTGACATCATTTTTTTGAAGTAAGGCAGGATCCAGGCATGAGGACACGGACCCTGGAGAAGAGGCACATGTTTCTAAGAAGGAGATAAATTAAGAGAGATTCTGAATTTGACACCAAAGATGAAAAAAACACAATTTTGTCATATTAGCTATAGATGATGAGCATATGAAAGGAAGAAGAATTAATAACAAACCTCTAAGATGAAGACATACCTACAAAATTGGATGGGCTTCAAAGAGTCTTCTTTATGACACCAAATAAAAAGGAAATAAGTGCCAAAGCACAGACTTGTGAACAAAATGATAGTACTTAAGAATTCCAACACAGTCAAGTTATCCTTATGCATGAAAGCAAAAATGGAGACATTTTCAAATATGTAAATGTCAGAACACATATGCTATAGACTGAATGTTTGTGTCCCCCCACCCCGAATTCATATGTTAAATCCTAACATCCAATGTGAGTGTGTTTGCGAAGCAGGTTCACCGCGCACTGGTTCCCAGCTTCTCTAAGTCTGGTGAGACAGAACACCCACACACATAACAAGTTACACCAAGCAGATTTATTACTTACACATGGGCAGCAAAGGACAACAGAAATTTAGGATTCCTTGAGTGGCTTTCCCAAGACTCAGGAAAGCCAGCCAAGGTGGCTGGAGTCTTAAAGGAGCATGCCTCACTTGCCCACCAGAGGAGGGACTCTTCAAAGCAATGCACTCTAGGATTTATAGCCCAGAGTTAGATAACATAGTATGCTGGACTAAAACATTGAAGGACATCCAATTCTGAGGAAGGGGGAGACTGGAATAGAGCCTGGGGAATGTACCAGCCAGCTCCCCCTTGTCTTAAGATGTTGTATTCCCAGCACTTCTACAGTTTTTCATTTTCTTTTTTGTTCTTTTTTCTTTTCCTTCTAAATATGTGTGGGAGGGGGCATATTGTATCCAGAGCCTTGTGAATATTTGAACAATACTGCCACTGAGCTGTATCTCCAGCACTCTAGTTATTCTTGAGAATGATGAGTAAATAAGTAGAACTGGGTTGGCCCATGCCACATAGAGAATTGTCCAGTATTTGGAACTGGGAATTTTAAGAGGTGATGAGTTTGTGGTGATAGATCTCTTCTTATAGAATTAGTTTACTTATAAAAATGATTCTGAGGACTTTTGGTCAAGATGGCATTGCATAACCGGAGAAGGAAAGGCAAGATGTTTAGCATTCATTGGGTCTTGTAAGAGTGAGCAGACTCTAGTAGAGCCCCCAGTGTGAGGGCACGGAGGAAAAAAAGGAGGGAACCCACTGATTCCCATGCTCTAGGGTAGCTCACGAGACCCCAGTGCCCTCAAGCAGCTGTCCTAGACATAGTCCCAGCTGCAGGTTCCTTCGGCACTAACCTCAGGCCAAGGGGACCAAGGCCAGCATGCTAGCTGAGCTCCACGTGTGCCTCCAAGCTCGCGAATGCCTTCTCACTCGCCTCTGCCCCCCACGCCCATACACCGACACAGGCCAGCAGGCTCGTGTTCCCCCAAGGTACCTACAAGCTCGAAAGCCATCCCACTCACTGCTGCCCCCCACCCTTGTGTGCAGACCCAGGCCAGCAGGCCGCCTTCCCACTCTCCACCACCACCACCCCCGTAAACAAACGCCATTCCACTCATGGCCGCCCCCACCCCCATGTGCATAGCCAGTGCACCCAAGCCAGTGGGCTAGCCTTCCCCCAGGGAACCACCATGCATGAACATCATCCCACTTGCTGCTGCCCCCACCCCCATGTGTGGACCCAGGCCAGCAGGCTAGCATCCTCCTAGGGGTTCCTGCCACCACAGAGCTCCACAGGAGAACTCTGCCACCTCCCCTCCCCCTGTGTGCTATCCCAGGCCAGCAGGCTAGCATTCCCCCTCTGCCACCACAAGGGACCTCCACAGACCACTGCCCCTCCATATGTGAACCCAGGCCAGCAGGCTATAGGTCCCCCTTCCCTAGGCTGTCCCACCACAGGGGATTTGCACACTGCCACACCCTTGCCTGTCACCTGACCCACAGCAGTCCCATATCCCTGCCCTGCCCTGTCACAGGACATGGCAGTCCCATTCATCCCCCTGCTAAAGGGACCCAAGCGACCCATTGTCCCATCCCTTCACCCTTCAGCATCTATCCCTGAACCACTACACATTCCCATCCCCCCCTCCATAGCCCAGTAGCAACACCAGTCTTCTTTGTCCCATTTCCCCTTGCCCCCTGACCATGCACTCCCATACCCCGAATCACAGAACAACAAGCCCCTTCATCAGGTCCCTGGGCCCCCACCAGAATATCACGGACTCTTTCCCTCTGAGTAGGCAGGCCCATAGCCATCAGAACCCTAGCCAAAGCAAACAATAAAGGGGAATAATAACTGAAGACACTTCAAGGGTAGACTATAGCTTTCTCCTAAAGTAAATAAGGCTCCTACACTGTGATGGGCAGACCACAGCACAAAAGGAATAACATGGAAAATCAAATGCAAGTCAATCCAACAAGATTGCCCAGTCTCACAATGGATGTCTCTAATCAAAACATAGAAGAGATAATAGGCTGAGAATCCCAAAATGAAGATACAAGCTATGTAACCCTGACCAAGCAAATAGCAGAACTTGCAGAAAAGCAACAAAGAACCAATAATTGTACGAATGCTGTCCTCACTAGATTAGACCTAATGGAAGAGAACCAGGAAGGGTTCCAAAGACAGTATGATCTAAAGGAGAGTGTAAAAAGAGGACCTCAATAATCAGCTGGCTAAGCTCAATGAAGACATAAAGAAATGCAAGGATGAATCCAAGAAGCATTAATAAATCAGAAAATGACTTAAAAAGGGAACATGACAGATGAACAGAAACTATACATAAAAAAGCAGTGTAAATTGAACAAATTCAAAACTCTATAGAAGCTCTCAAGAATAGAGTTATCCATGTAGAGGATAGAAACTCAGAAATGGAAGACAAAACAGAAGAAACAGTTTGTGAGTCCAAAAGTTTCAATAAGTTCAAAATTTTTTGTGAACAGAACATGAGGGAAATGTCCTTAAATATCCCAATATTCAGATCATTGGAATACCAGAAGGGGAAGAAATTTAGACCAAAGGCATAGAGAACTTATTCAACAAAATTATCAAAGAAAACTTTCCTACTCTCTCTCTCTCAAAAAAAAAAAAAAAAAAAAAAAGTCCTATCAAGTTACAAAAAAGCTAACAGAACTCCAAGCAGACTGGAACAAAGGAGAAATTCTCTCTAAGACACACTATCCAAACTCTAAACATCGATACCAAGGAGAAAGTACTAAAAACAGCTAGAGAGAAACAACACATTACATATAAAGGTAACCCCATCAGAATTACTTCAGACTTCTCAGTGGAAACCTTGAAAGACAGAAGGGCCTGGAATGGAACACTGCAAAGCATAAGAACCTATGGCTACCAACCCAAACTACTCTATCCAGCAAAAGTATCCCTCATAATCGATGGTGAAAGAAAAACTTTTCATGATAAAACTCAACTTTACAACTATATGAACACAAAGCTAACCCTGCAGAGAATATGCCAGGGAATTCTCCACACAGAATAACCAAATAACCAACCTCAAATGCCTACAAGAAGCAGATCACAATAACCAAACTCAGAGAAGGCACAAAAAAAAAAAAAAATACAAAGTCCAAGAAAACACCAAACCATATAAACCACCACAATATGGCAGGGATTAAATCAAATATCAGTCGTTACCATAAATATTAATGGTCTTAATTCACCCCTCTATCTGCTGTCTTCAAGAAACCCACCTCACCACTAAAGACAGACACCTCCTTAGGGTGGAAGGGTGGAAAATGGTATTCTAAGTAAATGGAAATAAGAAACAAGCAGGCATAGCTATACTAATATTGGATAAAGTAGACTTCAAACCAAAAGTAATCAAAAAAGACAAAGAAGCCGGGCATACTGAGAAATTCTGCTGGAACTGAGCTGATAACCTCCTCCATGTAGACCAGCTGAGAGAAAGCTGGAAGAAGCCATTCTACATTTAGTTCAATGGGAGAGAGAGATCACCAGTGAAGATACTCAACAGTGGACACTGCAAGCCTTCTAATTGGCCAACCAGGCCAAATGAGCCAATGGGTGCAATAGTGGCACGTCTGTCATGGTGGAAACCAACTGCCCTCCAATTGGACTGGAGGCCCGCTCCATGGGGGGGGGGGATACATCCCTGATACTGAAAACTTAAAACAGGGGTAGTCATGAGCCCTAGGGGTGTAATATCTGCTGATGTCTGGAAAAATGTATATACTATGCTTATCAAACTGCCCAATAAGCACTTTTCTTAATATTTATACCCTTATATTAACGCTACTCTCACTTTGGGTAGAGAATCTTCTCTTTTCAGATGGCAGTGACCTTGGGATGAGTCAGAAGGTATCATAGTGCTGGAAAGAAGTGACTGGAGTACTGAGTAACATCTCGATCACACCTTCCAAGGCTCAGGGTCTAATGCAGAAGAGGTGGTGGAAAGAATGTAAGAGCCAAAGGAAGGTAGGACTCCTTACAACATCCTCCCTCCAGACATAAAATGGCCTGGATATCCATGACCTCATAGTGCCTGACACTACCTACACAAGACCATCATAAGAGGAGGAAAAGATCATGACATCAAAATGAAAGAGAGACTGACTGAGATGGGAGGGGATATGATGGAGAATGGAATTTCAAAGGGGAAAGTGGGGGGAGGGAGGGTAGCACCATGGGATATTTTCTATAATCATGGAAAATATTAATAAAAATTAAGAAAAAAAAGAAGAAGCCAGGCATGATGGTGCATGCCTTTAATCCCAGCACTTGGAGGCAGAGGTAGGAGGATTGCTGAGAGAGTCCAAGGCCATCCTGACACTACATAGTGAATTCCAGGTCAGTCTGGGCTAGCGTGAGAGCCTACCTTGGAAAGCCAAAAAAAAAAAAAAAAAAAAAAAAAAAAAGACAAAAGATACTTCTTACTTATCAAGGGAATGATCCAACAAGAGGATATCACAATCATTGATCTTTATGTACCAAACACAGTTGCACCCCAATTCATGACACAAAACCTATTTGAGAACAAAACAGAAATAACCACCAACCCCATCATAGTTGGGGACTTCAATACTCTACTATCAGCAATAGATAGGTCATCCAAACAAAATATTGACAGGTACGTGAGAGAACTTGTGGTAGTTTGAACAGATTACCCCCAATATATTCAGTGTTTTATTACTTTGTAGTTTGCATCTGCAGCCACCTGGCTGGAGGCAGTATCACTGGATGGATCTTAAGGTGTGGTGGTGGGATTGAGATTTCAATCTAAATGTATGCAATGTATGCCTAGCTGGAGTGTGCTCTGCTACATGGTTTTTGGCTTTTAGGCTTGTGCTTCTCTCTCTCTCTCTCCTTGGACCTGTGAAGGCAAGCCAGCTTCCTCTGCCATTCTGGAACTTCACCTGGATCTGTAAGTTTCAATAAATAGCCCTTCCTCCATAACTGTGCCTGGTCAGGAAGCACATCTTAGTGAACCTGAAGCTGTCTGCTACAGAGCTTAACAAAATCACAAATCCATTAGACCAGAAATCTACATAACATTCTCCCCAAATCCACAGACTATACATGCTTCTCAGCAGTCCATGGAACCTTCTCTAAAATAGATCATATACTGGGTCGTAAAGGCTGCCTCCATATATTTAGGAAAATCGACATAATTCCCTGCATAATTCAGATCACAATGCTGTATTATTAGAAATTAACAACCAAAGATGAGCCAAGAATCCAATCAGCTCCTGGAAACTGAATAACACACTTTGAAACAATAAATGGGACAAAATAAAAAATGAAATTGTGAAATTTCTAGAAATGAATGACAATGAGAACACATTGTACCAAAACTTATGAGACACAATGAAGGCAGTCCTCAAGGGAAAATTCATAGCACTAAATGCCTTTATAACAAAGACAGAGAGATCCCAAACCAATAACCCAACCATCCACCTAAAGGCACTGAAAAGGCAAGAAGAATCCATTGCAAATAGCTCCAGACAGAAGGAAATAATTAAGATCAGAGCAGAAATTAATGAATTGGAAACTAAGAAAACAATTAAGAAAATTGATGGAAGAAAGAGCTGGTTCTTTGAAAAATAAAATAAACAAGATTGATAAACCCCTGGCCAATTTGATCAAGCGAAAAAAATAGATGCTTCAAATTAACAAAATTAGGAATGAAAAAGGAGAGATCCCAACAGGCATAAGTGAAATTGGGAGAATCATCAGGACTTATTTCAAAAACCTCTACTCCACAAAACTGGATTATATGGAGGAAATGGATGAATTCCAGTACACAAACACCTACCAAAGCTAAACTCAGAGCAGATTAATCTCATAAACAAACCTATCACATCCATCGAGATTGAAAAGGTAATCAAAAACCTCCCTCAAAAGAAGAGTCCAGGACCAGATGGCTTTTTAGCTGAATTCTATCAAACCTTCATGAAAGAACTGAAACCAACATTAATCAAACTGAGCCACACAATTGGAGAACAGGGAAAGCTCCCCAACTCCTTCTATGAAGCTATTATCACCCTAATACCAAAACCAAGCAGAGATGCCACAAGAAAAGAAAACTACAGTCCTATTTCCCTGAAGAACTTAGATGCAAAGATCCTGAACAAAACCCTTGCAAACCGAATTCAACAACACATCAAAACCATTATATACCTTGATCAAGTAGGCTTCATCTCAGAAACGCAGAGGTGGTTCAACAAATGGAAATCTGTCAATGTAATATACCACATAAATAAGTTTAAACACAAAAACCACATGATCATCTTGATAGATGCAGAAAAGGCCTTTGACAAAATACAACATCACTTCATGATCAAAACATTGGAGAAAATAGGCATGGACAGTTTATATCTCAACATAATAAAGTTTATATATAAAGCTCCTAAAGCCAAATAATACTTAATGGGGAGAGACTAAAGGAATTCCAATTGAGATCAGGAACAAGACAGGGGTGTCCACTCTCACCTCTGTTCTTCAATGCTGGAAGTCCTTGCTCAAGCAATAAGACAGGAAAAAAGAAATAAAAGGAATACAAATTAGAAAGTAAGAAGTTATATTAGCCCTATTCACAGATGACATGATTCTATACATAAGAGACCCAAGAACCACCATCTCAAACCTCTTAAAGGTGATTAAATTCTTCAGCAAAGTAGCAGGATACAAAATCCATGCACAAAAATCAGTAGCCTTTCTATATGCATAAGTGAAAGATACAGAGAAAGAAATAAGTGACATTGTCCCATTTTCAACAGCAGCAGCAACAACAAAAATACCTTGGAATAACATTAAGCAAGGATATGAAAGACCTATACAACGAAAACATAAAAACACTCAAGAAAGCAATTGAGGAGGACTTGAGAAAATGGATCCCATGCTCCTGGATAGGCAAAATTAACATTGTGAAAATGGCAATCTTACCATAGGCAATAAACAGAGTGAATGTAATACCAATAAAAATCCCAACATTTTCCTTCACAGACATAGAAAAAAATGATCTCAAAATTCATATGGAATGGTGGAAGGCCTTGGGTATCCAAGCATGTCCTCAGCAAAAGAAACACCTTTGGAGGCATCACCATACCAGATCTAAAGCTATATTACAAAGCCATAGTAATAAAAACAACATGGTAATGGCATAAAAACAGGATTATAGACCAATGGAACAGAATTGAGGACCTGGACTTTGAGTCAAGTAACTACAGCTACTTGATATTTGACAAAGGCCTTAACACTATAGGCTGGAAAGAAGATAGCATCTTCAACAAATGGTGCTGGACAAACTGGATAACCATAGGGAGGAAAATGAAACTCAATCCACACATCTTGCCATGCACAAAAATCAGGTACAAATGGATCAAAGATCTCAACATAAGGCCGAAACTTGGCTACTATTGGAAGAAAAAATAGGAGAAACTTACCATGGTATAGGAATAAGAAAAGACTTCCTGAACAAAACTCCCCAGTAGCTCAGGAACTTAAACAATCACTCAACCATTAGGATCTCATGAAGCTGAAAAGTTTTTCAACAGACAAGCATACAACAAGCAGAGCCAATAGATTACTCACAGAATGGTAGAAAATTTTTGCTGGCTATACACCATTGCTGTTGGTATGGAACATGGAATGACCTGGCTGGAGCCTGGAAGAGAGTCAGTCCCCAGACAGTTACCTAGTCTACTGCCAGAAGGTGCTACATGAGCCACTGGGGGAAAATGACCAACATCTATCCAAGAAACTGATGGTCTAAGCTATTCAGCAGCAAACAACCTGATGTGATGCTCACCCAAGTGCAATAGTGGTGCACAGCCATGGTGGGAAACCAACTACTCTTGATTTGGCTAACGTATCTGCTCAGTAGAACGGAACCCATAGCTGGAGCTGGAAAACAAGTCAGAACCATATCCAAAAGACAAGCCCGCTCCCCATTATTAAGCTCCCACCAATCGTGGGCTGCAAGAGGGCCTACACCTGTTAAATTCTCTCTAAAATAATAATGGTTATTCCATTTACCTGGTTCTGACTTCACTCTCCTTTAGAGAATTTGATTCTCTTTTTTAGATGGACGCACATCCTGAGGAGAGAATCAGCCCATCGTACCTCAACAGGGCCCCAGTTGAAACCAAAGATTAAGTGGGGGAATGAGTAAGAGTGCTGCTTTCTTGGTGAACCTGGTATCAGCACAAGGATGAAGGAGATAGACACAGAGAACACTCAACTCCTACTCAACCAGATATCCAGAGACACAAGTCCTCATGACTGAAGTAGATCTAAAACAAACTCATGATGGCTCAGGGAAATTTACTAAAGAGGGCAAGATTGTTAGAGCCACATGTTGGGACATTACCTCTTACTCATAACTGATGGCTATCCTCACAATGCATGTTCCACATTCCCCAATGAAGAGAGTCCCTGTGGAGGGGGGAAGACAGGGAGGAGGCTAACAATGGTACCAGCATGGCTGTATACATACTGTATACATAACTAATAAAAAAAGATAGTGTAAAAATAAATAAATAGAAATAAAAATAAAATAAATAAATAAATAAAAATGATTCTGAGACCATCTCCCCTTCTTCCACATGAGTATACAGTGAATAGTTAGACATCTTTGAACCCTCCTTGAACCTGGCAGTTTGTTGATCCTGGATTTTCCAAGATATAAATAAAATCGAGAAATAAAATTCTGCAATTTATAAAGTTATAATGGTATTTAGTTGTAACATGCTGATCTAAGACAACATACCCTAAATCTTTCAGACCAGAGCAACTAAAAGTCTAACAATTACATATGAGTGAGACATAAGAACAGTTTCCACCCTGCTCATAACCACAATTTTATTAACTTTTTGCTTTTTGGTTTCCTTTTTAAAATATTTTATTTTTATTTATTTTTAGATATTTCATTGTTTTTATTTATCTGAGACAGAGGTAGGGATAGAGAGAGAGAAAAAATGGGTGCACCAGAGCCTCTAGCCACTGCAAAAGAACACCAGACACATGTGCCACCATGTGCATCTGGCTTACATGGAACCTCAAGAATTGAACCCAGGTTCTTAGGCTTCATAGGCATGTGCCTTAACCACTAAGCAATCTCTCCAGCCCTTATTTTTATTTATTTATTTGAGAGAGAGAAAGGGGGGGGGGAAGAGAGGGGGGAGAATGGACATGCCAAGGCATCTAGCCATTGCAAACGAACTCCAGATGCATGTACCTCTTTGCGTATCTGGCTTACTTGGGTCCTGGGCAATCGAACCTGGGTCTTTCGGCTTTGCAGGCAAGCACCTTATGTGCTAAGCCATCCCTCCTGTCCTGTTTTGTTTTTTCTCGAAGCTAGGTCTCATTCCAGCCCAGGGTGACCTTGAACTCGCTTTTTAGCTCAGGTGACCTTGAACTCATGACAATCCTCCTATCTCAGCCTCCTGAGTTCTGGGATTAATAAGGTGCACCTGGTATAACCACAACTCAGAATAAATGAAATTCTATTTGACTAAAAACCTTGAAAGGAAATTTTCTTTGAGAATTAAGCAATAATTTGGGCTTTGTGAGTTTTAAACAGTGAAAACAAGGAAGCAAGACAAAGAAAGGAAGAGAGGCCAACCAGGCAGATTGTGCAAAGCTGCCTGGTTATGGAGAAATAGGTCACAGGACATGGATTGAGGGTGAACAAAGAATCATTTATTAATGAATGCAATGTGAAAGTTGTTTTGGTTTCTTGAATTTCAGCTCCTTTTCTACCCACTCCCTTTTTTTTTTTTCAGTTGTTGTTCTCCCCAGCTGAGATGGGTCAAGCAGGAACCTAGCTCTGAGAAACCAAAAGCACCTCATTATCTTCTGGACACATGAATTACGGAGAACACAACTAGTTTATGCTGGTGGTAAGCAACTGTTAATGAGCTAGTCTAAATAATTGCAGGAAATATTTCAAAATGCACGTGAAAGTTTTTGTTCTTTGTCCTCATAACTTCAGTGATATTTTTTTTCTCTACCTCTGCTGATGCCAATCACACTGAGGGAGGAGTCTTGGTTGGCATCCATACTCTTAGTATTCTTATCTCCTAAAGCTCATCACTTCCAATTTCAATTCTTATGGCAGTTTGAATAAGGTGTCCCTCATGGCCCATGTGTTTTGAATGCTTGGTCTCCAGCTGGTAGCAATTTGGGAGGTGGAGCCTTGCTGGAAGAGGTGTGTTCCTGGGGTTAGGCTTTGGGGTGTTATAGCCAGCTTCCCCTTGGCAGAGCTCAGCTTATTCTCCTGCTGCTGTTTTCCACCTGCTGTGGCAGATTGTGATATCCAGGCTCTGATCATGCCATGCTTTCCCCTGCCATCATGGAACTTCCTTTGGAGACTGTAAACTGAACCAAAACCTTTCTGGTGACATGTTTTGTCCCGGTAACATGAGGGTGTAACTACAGCACCTCTCTTTTGATTTCTGTGATACCACAGTGTCCAAGTCAGTTCCTCTGTACACATCCACAAAGTGAAGATGCCAACTATATTTTCTTGCATGACAAATGGATTCAAACTTATTGGTACAAACAGCAGCTTTGTTATCACAGATTCTGCATGGCAGGAGCTTGAAAAGAACATAAAGATGTCTTAATCTTTCCAGAAAGGTTCATATTCACATACCCCAGCCGGGGGGTTGGAATAATTTGAACTTTAGGATCTGAAGATTTGATCACTCATGGTTTGGACTCAGACTGAAGGTTATGGACTGTTTATTCTTGCATCATATTTGGATGAGAACACCATAGAGAAGAACACGTGGGACAGTGCTGCCACCTTTACAAAGCACAATGTGCTGTATGAATTTTAAACAGTTTGGAGAATGTTAAACTAATATATTTTTTCATACTTATTTTCATAAATAGCATACCTGCTATTTACACAAGGACCTCTTAGGTATTTTAAGCATAATTGAATCAAAGAAAAACATATGTAAATATTTTGTGGGGAGTTTTCCCCAAAACTTGGGATGATGACAAGATTGTGAGAGGGAATACCTTTATGTTGTGGAGATCATCAGCAATACGTGTTGAGAAATACCTTGACTTCAGTATCAAGCTGATCTCACCTGGGACTGAGACTACCTAAAACACAGTATCAGCTCTGTCATAGTCAAGGTCTTTCAGCTTTTGTAGCACAAATGCAGGCATCAGCTCATTTACAAACTGACTCTCAAAATAGTAAATAAAATATAAAATGTTACTGGTAAAAATCATCTTAACAACTGTCTTCTGATGATTCTTATAGCAGACTGGACCAGGCAGAGATTCAAAACCCAGGAAAGTGTTGGCTCTAGAGCTTGGCTCAGATTCAGAAAGGGCAAACAATAATAATAGGTGCCCCATGAGATGTTTCTTTCAGAGCCTCTGGGATCATCATTAAGAGGCAGCTATGGTGTGCTCTCTGCATCCAGATACTCTGGGAAAATCCAGAGTACTCACAGAAATAATGAAGAACAGGAGCCATCAGAATCCCAGAACCCAAGTCACAAAACAGAGCAATAGCATGAAAGTTATACTGTTATCTTTTGATTAGCCAGCATTACTTTAAATGTTAATGAAAGTTTCTGTAGTGAAAATTAAAACTTGATTCTACCTGACTCGATGCAAATCCACATAGTCCCATGTAAGCATTGTTAGAGATGACAACCAGTGCTCTCTGCAAGTTTCCTACCAATGGAAGATTTGAGACAACCAACTTTAGACAGAAATAAATGGTAAGAGTGGGCCAAAGAGGAAAAAAGGTAGTAGATATTTTGAATGTAAATGTTCATGATTAATACTCATATTTCATTCCCAGCTAGGGGAGCCTGTCCCTGGGACAGATATTAGTGCTTATTAGTCAAGCCCTAGGTGTCAGCTAGCTCACTATGTCCTCTCTGCGATTGAAGTGTGATAATGTGAGCTAGCTTCCTGCTTGGGCCATGCTTTTCCCACCAGAATGAAACTTCTCTTTGAAATTATAAGTTGAAATAGACTTTCCTTCCATAAACTTCTTCTGGTCAGGTGCTTTGTCCCAGCAAAAAGAAGGGAACTAGCAGTGGTGGCACATGCCTTTAATCCCAGCACTTAGGAGGCAGAGGTAGGAGGATTGCTTTGAGTTCAAGGCCACCCTGAGAATACATAGTGAATTCCAGGTCAGCCTGGGCTAGAGTGAAACCCTACCTAAAAAAAAAAAAAAAAAAAAAAAGAATAGAACTGCTACAAATATGCAAATTATGGTGATCTCTTCATGCCTAGAGATTTGTCTGTCATTTTTCTTTTCTGTTTAATTTTTAATAAAAAATAGCTCATTAGTTTCCACAGAGCTCTTGAGGTTTTCAAAGCAAAAAGAGGTGGCTTTCAAAAGCATTATTGGAGCTGGAGAGATGGCTTAGAAGTTAAGGCACTTGCTTGCAAAGCAAAATGACTTAGCTTCAATTCCACAGGACCCATGTAAGCCAGATACACAAGGTGGTGCATACGTCTGGAGTTTGTTTGCAGCGGCTAAAGGCCCTGATGCACCCATTTTTTCTTTCTCTCTCTGGCTCTTTCTTTCTCTCGCTTTCTCAAATAAATAAAATTAAATAAATATTTTTTTTATTTAAAGAAAGAATTACTGGATGTTTGAGCTTCAATTAGATCTCTTGCCTTCCAGAAGTGCTAAGGGCATTTTTCTAGAGAAATCCAATTGCTAAATCTTTTAATATAACTGTCAAGAATGTCAAGAACCTAGAAAGTACTTTATCAGCATAGTCTTCAGAAGAAAATGCTCCCTTTCTTTATATTTCAATCTGTGATGTGAAGCTGCAGTAAATAAGAACTAGAAATGATGTTACTTCTTGTTACTCCTAAGTGTCACCTCTTTCTGAGAGCCCAAGAGCACAAAGCACTTAATCAGGATCAATAGAAGTTGCAAGATTAAAGCAGTTTCACATGCTCTGTATCCTAAAAATAGCCACCATGTTCCAAGTACAGTATTTAGACATTTTTCATGTAGATTAAAAATCTATATTGTGGGTGGTTTGAGCTATATTTAATAACAAATAGTCACTGTCTTTCTAGCTAGGTTCACAGGAAAGCCTTGCGTGTGGCATTTCTTCTCTACCAGCTAGATGAAGGCTGTAATATTAGTTACATTTCCCCAAGACGATGTTGTTTACCCACACCCAGTTATCCTTTCTAAGACCTCTCTTTAAAAGTATTGGCCAGGAGCCGGGCGTGGTGGCACACAGCTTTAATCCCAGCACTTGGGAGGCAGAGGTAGGAGGATCGCCATGAGTTTGAGGCCACCCTGAGACTCCATAGTGAATTCCAGGTCAGCCTGGGCTAGAGCGAGACCCTACCTCAAAAAACAAAAAAAAAAAAAAAAAAAAAAAAAGCCTGGCATGGAAGTAGGTGGCTTTCCTGAGGATGACATCCAAAGTTCATCTCATGTCTCTACATACACCTGTCACATGCAGTTACATAATATGGACATGCACATATACTATACACATGTAAAAGTATTGACCATATTCATGAAAATACAATAAATTTTTTTCAGATGACAGAGTTTTCTCCCCTCTTTATTGGTGTCATTGTTCCCATTTTCCTACTTTTAGTCACCCAACCAAGTTTGGTGTTTGTTCTTCTGTAAATCTGACATGTGGGTCTACTATTGTTTTTCTAGTCTGAAACACTTGTAAGAAATTTCTGTCAATATTTCTATCTGCACTAGGATCGCTACTTATGTGCGTTGACTCAGATATAGAAAAAATTCTAACATATAGTTGACTAACTTTGACTATTTTCTTTGACTGTATATTCTACTTTGACACATGCTAACAAATCCATTAACCTGTCAGCTATTTCTATACCTTCTTGCAGTAATAATAGTAATATGACTCAAATGAAATCATACCTTTGGTAAGTAGCAGAAACTGTTCCCTGTTGTTTAAAAGGTTCCACTAGATATATGAATATATGTTCATTCACTTCAAAGGTTATAAGTCATGACTCTTTTTCTTACTCTCTCGAAGTCATTTTTCCTACCTATCCTTGATACTTTTCTCCAGACTCATTTAATTTGAATACCCAAGGAAATTGCCCATATTCATGGGGTTTAATGAAAAGGAATTTGGTCTTGATATCAGGCCCTGAATTCTCACTGGACTTCAATGACACTTCTCATCCTACTAAGCCCTTGGTCATCTCATATTGGTACCTTCAATTCTGCAGTATGATGAGGTGAAAGGCTTGAACCCTAAGAAGGGAAAAGTTAAATAAATAAGGGCACCTTTGCTGTGCCTGAAACAGTATACCTATATATCTTAAGGTGGCAGTTACTGTCTCATTACTGGAAAAAAAGCAGCTGACTTATGGAAGAAAAGGTTTTATTTCATCTTGCAGTTTCAAAGTAAAACTTTGTAATGTCAGTGAAAGAGAGAGAGAGAGAGAGAGAGAGAGAGAGAGAGAGAGAGAAGCAAGAATAAGCTAACTCTGAACATCCAGTAGGCTAGGCTAATAGACTTTAAGATCCACCCCCAGTGACACACCTCCTACAGTAAGGTTCCATCCCCCAAAGTTTCCCTCAAAGCAGGAAGCTTAATCACTTGAAGCTATAGGGGCATTTTACATTCAAACTACCACATTCTACCTCTGGCCCTCAAGTGCTCATGACTGTCTCACAATACAAAATGCATCCAATCTAATTTTAAAAGTCCCCCATAGTCTTTAGTAATCCTAACATAATTCAGAATTCAAAAGTCTTAATGTAGTAGTGGTAGAAATATGCCAAAAATCTTGAACATTGGAAAGCCCCCAAAATAAGCTAAGGAAAGAATGAGGAGGGATGGCTAGAGAGGCTGCCTCTGACCCTGGCTGTTCATTGTCTTTGCCCCCCTTTTGTAGTATGTGACAGCTTTAACTTTAATTGCTACTTACACCCCACTGTAATTTCTGTTTGTCAAACTCTTACATTGTTGTAAACCTTTTGGAACATGCTCACTGAACTGTCAGTTACTGTTGTAACCCATGCTTACTTACACTCTAAAATCCATAACAAACTTGTGTTGGGGGCTGACACCATTACAGAGAGATCCAGGCATCAGTCCACCGGCATAAATAAACTTCCTCTCCTTCACCTGACTTGGCTGCTGGTCTCTTGAATCCCAGAAATTCCTCTAACATTTCTGGAGGCCTCAGTGAGATTTTGGCACCTTACCCCTGTTGGTCATAGGGGCTGCCACTCCTGGGCCCTGCAGCCTGCCTATGGCCCTGAGAACAGATTAGAGTGCACCCTCAAAGGATTACCAGGGTGTCCTTCCAGGAGTCCAAAAGAAGACTGCAATGCCCCAGACTGGACCTCCCACCAGGTGAAGCTAGAGGAAGGACTAGCATGGATGTCCAGACCAGGTAAACTTCCAAGGTAGACAAACAGGAGCCAGCTTGGGCTGATCCCCTAAAGGTTTCATCCAAAGCCTCCATGGGATTCTGAGGTGGCACTTGCCTCTTATCACAGGCAGGAAAAGGGGACTGCAATTAAACTTCATTGGGATTCCAAGGTGATACTGGCTGCTGATTTGGCAGGAAAGGGAGGGCCATAGTTAAACTTTGAAGGGTTTCTAAGGTGAGGCTGGCTCCACTTAGATAGAGCAGGACTTAATGGGAATAACTAGGGAACAACTGTTTTAAACTCTGAATGATTATGTGTGAATGTGAGACTGAACATTGACCTGAATTTCAGATACTAAGGATCAGTGCTAGTCTGTGGGAAATGCAGATTCTGACTGTGCTGGTTTGTGTCTGCTGCAGTGCCATGGGACATAGATTCAAACAGCATGAGCAGTCATGCTGAGACTCCATGTGGGACTCTGGAAATAGGGATATACTGTGGGATGCACAAACAGAGCAAGGCTGTGACCCATGCTAGATGGCAAACAGCAGCAGGATGGTGACAGAGAGACCCCATGCCCAGCCAGACACACGGGCTCAAAGAACAAGTTGGGTCCTAAAGTCTGCCAGGTAAAGGCTGAAAGCCAAACACCCAGCAACTGACATGTTTCTCAATGGTTAGAGCCACTTGCTAATGATTATTTCTACTTCACTGTATTGTAAATTATACTAATTGTGATATGCTGGATTCTGAGAAATGAGTTGGTCTCCCTAACTCAGACCCCAAGCATATTTAAAACCATGTATCATCCACACCTTGTCCTTAGACAAATAGCCCTATTGCCTCTGGAGGAGGAAAAGAAAAATGACAAACAGCATACAATTTTGATTTTCTCTCAATTTCTCTCTTATCTAAGATCCTTAAAGCCTTGTTAGACTAAAGTTCTCAGTCTTAAAATAAACATAACAAACAAGCAACCATCAGATCTAACTAGGCTTTACAAGTTAGAATTTTATGATTTAACAATATGAATAATCTTAGTTTGTTATATCATAAATATAGTTCAGATTTGTCATTACTAATGAAACCATTTTCAGGTGTGTTATATTATCTCCAGGCAGTTATCAAGTTTTACCTGCATTTACAAATCCATGCCTTTAAAATGTGTTTTATAAGATTATTTTTAAAAAAGTCTCAAATCCACAGGATATAAAGTCTAATATTCAATTCACTGATATTGCTTTGCCCATGGTGACAGAAAACTGCCTTCAAATGTTCAATTAAGTTGTTAATGCTTCTATGTTAAACTTCTAACTACTAGAAAAACCGAGTCTTAATAAAATTAAGATTTATTTATTCATTACTGATTTTTCTTTTATAAAACTAATTCTACTAAATAGTCACACTTATAGTGCAAGTTTTTATAAAAGATATAATCTAACTTCATTCATTGTAACTGTTGTTCTTAGGGAGACAAAGAAGTCTTCCCATCTTCTGATAACTGTGTGCCTTCTCAGTTTTTGAGGCACTCCATTAACAAACCTTGCGCCAAAATGAGTTGTAATGCTAGATTCTGCTGTTTACAAACAATGTAATTTAACTATAAACTATCAGATACCATTTAGTAGTCATGGGTAACAAGAATAATGAGACATAAAATTGGTTTATTTTAATTAAATAACCCTAAACAAGGTGTGTCAGATTGATTGTTTCAGATTTCTCTATCAGGATTAAGTTTGTGTGTAGTCCAGTTTTGAGAAAAAGATTAAAGCCATCAAAATGTACACAGGTGAATAGATATATTTAAAGGTGATTCTAAGTTACTAAAGACAGATTTCTAGGTTTTCAACTTTAAAACCAGAGGTGCTTATTTATATCTGCTACAATGGTAGCTAGAGGCTTTTAAGTACAAAAGAAATTCCAAAACTCAACCCTGATTTTAGATTGCCTTACAGGCTCAATTAAAAAATCAAAATTTAGATGGGTTTAATGCTTATAGCAATAACTTAATTTCTGACAAATTGATTTGAGTTTGTTGATAGAATAATGTAAAATGGATATAAAAATTAAATTGATAAAATTTTACTGTTAATAACAAAACCCATTGTTATTTGTCTCATATTCAAGTTCAGATCCTCCACTGTGTAAATAACATCCTTCTCTATGCCCCTATAGAGGAAGTTTCACAAGGGAGTGATGATTTTTTGGCAGGGCTCCATTGGGGACCCACTCTGTCCTAAATGAGACTGGACGTACCCTGGTTTTCCTGATACCAGGCAACAGATTCTCTAGGAAATAAGAAAATCTGGAGCCCCGAGGGGATGATACTATTCTCAGTTAGACCTGTGTTACAAAAAGAGGAAGAAATAGACTGAGTTGTTGTATGTCCAAACTTTCTTATCTCTGAGACCATCTGAAACTTGCACAGAGCCCTCAGTTAGACCCTCAAGCTACTCAGGACATTCTTGGGACTCACAAGATTTTGTCAGGTGGGGTAGAACATGCCAGTAAGAATGGCTCAAGAAACAGAGACAAAAATGCAGTCTGAGGACAGCCTGCCTCCCAGTACTGACAACAATGGCCCTCTTAATTAACTGTGATAAGCAGCCTGTGTATATAGCCATGATGTGTTAGACCTATTAATCTCCAAGGACAATTTTCGGCTAACTCATAACTAATTTTCCTCTGAGATAACAGGTTGTCCTCCTAGAAATTCCTTTAAGATTAAAAGTACACCCTCTCTCTAGCCAGATGTGGTGGCACACGCCTTTAATCCCAACTCGGGAGGCAGAAATAGGGGGATTGCCATGAGTTTGAGGCCACCCTGAGAGTACATAGTAAATTCCAGGTTAGCCTAGACTAGAGTGAGATCCTACCTTGAAACACCAAAAAAAAAAAAAAAAAAAAAAAGTACACTCTACACAGTGTACAGGAACAAAATGTTGGTTCTCACTAGGGCACCAAAACTAAATGATAGTCAGAGTTAATATTTATACTTTGTTAATAAAAAAAAAAAATGTCTCTAGGACCGTTGACATTTTTGTCTGGACTTGCAAATATTAAATAATATATATGTTTCCTATCTTTCAGATATGGCTTACCACATCATCAGACAACATAAATTATATGTTACAACAGAGTATTAATGTTTTTAATACCATGTTTTAACTAGATCTGTTTTGTTAAAGACAAAAGGTACAGACATATTCTATATTTCCATTTTTTTCTCCTGGGTGTTTAATGACCAGATGTAGCAGCCAGAACCAATGAGGACTTTGGGGTTAAAAAGGTACCCAATATTTTGGTCCCAGCCCCTCCAGGTCAAAAGGCTCAGGAGATGACAGGGCACTTCTTTCACTAGAGAGTCCTAATGCTTTTGGTAAGTCACCTATCTTCTTGATCAGAGAAGACACGGAGACCCAGAAAATGGATTCCAATCACTATACAGTGTGTAGAAGGAGAGTCAAAATAGAGGGGGAAATCCTTAGTGCTTCAAAGGGAAGGAAAGCCACATGGTTAGCACAGCCCTGGCTCATCCCAGTAGATGGCCAAATGCTGAGAGAGCCATAGAGCTCCTTCCAGGTTCCTGAAAATCTCCCCTAAAAAGCCACAATTGACCTTCCAAATTACAATATAAAATTAAACTTTGGCCACCTACTTGGTCTTAAGCACTCAATAGAAAAATGTAGCCAGAGGGGCTGGAGAGATGGCTTAGCAGTTAAGCGCTTGCCTGTGAAGCCTAAGGACCCCAGTTCAAGGCTCAATTCCCCAGGACCCATGTTAGCCAGATGCACAGGGGCGCACACATCTGGAGTTTGTTTACAGAGGCTGGAAGCTCTGGTGCGCTCATTCTCTCTCTCTCTCTCTCTCTCTCTCTCTCTTTCTCTGCCTCCTTCTCTCTGTCACTCTCAAATAAATAAAAAAACAAACAACAAAAAAAGAAAAATTTAGCCAGAAAGTATGGTATATCTTGAATTTTTTAAAAAAATATTTTATTTATTTATTTATTTGACAGAGAAAGAAGGGAGTAGAGAGAGAGAGAAAGAGAATGGGCATACCAGGGCCTCTAGCCACTGCAAATGAACTCCAGATGCATGCGCCCCCTTGTGTATCTTGCTAATGTGGGTCCTGGGGAATCGAACCTGGGTCCTTTGGCTTTGCAGGCAAATGCCTTACCTGCTAAGCCATCCCTCCAGCCCTATCTTAAAGAATTTAATCATCACAGCCCAGACTGTAACATTTAGATAGCTGTGACAAGGACAGGTATAGACCACACAATTTGGTAAATTTCACGATGATCATGCCTGTCATTTCTGGTAATAATTCTGCTAATTTTGGGACACTGTGTTTTTAACTGCAATCTTAACCTTGTATCCTCTTGCCTATAGATAGCCCACATTCAGATGGTTATGTGACAATCCAGTTCCATCTACCTGGTTCCCCTGGATTGTCCTCTGAGGCCTGAAATGCTAATGGGAAACCTGGGTTCAAATGGAGACTACTTGAACCCTAAACCCAGCCATATACCTACCAGAAAAGGAGGGTAAACCTCTTCACAGCTGTGAGGAGGTTACGGAAGAAGTCATGGAGGACGTGTTCTCCTCCTGCCCAGATTTGAAGTATAAGCCACCCCCTGACTCAGAATTGGAACTTTTTTTTGATGGAAGCCTAAGTCTGAGGACCTCTCTAAACCCCAATTTACCTGATGCTTGGTACTGCCTGATTTCTACCATTTTTCTCCCACCAATGTCTTTATCTGGATAGGTTTCTTCCTGCCCTATAAGATCACTAATGACTTTTGGGGCCCTGTAGAATAGACCCATTGGAGGGTTATACCAACTGCCACACACAACGACCCCATTCAGCTTGAAGAAATCAGACTAATGCATCATCCTAGTCCCCTAATAGCAGTTAGGGCTACCTCTTCAGATGGGGAAAATGGTATGAGACAGAAATTGGCTAGGCAGTCAGGGTAACAAAACCCCAAAAGTAATGTTTTTTTTTTTTTTTTTTTTAATTCTTTGACTAAAAGCAGGAAATGTCACTAAGCTTGCAGAACGTGGGTGTTACACCCTTCAGGAAAGATCTCTAGATTAATCTTGCAGCCTTCCTAGAGGACAGAAACTCTGAGCCTTACCAAAAATTACTGGCAAAGCTGTAAAATCTGGTATTTTTCTATAGTAACCTGCCAACCTAGTCTTCCTCATGTGCTGGCCTCTAAAGGCCCAGGTGTGAGGCCTAGTGGAACTTCCTGAGCCTAGCTAAAGTTTGGTGATCTGCCTCTGGCCAGACGTGACTCAGCAAGACGCCTAATGGCTTCTTACCTGCTACCTCCACATGGGAGTTAGAATTATCATTTCAATAGTCACAGTTTACTATTGGCCCTTACCTTTCCCCACCATCCTACAATCCCCGCCTTCACCCCCAACATTATATAGGCAACTGTTCATAGCAATAAATCGAGTTCCTGCTTCGACAAGACTCCCGACTCAGTGTGGTTTTTCTCCGGTGGCCAGGAGAGGTCTGAGTCGTCGGACGCTCATCTCCTCCTCAGCCCCTCGGGAGGAACCAGCGGGCCTGGTCCTTCCCTCGGCACTACCTGCCCCGCCGGCGGAGCCCGGCACTCATGTAGACACTGCTCATTAAAACAAACAAACAAACAAACAAACAAAAACATATCTGGGCTGTAGAGATGGCTTAATGGTTAAAGTGCTTGCCTGCAAAGCCTAAGGACCCTGGTTCAATTCTCTAGAACCCACATAAGCCAGATGTACAGGGTGGCACAAGTATGTGTCTAGAGTTTGTTTGCAATGGCTAGAGGGCCTGGTGTTCCCATTCTAACAGCCCCCCCCCCCCTTTCTCTCTCTCTTTCTCTCAAATAAATAAATATTTTTTAAAAAAAAACAGATATGAGTCTTGAGGTGGACTTCTCAAACCCCCTCCTGCCTCTCTGGGCAAGAGCTCTGCCCTCTTCCCTCATGGGGCTTCTATGTTCTAGGCTTAAGCCCCCTTCTCTTTGTCCTCCTAGGCCCAGCAGAGCTAGCTCTCTAACCACATGAGAGAAGATCTTAGTCTAGTCCAACAGAGCGTTGTCACTCTACAGAACCAGATAGATTCCCTAGCAACAGTGATACTGCAAAACTGTAGAAGCTTGGACTTGACTACAGCAAAAGGGAGAGATTTATCTAGGGGAAAATGCTGTTTCTGCATGGAACAATCTAGCATAGTAAGACAGATATTTGAAAGAATTGAGCCAGGGGAAAGGAAAATGAGTCATACTGGAAGAATACCTGGACTGCCCGGGGCCCTTAGGTAGACCCTCTAGCTGGGCCACTAGCTATCGTCCTCCCTACCCTCTTGTTTGGGCCTTGCCTGATAAACTTGCTCACTAGGGTCATCTAAAAATGATAGAGGCCATCAAATGCCAGGCAATTCATCAGGAACATCAGAAAATACCTCTGGAATTGGACATAAGGGATTATATACATGAAGGGGAGGGCATCATGTAGTGGTGATAGAAATATGCCAAAAAACCTGAAAAGTGAAAAGCTCCCAAGATGAGAAAAGAAAAGAATGAGGAGGGATGACTAGAAAGGCTGCCCCCCCAGCCCCTGGCTGTTTATTGCTCTTGACCCCCTTTTGCCGTTCATTGCACGTTTAGCTTTAATGACCAATTACACCGTATCATTTGCCAAACTTACATTTTTGTAAATCTTTTGGAACTGTCACATACTGTTGTAACCCATGCTTGCTTATATTATAAAATCCCAAACAAACTTGGGTTTGGGGTTGATGCCATTATGGAGAGATCCGGGCCTCAGCCCGCCAGTGTAAATAAACTTCCTCTCATTCACCTGACTCAGCTGCTGGTCTCTTGACTCCCAGAATTTCCCATAACAGTCTTCTCTGAGATTTAAGACATTCTCTTAAGTGTGAGACATGTAAAATACAAACACGAGTTACGTATTCCCAGCACATAATGGCACAGAGTAAACATTCCTGTTGCAAAAAGATGGCCCACCAAGGAGAGACTGGACTAATGCAAGATATAAAACAAGCAGAGCAAATACCAAATACTGCAGCTTTATGGTTTTCATTTGCACATAGTTTTATAGGACACCATGTAATGCACAGAGTGGTCACTATATCAAAATCACAAGGACTATTATGAATTGATGATTTTTTTTTGTATGCCTTGTAAATTAGATGAAAGGAACAAGGGATATAAGAACAAAAGCTACACAATGAAAGGCTTATTGGAATGGATCACTGGAGCCAGTGACCTGCAAAGGTCAGGCAACAAGTTCCACATGTCAGAAACAGATGCTTACTTTTTCTGTAAAAGCCATCCAGCTGGCGTCCTGTCTGTGGTAAACTGAACCAACCTTAGTAGAGAGAGAGGCAAAGCATTCCAAAGCAGAAATTTAAATCCAGCTCAAGGTTCATGATGTTCACTCTGCCATGTAAATGTAGACCACAGTTCTTGGCTACCAAAGCTAAATTAGAAAACAAACATTGCTTCTGAATAAGCAAAAGTCATAGAATGGCACTGAGCAACAGATATTGGAGAACAGAAAAGGTATTTCATTTTAAAATGCATGAAATAATATTACACTTGAAAAACAGAAATAAATAACAGCAAAAACAACCTGTGACTGTCTTCCTTTGTCAGTTTAATTTGGCCTTTTTCTAAACTTGGATTTCTTAAGAAATCAAATTCAAGAAGGAAACCATTAAACCGGGTGTGGTGGCACACGCCTTTAATCCCAGCACTTGGGAGGCAGAGGCAGGAGGATTGCCGTGAGTTCGAGGCCACCCTGAGACTCTATAGTGAATTCCAGGTCAGCCTGGGCTAGAGTGAGACCCTACCTCGAAAAACCAAAAAGAAAAACCAAACCAAACCAAAACAAAAACAAAAACAAAAAAAAAAAAGAAGGAAACCATTGTCTCAATGGTAGTAATAATAAGTAGCTCACCATGTACTGATAGGGCCTGTTCTAATTTTATAGATATTTATTTATTTAATGAGAGAGAGAGAGAGACAGAGAGGAAATTTTTGTTCCTATTTGACTGTGAATGAACCTGAAGCTCTGGCCAGGTCAGTCAACATAGTTTAGAAGCCTTGGAGAAAGAATTTTAACTTGAACTAATCATAGATGCTATTAACCACTATATGAAACTGAAGGAGAAATAAGAGAAAACTAGCTTCTTTTTAAGCAGTTTTAGTTTGAAACTGAGGCCCAGAGAAAACGAGGAGATGCCACCCCACATGCTAATGCTCCTTAGCATGAATGGAGGTCTTGGCAACAATGGAATTCATGTCTGATAGAGAAAGCTACAGCACCCCTTCTGTCCACAGTCCAGCATGTAATGGCCTTCAGGTGGGCTGGCCATGGAGCCTTCTCCTTCAAATCTACAAACCAACTGGGTCTTTGCTTTTGTATATGAATCTGAGGAATGAATACATGTCAATCAACTGTAAGGGCTATCCCAGCTCCTCCTTTACTCTCTCTCTCTTGATTCTCTCTCTGCCTGCCTCTTTTCACTCTGGCTCCCAGGATACACATGATGCACCCAGCCTCTCTGGGTTGAGAGGAGAATGTAATACTGTTTCTTGGTCTGGGGGAACATTTCTGTTTGTCTCTGCTTTATAGTATGGGGTATCCACTTTAATCACATCTATGAATGATTTTTCCTATGGTCTAAATTTATCACTTGTGTATTTCCTTTACACTCTAGATCTTCCACATTGATGATTTTACTAACCCATGCCTGCTACCTGTGTAACTTCTCTAAACTTGAGGTAACCATGGGTACAACAATCTCTTTTTTATTTTATTTTATTTTTTAAAGAGAGCGAGAGTGAGTGGTCATGTCATGGCCTCCAGCCACTCCAAATGAACTCCAGACACATGTGCCACCTTGTCTGGCTTTATGTGGGTACTGGAGAATTGAACCTGGGTCCTTTCGCTTTGCAGCAAATGCCTTAACTCCTAAGCCATCTCTCCAACCCACAATTCTCTTCACTACTCATTTCTCATCTGAATTTCTTGGTCACTGCTCTGATATTTTTCCCTCTGTTATTCTTCATTAAATTCCTACTGTTTGTCCTCTTAACTTCCTTCCATAGGGAAGCACAAGGCAGATGTTTTGTGTTTCTTATAAATCTCTCTATATATGCACCTAAGTTCTATCTTCCAGGTGCTTGAGGTTCTACTCTAGTCTTTCCTTAAAACCCTCAATTTCTCTTCAGTGAGCCTTATGAAGTATACAGTGTTTTCCACCTGAGTGTTTCCCACTTCCCACGTGCTTATGACTCTGCTCTAGCCTCCTTCCTAGATCCCAATTTCCCTTAACTAAACCCCATAATTTGTAATTTCTCCCTAAATTTAATAATTCATAATTAATACTTCTTTGGTTCATTTTATCAATTCTTTATTAAAAATAGAACAGAATCCAAAATTGGGGTTTGTAAACTTGGGGTACATCTCCTGAACCCCAAAATCATGCATCTAAACTACTCATAGTTAACATGGTACTAAGTACTTGGGAAGAATAGAAGGCATATGTAGACATCCCCTGCCCAGAAAAGAAGCCTGACCATCAGTTTTTCTTTCCTCACTCTACAATGTAGTCCTCATCAGGTGAGGCAAGGGTCATCCCTAGTATTTACATTTGACTTCTTGGGAAGGATTTTCTCCTTAACATTTATTTGAATCTTTTGAAGTAATTCTTAGCTCCAAAACTGATTTATCCTTCTTACATCTTTGTCGTTAGAGGGCCAAATAAATTTAGTATCATCAGCATGCATCAATACTTAAGTTTTGTGTGATACCTGAATGGCTTGCTATTTTAAGAGTGAGGTGTTTCTGATGATATTAAAACCTTGAATTTAAATATCTGTAGGGAACTTGGCTTTCATAGCAGAGGTAATAAGTTTCCTTCAGATGTATCTGTGGATGGGAATAAAAACTGGTGATAAAGTCAGCTTCTCATTGCTGACACAAGGTATTAGATCAAAAGCAGCTTGTGGGAGGAAAGGGTTCATTTTGGATTACAGACTCAAGGGGAAACTCTATGATAGCAGGGAGAAAACATGGCATGAGCAGAGGTTGGACATCACCTCCTGGCCAACAGGTGGACAACAGGAGTAAGAGAGTGTGCCAAACTAAAACTGGCAAGCTAGGGCTAATGAACCATCAAAGTCTATCTGCAGCAACACACCTCCTCCAACAAAACTCCACTTTCCAAATTGCCATTATCTGGGGATCAAGCATCTAGTACACATGGGTTTCTTGGGGACATCTAATTTAAATAATTATAGCTGGGAATTAAGTTGGTTGGAAACAATAGGAAGAACAAATAATTCCAAAATAAACTACCAGAAAGGCCACAATTCTCTTTCTAACAAAAATAATCTTGAAAGCATTAAAGGCAATGGGATGCAAACTGGAGATACACCTGTGTTAAAGATCTTTCAAGGCTGGTGACTGATTCAAACTTACTGATGCTGAGAGCAGGAATGTTACAGGTCCAGAGCCACATTATCTTCACCTGTCTTTAGGCCTCTTAGTAGTTATTCATTGACCACCATTGTGTTTGACCTGACAACCATCCAAGTGACATTTAGTTAAATCATTTTGAAATGTACAAAGCAGTCTTTTAGCTTCACTAACCCAAAGGCTAATGTCATAGGATACCATGAGGCATATAGAAGAGTCTGCCCCAATTTTCCCTGATCCACTGTAGTAGACAGCTTCAGGTTCACTGAGATGAAATTCCAAACCAGGCACAATTATGGAGGAAGGGATATTTATTGAAGCTTATAGATCCAGGGGAAATTCAATAATGGCAGAAGAAGCTGGCCTGCTTTCACAGGCTTAGGCAGAGAGAAAGAAGCCCCAAGCCAAAAGCCAAAAGCCACACAACACACTTCAGGAAATCCAGGTGGGACTAAGCACTTTGCATATCTTAGATTGGAATTTCAAACCCACCAACACACCTTGAAGATCCACCCAGTGACACCACCTCCTTCCAGGTGGCTGCAGATCCAAACTACAAAGTAATAAAACACTGAATATATCGGGGGTCATCTATTCTAAACTACCACATCCACATTCTACCAATGCATTTTAAAATTCCTTGATTATGACTTTGTCTTGTTGCTATAAAACCTTCTTAAAATGGTTATTGTGTAGGAACATGGTATTTAAGGTAAGCTGAATCTGTATTCTTGGGCCATGTTCATTCATATTTGGCTCCAGAATAAATTCTTGTATTTCCTTTATGATGAGAGCTGAGTTTTAAAAAAATATTTTATTTATTTATTTGACAGAGGAAGAGGGGGAGAGATAGAGAATGGGTGCGCCAGGGCTTCCAGCCACTGCAAACGAACTCCAGACGCGTGTGCCCCCTTGTGCATCTATCTAATGTGGGTCCTGGGGAATCGAACCTGGGTCCTTTGGCTTTGCAGGCAAACGCCTTAACTGCTAAGCCATCCCTCCAGCCCAAGAGCTGAGTTTTTGATTCTGTGGGGGTTTCTTCTCTGTGGACTAGTTGTTGAATGTTATGACTCTATTGAATTTAGGTTCACACCAACTGAGATTTTATTCAAATGACTTAATTTAGTCCTTCTAACCAAATGACACAAAAAATCTATTAGTTCCTGATTTGTCCTGTTTTCTAAGCCTACAATTTCCTCCTCTAAACTGGAAATATTTGCCAATATATTGACAAACTGTTCACAAGTGTGGACACATTTTACCTCACTATAATTCCAGACTAAATACATGCTTGTTTCAAGAGCTGGCCTTCTGTCTCCATTGCTCTACTTTTCATGAAGATCTAAAGTATTTCTTACCAATTATTCTTCATTAGTACTCATGTGTAGTATCACAAATATTTTTGTCTTTTCTAGTGATCTTCCATGTTTTGACAGTCTGGTTGCTTATGTCAATATAAGTATGACTACTCTCTTCCAAAGCTTGTACTGATTCTATAGTGGTGCTCATGTGTTCTCTCAGGGTTAACCCAACTTCACAGACTGACTGTACTGATTCTTTTATGTCTCAGAGGCTCAGAAGCAGAACTCTGACTTCTAGTGGTTATCTTTGTCTGTTATCTAAAGAAGCCAGAAACATGAAAGGAAGTGTTAAGCTTTGGTGATTTTTTTCCATTTTACTTCCAAATTGATAGCCATTTAAATTGCAGGCATTTTATTTTAATTTTCACTTAGTATCGTTAGGTAGGGTAGTTTTTGAAAATCCACATTTAGTATATTATGCTTTAAAAATAACCTTTCAGAATTGAATTCAGTATGTACAGAGGATCACTTCTTGGCGCTAAGAGAAAGAGAGTGAGAGAAAGAAACAGACTCTTATTTTTGGTACATCCATGTTCATAGTAGCATTATTCAAAGTACTAAAAAGCACCTCAAGTGTCTGACCACAGTTGGATACACAAAATGCATTGTCAGAGTATCATATATATCTAATATAATATATCTGTTAGAACAGTATGCAACCTTAAAAAGGAAGGCCTTTTTTCTATTATAGTTTTTAAAAAATATTTTCATTTATTTGCAAGCAGAGAAAGATAGGAAAAAAGAAAGAAGAAAGAAAGAAAGAAAGAAAGAAAGAAAGAGGAAAAAAGTGGGCACCCCAGAGCCTCTAGTTGTATGTACCGCGTTGTGTATTTGGCTTTATGTGAGTACTGGGAAATAGGACCTGAGTAATTAGGTTTTTCAGGCAAGTGCCTTAATTTCTGAGCCATCTCTTTAGCCCTTGTTTTATTTTATTTATTATTGTTTTTCGAGGTAGGGTCTCACTCTAGCCCAAGCTCACCTGGAATTCACTATGGAGTCTCAGGGTGGCCTCAAACTCACGGTGATCCTCCTACTTCTGCTTCCCAAGTGCTGGGATTAAAGGCGTGTGCCACCACGCCCAGCTACCTTGTTTCATTTTTTGGGACAGGTTTTCATGTAGCCAAAGCTGCTCTTGAACTCACAATGTAGTTGAGGATAACCTTGAGCCTCTTGGCTCCATCTCCTAAGTGCTGAGATTTTACCATGTCCAACTGAAAGGTTGGAAATTCTGATATATACAGTGACACAGGTGAACTTTGAAGACAGTTTGCTAAGTGACATGACCAAGTCACAAAAGACAAGTTTTATATAATTCAACTTCTAATGGGTGCCTAGAATAGTTTAAATTTATAGTTAGGGAGGAAAGTAGTTGCCAAAGCTTGAGAGAGGAGAAAGGATGAGGACTTAACATTTAATGGGTAAAATTACAGTTTGCATAGAGGTAAATATGTGGAAATGGATGGTGTGGAACAATGTGAATGAATGTACATATTGCTACAGACTAGCACAATTTAAAAATGTTAAATTTATGACTTTTATGGTATTTGTATTTTACCACCATACATTTTTTTCCATTTTTAAAATCTGATTTATCTGCCACCCTCCAGAACAGTAGCTCATATTTGTTGTGACATACCATCACAGGATTTCTCTTGGGACAATATGAATTTTTTTGCCTGTGTAATAAGGCTTGGGGGGTTCAGGGAAAGTTCTTAAACTCTAAACAATGTTTTTTTTTTTTTTTTTGGTCAGCTTTTAACAAAGAATTTAAATAAACAGACTGAGTAGGATAGTTTATAAACTGTTACATTTATTCAGGGGAGTCAGGGTAATGAGGGGGTGTCTGAGAACCAAGGAAAGGAGCTGAATGCACCCACGTGGTCCCATGTGGGAACTGAGCATGGGCCTGGGGGGAACTGTGCAAGGGGTTTCTTAGGGATATTTTAAAAGGCTAATGCTTTAAAAAAAAAAAGGCTATAAAAGTAGAGAGAAAAAGACATGGTTTTATGGGTGCTGAGACCGCCAAAATTCTGGTATGGAGAGATGAGTCAGGTGTCCCCTCCACCTGGTAAATCTCTATTTATTGTACTCAGGGGGCTGACTCAGGAAAATGTGTCAGCACACCAGAGTAGAGAAGAGAGCCAGTTGGTCTGGGCTCAGGAAAGGGTCCACAAACCTGGGTAAAGAGAGTGAGAGAGAGCTGATTGGTCTGATCTCAGGAAGGGATCTGTACACCTGGATAAGGAGTGAAAGAGGAGAGGAGAAAAAGAGAGAGATAGATTTGATTAGATGAGACTGAAGCAGAGGCTGAATTCCAGTTCTGTTGCAGCAGGCTGTCAGTGTGACACCCTTTGGGATGATTCCTTTCTTTTGAGCCTTCCCCTAACTGGCTGCCTAATAATAAAGCTATTTAACTAGTTCCCTCTCATATGTGTAGGTTTGTTTGTGTGTGCGTGTGTGTGTGTGTGTGTGTGTGTGTGTGTGTGTGTGACTGTATGTGTGGGCACATGTGTGTATGCAGGCGTGTGTATGGAGACCCGAGTTCAGTGTTAGGTGTCTTACTGTATAGCTCTTCACCTTATGCTTTGAGACCAGGTCTCTTACTTAATGTAGGGTTGACCAATGTGGCTGGAATAACCAGCCAGTGAGCCTCAGGAGTTCCCTGTCTCCACCTTCCTAGCTTTAAGATTACAGGCACACACCACCATTCCTGGAATGTTTTTACATAGGTGCTGCAGATATGAATTCAGTTAATTTCTTCAACCCCAATAATTTTTTATGCATAGTCTTTATCTACTTTTCATTAAACAAGGTCTGCCATGTTGCTTAAAATGATATATAAAACTTCAATTAGTAATGTAATGTGTAAATCCTTCAACACTGAAGTCTTGAAGTTTTTTTTTTTTCATTCAACTCTGGGTAATCCAGTCATAATCATTAGGTATTATAGTAGCCCATGCTCAGTTTCAGCCTGTTTCTCATTGTTTCTTAGAACTTCTCAAGTAATTACTTTCTGGGTATCAAGGGACATATAACAACCAAAGAGCATGTTACTCATCTCAGTCATTGTCTGGGTACAATGACACCCATTCTAAAAGCACTGACACTATTTTGTGAGCCTGGCCTCATGACTGAGATCACATAATTGCAATAATTAGGAAACTCACCTCAGGATATTACCAAAATGACCCACCCAAACCCAAGTCCATATGGTTTGAAATAGCTAATGAGTCAGTTAATGTGCTATGTCCAGGAGTAATGGGCACTCAATATGGATAGCTTGAAGATATAATTTACCAACATCCTGACTGATTGAGGATTTCAAGTGGACATTTTGCAACCTAAAGAGGATTCAAACTATTATGAGAGTTAACAGTTGACACACAAAAGAATCAATGATTTTTAAAAGCCAGGAATATTGGAATTTGAATAATTTCTTTTAGGTGCACATTCCAAAATTTAAATGTTAACTCTATATAAAATTCAATGAAGTAATCTGCTTCAATAGCCATTTGTGATACTGTAAAAAGACATGGAAAATGCTACTAACTGAGTTTTATACATAAAAGAAAAAAGCAAAGAAAATGTTAAAAATTTAGTTCACTGATTTTTGGGGTAAGGAGGAAAGAAGAAGTTCTATGAAAAAAACATAAAGAATACAGAGCATGAGAGAAAGAAAGAGAAAAAGCAAAAGGAAGTAAGGGAAGACAAGAAGGGACCCAGAATCAATATTCACAGATATGTACTCTAAGGAGAGAAAAAATCTGAGTACTATGGAGAGAAAATATCTGACTAATACCGATATTCTCGGTGTTTTTGATTTTGTGATCTCAATGTAAATATATCCTTGTCTTTATACTTAACATAGAAACATTTTTAGTACTTAATTTCATATTTTTTAAATATAAAAATATTTTAAGGACATTATAATTACACATATGACACACATCCAATTTTTGCCTGGTCCGAGTAAACTTAGTTATCTGTGAAGCACCTGATTTAAATAGCCATTTTAAATGTATACTTTTTATTCATTTATTTGCAAGCAGAGAGATATAGAGAAAAGAGAGACAGAGAGAATGGGTGTGCCAGGGCCTCTAGCTACTGCAAATGAACTCGAGATATATCCAACATTTTGTGTGTCTGGTTTAACATGGGCACTGGGGAATCGAACCCAAGTTGGTAGGCTTTGCAGGCAAACACCTCAATTGCTGATCTCTTCAGCCCGAAAGGGCCATTCTAAATATTGTATAAATAGTACTTTAATAAGTGTAGAGCATGGTGTGGATGACATAATCTCAGTACTGGGGAGGCCCGGGTAGGATTATTGTTAGTTCAAGGCTAGCCTGAACTATGTAGCAAGACTTTGTCTTAAACAAAACAAAACAAGTTATTGTCACAGTGATAAGCACATGCAGAGGGTAGAAGTCAGTATAGAGCATATAGGGAATTGCCTAAAGAAGGAAAACAATAATCAATGTGCACAGGTTATTTGCATGAAATGGGGATGTAGACTGGGAAGTGTTGAGAAACTGGGGCAGGAGAAGCAGTCTAGGTGTATGGAGAGAAGCCATCCTTTAGACCTTCATGACCAGAATAGAATGAAATATCAGTGTGCTTCTTGGTCAGACCATATCTCTTATATAAAGTAAACAACATCAATATTCAGATATAATTTCTTTACAAAGATCAGTATTTTCATTCAATAAATGTGGAGGAGTCAGATCTATACTTAGATAACCAAAAAGGCTTTTGGATTTTCTACAGAATTGTTATAACTGAAAAAGGTATAATTATGAGTGAGGATTATAGCTCAGTGGTAGAATAGTTGCTCAGAGTGCATGAGGCCCTGCGTTAAATTCCCAATATAGCCAAAAATATAATAAAACGTAATTCAATATCACAATATTACATTATATTTATGAATAAAAATATCTTCTAAAATGTAAATTTCATGTCAATAATAATCTGGAACTTCTTTGCTGTAAATTAAACTTAAGTTTCAAAATGTGAGAAACTCAAGTACATGATTCATAAAGTGGAAACTTTTTAGAATTAAAGTACAGACTGGGGAGATAGCTCAGTGGACAAAGTGTTTCCTGCCTAATGTTGAGTACATCAGTTCAGGTCCCTAAACTCACAAAAAAGCCTGAAGCTGTGGCTTCTGTAATCCTAGTGATCCTGGTGCCAAGAAGGGAGTTGGAAGAAGGAGAATTCCCTGGAACAACAAGAAACCCTGCTTCAAATAAGGTGGAAGACAAGGACCAACCCAGCACACAGACACACACACACACACACACACACACACAATTAAAAAATCAAAGTACTGAAAACCTAATCAAAAGCCTATGGCAGAGGAGGCCATGAACCCTAGGAGTGTAACTCCCATCTTGTCTGGAGAAATGCATATATTATGCTCACCAAACTGTAAGCATTTTACTTAATGTTCATGCTCATATATATTTTTAAAAAATTTTTCTTTATTTTTATTTTATTTATTTGAGAGTGACAGACAGAGGAAGAGGGGGAGAGACAGAGAGAGAGAATGGGCGCGCCAGGGCCTCCAGCCACTGCAAACAAACTCCAGACGCATGCGCCCCCCTTGTGCATCTAGCTAACGTGGGTCTTGGGGAATCAAGCCTCGAACCGGGGTCCTTAGGCTTCACAGGCAAGCGCTTAACTGCTTAGCCATCTCTCCAGCCCTCATGCCCATATATTAATGCTACTCTCACTTTTGGTTAGAGAAGCTTCTCTTCAAATGGCAGTGACCACTGGGATGACCCAAAGGTGCTGAGAAGAAGTAACAGAGGCATATTCAGTGCTGGAATATCTCTATCATATTTTCCAAGGCTCAGGGTCCATTACAGAAGAGGTGGCAGAAAGAGTGTAAGAGCCAGAGGAAGGGTAGGATTACTTACAATACAATCATTCAGACAGGAATTGGCCTCGATATCCATGACCTCACAGTGCCTAGCACTACCTTTACAAGACCTTCATAATAGGAAGAAAACACGATGACATCAAAATAAAAGAGATACTAATGGAGAGGGGGGGATATGATGGAGAGTGGATTTGTGAAGGGGAAAGTAGCACAGAGGAGGGAATTATCATGGTTTCTTGTCTGTAATTATGGAAGTTGTCAATAAAAAAAGGTTTAAAAAGTCAAAAAAGAATTGACAAAGTATGATGTACCAAATACTACATTTGCTGACGTTGAAGAGCTATCCTTAGTTTCATATTTTTACTTAAAATAATTTTTTTCTGCCTAGGGAAATAAATAGGTCTAAAGGGATGGATGAGAACGGAAGAATACGAAGGTCTGGGGGAGATATGCTTAATGCACATTATATACTTGTATGAAAATTTTCTATGTAACCAAATACCATGGACAATGAATATAACAATAAAATTTTTATTTTTATTATTAGTTAGTGTGTGTTCATGTATGTGAACACCAAGACCTTTTGCCACTGCAACTAAACACTAGATGCTTATAACATTTTTTGCAACAGGCTTCCATGGGTGGCTTTGGAGTTGAGTCTGGGCTGGCAGACTTTACAAACAACCACCTTTAACTGCTGAGCCATTTCTCCAGGATCTCAATGAAAAATTTCAAAATTATAGATGTTTTTACAAATGAGATTACAGTTTATATTTAATGTCTCTATTTTGATACCATATGTGTATTCATATAATTTTCACATAATTACCAAGTAGCAGTTTAAATAAATTCATGTAATTTGGTTTATCTGCTTGATTCAATTTTGTTTTTGAGACAGGGTCTCACTTTCATTATCTATTTATCAGTTGATGAACAGCAAGGCTGACTCTATTTCTAGCTATTGTGAATAGAGCAGCTATAAACATGGATGTTTAGGTTTTTTGAGTTCTTTGTGTATTTTAGATGGTAAGTCTGATAGCTGGAAAAAATTTTCTTCCACTCTGTATACTGGCTCTTCACTTGATTAATAGTTTCCTTTGAAGTAGACAAAACTTTAATTTTATAAGGTCCCATTTGTCAACTGTTGGCCTTATTCCTGAATGACTAGGATCCTATTCAGAAAGTCCTTATCTTGTATGGGTTTCCCAACTTCATCCCGTAGCAGTTTCAGAGTTTTAGGTATTGGTATATGATGGAGTGGAGGTTGTGAGATGTCTGATGGATGGTTCACACATACCTCAGATAGTCTCCACAACTTGCTTCAACCTCTGGTCCCGCAAGGCCAGTCCAGTGGGGTGGGGGGGGGAGGAGAGAGAAGAAGCCCCTTCCAGCAGCAGCTGCTTCCTGCTTTGCCCAGTATACCAATCTATACCCATTTGCTGCAGCTCCCCCACTCCTGACCTCTTCAGGAGATGTGGTGTGTATTTAATAACATTAGTCAAGCCTGCATTCATTGTTTACTGAACTGATACTCTGGGAAATTACGACTCTTCATGAAAAAGAAGAAGGGAGCTTTCTAGATTAGGGTAGCAATGAGGGCACACCCATGCATTCTGTTATGCTTCATGTTGTTGACTGTAAATTAAACTGTAGGGAAAATGAAAAATAAAACATTACCATAGAATATAAGACTATGATGAATCCCCAACTTAGAGGAATGTCCCTACAAAACTCAATGCAAAGGGGATGAAATGGAGGTCCATAACAACTACCTTGTGACTAAGCACTTGTGATTTAAAATGCAGAAGTGCACCTGAGATGTAAGAGAATAAGACTTTAATGTCCAAAATCCAATCTCTGATCAGCAAGTGGACACTGAGTCCCCCAGGGTGGTCAGGAAGGGAAAATATAATGAGTTCAGTTACATACCTGCCCATAGACATTTGGCTGAGTGGTCAGTGAGACAAACGGCACCAATTGAACTGTGGAAAGGAAACCTGTTATCAAAGCATTGAATTTTCCTTTATGGGACCAACTTCCCAGAAACTCTTACACTGCTAGCTATAGCCACAGGAGACTAGCAAAAGAAAACTGTAGTAAATTAACACATTGCCTTTTCTTCTTTGCATAGAAATAAAAGTAAGAAACATGCAAATCTGTACCAATTTCCAAAACTGAACATCTTTCACAAAGTACTGTTGAAAAAATAGAAAAGTCACTAGGTAAATGGAAATATGTACTATTTCCAGGGAGGAAAACCACTGGGCAGCAGAGGCATAGAGGCAGAATTTTGGGACTTACAGGCTAGCTAGTCTAGCAGAATCAGTAGGAGACTCTGTCTCAAAGTAAGTGTCCTTTGGTGGGGAAATAAGAACAGATTGACTCCAAAAACTAGAGCAAATTGTCTTATTTTCCATAATGGCCTAGGAAACATGTTGTGTATTAAAAAGAAAATTCAGATTTTCAAAATATTTTTTAACTTTCATAAAAATTGCATTTAGGTACAAAATTCTCCTCTAAAATTAGAATATATTACAGATTCCAAAATTAGTTCTACCCAGATGCTGTGACACATAACTATAATCCCAGCACATTGGGGAACAACTGGAGCCCGGGAGTTCAAGACCACTCATCTTACCAAAAGAAAATCTGTAAGAATATGAATATTAAAATACTACCACTAATAATAAGAGGCATGGTGGCTCACGCCTTTAATCCCATCACTTGGGAAGCTAAGGTAGGAGGATAACCATGAGTTCAAGGCCTTCCTTTCATATATATATATATATTTCTAGGCCAGCCTGGGCTAGAGTTAGACCCTGCCTCAAAAAAAAAACAAAAAACAAAAAACAAAAAACAAACAAACAAACAAACAAAAAAAAAAACCAACCAAAACTGCCAGTAGTAAGTCATGTTTGTTATGTACTTAGGATATGCTAGACAGAGTTGTGATCCTTCCATCATGATAGAGTCTATCCTCACAATAGCACTATAAGGTGGTCACTGTTCTGCTCTCTACTTTTCACATGAGGAAACCGAGGCAAAGTACAAGCTTCTTGCCCAAGATAAAAGATTGTGACAGAGCCAGGCATGGTAATACAAAAGACCATGGAACTAATTCTAGAAAAAGAAAAGGGAATAGACAGAAAACCAATCATCAAGAAAAATGTCACATGAAATTTACCTCCATAAATGACAATAAATTTGTTCATTATATTTTAAAGCTAAACCCAAGAGAAAAATGTCAAGTTTGAATCCGAGTTAGCTTTTCCAACATTCATTCATGTTTGAAAACAGCTTTAAATGTAAACAACTGCAACATTCTTTACATAGTAAAACTAACATTTACATTTTCTGGTAAGATAATGTTTTCCCATACTATGCAAGGACTTGCAAAATGTGTTGGTGCCATTTTTTTTCTGAAAGTTGTTACCAAAAGAATATTCATCACTAGGGCTGGTGATATGACTCGTTGGGTAAAACACTGGCCACACAAACATGTACACCTGAATTTAGGTCCCCAGTACCCATGTAAAACATCAGGCATGGTGATAGGTACCTGTTAACACCCATGCTGGGCAACAGAGGCATAGAGGCAGAATTTTAGGAGTTACAGGCTAGCTAGTCTAGCAGAATCAGTAGGAGACTCTGTCTCAAAATAAGGGTGAAGAGCAACTAAAGAGGATACTGACATTGAGCTCTGTCTTTCACACACATGTACACGCATGTGCATGAGCACCTACGTAAACACATGCACCCACACATACATAAACACACATACATGCTGACCCTTACACATATGCCAATAAAAGAATATTCATCAGACAATAAATGCATTTTAATAAAATGACTAAATGTTGAAACGAATAATAAAACATACTTTAAAATTTTATGTCTCCTATACATAAACATATATGGTAACATACACAGGTTAAATATTTGATAAGAAAGAATTCCTGAAGGAGACAATAATATTTCATGCTTATTGAGTGACTACTAAGACCCAGATGCTTTTCATGCATCATTTAATTTAGTATAGAATAATCATGATGTAGGTACTTGGATTTTCAACCAATTTTACATTCAAGGACAACAGGTGCAGCAAATCTGTATAACTGACTATGGCCAGCCACAAACCAAGATGACCAAGTGCTGGAACATTATGTAGCCTCATAACAGAAAATGGTAATAGATTGTTAGTTGAATTTAAAAAGTTGAATAACAAAATAAATACAACTGAGATTGAAAAATGATTATAGAAGGTAAATGCATTCTAAGTCTTTTATATTTCAGAGAGGACTTAATAATTATAAAATGTTCTTGATCCTAGCAGAAAAATATAAACTTAACACTCCTAAAATTTGAAAATAGGTACTGTTAGATTCAAAATAGATGGCTTCTGTATTAGCGTCCTGTTGTGACTATAACAAATCACCATGAACAGAAGCTAACACAACATGCATGTATTGGGCTAGAGTTCTGGTGTTTACAAATATGAAGTGAGTTTCACTGGGTGCAAATCAAGGCAAGAGCAGGACTCCAAGAAAGAAGAAAAGATCCCATTTCAGTTCCATTGCTTCCTGATATCCTTGATATTTGTTTTTAGGTCTCACCTGTAATTCTGTATTTATGTAATATAATTTATATATAATAATTAATAATGATCCTTTTACATCAAGCTACTGTCATTGAGTCTATCCTTTAGAAAATTAACTAAAGTCCTAACGAAAGCATAATATCACTGAAGCTAATGTTAGTTTCCTATAGGAGAATGTATTTTTAAATTTAATTTATTTTTTATTGACAACTTCCATATTTGTATACAATAACCTATTGTAATTCCCTCCCTCCCACTTCTCCCTTTGAAACTCCACTTTCCATCATACACCTTCCACCTCTTAATCAGTCTCTCCTTTAGTTTGATGTCATGATCTTTTCCTCCTCTTATGATGGTCTTGTGTAGGTAGTGTCAGGCACTATGAGGTCATGGATATCGAGGCCATTTTATGTCTAGAGGGAGCACGTTGTAAGGAGTCCTACCCTTCCTTTGGCTCTTACGTTCTTTCCACCACCTCTTCTTCAATGTGCCCTGAGCCTTGGAAGGTGTGATAGAGATGTTTCTGTGCTGAGCACTCCTCTGTCACTTCTTCTCAGTACTACGGTGCCTTCTGACTCATCCCAAGGTCACTGCCATCTGAAAAGAGAAGCTTCTCAAACCAAAAGTGAGAGTAGCATTAATATATGGGAATGAACATTAAGAGAAGTGCTTACCAGGCAGTTTGGTGAGAATAGTATATACATTTTGCCAGACACCAGCAGATGTTACACCCCTAGGGCTCATGACTACCCCTGTTGTAGGTTTTCACTATCAGGGATGTATTCCCTTCATGAAACAAGCCTCCAGTCCCATTAGACAGCAGTTGGTTTCCCACATAACAGATGCGCCACTATTGCACCTATTGGCTCATTTGGCCAGCTGGTTTTTGGTAAGATTGCCATTTTCACAATATTGATTCTTCCAATCCAAGAAAAAAGGATGTCTTTCAATTTCCTAGTGTCATCTGCAATTTCTCATTTGAATGTTTTAAAGTTTTCATTGTAGAGATCCTTCACTTTGTTTAGGCATATTCCAAGGTATTTTATTTATTTATTTTTTTCTTGATGCAATTGTGAAGTGATTCTCAGATTTCATCCTCTGTATGATTGTTGTTAGCATATTTGAAGGCTACTGATTTCTGTGTGTTTATTTTGTATCCTGCTACATGGTTATAAGTGTATATCAGCTGGTAGAGTCTTTATGATCCTTTATGTATAGAATCATGTCATCTGCAAATAATGATAATGTGGCCTCTTCCTTTCCAATTTGTATCCCATATATGTGTGTCTCTAGTCTTATTTCTATGGCTAAGACTTCCTGTACTATAGTAAATGAAAGTGAGGACAGTGGAAACCCTTGTCTTAGTCCTGATTTTTGTGGAAAAGCTTCAAGTTTTTTTCCATTTAGTATTACATTGGCTCTAGGTTTGTCATAGCCTTTGTTATGTTGAGATATGTTCCTTCTATTCCCAGTGTGTGTAGGACTTTTATCTTGCTTATTCTTTCAAAGAACCAACAATTTGTTTCAATGCTTCTTTGCATTTTTAAAATTTCTATTTCATTAATTTCTGCCCTAATCTTTATTATTTCTTCCCATCTACTGATTTTGTGTGTGTGTGTGTGTGTGCGCGTGTGTTTGTTGTTATCTGTGAGCTTAAGTCTAATAGTGTTTGTTTGTTTTGGTAAGTCTAATACTGAAATAGGGTGCCCATACATAAATTGGGAGCCATTACATACATACATATATATATATAATGTCCTCCTGTTGGAGTGTTCCTTTAATCAGTATAAAGTGATCTTATTTATCTTTCCTCACTAATGTTGGTTTGAAGCTATGTGTTTATTCTCACCATTCTTGTTTTGTAGTGCTTCCTGATTTCCCTTTACTCTCCTGTTTTAACTGTTGTTTGAGTAAGGCTGTTTTTTTTTTTTTTTTTTTTTTTTTTTTTTTTTTCCTGTTTCCTCATGTGTGTGCTTTGCTTTCTCTTCAGCATGAGGGATTCCTTCAAGTATTTTCTGTAGAGTTGGCTTAGTTTTCATAAATTCTTTAGCCTGTTTTTGTTGTGAAAGTCCTTATTTCTCCTTCAGTTTGGATAGATAGATTTGCAGGACAAAGCACTCTTGGTTGACAGTTGTTGTCTTTCAGAACTCAGAATACATCATTTCAAGCCCTTCTTGTCTTTTAAAGTTTGTGTTGAGTAATCTGCTGTGATCCTGATGGCTTGCTTTTATAGGTGACTTGCTTTTTCTCTCTAACTGCTTTCAATATATTTTCTTTAGTTTGCGTGTTTGCTAGTTTAACTATAACTTGAAGAGGAGAGGTTCTTTCCAGGTATTGTGTGTTTGGTGTTCTGAAAGCTTCCTGTATCTGCATTGGCATCCCCCCCCCCACCCCGACCCAGTTTAGGGAAAGTTTTCTTCTATGATTTTGTTGAAATCTCCTGCTAAGCCTCTGGACTGAAATTCTTCTCCTTCTATTATACCCTGAATTCTTATGTTTGGTCTTTTCATAGTGTCCCAGATATCTTGAAATTCCCATTCATACCTTCCTATTAGCTTGTCTTTCTCTTTGTTGGACTGTCTTAGATCTGCCACTTGGTCTTTTAGTTTAGATATTCTGTTGTCTCCTTCATTCATTCTAGTGAGATTTTCCACAGAGTTTTCATTTGACTGTGTTTTTCAGTGCTAGCATTTCTGCCTGGTTTTTCTTCAGTATTTCTATTTCCTACTCATGTCTTGTAATGACCTCCTTATTTCATTAAGCTGGTTTTCTGCATTGTCTTGGAATTCCTTCAGGAGTTTATTTCCTTCTTTCATTACTTTTGTTTCTCCTTTGATTCATTTGATTAGTTGAGTAGAGGTAAAAATCATTTTTTAAAAATCTTTGTCAGGCATTTCATCTAAAACAGTCTCATTGGGGGCCATTTTTGATGGATTTATAACTTTTGGTGGGGTTGTCTTGTCTTGATTCTTTGTGCTTCTTGTATTATAATGTAGTGATTTTTGCATCCTGATTTCATTTGGTGTTTGGGTTTTCTAATTATCTGTGTTGCCTTTAGATTTGGAAATCCAACTTTATGTACCTTCAGAGTAGGAGTTCAAGGTGCTAAGTGTAGCTCTTGTACTCCATTCCAACAGCACAAGTAATCATAGGTGCTGAGTTTGCCTGCTATTCAAGCATTCTAGTGGGATAGGTGGAGCAAATTATTGGCAAATTCTAAAATTCAACTGAGCAATATATATTCAATAAAATCCAGCACAGAGTATGCATGTGTGGGGATTGAAACAAACAGATAACCTTATAAAGCCAAAATCCCTAAGGGTATGTGTTGCTCTACTTTCTTAATTCTTTTTTTTTTTTTCAAGGTAGGGTCTCACTCTAGTCCAGGCTGACCTGGAATTCACTATGGAGTCTCAGGGTGGCATGCAAAGAGAGATTAACACTTCCAGTGCAGGCCTATGTACCTGCTTTTTTGTAAGTCAGCCTTATTACCTTTTTGGGTGGCTTCAAATCTCACCAATGCTGAGTGCCCACCTTGATCTCTCCGTGTTGTGCTGTGAATCTGGTGTTCTGGTCAGCTGGATGCCCTGCAATAGTGAGCTGAATGCTTTTTCTGCAGGGTCATGGTTCTGGATGGAGGATGGGAGAGGGCAGGAAGACTGAAGTTGTATTGTAACTGCTCATTTGGTCCCACCTGCGTCCCATACAGCAGCTCCTCAGCTAATGTCTGCTGTCTCCCCTTCTGGTTCCTGACTTTGCAAGGAGGCGGATGAGGGTGTAAAATCTCCTTCTTTGGTCTCTGCTCCTGCATCTGGGTGCCAGATGGGAACGTGGATCTTCGTGGATTGGGTCCAGGTCCGCAAGAGCTTTGGTGGGTTTCTGGCCTGTTTCCTCCTTTCTGATAGCTCTTAGTCTCTCCTGCTTCTCCACTGTGGCCAACAAAAACTTATACAACTTCACTTTTCAGACAAAGAGTGTATTTTGTTGTGGTTTTGTTTAAATCCCTCCCTAGGCTGGATTGGTGTGACACCTATGCAGCCATCTTACCTGGAAGTTCTCCTGTCTACTGATTTTTTGGTTTGCCTTACTCTTCTTTTTCCAGGGCCTTAAGGTGAAGTATTAAGTTGTTTGCTTGTAACCTTTCTAATTTCTTAATATAGGCACTTAAAGCTATAAATTTCCCTCCTAGGAATGTCTTCATTGTGTCCCAGAGGTCTTTTTATGTTGTGTTCTCATTATCATTTGATTCTATGAATTTTTTTATTTCATTCTTGATTCTGTCATTGACCCATTCATCATTTAGTAGTGTATTGTTTAGTTTCCATGATTTTATGAATGCTGTATAATTTTTCTTGCTATTGATTTGTATTTTTATCCCATTGTGATCAGATAGAGTGCAAGGAATTATTTCAGTTTTCCTGTATTCTTTAAAATTTGCTTTATGTCCTAATATATGGTCTATTTTGGAGAATATTCCATGTGCTTCTGAAAAGAATGTGTAGTCTGAAGCATTTAGATGAGATGTCTTGTATATATCTGTTAGGTACATTTGTTCTATGACTTCATTTAATCCAGATGCATCTCTGTTTATTTTTTGCCAGGATGACCTGCCAATTGATGAGAGTGGGGTGTTGAAGTCACCCACTACAACTGTGCTTGGTGTTATCTTTAACCTTAGTTCTAATAGCATTTGTTGATGAAATTGGGAGCCCCCATGTTAGGTACACATTTGTTTATGATTGTAATGTCCTCCTGTTGGCCTGTTCCTTTAATCAACATAAAGTGCTCTTCCTTATCTTTCCTAACTAATGTTGGTCTGATGTCTATACTGTCAGGTATTAGGCTAGCAACCCCTGTTGTTTCCTAGGCCCATTTGCCTGCAACGCCATTTACCAACCTTTCACCCTACGATAGTGTCTATCCTTTGTAGAAAGATGAGTTCCTCTGGAAGCAACAAATTGAAGGATCCTGCTTTTAACCCAGTCTTCAATCCTGTGTCTTTTGGTTGGACATTGAGGCCATTGATATTGAGTTATTATTGAAAGGTGTGTTTTTATTTTTGCCATTTTCTTGTTTTGTAGTTCTTTTGGTTTTATTTTTGCTCTCTTGTATTAACTAGTATTTGAGTATGTTTTTTTTTTCCCCCCCTAGGTTCCTTATATGTGTGCTTTTCTTTCTCTTCTGCATGGAGGATCCTTTCAGGTGTTTTCTCTCTAGCTGGTTTTGTCTTCAAATATTCCTTTGGCTACTTTTGTTGTGGAAAGTCCTTATTTCTCTGTCTATATGAATGTTTAACTTTGCAGGATAAAGTAACCTTGGTTGACAGTTGCTATCTTTCAAAACTTGGAATACATCATTCCAAGACTGTGGTAGTCTGATTCAGGTGTCTCCCATAAACTTAGGTGTCCTGAATGCTAGTCTCTCTAGCTGATGGAGATTTGGGAATTAATGCCTCTTGGAGGGAGTATATTGTTGAGGGCGGGCTTATGGGTATTATAGAGAGTTTCCCCATGTCAGTGTTTGGCACACTCTCCTGTGGCTATTTTCCACTTTATGCTGGCCAAGGGGTGATGTCCACCCTCTGCTCATGCCACCATTTTACCCTGCCATCATGGAGCTTCCCCTTGAGCCTATAAGCCAAAATAAACTTCTTTTTCCCAGAAGCCACTCTTGTTTGGGTGATTTCTACCAGCAATGCGAACCTGGCTGCAACAAAGACCTTCCTGGATTTTAAAGTTTGTGTTGAGTAATCTGCTGCTATCCTGATGGGCTTGCCTTTGTATGTGATTTGATTTTTCTCTCTAACTGCTTTCAATATACTTTCTTTGGTTTCTGTTTGGTAGTTTAATTATAATATGATGAGGTGAAGTTCTTTCCAGATTTTGTCTGTTTGGTGTTCTAAAGGCTTCCTGTATCTGCATTGGCATTTGTTATCCCAATTTGTGGGAAGTTCTCTTCTATGATTTTGTTGAAAATTTCTACAATGCCTCTGGAGCTTAATTGTTGTCCTTCTACTCTACCCTGAATTCTTATGTTTGATCTTTTCATAGTGTCTTGAATATCTAGAAATTCCCATTCATACTTTGTTATTAGTTTGTCTTTCTCTTTGTTGGACTGTATTAGGTATGCTACCTGATCTTCTAGTTTAGATATTCTGTTTTCTCCTTCATCCATTCTACAGGTGATATTTTATACAGATTTTTTTATTTGACTTACTGTGCTTTTCAGTCCTAGTATTTCTGACCTTTTTTATTATTCCTATTTCCTTATTCATGTCATGTATTGACTTCCTTATTCGTTAAGCTGGTTTCCTGTATCTTCTCTGATTCCTTTGATTTTCTTTTTGATTTCTTTGGACATGTTTATAATCACTCTTTTGAAATTGTTCTCAGGCATTTCCTCTCAATCAGTCTCACTGGAGGTCATTTCTTATGGGTTTCTAATTTTTGGTGGATTTATATTTTCTTGATGTTTTGTGTTTCTTGTATTATAATGTAGAGAATTTTGCATCTTGGTACCCATGGCCACAGTTGCCAGGCTTGGCCAAAGCCACAGGAAAAGCCAGGTGAGGAGATTCTTAATGCTGGTATCGTTTAAGCTCCCATGCACTTGGGCATTCCATTGCTCTAGTCCTGTTGTCGGTAGCACATATAGTCTCCCTCTTGAGCCAGTTCCACTGGGTGCCTGTCATTTTCCTCAGCAGATATAACACAATCTTAGCTCTCCAAAACCTTGAGCTCTATGCTATAACTAAGACTTCACTCTCAAGGCTTCACACATTGGTGTCAAAGTGCCTCCCTGCAGGGAATTTGACTATGTTATATATTACTTGGCTTTCTAGGCCTCATATTCAGTCAGAGAGCAGTTGCTTACCTCATATTGGACTTCTGGGTAGATATTGCCTAGCTTGTTGAATTTGTAGTTTATAGGATCCACCACTTGTTCACACTGTTGGCTTTTATCCCCCAATAGTTTGCCTAGGGCTAGAATAGCACTATCATGGTTAGCAAGTAGAGCTCTTGCTTCCATCTCAGTTCCAGCTTGATTTATGAATTAGATACCTCATGACTCTTGTATTCAACATTCCTACAAAACCAGTACCATACAGATGACACCAACTTCTATCAGTTCAAGATGTAGCAGCCCCCCCACTTGTGCCAAAGCTGCAGGGCCTGCACAGCTGAAACTGGGGAAACATTTCCCTAGACAGCCATTTTTTTAGTCATATACTCCTTCAGTTCCTCTTTAAATGAAAGTTGTTCCAATGAATTTTCAGTCTGGGTCTTTGATGGATGGAGTCTTAAGCTTCTACACCTTCTTTGTCCACCCTGTCTGGAACTCTAATCCCCCTCAAGCCTCTTCTCTCACCAAACTGCATTTCATGCTTGTGTACCAATTTTAAACACATATATCAATTTTAAAACAGATAAAAAAATTAGTAAAGAAATATTAGCTGCTATCACATCCCTGTTATGAGAATGTGGAAATGTTATGATGATGTTTAGTTGGTATTTCTATTGTCTTCTAAAAACATTACAAAGAAAATAACCCATAACAAGTAAAATTTGGGTAAATTGAGAAAATTTTGTATTATAATCTGAAATTAATGTGGATATTTTAATAAATTTATGTTGTGTAAATTACTGTATATGTTTGTTTTAAAAATGGCTTTTAACAACTAATTCTTATTCAAAAATGTAGAAGCAAATTATAAACTTTAACATTTTTAGATATTAAGAGATTGATTCTTCATGGAACTGCCATTGAAAGAGCATTTTGACTTATGTATTTCAGTATTATATAGGGCATTAGCAACCAAAATAATAAATAAAAAACCAAAATAATAAATAAGTATATTCTCCATCATCAACTAGTCTGACATTTCTGCCTAATTACAAATTTTATGGCCGTAGTAGATGTGTAAATGACTGGCACAAATAAAAGTGGGTTGTATTCTACAAATGCAAAGAGGCTACCTACTGATGATGACCAAAATTCAATCCTGATACTTAAAGATTGTTTTACAATATATCTGTTTCAAATGTTACCATTAAAATGTTGTGTCATTTATGAACAGATTTCAATAGGGTAATGTTCAGGAGCGACCAAGACCACAGAAACCACTCTGAGGCAAAGATGATAGCTTTTATTTGGGAAAAGCACAAGCTTCCAGGACTGACTCTCAAGAGCAGAGCACAGCCAACCTGAGATTCCAGATAGTGGGCTTTATAGGGGTCTTCAGTTGGGGGAAGGTGAGAAAGGGAAAAGTTGAATAAAAAAGGGTTCTTCAGGGGAGATCTAAGATAGCCAGTATGTGATAATAGAACAGTGGTCAGGTGACTTACAAGATGAAGGGGCAGTAAATTATGACCTGGGGGGCATTGTTAGAAAAGGAAGGGATAATGGCTGGGTGGTTTCTTGAGGAATGTGGATGACCCACTTCCTTGTGTCTGTCACCATCCTGCTATTGATAATGACTTCATTTTGGGAGCCCATCCTCACCTAACAAATAGATTATTCTTTTCTTTTTGCTTTCTTTGGTGTGATTTTACTTATTTGAAGCTAGATAGAAAATTATTTTTGATAAGAATAGAAGTACATGTAAAATTGAAATTTTTCTCCTTTTGAAAGATTATTCTTCTTCACAAGCATACTTCTCTCTAGTTCTGGCTTATAAAACGTTATGTGCTTTGAATTTCCAGATTTTGACATATTTAATCAAGTTTTTGATACTTTAAAAATACACTGGAAGATTTAAATGTTAACATTCACTTAAAAATCCTCTGTGCATAATGGTGACTAAAATATTTAGTATTGTTTAGACAACATATGCAAAATGTCTTGAGTCAGGAAATGATATTTTTCCAGTCTGATATAATGAAAAGTACAATTGTTTATTCTTGGTCCTTGCCACAGAGCAGCTAACATGCTCAGAAATTCCTCAGAGTGATTGTTGTGATAGTTTGAATAAATGCCACCAATAGATTCAGGAGTTTATTAAAACTTCTTGGATTTTCAACCACCTGGCTGGGGGAGGTGTCACTGGGTGGTCCAACCCTAAGGTGTGGTGGTGAATTTGACATTTCAGTCTAAAGATATGCAGTGTCTGGAGTTTCTGAAGTGTGCTTGTTTTGTGGTGCGGTTTTGGGGATTTGGCTTGTGGCCTCTCTCTCTCTTGGCCTGGTTCTTGAAGAGGGGTCCAACTTCTTCTACCATTATGGAACTTCCACTGGATCTGTAAGTTTCAGGACCAAGCAGAGACAGAGAAGCACAAGCCAAAAAGCCAAAAGCCACATAACATAGCACACTTCAGGAACTCCTGCTAGGCACACTTTGTATATCTTTAGATTGAAACCCACCACGCCTTAAGATCTACCCAGTGACACTGCCTCCAGCCTGGTGGCTGTAGATGAAAACTACAAACAAATAAAAAACTGAATATATTGGGGGCCATCTATTCAAACCACCATAATCAGTCAGTCATTGTAAAGGGGCGCAGTGGCTCTGGACATTCCCTTCCACTCTATAGCTTTTACTGTCTTTCTGACCCCTGTTCCACAAAATTTCCTGAGCCATGGTGGGGTGTGTTTTAAGTCTACTTAGTGTTGTGCTATCATCATCTTCTGTGTTTCTGCTTTAATGCATTTTTAGTATCCTCAGTGTCTGTATCCATGACCTTGCCACTGGTTGACAGGCTTACCACTGAAATAGCACTCTTGCTCATTTTGTCAAATCCTCTGTGGTTTCACCTGAGCCCTGGCTGATGTGCAAGGCAGTTTATCTCCTTGGTACCTGTTGCCTTCTGAAAAGGAAAAACGTATTCTCCAAGGGAGAATGAGGTCAGCATAGGTTCAATGGGATAACCATGGCTAATTAAAAGAGATTTTTATGGGTGTAGCCTCTCTTTTGGCTAAAGACTAGTGGGAGCTTCTCACTGGAGTCCATGATCTTGGTCTTCATGGGATTCTGACTTGGTTTTCAGTTCCAGCTGTGGGTTCTATTCCACTGATCAGATCTCTTAGTCAAACTAAAAGCCATTGGTTAGCCACCTAGGCTGGGTGCCTCTGTTGTACAGGCATGTCCATCTTGTCAGGCTGCTTGCTTTTGTATAGCAGTGTCCCCTGCTAGCATACAAGGTTGTTGGCCATTTTCCCCCAGGAGCTCAGGCAGTACTTTGCAGCCCTATATGGACTGTCTTCTTTCAAGATTCCAGCTGGATCTCTCAGTGTTCTGTGTCATCAACCTGTGATGTCTTCAGCAATAGGGTCTTACCTTTTACCTTAGGCAGGTAATCAAGTACTTTGAAAGAAGCCTGACTTGTTTTGGGGACCTTTTTGGTCTCTCTGATCAACAGCTCAATGTGGGTTAACTGATTTCTGGTACTAGGAGTTATAAGCCAGAGCCAAATGTTTTAGGGTTAGGCTTTATCCCACCCTCTCCAGGGCCCTTGTTACCAGACAATCCCTATACATGCCTGTTGAGGGTTATATCATTTAGTCTGCTATCAAGGAGAAAGACTTGAATGGAAGAGATTCATTTTGGATGTAGTTTTGTGTGTAACTCCCCTCTCTGTCCCATTTTTTTCATTCAAACTTTGAAGTATTGGGACTATTAAAGAGTATCAGGACTTTTAGGGATATACTAGGTCCATTTTGCATTAGGAAATGAAAGTGAGACTTTAGGGACCTAGGGGAAATTGCTATGACTTTCAGCGATGTGGTTGAGTATCAAATTGTTGAGTTGTGATGGTTAATCTTCATTGTCAACTTAATGGATTTAGAATCACCATGGAAATACAAAGCTGGGTGAGTATATGAGAGTGTTTCCAGAAAGGTTTAATTGTGCAGAGAAGACCCACTCTTGATGTAGGTAGCACAATCCTATGGGTTGGGGTATGGGCTGAATAAAAAAAAAGATGAGCTTAGCATCAACATTCATCACTTTCTGTTTCATACCTGTGAATGTATTGTGGCCATCTTGCCTTACACTCAGCTGTCACGACTTCTCCACAATAATGGACACTACCCCTTCTTGAAACATTTTCCACAATGAATCCTTTATTATTTAGGTTGATTGTTGTTGGGCCTAAAGAAGCCCGGACATGAGGGCCAGTGGAACTTCCTGAGCCTGGCTAGAGTTTGGTGACCTGTCTTTGGCCTATGACTTCCGCATAGGAGTGACTCAGCAAGGCCTGACCTAAAACTGCCTCCACCCAGCTACCACTAACGTGGTGAAATATTATTGGCCCTTAATCCTCACCCCATCCTAAGACTCCCACCCCCTACCTTGATGCTATATAAGTGCCTGCTTGATACAATAAAATGAGATCCTGCTTTGACAAGTCTCCCGACTCAGTGTGTTTCTCTCCGGTGCCTAGGAGAGGGTCTGGATTGTTGACACTCACCATCCCGCTCAGCCCCAAGGAGAGACTGTTGGGACCGGCTCTGCTACAGCCCTACCTGCCAGAGAGCCCAGCAGACTGGTGCCCTGTGTGAGGAATTTCTCCGACGGAAGAATGCTGATGGACCAATCGGTCTGTGGGTGAGTGTACCCTCATAAATTATGGGGCAGTCCTCATCCAACCCAAATCCCTTGCACTTGCCTGAGCCCTTGTATCCGTCCCCAGACCCCTTTGGAAGCACCCGTTGGCCCTCTAAGGGTCCTACACCCTCAGATCCCCCTACAAATCCTTTTCATACAAATCCTTTTCAGACCCCCTCTGCACCTCCATCCTACTACAGGGATAGCACCCCCATGGGAGAAACAACCAACCTCTTCCCTGTCAAGGTTTACCCTGGCGGTAATCGCCCCGCCACTTGGTACCTGTGGGAGGCTCATGATTTAAAAGACCTTAAAAAGGCTGTGTCGGAGGATGGACCTAATTCCCTCTGGGCGGAGACCATCCTCCAGGGTTTGGCTCATCATCAGTGTACCACCCAAGATTGGAAAAACCTTGCTAAAGCCGTTCATTCTGGCCCCCTATACATAAAGCGGTGTGCCTTCTTTCAAGATGAGTGCCGTATTCAGGCTGAGTGGAATCAGGCTGCTCAGCCCCCAGTCCCAATCACCTTTGGCATGCTCTCAGGCACTGCTGATGCATTTTCCATGGGCCTCCAGAAAGCTGCCATCCCTGATCCATATAGGGATCAGGTGCGGGCTTTGGGAATGGCTACATGGAGGAAACTAAAGGAAGGCCCATCTGAGCCCCCCATCACAGGAATCACACAAAAGGCTAGTGAAGTCTTGGCCACCTTCATAGAGAGAGTTGAAAAGAGCCTACAGAGAAAGTTACCCATTGCCCCCCTGCGAGACCAGTTCATTAAAATGCTGGTCTGGGAAGACATGACAAGTGACCATAAGCTGGCCTGCGCTGGGCTAAAAGATCATTCTATGAGTAAATGGATTATAGCCACCAAAGACGTGGGATCCAGCTCCCATCAGGTAAGGGCCATGGCGTTGGCCCTACAGAGTGTCCGCTATGAAGATATGGCCGCCCTAGTTTGTGCCCTTCAACAGGCCTCGGGGGCAAAGGGGAGGTCTTGTTTTGGGTGTGGTAAAGAAGGTCATTTTAAGAGAGAGTGCCCCAATCGGGCCAAAAATACCCCAACAGTCCCTGTGGCCCCTAACATGCCACGTACTCCCTGCCCCAGGTGCAAGAAAGGTTTTCATTGGCCCAAGGATTGCAAATCCAAGTTCAGCCTTCAGGGTGAGCCTTTAAACTCGCCCAGGGGCTATCCCAGCCCCGTTACACACTGGACCATGCCCCTGATTCTGGGACCAAGGCCAAAAATGACACTGGGGCCGACCACACTGCCTCTCTCAAGGAAACAATTTGGCTGATAAAATGGCTTCTATGCCTCAGTGTAATACTAATTAGAAAAGAGGAAGTCCCTCCTTCATGGCAGTTAGTCCCTGGTCCACCTTTACTTGGTGTGGGTGGACTGTCAACGTCCTGGAAAATGGTCAACTGGCAGCCCTGGACTGATCCTGATGGTGCCCATGGGGAAGTGCGCCCTCTGGTGGTGTCCAGCCTAACGGCCAACCTCCTAGGTCAGCATAAACTTGGAGAAGCTGAGGCTTATATCACCACTGAAACTATAGGAAGCAATCCTCAAGGGCTCCGCCCTAATCATCTTTGGCAATTTGATGTCACACACTATTCTCCATTTGGAAAGCTTAAATATATCTTTCTTTCAGTCGATACCTTTTCCTGTACCGGCTGGGCATCGGCACATGCCAGGGAAAAATCTAAACATACTGTTAGCCATAAATGCTTTGCCATCCTTGGATTAACTGATCAGATCAAAACTGACAATGGCCCCTGCTTTGAAAGCAAGGCTTTTGTAAATTTTCTCCAGACCTGGAGAATCTCACACTCCACAGGCATCCCATATAACCCCTGGGGTCAAACAATCATTGAAAGATTTATAATCAGGGTCAAGATGGTGGCATAGGAACCACACCAAAGCAGCCTAGGGGAGAAAAAGCCAAAAAAACCCAGCAAAATACACACCGTTACTAAAAAGGGAGGTATATAAGAGATTAAAACAGCAGCAGAGAAGTAGGAGAGATCCAGAGCATCCAGAGCCCACACGGGCAGGCAGAAGCAGCTCCGGCAGTGGCAGCTTGGGCTCCGGCAGCGGAAGCCGCGGTGGAAGCCGTGGTTCTGGCTCCAACAGCAACATCAGCGGCTCTGGCACCGGCTACAGCGGCTTCAGCAGCGGCGGACCCAGCAGCGGCAGCTCCAGTGGCAGCTGCGGCGGATCCAGCAGCGGCAGCTCCAGCGGCAGCAGCAGCAGATCCAGCAGTGGCAGCTTCAGCGACAGCAGCAGGGATCCAGCAGCAGGGGTGCCTATCTGCAGGGCCACAGTTGCCAGGCTTGGCTTGCCCTGCAGGAAAAGCCAGTGCCCAGTTCCAGAAAACAGAACAGCAGCCCAACGTCCCAGCCAGCAACTTGACTGAGACCAAAAGCATCCAAAAAGGTAACTGGGATTGAACCAGGGAATGGTCTCACTTGGTCACAAGCTGACTTGGATCCCTCAACAGACCAGAAATCTTAATCTCTTTGTTGATAGAAGATCTGGCTCTTATAATACCTACTCTTGCATAAATACCCAGTGCTGTTTTTGACTGAATGTGTACAGGGTTTAGTTAAATTTTAGAATCTACCTGTATTTTATTCCACTTAACCTACTTGAATACGCCCATAACAGGCAAACTCAACCCCTAGGAACACTTGTCTAGATACTCTGAGAGTGTTAAGAGCCACACCTAACATCTTAATCTCCTACATTGAAGATATACAACATCAGATCAATTGATACAGCTAAGAATACCCAGATAACTGGAAAATCTAAGCAGTAACTTAATCCAAGATTATAACACAAGAAACACCAAAAACCAAGGCAATATAAATCCACCAAAAAGTATCAATGCATCAGAAATGACCTCCAGTGAAAACGAGTTAGAGGAAATGCCTGAGAAAGATTTCAAAAGAATGATTGTAAATATGTTCAATGAACTCGAAGAAGAAATCAAAGGAATCAAAGAGGAAATCAAAGGAATCAAAGAAGACACAGGACACCAGTTTAACGAAACAAAGAAGTCAATACAAGACATAAATAAGGAAATAGAAATAATAAAGAAAAACCAGTCAGAATTACTAGCAATGAAGAACACAGTTAATGAAATAAAAAAACTCTGTAGAAAATCTCACCAGTAGAATGGATGAAGGAGAGGACAGAATGTCTAAGCGAGAAGACCAGGTGTCAGATCTAATACAATCCAACAAAGAGAAAGACAAACTAATAGAAAAGTATGAATGGGAATTTCAAGATATTCAGGACACTATGAAAAGATCAAACATAAGAATTCAGGGCATAGTAGAAGGAGAAGAATTTCACTCCAAAGGCATAGTAGGCATCTTCAACAACATCATAGAAAAAAACTTCCCCCAAATTGGGAAAGAGGTGCTAATGCAGATACAAGAATCCTTTAGAACACCAGCCAGACAAAACCTGGAAAGAACCTCTCCTCGCCATATTATAATCAAACTACCAAACACATAATCCAAAGAAAAAATATTGAAAGCAGTTAGAGAGAAAAATCAAGCTACCTACAAAGGCAAGCCCATCAGGATCACAGCAGATTACTCAACAAAAACTTTCAAAGCCAGAAGGGCTTGGAGTGATGTACCCCAAGTTCTGAAAGATAACAACTGTCAACCAAGGTTACTTTATCCTGCAAAGCTATCCATTCAAATAAACGGAGAAATAAGGACATTCCATGACAAAAGCAAGCTAAAGGAGTATTTGAAGACAAACCCAGCTCTACAGAAAATACTTGAAAGAATCTCCATGCCGAAAAGAAGGAAAAACACACATATAAGGAACCTGGAAAACAAGAATCAATACTCAAATACTAGTTAACACAAGAGAGCAAAGGTAGAACCGGAACCACACACACACACACAAATGGGAAACATAAATACACACCTTTCAATAATATCTCTTAATATCGACGGTCTCAATGCCCCAACCAAAAGACATAGGTTTGTAGACTGGGTTAAAAAGCAGGACCCTACAATTTGTTGTCTCCAAGAAACTCACCTTTCTACAAAGGATGGACATTATCTTAGGGTGAAAGGTTGGAAAACGGTGTTTCAAGCAAATGGACCCAGAAAACAAGCAGGGGTTGCTATCCTAATATCTGACAAGGCAGACTTCAGTCCAATGTTAGTCAAGAAAGATAAGGAAGGTCACTTTATATTGATTAAGAGCACACACCAAAAGGAGGACATTACAATCCTAATATATGCACCTAACATGGGGGCTCCCAAATTCATCAAACAAACACTGTTAGAGCTAACGTCACAGATAACACCAAACACAGTGGTAGTGGGTGACTTTAACACCCCACTCTCATCAATTGACAGGTCATCCTGGGAAAAAATAAACAGAGGCATCTGGACTAAATGAGGTCATAGAAGGAATGGACCTAACAGATATATATAGGACATTTCATCCAAATGCTACAGAATATACATTCTTTTCAGCAGCACATGGAACATTCTCTAAAATAGACCATATATTAGGACACAAAGCAAAGCTTAACAAATACAGGAAATTGAAATAATTCCTTGCATTCTACCTGACCACAATGGAATCAAACTACAAATCAATAGCAAGAAAGGCTATAGAGCATACACAAAATCATGGAAACTAAACAATATACTACTAAATGATGAATGGGTCAATGAAAAAATCAAGAAGGAAATCAAAAAATTTATAGAGTCAAACAATAGTGAGAACACAACATACCAAAATCTCCAGGACATAATGAAGGCAGTTCTAAGAGGTAAATTTATAGCTTTAAGTGCCTATATTAAGAAATTAGAAAGGTCGCAAGTAAACGACCTAATGCTTCAACTTAAAGCCTTGGAAAAAGAAGAACATGGGAAACCAAAAATCAGTAGACGGGAAGAAATAATAAAGATTAGGGCAGAAATTAATGAAATAGAAACAAACAAACAAACAAACAAAAAAAAAAAAACAATCCAAAGAATTAACGAAACAAAGAGCTGGTTCTTTGAAAGGATAAACAAGATTGATAAACCCTTAGCAAATCTGACCAAAAGAAAGAGAGAAGAGACACAAATTAATAAAATTAGAGATGAAAAAGGTAACATCACAACAGATGCCAGAGAAATTCAAAAAATCATAGGGACATATTATAAAAGCATATGCTCCACAAAATATGAAAATCTGAAAGAAATGGATGATTTCCTTGATTTATATGACCTACATAAATTAAATCAAGATGAGATTAATCACTTAAATAAACGTATAACAAGCATGGAGATCCTGACAGTTATCAAAAATCTCCAAACTAAAAAAAGCCCAGGCCCAGATGGACTCACTGCTGAATTTTACCAGACCTTCAAGGAAGAGCTAGCACCATTGCTTCTTAAGCTTTTCCATGAAATATAAAAAGAAGGAATTCTACCAAACTCCTTCTATGAAGCCAGTATCACCCTGATACCAAATATAGGCAAAGATAGAACAAAAAAAGAAAATTACAGAACAATCTCCCTCATGAACATAGATGCAAAAATTCCCAACAAAATATTGGCAAACAGAATACAAGAATATATCAGAAAGATCATTCACCCTGACCAAGTAGGCTTTATCCCAGAGATGCAGGGATGGTTCAACATACGCAAATCTATAAATGTTATACATTATATAAATGGGTTGAAGGACAAAAATCACATGATCATCTCATTAGACGCAGAGAAAGCATTCGACAAAATCCAACATCCCTTCATGATAAAAGTCCTACAGAGACTGAGAATAGAAGGAACATATCTCAATATAATAAATGCTATTTATGATAAGCCTAGAGCCAACCTATTACTAAATGTGGAAAAACTGGAAGCTTTTCCACTAAAATCAGGAACAAGACAAGGGTGTCCACTGTCCCCACTTTTATTTAATATAGTTCTGGAAGTGTTAGCCATAGCAATAAGGCAAGAGACATGCATAAAAAGGATACAAATTGGAAAGGAAGAGGTCAAGTTATCATTATTTGCAGATGACATGATTCTATATATAAAGGACCCTAAAGACTCTACTAGCAAACTGTTAGAGCTGATAAATCCTACAGCCATGTAGCAGGATACAAAATAAATACACAGAAATTAGTAGCCTTCGTATATGCTAACAACAAACACACAGAGGATGAAATCAGAGAATCACTCCCATTCACAATTGTATCAAAAAAAAAAAAATAATAAAGTACCTTGGAATAAACCTAACCAAGGAAGTAAATGAGAACTTTAAAACACTCAAGCGAGAAATTGCAGAAGACACTAAGAAGTGGAAAAACATCCCTTGTTCCTGGATTGGAAGAATTAATATTGTGAAAATGGCAATCTTACCAAAAGCAATCTACACATTTAATGCAATCCCCATGAAAATTCCAAAGGGCATTCTTCATGGAAATAGAAAAAACAACCAAAAAATTCATTTGGAATCACAAAAAACCTCGAATATCTAAAATAATACTGAGCAACAAAAATAAGGCTGGTGGTATGACCATACCTGATCTTAACCTATACTACAGTGCCATAGTAACAAAATCAGCATGGTACTGGCAGAAAAGCAGACTTGTAGATCAGTGGAACAGAATAGAGGACCCAAATGTAACTCCAGGTAGCTATAGCCACCTGATATTCGATGAAAATGCCAAAAATACTCATTGGAGAAAAGACAGCCTCTTTAGCAAATGGTGTTGGGAAAACTGGATATATATCTGTAGAAGGATGAAAATAGATCAGTCTCTCTCTCCATGCACAAGGATTAAGTCCAAATGGATTAAAGACCTTAACATCAGACCTGAAACTCTGAAACTGCTGCAGGAAAAATTAGGGGAAACCCTTCAACATATTGGTCTTGGCAAAGACTTTCTGAATACAACCCCAATTGCTCAGGCAATAAAACCACAGATTAACCACTGGGACCTCATGAAATTACAAAGATTTTGCACTGCACAGGACACAGGGAATAAAGCAAAGAGGCAACCTACAGGATGGGAAAAAATCTTCACCAGGTATGTATTTGATAGAGGATTAATATCTAGGATATACAAAGAACTCAAGAAGTTAAATAATAAGGAATCAAACAAGCCAATCAAAAAATGGGCTGTGGATGTAAATAGAGAATTCTCAAAGGAAGAAATACGGATGGCATATAAGCATCTAAAAAAATGTTCTACGTCACTACTCATCAGGGAAATGCAGATTAAAACTACTTTGAGATTCCATCTCACTCCTGTCAGATTGGCTACTATTATGAAAACAAATGATCATAAATGTTGGCAGGGATGTGGAAAAAGAGGAACCCTTCTACACTGTTTGTGGGAATGCAATCTGGTCCAGCCATTGTTGAAATCAGTGTGGAGGTTCCTAAAACAGCTAAAGACTGATCTACCATATGACCCAGCTATAGCACTCCTAGGCATATATCCTAAGGACTCATCTCATTTCCTTAGAAGTACGTGCTCAACCATGTTTATTGCTGCTCAATTTATAATAGCTGGGAGATGGAACCAGCCTAGATGTCCCTCAACTGATGAGTGGATAATGAAGATATGGCACATTTGTACAATGGAGTTTTACTCAGCGGTAAAGAAAACTGAAGTTATGAAATTTGCAGGAAAGTGGATGGATCTGGAAAGGATTATACAAAGTGAGGTAACCCAGGCCCAGAAAGCAAAGCACCACATGCTCTCCCTCATATGTGGATCTTAGCTACAGATGATTTGGCTTCTGTGTGAGAAGGAAAAAACTCAGTAGCAGAGGCCAGTAAGTTAAAAATGAGATAGAAAGGGAAGAGAAAGGAAGGGAGGAAGGCATTTATTAGGTTAGTATTGTATATATGTAAGTAGAAAGATTGAGATGGGGAGGGGATATGATGGAGAATGGAATTTCAAAGGGGAAAGTGGGGGTAAATATATCTTTCTTTTCAGTACTGATTCTTTTCCTGTTACCGGTGGGATCGGCACATGCAGGGAGAAAATCTAAAAAATACTGTTAGCCATAATTGCTTTGCCATCTTGGAGTACTGATCAGATCAAAACTGACAATGTCCCCTGCTTTGAAAGCAAGGCTTTAGTAAATTTTCTCCAGTCCTGGAGAATCTCACACTCCACAGGAATCCATATAACCCCTGGGGTCAAACAAATCATTGAAAGATTTATAATCAGGGTCAAGATGGTGGCATAGGAACCACACCAAAGCAGCCTAGGGGAGAAAAAGCCAAAAAAACCCAGCAAAATACACACCGTTACTAAAAAGGGAGGTATATAAGAGATTAAAACAGCAGCAGAGAAGTAGGAGAGATCCAGAGCATCCAGAGCCCACACGGGCAGGCAGAAGCAGCTCCGGCAGTGGCAGCTTGGGCTCCGGCAGCGGAAGCCGCGGTGGAAGCCGTGGTTCCGGCTCCAACAGCAACATCAGCGGCTCTGGCACCGGCTACAGCGGCTTCAGCAGCGGCGGACCCAGCAGCGGCAGCTCCAGCGGCAGCAGCAGCAGATCCAGCAGTGGCAGCTTCAGCGACAGCAGCAGGGATCCAGCAGCAGGGGTGCCTATCTGCAGGGCCACAGTTGCCAGGCTTGGCTTGCCCTGCAGGAAAAGCCAGTGCCCAGTTCCAGAAAACAGAACAGCAGCCCAACGTCCCAGCCAGCAACTTGACTGAGACCAAAAGCATCCAAAAAGGTAACTGGGATTGAACCAGGGAATGGTCTCACTTGGTCACAAGCTGACTTGGATCCCTCAACAGACCAGAAATCTTAATCTCTTTGTTGATAGAAGATCTGGCTCTTATAATACCTACTCTTGCATAAATACCCAGTGCTGTTTTTGACTGAATGTGTACAGGGTTTAGTTAAAGTTTAGAATCTACCTGTATTTTATTCCACTTAACCTACTTGAATACGCCCATAACAGGCAAACTCAACCCCTAGGAACACTTGTCTAGATACTCTGAGAGTGTTAAGAGCCACACCTAACATCTTAATCTCCTACATTGAAGATATGCAACATCAGATCAATTGATACAGCTAAGAATACCCAGATAACTGGAAAATCTAAGCAGTAACTTAATCCAAGATTATAACACAAGAAACACCAAAAACCAAGGCAATATAAATCCACCAAAAAGTATCAATGCATCAGAAATGACCTCCAGTGAAAACGAGTTAGAGGAAATGCCTGAGAAAGATTTCAAAAGAATGATTGTAAATATGTTCAATGAACTCGAAGAAGAAATCAAAGGAATCAAAGAGGAAATCAAAGGAATCAAAGAAGACACAGGACACCAGTTTAACGAAACAAAGAAGTCAATACAAGACATAAATAAGGAAATAGAAATAATAAAGAAAAACCAGTCAGAATTACTAGCAATGAAGAACACAGTTAATGAAATAAAAAAACTCTGTAGAAAATCTCACCAGTAGAATGGATGAAGGAGAGGACAGAATGTCTAAGCGAGAAGACCAGGTGTCAGATCTAATACAATCCAACAAAGAGAAAGACAAACTAATAGAAAAGTATGAATGGGAATTTCAAGATATTCGGGACACTATGAAAAGATCAAACATAAGAATTCAGGGCATAGTAGAAGGAGAAGAATTTCACTCCAAAGGCATAGTAGGTGTCTTCAACAAAATCATAGAAGAAAACTTCCCCCAAATTGGGAAAGAGGTGCCAATGCAGATACAGGAAGCCTTTAGAACAGCAGCCAGACAAAACCTGGAAAGAACCTCTCCTCGCCATATTATAATCAAACTACCAAACACACAATCCAAAGAACAAATATTGAAAGCAGTTAGAGAGAAAAATCAAGTTACCTACAAAGGCAAGCCCATCAGGATCACAGCAGATTGCTCAACACAAACTTTCAAAGCCAGAAGGGCTTGGAGTGATGTATTCCAAACTCTGAAAGATAACAACTGTCAACCAAGGCTACTTTATCCTGCAAAACTATCCATTCAAATAGATGGAGAAATAAGGACATTCCATGACAAAAGCAAGCTAAAGGAGTATTTGAAGACAAACCCAGCTCTACAGAAAATACTTGAAAGAATCTCCATGCCGAAAAGAAGGAAAAACACACATATAAGGAACCTGGAAAACAAGAATCAATACTCAAATACTAGTTAACACAAGAGAGCAAAGGTAGAACCGGAACCACACACACACACAAAAATGGGAAACATAAATACACACCTTTCAATAATATCTCTTAATATCGACGGTCTCAATGCCCCAACCAAAAGACATAGGTTTGTAGACTGGGTTAAAAAGCAGGACCCTACAATTTGTTGTCTCCAAGAAACTCACCTTTCTACAAAGGATGGACATTATCTTAGGGTGAAAGGTTGGAAAACGGTGTTTCAAGCAAATGGACCCAGAAAACAAGCAGGGGTTGCTATCCTAATATCTGACAAGGCAGACTTCAGTCCAATGTTAGTCAAGAAAGATAAGGAAGGTCACTTTATATTGATTAAGAGCACACTCCAAAAGGAGGACATTACAATCCTAATATATGCACCTAACATGGGGGCTCCCAAATTCATCAAACAAACACTGTTAGAGCTAACGTCACAGATAACACCAAACACAGTGGTAGTGGGTGACTTTAACACCCCACTCTCATCAATTGACAGGTCATCCTGGGAAAAAATAAACAGAGGCATCTGGACTAAATGAGGTCATAGAAGGAATGGACCTAACAGATATATATAGGACATTTCATCCAAATGCTACAGAATATACATTCTTTTCAGCAGCACATGGAACATTCTCTAAAATAGACCATATATTAGGACACAAAGCAAAGCTTAACAAATACAGGAAATTGAAATAATTCCTTGCATTCTACCTGACCACAATGGAATCAAACTACAAATCAATAGCAAGAAAGGCTATAGAGCATACACAAAATCATGGAAACTAAACAATATACTACTAAATGATGAATGGGTCAATGAAAAAATCAAGAAGGAAATCAAAAAATTTATAGAGTCAAACAATAGTGAGAACACAACATACCAAAATCTCTAGGACATAATGAAGGCAGTTCTAAGAGGTAAATTTATAGCTTTAAGTGCCTATATTAAGAAATTAGAAAGGTCGCAAGTAAACGACCTAATGCTTCAACTTAAAGCCTTGGAAAAAGAAGAACATGGGAAACCAAAAATCAGTAGACGGGAAGAAATAATAAAGATTAGGGCAGAAATTAATGAAATAGAAACAAACAAACAAACAAAAAAAAAAACAATCCAAAGAATTAACGAAACAAAGAGCTGGTTCTTTGAAAGGATAAACAAGATTGATAAACCCTTAGCAAATCTGACCAAAAGAAAGAGAGAAGAGACACAAATTAATAAAATTAGAGATGAAAAAGGTAACATCACAACAGATGCCAGAGAAATTCAAAAAATCATAGGGACATATTATAAAAGCATATACTCCACAAAATATGAAAATCTGAAAGAAATGGATGATTTCCTTGATTTATATGACCTACCTAAATTAAATCAAGATGAGATTAATCACTTAAATAAACGTATAACAAGCATGGAGATCCTGACAGTTATCAAAAATCTCCAAACTAAAAAAAGCCCAGGCCCAGATGGACTCACTGCTGAATTTTACCAGACCTTCAAGGAAGAGCTAGCACCATTGCTTCTTAAGCTTTTCCATGAAATATAAAAAGAAGGAATTCTACCAAACTCCTTCTATGAAGCCAGTATCACCCTGATACCAAAAATAGGCAAAGATAGAACAAAAAAAGAAAATTACAGAACAATCTCCCTCATGAACATAGATGCAAAAATTCCCAACAAAATATTGGCAAACAGAATACAAGAATATATCAGAAAGATCATTCACCCTGACCAAGTAGGCTTTATCCCAGAGATGCAGGGATGGTTCAACATACGCAAATCTATAAATGTTATACATTATATAAATGGGTTGAAGGACAAAAATCACATGATCATCTCATTAGACGCAGAGAAAGCATTCGACAAAATCCAACATCCCTTCATGATAAAAGTCCTACAGAGACTGAGAATAGAAGGAACATATCTCAATATAATAAATGCTATTTATGATAAGCCTAGAGCCAACCTATTACTAAATGTGGAAAAACTGGAAGCTTTTCCACTAAAATCAGGAACAAGACAAGGGTGTCCACTGTCCCCACTTTTATTTAATATAGTTCTGGAAGTGTTAGCCATAGCAATAAGGCAAGAGACATGCATAAAAAGGATACAAATTGGAAAGGAAGAGGTTAAGTTATCATTATTTGCAGATGACATGATTCTATATATAAAGGACCCTAAAGACTCTACTAGCAAACTGTTAGAGCTGATAAATCCTACAGCCATGTAGCAGGATACAAAATAAATACACAGAAATCAGTAGCCTTCGTATATGCTAACAACAAACACACAGAGGATGAAATCAGAGAATCACTCCCATTCACAATTGTATCAAAAAAAAAAAAATAATAAAGTACCTTGGAATAAACCTAACCAAGGAAGTAAATGAGAACTTTAAAACACTCAAGCGAGAAATTGCAGAAGACACTAAGAAGTGGAAAAACATCCCTTGTTCCTGGATTGGAAGAATTAATATTGTGAAAATGGCAATCTTACCAAAAGCAATCTACACATTTAATGCAATCCCCATGAAAATTCCAAAGGCATTCTTCATGGAAATAGAAAAAACAACCAAAAAATTCATTTGGAATCACAAAAAACCTCGAATATCTAAAATAATACTGAGCAACAAAAATAAGGCTGGTGGTATGACCATACCTGATCTTAACCTATACTACAGTGCCATAGTAACAAAAACAGCATGGTACTGGCAGAAAAGCAGACTTGTAGATCAGTGGAACAGAATAGAGGACCCAAATGTAACTCCAGGTAGCTATAGCCACCTGATATTCGATGAAAATGCCAAAAATACTCATTGGAGAAAAGACAGCCTCTTTAGCAAATGGTGTTGGGAAAACTGGATATATATCTGTAGAAGGATGAAAATAGATCCGTCTCTCTCTCCATGCACAAGGATTAAGTCCAAATGGATTAAAGACCTTAACATCAGACCTGAAACTCTGAAACTGCTGCAGGAAAAATTAGGGGAAACCCTTCAACATATTGGTCTTGGCAAAGACTTTCTGAATACAACCCCAATTGCTCAGGCAATAAAACCACAGATTAACCACTGGGACCTCATGAAATTACAAAGATTTTGCACTGCAAAGGACACAGGGAATAAAGCAAAGAGGCAACCTACAGAATGGGAAAAAATCTTCACCAGGTATGTATTTGATAGAGGATTAATATCTAGGATATACAAAGAACTCAAGAAGTTAAATAATAAGGAATCAAACAAGCCAATCAAAAAATGGGCTGTGGATGTAAATAGAGAATTCTCAAAGGAAGAAATACGGATGGCATATAAGCATCTAAAAAAATGTTCTACGTCACTACTCATCAGGGAAATGCAGATTAAAACTACTTTGAGATTCCATCTCACTCCTGTCAGATTGGCTACTATTATGAAAACAAATGATCATAAATGTTGGCAGGGATGTGGAAAAAGAGGAACCCTTCTACACTGTTTGTGGGAATGCAATCTGGTCCAGCCATTGTTGAAATCAGTGTGGAGGTTCCTAAAACAGCTAAAGACTGATCTACCATATGACCCAGCTATAGCACTCCTAGGCATATATCCTAAGGACTCATCTCATTTCCTTAGAAGTACGTGCTCAACCATGTTTATTGCTGCTCAATTTATAATAGCTGGGAGATGGAACCAGCCTAGATGTCCCTCAACTGATGAGTGGATAATGAAGATATGGCACATTTGTACAATGGAGTTTTACTCAGCGGTAAAGAAAACTGAAGTTATGAAATTTGCAGGAAAGTGGATGGATCTGGAAAGGATTATACAAAGTGAGGTAACCCAGGCCCAGAAAGCAAAGCACCACATGCTCTCCCTCATATGTGGATCTTAGCTACAGATGATTTGGCTTCTGTGTGAGAAGGAAAAAACTCAGTAGCAGAGGCCAGTAAGTTAAAAATGAGATAGAAAGGGAAGAGAAAGGAAGGGAGGAAGGCATTTATTAGGTTAGTATTGTATATATGTAAGTAGAAAGATTGAGATGGGGAGGGGATATGATGGAGAATGGAATTTCAAAGGGGAAAGTGGGTGGGGGGTACTACCATGGGATATTTTCTTTTTTTTTCTTTTTTTTGGTTTTTCAAGGTAGGGTCTCACTCTAGCCCAGGCTGACCTGGAATTCACTATGGAGTCTCAGGGTGGCCTCGAACTCACGGCGATCCTCCTACCTCTGCCTCCCGAGTGCTGGGATTAAAGGCGTGCGCCACCACGCTCAGCTGGATATTTTCTATAATCATGGAAAATATTAATAAAAATTGAGAAAAAAAGAAAGATTTATAATCAGACTCTCAAGTCTCAATTACAAATACAAAAGGGGGAATCCTTACTCCCACACAACCAACTAAAAAAGGCATTATTTACCCTAAATATTTTAAATTTTTCTAAAGAAGATAAACAATTAACTCCTGGAGGTGACAGTGGGTGGATAGCCGGGGATTATGGACACACTCTTTCTCCCTGCTTTGGCAAACCAGGCGAGGTGGTCTGCTGGGATTATGCCCCCCCCCCCCCGTTGGCTATTTGGATGGTGAGGGAATTCAAGATAAAGTCAGGAAAAAGCAAGTCCATAAAAAGATAGAACAGCTCGTTTTGTCCCAGTACCAAGAGCTTAATTATCACCCTATTGCCATATGTAAGAATTGGGGTGATTTAGCCCTCAATCCCCCTACTGAATCCATATTAAAAATGATCTTCACCCTGCTAAACCAAACGGCTCCCTCCCTTGCAGAGGATTGCTGGCTTTGCCTCCGATCTGGGCCTCCCCGGTTGCTTGCAGTAATCACCAATGATACAGCTACAGGTGCCAATACTACCCTAAAAAATTGCTCAGCCACCATCCCCATGCCCGTCCAGCTTTTTCCAATGTCTCCTTCTGGAACTTGCATTTGGATATCAGAGGGATACCTACTCGTTGGGTTGGGAATAACTGCAGGCATGGCCACCGGGACAGCCAGGATGGGTATGGCAGTCCATCTCCACAGAAAGCTCACTCTCCAGTTGATCAGTGACATAAAAGCCATGTCAAACACTATCCTTGATCTCCAACAACAGCTAGATTCCCTGGCTGAGGTAGCCCTACGAAACAGGAGGGTACTAGACCTATTAATGGCTGAAAAGGGAGGGATATGCTTGTTTTCACAGGAGAAATGCTGTTTCTACACCAGCAAATTGGGGATTGTTCAGGACAAGGTCAAAAGGCTTCAAGAGGACCTGGAGAGGAGATGGTGAGACCTTCAAGACAACCCACTGTGGATGGGCTTACATGGCTTCTTACCCTACATTCTCCCCCTACTTGGACCCCTCCTTCTCCTCCTTATTATCACTGTTGGGCCTTATGTAGTTAATAAGATTACACAATTTATTCACCAATGGCTAGAGGCAATAAAACGTTATCATAGGTTTGCTACTCAGGAGTCAAGCTCCTCATATGACTGGCTGTTCTCATATGAGCATCCCTCCTCCACCCTCCACCTGACCAATGACAGGTAAGATCTCAGACAGGCTGGGACAACCTAAGACAGGTCATGGAGTGGATTCTCAATGAGCTGGATACATGGTACCCAGTGATGGGTAAGATCCCCAGAGGGGAACAACCTAAGACAGGGGCCATGTTTTCCACCGTGCTTACAAAAACAAAAGGGGGAGATGTTGGACCTAAAGAAGCCTGGACACGAGGCCCAGTGGAACTTCCTGTGCCTGGCTAGAGTTTGGCAACCTGTCTTTGGCCTATGACTTCCGCATAGGAGTGACTCAGCAAGACCTGACCTAAAACTGCCTCTGCCCAGCTACTACTAATGTGGTGAAATATTATTGACCCTTAATCCTCACCCCATCCTAAGACTCCCACCCCCTACCTTGATGCTATGTAAGTGCCTGCTTGATACAATAAAAGGAGGTCCTGCTTTGATATGTCTCCTGACTCGGTGTGTTTCTCTCCGGTACCTAGAAGGGAGGTCTGGGTCGTTGACACTCACCATCCCGCTCAGCCCCAAGGAGAGACTGGTGGGCCTGGCTCTCCTACAGCCCTACTGCTGGAGAGCCTGGAAGATTGTCAGACATTTGATCACAGCAATATGAAATGTTACTACAAAGTAAATAAGTGAAACATATATGACTTAGCCCCTATGTCAAATAACTTGGCTCAGCCCATAAATTTGGGAATGTTCTGTGTTTACATGTTATACTCCAGCTTAAGGTATGAAAGTAGAATTTTGTCAATATCATAGGGTAGGTGGAAATTTGAAATACACACTCATATTGTCAACTTACAACCTACAGACTTGGATATACTGCTCTTAATTGACATTTGATTCATGAACTATATTAACATGAGGAATAAACATAAATGTCATCTCACATAAAATAAATAAATATAGCAAACAAGTACCTAAAGATAATAGGAAAAATCTATCTTAAAAACAGATATTTGAGAAAACAAGCACATTTTAGTTAGCATCAAAGACTCTGTAAATGTGAAAAAAATGAACTGACCTGAAATGTTGAATTGCAAAAAGAGTTTTAACAATTAACAATAACTCTGGGAAGAATCCAGAAATGTAGTTAAATAAAATATGCATATAATGCAATTTGTGAACATCATAGGGAAAAACAAAACCAACAATTCAAGTGCTAACTTACATTAGTTATGTTATTATATAAATAGAAATACAAATGAAATAAATGTTTATGAATATATGCTATAAAATGCCATTGCTGGCTTCCCTTTTTAGATGATATTAACCTGAAATTCAATATGTAGTCTCAGGCTGGCCTCAAACTCATGGCAATCCTCACGAGAAGGTAGATGTAAGGTAATACCAACCTAGAGATTCAGAATGGGGACAGAAGTTTTACCAAAAGAGGCTCAATCAATCTCAAAGACATCCCAAATCCCATATCATATTGGTACATTGAAAGAGAACCCTAATTTCTGTATCAATCAGTCACACAAAGCTCTGAGTCAGTGGCCATCTGGATTCTTGCCTCATGAATTTTGATGAATGAAATCCATACATCAGAGGATAAGGCTTAGAAAGATTTTATTGTTGCTTAGTGTTTTAGGAGGGAGAGCTTTAAGAGGAGAACTTAAAAGAAGGAATGAATTTTGAGCTCTGGACCAAGAAGGGAGTAACTAAAGGTTCCTAGAAAAGGGGAAGCCCACCCAGAGTCTCAGGTTGTGATTTTTTTTTTTTTTTTGAGGTAGAGTCCTCAAGTTAGCTCAGGCTGACCTGGAATTCACTATGTAGTCTTAGGGTGCCCTCGAACTCACAGTGATCCACCTACCTCTGTCTCCAAGTGCTGGGATTAAAGGCATGTACCACCACACCTAGCTCAGGTTGTGTTTTTTAAGGATGTCTACTGGATGGAGGTCTGAACTGGTCAGTTCATTCCTGGTCAGGTGTCTGTGAGGTGTCAAGATTTCTGGGAAATAACAATCTGTTTTCTAGGATGGGTTTAAACTTCTCAGAAGGGGACAATTATCTCTTCCAGGAAAGGAGGAATTTCTTTAGGAGAGATGAAATTAAGAAAGGCCAGACCCTTTTGATATTTCTGACCTCTAGCATAAAGTCAACGGATTCTTCTAGAGTGTATAAATAAGGATGGTCCAGATTATCCCTTATAAGGCCAATGACATTTCATGTCTTCATCCATTTCCAGTTTAATTTTAGGGTGCTGTCACCCCTAAACTGCCTCAGAAATATATAAATAAAATATTTTAAAATAAATAAATGAAATTACTACAACTGTGGTTATATAAAACACATCCAACGTTTATTTGAAGGTTTGTTCTGTGACTGTAAAATTTAGAATATTGTATAAAAATTTGTAATTATGTTGTTTAAAATCTATATTTTTGGATTGAAAAGATTTCTCAGCAGTTAAAGGTACTTGCGTGCAAAACCTGGCAGCCTAGGTACCCACATAAAGCCAGATGCACAAACTGGCACATGCAATCTGGAGTTTGCAGTGGCAAGAGGAACAGCACATCTATTCTTTCTCTTGTTCTCTCTTTGTCTTATTCATTCTCTCTCTATAAAATAAATAAATAAATAAATATTTAAACAATAAATAAAAATCTACCTTTTTATCTTTTTTCATGTTTAACATTAAAAAATTATTTTTGTTTATTTTTATTTATTTATTTGAGAGTGACAGACAGAGAGAGAAAGAGGGAGAGAGAGAGAGAGAGAGAGAGAGAGAGAGAGAATGGGTGCGCCAGGGCTTCCAGCCAATGTAAAAGAACTCCAGATGCATGTGCCCCCTTGTGCATCTGGCTAACATGGGTCCTGGGCAATCGAACCTCAAACTGGGGTCCTTAGGCTTCACAGGCAAGTACTTAACCGCTAAGCCATCTCTCCACCCTAATGTTTAACATTTATAGAAATGTTTATTAAGTAGCTACTAGTACAACTGTGGACTTGTCTTTTTCTTTTTTTAGCGTATTGCTTTGTGAAGTTATATTGTTAAATGAATACATATTTAGGAGCACTATACTTTATTGAGACCTGTATTTCCATGAGATGTTGCTACTGCTGGTGATAATGTAAACATGGTTGTCTAACAAAATAGTTTTGCATCTAAACCCCTATAGAATAAACTGGCTAATCATATAGTCATATCTAACAAAATGCAACATATTGGACAATCCTTAGTTAATATTTTCTCCATGATAATTAAAACTGTAAGCCTTCAATTCTCTACAGGAATGCTGATACATCTTTTTCCCATGCAAGTGTGAAGTTTCAAGCGTTCAACTTTGGAATTAAAATGACCAACTATCTGGCCTTTAAATTTCTTCATTTTCTGTGACTTCTGAGAACTTGATACAATCTTATTTGACACAGAGATAAAGTAGTATCTCATTTGACTGAATGAACTAATATGTGTCAGCAATGACTAATAGACTTCAGGATGTTTGGTATTTCAAAACATAATATACCTGTCATGAATGCTTGATTCAATGAAAGAATCTAGATAAGATGTTTTAGGTAGAGGGAATTTTACTTCTGTAAACTTTGTTAACGTAATAAAGCACACACATAGAAAAATTAGAAAATCAATACTCTTTGCTTTGCTTTTTTAGTTTTCTCTGATAGAAGACAAATTAAAGAATATTAGATAGAAGACAAATTGAACAATATTAAAGAAATAGAATATATCATTTTTAACAAAACCCAGAAGTGATACATGGCTGTTCAAGGATATTCTTCTTTCATTGATTGTGAAATTCATTTTCAAACTTCTTTATTTAAAATTTCACTTATTTTGCAATACAGCATGAATTTGTTTCATGAACTACAACATTATAATTTTGATCAGAACATAGTGAATTACCATTTTAATGAGAACTTTTGCTATGACATTCATTTATAAAGCCTTGAAATAAATAGATGAATTCATTTTCTGTTGAACTATCCGGTACCAAATTGAAAAGAGAAAAACAAGTCAAAAAATCATATTATATCTTCAGATAATACCCAGTGACTTAATTCTAGGACCTAGCTTTGTTGGAATTGGAACAATTTTATAAGTAAGGAAGTGGGTGTTTGTTTTTATTGCATGCACATGCAATAAAATTGTGAGAAAGAGAGAGAGAGAACTGAGTGTTAAGTGTAGAATTCTGAGTAAGGAGCTCAACTCAAGCTGTTAGTCTTTGAAGTACTGTAAACAGGGAATCCCTTTTTCCTGTATGCAAAGTTATAGTCTTGAATTAGGAAGCAATGTTTCTGTGCTAAATAGTGCAAAGATAAATAGTATTAAGAACTCAATTTACAAGGACTTAGTAACTAGATATACCCATTTAGAAGAATCAACTTTTACATAATATAATTTTGTGAAATAAATTATTTTAATTCCCAACTGACTTGATTCAGGCTGAATTAGAATTACAGCTAAAACTCATAGGCTGCACACTGCAACATCATGGCTTAAATAATGTAGCTGGAACTGCTACGCTTGAGACTATGATGCACTGTTTAACAATAGAATTTTTGGAAGAACATAAAGCATGTCTAATTAAATTTGAATTTCAGGTAGAGAATTTTTTTGAAATAAAATTTTCTATATTTGCAATGGAAATACAATATATGTTAAAATCATCAGATTTAACTTCTAAAGCATTTCAGAGTAGAAACGGTCATTTATTTTTAAGTTGTGTGTTGTATTTGGTTAACATAGTTGCATAAAGGTAAATAATAACAGTTGGAACTTTTCTTTTATTATCTACAGTGACATATAGTGATAGCCACAAGGAGTTCAAGTTAACGATCATAATTGAATATCAGAGTAATGATTAGGTACACTTTGAAACCTGACTACTCCCCATGGACTAAGGCATAAATATATAAAAAATATTAAATTTTACCTCCTGGTTTAAAATTATTTTGGGTTTATTTCTATGTAGTATGCTTATTTAATATTTCATTTCAACTGTGAAAGTGTTTCATTATTTTGGAAATTATTCCAGTCATTAAAATATTACATCTGTAGATAGAGAACTTTTATAAATAGAAAAACAGTATTCAGTGCTTGAAAACCTCAATCATCTGCTGTGCATATTTATCTTCTTCTGGCCTAGGTAATTTCAGAGCTCTTTTCGTATGCAGAGTCATCAGTGAAGCAAATATAAGTCCAGCCTATGAATTACTATTTGTATTATTACCACCTAATGAATTCTGCTGTACAGCAGGTGTCAAATCAGATCTGTTGTTTGCAGTTGAGTATGAATAGAAGATGTATTGCTATTGCAAATGAATCTAATATGAAACTAATGAGCAGTAATGAGCAACTGTTTTGTCATTATTGAGTCAACCACTGAGATGCTAATAAACTCTCATTTTTTGCTCTTTAGAAAAAGCAGTGACCAGGATTTATAACATGGCCCTAATGTCCTCAAAGCCTGAGGCAAAAATAAATAAATAAATAAATAAATAAGTAAGTAAACAGTGAAATCCTAAACTGAGAATAATTTGGTCATTTTCAATATGACAGTCCTCTTGCTTATTAAAATGATCTTGTTATAATGCCTTCTAAGAAATCCTATAACTGAAGATCATGTGTCCATTAAATGAGTATGAGGTTAATGTAAATATAATTCTATAATTTTCACTTGCCAGTTCTTTTATAGTACAATGAATTCTTTTTTAAAATTTTTTTTTGTTCACTTTAATTTATTTATTTGAGAGTAACAGAGAGAGAAAGAGGTAGATAGATAGATAGAGAGAGAGAGAGAGAGAGAGAGAGAATGGGCGCGCCAGGGCTTCCAGCCCCTGCAAACGAACTCCAGACATGTGTGTCCCCTTGTGCATCTGGCTAACGTGGGTCCTGGAGAATCGAGCCTTGAACCGGGGTCCTTAGGCTTCACAGGCAAGCCCTTAACCCCTAAGCCATCTCTCCAGCCCTAGTACAATGAATTCTAACACAGGCAACTTTATTTTAATTTGATTACTTTAGAAGTAATGTTATTGAATATAATTGACCTTGTTTGTTCCTATGAGTGTCCTAACTTGTTAGATAACCACGAGTGCTTATCACACAGTATTACTGCCATATGTTTTATGTCTCTGCTTTCTCTACGGTAGAGTAATAGCAGGGAGTGCAATAAATATTTATAGGATGCATGACGAATAAATAATTGAATGATGAATAGAGAAAAAAAAGGAGCCTTTCATTGGATTTGCTTTCTTAGGTAGATCTTAGGTAGAAATAATGTGGCTTAAAACAGGAGTCAATACACATCCATTTAAAATGTCATAAGACCAAACTTTTCTTTGAATATATTATATTCATGTATGAAATGTTTTAGCTCATATAACTAAAACCATGTTGCTATAAATAATAAGTTTAATAAGTTAACAATAATAAGTTTAATAATAATTCTCACTCTGAAAACTAAGTTTGATATAGATGTTTCCTATATCAGTGATATCAGTACTTTTATTAATTATTTCATACTTTAGCAAACCTGAAAGGTGTTGGACTATAGAATAGCATGTGTGAGTTTCTAATTTCCATTACCATGAAGAAACAATTTATATAATTATATAACTTTATAGAATTGAAAGTCCATCTATTTCATTAAAAATAACTATTTGAATTGTTAATTTCTATCTTAGCTACAAAGCTGGTGTAGATATGTCTCAAGCACAGGAATTCAATTTAAATAACTCAATTTCTCACTAATATGATTTTTTCATATTCTTAACAGCCATATGATATGTATATTTGTATAAATATTTTTATGATATGTATGGCCAAATGATGAATAGATATTGCAACAAACACAAAAGATGAATCACACATATCAGGAAGAGCCACAAGATGTTTGAAATATTATTTTATTTGATGTTGAAGATACAAAGTACTTCACAGAAACAATCTTATATTTAAGTTGAGGATGTTTTGTTAAATGGTCTATAACTTCCTATCTGATTTGTGTCAGACCTCAGGCATTCTGGGACCCTGGCTTATATCTCTCATAGCTTTATATATTCTTTGGTAACAACACCGGTGCAATGGTCCTATTAGATACAAAAGTTTTTGCTTGTATACATAATTCTGCAAAATTCTATTTTTAGGAACATACAAACATTCCAAATAGTCTACATCTGGGTAGCTGTTTTTCTTCTATAATCAGTTACTTCTGGTACTTTTGGAATGAATGAATCTCCATCCAGATAATCTTTAGCACAAGCATCTATAGTATTTGGGAGACTATTTTCACAGACTTATTTCTTAAAACCAACGTTAAAACTGACTAAATTTTAGTGAAATAATGCCCTTGAAATTTATCCTGCAATTATCTTAGGTTTTCTGTTCTAAGTGGTGAATAAGGAGGACAGTTAATTGTGCCGTACAAATAGAATTTTTTTTTTTTTTTTTTTTTTTTTTTTTTTTTTTGGTTTTTCGAGGTAGGGTCTCACTCTAGCTCAGGCTGACCTGGAATTCACTCTGTAGTCTCAGGGTGGCCTCAAACTCTCGGCGATCCTCCTACCTCTGCCTCCCAAGTGCTGGGATTAAAGGCGTGCGCCACCACGCCCGGCTTTTTTTTTTTTTATTTATACTTCATTGAGGCCTATTCATTAATGTGAAATAAAATTTCCAACATAATCTTCACTTTTGTTAGGAGCATCTTCTTCTTTTCAAATCATTGATAACTTTTAAAGAAATGTGGGCTGGAGATGAGCTATAAGTTTTAGATTCTTTTCTTCATTTTTAACTTTTATTTATTTATTTATTTATCTGTTTATTTGTTTATTTTTTGGTTTTTCGAGGTAGGGTCTTGCTCTAGCCCAGGCTGACCTGGAGTTCACTACGTAGTCTCAGGCTGGCCTCGAACTCATGGTGATCCTCCTACCTCTGCCTCCCGAGTGCTGGGATTAAAGGCGTGTGCCACCATGCCCGGCTAACTTTTATTTTTATTTATTTATTTGAGAAAGGGAAAGAGGCAGAGAGAGGGAAAGAGAGAGAATGGGTATGGGTATGCCAGGGCCTTCTGCCACTGCAAACAAACTCCAGATGCATGCACCCCCTTGTACATATGTTTTACATGGGTCCTGGGGAATCTAAACAAGGTCCTTTGGCTTTGCAGGCAAATGCCTCAACAGCCAAGTCATCTCTCCAGCCCTAGATTATTTTCTATTCCTTCCCTATCACCATGAGATAGAATTTAAAATTATCAATTAACTCCTAAATTCAAATTTGAAATATCTTTTATATTTCTTTTATATTTCCTTGAGAATATAATGAGGATACATTGGAAATTAAGCAAAACTGTTACTAAACAAAGATAATGTTTTCTATCACATTTATTGAATTTATTTATGTTGAACTTGAATTACTTAAAAACATTAAAGAAAATGGCAGCATAGCTTTTAACTAGCCCTATTACTTAGAGGATGGCAGCATGGTTTTTATATTTTAATGTCATTAACCATCATGCGTGCATTAAAAATTAAAACAACATGGAAGGAATTTTAAGTAATAAACACTCATTCTCTACCTTAACTCTGCACGACTTTGACCTTTTCTTTATTTATTCTATTACTTCTTTTTTGTTTTCTTTAAAAATTTTTTTTTATTAACAGCTTACACAATTATAGACAATAAGCCATGATAATTCACTCCCCTGTCCCACTTTCCCCTTCACAAATCCACACTCCATCATATCCTCTCCCTCTCTCAGTTAGTCTCTTTTTTATTTTCTCCTATTATGAGGGTCTGGTGAAGGTAGTACTAGGCACTGTGAGGTCATAGATATCAAGGTCAATTTGTGTCTGAAAAATTGCATTGTAAGCAGTCCTACACTTCCTTTGGCTCTTACTTTTTTTCTGCCACCGTTTCTCCAATGGACCTTCAGCTTTGGAAGGTGTGATAGAGAGGTTACAGCACTGAGTATTCCTCTGTCACTTCTTCTCAGCACTATTGTGCCTTTTGGGTCATCCCAGTGATCACCACCATCTGAAAAGAAAAGCTTCTCTAACCAAAAGTGAGAGTAGCATTAATATATAGATATCAATATTAAGAAAAGTGCTTACAGGGCAATTTGGTGAGCATAATATATGCATTTAGCCAGACAAGAACAGGTGTTATACACCTAGGACTCATAACAACCCCTGCCATAGGCTTTTGATTAGGTTTTCTGTACCAGGCATGCATTCCCTCCCATGATGCAAGCCTCTAGTCCAATGAGAGGACAGATGGTTTTCTCCATGACAGACATGCCAAAATTGCACCCGTTGGGTCATTTTGCTTGGCTAGCCAAAATTAAGGCTTGTAGTGTCCACTGTTTTCACCACTTATACCTTCTCTCTCCTATCGGCTACATGCTGCTTAGCTTTCTCCAGTTTTATGTCAGCTGGTCTACAGGGAGGAGGTTTTCAGCTCATCTCCAGCTTGACTCTTTGACTTTTGTCCTTGTAGACAAAGCATGTTGAATCTTCAGCAGTAGGGTCTTACCATCTATTCTGGTGGGAAACCAGGAGATTTTGCAATGACCCATAATGTTTTAGTGCATCAGGGATCTCCTTGGCCAACAACTCAATGAAAGGTATCCTATCGCTGGCACTGAATTTTCTAGTAACAGTCTATGGCTTCTGGGTGCATCATCCTCCAAAAGTGTAGATTTTCATGTGGCTTATTCATACATCTTGAAGTCTAATTGACCCTCCTCCCATACTTATTTTACTCAATATCTTCCCCAACCTCACTTAAGCCATTCAACCCCCAGAAATCTGTTCATCTACACACACACGCACAGACACACACACACACACACACACACACACACACACACACATACACACACACACACACACAATACCATCTCTTTAGGTACTCCCCTCTCCTCCCTTCCTTATAGCCCCTTTCTAGCTTATGGCCCTCTGCTACTGATTTTTATTCCAACTCACTTATAAGTCTAAACATTTGTATCTGGGATCCACATATGAGACAGATTATGTGGCATTTGGCTTTTTGGGCCTGGGTTACCTCACTTAGTGTAATTCTTTCCAGATTCATCCATTTCCTTGAAAATTTCATAGTTTCACATTTCTTTACTGTTGTATAGAACTTCTATTATATAAATGTATTACATCTTCATTATCCATTCCTCAGTTGAGGGACATGTAAGCTAGTTCAATTTCCTAGCTATTTTGAACAGAACAGCAATAAACATGGATGTGCAAGTATCTCTAAGATAGTGAGACAAGTCCTTAGCATATATGCTTAGAAGTGGTATAGCTGTGTCATATGGTAATTCTATTTTTAGCTGTCTCAGGAAACTCCACACTGATTTCCACAATGGCTGTACCAGATTACATTACCACCACCAGTGTAAAAGGGTCCCTCCTTTTTCTGAACCCTTGTCATCATTTATTATCATTTATTTGCTTGATGATAGCCATTCTGACAGGAGTGAGATGGAACGTCAAAGTAGTCTTGATTTTCACTTCCCTGATGGCTAAATATGTAGAACAGTTTTTTTTTTTAGATATTTATATGCTATCTGTATTTCCTCTTTTGAACCTAGTAGCTGCTCAGTCCATGTGGCTGAATGCCTAGGAAGCTGATCTTCAGTCCAAGGAATTATTTCAATTTCCCTGTATTTGTTAAGATTTGCTTTGTGTCCTAATATATGGTCTATTATAGAGAATGGACCATATGCTGCTGAAAAGAATGCGTATTCTTCAGCATTTGGATGGAATATTCTGTAGATATCTATAAAGTTCATTTGTTCTATGACATAATTTAATCCAGATATCTCTCTGTTTATTTTTTTGCCAAGAATGACTTGTCAATTGATGAAAGTCAGGAAGTGAAGTCACCAACTGCAATTGTGCTTGGTGTTATCTGTGACCTTAAGTCTATTAATGTTTGAGAAAATTGGGAGCACACATGCTAGGTGCATATATGTTTAGAATTGTAATGTCCTCCTGCTTAATTGTTCCTTTAATCAAGATAAAGTGACTTTCTTTATCTTTCCTAACTAATGTTGGTTTGAAGTCTACTCTGTCAGATATTAGGATAGCAACACCTGCTTGTTTTCTACCACTTTCCATCCTTTCACCCTAAGATAGTCTTTTATGGAAAGGTGAATTACTTGGAGGCAACAAACAGAAGGATCCTGCCTTTTAATTTGGTCTGCAAGCCTGTCTCTTTTGATTGGGGTATTGAGGCCATTGATAGTAAGAGTTATTGAACAGTATATATTTATTCCTACCATTATTCTTGTTTTGTAGTTCTTCCTTTACTCTCTTTTATTAAGTATTATTTGAGTATGGTTTATTTTTTCCTGTTTCCTCATGTGTGTGCTTTCCTTTCTCTTCAATGCAAAGGATCCCTTAAAGTATTTTCTGTAGAGGTGGCTTAGTGGTCATATGTTCTTTAGCCTATTTTTGTTGTGGAATGTCCTTATTTCTCTGTTTATTTGGATGGATAGCTTTTATGGATAAAACAATGTTGGTTGACCATTTCTATCTTTCAGAACTTGGAATATATCATTCCAAGACCTTCTGGCTTTTAAAGCTTATGTTGTTTAATCTGCTTCTGTCCTGATAGGCTTACCTTTATGTGACTTTATGTTGATAACTGCTTTCAATATATTTTATTTGCTTTGTGAGTTTAGTAGTTTAATTATAGTATGGCAAGAAAAGTTTTTCTTTTGCCTGGTTTTGTCTGTTTGGTGTTCTAAAGGCTTCCTGTATCTGCACTGGCATCTCTTTCCCAATTTTGGGGAAATTTTCTTAAAATCACCTACTATGCCTTTAGAGTTGACTTTTCTTCAGTATTTCTGTTTCCTTACTCATGTCTTACATTGACCTCCTTATTTCATTAAGGTGCTTTTCTGTGTTCTCTTTCAGCAATTTGTTTTCTTCCTTGATTCCTTTGAAAATAGTTATAATCATTCTTTTGAAATCTTTGTCAGACATTTTATCTAAATCTGTCTCACTATAGGTCATTTCTGATGGATTGATAATTTTTGATGGAATTTTATTGTCTTGAATTTTTGGGTTTCTTGTATTATAATGTTGAGCTTTATGCATCTTAGGTTAATTTGATGTTTGGGTTTTCTAATTATCTCTAGTATTCTTAGACTAGTATATCTGACATTATATATCTTCAAGGTAGAAGCTTAAGGTGCCAGGTGTGGCTCTTACATTACTCCCAGAGTAACAGAAAAAGTGACCCTAGGTGTTGGGTTTGCCTGCTATGCAAGTATTTTAGTGAGCTGCGTGGAGCCATATATGGGTATATTCCTGGCATAAAATTAAATGGATCATTTTTCATTTCTCTTGATTGCTCAAAATCAGTTTGCTTTTTATTTGGATCACTTTCTTACATAGTTTTTGCTTTCCTTTTAAACCTAGATCCATTCATATTTCTTGTTGAGATAAGCCACCTTTGACCATCTTTATCACATCACTGGACTATTTCTCACCATGTTTGCTTACCATCATTACCTTTATTTGGAAGACATTCTTTCAGAGTTCAGAGACTTTCTGGTATAATTTGGATGGAAATTGTTCCTAGGCCTTGTGAATAGAGTTGTATATAATTAGTTGTAAAAAATTCTTTTTTTTTCCCATATGGCTGCACATGTTTTACTTTTTTAAGATATGCCCACAATTAACAGTGCCTAAGACTTTATCTTTGTGGCCATGTATGTGTGTGTGGTGTGCATGCATGCATGTAAGTATGCTTACATGCATGTGTGCATATGAGGGTGTGTGCATGTGATGGCCAAATGTTGTCCCACTTTCGGTTTCTTTCTCCATTGTTTTCTATCTTATTCTTTGAGACAGAATCTCTAGGCAAACCTGGAGATCAATGTGATGGATGCATATGCTGGTGCCTTCACGTGGATCCAGGCAGTTGTGTCAATCTGGAATCACAATCCAAAAGAATAAGATGACTGGAGAGATGTTTCAGCCATTGAAGCTCATTGCTTGCAAAGCCTAGTGGCCTAGTGGCACATGTATCTGGAATTTGTTTGCAATGGCAGGAGGCCCTGGCATGTCCATTAACACTCTCACTCTCTCACATATGCTCTCTTTCTGCTTACAAATAAATATTTTTAAAAAGAAGAAGAAACTGAAACCCATAATTACAGAGTAGTTTTGGTAAACTGAAAAATTATGATATGGGCTAAATCTTGATCTGCTAGTACAACTTCTTTAATATCCTATGCCACAGGTCATGAAGTATTCAAAACGCCCATGTGTTGCATACTGAAACACATTCACTGTCTTGAATGAATGTGCCGGTATGGTTATATGAAGAGTGAGCTGAATTAGACACTTTAAAAATGGCATAATATTTTTATTTGAAACAATGTCTGACAAAGTAACAGTCTAGACTTGGGTGTTTAGCAGTATTTTCTTGACAATGAATGAGGTGAAACTATCACCTCAAGGAAAATAACAGGTAATATTTGTTGCTGATAACAAATTTAAACTTTAGATAAAAGATAAATTTTGTGATAATTTATTTCTACTACTATGACACCAACATTTCCCAGTAGTATATTTTCTATTGAGATTGACAGTGATTATAATTAATGTGAACTTTTAAAAAATGTAATGTGTAATTGAAATATATACAACTCCGTGAGCCATTATTTCCAAATGACTGATGCATGATGCAAAAAATCATACATGAATGAAACAGTCATTCAAACTTCCATATTGACCAAGTGATTTCATGTGGAAAATTTGTTAATACAGTCTCCAGTTCTATATTCCAACTGACCTTAGAGAATCTACTATCTGTCATATGTCAGCATACTATCAAAGACCAAAATTTGTCTGAAAAGGCTATTAGAGTAGTTCCTTTTCATTGCATTTACATGTACTATATATCCTTACATTTTAAATCAAAAGTAAAATAGCACAGTGGGTGAGAAGGCCATGATGATACGTACCTGTAATCCCATTACAAGAAAGGCTAAAATTCCAGACTAGCCTGGACTATGTAGAGAGACTTGTTTCAAATAAACAAAACAAAACAATATAAAACACACCATAAAACCAATACCAAAGGGATACAGAAGCAAATAGGATTCAGCTCTCTTTAGTAATTAAGGGTCAAAAGATGTGCAAAAAAAAAAAAAAAAGATAATGCCATTTTAACTTATTTTGCTTGTAAAAGTACCACTGTGTTTGGTAATGCTATTTATACTATAACACAATAATTTGTTTAAAAATGTTCTAATATAAAGCTTCTCAAGTATAACTTTTAAAAATGACAAATATTAAAACATATGCTTTATTTAAAAAATGGTTCCTGTGTTCTTATGGCATTTTTAAGGTGCAGAGGGACCAAAGATGGGTACATGTGAAACAAGTCATTGATTTCTTGCCTACAAGGACCTGAAGTGCTTGCTTTGTCCTTTTTGCCCCCTGAGATTCTGTTTCTGAAACTTTGTGAATATTTGCATCCTTCTGTCATTCAACTCAATGAATTTGTGTTGAAAAAAAATGGAGACTGGTCAGTTATTCTATTTCTTTAACTTATGCAGACAGCAGATGGTTCAGTGCACAATCCCCAACCAACATCCTCTTTTGGGGCACATAATTATCTACTTTACTGATGGATTACTAAACTTACTAGGTTATTGACATTGATTGACACCCATATATCTTTGAACTAAGGAAATGTGTGCTATTATGTCAATGTAACCATTTTCCCTTTAATTAGTAAAAACAGTCCTCCTGGCAAAATTTCTTTCTAGAATGCTAATCCCGATGACCTATCACATTTCTATATAAAGAGGTGTTATCTCTTTAAATTTCAGTGAGTGTAAAGTTTTCTTTAAGAAAGTCAAATAGCATCATCTATAGACATTTCTGATACTTTTCTGAAGTAATAAGAAGACAAAGATGGATGTGGCCTTTAAAAGGGGGGCCTTGATCAAAAAGGTCATGTTGCTTCATCTCTTTCTGTAGGACATGAAAGGATGTTTTCAGTAATTTATGTTAATGCTTTATTTTCAAGTTTTCTTTCTTTCATAAGCTCTTCATACTTTGACCATGAACTGACCTTTCCCCTCTTTGAAATTTACCCTCCAACCTGCCCCATCTCCTGGCTTTTCATTAGGGAACATGGGAGACATCCCCTCACCTCTCATACTGCTATGCATTGCACTCTGGTGGCAAGCCTTCCTAACAAAATCAAAGAGCTGCTAGTGCCAGAAGGGTGAACTCTGTGATCTCAGCCCCCTAAAGGGAATCATCCCCAGAGAGATGTTCAATTCATGTCAGAGGGAAATCATAACTCATAGGCGAGCAGGGAAGCAGGCAGCTGGTTGAATATTTTTATTGAGAAATGTTTTCCAAGTCACAGATCAGAATAATATTTCAGCTACTTTTTTGAATGAATCTAGTTCAAGGCAACAAACAAAGCTAGAGGCTCACATGCAATGTGAATTGGAAAGAAGTTTTTAGAATTTTTAAACAGCCTTTGCTGCTTTATTTCAGGTTGAGACAGGGCATGCACATTTTCGTGAGATCCATTGCTTTCAGGAGCTTCTCAAGATTTAGACAATCTAATCCAGTGTAATTGTACTGGGGATTTCCCAGTGCCATCAGTGGGAACAAGTGGAATACACAGAAGACTTAGAATCTTAATGACTTTTATTTAAGTACCATAGTACCCTGAGTGAGACGGAGCTTCAGTGCTGGTATCTTTCTTAGCAGTGGTGGTGAATGAGTGAGTTTTAATGTCTACTTTAGAAAAGACCTAGTTTAATTTTAAACCATCATGGGAAATTTTTTGTGACCTTAAATTATATTAATTGAATAGTGAAATGCACCAGTCACAGTTTTAACTTGCATGAAGTAAATAATTTCATTATTAGGACCACTGCATAGGCCCAGTACTATTATTGTCTCCATCACATAGTCAAGGAAACTGAGGCATTCAGAGTTTAAAAACTTTGCCAAAAAGAATCGGTAAGTTTCAGAAAAGAAATAAACAAACAGGTAGTTTGGCCTAAAGGAATGTGAATTTAACCACCACTCTACAATTCCTTAGTGGGAAGTCAAAGAATAGGATCAGAGAGACACATACTAGATTCTGCTGGCAGCTAATGGGATTGCCATTTTCACTTATATTTAACTTCACTTACCTATTTTCTTTTTACCTCAAGGCAACAAGTTCTGTAATCTGGAATGTTATTCTTTATTACTATTAAAATTCAACCTATTCTTTAATGCCATTCCAAATTTCATTTTATCCATAAAACTGTGTCTAAAGAAAACCATACATTCCTGAGGTTTGACTATTGAAAAGAAAGACACTGGATTTCTAGCACAATTTCACTCAAAGCAATTCCTGAGACAACTCTGACATCATTAGCTTTGAGTAAAAGACATGCTGTGATGCGGTCCTCAATAACTTATCTTCAGAAATCTTTAGTTAACTAGTAATTGTTACCATACTAAACTACACTAATATCATTTCTGGCCAAATTTTCCATTTATACAGCTACTCATCACTAGTCTCTTTGTTTATTCATATATTTGTAGTTTCAATATATATACTTTTGTACATGCATCACTCCTCTAGACCGTGGAAGACAAAATAATCAACACTAGATCTGTAGACCTTGATTTTAAAAAGCAGATGCTTTTCAGATTTCTAATATAGACCAGGAGACTAGGGAATGATCCCATGACAGTTAACCTTGATGTGGGACCTGAAGAATGAGTGGAGTGCAGAGGTTTGGAAAAGAAAACACACAACATGAAAAGCTGAGAAGAAGGCCTAGGAATGATACCTACCAGACAGGTGAAGTCTGGAGAAACAAGGTTTGTTTGACATCATACAGCTAGTAATTAAAAAAATGGAAAATTTGGCATTCTCCACTCCACAACTGGTACTGGAGTAATTAGAGTTTAATGCCATGTTCAGGGAGTTCTAAGTACTTATAAGGTTAAAGTGTGGAGTGGAGTCTGTAATGGATTTTAGATGATAAAATGAGTTAGAAATGTTATATAAGGACCAGACTTGGATGTATTCTGGAAGGTGTAACTTTATTCTCCTGATCTGTTTATTTTAGCTCCAATATGGTTGTTTAAGCTCTTATTGTTATTAGTTGGGGTTTTCTAATGTCTGTTTTGTTTTTTCTTGCTGCAATTATTAATCTACATTTTCCTCCTAGCTGTTTGCCTCTTTGCATTTTTTTTCTCATAAGCTTCATTTTCTTGTTCAATTTAACCACAGAATTTTGTCTTCATATGACTCCTTGTTTCTGCTTTAGAAAACTCATTTCTTTAAGTCTTTTTGGCCCACCAAATAAAGGTTCTGTATAATCTGTTTTGTGTAGGAAGTAATTTCAGTGATATGCTTTTATTCCAGGTTTTCATGGAATTGTGCTTTTCCCTTATGTTCCAGTATTTAAAAATATATTTATATAATGTGTAAATATATATACTTTATGTAACATATATATGCACTTTCTTGTTTATTCTTCAATTAACACACTTCTAGATAGATGTGTATCTATATCTTTAGTCCTCTTAACTGCCTATTTTCACCTAACATAAAGTACATTGCCAAGCAGATGACTTAGTGTGGGATTGCTACTACTTTTAATTACAGGGTCTCTATTCTGGAGGGTCAAATAAAGTCTTTGCTAGAAGATTTTGTGTTAGGATAAAATTGTTCAGTAGTCAAATAACTTTTGGAAATGTAATAGGCTACATCCCTGTCTTGGATATGCACTGTCATGTACTGAGACAATACCTATAGGAAAGAAGCTTATTTTTTAAGATTTATTTCACTTCTTTATTTATTAGAGAGAGAGGGAGAGAGAAAGAGAGTGAGAATGAGTGCACCAGGGACACTGGCCACTACAAACAAACTCCAGATACATGCACCACCATGTGTATCTGGCTTACGTGGGACCTACAGAATCGAATCTGGGTCCTTAGGCTTAGCAGGTGTGAGCCTTAATGGCTAACCCATCTCTCCTCCCACAAAGGAGCTTATTAATTATTCTTTAAAAGTCAGTATTTGGGCTGGAGAGATGGCTTAGCGGTTAAGCGCTTGCCTGTGACGCCTAAGGACTCCGGTTGGAGGCTTGAATCTCCAGGACCCATGTTAGCCAGATGCACAAGGGGGCGCAAGCGTCTGGAGTTCGTTTGCAGTGGCTGGAGGCCCTGGCGCGCCCATTCTCTCTCTCTCTCTGCCTCTCTCTCTCTCTCTGTCTGTCACTTTCAATAAATAAATGAAAAAATTTTTTAAAAAGTCAGTATTTGGGGATGGCTGGGGAGATGGCTGAGCACTTAAAGGTGCTTACTTATTAAAACAATCAGTATTAAATTCACATTGCAAAAACATGTTACTTTTCTCCATGAACATTCATTGGACCCTAATTTGGTAAGTGCTCAATGGTGGACAAAGTCTATTTCCCATAGATGAAAACAATACTAAGTAGTAAAATCTTCAGTGCCTCTGTTATACACACACTAACCTAGTTGGTGGGTTTCTGGTGAAATGTAGCTACCTTGTATTTGACTCTGATACTTGAAAAACATCTTTGGGATATTTGTAAATATAGACTATGCTCATATTAGACACAGATACTGGAAAGTAACACACTCTGTTTTTGATCCAATCCTTGTCATTTAGTATTAGGTAGTGTATTTTAAGATTTTCAAAGCTGTGCATTTTCCTATCCATCTATATGAGAATAAAAATTCAAAAAATTAGTTTTCCAGTTTTTTCAGACTTAATATGTACTTTATGTTTTCACTTTGGGTTCATTATGTGTGTTTGTAGTTGCATGTATGTGTAGGTATGCTTGTGTGACTGTTATAATTAGATGGTGAAAGGGGCCTATTGCATACTGTGAGTCTTTAGACATGCTAAGAATTACCAAAGTGTTCTGTAAATAACAAAGCATTGTTAAAAAGTAACATATTCTTATACTTCTATTATCATTATAATAGTGCTCTACAAACATGGATAATGATTTTCCTTTAATCAGTGTCTTTTCTATAATTGATTGGTCACACAATGTGTGTGCTCTTCTATGGCAGTGGACAGTGGTACTGGAGAGAGATTAACTTTAATATTAGAGCAATTTTATGGTTATGTGTTTGATGATGACTATAAAAGTTTCTGTGTCATTCTGAAAGGAAAACCTTACCGCATTTCTTCCTGTGATCTAGTCTTGCTATCTGGACTGTATTTACCCTGTATAATTCTTTTCTTTCAGCTCAGTATGACATGCTCATTTTTAGAACAAGGCAGGTCATGTTTATATGTTGCACTATCTATGGTCCAGTGATCCCTTTTGTAGTCTAAGGGGAACTGTATGAAAACTGAACTGTGTCAAGGAGACTAAGAGTGTTAAAGTTCACCAAGAAATCAAGATGAAGCTTTGCAGAAACAAGAGGGAGTTAAAATTAGTATGAATTGATTTTGTACCCCCTTTTCAGAAATTGTTCTCACATGTTGAGAGCCTTTGGCCATTTATGTTCTGCTCTGTGTTAAGACGGTGACATGACTATGCCAGAGGATGGCCAAGGTCAATGACGTGACCTATTTTTATTTTCCTTAATAGGAAAAAGTTGTCATTCTTTTCCAACACTAGCAGAGTCTTTCTGTGTGTGTGGCTTTAGAGACTTCTCTTTGTGAACATTTCACATCTTTTCCTTTGATTAAGCTTGTTACATTTCAGACCTCCTTGAACTTTATACTTCTCATTTCCAGCTTTCCCAGTTAGATGTTCTAAACCTAGTGATCTATTATACAATGCTATTAACTTATCTGTTACTGGGAATCTTCTTTATTCATTTCATGGTTTTTCTTTAAATAATGCAACAAACAGGAGAGAAACATGTTTTAATATATATTTAATAGTTTATGATTTTGTTTACAAGTTTGAATTATCTGAAGCAAATAATAATGGATTCACTATATAGACATTTTCTATATACTTTCATGTTTTCTTGAACTGGGGTTACATAGCTGTCTTAGTAATTTATTGATTAAATCAATAATACTTCATTGGTTTAGTCATGTCCACCCCAATTCATTACTAATATGTTAAAAAGAAGTATTCAGCCACTATGAAAATAGAATAAAATATTTCACTAACACGTGAATTATTTATAAAAAATGAAGTTATGTGACAGGTAATTAAAATACGAACTATCTGAAAATAGAGCAAACATTTCTTTTTCAAACTATCTAATGATCTCAGTGCCCTGAGACATTATTCTGTGCATGAAGAAAACCAAGTGATGTTAGAATTGTATGGCAGGACACATTGCTGTGAGGCTGCCATGGTTCTATTGACTGTGAATTTGACAGGAACTAGAATCATCTGTGAGGGATTACGTTGCTTAGGTTAACTTCTGTGCACATCTGTGAGGGATTATCTTAAGGTAAGTAAGGTGGACAGATGCACCTTAATTGTGGGTGATGCTATTTCATGGGCAGGGGTCCCAGACTATATAAAAAGGAGAGATCTGGCTGAGCAGCAGTATTTATCAGTCTCTACTCTTCCTTAGTGTGCTAAATGCAACACGCTGCCTCAAGCTCCTGCCACCATGCCTTCCCTTCATGAGGGACTGTAACCTGGAACTGTAAGCTAAAATAACCCCCCTCAAAGTGATTTTTTAAAAAAATTTGTTTATTTTTGTTTATTTATTTGAGAGCAACAGACAGAGAGAGAAAGAGGCAGAGAGAGAGAGAGAGAGAGAGAGAGGGAGAGAATGGGCGTGCCAGGATCTCCAGTCATTGCAAATGAACTCCAGACATGTGCGCCCCCTTGTGCATCAGGCTAATGTGGGCCCTGGGGAATTGAGCCTCGAACCAGGGTCCTTAGGCTTCACAGGCAAGCACTTAACCCCTAAGCCATCTCTCCAACCCTCAAAGTGATTTTTGTTAGGCACTGTGTCCCAGTAGTGAGAAGTTGACTAACACAGAAAATTACAGTGAGGATATCAATCACTTTCTGGATCAATTCTCAGAAAATACTAGACAAAGGTAATTTAAATTCATAGTTGGGTATGAATCCACAAAATGGAAAACTTCGTTGCTATAAATCAAGGCTAAAATGAGGCAAAAGGATGAGTTGTTACTAAAGCTGAGTGCCTCATAGGATTTCAGATCTGATTTCCTTGGCTTCACTTTCTAAGTGCATAGGTGATAGGAAATTGGATATATATAATTCAGCATACTGAAGCTGATCTAGAAAGGGTTCTCTTTTGAGTATTTTCAAACTACTTATAACAACTTGTTCCATATAGAATTTACTTTAATGTGAAATCTATGTTAAATTTTGAGTTTGACTTTTATTTCTTTTTTAAAGAGAATCATGCACAGAAGTATCAAAAAAGAAAATAGGTAAATAATCATCTCTTCAATGAGTAGTGTTGGTGAAAATGGATATTCATAAGCTAAAAAAAGGAGAAATTAGAAACTTCTCTTAACCCACACAAAGATCCACTCAAAATGAACTAATGAGTTAAACATAAAATGTAGAATCATAAAAATCCAAGAAGTCAGCCTATTGTGAAAGGTAAGACATTTGTCTCAGAAATTATATTTTGGGCATGTCACCAATAGTGCAGGCACAAAAGCAAATGTAACAATGTGGACTATATCAGACTAAAAAGATTTTGCACAGTAAAGAAAATGATCAGCAAAATGAAAAGGCAAACTCAGGAATTGAGGAAATATTTGCAAACAGTATACCTCATGGGATTAATGGCCAAAACCTGTAAGGAACTCATACAACTTAAAAGCACAAATGACCAAATACCTGACTACAAAATGGATAAAGAGCATGCATAGATATTTTTCCAAATGTGCAAGTAGATAACCTGGAAAACAGGAAGTTGTTACTAGTCACCAGAGAAAAAAAATCAAAATCATACTGAGATACTCTCTAACATCTATTTATAACAGAAAGTAATAATTAAATAAGGTGTTGGTGAGGGTGTGATATTAAGGAAACACTGTATATTGTTGATTATAATGTCAAAAAACTAGAAGTACAGTGTTTGGTCCAATTCCACAACTGTGTATATAGTCAAAGGAGGTGAAAGCAGTATTGTGCAACTGTTTGCTGTGAACTGAAACATTTTCTCTTGGAATGTGAAGGGAGACCCATAAGAGTAAGGAAGCTAATGAAATTTACAAGGCTAAGGAAACCCAGGAAAATAACCAGGCCCAGGAACTCAAAAAGCCATAAGATTCACAACCCTCCGTAAGTTTATACAGGCAGTCACAACTGCTGAGGCAAGAGGAGCCTTAGAGGAGCCACCTACAGGTTGTTCAGGGAGCGCCAGGATGCAGCTTTCCTACGTCATCACCCACTCTGGGGTGGGCTTTGTACTGATGCAGCTATGCCTGAGTCACAACAGTAGTGTAGGTAATCCCCCCAAAACTCATTGGCTCACCAAACTACACTTGGGTAGATATTTCTAAAGTATTATAACTATTATAATTTACAAATATATTATAAATTATTAAATATTGTCACAATATCTTATTGTAGGACCTTTAAAATATTTTATTATGCAAATATCCAATTAAAAATTTATTTATTTTACTTATTTGAGAGATAGAGAAAGAAGGAGAGAGAGAGAGGGACAGAGAGACAGAGACAGAGAGAAAGAATGGGCACATCAGGGTCTTCAGCTGCTGCAAATGAAATCCAGACACATGTGCCACCTTGTGCATCTGTCTTATGTGGCTCCTAGGGAATCTAATTTGGATCCTTTGGCATTGCAGGCAAGTGCCTTATCCACTAAGCCATATCTCCAGCCCCAAATGTACAATTTTTACATGATTTTTTTGTTATAGAAGGCTTTACCCAATATTTCCTATTAATTGATCAGTCTACATATTCCAGCAGATTTTTTAATGCCATGCTCAGAAAACCCTATTAAAATGGAAAAGACAAAGATATGTATAATGATAACAGGCTTACTTTTAATGTATAATTTTATTATTGAAAACTTATATACTTACAGACAATAAACCATGATAATTCCCTCCCATCCCCTCCTCTCCCCCACTTTCCCCTTCACAACTCCACTCTTCATAATATCCCCTCCCTCTCTCTATTAGTCTCTCTTTTATTTTGGTATCATCATCTTTTCCTCCTATTATGAGGGTCTTGTGAAGGTATCGCTACTCAATGCGAGGTCATGGATATTGAGGACAATTTCTGTCTGGACAGTTGCATTGTAAGGAGTCGTGCCCTTCCTTTGGCTCTTACATTCTTTCTGCCACCTCTTCCGCAAGGGACCTTGAGCCTTGGAGGGTGCGATAGAGATGTTTTAGTGCTAGATACTTCTCTGTCACTTCTTGTCAGCACTATGTTGTCTTTTGGGTCATCCCAGTGGTCACCACCATCTGAAAAGAGAAGCTTCTCTAACCAAAAGTGAGAGTAGCATTAATACATGAATATGAACATTAAGTGTAGTGCTGACTGGGCAGTTTGGTGAGCATAATATATGTATTTATCCAGACAAGGGCAGACTTCATACCCCTAAGGCTCATGAACTCCCCTGCCATAGGTTTTGATTAGGTTTTCAGTACAAGGCATGTATTCCCTCCTATAGAGTGGGCCTCCAGTCCAAAGAGATCAGTTGGTTTCCCCAAGATCAGACATGCCACTGTTGTACCTGTTAGGTCATTTGGCCTGTCTGGCCAAACTTGAGGCTTCCAGTGTCTATTGTTTTTACCACAGATCCATAGGGCTGCATGCAGTGCAGCTTATTCCAGCTTTTCTTTTCTTTTTTTTTCAGTTAGCTGGTCTACAGGGAGGAGGTTTGCAGCTCAGCTCCAGCTTAATTTCTCAGTGACCTTGCTGCCAAGCATGTGAAGACTTCAGCAATAGGGTCTTACCATTTGTTTCTAGTGGGAAACCAAGGGTCAGGCTTACTTTTTAATCAAATGTTTTCCTCATATCTGAATCATAGTTTTGAATCTCCACTCCCTTGAGTACAACTTGAAGTGTCTCCAGAGTGCTGGATGTTAGAAAAGGGCTATAGAAGCCTGGCATGGTGGCTTATGCCTTTTAATCCAGACTTGGTGGCTGAAGTAGGAGAATTGCCATGAGTTCAAGGTCAGCCTGAGCTGGAGTGAGATTCTGAGTCAATTAAAGGAAAGAAAGAAAAGGAAGGATGAAGGGGCTGAGTAATAAGTCTTAGGGGGAGAAGGAAGTGGAACACAACTATATGAAAACTGTGTGGTGGTTACTGGAGTTGGAAAGGGTTGTCTCATCTTTGTTTTTAAGGGTATTTTTTTACACATCTCATTTATATTTTGCTATATGTTGATTCCTTTTTTTCTTTCCTAAAACAAGCTCTCCCTATGTAGCCCAAGTTGGCCTCAAACTTGAGATCTGTGTTTCTTAGCCTTTTGAATGCTGAGATTACAGGCATGTATTAACATGTCTGGTGATATATATATTCATTATATTCAATATATTTCTTATATAATATTATATAATATATAATTTTGTATAATATATAATATATTTAATATACTAATTATATATAAATATATAATTGAATTGAATATATGTATTATATATTCAATTCAATATTTTATTTATTTATTTGAAAGAGAGAGAGAGAGACTGTAAGTGAGAGAACGAGCATGCCAGGGCCTTCAGCCACTGCAAACAAACTCCAGATGCATGTGTCACCTTGTGTATCTGGCTTATGTGGGTTCTGGGGTATTGAAACTGAGTCCTTTGGCTTTGCAGGCAAGCACCTTAATCGCTAAGCCATCTCTCCAGACCATCTGGCTATATTTTTATACTTTTTTTTTAAACAAAACATTTCTGTTTAGTATGTCTTTCACTTTTATTGGTAACTATGAAAAGCTGTTGAATTTTAAGTACTTATCTTATAAGTATCTTAAATAATTTTAATACTATTTAGGTTTGTCATGTGTGTGTGTGTGTGTGTGTGTATGTTTTTTGGGGGGTGAATAGCCCTGAATCTCCTTCTTAGTAAGTGTATATCCCATTCTTGTTTTCACCTCACTGTATTGGCTGAAGTATTAAGGACACTATAAAGTAGTATCCTGAGCTATCTGCTTCTTCACTGACATTAAGTGGGATTAATTCAGTATGTCATTGGAAGGTGTATGTGGCTGAGATGCATGTGTAAAACAGGATCCCTCCTTTTGTGATTTAGTAAGATTTTTTTTTTAAGTGTGTAGTATACCTGTGTATTGGCATGTTTTTTTTTTTTTCTCTTGTCAGGGGTAAGTTTTATTGACCTATTTCGCACTGTTACATTCCACAAATGATGTACTTTAGTCACTGAATATTTTTCTTTTAAAATACTTCACTGTAGTTTTGTTTAGGAGGATTGGTTGGGGTTATTTCTTGTTTTATTTTGAAGGTTATTTTTTTCTTCTCATTCATGGTGATGCATACAGTTATACTATAGGACTTTTTGCTTATTTATTTGCTTATATGTTTTTACCTTAGGTTATGATATCTAGTTCCTGTGTGTCATTGTTTTGTTTGAAGTAGCCTAGATAGTCTCCCAACTCCTGAAAAGTTATGTTTGTACTTTTAATATTAAGTTCTGCAAATATCTTTTGACAGTTTATGGACACTTTGTATATGGCAGATTTAGTGCTGCAAAGTCAGATTGAGTAGTGGGCCAGAGAGAGTATGTCTTAGTTTACACTCAACTCACTGCATGACCCTTCATAGAAGCTCACCAGCCTCTCCCTTAGGTCAGTTAAGCAGGAAGCATGTAGAGTACCAGTAATCATGGTTTTCCCTCATCCCCCCCCCATTCCCTGTTAAGCCTCTCAATTCTATTACATCAAAATTGATGAGTTCATCTTTGCTTTTCTATTGTTTTCACTTATAAACAAGAAGACCTTACTGCGCACAGTTGGTTTTTTTTTTTTTTCTACTTAATTTATTTTATTTTCCATTGGCGAATGGAGATTTAGGTATTGTTGATTCTGGTATTTTCAAATACGATTTATTTTTGCTGATTCCTGCCTCCCCACCCACCTTCTCCTAAATTCCACCTTTTCCCACACCCCCTGTATCATATGCATCTTTTCGCCTTTCTCTTCTCCCTCTTCCAGATCATGTTTATATTTTGGTAACCATTCTACTTACAGGTTTAATTCACATTTGTCCCCTCTGTATACATACGATGGAGATATACGTACTTATAGAAACTATAAACTAAAGCCCACATACCAAAAAGAATATAGGACTTTGGTCCTTTTGAGATTGAATTACTTCACTTAATGGAATTCTTTCCAAATTCATCCAATTTGCATTTTGTCTAACTCTTAAGTTTTCATTCTGATGGTTATTGAGACAGAGGGAAAACAAGAGGCAAAGTGCAAACCTGACTGACAGAGAAGACCACGGACTACACTTTGCTTCATTGTAATGGTATCTTCATGTTATTAACCTTGCAAAGCTGTTTGTTCCCATTATGACCACACTAAGTCACATCCCAAAATACCATAGAAGGACAGAAAAGGGGACCAAACTCAATTTAAGAAAAATTCCAATACATTCTTTGAGTTCTCTGCCTTTTCCCAACTTTAACTTATGAATAATCCTCTCTTCCATGAATGTTTGCCCATTTGTTTTGCTGACTTTTATTAAGGATTCATGAACAAATGTGTATGCACTCCAGATAGGGGTACCAAACAACAGACCAAAGAAATGATTTAACCAAGACTAGTTTGGCAAACCAGTGAGTTAATCATTTTTTCTTAAAGGAGAATAAGTGAGGAGCTATTTACCAGAGTGTAGATGACTCCCCAAACAACTGCACTTTAGGATGGGTAATGAATTCTGGAAAGCAGCATACAGTTTAGCACTTTTGAGCACCACATACAGCTGAGCAGAAGGGTGTGGTGTGGCTGGAATCTCAGGTGGGGGTCTGATGGAATTCTCTATTGTCTTTCAAGGAGGCAATGTTAAGCTAGTTCTGTGGAGTCTAGTCTGGGTAATCACATGGCAACATTCATAACACACATAAGATGAACTATCCCAAACTCCCATAATGAGATTCTATCTGGAGAAACCTATATTGACCACATTATTGTATAGCTTTATCTTGTAATAAACTTTCTCATAATGGCTTCTTTTGTCTTGTCTCTGAACTCTTGTCCTGATAGAGACTACATGTATCAGAGGTCTCAGTTTGCCCTCTCTGCCTTCACCCAACAGCAGGCAATATTACATTTATTACAATTTCAATCAAAATTCTTTTTTTAAGGTTTAGAGAAACTTGATTAGATCAAGAGAAGAAAACGGGGGGCTGGAGAGATGGCTTAGTGGTTATGATGCTTGCCTATGAAGGCTAAGGACCCAGGTTCGACTCCCCACTACCTATATAAACCAAATGCACAAGGTGGTGCATGCGTCTGGAGATTATTTGCAGTAGGTACAGGCTCTGGCATGCCCATTCTCTCTCTCTCTCTCTCTCTCTCTCTCTCTCTCTCTCTTTGTTTCTCTGTCTCTTCTCTCTCTAATAAATAAAGAAATAAATAAGGGGGGAAATGAGAAAACCCCTAACACCTGCAGTGACTAGAGGCCTTGGTATGCCCATTCCTTCTGCCTCTCTATCTGCCTCTCCCTCACTCTCTCTCATAAATAGATAGATAGACAAATAAATAAAAAAGTAAGTAAATAAATAAGAGGAAGAAGTACAGAGAGCCCTACCAGGAGGGAGGGGAGGGCAGTAAAGCCTATGTGGGAATGGGGGTAGAGAGGAGGCTAACCAGAACTTGGAAGTTCAGAAAAGATGAACAGCCAGCAAAGAGGTCAGTCAAGACTCTTGATCAACATGTTTTGTATGGCATTGGGTATGTCCACCCTTCCAGGTTCTACTGCCCTCTTTTTTAGCAGTAGCAATAAATTCCTGAACCCAGTGTTAAAGAAGAATAGCATCCCCCCAACCCACCCTAATTTCCTTGTAGTTATAGGATTCCTTGACAAGGTTTTAGGTAGAGCAATGGTTTCCCAAGGATGTTTACATACTAATTCGTGAAACCTGTGAATATGACTTAAGAAACAAAGGAGTTTTGCAATGGGATTGAGGTTAGGGATTTTGAGAGTAGAAAATCATCCTGAATTATTCATTTGTGCCTATTCTAATCAAATATGGGTTATTTCTTCACTATCAGGTTGACAAAAGTCCAAAGGTTTGACAAGTATTGGCAAGTCTGTGAGGAAATAGGCACTCTTATAAATTGGTAGTGACAGTAAAAATGTGAAACCCTATGGAAGAAAATGTGGCAGTAGCTAACAGCCACACAAGCATCTCCACTTTGAACCAGAAAGCCTACTCCAAGAAATCTACTCCAAACATATTTGGGGAAAATATTTTTTAAACTATGCATGAAGCTATTTACTAGATTATCATTCATCCTGCCAAAACCTGTTACTAACTAAAATGCCCCATTATTAGGGAGTAGATTGGACTTTTGCATAATCACCCAATGGAAGTAGTAAAAAATAATCTTTATATAAGAGATAGGAATAATTTCCAGAATAGATCCAATAGAAAAACAATAAGCAAATAAGAGAAGACTATGCATGAAAGAAGAAATAATAACATAATATATATGTAAAATTCATACACCTTGTTCTATGAATTTGAGATTATGGATATGCTTTGCATAAATAGAAAATCAAGTGAAAATGCAAACAGTTAAAAGAAAAGTAAACTTATCTAAATTTACTTAATAATATTAACTATCAAACAAAGTTAAATCTATATTTAGTTGGTAGCATAATCATTCCAAGAATAAATTTACAGCAGAAAGTTAAAAATATAGTAAGCTGGATGAACTTTCTTAATGGTTTATATCGTAGGATCAAAATAATAGGGGAAAGCAACAAACTGTTTCTGCTAGAGGTGTTATTTTGTAACTAGTTCATGTTGTGCAGTAGGATAAAGTAGTAATTATGTTGATGTCATTAGGAATGAATTTTTTATATAAGATAGAAGAGCTGCATATAAATTTAGGGCAGATTGATAACCTAAATTATAAATTCAATTTAGGAATAGGAATATGATGTGCTATTATAATATATCTAGAACAAACATATTTCCTAGATTGTCTGCTGAAAAGTCTAGAACAGTGATTAAACTGATAAACTAGCACAGTGATACCTAAAACTCTATGATATCTAAAATATAAATAATAATTAAAAAATGAACTAGATGTTAAGTCCTTGTGGCTTAAGACAGCACACAGTTCAGTTGAAGGTCATAGAAAAATTAAATTTGAACTGAGATGGGAGCTTCCTTTCTGCTAGCTAGTTTTGTTTTTTTTTTTCCAACCAGAAGGTGCTATGCAAGCACCATCAACTGTCATACGCAGCTGTGCACCCTGTGCACTCCATACCTGAAATGCCAGGCAATATTTACCACTGGTGCAATAGTGGCCAGAATGTTATGGGGGTAACCAACTGCTTTCTGGTTGGACTTGAGGCCCACTCCACAGGAGGGATTTCATGCCTGGCACTGTAAACCTCGTCAAAACCTATAGCTAAGGGCATTGGCACTACAGAAGAACTTACTACTGTGGTGATGCTAAACAGACAGCATGTCAAACTGCCTTCTGAATGTCCACATGTTCCAGCGGTTAATGCAGAGATTCACTGCTGGCCAAATTGCCATAAATAAGTGACTGCTGTGTTTTCAGCTTCTAAGCCACCTCCTCCAAGGCTCAAGAAACCTCATAGAAGAGGAGGAAAGAATTTAAGAACAGAGCAGGAAAATAGGAAGAAGGTCTTTTTTATTTTTGAGTATGACATGACTATTACAGCAAGTGTCAATACTTCACCATCAATGGGTGCAGGATTCATGAGGCTTCTAACCTCCTAGAGCAGATAATGAAAGCAAATACTTGCTAGGAGAGTGGAATCAGTCGCTACTGGTAAGTTTCTTATTACACAGTACCTTCCATCCATAATCATGCAACCAATCCTAATTTAACTCAATTTTTTAAGGCACTGAAAGTAAGATGGGATAAATGGAATGAAGAAAGGTGTTGATGGGAGGGAAAAGGGGGATAAGATAGTAAATGGGGGAGGAAGAAGATCAAATTGTATTATATAAGTGTGAAAATATTAAAAATGGAAAAAAATAAATAAAAATTTTAACAACAGGTATTAGAGAATACTTATTCTGAATTAAGAGTGGCTTCCATGTACTATTTCTCACAAAAGCCTTCTTGAAGAAATGGCTAAGGTAGAAACTATATTAAATAAATTTGGATCACTGTGTCAAACCTAAAAGTGAGAGCTATTTAAAACCACTTGGGTAAATAGGACTCTAAGCAAACACAACAAATTTCTTATAATATGGCATTAATGAAAATGATTATAATAATGTGGACATGGCAAATATGTTTAAATGGGTGAGTATATAATAATCACTGAAGAAAATATTTCACTGGTTGTCATTAACATTGCTAATAAAACAAATAAGCATTTATTTGGCCCCTCTTCTCTTTTCCATATTAGGTACTTTTGTGTAACTCTGACCTAAATCATGAGAAAACAGTTTAAAAGGAGGAAAGACTTGTGTAGGCTCATAATTTCTGTGGGTTCATTCTATGATTGCTGGACTTCAATGCTTGGGAATAATATCATGGAGGTGGGAATGGGTGGAGGAGATTTTTCACAGTGGTTTAAATAGAAAGTAAAGCTATAGGGTTAATGAGCCATGTACAACCTTCAGTGACCCTCCTCCAGTGAACCCCCCTTCCTCCAGATGGACTTCTTAAAGTTTCACATCTTCCTCAAATAGCCCTACCTGGGGTCCAAGTATTCAAACATATGAGTTGTAGGAAACATTTCCTATCCAAATTCTAATTTGGGTGAAAGGGGCATTTCTGTCTTTCCTACTTAAGAAAAATTCCACTTTATATCTGAAAACCACAATAGAGTTATAATATTAACGCTGTTCAATAATAAATGAAAAAAATAGATCAAAACTGAGGTTCCAGTGTCTATTGTTTTCACCGCTGATGACTTCTGTCTTCCATAGGCCTGCATGCAGTACAGCATTTTCCAGCTTTCACTTGGCTGGTCTAGAGGGACGAGGTTTTCAGCTCAACCCCAGCTTGATTTCTCAGTGATCTTTTGCACCCAGGCATGTGAAGTCTGCAGCAATAGGGTATTACCATCTGTTTCTCATGGGAAACCAAGGGCCTTGGCAATAGTCTGTAATGTTTTGGAGGCAACAGGGACCTTTTGGGCCAACAACTCACTAGAAGATATCCCATCCCTGGCACTGAAATTTTTCTAGTGGCAATCTATGGCTTCTGGATGTGCCACTACCAAAATGAGTAGGTTTTCATATGTCTTATTCAGGCTATCCTATCTTGAATTTTGAGTGATGCTCTCCCTACCCTTCTTTTACATAATCTCTTCTCCTGGCCTTGCTTAGGCCATTCCACTCCCTGTAATCTGTTATTTTACTTATATATATACAATACCATCCCCTTAAGTCCTTCCGTCTCCTCCCTTCCTTATAGCCTTTTTCTAGCTTACTGGTCTCTGCTACTGATTTTTCATTTCAGTTCACAGACAAATCTACACATTTGTAGCTAGGATCCACATATGAGAGAGAACATGTGACATTTGGCTTTCTAAGCCTGGGTTACCTCACTTAGTATAATCCTTTACAGATCCATCCATTTCCCTGAAAATATCATTTTTCTTAGCCACTGGGCAGAACTTCATTGTGCAAATGTACCACATCTTTATTATTCATTCATCTATTGAGGGTCATCTAGGCTGGTTCCATTTCCTAGCTATTGTGAATAAAGCATCAATAAACATGGTTGTGCAAGTATCTCTAAGGTAGTGAGAAGAGTCACTAGGATATATGCCTAGGAGTGCTATAGTTGGATCATATGGTAAATCTGTTTTTAGCTGTCTCAGGAACCTCGCACTGATTTCTACAATGGCTGTATCAGAATACATTCCCACCAACAGTGTAGAAGGGTTCCCCTTTTTCTGCATCCTCTCCAGCATTTATCATCATTTGTTTTCTTTATGATACCCATTCTGACAGGAGTGAGATGGAATCTCAAAGTAGTTTTAATTTGCATTTTCCTGATGGCAAAGAATGTAGAACACTTTGTTAGATGTTTATATTCCATCTGTATTTCTTCTTTTGAGAACTCTCTATTTAGTTCCATAGCCCATTCTTTAATTGAGTTGTTAGATTTTTTTATTGTTTTGTTTTTTTGATTTCTTTTATTCTGGATATTAATCCTCTGTCAGGTGTATAGCTGGCAACGATTTACTCCTATTCTGTAGGTTGCCTCTTTGCCCTATTCACAGTGTCCTTTGCTGGCAAAAGCTTTCTAATTTCATAAGATCCTGGTGGTTGATTAGTGATTTTATTTCCTGAGCAATTGGGGTTATAGTGAGAAAGTCATTGCCTATGCCAATATGTTGAAAGGTTTCCCCTACTTTTTTGTGTAGCAGTTTCAGAGCTTCAGGTATTATATTAAGGTCTTTGATACATTTGGGCTTGATTATTGTGCATGGAGAAAGACAAGGATCTATTTTCATCTTTTTTTTTTATTTTTATTAATTAGTTTTGTACTCAGCGAATGCAGTCAAGTAGGTACCATTGTTAGACTCCTACATGTCCTACCCCCTTCCCCTGTCCCCTCCTTGTTGAGGTATATGGGTCATGCATTGTGGAGTTAGCCCACAGTTATGGGTAGGAGCAAATGTCTCTGCGTATTATGACCCAACGTGTGGCTCTGACATTCTTTCCGCCCCCTCTTCAGCAAAATTTCCCTGAGCCATGTTGGGTTCATTTTAGGTCTGCTTCAGTGATGAGGTGTTGGGAGCTTCTGTGTGTCTGGATATCTGATTTGGTAGGAGTTGATTGTTCTCTGTGTCAATCTCCTTAACCCTTGTGCTGGTACCAGGTTTACCAAGAAAACAGCACCCTTGCTTGTTTCACCAATTATTCTTAGTTTCAGCTGGGGCCCTTTTGAGGTATGATGGGTTGGTTCTGTCCTTAGGATCTGCATCTATCTGAAAAAGACAAGCAGATTCTCCAACAGAGTAGAGTTAGAACCAGATAAATGGGAGAACCCTTATTTTTTTTATAGATAATTTAATAGGTGTAGGCCCTCTTGTAGCCCACGATTGGTGGTAGCTTGATACTAGAGAGCAGGCTCATGTTTGGATCTGGTTCTGACTTGTTTCCCACCTCCAGCTATGTGCCTGTGCCACTGAGTGGATCGGTTAGCCAAATCAAGAGCAATTGGTTTCCTTCCATGGCTGTGTGCCACTATTGCACTTGTATGAGCATCACAGCAAGTTATTTGCTGTTAAGTAGGTTAGACCATGAGTTGCTTGGACAGATATTGGTCATTTTCCCCAAGTTGCCCTTGTAGCACCTTCTGGCACTAGATACGCTGACTATCTGGGGACTGACTCTCTTCCAGCTTCCAGCTTCCAGCCATGTCAGTCCATGTTACATGTCAACTGCATATGGTGTCTTCAGCAGTAAGGTCTTACCATTAACCTTTGGTGGGTCATCAAGTACTCTGACAGAAATCTGTCATTCTTTTAGGAAACCTTGTAGGTCCTTCTGACCAAAAGCTCATTGTGGATGATAGCCACCCGCTGCTACTGGGAGTTACAGGTCAGTGTCCACTAAGAGAAGGAAGAAAAAGATAAGTAATATAAAAGGGTTAGAGAGAAAAGAGAGAGAGAGAGGCTGTAGAAGATTAAGGTCAGTCTTCATCATGCCCTCTCCAGTGCCTTGTGACTCAGGTGTTCTCTCTAAGGGCCTGGACAAGGTTCAACCATTTGGTCTGCCTTTTAAGATGCAGAACTTTATGGTACCATTGCCATTTGGGTCTAGTTTTGTGTTCCCCACTCCCTCCCTTGCCCTTCCCTCCCTCTCCACCCACCCTATTGTCTAGTCCTCGAGATGCTTGCTGGCATCTTGGGTAGATTCAGGTTAGGTGCTGTAGATGAGTGAGACTATGCCTAAATACAGCTTGATTGAAAATGGTAAAGCCAACCATGAATATATAACCCATACCCTGCCCTGACATGGAAAGAGAGATTAGCACTTCCAGTGCTGGCCTATGTAACTGCTTTTTGGTTAGTCAGCCTTGTTACCTTTTGGGTTGGCTTCCAATCTCACCAGTGCTAAGTGTCCACCTCTATGTCTTTGTGTTGTGGTGTGGAGCACATGCTCTGATCAGCTGTGCTGGATCCCTGCCACTGGGGCTGAATCCATTCTCCAGAGGTTTGTTGTTGTGATGGTTGGGGGATGGGAGAGTGCAGGAAGCCTGGAGTTGTATTGGACTGCTCAGCTGGTCCCACCTTTATCCATTTCAGCAGCTCCTTAGCTGATCTCTGCTCTCTCCACTTCAGGTTTGATGAGGTTGGAAAATCCCCTTGTTTTGTCTTTGCTTCTGCAGCTGGGCACCAGGCTGGGTGGGCACAGGGCCAGACTGGTGCAGGCATCCGTGTGGGCTGCATGTGCCTCCGTGGGATTCTGGTCAGTTTCCTCCTTTCTGGTAGATCTTGGTGTCTCCTGCTTCTCCCCTGTGGGTGATAAAAACCTATACACCTTCACTTTTTAGAAGAAAAGTGTATTTTGCTGTGCTTTTCCTTAAATCCCTTCATAGGCTGGTTTGGTGTGACTCCTATGCAGCCATATTACCTGGAAGTCTCTAGGACTTATTTTAATGTAATCCAACAGTGAGAAAGTAGGAAGTAGAATTATAGACTATATGGGATTAGTCATAAATTTATATTTTTGTAATATGTAAGAAAAAATTAAAGTTAAATAAAGTTAAAATTTGAAGGAGCAGGGATGGAAGAGAGGGGACTGAAAAGAAGGTTAATCAAAATTTAAGATGTTAGATGAAGCCATGTGGAAAACTCTTTCTTTGCTAGTTAAAAATATGTATGTTAAAAAAGAGACTTTGGGCAGTCATATCCTGTGGAGGTGGATAATGCTATGTCCAGAAGCCATAGTTTATTATTAGGAAAATTTCAGTGCTAGAGATGGGATCATTTTCAGTGTGCTGCTGGCCATGAAGGCCTCTGATACCCTCCTAACATTACAGGGTACTGCCAAGGCTCTTAGTTGTTCATCAGAATCAGATGGGAGGATCCTATTGCTGAAGACTTTACATGCTTGGGCTGTAGGTCACTGGAAAATCAAGCTGGAGCTGAGCTGGGAGTCTCCTCCCCATTAAGTAGCTGTCAAGATACTGGAAAGAGTTATTCAGTATATAGACTTTAGGGGGAGATAATCTTCAATAGTCATAACCAGCAGTAGACCCTGCAAGCTTTATGGCTGGCTAGCCAGGCCAAATGTACTAACTGATACAATGGTGGCATGTCTGTTATGGGGGAAACCATCTGCTCTGAGATTGGACATGAGGACAGCAATTCATGCCTGGTACTGAAAACCTAGTCAAAAATTAAAATGTTAGCCTACAAATTATTTGAAACAAGGCATTTATGGGTATATGTTTCTCAATCATGTGTTTTCACTTTTGTCTTGAGTTGTGGTATGGTACTGGGATTTTACCCCACGACCTTGTTCTTGCTAGGCAAATGCTCTACCCTGAGTTGATTCCCCAGCCATCTTCATTTTCTTAAATTAATGTATTTATTTTAATTTTTATTTTTTTAGTTTTTGGAGGTAGTGTTATGTTGATAATTCTTTTACAACCATGTAATATTTTGTATTTTTGTAAAGAACATCCATTTGAAAATTCTGTTTAGGGAACCAGTTAGTCTCATCTAATTAATATCTATTAACTGTATGTTTGAAGTCAATTTGAATACTATATGCATACATTTTTATATATGCCATCTTTTATAAGGTACATTTTACATGCCCTTTAACATTTGAAGTTATTTAATCTTCCCCCTATATTTAAATAAATCTTTTTTTCTGGAGTTGAATAAAGGATTTTGGGAAAAATATGAGTAAGTGAGAAATGAAATTGAAACATGTCTATACCAAAGGTCAGTGAATTCCTTTGATAGTGATATGTCCATAGTGGCCCATGGACAGAAAACATGTTTGAAGTCACAAGTGGACAATGGGGTTGCTAAATCAAAGCAGGAGTGCTCCAAATTCAGAATAAGGAAAAGATTTCTTAAGCTACTTAAGCATAGCACCAGCTGATTCCCCCAAAAGAAATCAGCTCAAAGCTTTTGTTCTCAGCATTTTTCTGTTCGGCTTTTTTTCTGTTTTACATTTTATTTTTGCTGGATTTGATATTTTAAATCTGATTTTTAAGTTTCCTTTCCTTTGACTTGCTTAGTACTCTTGAAGCAGATTTTCTAAATTTTTGAAACTGAAGTTTAGTTCATTTAACTTTTATTCTTTCTTTAATAAAACTGGGATATGTAAGATGGGAAATTTCTTCTGATGCAGTATTAGCTATTTCCTAAATGTTTTGATTATTTATTCATGATTTTTCTAAATTGTTAATTTCAAAACCAATAAGAACATTCATAAGCTTATATCATTATTTAGTTACAAAATAAAAGAAGTGACTTCCAGAGTCCCAGTGATGTTGTCACCATAAAATAAGCACAGATAACAGGGGAGATTGCTTTAATTTTGGAACTGGATATATGTTACATGAACCAAACATGATGGTAGTCTTTTTAGGTTTTGCTAAAACAAAGACAAGCAATGAAATAAACAAAAACAATAGGACTTAACTTCCCTTTTATTTCTATCTCATGATATTGAGTAAATACTGTATCTGGTCATGTAGGGAAACTAAATTGTTCCAAGTGACCACAATGGTGCTGTTTGGTGTTTGCTACAAACTGGAATAAATTCCTTGACCTGCTTTCTTGCATACAAATCATTGTCCCAGTCTACCATAACACCCAAAGCACTTGGTAGGCCAGGGAGTAGTTAAGTGTTTTGCCCTAATGCAGTTAAGTTTTAGTGCCTGGTTTTGGCAACACATCTATGACTTGCCCTTTACTGTAAGGCTGGAGTTGTTCTCTTATTGATCATATAGCTTTTGATGCCAAATATCTTAATTCAAAATAACTTGGAAATATGTTAAAAGGAATTAAAAAAATCAAGGGTCCTGATAAGTATTTAAAGTACTATATAGCCAAATTTCATATGTTTCCACAACTTGTACTATGGAGGAATACAGCCAAATGTGGTCTGGCTGGTCATAGATACAACAGGACTTTCAGTCACCTCAGTCCAAGGTCTGGAGTTAGATTTAGAATCTCATGAAATGCACATTGTCCTAGATTTTGAGTGTTGTAATATTCATGTCAAATTCAGAGATATAGTTCATTTTGAGAGATACCCTTTCTAGATATGTCAAACCCAGTATTTGCTAAACATGGAAGACTAGCTCCCCCAAACCAAGAAACCCAAGGAGCCAATTTGTAATCAAAATATTGCCTTACTAAGACTGGAATTAGGAAAGAAGGATGGTGGGAGGTGGGGCCTAAGGAAGCATGACATCCTACTTTTATTTCTGTCACTCTGGTACTGTATGTTGCTGGCTGGCACATTGCCCACTATATATAAAAATTCCGTGTTTTTTTTTTTTTTTTTTGCTATGCTACTCCCTTCTACTTTTATTCTCTAGATATATATTTTTCTTAAATACATAATAAATAACAGATTCAATTATTTTCTCATTAAAGTTCTTTTTAATGAGACTGGGTTAATAACTATCTCTAGATGTGAGAATTCAATTTGACATGACTGCCACCATGTTGAGTTATAACCATTGTAATTGGTTCTGGTAACTCTGGTTGGTTTTGCTTGCATAGTTTCCCAGCACACATAGATAAATAAAAGTATTCCCAGTGGTACGCAGAGCACTGTGACAAGGTCTTGATGCCATCAGCACCAGGCATGTGCTTGAAGTTTTCTGTTTTAACTTGAGGTAAACCAGATCAGATTGCATCTTGGATGAAGACACATCCTAACCACTATGTGACCCTTCTTCTGATCCAAATTCTGTGATGATTCATATCTGGTCTTGCTGCTACCTAGGACCAAGCTTCTCTCAATATGTATGCATATGTGATTTTCTAGTCTATGCTCCCCAAAGGACTGGGGTTACACATGTGCATGGCCATGCCTAGCTTAATGTGGGCACTGGGGAATTGAACTCAGGAAGTCTCAAGCCTGTTCAGGACCTCATGCTTGCAGCAAGTGCTCATATCTGCGGATCCATCTTCCCAGCCCCTGAATATGTTGTTGCAAACACATATAAATGGTCCAATGCTCTTTTGTGTAATCAGTAGATGTGTACTTTGTACTTTCCATAAATTTAACACTTAGGTAGGTTTAGAAATAGTAATTAGACAGGCAAGATTTTGCTTTCATAAAATGCACAATACAATGACAGTTAGAAATTATACATATACCTTTATAGCACAATTTCATACAGTAAAAGCAGATAAAGAAAAAGGAAGTCATGTAAAAGCTGGAGAAACATACTTTAGATAGTATCATGATAGTTTCTGAGAGCACTAAAGACTAAATTGGGAGTGCTATTAAGTAGATATATTTATTAATTCTGGGGTTTCTAGCTTGATCATAAAATCTCACAACAACTATAATGCAAATACAAAACATCAGTCAATAAATCTGGCATCTTCCCATCTTTGTAACATAGATGTAATCATTGCTTGATTACAAAAAGAGAACATAAAAATTTGTTCAAATTCAATCAACATGTAAATACTTTGAGGACAGGGTTAATAAGATTAATGTTCAAATGTGTTATGAAGTGGAGCAGATGCAATAGGACCTCATATAAATTGGAGAAATTCTCAAACTTTAGTTAGTATATTAATCTTCTGTTCTTTCATAATCCATAAAAAGCATACAGCATACGGTAAAGTGTCAAGATTTTTTTTAAAAGATCCTATTTATGTGTATAAGTTCACATAAGATGCATCTTCTTTTGTGCATTATATAATGGTGCTAAAATATGAGGTCATTTAAGGATTTGCCAAACATGGAGAAAGAAATGTATTTGTAGTTTTACATTAGGATACAATTATGCTGTGGAAAAGTACTGTTGCCTAAATACATTTTGAAAATACGCTTTTGAGAGGGAATGAATAGCACATAAATTCTGATTTCTTTTAAGTCATCTTAAAAAAAACAGGCTATAGACAAATGAGCTGAGCTTTAATAAAGTGTAAACTGGGAGCATGTGCCATAGTTTGAATAATGGCTGCTGTAAGTGTACAGAAAGCTTAGCAGTAGAGGAAGGATGGTTGAGTTGGTGGACAAGTTGTCATATCTAAGGGCTGGTTTTTTGATGGCACAAATCTGTAATTGCTAAAGTGACAAGGGTTGAAATTATCTCTTCAAATTCTATTTGCAGAAGATGAAACTAAGACTTGGCATAAAAAGTGGCTTTGTTCAAATTACCTTGCAAGCTGGTCACCAATGAATTTGTGCTAAACCCTTAGCCACACACTACCTCATCTTCTCCACCTTACTTTTCAGCCATCTTGGTTGAACTTCACAGCACAAAGGTTTAAAAAGGAAGAGAAATTTGCATGTGTACATTCTTTCTCTCTCTCTCTTTTTGAAGGGTATCAGGTCTCACTCTCCAGCTGAGAGTGCTTTCCAACTCATTATCCTCCTGCTTCTGCTGAGGATACAGAGAACTGAGATTACAGAGTAAATTTCTCTGTTCGCTAGCTGTATCAGTAAAATGTTTTGCAGTGGAAATAATGACAGCCAAATGTACAATGTGGTTTAGCGATTCCATTTGTCTCTCTTTTACTCACATCCCTAACAATAAACTTTAAACTTCATAAATGTAAGATGCCATACATAGGGTTAGGGGGAGCTGGTTGTGGGTGTGCTGGTTGGGAAGTGGAGTACCAGACTAAAGTAGAAGATCTCAGATCTTAGCCTGCTAGTGATCTCTGAATTTGGAAAGAAAATATTTAGCACTCCTTTCCTAGTCTATATAAGCTGGAGAAATTGCCGATTAATTCCTGTGGTTCTGTCCAAGGCCCCAAGGGCTGGATATGTACCCTGCCTTTTGGAAACATCTTTTATTCCCCCTCTGGTGCTGGGAATGGAACATAGGGCCTTCCGCATGCCAGGCAAGTGCTCTACCATGGAGTTATATTTCCAGCCATACATAGTTCTTTTTTTAAAATATTTTATTTATTTATGAGAAAGAGGAGAGAGAGAGAGAGAGAGAGAGAGAGAGAGAGAGAGAGAGGATGAGAAAGAAAGAAGCCACCAGGGTCTGTAACCACTGCAAACAAACTCCAGACACAGGCACCACCTTGTGCATCTGGCTTATGTGGGTACTGGGGAATACAACCTGGGGGTTTTAAGTTTCACAGGCAAGTGCCTTAACGACTAAGCCATTTCTCCAGCCCCATTCATAGTTCTTGAATGAGCTTCCTTTTCTATTCTCTATATGTAACTAGAAAGCACTGATGCTGACTTTTCGTAAAAACTATCCTTGATGGTCGGTCAGTAAGTCTGTTAACTTGGAATTATATTCAGCTATTGACTGGCCACACTAGTGGGAAAGAGAGTCACTGACCACAAATCACGTGCAAACAAAATTGTAGTGTGGGGAGATCAGGGCAGCATGATGGTCAACAGCACGCAGTTAGACGTGCATTCAAATATCACCTCAATAGTTCACTGTTGTGTGAAGCTTAGCAAGATTTCTAAGACCTCACATTACCTGGTCATTGACTCTGTCTACAACTTAATGCCAACCCCATCCCCCTACAACCATATTGCTTTGATCAAAAAGCCCCACTTTGTGTTTGGGTGGTCAGGCTAAGCATGCTTCCATCTCAGGACCTTTGCACCAGTTCTCTATCTGGACAGTATCCTCTAGATACCTGCCTACAGGGAAATTCCTGTCTCTGATTTTTTTGTCAAATACCATGTTTATTAGAGAAAAACTTTCCTCAGCTCTACTGGTAATGACAGAATTTCTTTTCATTTTCTTCCTTGATTAGTATTTCTTTAGGTAATTTACTGATAATATATATGTATATAAGCCTATATATATATATATATATATGCACACACATATGTATATATGTATGTGTGTGTGTATAAATATGTGTGTTGGTCATTTACTAATATAAGAACATAGTTTGATGTAGTCTGTTTTTATTTTCTCATTGCCATATCACCAAGATCTAAGATAAGGATTGGCACATATTAAGTGCTCAGTAGATATTTGTTCAAGAAGTCATTATTAGGACCCAGTAACTGAGCCAGAAACAGTTACACCTTGTCTCTCTGGGGAGAAAGACTGGATGAGGAAGGAAGACAGATATCTCACCTCCCATGCACTATGACAGAATTTACCCTGTGTGTATTACATTTAATTTAAATTATTTTAAAGTAACTGTAGCTAGATTTTGGTCTAAAATACACCACCATGCTATGGATATTTAATCGGTATTTCACTTTATTTCTTCCACTTCAGTCTATTTTGCTTCTGAACATAAATGGAAATGAGCCAGCCAAAGGGAGATGACAACTGTACACTGTCATCCCTACAGGAGTTCACTCTTCTGGAACCCGAATAAAACTCTCCCTAATGGCTACACATAGGAAGCCAGGAAAAGATTTTTTTTTTTTTTTTTTGAGGTAGGGACTCACTCTGGCCCAGGCTGACCTGGAATTCACTATGTAGTCTCAGGGTGGCCTCGAACTCTCAGTCAATCTCCTACCTTTCTCTGCCTCCTGAGTGCTGGGATTAAAGGTGTGTGCCACCACGCCCGGCTGAGGAAAAGATTTTCATATGAATTAATTGAAACAATACAAATTTAAAACACAGCTCACATAAGTGTGAATGCAAATACAATGTTAGTGAGTGCACAGGCCGTCCGTACCGTGATCCTCGGGCTCCACTGACCGCATTTCCAGCCCTTCAGTAGTGTGCGTGGGCATGGAAGAGCCGGGGGCCAGAGAGAGACCATGGCGAGGTAGCAGCAGGAGGAGAGGGGTCAGTGTCTCACATCACACACTTTTTGCCAACTGTGACTCAGGGCAAGTGTTTTCTTTTTCTATATGAAATATGTGGAGGATAAAAAAGTTTTACAAGCTGAACTTTTCTTGATTGCCTGATGCCAAAACATGAGGAATGGATGTGTGGTAAGAGCACTTGTTACCGAGGTCATGAAGCGTTTATACCAGGAAAAAGGTTGAAAAATGCTTTTCCTCCCCATCCTCTCACCCACTATACACACACACACACGCACACACACACACACACACACACACACACACCCCTAATTCACGCACACACACAACCAGGCACACACACCCCGGTTCCTCACCACAGGACTCGCATGATCAATGCTCAGCTCTGCCTGGTTCCTGCGGAAGTCACAAGTGAGTTCTAACAAAGCCCCCTCTAAAGCGACCGCCTATCACATGCTCCTCAGGACAGGATGAGTTCATACGCCAAAAATCATGTTTTCTTTGCATCCTAACTGAAACAGCATTAAAGGGGGAAATGGGAATTCAGTGCCGCCAGCTACAGTATCTCTCCCATCAGTTTCCCAATAGGGCCTGGTAGGGACCTGTCGCGCCTCTGGATAAATTGTATTTTCCAAGGGTTAATTAAGCTGTCTTGAGCTTCTGCATGAAGAGGAACAAACTGGCACTTGCAGCGCTTTCTGAAACCTGCTGTCGACATTACAGTCCCTGCTGCTTTTAGCTGTATCGATCCGATGCCTGACCTGTGAAATCCTTGATGGCTGCTAACACTGCAAGCTTACTGGAGCTTTCCAAGGGAGCTTCGGGACAGCTTGTGTAGTCAGGTACAATTACCTATCCCTCCAGGAGAGCCAATTAGTTCACAAAGAGCTGGAGCAGAACAAATGTTTTGTATGTGATTTAGAATCCTAAAAAAGAAAGGGGAAGAAAGGGGAAAGGCTTTGTTCTGGCTGACTCTTTTGTTCCTAATTTTATGATTATTGTTCGATTCACAGTGGTCCTCACATTTTCTCACATGTTTCTGAAAGAATTATAAGAACGGGATAAACCAGGTTTACTATCTTCTCTCTTTTAAGCTATGAAAATTTCCTTGTGCTATTTAAGATCCAGTTTCTGGACCAATTGAAAGATAGGAACTGAAAGATAGAAATCACAAGTTTGCTCTGCTTTCTGCATGGCTGAAACTTTTCTCTCTAGATGCCACAATAAATTCCAGTTATAATGACTTGTTCCCTAAAAACCCAAAAAGAATGACAACTACTTCTGATACTTGGCTTTGTAGGCACAATGCAAGAAGAGATTCATAGGTAGAAATATGCTACCTACGTGGATCCAAGTCAACATTAACATGATTATTGATGCTGAAGGTATAGCTAAACACTATGGATTATCAGCTAATATATTGTGGTAAACCTTGAGCAGAAGAAGGAAAAACTGATGAACATGTATGCATCGTGCATCAAAGACTGCTGTTCAGTGACAGCAGTGCTGTTGGGGTAGCCGCACTCCCTACACTGCTGTCGTATGTGACCAGCTAGCTGCAGAACGTGCTCTGCCCACGAAATGCATTTTTAATTTTCATCTTAATGCTATCTAAATCATGCAGCAGAGATCAATAATAACCCCCAAAACATAACGTACCAGTAGAATTAACTGTGAATGTAATTTAATGCACTCTAATACTAAAACAGAAAGGAGAAAATGAAAATCAGTTGCTTTAAAAGGAAATTTAAATGATTTAAATATTATATTTTAGTATAATAAAATCATATATATGCATAATATATATACATGGATATATAATACATATACCCCACAATAAACATATACATACATGCACACACACTAGCTATTAAATAAACTTCTATCAGTTTACTCTCAGAAAACAAATTAGTAACTTATCACAGAAACCTTTATTCCTTCCACAGAAGTAGATTATGTGAACATTTCATTTCTACTATGGAAAGAAGTTAAATAAGATTGATAAAAATGTTTCATTATATTTTAGAAGTAGTAATTTGAAGTAAAAATTGGCTCCAAAGACAAAAATGAAGTAAAGCAAAAAATGAGTCAGTTGGGTTTCACTTAAGCTGCTTTGCTGCTTTTTGTAAATTTTGATTTCATGACATAAAGAAATCATTGCTCACAGATACGTAATGGCCTGCTATGGGTCTCAAGTAGGACTCTGAGCCTGCAACAGAGAATGAAGGGAGGGACCTGGGTGTATGTTAGGGTCTATGTGCCTGAGAAGCTTGTGAGTTCTATGCAGGCCTGATGCCTGTCTCTTTGATGCAGTCCATGTCATTCAATGACAGGAGATTCTCAGGGCTCCAGCTTCTCCACTGAGGGTGTCACTGCATGGAAGAGAGGTGCAAGAACCTACTACTTGGTGTGCCTCTTTGTGAGATGGGCTTGGAATTTGGCAGCAATGGCAGTTCCCTGTTTTAGAGCTGTTCTCTCTCTGTTATTAATACCAAGTAGTGTTAAGACCACTCCAGTGGGGTGTTGGAAAGGAGGACAATTTCCAGCACTGGAGAATCTTGGCATACATAATTCTGGCACAGAAAAAAAAAAAAACCCTGCATGATTCAGGGTTAAATTCAGCATTTTGTTTGGTAAGTAGACATGCAGCTAGTCCATTCCATTTGTAGTTGTAATCAACACTGTGTGTGTGTGGTTGATGGTGGTGGTTAGAGAAAAATGAGTTTTAAACCAGGAGACTAATTCCTTCAGAACCCTCTACTTCATTGCATGGTCACTGATCATGGCCTTATCTACCCTGGTGATTTTCACTGTTATAAGTTATGCTCTGAGAGGGCATGGGGCAGTAATTCAAGTCCTTGATCATTACTGGAAAATAACACCTAAAATGAACTATTTATTATTTCTTTTTAAGTATATCTTTTTTTGAGAGAAAATAACTTTCAAAACACCAATGAAAATTCTAAAAACCATTTTTCTTTGAAACCTTTCTTTGGAAGAGAATAAGAATTTAGTAAACTCTTTATCAACGTATATATAGGTCTTCTGAATAGACTATAACCTTAGTTCTACTTCGTTTGCCAGGAATTATCATAAAAAGTTAACTTGGGCTGGGTGTGGTGGCACATGTCTTTAATCTCAGCACTCTGGAGGCAGAGGTAGGAGTATCACTGTGAGTTCAAGGCCACCCTGAGACTACCTAGTAAATTCCAGATCAGCTTGGGATAGAGGGAGACCCTACCTGGAAAAACAAAAACAAACAAATAAACAAAAAGTTAACTTGGAACCTAAAAATATGAATTAAAGACTATTGACAGAGTTAAAAGTCTTCTATTTCTCCTTACTTCCTTTTAATGTTTTCTTAAGGAGGAGAGGATAACTTCCTAAGTAAGTTTCATTGTGAAAGCTTTCTATCTGTTAACAAACAAGTCCAACATGACCTGAGTTTTCTGAACCATCAAAGAACCTGTAGCTATATGCTGAAGATAAAGTACAAATAGTCACAGACTGTATTTTGTATTTGAAGTATCAGTGGCCAAAATATCTAACAGAATTGAAAACATTTTAAAACTATGACTTTATGAAGGAGTAGCACATTGCTCAAACCTAGACACTATTCTTAAACCTTCACTTCTAACAGATGTAGATGGAGTGTTCTTCCCAGGTACATTGGTTTTCTTTCCATGAAATGTCGCCTTTCTCTTCCCAATTGAATATAGAACCCATATATTTGCCCTCTGTGATTTGTCTGTAAACAGAACTAAATGTGATTTTTCAGAGCCAGGCGTGGTGGCACACGCCTTTAATCCCAGCACTCGGGAGGCAGAGGTAGGAGGATTGCCATGAGTTCGAGGCCACCCTGAGACTCCATAGTGAATTCCAGGTCAGCCTGGGCTAGAGTGAGACCCTACCTCGAAAAACCAAAAATAAATAAATAAATAAATAAATGTGATTTTTCATGCAAAGACCTCAAGGAAGAGAGACAAATTTTGCAAACCTGATATATGAATGTGTTCTGATGACAGTGAATAAAGGGCACTTAAATGTAAAAGAAATGTAAAAAGAATTAAAGGACTAAATGCTAAAATTGTGTTTGTTCATGTCCAAATAATTTTTACTGTTTCATTATCTATTGTGCAAGAAAATCTCAAGAAATAGTAATGCTATTAATGCTGGATTTCTTTTATATATTTATTGTTATACAGTGTATAACAATACATGACACTCTGCCTTAGGTTTCTTTTTAAATTATTACAAATTCACTTCTTTAAAAAACTTCCCTTATTTATAACGTCAAATATAATCTCAAAGAAGAGAGACTCACCAAAAGGCAAGTTGTTCTTGTATCAACAATGACAATTTTACTTTTTGCCTTTTTAAAAATTTGCTGTTGGGATTGTATTTCATTATAGATACCAAGACCAAAATTATTCTTGATTAATAATAGCTTATGAAAAATACAATGTTGCTGTGGAAATTGCTCAGTGGTTAAAGGTACTTTCTTAAAAAAATAGAGTTATAGCTCAATTGCTCTTTCATTCTTCTATTATGTAGTCCAGGCTCACAATGTATAATGCACTGTGCAGGCACTGGAGTCATCATTGTGAAATCTAAAAATGAGCAGAAGCACATTCCTCATCTCCCATTCCTCGGAACCTGAGGGGAAAGATTATCAAGCGTGAACTGAGGCAAGTGCTTGGGAAGCAAAGAGTAAACAGACACGAGAGCATGTGATAGGAGCATGTGAGGGGACCCAGCCTGAGAGTAATGGTGGGAGAATATTCAAAAGAGGTGGTGTTTGAGCCATACTCTACATGTTGAACAGATACTGAATGACTAGAGAGGTGAAAGGAGAAAATGTCTTATAACCAGAGTGATGCAATAAGGCTGAGCCCACTGAGCTAGAGGGTTAGGTGAGCAGAGATGCTGGCCATAGGCAGGGTATATACCGTGAGGATCATGGCTTCAGTAAAGATGTTGGTCTTCATTCTTGTAGGCTGGGAGGTCTCTGCAGGAGTGAGTGCAACTTGGGGGAAGTGAGTTTTCAAAATACTATCAGCAGTGGAGAGTGAGAGAAGAGAGAACTCATTAGGTTAAGCAGTTCTGAGGCTGGGTCTGTCATTCATTTTTAAACTTATTTTTATTTTATTTTAGAGAGAGAGAGGCAAGGAGAGGGAGGGCAGGGTCTCAGGCCCTGTTATGGAACTCCAGACACTTTTGCCAGTTGGTGGGCATGTACAACCATGCACTTGCCTCACCTTTGTGTGTCTGGCTCATGTGGGATCTGGAGAGTAAAATATGGGTCCTTAGGCTTTACAGGCAAATGCCATAACTGCTATGCCATCTCTCCAGCCCTGGGTCTGTCATTCTTTATCTAGCACTCTCTGTATGATAGTAAACTACCACTTGTTATGGACTATTGATAAATATAACTACATACTCAGAGTAGCTCCAGCTTCATGTTGTCAGCTTTAGCCTCAATCTATAACCTGCACTTTATTTCTTTTCATCATAGTTTTGAGAAATTTGTTTTTCAGGCTGACCTCAAATTCACTGGCTTTAAACTCATGAGTATTTTTTTTTTGCCTCAGCCTCCTAAGCCACTGAAAGTACAGGTCCCCATAACACCCACATGTTTTTTTTTTTAATATTATTATAAACTTTTCATTATGAACATATTGCATATTTGTCATACTCTCATTGAGTTATACTCATGTCCTCTCTTCCCCATCCCTATTACACTGAGGACCTGCTTCAGTGTGGTTGTTGATTTTCATGTGGAGTCATGAATGCACCAGTAAGTCTCAGCTATGGGGAGAATGTCTCAAGATACACCTTCCTACCCTGTGGCTCTTACAATCTTCCCAGGCCCTCTTCCACAATGTTCCCTGAGTCTTGAAGAGCATGTTATAAAGCTCCTTTAGTGTTGGGCTTTCTGCAGCCTCTGAATTTCTGTTTTGATGAGTTCTGAGTTTCCTCAGTGTCTCCTACCATCTCCCTGGAGGAGGCTGTCAGGCTGGTAGTGATAGTAGCCCTCATACTGAAATGGCCATTTCCTCTGCAGTGCTGCCTGGGTCTTGGTAGATGTGATAGAGATGACTTGTCTTGTGCTAGGTAGTTGGCTATCTTGTCACATTGATAGATCTTAGTTCTCCTGGGTATTTGTAGCCATCTGCAAAAAGCAGATTCTCCAACCAAGAGTGAGAGTAACATGGATTGTTGCAGTCAGGTTCTCATTGGTGGCAGAAATCAAACAACAAAGAGCAGCTTGTGGAAAAATGAGGTTTATTTTGGCTTACAGACTCAAGAAGCTCCATGATGGCATGGGAAAGTGATGGCATGGGCACAGGGTGGACATCATCCTCTGGCCAACATCAGGTGGACAATAGGAACAGGAGAGTGTGCCAAACACTGGCAGGGGAAAACTGGCTATAATACTCATAAGCCCACCCCCAACAATATACTGCCTCCAGGAGGTGTTAATTCCCAAATCTCAATCAGCTGGGAACCTAGCATTTGGAACACCTAAATTTATAGGGGACACCTGAATCAAACCTAAACATGGACCAAAAGGGACTAAGCATAGTCTTTTCAAAGATCTTCTGGTGGCACATCCTCTCTTCTTAGCCAAAAAACAGTGGGCACTTCCCTCTAAAGTCTATGACCTTCCTATCTACAGGATTATGACTTGCTTCTTAGTGCCAGGTAAGATTTCCCTCTGATTGAGATGGCCAATTATCCAATTACAGAGCAGTTGATTACCTCAAAAGCTTATGTGCCACTATTGATAGCTGTGTCCATCGTGCCCAGCTAGTTGATTTTGTAGTTTGTAGGATCCCTTGTTTGTATTGATTTTTTTTAGAGTACATTAATTTTTTCACAAAAATTTAAGTATCCATCTAAGAACAATATGATAACATGGCTGTAGATTCTGGTGTAGTTGCCCTCCTGTAAGATGAGATGGATTTAGTTGTGACGTGGACATATGACTGTGCATTGAGTTAGGGCTGAACTGTTTTGATCACTTTTCTCTCTCTCTCTCTCTTTTTTTTTTTTCACTGCTGGGATCAAACCTTGTGCATAATAGGCAAACACTAAACCATTGAGCCAAATCACCTATTTTGTGGCTCTTAAGACTCTCAGAGCAATCACAAAAGGACCCTAGGTGTTGGATTTGCCTGCTATGAGAGTATTCAAGTAGGCTGAGTGGAAAAAAATACAGGCAAATTCTAAAATTTACTAAACAATGTACACATTCAATGAAAAACAGCACAGAGTAGGCAAGAGTTGGTATTATGACAACCAGATCCTCTAACAAAGTTACAGTCCCTAGGGGTGTGTGTTGCCCCACACCCTTAATCTTGTCAACTGGGAGGCTAACATTTCTGGTCTGTAGAGGGTTTCAAGTCAGCTTGTGATCAAGTTCCCCAATGAATGACAGAAGAGGAAACAAAGGCACTATAAATCAGGAAGCAACAAATGACAAGCCCAAAATATAGCTTATTTAAGATTGGCAAATCTGACCATCCATCAGATTTAACATATAATTTACCCTGATATGGAAGGTGCAATTAGCACTTCTGATGCAAGCCTATATGCCAGGTTTATTTGGTGGGTACTGACATGGTGGAATCTCAGTTACCTTTTGGGATGGTTTTGGTCTCAATTATGCTGCATGGCCACTTGGATCCCTCTTTGTTGTGCTGTGGGCTCAGGTAGGCTGGCTGGGTCAGTGGGTTGCTGCTCTGATCCACTGTGCCGGGTACTGTGTAGGTGAGCTCCCTTTCCCAGGTCTCTGAGGCTTGCTAGTGCTTATGCTGGTGGTGGGAGAGGGAAGCCTGTGGATAGTGGCTGAAGTTCTCCCACTGATCCTCCTGATCCTCTTATGAGCCACTCCCTTGGTCCCTGCTATCCTCCCTTCACATTTCTTGAGTTTGCAGGGAGGCTGGTGTGAGTGGAAAATCCCCTCACCCGGCTCTTCCTGCAGCCTGCAGCTCAGGCCCAGCCTGGTGGCTGTGGCCACATGGACCTGGTGCCACTGCTGCTGGAGTCGCTTCTGCCTGCTTCTGTGGGCTCAAATGCTCTGGACCTCTCCTACTTCTCTGCCGCAGTTGATAATTTATAATACACCTTCCCTTTTTAGGTGAAGACTGTATTTTGCTGGGTTTTTTTTTTTTTGTTTTTCTTTTTGCCTTTTTCTCCCCAGGTTGCTTTGGCATGGTTCCTACACCACCATCTTAACCAGAAGTACAAATCACCTATTTTGTCATTTCAATTTAGACATAGTTTGAGCTGTGAACTTGAATTTTAAAACAAAACTGTAACAGAAAATAACATGAATATGATGATTACAATTATCTGGGGTTTTGTATCTTCTGAATAGAGTACATGTAATTGAGAAATAAAATAAATAAAAATGTATCTACTCAAAAACTGAATAGATTTGCTAATTAGTTTCTTTGGAAAGGGAAATGCAATTTTTTTTTTTAGAAAAAGTTTAGATATGCTAGTGTCCTCAAATATTGCAATGAGAATATGAAAATGTATTGTGCTGGCTTATCAATTTTATGTAAATATCTTTATTTAAATAATTAAAGATATGTCATGAAAATATTGTACTACTTTTTTTTTTTTTAGAAATCATATTTCTTTTTAATTGACTACTTCATTCACAACATTTTCTCTCTTGGTTGTTGCTCTGGCAACAGTTAGGTCCCTACCTCTCAGGAATAGTTGACTACACTGAGCTGGTGTGAACATGGGTCCCAAACCAGGACTTTGGAAAAGTAAAACAAGGAAGAGCAAGAGCTCACCCTCCTTTTCCTTTGAAATGGATTGAGAGACATAGCATCCAAACAAAGAAACTCCGAGGCCTGGAGCTCAATGCAAACATGGAAACCAAACATGCTAGGCACGAAGCACAGTAACCACTCAGACACTTCCAGGTGAGCATGTGATCACTGGCCTCTGATTAGGAATGACCCCACTCCACCGTCCTTACAGGAAGATGTTTTGGCTTGTATTTAATTTCCTAGAGGTATAAAATCTACTAAAAGATACAATGGATCAGAACAAATTAGCTTACTCACAAAAAATGTTCCTGAATGATGGTTTTTGTTGCTGAGAATATTCAGCACATTATCATTAGAAACATTCAGGCAATCAGAGAAAAGGCAATTCAACAGTGACAGCCACATTCACCAACAGGTTTATGTAGGACACATGGATACACACACCTCTTTTTTTTCCAGTGTATATGGCAACCGGCCAAACCCCCTGATCATCAAAATAACTTATTTTGTACATTACAGTGCACAGAACAACAGAAGGAAAGAAACTTTCATGGAGGGCAACTGAAAAGCATTGTGCCAAAGGTCCATGTCGCTCTGAAGTGGAAGGACTGGAGCCCAGGGCCTGTGGCCTTCATGAGCTCGAGCCCTCCTCTTTGACTGCAGGGCCCTCGGCAGAAGCTGCTTCCTCAGCATGCTTTGCTGGCTTCTCCTCCTCATCCTCATCGTCTTGGGGATAGAAGTCCGGGTATTTCTGCATGCACTACTGCATGGCTCGGAACTGGTCTACACAGTCTGAACCCTTGATTTTCTCTGTGCTATAGTGGAAGCAGGAAAAGGCTGACTTGAACTGTTCCCCAGAGGGGCCGCTGGCCATTCCTCCAAGGCACGGGCAGTTCCCGTTAATGTCTCCATTTGGCAGTATCAATCCGTGTTCCTCGTGTGGATCATTGGGGTCGTCAGCTACTAGCTCGGCACTGCTGGGAGTTTCATGGTCTTTGGTCACAAAAATAATTCGATCCTTCCCTTCCTGCCGGCAGTAGGCCATGGTTGCTCTCGCGCTCAGAACTCTGGCAAGGCAGCAGGCGGCAGCGGGTCACCTTCACGCCGTGACCTCCCTTCTCCTCGGTGAGGCCCGCGCAAACCCGCCCCTCCAGGCCTGCCGCTGCGCTGCTCACATTGTATTACTTTTATGTAATTTCTACTTTTCATTCCTATGGACAGGACCTTGTAATACTTTTTAATAATGTGCTATTTTCCCTCTTGCCAGTTATAAAAAGGAAGCTAATTAATCCTATTCATCTCATTACATACATCCACTCAGAAAACACACACACACACACACACACACACACACACACAATCCGACACATTGCAATAGTCATCCAAATCCTGTGAATTACTGTTTGTGTGTCTTTCAGCTGACTCCTGTATGGCTTTAGTTATGTCAAATTCTCATTTATCTTCATATGTTTTGATGATTTGGTACTTAGTATGCTGTGGTGGTTTGATTCAAGTGTCCGCCATAAACTTATGGGTTCTGAATGCTATGTCCCCAGCTGGTGGCAATTTGGGAATTGGATCCTCCTGGAGGTGGTGTTTTGTTGGGACAGGCTTATAGGTGTTAACGCCAGCTTCCCCTTGCCAGTGTTTTTCACAGTTTCTTGCTGCTGTTGTCCACCTGATGTTGGCCAGGAGGTGATGTCCACCCCCTGCTCATGTCATAGGTTTTCCCTGACATCATGAAGCTTCCCCTTGAGTCTATAAGCCAAAATAAACCGTTTCCTTCCACAAGCTCCTCTGGTTCAGGTGTCTTCTGGCAGCAACGTGAAGCTAAGTGCAACATATGCTAAAACTGTAATTTTTGCATGGTAGACTTTTTTCTCCTATTGTGGGAATCATCTCTATTTCTTTTAGTTTTCCTTGTGGCAGTCAAGAGTGCCAAGAGTAACTGCCTTCCCTTTTCTCTACTCCTTCCTCTTCTTTCTGTTCCTTGATATTCCCATTTATTTTTCTCACCAGTTCATTTGCAACTTTTTTGTTTGTTTGTTTGTTTGATGTAGATTCTCAGTGTAGCTCAGGCTGACCTGGAATTCACTATGTCTCAGGGTGGCCTTGACTCATGGTGATCCTCCTACCTCTGCCTCCTGAGTGCTGGGATTAAAGGCATGTGCCACCATGCCTGGCTTTGCAACTTTTGATAATGTTTAACCTGGATATGAGAAAAATTTCCACTGGTGTTTGCTAGCTTATAGCCTGAGCATTTTGATCTTTATTGTGGAAATATTTTTCATTCATATTAATATGATCTTCAATGTGCATGGTGTTGTGACAACATACAATATATTTTTAAACATATCTTATTTATTTGCAAGCAAAAGAGAAATAAGAAAGAGAGAGAGAGAGAGAGAGAAAGGATGAGTATAAGAGAGAATGATAAGGGGCTCTTACAACTGCAAACAAACTCCAGACACATGCACCACTTTGTATATCTGGCTTTATGTGGAAATAAATTCAGGAGGGCAGGCTTTGCTAGCAAACACCCTTAACCATTGAGGAATCTCTCTAGCTTCACTGTTATCTTGATTCTTTCCAGCCTTTGCTAGATTAATGAATTTTAAAGCTATATTATATTTCTTTGAGCGCTTTGGAGAATGATTTTTAACTTCTGGTCTACTGTCATAGTTCACTTTCAGTTAAATAACAAATCATAGATGAGTAATTTACAAAGAATATTTGTCTTATTTGGTCCACAGAATTAAAGGCTGGGAAGTTCAAAGCATGGTGCTGGTACCTGTCAGTACCTCTTGAGGGCCTTCAAGCATGGTAGAGGGTATCATGTGATGTGATTGAGCAAAAGTGCTAAGTCTCTCTCCCTCTTCTTATGATGCCACTAATCTACTGTGGAGAGTTCATTCATATGACATTATCTAATGCAAATTACTTACCAAAGGCCACACCAAATAACATTAATGACTATGAATTTGGATATTAAGTTTTCAACATTTGGAAGACATAGTCAAAACACAGCATTTACTGCTCTGGTAGTATTTTATTATATGCCTATACTCACAGGACACACCCTTGTTTTAAACCCAGAGGATGACACTTTTTTCACGGAATATAGGTATGATTGTACAACTTGATTTTGCCAGAGATATGTGAGAAAAGCACCTGTCACTTATGAATGATATCATCTGAGATCCAGTAAATCATCTTAGCTACTCCTCCTCTCTCTTTTTTACTTCCTCTTGTGTCATTTTGAAGTGATAACCTTATGGATGGTGGAGCCCTTATGGCTCAAGACACTCAGCTTTTGGCTTACTGCTAACACAGCATTGCCTAGCCTGTCCTCACTCAGATAACTTATTGTAGTTACAATTTTAGCAAATATTGACTTCAATTTCCTGTAAAGGCTTATACAAAAATCAGTGTTAACATCTTTCCTCTTTGCAAAACAGGACTTTTATTATAATTTAAATTTTTTCTTCACATTTTTTTTCACCATGAAACAATTCTTTTGAAATCAGATTGAATTTTCTTCCAGTGATTTTTATCAATGTTGCACTTCATCTGTTTTATGAGTCTTTAGTAACAAGTTATAGTCAACACTGTATTATCCAAAATTAGTTTACTCAAAGTTTGATAGTGTCTTTGTTCCTCATGGGCTTCATGTTTTAGTTTTCTGCTTCCAAGAATTTAATTTTCACTGAGCTTGGGGACATTCTTGAGTACTGCAGAACGTTCATGGGTATGTACATGTTTGAACAAGAGTCTTAGTCCTTAAAACCCTTTATTCACTATCATATTTGAATGATAGGGGCTTGAATATAGAAATTTGGCTCTGAAATTGTTCCCTCAGGATTTCTGACAGTACATTATTATTATATTGTACCTAAGAAGATACATGGAAGTATGCTGAATTTCTTGTATATAATCTCCATAATTTTTTGTTGATTTTTTGAGGTAGGGTCTCACTATAGGCCATGCTGACCTGGAATTCACTATGTAGTCTCAGGGTGGCCTCGAACTCACAGCAATCCTCCTACCTCTGCCTCCCGAGTGCTGGGATTAAAGGCGTGTGCCACCAAACCTGACTTAATCTCCATAATTTCGATGAAAAGTTTTTATATACTCTTGTATAAATATTTTCATATATTTTACACTCAGTAGGATGACCTGTAACCAATACAGTATCTTCCTTAAACTTAAGGAAATTTATTTCTATCCTGTCCTCAACTTCTTTGTTATTCATTTTTAATGCATTTGTTTCTGAGAATTTTTTCATAATAATATTCTGCCTTACTCTTGAAAGTTTATTTTTACCCTACATTTTTTTTTTTTTTTGAGGTAGGATCTCACTCTAGCCCAGGTTGACCTGGAACTCACTATGTAATCTCAGGGTGGCCATGAACTCACAGCTATCCTCCTACCTCTGCCTCCTCAGTGCTGGAATTAAATGGGTGTGCCACCATGCCCAGCTGTTTTTACCCTACATTTTAAGAACAACCATGTTGATAGTCCAGATCACTAACTTTTCATTAGTGTAAGTGATATAAAATTTAATTTTTATTATTTTTGTGTTATAATAATCATATTTCTTATGTCCAATAGTTTTTGTTACTTCTTTTTCATAGTAAATGTTGTGGACAGCTTCACATTGCTGGGATGAAAATCTAAACCAGATATAGTTTATTGGAATAAGGGGTTTCTTTCAGCTTTCAGATCCAGAGGGAAGTTCTATCTATGGTGGAAGAAGCTAGCTCCTATCATAAATTTAAGCAGTGAGAAAACCCAATACTACTAGCAGCAAACACCAAAAAAGCAATAAGCATAAATAGACAGCAAGCAGAAAGGAACTGGCCAGAGCTTAGTCTTTTCTGCATACCTTTGGACTAGAAATCAGGTCCACCCCAAGCACACCTTAGGGAGGACCCACCCCCCAGTGACATCTCCTCCAACCAGGTGGCTGGAGAACCAAGTTAGAAGCTTTAATAAAACACTTAAGTCTGTGGGGAACATGCATTCAAAAAGCCATAGTCACCATTTAAAAACAAAAATTAAAGTGATCTTCCTTCATAGTTTGGTTGCTAGGACACTATGGAAAATTTAACATTTTTATTTTGTGTGTAGCTCTGGTTCTACTGTCACATGTTTTTGTCTGCATTATGCCTTTCAAAATTCATTAAATCTAATAATGGTATTTTCCAGATTTTCAAATGTGCTTAGTGACTCATTTTTATTTTATATTTTTTTACTCCTTAAATAGTGTTTGACGAAGCTGATGGAATTAATAAGTGTTTAGACCTAATCTGATGTTTCATGTTTTAGTGACATTATATTCTAACATTAGATGGCTGTGGTTACCTTCTCATTGCTGGGTCAACACACCTGAAGAAAAGCAGCTGATGGGAGGACAGTTCTTACTTTGGCTTACAGTCTTGAGAGGAAGCTCCATGATGGCAGGAAGAAGCATGGCATGAGCAGAGGCTGGGCAGCAGGTGGAAGACAGCAGCAGCAGAATGAGCAAAAGGGAGCTGGCTATAATGCCTAAAAGCCCACTCCCAACAACCCCTCCTCCAGCAAGGCTCCATCTTCCAAATTGCCATCAGCTGGGCACCAAGCATTTAAAACAAATGGGTTTATGGGGGACATTTGTTTCAAACAACCATAGTTGGATATAGAGTCCTCTTATACTTTATGATTACTTATGTATCAAAGATTGTATTTTTGGTATTACTTAGTATGATAATCCTGTTCAAATAATATTAACTGAAGTTTACTCTGTGCTTTGGACAATCTTGAGACAATGGCATTGGTGCAAAATCTTGAGATCATTTGGGCACATATATGTGTTACTTAAAAGCTCGCTAGATATCTGGCCAATGGAATGGAGGTACAGGACTTGAGGCACTCATGTTAGCAAGGAGTAAACAAAGGCAGAATGATCAATACAGTTTAATTTAGTTGATGAATGAATTTTTATGAGAAACCATAATGTTCTGAGCACTGAAGTAAGGATTGGATTGATGGACTAACATGGTGATGAGAAGGTATGGGAAAATAGAAATAGAGCACTTGAATTGAATGAACTTGAATTTAAGTTGTGGTATTAAGTAGTCACCATTTCCTTCCTATGACAATATATTTCTCTCCAGTCTTATTGAAGAGTTCTTCAATTATAAACTATTAATGTTAGGCCTGTTAATGGCCACATCATCCTCTGTGGCTTAGCCATCAACATGCTGGTCCTCATTTCTCACATTCTCATCAATAAGTGAGAATCACATTCAGCTCTCCTATACAGCAGAAATGGAGAATATAGATTATTGACTGTATATGGAAGGTAGCTAGCAGGAACTATAATATAAATAAAGTATATATTCTTTATTGTTATTTTTATTCTTTTTTTTGAGGTAGGGTCCCATTCTAACCCAGGCTGACCTGAAATTCACTATGTAGCCCCAGGGTGCCTTGAACTCACACAGATACTATTACCTTTGCCTCATGAGTACTGGGACTTAAAGGCATATGCCCAACTTTTATTTTTTTATTTTATTGACAGCTTTATGCATGTATATGATATATGTTAGTTATATTCACCCCATTACCTTCTATTGTCCCTGCGTGCTGTCAGTGAAATCTTTTCTTCCCAACTAGTCTATTCCACTTCAATGTTGACTTCTTTGTGTGTGACTCACTGAATTAAGTTTCTTGCATGAGTATTGGCTAGGGGGTAACTAATGGAGCATGAACAACTCACCATGGTGTGCACTACTGAAGAAATGTCTCTTTTTCCCTAGCAACCATTACCTGCTGTAGCAGACAGCTTCAGGTTCGCTGAGATGAACTTTCAGACCAGGCACAGTTATGGAGGAAGGGATTTATTGAAGCTTACAGAGCCAGGGGAAGTTCCATAAAAGCAGAAGAAACTGGCCTGCCTTCACAGGCCCAAGCAGAGAGAGAGCAGTACAAGCCTAAAGGTCAAAAGCCAGAGCACACTTCAGGAACTCCTGCTAGGCACACTTTGCATATCTTTAGATTGAAACCTGAAACCCATCACCACACTTTAAGATCCACCCAGACATTGCCTCCAGCCAGATGGCTAGAGATGCAAACTACAAATAAGCAACTGAATATATTGGGGGCCATCTATTCTATTCAAACCACCACATTCCGCCCCTGGCCCCCAATAGATTTATAACCATCACACATTATAAATTGTACTCAGTTCAATTTCAAAGGTCCCCACAGTCTTGACCAATTTAAGATATGAAGACCTGTAAAATCAAACAAGTTAAACACTTCTAACATATAAAGGCACAGAGTAAACATTTTCAACTGGTATAAGGCACAGCAAGGAGAGACTAAAACAATGCAAACTCAACCACCATCAAACAAACATCAAACTTCTGCAGTTCAAGTTCAATATACCCAGAGACTAACACTCTCCAGACTTTCCAATTCCGCCCCTCCAGCTGGGCAGAGTACCCGGGGAACACTTCCATCCCAGGCCAACAGTGTGCTCTATGGTAGCCCTTGCACAGTCCTGGTATATAAAAAACATCTTCAGGTCTTCATGCAAACCATGGTCCATCTTCCAAAGGCTCTTTTAGCCTATCAGGGCATCGTGCCCTCCCTCATGCCACATCTCAGCAGCAGCTCCTGGAACCATGTGCAATTCATGACCACTCTTCACATTTTCCAAAGGCTCTTTCAGCCTATTAGGGCATCAGGCCCTACCTCATGCTGCATCTCAGCAGTGGCTCCTGGAAGCATGTGCAATTCACGGCCACTCCATGCATTTTTCATGCTTCTGAAACCAATACCAGGTGTGCAGGACACAGCCATATTCTTAATTCAGGGAGGAAACAAATCATAGCCTTGAAAAGCAGGTTCCTTCTCCAGTCAACTCTTTCCAAAAGTGTTTGCATTTCTATGATAGTCCTTCCTTAGGCATCCTGTCCATTGTTTTAATGTAAAGCAGTTGGATATCTTCCTTAAGATTGCTAATGTGTTTGACAATAGCAGATTCAGTAACCTAAAACCAGTCTCAGTGCCTGTAATTTTAACTTTCTTGAGGTTTTCCAGTTTATAATCTTAAATCTCTCAGTCCAATATCTCTAGCCAAGCACATCAGTCCATTACAAATTTAACCTTGATCAAACTCTCTGGGCCTGGGCAGCAGGACGCAGCCAGCCCTTATGCCAGTAGCCCAGTTTCAACAAAGTCCTCTGCAGTCTTTCCTTCCCCTTAGAAAGCTCATAAGCCAAACCTTGAAGTTCAATGCTGTCTGCACTTAGCATTCTCAGACTCTCATCAGAATAGTCCATAACACTTGGCTTACCACTCCAGAAGGCATCTTCAGTTGCAAGCACCAAGTCCATGCCTATTCCTCCAAAACAAAGGTTCCAAAAGATCAATGTCCACATGGCCAGGTACATCTCACCCCACTCCTTCTGGTACCAAATTCTGTAGCAGACAGCTTCAGGTTCGCTGAGATGAACTTTCAGACCAGGCACAGTTATGGAGGAAGGGATTTATTGAAGCTTACAGAGCCAGGGGAAGTTCCATAAAAGCAGAAGAAACTGGCCTGCCTTCACAGGCCCAAGCAGAGAGAGAGCAGTACAAGCCTAAAGGTCAAAAGCCAGAGCACACTTCAGGAACTCCTGCTAGGCACACTTTGCATATCTTTAGATTGAAACCTGAAACCCATCACCACACTTTAAGATCCACCCAGACATTGCCTCCAGCCAGATGGCTAGAGATGCAAACTACAAATAAGCAACTGAATATATTGGGGGCCATCTATTCTATTCAAACCACCACACCTGCCAAGAGAGTGATCCACTTCTCCTTCCATGAAGGAGTATTGTTGGATACACTCTTGTTCTGGCCTTGTGCAGGCAGCCGCTGCTGGGAGTTAAAGAGTGCACAGCTATGTCATGTGCAGAAGGCAGAGTTTCATAGCAGTCCTTCCCATCTTCTAGCTCTTACATTTTCTGACCCTTCTTCAACAGTGTTCTTTAAACCTCAAAGAATATTGATGTCCCATTTCGGATTGAGCATTCAACACTCACTTGTTCACAACATACTGACCAGTTTTAAGTTTCCACACTAACCATAGCTAACTGGTAAAAGAAGTTTCTCTGACCAAAGCTGAGATAAGCACTAACTGATGAACATAAACAAATATTTAGTAGCAGTTTGATGAGTACAACAAGTCCATGTAGCAATAAATAAATTACACCATCACCACCACCACCACCAACAACAACAACAACAAAAACAAACAAACAAACAAAAACAACCAGTAGCAGCTTCCCCACTGGAGCCTATGATCCCTTTAGCCATTAGGTATTGACTAGGTTTTCAGTATCAGGCATAAATTCCCTCCTGTGGAGCAGGCCTTAAATGCAACCATAAATTATCTGGTTATCCCATAACAGTCTTGTCACTATTGTACCACCGGATACATGTTGCCTGGATGTTAGTTGTGTAGCACACAGGGTCCTACCAATAGGTATGAGTTTAGATAGCTCCTTCTGGGACTATAAAAGCTAGCCATCTGGGCTGGAGAGATGGCTTAGCGGTTAAGCGCTTGCCTGTGAAGCCTAAGGACTCCGGTTCGAGGCTCAATTCCCCAGGACCCACATTAGCCAGATGCACAAGGGGGCGCACGCATCTGGAGTTCGTTTACAGACGCTGGAAGCTCTGGCGTGCCCATTCTCTCTTCTCTCTCTCTCTCTCTCTGCCTCCTTCTCTCCGTCGCTCTCAAATAAATAAATAAACAAAATAAAATAAAAAAAAAGCTAGCCATCAGGGATGAAGCTTCCAGCTTAGTTCTAGCTTGATTTCTTTAAGTCCTTCACCTGAAGAATGTGGTGTCTTCTGGAATAGGGTCTTATCATCTAGTTCTGGTAGGAACCCAAGAGCAGTGGCAATAGCCTGGATAATTTTGGGAGCCTCAGATGCCTTCCTCATTAAAGCTTCATAGGGAAGTGCTCATTCTTGGCACTCTGGCTTCTGTGAGTAGCACTGACTACCCATGCAGGGTACATTAAAACTCTTTAAAAAACAAATAAACAAACAAGCACTTTAGCCACTGAGCTATCTCTTCAGCACAAATGATAGATAGATATATACATAGATAGACAGATAGATGATGAAGGGAGGGAGGAATGGACCAAGTATGTGTATGTATCTCATGTAGCCCAAGGTGGCTTCAAAATCCTTAGGTAGAAAAGGATGACCTTGCACTCATGATTCTCCTGCCTCCATGTTCTGAATGCTGTGTTTACAGACATGCACTACCACTCTTGATTTATGCAGTACTAGAATTGAACTCAGTGCTTTGTGCACGTTAAGCAGTCACTCTCCCAATGAGCCATAGCCTCAGCTATAGCCACAACTTGGCCCTAAATTATATTTTTAATTTGCTAACAAAGATGTAAGTTTCCAGATGGCTTTTTCATATATCTCTAGTTTTGATGACTTCTGTCACCTATTCTTTGCTCTCTCCTTCTCTACTCCCACCTTTTACACATGCCCACCTTATCCTTTTCACTCCCAGTATTTTGTCCTTCTACCTTCATATTATATCATATATGACAATAAATACATGCAAGGTTGTAGGGAGGGGAGAGGAAACTTTATTCATTGTTGTTGGTCATGACAGTCACTGTGGAAATTAGTGTGAATGTTTCTCAAAAAGCCAAAAACAGAACACTATCATATGACCCAACATATACCTCAAGGACTCTATGCTACCACAGAGATACTTGCTAATCCATATTTAATTCTGCTCCATTCACAGTAGCAAGAAAATGGAATTAGCCTAGACTCCCATCAACTAATGAATGAATAATGAAGATGTATGTATATACAATAAAATTATATTAAGTTGTATGAAAAAACTTCACAGAATACTGGATGAAACTGGGAAATATTAAACTAAGTGAGATAACCCAGGCTCAGATCGCCAAGCCACCCAAGTTCTCTCTCATATGTTGTTTTATCTTGAATTTTTAGAAATGTGTTTAAGTTGGTATGAGTGTCAGTAAAAGCCAGAAAGCTGGAATGAGACCAAGGGGATGGGGGGAAGGGTGGTGGAAAGAATTAAGTGAGGAAGGAGGGTAGTAAAACAAATAGTTTTTTCAAAAAATCATAACTGCAGTTCTTTTATCTCAAAATTTACTTGTAATGGTCATATTTTATGAATTGATTTGACATGATTTTCCTTATTTTTATTGCTGGAAGTATCTAATTAATTCCTGAACTAGTGACTCATGTGGAGGATACCCCATCAATGGCATCCATATATAAGACATGGGACACTGGCAAAGAAATAAATCCATCCTATACCAATGCTGTGGTTAATGCTCAAAATGAGCCTAAATTGAAGAATATATAAGCAACACAAATGCAAATGGCATCAATGTCAATAAATCATGTAAGAGATGAAGTTACATTTTTTTTTCCTTCACAAGCCAATCAAACTGCTAACATAGATGGTGAAATAAATCAGCATTACTTTTAGTTTCTGTATCATTCTCTTCTGAAATTCATAATATAATAAGTTCTCTTTCCCTGCTTTGTCCTCACCTTTTTGTACTTGAGATTCTAAACTCTGGGATGATTGAATATAATTTACATGAAGCTATCATACTTACATATCACTCTGTACTTTGGGAATGTAAGTCTTACATCTTCCAACTACATCTAATGAGAAGTACAGAAAATGAAATAGATGCGAATGAAAGTAGCATTGGCTTCTAGGTAGAGGTTTCTGTATGGGGCTGTACTGGAGGAGGGAGGAAAAACAAAGCATGTCACAATTAAATCCTCTTCAGATTTTCCATTTTTCATGGACATGTCCCTAGCTTGCAAGCATAGGCCATGGGTCTAGATCTCAAGTAATTATGTAATATATGACATCACTCTATTTTTCCTAGTTTCCTCATCTGTCAAATAAATTAGCATCTAATCCAATACAAATGCAAGGGTATATACAAATATATATAAAACTATTTTAATTAGCTTTCAAAAATGTATTTTTGTCTTCTTACCAATAGTTCTTTCAGTTAAGGACATCCATTTTTAGGATCTGTAACTAACAAAATAACTAACATGACACATGTGAGCTTTTGGATATTTGTTAAATGTTCAAAAGGCAGTCAGTGTACAACAAAAACAACTTTGGGGAAAAGCAATGGGAAAAGAGCAATGCTCTTTTCCTTGTTTCCATCCTGGCTCTCCTGTTCCTCCTCTTGTATTTATATTACATCTTTAAATGTGTTGAAAACCTTTTCTTCTGATCTTTGCCTCCCTTCTAAAGGAGAAGTGGCTGCTTCTCCTTCCCTTACTGGAAGTACCAGTTTATCCCTCCTTTTACATTGCAACTGCTGCCTTTGAAGCCTCCTCAGGGCCTTCCTATTTCTACTGTGTTTGACTTCACAGTTATTTCCAAGTATCATTTCATCCCCTTTCCTCCCCATTAAAGCACAATTTGTTGATTGTGTTGTTTAAAACAGCTACTGCTATTTCCTCCCCACTAATTCCTTAATACTTTGTAATTTCACTTCCATTATTACACTCTCCCACAACTGCTCTCAGTAAGGTCACCGGTAAATTCCTTCTGGATGAACTCACAGTCCCCTTCACCAGCCTCTTCTGATTGGCTCTTTCTACTGAGTTTTACTTGCTCAGCCTCCAGTTGCGGCCTTGTTGCTCTCTTTTCACTTAACTTCTGTGACACCATCATTTCTTGCTGTGACACCATCATTTCTTGCTTTTCAGACCTTTCAGAATACTCATCTTGTGCCTCTTGCCCAGTCTCTTTCTGCCCTCTTTACCCATTAACAGATACTCCTGTAGGTTCAATTGTGCTTTCTTCCAATTCTTTCTGACCCTTATTTGCACCAAGAAAATGCCTGTGGGCTTCATTATTACTAGTATACAAAGTACTCAAATCTTGGTTTACATGAAGGATATCATTTATTCTGATCAATGTGTCACTTCTTAAAAATTCTACTAGCACATACAATCCACCAAGATAAAATATATATATTTAGAAAAGCATAAGTAGAAGGCTTTCGCACCAGAAACAAGAAAAGCTTCCTCGGATTCACCTCCACCTCACAGGCACTGCATGCACCTGCAGAACTAGGTGCTGGAGACAGAGTTCTTGGAGGCGGTTGTGCAGCTACTAGGATACAAATGAGGTGGAAGTGGAAATGCACATATCTGCCCAGATAAGAAGTGCTATACTGGGCAGACCTTGGTGGTGTTGACTAAATGAATATGACACCCACTAATAAGGACAGAAAAAAAAGTTGATCAGAAACATTAGAGTAAAAGGCAGACTTTTCTAGCACTCGATCTTTCTTAGCAGGTTTCATTCAGCAGTTAAGATATGAACCAAGTGCTAATGGGGTTAAGTTAAATGACATCATTGTAGTCATGATTCATCAGCTTTCCACCACAGTGACAAAATACTTGAATATTACAAAATACTTCCTATTCTTGAATCACAGTCTTGGAAGTTTCAGTACAAGGTTGATTGGTGCTATTGCTGCGGGGTTTGAGGCTAGGCAGTATATTATAATGGGAGTTTGTGGCAGAAGAAGTTGCTCATTGGGAAGCAAGATGAGAGGAGGGGGTCAGTGACCAATAGCTACCTCAAGGGCACATCCCCAAGGTCCTCATAATCTTCCACTATGACTTACTCTATAAAGGGTACACACCAGTTCAATAGGGGCACACAGCTATTGGTTACCCACCAAGGCTGTGTGCCACTATCGAACTGGTGTGTACATCCTGTCAGGGTGTTTGCTTCTGAGTAGCTTAGACCTCTGGTTGCTCAGACCATTGTTTGGCCACTTTTGCCCAGTAGGTCATGTAGCACTTTCCAGCACCAGAAAGGCTAACTGTCTGGGGACTGGCTGTCTTCTGGATTCCAGCCAGGTCTCTTCATGCTCTGTGTTGGCAACATATGGTGTCTTCAGCAACAGGGTCTTATCTTTTGCCTCAGGTGGCTAAGCAAATGTTTTGACAGAAGCCTGTCTTGTTTGAGGGCCTCATAGATCTCTCTAATCAACAGCTCAAAGTGGGTAGCAACTGCTTTCTGGTACTGGCAGTTACAAGCCAGAGACAAAAAAGAAACTTAAGCTTAGGCTTCATCCCACCCTCTCCAAGGCCCTTCTTTTCAGGTGTTTCCCCCTCACTCCTGTTGAGGGTTATGTCTTTTCATCTATCTTCAAGGATGAAGGTTTCTAGGGTATCAATTAATTTCAGATTTAGTTTTGTGCTTGCTTTCCCCTACCCTTTCCTTCCCCTCCCGCCAAACTCTTCCATCCCTATTGTCTGGACCTTATGTTGCCTGTCAGGTATGTCAGCAACTCAAGCAGGTCCAGGTTAGGAATTGCAGATGAGTGAGAACATGCAGTGTTTGTCTTTCTGTGATTGTGTGTGTTCACTGAGTATGATCTGTTCCAAGTCTTTCCATTTTTCTCCAAATTCCATTGTATCATTTCTTACTGCTGAGTAGAATTCCATTGTGTAAATGTACCACCACTTTGTTATCTATTTATCTAATCATGGGCCCTGGGTTTATTCCAATTCTTAGCTATTAGGAACTGAGCAGCGATAAACATGATTGAGCAAACAAATATTTCTATAGTAAAGCATGGAGCACTTAGGATAAATGCCCAGTAAGAGAATAACTGGGTCTGTTGGTAGCTCTATATTGATCCTTTTTCAGGAATCTGATTGATTTCCATACTGGTTGTGCTAGTTTACATTCCCACCAACAGTGAATGAGAGTTCCTCTTTCCCCACGTTCTGTCCCACATTTGTTGTCATTTGGTTCTGTAATGAATTCCATCCATATTGGAGTAAGGTGGAATTTCAGGTTGTTTCAATTTGCATTTCCCCAATGGTTCAGGATGTACATTTTTTAAGTCTGTGTTAGCCATTTTTATTTCTTCCTCTGAGAACTCCCTGTTTAGTAATCTGGCCCATTGTTGTTGTGGGTTGTTTGATTTTTGTATTGTATAGTTTTTCAAGTTCTTTGTATATTCTAGATATTAGGCCTCTGTCTGTGGTATAGCTGGTGAAATTTTTCTCCCATGCTGTGAGTAATTTATTCACTCTGATTATGGTATGTTTGTGCAAAAGCTTTTTAGCTTCATGAGATTGCATTGGTTGAGTGATTGTTTAATTTCCTGGGCTACTGGAGTTTCATTCAAGAAGTCTTTCCCAACTCCTATATGATAGAGAGTTCTTCCTATTTTTTCTTCCAGTAGGAGGAGAGTTTCAGGTCTTCCACTGAGGTCTTTAATCTATTTGGACTTGATTTTTGTGCATGATGAGATGAGTGGGTCAAGTTTTATTTTTCTACATATGGTTATCCAATTTGTTCAGCATCATTTGTTGAAGATGGTGTCTTTTCTCCAGTCCACATTATTATCACCTTTCTCAAAGATGAAGTAGTGGTAGCTACTTGTCCTACACTTCAGGTCTTTAATTCTGTTCCATTGGTCTATATTTCTGTTTTTATGCCAGTACCATGCTATTTTTATTACTATGTCTTTGTAATATAGCTTTATATAAAGTATGGTGATACTTCCAGTGGTGTTTCTTTTGTTTGGGTATCTGAGGCCTGCTGCCATTCCATATGAATTTTGAGATCATTTTTCTATTTCTGTGAAGAATTATGCTAGAATTTTTATTGGCATTGCATTAACTCAGTACAGTGCTTTTGGTAAAATTGCAAATAACCTGTTGTGATGCTCACACAAGTGCAATAGTGGCACATAGCCATGATGGGAAACCAACTGCTCTTGATTTGGCTAAGTGATCTGCTCAGTGGAATGGAATCCATAGCTGGAGCTGGGAAACAAGTCAGAACCATATCCAAAAATGAGCCAGCTCTCCGTTACCAAGCTACCACCAATCATGGGCTGCAAGAGGGCCTACACCTATTAAATTCTCTCTCTAAAAAAAAATAATAAGGGTTATCCCATTTATCTGGTGCTAACTTTACTCTCTGTTGGAGAATCTGCTCCTCTTTTTCAGATAGACTCAGATCCTAAGGAGAGAGACATGCCATCAGACCTCAAAAGGGCCCCAGCTGAAACTAAGAATAATTGGCGAAACAAGCAAGGGTGCTGTTTTCTTGGTGAACCTGGTACCAGCACAAGGGTGAAGGATATTGACACAGAGAATAATCAACTCCTACCAAATCAGATATCCAGAGACACAGAGGCTCTCAAGACCTCATCACTGAAGCAGACCTAAAATGAACCCAAGATGGCTCAGGGAAATTTTGCGGAAGAGGGGGCAGAAAGAATGTTAGAGCCACACACTGGGTCATAATACGCAGAGACATTTCCTACTACCCATAACTGTGGGCTAACTCCACAATGCATGACCCATATACCTCAACAAGGAGGGACCAGGGGGAGGGGAGAGGACAGGGAAGAGGCTAACAATGGTACCAACTTGACTATACTCACTGAGTACAAAACTAATTAATAAATAATAGTAATAATAATAAATTGCTATTTTCACAATGTTACTTCTACCTATTCAGGAGCATGAGAAGTCGTTCCATCTTTTCAAGCCCTCCTTGATTTCTTTCTTGAGTTTTTTTTTTTATGTTTACACTTTATAGGTCTTTCACATCCTTGGTTAGTGTTAGTCCAAGGTATTTAATTTTATTTGTTGCTATCGAAAATGGGACAGCGACTTCCGGTCAAGATGGCGGCATAGGAACCACGCCTAAGCAGCCTAGGGGAGAAAAAGCCAAAGAAAACCCAGCAAAATACACAAGGGAGGTGTATAAGAGATTAAAACAGCAGCGGAGAAGTAGGAGATTTCCAGAGCCCACACGGGCAGGCCGAAGCAGCTCCGGCAGCGGCAGCTCGGGATCCGGCAGCGGCAGCTCGGGACCCGGTAGCGGTGACCTGGGCTCTGGCAGCAGCACCTCGGGACCCGGTAGCGGCGATTCGGACTCTGGCAGCGGCAGCGGCAGCACGGGCACCGGCAGCTGCATCTCGGGCTCCAGCAGTGGCGACTTGGGATCCAACAGCGGCGGCTCAGACCCCGGCAGCGGAAGCGGCGGTGGAAGCCGGAAGCGGCGGTGGAAGCCGTGACTCCAGCCCCCAAAACACCATCAGCTGCTCCGGTACCGGCCACAGCGGCTTCAGGGCAGCGAATCCAGCAGCGGAGGATCCAGTGGCTTCAGCGGCAGAGGCGGATCCCGCAGCGGCAGCACCAGAGGATCAGAGGCGGAGGACCCAGCAGCGGCAGCTCCAGCGGATCAGCGGGGGCAGACCCAGCAGCGGCATCTCCAGTGGCGGATCCAGCAGCAGTGGTCCCAGCAGCGGCAGATCCAGCGACAGCAGCGGGGATCCAGCATCAGGGGTGCCAATCTGCAGGACCACAGTTGCCAGGCTTGGTTTGCCCCACAGGAAAAGCCAGTACCCAGTTCCAGAAAGCAGAACAGTGGCCCGACATCCCAGCCAGCAACTTGACTGAGACCAAAAGCATCCAAAGAGGTAACTGGGATTGAACCAGGGAAGGGTCTCACCTGGTCACAAGCTGACTTGGATCCCTCAACAGACCAGAAATCTTAACTTCTTTGTTGATAGAGGATCTGGTTTTTATAATACCTAATCTTGCATAAATGCTCGGTGCTGTTCTTGACTGAATGTGTATAGGGTTTAGTTAAATTTTAGAATATACCTGTATTTTATTCCACTCAACCTATTTGAATACTCCCATAGCAGGCAAACTTAACCCCTAGGACCACGTGTCTAGATACTCTGAGAGGGGTAAGAGCCACACCTAACATCTTAATCTCCTACATAGAAGATATACAATATCAGATCAATAGATACAGCAAAGGATACCCAGCTAACTGGAAAATCTAAGCAGTAACTTAATCCAAGATGCAAAAATATATACATTATAACACAAGAAACACCAAAAACCAAGGCAATATAAATCCACCAAAAAGCATCAATGCTTCAGAAATGACCTCTAGTGAAAATGAGTTAGAGAAAATGCCTGAGAAAGATTTCAAAAGAATGATTGTAAATATGTTCAATGAACTCAAAGAAGAAATCAAAGGAATCAGAGAAGGTACAGGACACCAATTTAACGAAATAAAGAAATCAATACAAGACATAAATAAGGAAATAGAAATAATGAAGAAAAACCAGTCAGAATTACTAGCAATGAAGAACACAGTTAATGAAATAAAAAACTCTGTAGAAAATCTCACCAGTAGAATGGATGAAGGAGAGGACAGAATATCTAAGCTAGAAGACCAGGTGGCAGATCTAATACAATCCAACAAAGAGAAAGACAAACTAATAGAAAAGTATGAATGGGAATTTCAAGATATTCGGGACACTATGAAAAGATCAAATATAAGAATTCAGGGTATATTAGAAGGAGAAGAATTTCAATCCAAAGGTATAGTAGGCATCTTCAACAAAATCATAGAAGAAAACTTCCCCCAAATTGGGAAAGAGGTGCCAATGCAGATACAGGAAGCATTTAGAACACCAGCCAGACAAAACCTGGAAAGAACCTCTCCTCGCCATATTATAATCAAACTACCAAACACACAATCCAAAGAACAAATATTGAAAGCAGTTAGAGAGAAAAATCAAGTTACCTACAAAGGCAAGCCCATCAGGATCACAGCAGATTGCTCAACACAAACTTTCAAAGCCAGAAGGCCTTGGAGTGATGTATTCCAAACTCTGAAAGATAACAACTGTCAACCAAGGCTACTTTATCCTGCAAAACTATCCATTCAAATAGATGGAGAAATAAGGACATTCCATGACAAAAGCAGGCTAAAGGAGTATTTGAAGACAAAACCAGCTCTACACAAAATACTTGAAAGAATCCTACATGCCGAAGAGAAAGAAAAACACACATATAAGGAACCTGGAAAACAACAAACAACACTCAAATACTAGTTAATATAAGAGAGCAAAGGTAGAACCAGAACCACAAAAAAAAAAAAAAAAAAAAAAAAAAAAAAAAAAAAAAATGGCAAGCATAAATACACATCTTTCAATAATATCTCTTAATATCAATGGCCTCAATGCTCCAACCAAAAGACATAGATTTGCAGACTGGGTTAAAAAGCAGGACCCTACAATTTGTTGTCTCCAAGAAACTCACCTTTCTACAAAGGATGGACATTATCTTAGGGTGAAAGGTTGGAAAACGGTGTTTCAAGCAAATGGACCCAGAAAGCAAGCAGGGGTTGCTATCCTAATAGCTGACAAAGCAGACTTCACTCCAACATTAGTCAAGAAAGATAAGGAAGGTCACTTTATATTGATTAAGGGCACACTCCAACAGGAGGACATTACAATCCTAAACATATATGCACCTAACATGGGGGCTCCCATATTCATCAAACAAACACTGTTAGAACTAAGGTCACAGATAACACCAAACACAGTGGTAGTTGGTGACTTTAACACCCCACTCTCATCAATTGACAGGTCATCCCGGGAAAAAATAAACAGAGAGGCATCTGGACTAAACGAGGTCATAGAAGGAATGGACCTAACAGACATATACAGGACATTTCATCCAAATGCTACAGAATATACATTCTTTTCAGCAGCACATGGATCATTCTCTAAAATAGACCATATATTAGAACACAAAGCAAATCTTAACAAATTCAGGAAAATTGAAATAATTCCTTGCATTCTATCTGACCACAGTGGAATCAAACTACAAATCAATAGCAAGAAAGGATATAGAGCATACACAAAATCATGGATACTAAACAATACATTACTAAATGATGAATGGGTCAATGAAGAAATCAAGAAGGAAATCAAAAAATTTATAGCGTCAAACAATAATGAGAACACAACATACCAAAATCTCTGGGACACAATGAAGGCAGTTCTAAGAGGTAAATTTATAGCTTTAAGTGCCTATATTAAGAAATTAGAAAGGTCGCAAATCAATGACCTAATGCTTCACCTTAAAGCCTTGGAAAAAGAAGAACAAGGCAAACCAAAAATCAGTAGACGGGAAGAAATAATAAAGATTAGGGCAGAAATTAATGAAATAGAAACCAAAAAAAACAATACAAAGAATTAATGAAACAAAGAGCTGGTTCTTTGAAAGGATAAACAAGATTGATAAACCCTTAGCAAATCTGACCAAAAGAAAGAGAGAAGAGACACAAATTAATAAAATTAGAGATGAAAAAGGTAACATCACAACAGATGCCAGAGAAATTCAAAAAATCATAGGGACATATTATAAAAACATATACTCCACAAAGTATGAAAATCTGAAAGAAATGGATGATTTCCTTGATTTATATGACCTACCTAAATTAAATCAAGATGAGATTAATCACTTAAATAAACGTATAACAAGCATGGAGATCCTAACAGTTATCAAAAATCTCCCAACTAAAAAAAGCCCAGGCCCAGATGGATTCACTGCTGAATTTTACCAGACCTTCAGGGAAGAGCTAACACCATTGATTCTTAAGCTTTTCCATGAAATAGAAAAAGAAGGAATTCTACCAAACTCCTTCTATGAAGCCAGCATCACTCTGATACCAAAGCCAGGCAAAGATAGAACAAAAAAGGAAAATTACAGACCAATCTCCCTCATGAACATAGATGCAAAAATTCTCAACAAAATATTGGCAAACAGAATACAAGAATACATTAGAAAGATCATTCACCCTGACCAAGTAGGCTTTATCCCAGAGATGCAGGGATGGTTCAACATACGCAAATCTATAAATGTTATACATTATATAAATGGGTTGAAGGACAAAAATCACATGATCATCTCATTAGACGCAGAGAAAGCATTCGACAAAATCCAACATCCCTTCATGATAAAAGTCCTACAGAGACTGGGAATAGAAGGAACATATCTCAATATAATAAAGGCTATTTATGATAAGCCTACAGCCAACATATTACTAAATGGGGAAAAACTGGATGCTTTTCCACTAAAATCAGGAACAAGACAAGGGTGTCCACTGTCCCCACTTTTATTTAATATAGTTCTGGAAGTCTTAGCCATAGCAATAAGGCAAGAGACATGCATAAAAGGGATACAAATCGGAAAGGAAGGGGTCAAGTTATCATTATTTGCAGATGACATGATTCTATATATAAAGGACCCTAAAGACTCTACTAGCAAACTGTTAGAGCTGATAAAAACCTACGGTCATGTAGCAGGATACAAAATAAATACACAGAAATCAGTAGCCTTCATATATGCTAACAACAAACACACAGAGGATGAGATCAGAGAATCACTCCCATTCACAATTGCATCAAAAAAAATAAAGTACCTTGGAATAAACCTTACTAAGGAAGTAAAGAATCTATACAATGAGAACTTTAAAACACTCAAGCGAGAAATTGCAGAAGACACTAGGAAGTGGAAAAACATCCCTTGTTCCTGGATTGGAAGAATCAATATTGTGAAAATGGCAATCTTACCAAAAGCAATCTACACATTTAACGCAATCCCCATCAAAATTCCAAAGGCATTCTTCACGGAAATAGAAAAAACAATCCAAAAATTCATTTGGAATCACAAAAAACCTCGAATATCTAAAATAATACTGAGCAACAAAAATAAGGCAGGTGGTATCACCATACCTGATTTTAACCTATACTACAGAGCCATAGTAACAAAAACAGCATGGTACTGGCACAAAAGCAGACTCGTAGATCAATGGAACAGAATAGAGGACCCAAATGTAACCCCATGTAGTTATAGCCACCTGATATTTGATAAAAATGCCAAAAATATTCATTGGAGAAAAGACAGCCTCTTCAGCAAATGGTGTTGGGAAAACTGGATATATATCTGTAGAAGGATGAAAATAGATTCTTCTCTTTCTCCGTGCACAAGAATTAAGTCCAAATGGATTAAGGACCTTAACATCAGACCTGAAACTCTGAAACTGCTAGAGGAAAAAGTAGGGGAAACCCTTCAACATATTGGTCTTGGAAAAGACTTTCTGAATACAACCCCAATTGCTCAGGCAATAAAACCACAGATTAACCACTGGGACCTCATGAAAATACAAAGATTTTGCACTGCAAAGGACACGGTGAAGAAAGCAAAGAGGCAACCTACAGAATGGGAAAAAATCTTCACCAGCTATATATCTGATAGAGGATTAATATCTAAGATATACAAAGAACTCAAGAAGTTAAATAATAAGGAATCAAACAAACCAATCAAAAAATGGGAAATGGAGCTAAATAGAGAATTCTCAAAGGAAGAAATACGAATGGCATATACGCATCTAAAAAAATGTTCTACATCCCTAGTCATCAGGGAAATGCAGATTAAGACTACATTGAGATTCCATCTCACTCCTGTCAGATTGGCTACCATCATGAAAACAAATGATCATAAATGTTGGCGGGGATGTGGAAAAAGAGGAACCCTTCTACATTGTTGGTGGGAATGCAATCTGGTCCAGCCATTGTGGAAATCAGTGTGGAGGTTCCTAAAACAGCTAAAGATTGATCTACCATATGACCCAGCTATAGCTCTCCTAGGCATATATCCTAAGGACTCATCTCATTACCTTAGAGATACTTGCTCAACCATGTTTATTGCTGCTCAATTTATAATAGCTGGGAAATGGAACCAGCCTAGATGTCCCTCAACTGATGAGTGGATAATGAAGATATGGCACATTTATACAATGGAGTTTTACTCAGCAGTAAAGAGAAATGAAGTTATGAAATTTGCAGAAAAGTGGATGGATCTGGAAAGAATTATACTAAGTGAGGTAACCCAGTCCCAGAAAGCCAAGCGCCACATGTTCTCCCTCATATGTGGATCTTAGCTAGAGATGATTGGGCTTCTGTGTGAGAAGGAAAAAACTCAGTAGCAGAGGCCAGTAAGTTAAAAAAGGAGATAGAAAGGGAAGAGAAAGAAAGGGAGGAGGGCTTTTATTAGGTTGGTATTGTATATATGTAAGTAGAAAGATTGAGATGGGGAGGGGATATGATGGAGAATGGAATTTCAAAGGGGAAAGGGGGGTGGGTAATACCATGGGATTTTTTTTGTTATCATGGAAAATATTAATAAAAATGGAGAAAAAAAAAAGAAAATGGGACAGCCTCACTGATTTCTTTCTATGTATATTTGTTCTTTGCATATAGAAAGGCTACTAATTTTTGTGTTGATTTTGTATCCTGCCACTTTACTGAAGGAATTAATCACACTTAGAAGTTTTGAGATGGAGACTTTCAGGTCACTTATGTATAAAATCATGTCATCTGCAAATAGGGCTAACTTGACATCTTCCTTTCCAATTTGTATCCGTTTTATTTCTTTCTCCTGTCTTATTGCTTGGGCTAGTACTTCTAGTACTATGTTGAAGAACAGTGATGAGAGTGGGCACTACTGTCTTTTTCCTGATCTCAGTGGGAACTCCTTGAGTCTTTCCCCATTAAGTATTATTTGGGCCTTAGGTGCTCTATTTAGCCTTTATTCTGTTGAGATATAAACCCTCCATGCCTATTTTCTCCAGCATTTTGATCGTGAAATGGTGTTGTATTTTGTCAAAGGCCTTCTCTGTAACAGTTGAGATGATAATGTGGTTCTGGTGATTATTTATGTGGAGTATTACATTGACCTATTTCCATATGTTGAACCATTCCTGCATCCCTGGGATGAAGCTTATCTGATCAAGGTGGATAATGCTTTGGATGTACTGTTGAATTTGGTTTGTTCCAGATCTTTGCATCTAAATTCATCAAGGATATAGACCTATAGTTATCTTTTCTTGTTGTATCTCTGTCTGGTTTTGATATTAGGGGGCTGCTAGCTTCATAAAAGGAGTTGGGGAGGTTTCCCTGGTCTCCACACTTGCATAACAGTTTGAGAAAAATTGGTTTCAATTCTTCAATGAAGGTTTGATAGAATTCAGCTGAGAAACCATCCAGTCCTGGACATTACTTTTTAGGGAGGTTTTTTGTTACCTTTTCAATGTCCATGGATATAAGTTTGTTTAGGATATTAATCTGCTCTGAGTTTAGTTTTGGTAGGTGGAATGTGTCTAGGAATTCATCCATTTCTTCTTGATTATCCAACTTTGTGGTTTTGGAAGTATGATCCTGATGAGTCTTCCAATTTCATTGAAGTCTGTTGTGGCCTCTACTTTTTTATTTCTGATTTTGGGCATTTGAGACTTCTCTTGTTTTCACTTCATCAAATTGACCAGAGGTTTACCGATCTTATTTATTTTTTCAAAGAACCAGATCTTCATCTTACTGATTCTCTTAATTATTTTCTTAGTTTCCAACTCATTGATTTCTGCTCTGATGTTGATTATTTCTTTCCATCTGGAGCTCTTAGAGTTGGATTCTTCTTGCTTTTCCAATGCATTTAGGTGAACAGTTAGGTTATTAATTTGGGATCTCTCCATCTTGTTATGAAGGCATTTAGCACTATAAATTTTTCCCTTAAGACTGCCTTTATTGTGTTCATAAGTTTTGGTAAGTTGCATTTTCAATATCATTTAATTCTAGAAATTTTACAATTTCTTTTTGATTTCTTCAACAACACATTCATTGTCTACAAGTGTGTTGTTCAGTCTCTAGGAGTTCCTGATGTGTCTCTTGTTAATTTCTAGCTTTAAAGCATTGTTATCTGATATGATGCAGGAAGATACTTCAGTTTTCCTGAATTTATAGAGGCATGTTTATGGCCTAATGTATTGTCTATTTTGGAGAAGGTTCTATGGGCTGCTGAGAAGACTGTGTATTCTGTAGAATTGGGTTGGAAAGTTCTGTAGATGTCTGTTAGGTCTAATTGATCTATGGTGTTGTTGAGCTTTATTATTTCCCTGTTGATTTTCTGCTTGGATGACCTGCCAATTTATGATAGTGGGGTATTGAGGTCCCCACTTATGGTGGTTGAGAGACCAAATATAACCATTTTAACTAAAAAGGCCCAGGCCTGACTTAGATAGAGAACTAGCTAGCTAATGTGCTGACCTTTGCTTCTGTAAACTTTGTTTGCTTGCTCAATTGCTGCCCCTCCCCAGTCAGTTTCTGAGGAATCTCCACTTCAAGGACATTCCAGAAACACTCCACCGCGGGGGGGGGGGGGGGGGGCTCTGGCCTCTGACCACCTGCAACTGATAGATAAGATGTACCACTGCTTGCTTAGCTGATCACAATGGAGATTACCTCATCTGCCTGGAGTTCTCCTAGCTCCTGCCCACAACTTTGCCCGCCAAAACCCCAAGCCAATCTGAAGAGTACAAGTGCAGTTACTGTTTAAGTCAACCAATCATGCATCTATCCCCTACTTCTTTGTTCGAATTCCTATATGAACCCCTTCCCTTCCCCCTAAAGAAAGGGGCTCTCTCCCACTCCCACTGTGTCGGCCTGTGTGGACTGAGTCCCTGCCTAGGCCTGACAATAAAGAATCCTGCTGTTATTGCATTCAAGTGTCTCAGCTTTCACGGTTCACTGGGTGACTCCCGAGGAACCTAACTTCATGTGGAGGGTCTTGGCACAACAGTGGTGTTGGGGTTTATTTCTGTTTTGTTGTCAAGTAAGTTTTGTTTTATAAACTGTGGTGCACCTGTGTTTGGTGCATATAGGTTTATGATTGTGATGTCCTCTTGTTGGATCATTCCCTTGATGATTAAGAAGTGTCCTTTTTGATTATGTTTTGCTTGAAGTCTATTTTATCAGATATTAAAATAGCAACACCTTGATAATGGAGAGCGGGTTCATATTTGGATATGATTCTGACTTGTTTCCCATCTCCAGCTATGGGTCCCATTCCAGGGGGCGAAAAGAATGTCAGAGCCACACATTGGGTCATGATATGCAGAGACATTTCTCTTACCTATAACTGTGGGCTAACTCCACAATGCATGACCCATATAACTCAACAAGGAGGGGACAAGGGGAGAGGGGAGGACAGGGATGAGCCTAACAGTGGTACCAACTTGACTGTATTCACTGAGTATGAAACTAATTAATAAAAAAATCAATAAATTAAAAATAAAATGAAATAGCAACACCTGCTTATTTCTTATTTCCCATTTGCTTGGAATACCATTTTCCATCCTTTCACACAGAGGAGGTATCTTTCTTTAGTGTTGAGGTGGGTTTCTTGAAGCAGCTGATAGAAGGGTCCATTTTTCTGATACACCCTATTAACTTGTGTCTTTTGATGGGTAATATCATTAATATTGCAGGTTATAATAGTGAGGTTCAATTTTATCCCTGCCATGATGGGGTGCTTTATGGGGTTTGGTGATTCCCTGGGCTTTGAACTTTTTGAGCCTGCACTAGTTTTGGTTATTGTGTTCTTCTTGTTGGCTCTTGGTATTGGTTGTTTGACTCTTCTATGTGGAGTATTTCCTGAAGTATTCTCTCTAGATTTGTCTGTGTTCATATAATCATAGAGTTGGTTTTTTATCACAGAAAAATTTCCTTTCACCATCTATTATGAGGGATACTTTCACCTGGAAGAGTAGGTTGCATTGGAAACCATGGTTTTTTAAACTTTGAAGTGTTTCATTCCAGGTCCTTCTGGGTTTTAGGGTTTCCACTGAAAAGTCTGAGGCAATTCTGATGTGCTTGCCTTTGTATATAGTGAATTGTTTCTCTCTTGCTGCTCTTAGCACTCTCCCTTTGTTTTAATTGGTGAGTCTTTTAACTATGATGTGCTTTGAAGTGTTTCTTCTTTGGTCCTGTCTGTTTGGTGTTCTATGAGCTCCTTGTATCTGGAAGGGTCTCTCTTTTGTGAATGGGGAAATTTTTCTTTAATAATTTTGTTGAATATGTTCTCTATACCTCTGGCCTGGAGTTCCTTTCCTTCTGGTATACCCATGATCTGGATATTTGATGATTTTTGGGTACCCCACAGTTACCTCATATTCTGTTTGCATGATCTTTGAGCTTAGCAAAGTTTTTAGACTCCTGATCAATTTCTTCTGTCTTGTCTTCCAGCTCAGGGTTTCTGACTTCCACATGAGTGACTCCATAGTGGGTGGTTCTGGAAATGTTTTTAAAAGCTCTATTTGATTTTTGTTTTCTGTAGTGTTATTTTGCATCATGTCCATCTATTTTTTTTTTTTTTGAGGTAAAATTTCAGTTGGAGGTCTGATTTTCTTGATTCTTTCTGGAATTCATTCTTGCATTTGATCAAGTCCTCATTCAGCTTAATAATCTGGTTGTTGAGATCCTCTATTTGTTGATTCACCTTCAACTCATTTATATCTCTTTTGAGGCTTCTCTGTTTTTTTTTTTTTTTCCCTCAATTGTTAGGCCTAGTGACAAAAGCTGAGCACTCTAAGAGATGGTTCTTCCCACTTTCATTTATGTGATTATTGGTTATTTGATGGTTTGCTTCCAGTTCAGCAATTCTTTTGATCAGGGTCACATAACTTAATGTGTTTTCATTTTGGGATTCACTTTTGTTGTTTTTTCTATGATTTCATTGGATGCTTCTATTGTGGGACTGGGCATCCTTGGTAGAGACCTCAGTTTTCTGATTTCATTTGGATTTTTTGTGTTGTGGTCTGCCCATCTTGTGGAAATGTTTTATTTTATTGGGGGGGGGGGCAAATATTTGTCCTTGTAGGATCTTTAGGGAGTGTTCTGTTTTAAATGTGAACCAGATTGGAGTGGGATGGGATTATAATTGCAGATACACACGTTGTGGAGATTGCAAGCACTTCACAGGTATCTGGGGAACTGGGAGGTGGGGAGCTGGGAGTTCTGGTCTACTCACTATTTCCACATACTCTTCAGCACAAGGGGACCAAGGGTTGGGGACCCAGGAGCCAGGAAGCTGGTAGGCCAGGGGCAAGATTCCAGGTCCCACAGTGGCCCATTCACCCTCTCTTTCAGGGGGATAATGTATTTGGGGACCCAGGGAATGATCAATCAGGAAACCTGAGCAAATGCCTGCTTCTGTATCACACATACGGACCAGGCCACCCAAGCCAGCAGCAGGGGTACTAGAATCAGAGAACTGGGAGATGAGGAATGAACCAGGAGCTCTGGCCTATTCACTCCACACACACCCTCAGGAGCAGAGGAATAGGGATTTGGGGGCCCAGTGGCTCATCAATCAGAAAACCAGAGCCAAAGGCCTGCTTCAACAGCACCACACAGGGACCAGGATACCCAAGCCAGCAGCAGGGCTGCTGGAACCAGGGAACTCGAAATTAGGGAAGGAGCAGGGAACTCTGGCCTCCTCACTCCATGTGCACACCCTTGGGATCAGGGGATCTGGGATTTGGGGACCAAGGGACCATTCAGTCAGGAAGGTGGGGCAGCAAGCTCACAGGGTACAGGCAGCCCCAAGCCAGCCGCAGGGGAACTGGGAGGTGGGGAAGGAACTAGGAGATCTGGCCTACTCCCTCTGCTCATGTACCTCCATGGTTGTTGGGGACCCAGGGGCCTATTCACTCAGAAGCAGAGCAAGGAGCCTCCTCCTGCAGCATGCTTGCAGAGTCTAGGCAGCCCCAAGCCTTATGATAATTTTTCTTTTGTCATTTTTCAGATAAGGCTCATCAATAAACATGAGTGTGCCAATTCTTTTTTCATCTACTTGGTGCTGCTCATGAGAACTTCAAGAAGATCATGAATTGTTATTTATAAATTACCCTAGGATAGCTATGTGCCTGGTATGATTTGAGTATGATACCCAAAGGTTTTGTACTATGGGCTTTGTCCTCAGTGTTGTATTGTTGGGAGGTGGCAAAACATTTAAAAGTGAGGTCTAATGGGAGGAGAATAAGTCATTAAGGGTGCCGCCCTATGAACAGATTGATGTAGTTATCACAGGATTTTGGTTAGTGCCCTTGAAACCAGGATGTTGGATAAGATCAAAATATACATGTGTATTACAATGTCAAAAATAAATAAAAATTGGGCTGAAGAGATGACTTAGTGGTTAATGTGTTTGCCTGTGAAGCCTAAGTACTCAGGTTTGATTCCCCAATACCCACATAAGACAGAGGGACATGGTGGCACAGGTGTTGAGAGTTTGTTTGCAATGTCTGGAGACCCTGGCACACCCATTCTCGCTCTCTCATTCTCTCTCTCTCTCTGAAATAAACAAATAAAATATTTTAAAAAATAAATAAAATTTTAAAAATAAGAGTTAATCTAGCCTCTGAATTTGAGGCTTTCTATATGATCCTTATCCTCCCCACTACCTAAATTTGGCACACCTCCCTTCCTCTTTCTGGCATTCTCTTTGCAAATGTCCTTTCTCATGTTCAGCAGAAGGCTTCTTCCCCAGAGCCAAGGAGATGGGCCAAATGGTCTTAAACCTTCAGCCTCCCAAACAGTGTGATAAATTAACCTATTTTTTTTTTTTACCATGTACCCAGCTTCAGGTGTTTTGTTCTTCCAATAACGAATGAATTAACTAAGATACCACACTACATTAAATTAAAGGTATATTAGATTTATAAATCCCACTTCCATCACACACATGAATCTTCCATTTTCTATTATTATTATTATTACTATTCTAGCAAAGTATCAAAGATCTAGAAGAACTATAAATTTTGTAGAACAAAATAATGCTGTTTTATTTTAGAATGTGACATAGTTATTTGATTGTTATTAAGCCTTTAGTATTTGTAATTGGTGTTTTTTATATTAACAGAGGTCATACCAATGAACATCTTTTTTTTGATTGTGCATTGCATGTGTGTGGAATATGTGGTATATGCACACATATGTACCCATTGTTGCCCCATATGTGACTTTGCAGAGGGGTGCACTTGCCTGCAGAAGCTGGAGTGGAACATCACACGTCCAGTTCCATCACTCTTCTGCCCATCCTTATTTGACCCAGATTCTCTTATTGATACTAGTATTTGCCATTTTGGGGGAGCACTAGTCTCTGCTTCACCATGGACTTGGGTTATAGATGTGAGTAAAAACACCCAGTTGTTTATGTGGGTTTTGGGGATGGAAACTGTTCTATCCCTCTCAGGCCTCCTTACATCCTCATGCTTGCACAGGAAGTGCTAGTAACCACTGACCCATCTCTCTACCATGCAGTGAATATCTCAATGAATATTTTTGATCTATATTTGAATTTTAAAATGTTGATGTGTTGTAGTTTGGTCTGCATAAATCCTACCTCTCTTACTAATTCAGATATATGAATAAACTTGCATAATATGTGTATAAAACTTGCCAAATTGGAAGTCCAGTACTATGTGTGTCATGGCTGCATTCTACCTTATGTTAAACTCGATTCCCAGTTTGATGCAGTATGGAGTTGTACTGGGGTTAGGTGTAGCTCAGATCAGGTAATATAACTAAACAACCTCCACAGAACAAAGACACTTGGGACTAAGCATCGGTGTAAAACATAAACTCCTTTGCTATGTGGCTAAAGTATCCTGAAGTGATTACTTTCTTCTAGTCTGTTTGCTGCAAATAGATGGTATTTTGTTCATGTATGTCCTGCAAGTTATACGTACTTTTAATATTAATTTTATAAATTCCATATGATCACATTAAAAAGATAGTTCTTGGAAAGACTTCGAAGAACACCCAATTGTTTTACACACTGGGATTTATTGTCCTGTCTGGTACAGAGAACACCTGAGTAACTTAAAGCTTTAATATTTCTGAATTGTTACATTTAAAAATATATACAATTAATCTGTTTTAAATAAAGAGAACTCAAGACATTGTTTAGAGTTCAACAATGTTTTCTGTCATATTTCATATAAAATTTACATTTGTTGCATAATACATGAGACATAATAGATTGACTTTGTATAGTATATCAGTTTTTTTTTTTAAACCAATGTACAAATAGGGTGGAAAGCAACACTAATTTACTGTGTGATCATTCTCTAGTGAAAAGTCTGGAGTGACTCCACTTACTTCTTGGTCCCGAGTCTCATGAAAATGTAACATGGCTGGCTGAGTTTGTGTTAGGAGGCTTTGGGAGACTACTTCAAAGCATATCCAGGTAACTGGCTTTTATTTGCAGAACTGAGGTTCTCCTTTTATTGCATAATGTCAGCTTGAGGCTATTCTGCTTCTACAGGCTGCCTGAATTCCTTCCCATGCTTTGCCATGAGTCTATGACACTTTTCCAGCAATGGTGTGTCAAATCCTTCTCACAGCTGGAATCTCTCTACCTGACCTTTTTCTCTACTGTCCTTGCCTCTTTTTCTCTAGGTGGAGAGATTCTAAGAGCTTTTAAGAGTTCATACAATTGAGTTCTTGTAGATAATGCAGACATTTACCCCCACTGAAAAGTTTCTAATCTTAAATACTTATGCAAAAAATTTTCCATGTAAAATAATATTTACAGGTTTCTGAGACATAGACCTTTGGGAGACTATTATTTGATCTAACACAGAAACATTTTCAGACACTTATGAGGAAAGCTGAAAGTCATTGTAACTCTTAAAGATGAGGGAAGTCAGGAGCAGAGGAAGCAAAATAACATACTGAAGTTTATATACCAATTAATGACACCTCTGCAGTTAAACTTTGTGGTTCAGAATTCCAATGGAATGATTATTTATAAGTATGTCATCATTTAATTTCCTAAAATATTTATAGCTTGTTGCAGCATTAAGATTTAGATTTTGTCCATACAAGGCCAAGTAAAATAGAAATATCAAAAAGATTAGCAAAATAGTTATAATTTATAAATATTCAAATCAAGTTATTTATAGGCAATAATGCTAATATATTTAAGTACTTTTTTTCCTTTTGCTCCTCTAGATTTTTTGATGCTTTTTAATTAGTTTGAACCTAGGAACTAAGTAACGTGAACCACACTCTAAAAAAGAGTGATTCCAGTGGCTTTATCCAAAGAGAAATGTCCAAATGCAAAGCCCCTCTGATTTGCTGAAAGTTCAATTTATCATTTATCACAACTTTGCTTACATAAAAAAATATGTGTAGGGGTTATTGATCCTATCTTATCAGTGTTATTGTACAAGTGTGACATGCAATCTCATATTTCACAAGTGTTGCCAAACACCTAGGTAATCTATAAAACTTTACACTAGTACATCACCGTGCTAAAGTGGAGCATGTCTTGAATTTTTCAGATTGAAGGAAACCAATGAAGAGCAGGAATTCTTTGGGAGACGTGGAAATGTTGAATTCCTAAAGGGGACAAATCTACCTAGAGAAGCTTTCAGGAAATGCAGATAGGCTGGGCTTCTGCATTATTCCATTTATCTCTTTCTTGGGCTTTCTTTTTTTTTTTTTCACAGTGTGGAATTTGTTTATAATTAAAATCTATCTTATAACTAAAGTTTCATTGAAATACAGCCACATTCATTATTTACTTACGGTCTACGACTGCTTTCTTTCTTTCTTTTTTTTTTTTATTAGTCAGTTCTGTATTCATCAAATACAGTCAGTTTGGTACCATTATTAGGCTCATCTGTGACCTACCCCCTCCCCTTGGCCCCTCCTTGTTGAGGTATACGGGTCATGCATTGTGGAGTTAGCCCACAGTTATGGGTAAGCTAAATGTCTCTGCATATCATGACCCAACATGTGACTCTGACATTCTTTCCGCCCCCTCTTCCGCAAAATTTCCCTGAGCCATGTTGGGTTCATTTTTGGTCTGCTTCAGTGATGAGGTGTTGGGGGCCTCTGAGGCTCTGGCTCTCTGATTTGGTGGGAGTTGATTTTTCTCTGTGCTGATCTCCTTCCCCCTTGTGCTGGTGTCCGGTTCATCAGGAAAACAGCCCCCTTGCTTGTTTCTCCAATTTCTCTTAGTTTCAGCCGGGGCCCTTTTGAGGTATGATGGGGTGGCTCTCTCCTTAGGATCTACATCTATCTGAAAAAGAGAAGCAGATTCTCCAACGGAGAGTAAGTTAGCACCAGGACAAATGAGATAACCCTTACTTTTTTTTTATATAGAGAATTTAATAGGTGTAGGCCCTCTTGTAGCCCACAATTGATGGTAGCTTGATATTGGAGAGTGGGCTTATGTTTGGATATGGTTCTGACTTGTTTCCCAGCTCCAGCTATGGGTCCCATACCACTAAGGGGATCAGTTAGCCAAATTGAGAGCAGTTGGTTCCCCACCATGGCTGTGTGCCACCACTGCACTTGTGTGGGCATCCCAACAAGTTATTTGCTGCTAAGTAGGTTAGACCATGCGTTGCTTCGACAGATATTGGTCATTTTCCCCCAGTCGCCCATGTAGCACCTTCTGGCACTAGACGCGCTGACTGTCTGGGGACTGACTCTCATCCAACTTCCAGCCATGCCATTCTAATTTGCATGTCAATCACATAAGGTATCTTCAGCAGTAGGGTCTTACCACTAACCTTTGGTGGGTCATCAAGTACTCAAGCATACGATAAGCAAAGCCAATAGATTACCCACAGAATGGGAGAAAATATTTGTAGGGTTATCCAACTGATAGAGGACTAATCTCTAGAATCTACAAAGAACTCAAAAATCTAAACAGTAAGAAGTCAAACACCCCACTCACAAAATGGGGCAAAGAGCTGAACAGGCAGTTCACAGAGGAAGAAATAGAAATGGCAAACATACACTTAAGAAAATGTTCAGCATCCCTAATCATCAGAGAAATGCAAATTAAAACAACTATGAGATTCCACCTTACCCCAATAAGGATAGCAAGCATCAAAAAATCAAATAAAAATAAATGCTGGCGAGGATGTGGAGAAGTAGGAACACTCATCCACTGTTGGTGGGAATGTAGGATGGTACAACCACTTTGGAAAGCAATATGGAGACTTCTGAAAAAGCTGAGTATAGAGATACCAACAGACCCAGTTATTCCCTTACTGGGCATCTACCCTAAAACCTTCAAACCACAGGCTTTCATCACTTTATCCTAGCTTCTTCTTTGCCTGCCTATTGGCTCCTTTTCTCAAAACTCCTGCTTTCCATCCCAAAATTTTAAGTAAAATATACAATTAGACTGTCTTGAAAGTATAGAGAAAATGTATGTCTAATGTAATTAGTATATATTCTCACTGATCTCCTATCTTTATTTCATTTAGGTTTGTGTTATGTGGATACATTTCTGCAACCACTCAGAATGATATGCATTATTTCTGGGTAATGGCAGCTAAATCCTCTATCTCTTTTCCTCTAACATGGTACTCCCAATGTCCATGAGATGATGAGGTTCTAAGATGGAAGAGGGTTCCTCAACTCACCTTGGATTTTAAATGAACAAAACTAAATTCAAATCTCCAACCTACTTTTGTATAGTGATACTGAGATGTAGTGTAACCTATAATGACCCATTCAGAACTTGTAGCAGAAATAAATACACATATGACAAAAATCGAGAACATGTTCTTTTGATAAACCAGTAGAAGAGAGGGGGAGAAGAAGGAGGAGAAAAAGTAGGAGGAGGATGAGGAAGGGGAGGAGATAGAAGAGAAAGTGGCGAAGGAGGAGGAAGAGAAGGAGAAGGAAGAGAGGGAATAGGAAAAGGAGAAGAGAAGGAGAAGAAGAAAGAGGAGGAAGGAGAAGGAAGAGAAGGAGGATAAGGAAGAGAAAGATGAGGAGAAAGAGAAAGAGGAGGAGAAGGAAGAAGATGAGGAGGAAAGGAGAAGGAGGAGGAAGAGAAGGAAGAGGAGGAGGAGATGAAGAAGAGGAGGAGTAGGAGAAAGAGGAGGAGATGAAGAAGAGGAGGAGTAGGAGAAAAAGGAGGAGGAGAAGGAGGAGGAAGAAGAGAAGAAGGAAGAGGAGGAGGAGAAGAAGGAAGAGGAGAAGAGGAGGAAGAGGAGAATGAGGAGGAAGAGGAGGAGGAGAAGGATGAAGAGAAGGAGGAGGAAGAGATGGAGTAGGAAAAGTAGAAGGAGGAGAAGGAAGAGGAGAAGAAGGAAGATGGTGAGGAGGAGGAGGAAGAGGAGGAGGAGAAGGATGAGGAGAAGGAGGAGGAAGAGATGGAGGGGAAAAGGAGAAGGAGGAAGAGGAGGAGAAGGAAGAGAAAGAGAAGGAGGAGGAGAAGAAGAAGCAGGATTAGAAGATGGAGAAGACATACATCAGAGACTGGAAAAATTGGTCATCTCTCAACTATGAAATCATTTGATAAAACTGTCATCAGCACTAACTTGGAAACAAAGGATGTTTGCCCTGAGCTTGCAGGCTGGAAGGAATTAGAGTGGTGAATATCAGTAGTGCTTCTAAATTAGCATTGACTCTGTGGGGATAAATACTTGTAAAAATGAGGTTCGACTACATAGTGAATTTCAGGTTGGTCTTGGCCAGAGTGAGACCCTACCTTGAAAAAACAAACAAACAAAAAACCCCAAACAAACAAAAGCAGAGCACAAAGAAGAAAGTGAAACATTCAGAAAACAATAGCCAGGTTTGTTTGTATCAAGAACAGAAGAAATTTTTTTCAGAAATGCAGGGCTTTGCACAGTTGTAAAATCTACTACTTGTAGAATCCACTGTACATGTCCACTCAGCTGACGAATCAAAACGAACACGTGGTACATATACATTATGGATGTTTATTCAGCTACAAATGAAATTTGCAGGGAAATTGATAGACTTGGAAAAAATTGTATTAAGTGAGGTAACACAAGCTCAGAGAGCCAAATACTGAATGTTCTCCATCATATGCAGATCCTAGGTTCTAATTGATTGTATATATAATATTATTATATATAATATTATAACATATATATGTATATATATGTATATATGTATATATGTGTATATATATATATATATATATATATATATGAATGAGTGAGTGTGGATAGAGGCCTGAAAACTAGAAGAAAAGTCTATGAATGAGAAAAATAAGGAGGTTTTTAGGAAGGAGGAGAGGGCAATAGTACATATGATATATAAAATTGTAAGGGAAACACTGGAGATAAAGGGTGTAGTGGAGAAGAGAGGACTAGGGAGACAGGTGGAAAGAATTATCCAAAACTAAGTAGTTATGAAAGTGCCATAGGGAAATCTGGTATTTTTAATGCTGTTTTGAAAATAATTGTAGGGTTTGGAGAGATAGCCTAGCAGTTAAAAGCACTTGTTTGTGGGACTGGAGCAATAGCTTAGTGGTTAAGGCACTTGTCTGTGAAACCTAAGGACCCAGGTTCGATTCCTAGTACCCACATAAGCCAGATGCACAAGATGGTGAATGCATCCAAAATTTGTTTGGCATGTCTAGAAGCCTTGACATGCCCATTTCTCTCTGTCTCTGTCTCTCATAAATACATTAAATATTAAAAAATTAAGAAAAAAGTATTCTCTTTCTCTCTCTCTCTCTCAAATAAACAAAAAATAAATAAACACTTGCTTGCAAAGCCTGATGGCCTGAGTTCTACTCCCCAATACCACATAAAGCCAGATGCACAAAGTACACATGCATCTGGAATTTGTTTTGAGGGCAGATGATCCTGGAGTGCCCATACTCTCTTGGTCTATCTCTCTGTGTGTCTCTCTCAAATAAATAAATGAAAACATTAAAAAATAAATGAATAAAATAAGCTGTAAAGCAAGTGGATAAAAAGATATGGTGTCAGGAAATAAAATAGCCAGTAACAGTGGACAAAAATCAAATTATCACTTTGGGTTTCCCTGAATAGTTATAAAATGCTCAAAAGAACTGACATTTTATTGAGAGAGAATGTGTTGGTATGTGTGTGCATGTGTGTGTGTGCGTGCACGCGTGTGCATGGGTGCATGCTGGCTTGTTCATGTATGTGTGTATACTATGTATGTGGAATCCAGAGAACAACCTCAGGTGTTCTTCATCAGGTGTTGTTCACTTCTGTTTGTGACAGTCTCTCATTTGGCTAAGGTTCATCAATAGGCTAGACTGGCTCTCCAGCAAGCCCCAGGGATCCACTTTCCCAGCATTGGGAGTGTAAGTGCCTGCTACTGCATGTGACATGTTTATGTAGAGACTGGGGATGGGACTTTACTGTCTGAGCTTTCTATTGCTGTATAACAAATCAACAAATCATCACCAAGGCTTCAACTATGCCCATTACTTTCAAGGTTACATATTAATCAAGATGTTAAAATAATTACATCCCCCCCCCCCCCGATTCTGAAGGTCAGAAGCCTAGGCATGGCTTGGCTAGATCTCTTTGGCCAATGTCTCACAGAGCTGCAGCCCAGGAGTCAGGTAGGGCTGTGCCCTCATCTGATGCCTAGCACATTCTGCTGAGCCTATGCAATGGTGGTAGGGTTCATGCCCTGCCACCTGTTGTCCCTAAAACAACTCTCTTCCTGACGTCAGCTGGTATTTGACTTATAGACCTTGCTTTCCAGAGCTTACCAGGTTAGTTCTGGCCTTGTAGAATAATTGCCCTTTTGATTCACTAAGTAGGCATCATAATTACATCTATAAAAAATTCCTGGACTGGAGAGATTGCTTACTGGTTAAGGCACTTGCCTGAAAAGCCGAAGGACCCAGGTTCAATTCCCCTGTATCCATGTAAGCCAGATGCACAAGGTAGCACATGTATATGGAGTTTGTTTGCAGTGGCTGAAGGCCCTGGGATGGCCATTCTCTCTCTCTCTTCCAAATAAATGAACAAAAATATTTTTAAAAAATTCCTTCAATTTTCCTACATACCATGAGTTAATCTCAAGTGTGTCATCTATTACAATGCCAGAAAATTGTAAATAGAAGCAAACAGATTATAAACCTAGAATATTTTTATATATTTATTTATTTACAAGAGAGAGAGAGAATGAATGGGCGTACCAAGGCCTCTAGCCACTGCAAATGAACCCCAGATGCAAGTGTCACTTGGTGCATCTGACTTTACATGGGTACAGGGGAATAGAACCCAGGTCATTATGCTTTGCAGGCAAGTGCCTTAACTGCTGAACCATCTCTATAGCTCTAAGCCTAGAATATCTTTAAGGGAAGAAGGTTTCCCATAGAATCATGATCTCATATTCTTTCCATATTTGAATATGAAAAATAAATGCTAAGACCATATCTTTTAGAAGCAACATGTTAGCTGGAAAACTGTATAGCTATCAAGGAAGGCCCCCTGACCTGATGAAATGAAAAATGCACCTCATGGTCTCTGGGACCACAAACAATAACAAGCAAAGGCTTGTCTTTGACAGTAGACTCAAGGCGTCACCAAGGCCCTTTGAAGGTGTGCTTCTTACATGATATGGGCTAAGTTGCAAACCCTTCACCCAAATTCATATGCTGAAGCTCTATTTTACTTTAGAGTGTGGCAGTTTGAGAAGGAGAATTAAAAATGTGATTAAATTAAAATGAGTTAGGATGGGCTGTAGTCCAGTTGGACTGGTTTCCTTAAAAGAAGAGGAAAATTTGGACAGAGACCACAGGAAGAGTGCTAGGGAGAGAACCAGGAAGACAACAGAAGGTGGCCGCCACTTGCTTGGCAGGAAGATGGTCCTTACCTGGGAGATAAGCTAGCCAACACCGTGATCTTAGACTTCCAGTCTCCAGAACTGTGAGAAATAAATTTCTGTTGGGTAATATCTGTTCTCTAGTATTTCACTCAGCCCTAACTCACTAATATAGCACTTACTCACTTTTAGATGTGTTTTTTGTTTCTATTCTCATGTGTGGTGGGAATAGGGATGGAACTGGCATGACAAAGGATTTTCTAGTGGTACTTATGTCTAAAGAGTAAAAGAAATTTCACATTCTCTATTATGGTAAATAAAACTTAATTGAATAAAATATACCGGTACATGCATTTAATTTCTGTGTTGTCTAGAGATGTTTTTTTGTTTCCCTGTAATGGCAGAGTTATCTTGTCATACCAGGCACAATAGGGCCTGCAAAGCCTAAAATGACTGAAATATAGCTAGATAGCTCTTTACCAAAAGAATTTGCTGGTCTCTGGTTTAAAGGACTGACCTCCGCATGTAGAATATTATTTCTTTAACCTGCAAGGCAAATTATGTCTTTTCCTTTCCCTTTGGCCTAAGAAGTAAGAATGTGTAGAAAACAAAAAGCTTATTAATTTTGCTTCCTTCCTTTTTGCCATCTAATTATTATACTTAAATCTCTCATAGTCAGCCTCTGCACTACAGAACTACAGTCTTTCTCCTGAGTGTTTGGATGTGCATACCAAACACATGTCTATGAATCTGTGGAAAAAATTATTTACATGGGACAATTTATGATATGACTTCTATGTCCTATTTCCAGAGCCTCAAGAGAAAGCATGATTTTCTATTTTCTGATTTTAACATATCTTTAATCTTAGATCTAAAATTACTGTGACCATGAACTTTCCTTATGCAGTGGACTAGAATGAAGATAAACATATTATGTTATTTCCCATGAAACTGGCAAGTAATGCAATCCAACTGGATACTTTTGCTTCCCAAACATGTGCCTGGTGGTGTGGTTTGCTGAAGTGACACTGCCTCCTTCACCCTCCTAAATATTTAACAATAAGTAACTGGCCGAGGTTTGTAAGCCCTCATGATAGTTACAGAGTAACCTGTTTCTTGCTATAAGCAGTGATGTTATATATTCAGAAATTCCCTTCAGTTTATCTGAAAGCTTTGAACTAACTGCTCTTGAGATACTATCAATTTTAATTGTTTCTATTGCCCATCTAAAGTGATCCTATAAAAGTGAATTTGCTATTTTTCTTTTATTATGAAAGTAAAACTTTGGAAAAAATATATATAGATAAGCAGAATGGAGTGGGGGGGATTCAGGGTACTGGCAGAAGTGAGTACTATATTTTGTTTTATGAACCCTGAAATAATGGATCTACAAGAGGTGTATGCAGGAGCCTGTCAGTGACTATGAAGACATTCTGTACTGCTTGTCTGTGAACTGAAGTATCATTTTCCCTCTCTTCCTGGTACTTGGATAATATTAAATTTGAACCTTTAATTTGACATTTAGACATTTATGTCATAAAACCAAAATGAAATATTTTATATCACTGAACACAGCCCTGGATGACATAGTCATTAAAAATCAAATGAAGCTAGCATCAATTTTCCAATTATTTAGAAAGCATACACAAAGCTCACACATGCACATGTATGCATCAGTTCACCATGGAAGTGCCCTCCCTTTTTGTTTTGAAATGACATTTAGTGAAATCATAAAGTTTACCTAAAGAAGCTGAGGTGGCAGCATTAGATGCAATAAACAGGAACGTACTTACAAATGCAAAACAGGCACTCACAGGTGCAGGCAAGGTAATTGCTGGTGCAAAAATATGCCATTACCTTTTTTTACATGCACAACTGCCTGCTTTGTAAGGGCAACCAGCTGATTTTGTCTTCCTGTACATAATTTTTATCCACAAATTAGTTGCTTTGGAAAATTTGGCACCAATAATCTCTGTTCTTGAACCTAAAATATATATAGCAGATGAAGCTTTAGAGTTAGTCAATAAAATACATTTTCAGTGTACTTTTATTAGAAAATCTGAAAAACAGAAAGGCTCTTCTAGAATCTTATTCTGATAATAGTTTTTTGTATTTATTTATTTATTATTTATTTTACAACATGTTTCTTTAGTGCTTCTAAATCTGCTGAAGGCAGCTGTAACTTGCCTGTGTGTTAGTTGAAGATCTGTAACAGTGGCTCACTATGCATTGCTCTGGGAACAATGAAGACACGCCATCCACACAACACCTTCTTTAAGTGGGAAAACATATTTAATGGTAGGAATTGTAGTACCCAGATCAGAAATATAGTGAACAGTATATGAAAATGTACTTAACATAACACTAATGGGGTTCCCTGTAATTCACATACACACTCGAGATAAGGCATCCATGAGAAGTGCTTATCAGCTATGGCAGCTAAGCAGAAGTGTCATCTGTGGTCAGCTAAAGGGCACCATTACCAGCAACAATAATGGAAACTTAATGTTACATAATTACTGATCTCAGTAAATAAACTTTATTAATAATATATATATAGCTAGGAGCTAAAGTATCTTGGGAACCAAGCATCAACAAGTACCTATTGATAGATTTAGGTAGGCCAGACAAATACGTCACAGAGGTGATTTAAGACACATTTATGCAACATATAAAATGATCAGATTCAGTAACTGTTTTCATTTATTAATATAATACATATATATTTCCAAAGCAAATGTGGTTTTTATTACTTGTTTCATGGTGGGTCAAATTAAAGCATAGTATGTTGTCCAAATATGTAAAAAATGTATTGTCAAAATCCATGCAGAATTTGTAAGTCACTCTGACAATACTTTCAACATTGAAATTTGGAGGCAGACCATATAAAATTTTATGGTTTCCTAGTTTAGTGAACATCTTCCTGACCAAGAGGGTTATTCACCATTTTTGTGACCACATGTCTTCCTTTACAAAGGACTAAGTCTGGAGTTTCTCTAGTTAACTGAAGGAAGTTTTGCATTATCTCTGCATTTCTCCTCTAGGAGGTGAGGCATTATTGTGGGGAATCAGCAGCAGTGCCAGCTCTTGGGAGGCATTTATATCCAGATGGTAGGGGTTTATTCTTCTCTGTGATCTATAGCTATAAATTGTGTAAAATGTTATCTATGACTTTCTGATGGGTAATTTTTATTTAGCTATTTTTTCAAAGAGCAGGATGCAGATGAGATGTAACACATAAATTCAGTTTCCCTGAGAAGTAGTTTAACTAGTCCTATTCTGCTTCATTGGCTCATATGAAATGTCAAGAAGGCAGAAACTGGGTCTTGTTTCTTCAGTTCAAACTACTAGCACAGATACTTAACATGCTTTTAACTGGGTGATAATGTGAATGACTATATGTAACATAATATAAGCTGAAAAGGAACTAAGAAAGGCTGAAGTGTTTTAGGTGTTTTTCCATCTTGTATGAGAGTATGTACAGTGTGTACAGTATTCTTCTAACTTGACTATGCAATAGTTGATTTTATATGCCAGGTTGACTGTACCAGATTAAGTAAGATTTCTGCGTGTATTTGTAAAGGTATTTCTAGATAAGATTAACATTTGAATTGGTGAGTTTGGTCAAACCAATTTTCTGTTCCAATGTGAATGAAGACTGTTCAGTTCATCTAGGACCTAATAGAACAAGTAGTGGAGGAAAAGAAGACTCAAATTAGCTTTCCTCCTTCCTACCTGCTGGATCTTCTGCCTTCAGAGTGGGATTTACCCTGCTTCTTAGGTCTTCAAACATAGAGTGGAACTCCACCACAGAGTTTAGAGACCTCTTGGTATCCACAGATTTATATACTGAGAATAAGTAGTATTTACAATAATTTAATTTATAAGTTTTTGTCTCAACATTTCATTGTCAAACAAAGGAGTCTATTAATTAATGAAACTACATGTCAAAAAGATATCAATAGGCATGGGCTGGAGAGATGGCTTAGCGTTTAAGCACTTGCCTGTGAAGCCTAAGGACCCCGGTTCGAGGCTTGATTCCCCAGGACCGATGTTAGCCAGGTGCACAAGGGGGCGCACGCGTCTGGAATTCATTTGCAGTGGCTGGAGGCCCTGGCGTGCCCATTCTCTCTTTCTCTACCCCTCTTTCTCTCTCTGTCTGTTGCTCTCAAATAAATAAATAAAAATGAATAAAATATTTTTAAAAAGATATCAATATGCAATAAAAGATTAAGGTGTTTGTTGCTCATTCAAATGTATTATTCCAAACTTTTAAAAGATATATCTAAGGAAATTTTAGAACAATCAAGCATTAGTTTCAGCAAGTAGGCATAGAAAAGTATGCTATCCACTTGAACAGTTGAAGAAAAAAATTAAATGCAATGTTACTGAAAGTTACATATTTTTTTGCCCAAATATGTATCTGCTTTCACACAAACATTTTCAATGGAAACCACTTCAAAGTATGTCAATAAATATTATTTAATTTTCACAGCACTAAATGACCCTTTTCATTTAATTTTAGCAAGTATATAAAATAATATGATTCCTGTTGCTTACTTATTTGCAAGCAGGGAGGGAGGGAACAAAGGACAGACAGAGAAAGAAAGGGTAATTCAGGGCCTCTGGCTGCTGCAAACAAATTCCCAATGCATGTGACACTTTGTACATTTGGCTCTATGTGATTACTGGGTAATCAACCCTGGACTGAAAGGCTTTGTAAGTGCCTTTAACCACTGAGCCATCTTCCCAGCCCAATAATAGGATTCTTGATGACATTTTCACATCTCTATCCCTCATTACTCCCCCTTGTGATACCCCCACTGGCCCCTTTTCTCTCCCCAAATAGTAGCATTTCTGTTTTCATGTCACATGTGCATATTAAATACATATTTCAATCTAGGCTCTTCATATAGTAGACAACATGTAATATTTCTCTTTATTTTTCCTTCCCATTTTGTCCTCTTATTCTTCCTCTTGTCCCTCTAGTCTCCTTCCTCTTTACACATAATCCTCTTTCCATTTTCATATCATATACAATATATATGACTTTCATATCATAGATATATGATCTAGATATATTATATAACTCTCTATGGAAAATTTATATGCCGAGGCAAATGTTCTTTATGGATTACTAATCCATAATATTTTACTTGGCTCATGAATGTCCTATATACCTTTTATGCTAAATATATGTCAGGAATGGCTAACAATGATTCTATTTCATTATTTTAAAAGAGCAGCTCAAGAGGATATAGGAATTATGCCTCTGAAGGAAAAATGACAGTCCTGCTCTTTACAAAACAAAAATTGGTTTTGAAGGAATCAATACATATTTGTATATATAAAAAACATACATACTTTGGAAATACATTGCAAGTGTTTAAATCTGGTATGTCTCATGGAAAATGAACACTTGAGAACATAGCACAAACCAAAGACTAAAGTGTTTTTGAAAATATTGATTATGATTCAATAAGAAAACAAACTAGTATAAGCTGGTAGACTGTACTGCTACCTCTCTTTTCTTCCTTTCCCTTTTTCCTTCTCTTCCTGATCCCACTTCAAGTGCAGATGCAGGTCTCATGTTCATCTGTTTTTTGTGTTTGAGCTGCCTGAATTCATGCCCTCCAGTTGTACATTACATTTTACATTATTGCATCTTTGAATGAGAAGTCCTTGTTAATGAATGAAGTTAGATTTATCAGAAAGCATCCTTAAAGGCAGCAGGAAACAGTTTCTTCATTCAGAATCATAAGGAAATTTGAAAAGAATCAGAAACACACCACTCTTTTAAAAATGAGCTTAGAGACACTCATGTTCATATATGCATGCTCATATATTTCACTGTGCCTCTGTAGACTGGAAGCACTTTGCTTAGATATAACCACATGATAATTTGATATTGGAGCAAAATCTTTCAGGTATGCCTTTTTCACATACTAGATGGGGGTAACTAAAAGAAAGAATCGTGAAAATCATTAAAGATACAGCAAAAGTTAATATTATGAGACAGTAGGAATGAACTATTACCATAATGATGCATTAAATGTACCTTACATTCTGGAAAAAAAACCCCACAGATTTATTCATTTTAAATCTTCTATCACCTTATGTTTTTGTTATGAATTACTCCATTTTAAAAAGCTTTATTTTTATTTATTTATTTGAGGGGGGGAGGCAGAGACAGGGCGAGAGAAAATTGGTGTGCCAGGGCCTCTAGCCACTGCAAACGAACTCCAAACACACACGCCCCCTTGTGCATCTGATTTACATGGGTCCTGGGGAATCAAACCAAGGTCCTTTGGCTTTGCAGGAAAATACCTTAACTGCTAAGCTTTCTCTCCTGCCCAATTTTTTTTTGTTTTGTTTTCTTGAGGTGGGGTCTCACTCTAGCCCAGACTGACCTGGAATTCACTATGGAGTCTCAGAGTGGCCTTGAACTCACGCAATCCTCCTACCTCTGCCTCCCAAGTGCTGGGATTAAAGGCGTGCACCACCACGCCCAGCTTCCATTTTATAATATATATGTAGTCATATTTCTTCCATTGGGTTGTATAGCAGACATCTTCAGGTTCACTGAGGTGAACTTCCAGACCAGGCACAGTTATGGAGGAAGGGAATTATTGAAGCTTACAGATACAGTGGAAGTTCCATAATGGCAGAAGAAGCTGGCCTGCCTTCACAGGACCAAACACAGAAAGAGAAGCACAAATCTAAAAGCCAAAAGCCACACAGCATAGCACACTTCAGAAACTCCACCTAAGCACACTTTGCATATCTTTAGATTGAAATCTCAAACTCACCATCTCACCTTAGGGCTGGGCCCTAAACTGCCTCCAGCAAAGTGGCTGCAGATGCAAACTACAAACTAATAAAACACTGAATATATTGGGGGGCATCTATGCAAACTACCACAGGTTATAAGTCCTCTGAAGATTACAAAGTCAGTCACTTCTTATGCTTCTCCTGTGCATCTTTGAGTATATATTTAAGCATATCAGAATGGTTTAAATTTTTATTTGCTAATTTAATACATGTGTTTTGATATATTTTGATATTTGCCCTTTATTACCATTACCCTCTCTTATACCTTTCCACTTTCACTGAACCTTTCCTCTTTACAACTAGTCCACATTCTACTTTTATTTATTTTTATTTTTTGATATCCCAATGAGCTTAACTAGGGTTACTTACATGCACATGTGTTTTTTTTTTGTTGTTGTTGTTGGAGTATGGATAATTTACCAGTGGACTACATCACTGAAGAAAATGTCTTTCTGCAACCATCAGCTGCCAAAAGCTTTTCTAGAATGGGTTGGGCTCATGATCCCTTCTTTCTTAGTAGCCATCATCTAGTAGCCAGTGTTTACAAACCTCAGGGAGGAGTGGGTCATCACAACCCCTTCCTCTGACCATAACAGAATGGTGATTGGCCCTGTCCTAAAAAAATTGATGTATTATCAGTAAATATTATTCAATATTGTTGATGTTGAACATAATGTGTGTTAGAGTGTAAAGAAAGGAAATAAATAACTTTCAAAATATTTAACAGTATAGCTGAGTTAGTAAATATCGATTAAAGAAAGATTAAACACTAGTAGGAGCTAGCATCTTCTATTCTCTGAATGAGATTGTTAAGAGGTCACAGAAATCATCAGGATTAAGACACTTCTCAGAATGGAGTAAATAGCACAACTCTATTACATACTTCTGTTATGCTCCTAAGGACAAGTCTTGTCTCACAAATGCTTCTGTGAGGAACTATGAGTGGGATTCCAATCCACTGGGACTGCTTACTTCCTGGTTTTTCTCAACACTAACCCTTAATTCATGAATAGATTTATTTATATAATAGCCATATGAAAAAATATAGTATTCATAGTAACACAAAATGGATTACAATTACAGCAAGCATGCGCATACTAAGTATGAAACCATGTCTTCTGCATGCTAAGCATGTCTTTATCACTGTGCTATACTTTCAGCCCCAACTCAATGTTGATGAACTGTTATGTGCTTAATATTCAAAGGTTGGTTCGTTCATTCCTTCACTAGTCATCATTGAATGACTGTTACAGAGGTAGAAGGATGAAGAAGTATATTATAATAAAAATTTAAAATTAAGCATCAGCTGAAACATTAATTAGTAAGTGCTATAGGAGTATATAACTCTTCCTTAGGGAGGAGACCAGATATGCGTCACAAACAAAGTGATCCTTGAACTAGATCTTAAAAGATGATATATATTCAAGAAACAGGAAAAAGGACATTCAGAAGTAAGAAGTAATGCTGAATTACTTAGTTTTGCATACATAAATGTGCATTTTCTGCTGGTTACAAATTGTGTAACAATGTATTGATTCATTTAATGTTCTGAAACTTATCATTATAGAGAAAATCAAACATATCATAGATATGGCTGAAAAAATACTTGGTAAAAACAGTTGTAAATGAGCAGTCATTTATCAGTTAAGGATATATTGTAGTCTTTGTCTTGCCTTAAATCTAGATTGTGGAGTATGTTTATCAATTGACATTAGGTGTTCTTAAAATGGAAATTTAATAAGCATCAATTAAAGTAATAGCAATTGGTTGTGGTCAACATGAAGGCATAGTTGGTAGACAGGAACCTTTTACCATCACCTCATAGAAAACTCAATTGCAACAACTCACAGGTAAGAGCTCCTATGTGGGAGTTCACAAAACTCCAGCACAACTTGGAGCAAACAATAACAAATCTGAAAACTGACACATGGGGGCTGGAGAGATGGCTCAGCAATTAAGGTACGTGCCTGGAAATTGACACATGGGAGACAGTTTCATTTTATGTGTGTCATCTGTCCTCCAAAAAGCAAATCCAGTTGTCAAGAATTCCCCTCCCCCCACCTGGCCTGAAACTTCTTTCATGGGAGAAAGTAAGAGCATAGTTAACACCTATTTCATCCATTCTTACAGATGCTACCCAAAATGCAGATCCTTCTGCTCCATCCCTCATTGCCACAAGTGCATTGTGATTGCAGCGTGTGTCACTGTCATTTGGCTTTATATGGGTGCTGGAGAATCAAACTGGAGCTGGCAGGCTTGCAAGCAAGGGCCTTTAGCTGTTAAGCCATCTCCCCAGCTACTTAAAGTTTTTAAAGAGAAAAATACCAACCAAGAAAACTTTACCCAGCTAATCTCTCCTATAGAAAAACAAGCTGTGGGATGTTCCTCACCAACTGGACTCTTGAGAAATGACAAATGTATTTCATCACTTTCATCACGCTGAAATGAAGAATGTGTGTGTGTGTGTCTGTGTGTGTGTGTGTGCGCCAATTCCAGCGTGAGGATAAAGATTAAATTACAGCATTATTACAAATAGTTACAGCTACAATTACATGTGAATGGACATACAACATGAGAAGATATAAATTGTTACGTTTAAAACAGTATGTTGAGATGAGGGTAATAAAAGTGAGGAGTTTTGGTATGTGATCAAAGTTAAGCAAATACCTGGCTAAAATACACTTGCAACCATAAGATGTTTTATGTAAGCTCAGTGGTAATTAATTCAAAACAAACAGAGACCCTAGCAAAACACCCTCCCCAAAATCTATGGCAGATAAACAAACAAGAAAGACAAAACATAATATGGAGAAAGTTACTAAATGACAAAAGGCAGCAAAAACGAAAGAAAGAACAGTTCATGATACAACCAGAAAGCAATGAACAGAATGGCAACAAGTAAATTCTAACTTACAATTAACTACTTAAAATTATTTTTTGTTTATTTTTACTTATATATTTGAGAGTGACAGACAGAGAGCAAAAGAGGCAGAAAGAGAAAGAGAGATAGAGAGAGAGAGAGAGAGAGAGAGACAGAGATAGAGAGAGAGAATGGGTGCACCAGGGCCTCCTGCCACTGCAAGTGAACTCCAGATGTATGTGCCACTTTGTGCATCTGCCTTATGTGGGTCCTGGGGAATGGAGCCTTGAACTGGGATCCTTAACTTTCACAGGCAATAGGTTAACCACTAAACTATCTCTCCAGTCCCTAATTAACTACTTTAAATGCAAGTGGATTTCATTCTACACTCAAATGATATAGAGTGACTGAATAAGTTAAAAAGTAAAACAACTAAATGTTGCCTAAAGGGACTCACATGAGATCATAAAAGGGCAGAAGAAAAGTACAGTAATAGTGGTTAGCTTCAGTATCCCATTTTTAACATGGATAGATCAGAGACAGAAATAACAAAAAAATGGATGGGGATTGCAATTGAAAGCAAACCGATTTGGGATGGACAGGTATCTTGGTGGCTACAGGCACTTGCTTGCAAAGCCTGCCAACCTGGGTTTGAATCCTCAGTACTCATATAAAGCCAAATGCACAAAGTGGCACATGCATCTGGAGTTTATATGCAGTGGCTGGAGGCCCTGGCATGCCCATATCCTCAATCTCTCTCTCCCTGCCCCCTCTATCTCAAATAAAATATTTAATCAAAAATAAATCAAACAGACTTAAGAATACACAAAGAACATTCCATCTAAAACTATCAGAGTATCCATTCTCTTAAATAGAATTAGATAGTTCTTTAGGGTAGTTCATAAGCTAGGTCAAAAGATATTCAGGAATATTAAAACTATGTTAAGCAGCCTTTCAAAAAATGGTATGAAAGTAGAACTTAATAACAGGAAGAAAACTAGAAAATTCACAAATGTATAACTTGCCTGTAGAAAACAAATTATTGAAGAAAAACAATGAAAAGAAAAACCAAAAAATACACCAAGGCAAATTAAAATCGAAACACAATATATCAAAACTTACAGGATACAATAAAAGCCATTCTAAGAGGGAAGCTAATAAGGATTAATGCATACATCTTAAAATATATAGAATTTATAATGGTATGAAACTAAAACATACAAGAGGTATGAAACTAAAACTTAATAACAGGAAGAAAACTAGAAAATTCACAAATACATAACATAACTTGCCTGGACAAAACAAATTATTGAAGAAAAATATTGAAAGAAAACAAAAAATACACTGAGACAAATTAAAATCAAACACAGTATGCCAAAACTTACAGGATACAATAACAGCCATTCTAAGAGGGAAGTTTATAAAGATTAATGCCTACATTTAAAAAGATATAGAGTTAATAATCTACTATTATACCCCAATGACCAGAAAAAGCAAATAATCACAAAGTGAGAAAGGAGAAAACACAGAAATGAATGAAGTAGACACACCATAGAAAAGATCAATGAATGTATTAATATTTTTTCAATGATAAAATTTATAAACCTTTAAGTAACTAAAAGACAAAAAGAAAAAAAAAAGGAAAATCAGAAAAGGTGAAAATGGAAGAGGAGATATTGCAACTAATTCTGCACAAAAGAAGACAAAAATGAAAGAAAATCTTAATAATTAGTAATAACTGAATAGATAATAAAAATATGGGGCTAAAAATATGCCTTAGTGGTTAAGGAACTGACCTGCAAAGTCAAAGGCCACAGGTTGAATTCCCCAGGACCCCGGTAGGCCAGATGCACAAGGTGGCTTATGCACCTGGAGTTTGTTTACAGTTGCTAGAGGCTCTGTAGTGGTCCCCCTCTCTGTGTGTATCTCTCTCCCTCCCTCCCTCTTTCTGTCACAATCTTAAATAAATAAATAAATAAAAATAATTAATTAAAAAGTAGCAAAACCTTCAACATTAAAAAAAAATCCTTTAAAACCTCTAACAAAGCTCAAGAACTAATGGGTTTACTGGTAACTTTCATTTTTAATTCTTATATTGAGGACTTTAATATATGGGTATAGAGTAATTTGATTATGTTCTTCTTTCATTATCCTCTCTTCCCCCTTCTCTAATCCTTTGAGGACCCTTCTCTTTCAAGGTAGTCCTATTTTGTTGTGTTGTCTTGTTGTTTTGGTCTCCCTTCTGTCCTCCATATCAAAATGCTGATTGGGTCAGAGCTGTACAGGTGTTATGGGATTTATTGGTAACCACAGTGGGTTCATGTCTACACTAGTCTGTTCATGTCAGAACAGTGCCCCAAAGTACATACAACTATGTACCCTGTGTCTCTTACATTCTTTCTACTCCCTCTCTTTCACAATATTCCCTGAGCCTTGGAGGGCATGATAGCAATCTCCTTTATTGTTAAGCATTCAATAGCCAGCTATTTTCTTTTGTCATGAGTTCTGAGTCTCCTCATTGTCTACCTACACCTCCATAGAGAAGGTTCTCTGGCTAACAGTAAGAGAAGCATGCATATTCATCCTACCACTTCCTCTATAATGTTTCCTGGGCTCTCACTGGTGTGATAGAGCTGGCTTGTCCTTTCTCTTAGAATTCTCTCCAGAATTCACCACAATGTGTAAAAAGAAGTTTCTATTAATCGAAAGTGAGATTAGCATTAATCCAGGGGAATAAACATATACATTTTGAAGTCTTTTGTGGGGGTGTAACATCTCTGTTTAGTCAAAGAACAGAAGCTTCCCTCTTGGGTCTAGGATCATCCAAACCACATACAGGCTTTTGTCACAATTCTCAGTACCAGGTGTGAATTCCCTCCCAGTGAGTGGGGCCCACAATCAGAAAACAGTTGATTAATCCCATAACTCATGTGCCACTATTGCACCTGTCTGTATATCAGCCTGGCTGGTTGATTTTTTTTTAATATCAGTATCTTTTAAAAAACATTTTATTTATTTGAGAAAGAGACTGACTTACAGAAGCAGAGAGAGAGAGAGAGAGAGAGAGAGAGAGAGAGAGAGAGAGAGGGAGGGAGAGGATAGGCACCCCAGGGCCTCCTGCCACTGCAAATAAACTTCAGATGCATGTGCCACTTTGTGCATCTGGTTTTCCGTATGTACTGGGGAATCAAACCCTGGCCATAAGGCTTTTCAAGCAAGCACCTTTAACCACTTAGGCATCTTTCCAGTCCTGGCTGTTTGACTTTGTAGCTTGAAGGAGCCACTGCTTGTTCAGACTACAGACTTTTCTCAACTAGCTGCTCATCTAACATGTCCAGCACTATGACAGCTAGCCAGCAGGGAGCTGATGCCCATCTCATTTCAAGTTGATTTTTCAATGTCCTATAACCACAGCCTATATCATCTTTAGCAATTGGGTCTTACAATCTGGTTCTGGTGGATAACCAAGAACTTTGGCAATGGCCTGCATTGTTTCAGGGACATCATAGGCCTCCCTGACCAAGAACTCAATTTGTAGTGCAGGGAAGGTGACCCATCTCAGACACTGTGATTTACCTGCAACAACCTATGACAGACATCAGGGTAAAACTTTTTCCACCACTGCAGGGTATTTTCTCTCAAACTACCTCTCTCTTCTTTCTTTTTAATTATATATTTTAATTAGCCAACAAAGCAGGTTTCTACAATACTTATCCATACTATCTTTAGTTTTCAGTACCCTTTCCCCTCCCTTCCCTCCCTTCACCCTGTCCACCTTTAGACCTATCTACTCCCTGTATTCTGTCCCTCCATTTGCCTAGCTAATATCTGCTCCCCTAATCCATTCCCGCCTCTCCTGTCTTCAAGCCTCCTTCTAGCTTCCTGACAGCTACTAGTGACAATTACAACTTACAAACAAATGTGAACATTCCAAGCTAGGATTCATGTATGAGACAGAATAAGCAGGTTTGTCTTTCTGAGCTTGAGTTATCTCAGTATAGTTTTTTCACATCCATATTCATAATTTCATAATAGAAGTTCATTGTGTATATGTATCATTTCTTCATTATACATTCATTAGTTGATGAGCATCTTGGCTGGTTCCATTTCCTAGCTATTCTGAAGAGAGCAGCAGCAAACATGGCTGAGCAAGAATTTATTTAGTAAAGAATAGAATCTTTAAAGTATATACCCATGAGTGGTATAGCTAGATCATATGGTAGATCTATTTTTAGGTTTTTGAGAAACCTCCATACTGATTTCATAGTGGCTTTCATTGAACCAGTTTATATTGCCACCATCAGTGAATAAGAGGTCCTCTTTCCCCATGCCCTTGCCAGCATTTCTTGTCATTTGATTTTGGGATAATAGTCATTTTGACCTGAGTGAGATGGAATCTAAAAGTAGTTTTAACTTGCATTCCCCTGATGGATAAAGGTGTTGAACATTTTTTAAATATTATTGGACATTTATATTTCTTCCATCAAGAATTCTCTGTTCAATTTCTGCCCAGTGTTTTTACTGGATTGATTGATTTTCTTTTTTACTGCTTAGCTTTTTGAATTCTTTGTACATGGTAGATATTAAACCTCTGTCAGATGTATAACTAGCAAAGATTTTCTCTCAATTTTTTAGGATGTCTATTGACTTAGTGGATAGTTTGCTTAGCTATACAATAACTTTGGTTTCCTGAGCTCCCATTTGTTGAATGTTTATCTTATTTCCTGGGCTACTTGGGTCTTATGTGAAAGTCTTTTCCTATGCCTATATCTTGAAGTGCTCATTCTACTTTTTCCTCTAATAGGTTCAGAGTTCAGATTTTATGTTGAAGTGTTTCATCCATTTGGAGTTGAATTTCCTGTAAGGTGAGAGAAAGGGTTGTGCATTCTTTCTTCTATATATGGTTATCAAATTATACTGCATCATTTGTTTAAAATGTTCCATACTTCAATATGTGTTTTTGGCCTCTTTGTCAAAAAACAAGTTGCTATAGTTACTTGAGCTCATACCTGGATCTTCTATTCTAATGATGCATGTATCTGTTTATGTGATAGCAACATGCTGCTGTTATCACCATGATTTTGTCCAACTTGTGATCTATTCTATTGGTATGCCTTTCCTGGGAGCTTTTAAGTTACATTATTTCAGTTTTGATTTCCATTTGGTTTTTCTTCAGTATCTCTATGTCTTTACTGAATTTTTCATTTCTTGGTTTGACTTTCTTATTGCATTTAGTTGATTGTATTCTCTTGGAGTTCATTCAAGTGTTTGTTCATGTCCTTTTTAGTTTTTGTGTATATAATTATCACGATCACATTTTGGAATTCCTTGTAATTTCCTCTAAATGATTCTTTTTTAAATTTTATTCTATTTTTTATAATTAACAACTTTCATGATTGCAAACAATATCCCATGGTAATTCCTTCCCTTCCCCCACTTTCCCCTTATTAATGATTTCAAATATGGGAAGAGGCATGCATGGTAGGAGGATCTTGTCTTGGTTTCTTGTGTTATTGGGTTTGTGGTAGGGTTTGCCTGTTTAGAGATAACCTTTGCCTTGCCTGGAATGTGGCAACAGTGACTCGCTATAGGACACAGGGTGGACCTAGGTTTGGACTGCATCATATCAGGTACATACCTGGGTCAAAACTTACTGGGCCTGGTTCTTCTGGTTCCTGGGTGGCCTTAACACCTCTGGATTGAGAGTAAGGGGAGCACAGATCACAGGGAATAGTGTCATGTGCTGGCCACCTGGTGATCCTGGGTCCATAACAACCTATTCATTTTGGGGTTGGGGGAAGGCACCTTACTGCTGATTTTCACTGGATATCTAAAGAAAGATGAATACTAATCTTTCTTAAGTTGTCCCCTCCAAAAATGAAAGAGGAATGAATACTTCCACCTTATTTTATAAGGGCAGGAAAGATGGATCAGTGGCTAAAGGTGCCTGCTTCTTACTCATTTTATAAAGGCAGCACTAACTAAACACTAAAATCAATCAAGAATCCTATGAGAGAAAAACTGCATACCAAAGGACTGGGGAGATGGCTCAGTTACTGTAGGTACTTGTAAAGCTGACTAGCCTTGGTTCAGTTCTCCAACCATCCATGGAAAGTGTGATGCAAGAAAAAAAAATTAAACAAACAAAATCAAAGAGGTGCAAGCATCTTGCCTTCCATTTGCAATGGCAAGAGACCCTGGTAGCACACACACACACACATACACACACATAAATAAAACATAGAAACTACTCACCAATATTTTTATGACATTAAAATTATTACCAGTGTATTTATTACATTAAATTCAAGGGTACCGTTAGAGAATGATCATCATAATCAAGCATTTTTGTTCCTGGGATTCAAGGATAGTTCAACACACATGAATCAGTGACACACTATATTAACAGAATGAAGGATAATAATCATATAAACATCTCAATTGATGTTAAGTATATCTTAATGTAAAAGTCATATGTTACAAGTCTACAGGTACTTAATGGTGGAAAGCTGAAAACTTTTCCTCTAATATCAGGATCTAGAAAAAAATTCCACTTTCATATTTCTATTTAATGCAATACTGAACTCTCAGGCAGAGTAGGCAAGCAAGAAAGAAAACCCAGTTCTTACATAGGACAGGAAGAAAATTGTCTCCATAGATGAGATGATTTTTTTCACACAGAAAAGTCTATATATTCTCCCCCAAATCTGATAGAATTAACTAATGAATTCAACACAATTACAGGACATAATACTGACCTACAGAATTCAGTTGCATTTCTATATGCTAACTATATCTTATCCATAACAAATTAAGAAAACAATGTCATTTACAATGAATTTCAGAAATAATAAATTTAACCAAGGAATTGAATAATCTGTACGTTGAAAACTATAAAGCATTACTTGACAAAATTGAGGTAGACAAATACAAATGGAAAGCTATCTCCTGTTTATTAATCAGTACAATTAATCTTGTCAGAATGAAACTATTACTCAAAGTGATCTATAGATTTAATTTAATCCCTATTACAATTTAGATGATACTTCATAGACTAAAATAAAGACAATCCTAAAATTTATGTGGTACCTCAAAAGATCCTGAATAGGTAAAACTTAATTAAGCCAGAATAATGAAGTATGTATCAAATATGTAGTAGTCAAAATAGCACAGTAATGCTTATACACATGTAAATATATATATGCATATCACATATAATGCATATGTGTTCTACTAGAACAAAAGATATGTATATATATATGTCATATGTCATATATCTAAATATATATATATATATATATATATATATATATGACAGAATATAAAACCCAAACATAAACTCATGTACCTATACTCAATAAATTTAATTAAATAATACACATACAAAAATAATATCAGCTTCCTGTCTTACATGTTTCACAAAAATCAACTTAAATATAAGATCTGCAACTGTAAAACTTCTCCATTAAAACAAGGGAAAAATTCCATGATGTTGTTCTTGGCAGTGATTTTGTGGATGTGACACCAAAAGCACAGACAACAAAAGCAAAAGGAGGTGAGATTATATCCAACTATAATGTTTCTGCACAGCAAAGAAACAGCAAAATGCAAAGACAAAGTAAAACAGACAAAAAATGTTTGCAAATAAAATCGATGAGATGAGATAAATATCCAAAGGTATAAGAAACACATAAAAATCAATAGGAAAAAATTTAACCTGCTTATAGAATGAGCAAAGGGCTTAAACAGATTTTTTTCCTAACGAAGACATGCCAATGGTCAGTAAGCATATGAAAAGAGGCCTAACTTCACCAATCATTTGGAAAATTGAAAATAAAACCATTATAAGGCCTCATGTCATACCTGCTAGAATGGCTATTATCAAAAAGTCAAAACATACAAATATTGGTAAAGATTTTTGGAGAAAAGGATGCCTGTCCTTAGTAGTAATGCATGTTAATGCAGCCATTATGGAAAACAGTAGGGGGGGTCTTTAATTATTAAAAAATACTACCACATGATCCAATAATCCCACTTTGAGTTATATCCAAACAAATACATGCAGTATCTTGAAGAAGTAACTATACTTCCATGTTCTCTATAATATTATTCATAATAGCCAAGTTATGGTAATGAGGGTCAGCCACTGGATGAATTAATAAAGACAATGTGTTTTGTACATTCAATGAAATAACATTACAAAGAGAAAGACAACTTGCCATTGCAATAACATAGGTGAACCTGGAGGATATTAATGCAATAAATCAGGCATAGAATGATGCTCATAATCTATATGTCTAACTCAGAAAGAGTGAGTATAACGTGGTGTGTGATGGTTAAGTTCTGTTGTTAACTTGATCAGATTAGGAATCAAGTAAGAGACAGGCCTCTATGGTGGGTTTGTGAGGGCATTTCTGGGAAGGACAGATGGAGGAACTCCTTCTCCCAGAGCAAGCATAGCTCATAGCTGCTATGTGAATAGACCATGTTGCTGCTCTCCTTCATGGACACTGGAATCCAACTTCATCAGCCTTCCAATGTGAACTAGAAACCAGTGACTCTCCAGGAATCCTGTAAGCATTCCGTGCTAGATTGTGGCTGTGGAAGCATCTGGCCTCATAGACTGAGAAGCTACCAGGTTGTCTGACTCTCCAGTCTGCACACAGCTATTTTTGGACTGCCCAGTCTGTATCCTACAAGGTAATCCAATGAATCCTCTTTATAATATACATTTGTTCTATTAGTTCTGTTCCTTTTAAAGATACTTGACTAATACATGGGCTACCAGAAGAAGGGACAAAGGGTGATGTTGATCAAAGGCTATACACTCCAAACTATACAATGCATCAATTTCAGAGACCTAATGTATAGCACAAATAATGTATAATGAATTAAAATGTGCTAAAAGAGTTGTTCCAAAGTATAATTTGCTTGCATTTTTGTGTGTACTATATGTGGTGTGTTGTATGCACATCTATGTGCAGATACATGTGCCCTGTTTGCATGCAGAGACCAGAAGAGAGCACCAGGCTTCTTCCTCTGTCACTCATCTCTGTGTTTCCTTGAGATGGACTGTCTCTCTCCCTGAACTCTGAGCTGCTGTTTTCAGTTAGACTGGCTAACCAAAAAGCCCTAGCAATTCTTTGGTCTTTAGTCACCACAGGACTAGGCATACAAGCATACATGGCCACACCCAGCTGTTTATGTGGGTGCAAGGGGATGCAGTAGAAGTGAATCAGGGCCTCTCAGGCTCTCTAACGTAGCAAATGCTCTTACCAGTTCAGCCATTACCTCAGCCTTATTCTCCTAAGTATTCCTAACACATACTCAAAGATAATGATGTAAGGTGATAGATATGATAATTAACTCAATTGTGGTAATTATTGTGCAATGTATATGCATATCAGGATATCACTTTGTACATCTTAACTATAAGCATTTTTGGCAATTACACATCAACAATAATGGAAAAAGATGATGATCATGGTGATAATATTGTTCTTATATGTAGCGGTGTTTCATAATTAGCATCTTTCTTCTTTTTTGAATATTTTCAGTATAAAGAGGATGTTATAATTATTGATAGGTCAGCTGTCCTTAAGAGAGGGAATTATCAGTCTATTTTGGATTCCACATACACTTAATTGATATAAATCCCCTTAGACACAAGTAGCCTTAGGAAACGCCAAAGTTTGAGCTAATTGGGTTGTATTGTATATAAGAAATTCAGATGAGGTGTTGAAAACAAGATTTTAGAGTTTACAGAGGATACTAAAACTGGATGCTGAGCAAATAATGAGGAACAAAGCAATCAGACTCAAAAGGATTTGGATTGTATAAGTAATTGGATCAGCAGATGGCAAATGCAGTTCAGTACAGGAAAATGTAAAGTAGACTTGAAGTAAAAGAAACAAACTAGAGAATTTGTAAAATGGGATGATCATCCAGAATGCTGACCAGGAAATGGGAGGGAGGGCCATCATGGCAAACACTAATCATGGCTACTCTTCACTTAGTCCCAATTCTGTTGTTTTACAATCTTCCCAGGAAAGATGTACATGCACATTACCTATACTGGGAACTTATTGTACCACATGGGAAGTAGCAGTGAAAGTTCAATCATTTTGCCACTCAGTTTTATGGACACCTTTCAAAAAAATTTTAAGGGATTTTTGCAGCTCATAATTTTCTTCTTTGTTTAGGTTTATAGCTATTATTCTATAATTATCTTTCTCAGGCATTATTGGGAAGAGTCAGAACAGTGTTTTCAGGATATTTCACTAATTACCCTATATTTCACCTTGTCAGAAAATTCCCCGGAGGATTCACTTAAGGGTTTTATTCCCCATTTGCCCTACTCTCTGAGGATATAATGTATTTTTTGCAGGGGTTGAAGATCAACTGCTTGTCATGACCAAGTTATAGGGAGTTACAGCCAGTGCATTTAAAATGTGTGTGTGTGTGTGTGTGTGTGTGTGTGCATGTGCGTATGTGTATAAATAAGAATTATTCAGTCAGCTAGTTTCTCAAAGGGAAATATCTGGATGCCTTCTCCAGAGGCTGACATAATACTACTAAGAAAGGACCTGGCAATTAACATCTGTAGGAAACATCCCTCATGATTCTGATGTAGGTCATCTTGACAGACATTTTTGAAAAACAAATGGCTGAAGAAAAATTCTCAGTCAGAACAGCAAGTACTAATCTATGCTTTTGTGACTGACTGACTGATTTGTCAACAGTCACACTGCTTAGCCCTCACAGTCTTTAATCTGAAAAATGAGTATAGTAACTTCTAGGGTGTCTGACAGAACAACAAATAAAATACCACCTGAGATTTCATTGCATGCAAATATAAACCCAGGTAAAATCTTGCCAACAATGCACCATGTGCTGTTCTACTGCTGCAATAACGTGTTTGTAAATGGATGATGGAGGCAGTCACGGCAGCCAGTCAGGGTCCAACTTTCCTTTTCATCTATTGCCCCAGGTGTTCTCACCCAGAGTTGATCTCTGCAACCAGGTAGGTATTGAAAGTAGTGGGTGTTTTCCTTTGCGTGTTTTCAAAACTTGCCGACAGAAGTTACTAACCATGTCCCGATGGTTTGTTACTCCAAGGGAGCAAGGTTTTGAATAGCAGTCAGTCAGTTTTCAGATCTAGCTGCATACCCTATGGTCACCGAAACTCAACTTCAGCTTTTGTTGTTGAGAATGAAAATGACTTCCACTGGCCCACCAAGCACATCATAATCACCCTTTTATCATCTACTACTGAGGATTGTTTTTCATGTGCAGAAAGGAAAACTGAACTCTGTTTACAAATCATAACCAAGCTTATTGAGCAAAGTATCCTGTGAAGTTAATTGATCTGGTGAATTCAGTATTAGCCAGGCAGCCTCATCTGCACTGCGCCAGCTGGTTGAACTGAATTCAACAGCGATAACCCCCCCACCCCAAAATGAGTCAGCTAGTCAGAGGCATCCCAAGATATGTTGCTCTAGGCAGTGTGAAGCTTCTTCAGTGCTGGTCTTGTTTCCATAAGTCTCTCTTTGGAACAGTCTGTGAACATGGCTATCATGTGATTAGCTGAACTGTAACTTAGGTGTTTAAAAATATTGTTTCAGGTGCTTTTTTGTATTCATGATAGATTCTCAATACCAAAAATCAATCTCAATCAAAGCAGCAACTGAGTTTATCATAAATTATCATGAAAAGGTTTTCTACTGAGTAGATGGTTAATTGCTATCTAATTTGAATAATTTTGCATATTAATGAGAAATGGATGAAAATCAATTTTAGATTTAAACTTTAGCTGAGAAACCCATGGAGCTAATGGCTCCTTTTAAAAAGGCATGTGATCTCTGTTACTAAATGAGATACTGATTTTACCCCCAAATTTACCGACTTGCTTTAAGTTGATTAATGGACTAATGTTTTGCCATTAATAAGCTACATACAAATGGAAACCAATGTCATGATTTAACAGTATAGCCCATAGCTGACTGCCAGTCAAGAAAAATGGAAAAGAGATGAACATGCTTAGGAAAAATCTAAATGTGCTCTGTCCTTCAAAACTTCTAGATGCAGATATTTGTGTTTCCAGTTATGAATGAGTTTTTATAACTTGCTCTTTTGCCCCATAAATTTCTATGTATGCTTGTTTACAAGAGGCATTTAGATCTGGAATATGCATATGGAGCAGAAAGAAGGAGCAGACTCTGAAAATTATTACTGTATCCTCCATATTCAAAAGTGACTGACAATTGCCTCAGGCCACAGAAATTTTTGCTAACCAGAAGTCAAAATGCCTCTTATAAAGCATCATTGAAGCCTTTCTCAGCATTGCAAACAAAGAGTCATATTTCTTATATTTTTGTAAACATTTATGGAAAATAATCTAAGAAATAAATGATCTTCTCTCCTTCCAGTTAGTTTTCTTTTTTGCCTTCATCTTTTATTTCATATAAACACTTTCCCACATGCAACATGCATTTCAGCTTTCTTTTACTTCCGGTGTGGGAAGCTTGTTTCACTAATAATAATTTCATGAATTCTATTGGCTACATCCAGGACTTATTGCAGACAAATGCAGACCAGTCATAATGAATCAAATTATACAAGTGTTTTCATATTTTTGGAATTAAGCTTTCATCCAAGGTGAGTAATATAAACAGGGCATTGATTTTTTCCAGCTTACATCAACTTTAAGCATTGACTAATCTAGTGATGCCAATACCAAAATAGCACAATATTGATTTAGAAAGGCCTAAAATATAAAGGAATCGGCTTAAGAATATATTACTTGGAATTGTATCTAATGAAGATACAGACCTGGATTGAAGCATGGAACTTCACTTGGGTTCTTAGGCTTTTGGAATTGATCTTAGAGTTCAGAAGATACCTTTAAATTATTTAACTTAATAGAAGAATAAAAAAGGGAAATTCTCTCTCTGGGTCTAGAGAGTTTCATATTACAAAACATAGGTGGGGACATCACAGGCTAGCACATGATCAAGAACTCAGTCCCAGCTGTCTTCCTCACATCATCTACCATCAGGACTAAGACCTTTTTGGCCAGAAAAGTAAACAGTATTTCACAAAGAAAAGAGTGGTAGACGGAAAGTGGCAATGACAATACATCTAATCTGAAGAAAAGTCTGGAAAAGAGGCAAGCCATTTTAAAAAGAACTAAAAACCTTGATGTTTCCAATTGAGCCATATGCCAGGGTAACTCTCAGGATAAGAAATGAACTATATTTTATATGCACAATGTAGGATTTTGAAAAAATGAAATCAAGAGTGGCATTAGCATGAGCTGTCCACTCCCCCTCTCCTCCTTCTGGTCTCTTCCAGTCTCTTTTGCCAAAGAACTGAAAATGAATTTTTGAGAGCCAAGGATATGGAAAGGAAGACAAAATAAAGCTGGGAGAGTTTTGGCGGGATGACATGCTCAACACACTGTACCGTTCCTTTAATATGTTTAAATAGTCCTGTGTCATCACTTGGCGGCTTCCCTTGCAACAAATGCAATGTATTTTGTTTTTCCTTAATTGAGCTTCACATGCTGGAATTAATTGCTGTTGGATAGATGAAATCGGTTAGGCTAATTTTCAAGTTTAGTTAATATAACTGAAGGTCTACATTTACCTGTAAAAGTGTTTGTCTACCTGTATCATCTAGATTATGAGTAAGCAGGGGAGCTATAAGGTAAGATTGTGGCATAAAATTACTTATCTGTGATTCATAAGTCTTTCTCAATCTTTATTAGGAGACTTTTACATTATTGGTTTGTATAGAAAATATAAAGGTTAAATATGTATACAAAAACTGGTATATAAAAATCTTTCTATCTCCCATTTATTAAATGAAGCTGTACAAACATTTCACTTGTCAAAAAGATAGTAAGAAAACTATCAATATGATAAGAAATTCAGTATGCTAACATGAAATAATTTTGAAATATCTAGATACCATTCTCCCCCAAAAGTTTCAGGAATTCTCAAAACATCAGTTAAAAAGATGGTCCAAAGCAGAAAACCAGACCAAACTGCAAATATGCATCTAGATCTGGTGTGCCAAAATTTAGATAATGAAGTATAAGCATACATCTTCAAATAAGATAAACTGCTGTCACACACATGATGGGACACTTGAACAGGTGCTATCTTTGTTTTGCAGATGAGGATGTTAGGGAGATTCCTTGAGGCTTCAGTTGCCCTATGAATAATTGAGCTTTAGTTATCTGAATGTATAGCTCCCACTTTCAGTATTGCCACAGCATTCATTAACAATATAGAGAAGGAAGGACTGGAGGCAGAGTGGCTATTGCTCCGGTGAGAGAATGAACAGGACCATCCTGTTAACCATTCTCTGTTCTTTACACATTGTTTCTTGTATTCAAACACATCCTCTTCAATATTGCTACTTTCTTTCTTCGATCTATCTAATTACTTGGATTAGTAATCAACATTAAGGCACAAAATGAGTCTCTGATCTAAGTTTATCAGAAAATAACTATATTCCTAACTGGAACCCAAAACACTTAGCAATTAGTGCTCTGGGGAGAAACTAACAGCTGATTTTTGCATACTCTTCAGTTGTTAAATACAAGGATCCTTACAACAGCCCTGTGAATCAGGGCCAGTATTTTATAGATGAAGAGCATCAGAAATTCTTGTAACTTTCCCAAGTGTATAATGTGGAATTGCACTATGAGATGTGCTACCTTTGGCAGGACACTTCATTATGTGAGCATTTGTTTTCATTTCTCAAATAGGACTAGTGACAACAAAGCATTTTTAATTAAAATAATATGACAAACAATGAATAGGAAAAAACTTAGTATACTGCTGTGAGCATAATTATCAGCCTTGGGCACAGGTGAGTTTTGGTATAGTGAAGACTAAACTCTACGGCTCATCTGAATTAAGATCAATTCATTATAAGACTATGAGCCTTTTCCAGTGGTTTTAAGACTAAGATTTTTAGGTAAAGGTACTCATTAAGCAGTGAAATGACTCATCAGTGGTATAAGACCCATCAATTCAGCTTGACATCTTATACAAATAAGCCTTATCACAGATGTTTGATAGGAAAGCATTGATCAGAACCTGGTATTTTCTTTGCTCACTAGGAATTTAGTTACCATTCTCCCATTTTCTGTCTTGGGAAGGAAATATACTTGTGTATAATGCAACACTTTATAGCTGTATTTTTACCTATGTCCTTACTATACTAATAAGTACATAAGCATTTCTTTTTGTCTATTTTAGTTGATATTTTAAAGTTTAAAAAAATATATATGGTAACAGAATTTGATAAAATTTGGCTTCCTAAAGTCAAATCTCAGGACCAGATAGTTCTGGACCTAATCTTCACTGACAAAATAATGGAATGATTATTTAGTTATAGGTCATACAGGGTTTTCTGTTTACAAAGTTTTCTTAGCTTTATGTAGATTCATGTGTGGTAAAAAATTGTAAAGATTTATAATGATTAATATTTACATTAATATTTTTCTAAGATTTTAGTACATTTTACACATTAGACAATGAGCTTGATTTTTAAGGACTTTTCCACTAGTGTATGTGTGTGGTATATGCTACATGCACTGGTCTAGGGTGGGGTGCACTCACCTGCAGCAGCTGGAACAAAGAGGCAGGTGTCCAGTTCCATTGTTCTTTCTCCCATTCTTGTCTGAGCTGAAGTTTCTTACTCATCTTTGTGCTTGTTGTTTTGATATTTTTTTGAAGACACCAGAGATTTCTGGGTGTTTACTTACCTACAGTACTGGGGCTACAGGTATACATGGCCATGTCCAACTGCTTAACATGGGTTCTGGAGATTTAAACTCTGATGATCCCAACCCCTCTCAGGCCCTCATGATACATTTTACCCCTGAATCGTCTCTCCAGTTCCAGTCATTTTTGGTTTTGAGGGAACTATTTCATTCAGAGACATAAGTTTGAGACAACTATGACTTTATTTTTCTATTTCCAATTGTGTCTTTTTGATATAAACTATGTATAGATTTTTAAAATGCAGTTCTTTCTCAGTGCAAAGCAAATAGTTATGCAAACTTGTACCTTTTCTGTGAAGATCTTGAAATCAAAATAATCAACAGTAAATACCAAAACTACAGCTGCACTTCTAAATATTTTATAATCCAATCAAATTGTTTGAGTAGTAATGCATTTAAATGTTGTTATGGAATCCCCTCCAGACTTTTTAAAATGGTTACTTTGCTCCTTGGTTTGCGATTTATGAAAGTCATAGGAGATGACAGTTTTTAATAATAGAGCATTTGATTTTGAGAGCAGTGTTTCTTTCTGCATATCAATATAATCTATAATTTTTTGACTTGACTTTCAGAGGGACATGGCTACAAATTATTTTATTATTAATGAACATATACACATCTGTTGTTCCTGCTATAATTAAAATGATCTTAAATAAGAAGTTTCACCATGTCTTTTAGCACCTTTTCAGATATTTGGAAGAAGCAATTTTACCTTAAGAGAAAAAGTACCAAGCTGAAACAAAGTATAAAAAAATACATTGATGAAAGCCTCAAAATAGATGTTATTCATAATTAAGTGTAGTATGATATTTTAAGCCAGGTCTAAATGCAGTTTAAATTGTTTTCCAATCATATGGTCTAAAAAATAGAATTGTAATAGATTTCTATGGCATAGCAAATGGTATCTGAAACTACGTTGTTGTGAGGAGTCCTGGGCTCAGACATTCTTCCTAACTCAAGTCACTATTCTGTGAAATATTCAAAGAGGAATCAAAAGCAAGTGAGGCTCAGAACTACAAAGAGTGAACAGTGGGATTTGGGCTGTCTGAGCTCAGAACGTCATGTTTACTGAATGCATACTTGTCATTGTACACATACATGTAATACACCTAGTGAGCAGTGGATTCTTATCTTCAGAGGCAAATATCCTTGAATTTTTAAAGCACCAGTGTGCCATAAGGTGATCTTATTTTAAAATGTTGGATTTTTTATTAATGAATTAAATTTATCTAAAATGTTTAAGACATTTTGTGTCTGACAAGAGAGTTGACATAACCTATTCTTGTTGGCATTGACACAGGCAAGATAATGACTTACTTGGTCACATTTTTTAACTGAATTTATTTTTTTTGAGAGAGAGATAATAGGCACACCAGGGTCTTTAGCCACTAAAAACAAACTCCAGACACATACCCCACCTTGTACATCTGGCTTACATGGGTCCTGGGGGAATCAATACTTTGGCTTCACAGGCAAAATGCCTTAACTGCTAAGCCATCTCTCCAGCCCATGGTCGCATTTTAATATGACTCATTCACTTCATGCCCTAGGGTATATGCTCACACCTAAGCATTATTGGACACCACTAAAAACCACTTTCCTATTCAAACTAAAATATGAAATAGAAACAATGTTGAAGGAAATAGATGAGAAGAGAGAACAGCAAGGTTTTGTATACTAAGGTCTTACAAAAAGTATGGTCATATAAAAATAGACTTTATACCTGTATAGTGTGGCATGACAAATCAAGTTTTGTATCTTTATGTTATCCTAATATTCTACATGTATTTCTGAATGATCACAAAATGTAAAGACTATGTACAGTTTGTGAAGATACTTATTTGAGAAAGCTAATATCATAGAAAAAGCATACACCAAAGAACAAATCACAAAATGAAATGGTGAGGTGGTAGCACACGCAAGATTTTAGAAATACTTGGATGCAGTAAGATATGAACCATGGGAAGAAATACTGAATGCCAGAGACAACTAACTAGTCCACTAACCTCCTCTTATTCAATTTGTTTCCCAATAATTTATGGGCACATTATCATTGAAAATGGATAAAGAAGATATAGGGGTATTTGCTTGGTCCTTTCAAATAAGACAATTTTCTAAAATAATCTTTAAACAATGAAATAATTAGAAAACTTTTAATGCACATATATGAAAACAGACAGTTAACATTTTATAAACAATTGTTCCCCTCAAAACATGTGTTTTCAATCATTAGGGTATTAAGAACTTAAGCATTTCACTGTTAAGGTCATATAACTGGGAATTGACCAAGGTTGCATCCTATCCAGGTCCTATCACCTAAATCTAATTGTTCTGATATGGCCATTTTCTAGCTAAGAATGACCTGAGAATGGCCATGTCTGAGTTGGTTTGTACTGCTCTAACAAGAACACCCTGTGTTGGGTGGCTTAAACAGCAAAGGAGTGTTACTCATAATTCTGGAGGCTGAGAATTCCTACATCAAGGGTCAGCAGATTTGGTGTCTGGTGATTATCCACTTACAGGTTCATAGACAGGTGTTTTCTTATTGGGTTTTCCCATGGAAAAGGTGAGAATCTCCTTTAGATGGATGCTAATCCCATCTTGGAAGTGCTCCATTTTCATGACATGATCATGTCCCAAAGGTCCCATCTTCTGTTACTAGCATACTGGTGGTTAAGATGTCAACAGATGAATTTGGGTGGAGGAATGCTTCCTACAACACTCTGCAAGGGTATATGCATTTTCTTTCCTGATCTAAAGCAATTTGTGTGATTAAATTCTTATTTTTCTTTGAATTTCACAATCTAACAGATGCTATTGATTGATTGCCATAAAATATTTTTGTAATAAACCCATCTTACTTTAACCAAATTACTAATACTTAACAGAAGCCTTTCTAGACTACTCATTGGTGTCATCAGTGTGAGATTTACAACTCTTTCCTGTGTTCCTTTCTGCTTTGTATGAGTTCTTTTCTGCATTTATGGACTGCTCATCTCATCTACATTAGTGTTCCTTCTGTTCTAGTTCATTGCTGCACTAAACATTGAGTTTTAGTGTTTCCTAGTGGGAGAATTTTTCCTCATGGAAATAGTCCATGCTCATCCCTTTGCTGGGCTCCTATCCAAATCCCAGGCAGCCCTGATCCTTTTCCTTCAAAGGCTGTTTCCTGACTCTGCTGGGCTCCACATTGTCTGGGTGATCCCAGATGTCTGACTTAGATAAGTAACATGGTTTCCTCACCTATGCCACAAGTGTGGGGTTTTCTTATGGGAAAAACTTCCATTAGCTCTCTGCTAGCCTCTTTTTGAAGTTCTTGTATGCAAATGAGATCATAGAACTCAAATAAAAATTTGATGTGCAAACAACTTTCTTGGCACTTCTCAATCAGTAGCCATTACTGGTTGTTAGTAAACAATACCTGCATAAATGTGTCTTCCTTTATATATGTGAATTCAATGCATTATGTGAGGGTTAGTTAAAGTTCTGTGTTATTCTTTGCTATGTTTAGCAAATATCATTCTTTCAGGTGAAAAGAAGTGCATCTTGTAAATCACTGTGCTTCCAGTGAGTGGACAGGCCAAGTGCTCAACTTTGTTGTCTGGGTAGGTACTAAGAAGAGTAACATCCCCTGATTCTTTCCAAAGTAATCAGATTTTAGTATAATTTGACTTTCAGATTTGGGTCCAGTGTGTGTATAATTAAGTGTTGATAGACTCTCTAATCATACCCATACATATGTGTGATTAAGAGCATAAAATGTGGATTCTCAGGGATGCATGTGAGTTATGCAAATTTCCCATTGGGTTTCTCTGGGTCTTGTATGTATCACTTTCTCTCTTCCCAGTTTGCCACTTTCTACTAAAGTGGGAGTCTGTTTATTAGTGAAAAAGGAGATTTACTTAGAGAAGCTAAAACTCCATGACTCTGGTAAGGGTCATTCAGAGATGGCTTCTGCAGCCAATAGAATGAATCCTCACTTCCTGTGATGTCTATGTCACCCAGAAGTCCTCATTCTTTCTGTGCAGACATGTAGCTAAAAAAGTAAATAGTGTTCCTACAAATAGATCCCACTAAATACTGCTAAAAAAATATTATGACAAAGTGAAAAGGGTGGAGTTCTGTGTTGGGGCATGCTAGCAGAGAAATTTTCAGTTGTGTAGCTTTCTTCACTGTAGAATTTCTCATGACTTTTAACATGCAAATATCAAATGTGACTAAGAAAATGGAATCAAGTTTAATTTTTCCAAAATGTACTTAACTCTTCCATTTATTATTTTCTTAGAGTATCTCTTATGACATGTCTTTAGAAACATATAGTTTAGGAAACAGAAAGGCAAGAATATAAAAAGTATAATATAATGCAATCTGGAAGTATATCTTGGTATCTTAATCTAAGATATGTTACTAATATTATCATGAACTAACTGTGGAGTTAATGGCTTATCATTATTTTCACCAAAAGTATAGAAAATTTGAAACTGCCCTTGCCTACTTGGTTGGAAAATGATAGAAAGCAAAACAAAAACAAAACAAGCAAAAAGCTCTGGAGAGCCCGTGGCTGTGGGCAACCATTCAATTGTGTTGCCATTTATCATCAACCCTCAGGAGACATTCAGGGCTGGACTGTACTCTCCCTCTTCCAGGGACATGAATTAGATCTTTGGGTTTCATTCTTAGCACTCCATTACCTCTTGAGGAATTTATGGAAGGATGACTTCCATTTTCTTATGGGTTAATTCAGTCATCTATCTCAAAATATCAAATCATATCATATCATATCATATCATATCATATCATATCATGTCAGTATCATAGCAACCCATGGAAATTGAATAGCCAGTATACATTGGGTTGGGTAACAAATATTTACCTGACATAATTTTTCTCCTACAAGGTTAGCAACATTATTATTATTATTATTTTTTTTTTTTTTGGTTTTTCGAGGTAGGGTCTCACTCTAGCTCAGGCTGACCTGGAATTCACTAGGTAGTCTCAGGGTGGCCTCGAACTCACAGCGATCCTGCTACCTCTGCCTCCCAAGTGCTGGGATTAAAGGTGTGTGCCACCACGCCCAGTTTAAGGTTAGCAACATTATAATGAATCAGATTCAAAGGCTGGGACATGTTGCTCAGTGGAACAGCACTTGCCCAATATGCAAGAGGCACTGGATTCAATCCCCAGAATTGACAAAGAGAAACAATATCAGATTACCAAAAAATTCAGAGAAATAGAACAAATGACCAAAAGATAAATAGCAGGGACAAGAATCAAATACAGATTATAACAACTGAAAACCTCACAGGCTTTTCATGATCTATTTTCTTCAAAATCTACAGAGATAATGCTTACATAAGTTTCTCCCAGTATATAAAAGGATTGAGGTGTCAGAGTGCTTTACATTCCCTTCTTGTGTAAATTCACCTATAACCAAAGCTATGTATTATGTTTCAGGGTCACAGTCTAGGAAAGAGTCACATTGCAAACTCGGCATAGCACTCAACTCCAGTGCTGACCTTCCCATGTGATGTAGATGGAATTTAATTATAGTTTAAGTAACCTTGCAAAATTAGTAGGGGGGGCATGTTTTATAGAAATCAGATCAAGGTTGGAGTTTCTACAGGGGTGTGTGTGTGTGTGTGTGTGTGTTTTCTACTTTCTTTTTAAAAATTTTTTAAAAGTTGCCTTTAGTTATTTGAGAGAGAAAGAAACAGGCAGGGGGAGAGAGAGAGAGAGAAAGAGAGAGAGAGAGAGAGAGAGAGAGAGAGAGAGAGAGAGATTGAGAATGGGAGTGCCAGGGCCACCAGCTACTGCAAACGAACTCCACATGCTTGTGCCCCTTGTGCATCTGGCTTACATGGGTCCTGGAGAATGGAACCTGGGTCCTTTGGCTTTGTAGGCAAGTGGCTTAAACCACTAAGCCATATCTCTAGCCCCTGTTTTTTCTACTTTCATTAAGGTTTTAAATAGTATGGGCTTACTTATTTCAGCTACCATGCTAATTATAAATGATTTGTTATTTTAATCTGGAATAGAACTTTGTATTTCTATTGTAAATGGACTTTGTGAATGAAATGTTGCCTTCTAATTCTTAGAATGTCTGCTTCTAGGGCTTGCAGGATCAATAGTTTTCACATTTCACAAAGCTTCTAGGAAGATCTGAACAACGACAATAGCAAGCAAAGGAAATAGGCCTAAGTGAAACTAAACTATTCAGGAGTTTCAACAGTTTCAGAAAGTGCATGATATCAATTCTTACTCAGATCTGTAAGATAGATTTCTTCATTAAAAATCTATTCAGAGTTAGAAGGAATTTATTAAACAAATTATTAATATTTCAGTGTGCTGCTAAGTAGAAAATTAAAACAAAGATAAAATAGGAAGAGGAAAAATACACTTCATGATTAAAAATGAATTTTTACTTCACAGTGAATTTTACCAAAAGCTAATTATTTCTTAGATAATTCAGCTTAGGATCATAATCTTTTTTTTTTTCTCATCACAAACTAACCAGGGGCCTATGGTTTTTATCTAGTATTATTCTGGTTCATATGTTTCTTCACTTAACAAAGAGAAACAGATATATAAACAGATATGCATAGAAACTAATTCTTTTGGATAATTTTCCCCACAAGTACAAATCACCACAAACATAGTAAAATAATTCATACATTTTACATTTATCTTTATAGCCATGATAGGATCTCTGATGACTTTCAGTTTACAATTAATTTTTCAGTTTGTAATGATAGATGTGAGTTTTATACTAATAAATAATTCTTCCCAAAATGGAGGCATTGTGTGGTTTATGTAAGATCTAATAAATTTAGGCCACAAATTTCAAATTATTGCTTCATCAAAAACTACCCTAAAAAACTATCTTTTTTTATTTCAATCCAATCTTTAGTTCAATTAACTAAAATCCTATTAAATGTAGTTCATTTAGTAGAATGCATAACAATATAGTATTATGAAGGCTCTGAAAAGGTTTATTAAGAGGCAGTCCTTTGAATTGAGACATTTTTGAAGAATTGCTTGTGTATTCAGAAATAATGAAACTCAAGTTTTCCTTTTAATGCTCCCATCCATCTATCCATGCATGCATGCCTACAACTACTAAAAATTTCTTGATTATACTTTTTGCTAGAATATTTCAAATTCCTTAGGTGGACACTCAGACAAATGTGGGACTGTCTTCAAAAGAAATTGACAGCTTAGTCTGGACCATAGGCAGTCACAGCTGCTGGCTTCTGAATTTTAGTGGATATATAATTATAATACTTCACAGAACATAGTTTATGGCAAAAGCTGTGTCAGTTTCAAGCAGTGCATCTTGAAAGAGGCATGAGGTGTTTCCATGATGGAAATGAATGAGAAGTAGGGCTCAATTCTCTGGCTTCCCAATTCCTGACTATGCCTTATGATTTCTAATTTTGGGTTCTTCTTTAGATCTGTCTCCCAGATGTGTCTTGGAAATCTCCTGTACCATTTTGTGACTCCTTTCCAAGTACCATCCCCTAGACAGCTTCTTAGAACCTGCATTGATAAAATAGCTTCCTGTACTTGGATGATCATGTTCATCCTCCGTGAGACTTTTCTTGGGCTCTCTGTCCCAGAATGTATAACACATAAAAAACAACACAAAGCAACAACAAAACCCCATAAAAACAAAAGCAAAAAAGGTCCAGACTCTCTCCAGGAGCTGGAAAGATTGCTATTTGATAGAATAAGAAAGGCTAGTTGAACAAAAAGACATTCCTCTTGGCTCTTAAAGGGTGAGTAGAATGTGTGCTTGTTGACTTAGTGAGTGAGAAGCATATTCTCCATGGAGAGTTTGGTATATTTGGTATATTATCCCCTTGACAACCTTCACAGAACTAGGAATCTGGATATAAGCTGTGAACTGGGGAGTTGACTCATCATGTTTGGAGGAAGTTTAGGATGTTGGTATGGTTGTAGCCTACTATTTAAAAATGTGAGTTGCATATATGAGAAGACAAGATTATTTGATTGAGAAATATTAGACTACTGTGACAGTCAGCCATTGGAGATGTGGCAACATAGACTAGTGACTGCATTGCAGGAATGTTAAAGGAGAATGAAATAATATTAAGTGGGGAGTAGACAAACTTTAAAGATCCTTTTCAGCCATGAGTTGGAGAAAAAAATGATATTGGGCTCTGACCACACTGCTTAGTCAACATTGGTTCTGCCAGTGCTGGGGCTGATCATGAGGGAGCCTAGCTCTGTATCCAATGGTTATCCTCCTCTACAAATGGGGTTGGTTTAAGAATCCACTTTTCATGTTAGTGAGTCCTTAGTACAGACTCCAATATTTTGGGTTGTACTTCTTAATTCCTGCACACTGAGATTCTGAATCACATTTACTTAAAGAGCAAGAAATAGGGTAAAGAGGAAAGCTAGTGCTGAGGTGGATTTGAACAAGTGGAAACTCATGAAGTACAGATTGATGCTAGGCAGAGGACAAGAAAAGTTAATGGGTTTTAAGGACTCATATCTGTGAGGACTAGATGTTTAAATTAAAAAGAAAATTTCTCTTCTCCCCATGGAAGATTTTCCTGAATTTTCTTTTCCAAATTGACAGTTTTCAAAACGTAAATTAATAAAGCAAAATATGTTTTTGTGAATAGAATTATTTTTATATTATATGCTTCTAATTTGAAGAAGCAGAAATTTTACTTTTTTCCATCTGAGGTAAAAGAGAGATCTTATCAACACATGTATGGATGCTGAAGGAGGCTACAGTACTTGGTGCAATAGCATAGACTAGTGGTAGGAAGGAAGATTGTAATCAGGAGAAACAGATAACTACTTTTTATGTTGTCTGGAATCAATCTCATTTCAAGCTTCAAAAAAAAAATCACCTATAGCTATAGCAACAGACTATTAGACAAATAAAACTAGTTTAAGGTATGATTATTTTAATTATGTAAGGTTTGTTTTTCAATGAGTAGAATATTTGAAAAAAATTCATTTTTCTTTCTTTTTTGATTGCTTCGATAAATAGCTTAATAACAGCATAGCATCAATCAATATTCAAGTGTAAAACAGTACTTCTATTTGTCTACTGGAGGCATTCAGCTAGCTTCAAACAAATACCTGTTAGAAAATTTATTACTATATTTCATAACATTAGGGATAAATGTATGGTTTTCTTATATTGGATTTCTTTATCCAACAGGAGATATGCTATCAGTCAATAAACACTTATATGCATAACAGACACTACAAAGAAATATGTACTTAACTGCAACTCAGATCCCTATTTATAAATCAATAATCAACTATATATACAGCTTTATAATATCTACACAAGAAATAAGTGCTGGGTTACATGCTCAAAGAGCCATGCAAGAAAGACTATGAAGACATAAACTAAAATACTTTTTGGGAAAATTCTTGCAGGATTGGTGCTCAGGAGATTGCTTAGCACAGAGTGTTGGAACATTCAACAAATAAATGCATTGCTTATAGGTAAATTGGTTTCCCAAAACCTTGTGGTTAAAAGTAATAATTATTTTTTCCCATTATTTCTCAAGGTTTCTTGTGGGTGGAATTTGGGGAGGATCCTGTCTGGGGGTTTAAAACCCAGGGTCTCTCATAGAGGTCTGACACTTCTGTTTTGTAACCTCATGACCACTCCAAGTGGTTTCTCCTTTGGTGAATTTAGGTTTCCTTATGCCATGGTGTTAAACTTCATAAAAGCCTTCAAGGACAAGTATTAATTTCACAAAACTTTGTAGCCTTCAATGACCTAACCACAAAAGTCAATAGCATCACTTCTGCCCTAGCCCACTGGTCAAGACCATGACTTCACCAAGATTTCACTACTTCATGAAAGGAGAATCAAAGTGGCGCATATGAAGGCATATAGGAGGGAGGCATTTTTATGACCATTTATGCAATTAAAACTGTGGGAGTGAATATAAAGTTAGTTTTAAAGCCATACTTTATGAGGGTCTTAATTTCTTTTTGCCTTTAAAAAGTGGAATCATTAAATACAAAAAGAGTTAGAATTGTATGAATTCAGAAGTCAACATAGTCTACTATTTTTAAGTCTGGAAAATTCCTTCCCAGTTTTGATTAGTGTTTCCCTTAAACTAATATCTTTTAAAATGTAAAGTATTCATGAAGTTAGTGTTTGTTCATAGGCTTGTGTTCTCAACCTCTGCAAATTAAGCAAAATAATAATTAGGTCACTATTATGAAAAAAGACTGTTTAGCATCATATAGGGACAATAAAACCCCCAAACCAGGACCATATAGAAGAAACCTATAAAAGTGAGCCAGGACACAAACTTACCATATGCATGATCTGCTTTACTTTATACTCATCAACAAGTTTCCACGAAATGGCATAAAATATAAAAATCTTACTTGATTTGTCTCAGACTGCTGCTTAAAGACTACAACTAGATATGTTCTGTTATACTTTGAATGTAAAAGTTTTCTTGATTCCAAGAAGTTTGTGAGATACATGCAACATTTCTGATTTATATATAATGCTACTTGGTGCATGAGAGCAAAATAAATGACCTTTCCTTTAGATATATGTATATAAAAAGAGAGTAACAGCATCTAGAATCCAGTGAGTGGTGTAGACTACAACTTTCCTAAAGAATAGAACCATGGTGGTAATTGTCTTCTGGTCATGCATTTTCAGAAGTCACTCAGAGGAACATGTGAGCTCATGATGCTTTAGTAATATTCTCTGATATGGAGTTTTCAATTCACAAAGTGAAATGCCAAGCACTATGTGCACATTGTTATCATTTTTGGTTATGATTATTATTTAAACTTTAAGTTACATGAATTTACTGAGCACTTTGAAATGAACCACAATGAAGTACTTTTCTCCTGATGTCACTACACATTATTCTATTTTTGATTTATTATTTGACAACTTTATACAGGCATATATTTTGATCACATTCACCTTTGTATTATTATTTTTAAATGAAAAGGGTATGCGAGCCTACATTTTTTGAGATGTGAAAACTTTGCCATTTTTAATTTATTTTTATTATTAGTTATGGACATGTTTTGTATGTAAACATCACATGTTGGTACCATCCTTTCCCTCCTCCCTGCCCCTTTTCTGAAGAGGTCTTCCTCCTTGGGGATACAGGCCAACCCTATGGGGATTGAGGATCATGTATTGGGGGGGGGGAAGAATGTCTCTGTGCAAAATGTTCCAACTTGTGACAATCTTTCTGTCCCCCTAGTCTGCAAAATTCCCTGAGCCTTGCCGGGAGCATTTTAAGTCTTCTTCAGTGATGGGCACTTAAGAGCCTCTGGATCTCTGGTTTGGTAGGTGTTGAGTGTCCTCAGTATCTTTCTCCATCACCCTTGTGCTGATATCACTTTAATTAAGAAAGCAGAACTCTTGCTCATTTCCCCAGTTCCTATGTGTTTCAGCTGGGCCTGGGGTAGAGTGAGCTGAATCATTTATCTCCTCAGGTCCAGTTCTCATCTGAAAAGGAGAAGCAGATTCTCCAGCGGAGAGTGAAGTGGTTAAATGGGATAACCACTGTTAATTTAGAGACAATTAAAAGGGTTTAGACACTCTTATAGTCTAACGTTAGTGGGAGTTTGACAATGTAAAGCAGAATCATTATCTGGAGGATTCTGACTTGTTTTCCAGTACCAGATATGGTTTCCTTTCCAGTGAGCAGATCTGTTAGCCAACCCAAGAGCAGTTGGTTACCCACCATAGCTGTGTGCCACTATTGCATTTGTGTGAGCATCACATCAAATTGTTTGCTTCTGAGTTGCTTAGACTTTGAGTTGCTTGGACAGATGCTGACCATTTTCACCTGGTAGCTCATGTAGCACCTTCCAACACTAGATGGGCTAATTTGGGGGGGGGGGGACTGGAGAGACTGTTTTTAAGTCAACTTTATCCTATGATGAATAATAAAATAATTGCTATTATAATACTTTTAATGTTTTATTTCTTAAAATTAAGTACCACATTTAAAACTTAAAAGTTTGTATATGCTGTGCCTCTAATTAGAGTTTCAGGATGAGGTAATAGGCTAAATAGAGTGTATATTTTCTCCATGTACATGCCTACTATTGTTGGAAAAAGGTAAAGAAATTGTAGTCAGAAGATCTCATATATGCAGTCTCAGCTGGTAAGTCAAACACAAAAATTTCAAATTATCATTATAATACATAAACACACACTGATGTTCAAGGTACATATTGCCAGTAAAGTCTGAGGTCAATTATTGTTGAGAAAGTCTATATTATTTGGCTTTCAAGTCTGCCTTGTGTTGTTATCAATACTTCATAGCATCCTAAGAAGCAGTAACTCAGCTTCTAACTCTTCTATTGCAAATACTAGTTCTATTCATCTATCTCCTTCATGTGTTCTGAGCTGCTGGTCCAGACCTGAGGAAAAAATATTTTTTCTTCTTCCTGCAGTATTTCTTCCATTGTTTTAGTTACTTCAATAATTATTTTCTTTTGTTCTATCAGTAGGTTCAGCCATTAAATAAATTCACAATTTATATTTTCTATCTGAGGCCAAAAAATGTTTATCAGTTTCTTTTTAAAGGTATGTGAGAAACATTTGCATTTATGAAATTTAGGCATAAAATCCACAATAGTTTTAAAGCTTATTTAAAGTTTAAATAGCTTTAAGGTATCTGACTCCTTTTCTATGGTCTCAAAAACATTCTAGGGTATACAGAAAGCTAAATAGAGAGAATCATGTAAAATAAAATTGTAATGAAAATACTTGTTCTAGCTCTTCTTTTGGTACTTTTTCAAAGCCAAACACACACAAGGGATACTTTTCTAGTCCTCAATTACTCTATTTCTCAATAATGAGAGAGCCCATGTTCAAACATGTTGATCACTCAATGAGCAGTTCTACATGTTCTTTATTTGAAACATGCTATGTGTAAAGAAATCTGGGTACATATCATGAAAATATTCAAAGTATAGTCAATTTTTTTAAATACAGAATTTGAACTTACATGAGCTTACTTGAATGTGAGACATAGCTTAGTTAATACCAACAATATTGTTGAGCTGGAGAGATAGCATAGCAGCTAAGGTACTTTCCTACAAAGTCAAAGAACCCAGGTTTGATTTCCCCAGGGCCCACATATGCCAGGTGCACAAGGTAGCGCATACATCTGGAGTTAATTCGCAATAGCTGAATGCCTTGGCGCACCCATTCTCTTTTTCTCTTCCTCTCTCTCCCTCTCTCTGTCTCTATCTCTCTCTCTCTCACTCTCACTCTCAAACAAATAAATAAATATGGGGCTGAAGAGATGGCTTAGCGGTTAAGCACTTGCTTGTGTAGCCTAAGCATCCCGGTTCGAGGTTTGATTTCCCAGGACTCACGTTAGCCAGATGCACAAGGGAGCACATGCATCTGGAGTTCCTTTGCAGTGACTGGAGGCCCTGGAGTGCCCATTCTCTCTCTCTCTCTCTCTCTTTCTCTGCCTCTTTCTTTTTCTGTCTGTCGCTCTCAAATAAATAAAAATAAACAAAAATATTAAAAAACAAATAAATAAATACAAATATTTAAAAAACAATGCTGTTATATTGATCATCCACAATATATAACTCATTCCATCATTAAATTAGTGGTTGGTAGGTTCAGCTTAAAATGTTTTCAAGCACTTATATCTTAATTTGAGAAAGGTGTTTTACAAGACCTTGAGTTTTATTTTTATAATTCCATCCAGTAAGCTGGAAGGAAAGGAAACCAATTTGCAGTTTGGTGGTTTGCTTTTACAAGAATAAATAGAATTAGTTTTTTTTTTTTTTAATCAAAAGAAAGGTATAGGCTGGGAGTGGTGGCTCACACCTTTAATCCCAACACTATGAGTTTAAGGCCAGCCTGAGACTATAAAGTGAATTCCAGGACAGCCTGGGCTAGAGTAAGACCCTGCCTCGAACCAAAACTTAAAAAAAAAGAAAGTAATAACTACAGAAGGAAATTATGACAATTGTAGGCAACAAGAATAAATCTTGATTTTTGTATTTTATACAAAAGTCAATGGCATATTTTTTTCATAATGTACATGGCATAGAGTAGCTTGCTGTTCATGTCTTAAAACTTCTCCTCATCAATGGCTACTTTCCAGAATTTCTATAATGCTCACTTATTAAAATGTTCTCTTCATGTCTCAGTATCATTTATAATTTAGTTGTCATGTTTTATTCTTTGTTTCAATTGGGTAATAGTTTTTTCTTTAATACTGTTTGCTTGTTTTCAGTTTTATTGTTTTGAGGTAGGGTCTCATTCTAGCTCAGGGTGACCTCCTGGGATTCACTATGTAGTCTCAAGTGGCTTTGAACTCATGGCAATCCTCCTACCTCTGCCTCCCATGTGCTGGGATTAAAGGCATGGTTCACTACACCCAGCTTCAACTGGGTAATATTAAGGGACCAATGGTACAGTACACAACTAAACTGATGAGAGTAGTGGACAAGACATTGCGATTCTTACAATGAATGAGACTTTAAACTTCACTTTCTTATGAACACAGGCTCTGAAAAGTTGTTATTCAATCAACATTATATTCCCAAATGGTAGCTTGAAATTGATTGCTCCCCCATAGGTTAGAAATCATGCATACCTACCAGGTAACTAGACTTCTCCCAAAATCATTATTGGACACATAAAAGTACATCTGTTTTCCATGAAAGCACCCACTGAATTCTAAATAGTGTATTTCCTAGGTTAGTGCAGTAATGCATGTACCATAGTATTATTATCAACCATCCAAAATATGCACAATTATATATATCTATATATATCTATATCTATCTATCTATCTATCTATCTATCTATCTATCTATCTATCTATCTATCTATCTATATATTCAACAACATATACAACAGTACATGCTTACCCGTCTTCATTGTAAATGGGCTGATATCTGGGACCAAATGAATTTCACTGGCCTATATTTACTAGTTTTGGTTTTTGTTTTTTCAAGGTATCATTGTATCACTGGATGAACTGGAGTGAGTCTCAGGGTGGTCACAAAATCATGAAAATCCTCCTACCTTTGCCTCCCAAGTGCTGGTATTAAAGGTGTGCAAAACCATGCCCAGCATCATTCACATTTACTAAACATTCATCACAATCAACATTTTCATACATATTTCCCATCAGGTAGACAGCAGTACCTGGCTTAGTTACTTTCTTTCTTTCTTTCTTTCTTTCTTTCTTTCTTTCTTTCTTTCTTTCTTTTTCTTTCTTTTTAATTGATCGTTGGTGTCTGTATAATTCAGCTGCTCCTTGATTACCTTTTGAAAGAGTCCCTAATTTACTCTGGTCCCAACTTGCAGTTTTTTTGACTCTGTGATAGTGGAGAATGGCATGAACTCAGTAGAAACCATACTTCAAAGTTTGAATTTTGATGTTTTTCCATGCTAGTGATAAGATGATACTCTCGTGATGCTGGGCAGTGGCAGTGAGCCGCAACTCCCAGATAGCCTATGATCATGAGGACAAACGGCAGTATTTGTGTGCTCTGCAGGGCTCCTCAGGACATAGACCTGTCTTAAGTGAAGAGGTGTCTTTAAACCTTCTTTGAGATATAGCCAGCATATTACTAGAGAATATTTTTTTTTCTTTATTAGTTTTGTATTCAGTAAATACAGTCAGTTTGGTACCATTATTAGGCTCATCCGTGACCTACCCCCTTCCCTTGGGCCCTCCTTGTTGAGGTATATGGGTCATGCATTGTGGAGTTAGCTCACAGTTATGGGTAAGATAAATGTCTCTGCATATCATGACCCAACATGTGGCTCTGACATTCTTTCCACCCCCTCTTCCACAAAATTTCCCTGAGCCATGTTGGGTTCATTTTTGGTCTGCTTCAGTGATGAGGTGTTGGGGGCCTCTGAGGCTCTGGCTCTCTGATTTGGTAGGAGTTGATTTCTCTCTGTGTTGATCTCCTTCCCCCTTGTGCTGGTATCCAGTTCATCAGGAAAACAGCCCCCTTGCTTGTTTCGCCAATTTTTCTTAGTTTCAGCCAGGGCCCTTTTGAGGTATGATGGGGTGGCTCTCTCCTTAGGATCTACATCGATCTGAAAAAGAGAAGCAGATTCTCCAATGGAGAGTAAGTTAGCACCAGGACAAATGAGATAACCCTTAATTTTTTTTTTATAAAGAATTTAATAGGTGTAGGCCCTCTTGTAGCCCACAATTGATGGTAGCTTGATATTGGAGAGTGGGCTTATGTTTGGATATGGTTCTGACTTGTTTCCCAGCTCCAGCTATGGGTCCCATACCACTGAGGAGATCAGTTAGCCAAATTGAGAGCAGTTGGTTCCCCACCATGGCTGTGTGCCACTACTGCACTTGTGTGGGCATCACAAGTTATTTGCTGCTAAGTAGGTTAGACCATGCGTTGCTTTGACAGATATTGGTCATTTTCCCCCAGTCGCCCATGTAGCACCTTCTGGCACTAGACGCGCTGACTGTCTGGAGACTGACTCTCTTCCAACTTCCAGCCATGCCATTCCATTTTGCATGTCAACCACATAAGGTGTCTTCAGCTGTAGGGTCTTACCACTAACCTTTGGTGGGTAATCAAGTACTCTGACAGAAATCTGTCTGTCTTTTAGGAAACATTTTAGGTCTCTCTGATCAAAAGCTCATTGTGGATGATAGCCCCATGCTGGTTCTGGGAGTTACAGGTCAGTGCCCACTAAGAAAATGAGGAAAAAGATAACTAATATACAAGAGTTAGAGATAAGAGAGAGAGAGGGAGAGGGGAAGTGAGGGAGGGAAGATGTAGAAGCTTAAGGTTAGTCTTGATCTTACCCTCTCCAGCGTCTTGTGGTTCAAGTGTTCCCTGTAAGGGCCTGGTGAAGGATCAGCCATTTGGTCTGTTTTTTAGTAAGTAGAAAATTATGGTACCGTTGCCGTTTGGGTCTAGATTTGTGTTAACTTCATTCTATGTCTTTTGATTTATAATGCATAGCTTTAGCAATACATTTTGGCACATTACTTGTTCTTGTTGCTAACAGTGAATATGGAGAAGAGAGCTAAGTGATATTATGATCATTATGAGGACTATATAAGCATTCTACATAAGATCTTCTGACAGAGGTAACTGCCATAGAATTTGATTTTTTTAAGTTTAATTTTTAAGCTTATAAAACGTATACATACTTAATGCATTAAGAAAAAAGAAGTTCAATTTATAACGTGCTGATCAGGATGAATAGAGCATAGGTCAGAGAATCAGTTTCTGTGTTAGTAGTTGAGGTTGAGGCTGAGGCATGAGTGGACAATATTCCTCAGGATGTTTCCTATCTGAAATGAAGACCACAGATATATTTATAGAGACTCAGCATGGCTGCTGCTGTAAGTGCTTCTCTACCCTTTTCCAGTTATGTTAACATAATCTGAAGCCCAGTAGGGAGGAGGTACTTGTTTCCTGGAGGCAATCCATCATTATTCTGAGTACTCCAGGCAGGGTGGGAGGGCACCAGGATGGTGGGCTTGAATTTTACAGCTGTAGGATGACATCACTTGGTTGCTTCCTCATAAGAGCAAGTTTATTGGCTAACGTGTCTTACAAATCTCATTTCTCAAAATCAGGAGTAGTTTTAAAGGAAAAAGAAAAGCAATATTTCTATTGGTGGAAACTAATTGTACTATCTTATTGGATGGACAGGCATTTTGCCCACTAAACCATAGTAAAAATCTCACCTGATACATTCATATGTGCATGTGCTGGGTGGGTCCTTTGGACTATGCTGCTTACTTAACCCAACCTACAACCTTGAAAACGATTCTTTTCATTCCAAGACCAAAGTTATGGCTCTATGCAACTAGTAACCTATTTCCACTTTCAAAGACAAATATCATTTACCAATAGTATTGTGGTCATGTCTACCCCTTCACCCAATTATCAGGCTCCTTGGGCAGCTCTTTGCTTGTAATGCATCTATGCATTAAGCATCCATCCATTGTAAAAAATTTTCATTACCATGCAAGTATAATATTAAAAGTGCATGTGGGCCCTCGCCATGTTCCTCTCTTGGACTATTTGTGTACTCTGATTTAGTCATTGTTTGTTTGTTTGTTTGTTTTTTAAGGTAGGGTCTCACTGTAGCCGAGGATGACCTGGAATTCACTATGTAGTCTCAGGGTGGCCTCGAACTCTTGGTGATCCTCCTGTCTCTGCCTTCTGAGGTCTGGGATTAAAAGCATGTACCACCACATCTGGCTAGTCTTTTGTTTTGAAGATAACAATTTCATTTCCTATTCAAAAAGACCTTTTACTCTGCTAAAACTGCATATAGGTAGCACAAGCTTCTGTCCTGCTCAGAATGTCCTCTCCCCTACCTATCAGTGGGCAGGGTTAGTCAGGATTAGACATTCTTTGACATCCATTGTCAGCATGGTTTATAGATGTTCAAAATATACTTGAGGAACTTAAATACACATTTCTTGCATCAAAAGACAAGTGCTTCCATTATGCCAAGTAAAAGATGTTAGACAGGGAAAATGCTATATGATCTCATTTATATGTGGAATCTAGTGCTGGTGGGGAGTCAAACACATTGAAACAGAGAGTAGAGCCTTGGTTATTTGGAGTAGGAGTTGGGTAGAAGATAGGTACAAAGACATACTTATGTAGAATGAATAAGTCTAGATAGTCAAAGTACAGTAGGAGGACTGTAGGTCATGATATCATATTATGAACTGGAAATTTACCAGGAGCAGATTTTGAACACTTGACCACACACACACACACATAGTGTAAGTATGTGAGATGATAGATATGCTAATGTACTTGACTCTAGTAATCATTTGTGAATACGTGTATCCAAACATCATGTTCTGTGCCTTAAATATATATAGTAACACTTCCATATGCTCATTGGTGATAAGGAATATGCCTTAGTTTGTTTTAGTATTGACTGTTTTGAAAATATAGTTTTTGATTTGCATATTGCTTTATATTTGATATTTCTAGAAAGTTCCAATTTCTGATTCGCTCAAACTCATACAAGTCTCCTATTTTAGAGAGTAAGTAGTTCCTTAAAGGGACTCAGGTATTTTCCTCACTATCCAGTTTCTGGCTCCTATAGGACTGGTAGTCTCACATTGGGAAAAAAAATATTTGTCCAGTCTGCTTCTTTGTAGGAATAACTGAAAGGGCAGTAATGTGGCACTTGTTAGTTTTTAAAAAATGGAAGGAAGGGGGGCTTTTAATTGTACAGGAAATTTAATTAGATTTAGGCTAATTAAATTCATTTTTATATTAACATGTTCACAAATATTATTGCATCTCGTTAGATTTCATTCTTCTAGCCTTACTGAACAATATTCAGTAGTAGTTTCAGATTACAATAAGTTCATTATGAAGATAAGGTGGAATTAGTGTAGGAAGCTCAGCTGGTTGAAGAGGTCTGTACTTTAATTACTGCAGAGGGTGTGCATATTAATTACAGCACAAGTGATATTTACTGTACCTCAGGAACATATGACAGGGTAAAGATACTGACAGCACCAGCTAATAAACTCAGTATGATAATGAGGAGAAAAGACCATAAAAATAGAAGGAAATAAAATTATTCATAAAGTATATTGATCCCAAAGTAAAGACATTAAGCTCTGATGAAGGGCAACAAAAGGGAAGCTCTTCACTTTATCAAACAAATAACCAAAGTAGAGAAATGTTAGCAGGGAGACAGATTGTCATTATACTGGTCACATGATCACACTCCAGAGAGTACACAGGGCCATAAAATGGGAGAATTTTAAATAAATCAGCAGAAAGCCATACTGTCACCTGCAGAGACTGAGGTCGCAGTGTCTAAGGACAGTTCCTCACAAGTCAGATATGCTGTTGTGTAAAATGGAAGGAACTACATATTTCACAGTTTGGTTTAAGAGTCACTTTCCCTTCTCAAAAAGCAAAGGGCACCTAAGAATGCTGTGACATTTGCTCTCAGTAGTGACCTGGAAGCTGTCACTTTCTCTTGTGATTTGAAACCTCTGCTGTGTTGCTGAGATGACCTAAGGGAACAAACAGGGTTTGGCTGAATTCTTTTTTCTCAGGAAATACTTAACTATGCCATAAACTCTCTAGATCCATAAATCTGGGAAAAACTTAAATTTTAGCTATAGGGATTAAATTTGATGTTTCATCTTTCATTATATTTTGTTTCATGTGGGTTTCCAAAGGGATGGTCATTTCACACAATTAGCCAACTATTTAATACTTACAAACAAGCTTGTCCTTGAAAACAAACAGCTAAAGTGCTAATTTTTACTTTATATCAAATAATTGATATAGCCAATTTCCTCTGAGTGCTTGTTATTTCAGGATTAATTAAAATCTGCCACAAACTGTGCGAATAGTTGATATAAAATGGATAAGTAAGTGTATTAGCTATCTGTTTCAATACATGAAAAAACCTGATGGTGATCAAACTTGTTGAATTGTGTTAATGTTAAGTTACATGGAAAACATTTTTGCAGATATATCTGTGAATGGTAATTTTTATTATACATTAAATTTATGTGATAAATAACCATAAATAAATTTAACTGTATATTTAATAGGATATGCAGTTCAAATCAAAATACTTCAAAAGAATAATAGAGAAAATTAGAGAACATAGAGTGGGGGGAAAACACATCCAGGGGTCTGCATAATCTAGACTTGTATTTAGGTAACACTATTAGAATTATTTGGAGACAGAAAACATGAGCATTCTTCATTTTAGTGGGTATGGGTAAAATCATGAATTGAAGAGATTAGACATTGGATTATAGAATGAAATGAAAAATCTGTTTTTAATTTGCAAAAAAAATATATGTAACAAGAGGAACTGTCTGTCATATCTCAGGTGGTTTAATTTTTATATCCTGGGGCAGAGGAGGAGATAACTCTGGAAAAAACTGTGATACAGAGGATGCCATTCTTTGTTTCCCCTTCTTCTTCCTGTTCTTTGCAGAGCCTACTCCATCTATTCATGCTTGTTATTCCTGCTCTCAAGCTAGCCATTCTGTCTTTGGGTGGTAGGGTTGAAAGTTTATTTACTCACATTAAAGTGAAATGTGAGTTTTCTTTTTTTAAGCAATCAATGCTTTACATAAGGAGTTGGCTAATTGTGTGAAGGATATAGTACAGTTTATAACTTGAGAAATGGTATATTTCAACAACTATTCATCAGATGGATGAATAAATACATGACTAATGATTGAAGAAATCCATTTTGGGTGGTGTTTCCTCAGTTTGTGCTCCTGTTGCTCTAGTGAATTGGGCCCTGCTTGTAACACCAGCATTGGGCTTTTTGCATAAGCATTCGCAAATCACAATAGTTCTCTCATCATCTGAGGTACGACTGATAGCCATCAGGGATTAGCACTGTCTAGTGGCTAGATCTTCACACCAAGTTTCAATGTAATAAATGTATATTGGAGGCTGAAGGAGAACCTGTATGGAAACTGGGACCATCAAGCTCTTTATAGATCATCTCTTAGGAAGTTAAAACTGTTTTATAAGTATAAATAGACTTGACAGACTTTCAATTAACAAGGTGTTAAGGATTTGGGTTTTTGTTGTTATTGATTTTAAAGGTGTACTGGTAAATATCAATTATTAGTGTAAGTCCTCTGGGAACAGAAGATAAAACCAAATTCAAGCCCTTTCAACTAGAGTTTAGGGTAGGCTACTTAGTAGCATTGAAGATTGAAGATTTTACCATTTGGTATAATAGAGGAAATTTCTGAGAATATTCCTACTTTCTGTTAGCGCTTTATGGGTTTTTGATATGTGTTTACTTCTCTTCATGAGGGTTTTTAATTTTTTATTTATTTATTTTTTTTTTACTAATTCTTTATTCTTTCTCACTAAGTTGTGGATGTTTTGTGCCACCTCATTTTTTTTAGCTTTTCGTCCTTCCTCATATGGATTGCTTCAGTGATCTATAGCTCGTTGTTCACCATTATTAGTTATCCTCCTCCTATCTAATTTGGTTCTGAAATTTATATCTGCAAGTAAAGATTTCTCTTTGCCATGTTTCTACTTTAATGGATAATTTTTGAACTTGACATCCCTGGAATTACTCTTTTCTTTTCCAGCAGACGAGTTGAGCTTATTGAGAAATAAGTTTTGGTGACATCTATCAGTGTCTAAGAGAGGAGAGCAGTCTTTGTTTTCCTCATTTATTTTTTCCTATGGATAGTTAAGAAATAATGTTTTATGCAAATATCAAATAGACATGGATTCTGATGTTCAAACATAGTTGCAGAAAATGAAGAATTTAAGTTTTAAAATATAGAGTGAGAAATTGATTGTCAGCTAAAGATTAAGGCCCTATTTTATTTTATCAAGTTAAGATAATTATTAATTTAAATTGGGCATATGCATAACAGCAATCTTGTATAGAGGGAAAGTAAACATGTAAGTTTAAGCAAAATAAGTGCTCTTCAGCATACGTATATTGAATGTAAAATATGTTGTAAAATTTCTGCAATTCCAGGGAGCCATATAATCCTTATATTTTAAGTACACAGAAAATACTACTGATATTTCAAAATAGTAAAGCAAAACATGAAAATTCTGATTATATTATATTATTATATCTGATTCCTAGTTCAGTTTAACATTTTTAAGAACTTCAAACTCTGAAAAATTTCATAGGTTAACATTTTAGAAGGCTACATTTCAGTTATAATAAATTTATATTTATGTATGCTGATAATTAGAAAAAAGTATTTTGTGAATAAGACTGACTAGATAGTCAAAAATTGCAACATTCTAATCAATAAAGGAGATGAATGTGATTGTTCTTGGACATTCTGCTTCTTATGCCATGTTAATCTTTATAAATCCTGTTTTTTCAGACTGTGTTGTTATATGCATTACCATAAAGTAGAAGTCATACTAGTATTTTCCTGTGATTCTTAGGTTGTGTTGTTCCAAAGTGCATTAAAATAAAAATTTATTGAATAACCTTGCAAATGCCTCACAGACTGGTAATAATAGCAATCAAGGAACAGAAAAAGCACCCTATGACAAAGAATTTGTGAGATTCAAACTGACCAGCATCATCTGGAACAACTGAGAAGAATAGAGGTTCTGTGCTAGCATTTGATGTAACAATATCAAGTATCAAAACAAAAAAATATTTGAAATCAGTTGGGAAGGATCATTTTCTTCAGTTACCTTTTTCTTTGAAACAATCTGTACCCTCTGTTCCCTTATTCCTGTTACAATTAGTCATTACCTACTGTTGCTAGTGGCTTGCTGGCAGTCCATAACCACAATCTGTTGCTCTGTGACAGATCGATTCTTTCAGCCCACAGATTCATTTCTGAATTCAGCCCAAATGAACGTGCACATGTGCATACACACACACACACCCCCACACACACACCCCACATGCATGAACACACTTGAAAAAGTCCAAGTTACATTACTCTGGCTAATGTGGCAGTTTATCCTCCTAAAAGAATGCTTTCAAGGAACCTGCTAGTGAACCCTGCATATGTAGGTAAAAAGTGTGAACAATAGCCAGTGACCCCTGTGGATGAGTTCCGAGTCTACACGTGTAGACTGTGGAATCTGAAGTATGTTTATTTACTATCATTGCTTCTACAGGAGAAGATGTCAGCATAATATTTGGGTTAGAAAAGAGTAGCTGCTGCTGAGCTGCTGAAGAGGATTTGTAGAAACCGTGTTGTTTATACCCACGCACTTATAGATATATGCACACACCATTGAATCTAAATAATCCCACCAACATTCATATTGCTTGTGTATTTCAGCAACAGAAATTATAGTTTTGCTGCAATCAATTTAACAACAAAAGCGTTGGTGTAGCAAAATATATGCATCATAGCCCTTCAAAATTTATGCCATTTATACATATATATGTGGCATATATTTTGAAGTGATACGTATGTTGAAATTTTTTCCCCACTTAAAACCATGCTGCATAATTGATTGGAAGAGTTACTCTCATCACAGTCTATTTTTGCAGCAAAGCAAAGAATATTTGAGATGCTTGTGAGTTTTTCTTCTTCTTAAATGCTTTATTGAAAGGAAAAGCTAGCTATTAGATAGCATGATATTATTCATTTTTGCTTTGTTCTGAACAATATTGAATTAAGTAAAATTATTGCATAGCAGCACAAATATGTAATAAAGATATTTTATCTATTCATGTTTGGTTTCAGAGTTCCCTGATTCAGTGAGACCCTCTGGTGAATCTCTCTCTTGTTTCCCTCTCTCTCTCTCATCTTTCTTGCAGTTATTGGCATTTCTAAAGTATGTACTACCTTGATTCTGTTATCTTACAAGCCCAAGGAACAGCTTGTCTCTCAATATTTCAGCAACTATTATAAATTAGTCCCCTTAGCAGTAAAATCTGAGCCACAAAAATTGCCAGGTTTAAAGTTTATTGGCTATTGAGGGCAATACTATGGACTCAAGAGGCAAATGTCTCACTGCATGCTGCACAACCTTAGAATGCAGTCCACTTGTCAGAAAGTGGTTACTGCTTTGGTTTGTACTTTGATTTAGTTTGAAAGATGGTCTCTTATTTGACTTCTGGTAAACCACTAGCTTCCCTCACCCTAAAAACAAGACAAGGTAATTATTCAAAAGAAATTGCTCTTTCTGCACATAATTTTAAAATCTATTTTTAAACTTTTAATCTTTAAAAATATTTTCACCAAATGCTTTCATGAAAAAAATTCTTTAAAATAAATACTATAGAAATGGAAGACAAAATATCAACCCAAGTAACCAAAAAACTCAGAAATAGGCAGACCTGCTGTACTTTGGAATTATTATTTATATTTGTAATTATTTTGAATAATCTTATATATATATAAGTATTTTTCAATAATTTAAAAATAATTTTACAATTTCTAGACTTAAGATTAGAAAAAAATCACTTGAGTAAATACACCAATTATTTGCAGCATTTCTTTGAAATATCTGTTTTTAGCATAATTGTGTTATACAAAGATTCTGAAGACTTTATTAATTTATTTGGATTTTACAAGATCTGAATAAATGCTGGAGAACACATAGAAAATAACTTCAATGTATTCCTTTGCTCTGTAAGTTAATATATATGCTTCTAGTTCCTTTGTATCTGAAGTCCCTTAAATTTTTGTCTTTCCAGTGTTTTATCCATCATTTAAAAACACATTTGAAATATATTGCAATTATGTGTGAGGTGACGTAAATACATTTGGTTATTAATATTTATTTTATCAACTGTAAGTGCAACAGTATGACTTCTAATCTGAAACTGCATAAACTTCCCATTTAGCAATACTGTATTTGAGAGCCTTTCATTTGCTATATCACAGGTTGATCTTGGAAAGAGAACCTGTCAGATATACTTTTTCTTACTCTTCCCAACTTGCACTGTGGAAACAGGAAAATGAACATTTAGATCTATTTTGAAGGTGTACCATAGTGACACTTATAAAATGTGTAAATGTGAGAGGAGGCGAATACTTGTGATGTCTAGGATGGTTCCAGGAACCTGGCCTATGGAAAGGTATTGTAGCTACTGTGCTCTGCAAGGCCTAAAGACACATTACCATGCCACATGTTTGCACATACGCATTCTGAGAAAATGGTAGTGCAGATGTCAAGAAGACCCATCCCAGTGTTGAACATGGGATGGTCGTTTCCTTTGTTGAATTAGTGCTCCTATTGTTTGCTTCTATCCCCCATGCTCATAGTGTCCTTTGTGGCACTTCAGCTGTGATGAGATGGGCCAGTGAGCAGAATTGACGCCAGCTGGTTTGGAAGACTGGCAAACCCTCAACTCTCCCTCCATCCACATTAGAGGTTGACTTTATTGTCTGGTATAGCTCCATGCCATACCCAATCTCTAAAGGCCCAGAATGCAGGCTTGTAGCATGGCCCTACTCACCACTATGCTTACTTTGTTTCACTCATAATTTCAGGAATTGCCTTTTAACAACAACTACAAAGTGAGGGTCATCCACTTCTAATGCTGGAAACCCTGTGATAATCTGTTCCATGCATTCAAATGAAAATATGACTTCTTGGCAGAGAATAGCATTATAATGTAAAATCCCATATGCTGTTATACAGTATGTTGCAATCTGTTTTACGGCTGCCTCTATTCTAACGAGTGAATACTGCCAATAAAGCAATTGAAGATAACACTAATTGCTTATTTCTGTGATCCATAATTTTTATGGCTGTCTTATAGCTCTTAAGTCAAATAGATGCTTTTTGGCCTTTAAGATCTAGAACTCATGCACGGTGGCAATTGAAACTGGAAATGCGCATGCTGGCCCTGGAGGCTGAATAGGAGGCAGGAGAAGAATAGAAAGATGTGAGAGGAAAACATGAGTCCAAGTCAGTTTTAACAAACACATGAACTTTTACCTATATTATGGCAATTTTAATACACCCAAGTATGGGGGTATACATAAAATTTGATGATACAGTTTGGATTTTTCTGGCTTTCTTGAATTTGGGGCATACTGAGCACAAAGGTGACCATGGACTTCATGGTTCTGAGAGCACAGGTAGTCAGAGAAGGGGATGTGCTTGATGCTGGGCTTTGCCACAGTCCTTGTGACTACTATCTTGAGCTCAGGAATCAATGCTCCTGAGTCAGAAATGCTGTGCTGGCTAACTAGATGTAAAGGCACTCTTCTCACTATAAAGGGTTGTACCCATGTTTGTGACTGTGCATGATCCCTATTTCAGGACACTGTGGCATGCTTCCTCATGAATAATCTTATAGAAACCTCAAATTATATACCAGTTATCCAAGAATTTGTTTAGTCCTTTTGCTACGATATGTACTCTGTTGCACACCAACAGTGGAATCATTAGAAAGCTTGTTAGACATGCAGATTTCCAGGCCTGCCCTGGACCCAGTCATTAAAATATTCCTTTTATCAAAATCTTCTAGGGGTTAATATCACAGGAAAAGTTGAAGAGACTTACATCATGGACAAGAATGTTGAACATCAGCATAGCCAAATGACTAATTTGCATGTGGTCCAGCAGCTCAGACTGAGCTAGGCTGAAAGCTAGGTCTTCTCGTGCTGAGGCTAATCTGTTCGGTCTTACCATAAGTGTGCTTACTTTCAATCCTGTATGATAAATTTCAGATACACAGCCTTGAAAATAGGGAATATAGTTGTAGTTTACAATAGTATAGTCAGAATTGTATAAGTAGTTTCTTTTGGGTCAAGTAGTGAAAATTAAAACCAAATCAAATAGTCAATAGGTTATGCCACAGAACTTAAACTATATGTATGTAAAAAGTGTCTATACTGCCCACACACCTTTGCTTTTGAAGTTTAGAAGATATGTTGTCAAACTGAAGAATTTATAACACATACTCAGACTCAGGGATCTAGTACACAATATATTGTTTGCATCCAACATTTTAGCTTTTATGATCTCTTTTGCAAGAAAAAAAGTGAAGTCCATGTGTGCTAATCCTATTCCAGCGGAATGTACAAAGCTGTATTCAAAGAGACAGTCAAAGGGTTTTATAAGCAAAAGCTTCAAAATGATGATAATTTTCCAACAAGTTATATATGCTACATTTAGTTTCATCAGTATATACATATATCAACACACATTATATTATGCTATTGGATAAACTGTTAAAATTTATTACATTCATTAGGAACTGAAGACTGGGTCACATATGCATTATTTCATGTAATCTTTACCAAAATTCTTTGTGTGTTATTATTACCTTCATTTGATAAATGAAATGAGGAACCTGTATTGGAGAGGGTTGGAAAAAAGTAACATGCCCAACAACATAGCCAGTCAAGCAAAAACCAAGGGAGAACATTAGTTATGAGGAGTTTATTTTTGTTTATTTGTTTTATAGAGGGAGACAGACAGAGAGGCAGATAGAGAATGGGTGCACCAGGGCCTCTAGCCACTACAAATGAACTCCAAATGCATGTGCCACCTTGTGCATCTGTCTTACTTGGGTTCTAGGGTGTCAAACCTTGTGTCTGTAGGTTTTTCAGCTCCTTAACTGTTAAGCCATCTCTCTAGCCCCTCATGAAACATTTAAATGAACCTTCTCCAAAATGTTGTGACTTGGAAATAAGACTTGTGAGCTCCGTTCCTCCAAACTTTATTTCACTGATCTCCTCTCTGGATGTGAACTTCTACCATGACTTCCAGCGGTGGAGTAGGTCCCTTCTGCACCACTCACACAGATTTACAGAGCTGTCAAAGGCCCCACTCCACAGAGGAGCATCTGGAGGCATATGTGGCCAGTGAAGGAGACTTAAAATGCTCTGATTTACAGCCCAGCTAAGAACTGCCCTGGTAGATGCTGAGCTAGGTTCTTGATTGAACAGTTCCAATGTTCTGGTGCTGAGACTGGCAACAAAAAGCGTTAATAGAAATGCCACCACCCTAGAGAATATTCTGAATGAAGTCAGCTGCACTGGCCTTGGCAGGTGACAAGACAGAGAAGCCCAAAATGTTTTTAGGTAGAATTGGGAGAGTTTTATGACTGAAGGTGAATAGCTGAAAAGAAATGCTTTAGGCAGAGAGGATCATAGAAAGAGAGCATATTGATTAATGTAGAGATAGTCTAGGAAATTGAGTGATTGGCAAATTGTGAAATGATTGATCTGGATAGAAAGGGTATTATATACACACTAGCCAATTTGTTATGTTCACCACCATTTCATGTGGTGCATCCTACTCCTGGCTCAGGGCGGAATTTCAGAGTCTGTGACTAAATGTTATGTTCTTAAACCTCATTAGGAAAGGCCTACATGACCAGAGAAAGAACTATTGCAGCCAGCTGCAACATATAGCATTGAACTTGGTATAAGTCTAGCCTTGATTACTTAATTTCAACACTTTGTAATACCTCAGATGGGAAACCCTCAGCAGTTTTCCTTGAGCATATTTTCTTTTATATTAGATGTTTGTATGTTTTGTTATCTTAGTGTTCCAGATCTGACTACCTGACATTTTTAGTTATTTGGCAAAACATCAATTTTAATGTATTCCATGCCTCCACATGATGCCATTTGGATACCGTGAAATATTTATGATACTTGCCTATGTTATTGATATTTGTCAATGAAAAGGAAAATGTAGAGCATCCCTTGAATACTGTGGTGGTTGCATGTAAAATGGTCCCTATAGGCTTATGGGTTTGAGCACTTGGTCCCCAGCTGGTGGTGATGTTTGGGAAGGTGGAGGAAACTTTTGGAGGTGGAGCTTTGCTGGAGGAAGTGTGTCACTGAGGGTGGGGCCTTGAGGTGTTATAGCAGAGCCACTCTCCTCCTCCCTCCCTCTGTCCCTCTCCTTTCTTTCCTCACACTCTTCTCTTTCTCTTTCTCTTGTGCATGCTCCTGCCTGATATGCCTTCTGCTCCATGATGAACTTTGTTCTCTGGAACTACCAGCCAAATTAACCCTTTCTTTCATATGTTACTTCTGGTATTTTGTTCCAAGCAACATGAAACTTACTGAGAGAAATACAAAAAGAAAAAAAAAAAAGTAGCATTTCACACACTGTTTTCTAAGGAGAGCCTTTACACAATGTGCAACCTTTCAAAATTTTACAAACAGAATTATCCAATTCTTTATTAAATACTGTGTGACTTCTGAGTCCTTCTGCTTTGCCTTAAAAGTGGACTACAGGTTGTCTTTGTGTCAGGTTTTGATCAGCTTGATGGTTCAGTGATGCTAAGGGTTTTTTTTCACCCCTGTGAGATTACCTAGTGTTTCAAAGTTCTTCCAGTTTAATACCTGAAAAAGAGAGGAAGGCAAAAAGAGAAATCTGTCTGGTATGATTTTATTACTTCATAAAACTTAACTGTCAAAATGGAGAAGACAGGAAAGGCTCAGCACACAGATGGCTAAAAAGTTAATGCGGGCTAAATGATCTGAGAGAGAGAAGCAGAATTGTACCACAGTCTACGTTCCTCAGGATTATTTTGTATGCATGTCTTTGAATTTGAAATTCAAATAAAGCTTATATATACATAATGAAAACAATTTTTTTGATAAACAAGTAGGCCAGTTATCCAAACAAGAAGATGTTGTTCTGGCTCTTCTTTCCATGTAATCACAAAAGTCCTTGTGTCACCTGTGTTACAGAATAGAATTATAGGGATTAATATGAACAAAGTTAACCCTTTGTAATTTGCCACCATGTGACATTTTAGTTTCCATGCCATGATAATTCTGTCCGGTTCCGGATGGTGGGGGGACTGAAGGGTGCAGAGGGAAGGAGAATGAGAGGAGAGAGGAATAATGGAAGCATTTTTAATATATTGATGTAAAATGAGAAGTAATTCAGAAATGCAATTTAGTGCTGACCTCTCCTCTGGGTATATATGAAAAACAGCCTTGTTTTCTTTTATAAAGAAATGCTGGCATGCTTGACTTTAGTGAATCAAGAGAATTGTTTGGCAAATAACAGTGATGGTGTGTGTCCTTGTCAGAACACCTGCTGTATTCTCCCAGCAAACGCTAGGGCCATAGTGTCTCTCCTCTAATGACACCTCATCAATCCGCTCCTATCAATGTCCTAGCCATGGAGGTGACTTCGAGTGCTCAGAAGCCTTAGAAAATGTCAACGTTTTGGGAGAAAAGGTCAGTCACAGCTTCCCCCCCACCTTCCCTGCCAAGCCACCATGGGCCTGGCGTTCATTATCCTAATTAAATCCAGCAGCTGAACATCTTCTTATCTGTAGGGGAGGAGAGCAGGGGCATGATGCAATAGGATTGATTTGCATATCCAAAGTTAATTAGTGCGGAGGAGCAGGTGTACAGTAATAATAATTATCACACATGACAATCACCTGTGACCACTTCCCTGCGCCCCTTCCGGGATTCAGCACAGTGATTGCTGGCTGATTTTTTTCCTTGCTTGATACCCATCCTGAGCTGTTTATGTCCTTGTGGCTCTCTTCATAAACCTGCTGTGAGTAGCTCGTCTGTTCCTTAACAGGCACTGTATTTTTCGCTAAAGGTATATTTTCCTCTGTTTCATTTGGAGGGAGAGACTATTGTAAGGCAGCTATTTTCAATTCTGTTTGCTGAAGTTGTCACACCCTGGTGGAGCCAGGATGTTTATTTTTAGATTACATGTAAGTGGATAAGGAAAATCATTGCTCTGGATCATAATTTGAAAATTCCATTTTGCATCATTTGAAGGTTCTGTCCCAAGCATATGCTAGGAAACCAGTCTGATCCAAAATAAACTTATTAGGCAGAAGACACACGAAACCAAGCGACAATCTAATGCTTGTATGAGATAGATCATGCCACTTTGAAGAGGGCAGTGAGTGCTGAACCAGGGCTCTCTATCTGCAGTCTGTGGAAACTGTACTAGAATCCAGCAGGTGATGTTCATTGATCACAAAGATGAAGAAAGGGAGAGACATGTGGACAAGTAGTCAGGGCAAACAAACAAACATTATGTTGAAATAGCAGTGGGAAGGCTTCAAACTGTAGCCTTAAAGCAACTTCAGTGCTGCTCGCAGGATAGCTTTCCTGATGTCTCCACTGCAGAAAGCTTAGATAGATTACACTCTTTGGCATTAGCCTCCACATAAATGTGCAGGTTATGCATGTTTCAAAGTGTTTTCCCTGTCAAACTGGGGTAATTTTTTCAAATTAAGCAAAAAAGCATGCCCTGGAAATAGGATGTGCTTTTATAGAAATAAATTATTGCTATATGCTGTATAGGAATTTAACACTCACAATAGTAGGCTAATAAGTAGGTAAGAACAGAATATTAAATACAAAGAAATTTTGCAGGTAAAAGGGAGGCATTAATGTTAAATTAGCCATGAAACGGTGACTGTTTTAACTTTTCTTTCATTTTGACTTTTGTCTGTTTCTCTTGTATTTGTCAGGGTACACTCTTGCCAATCATGTCAAGTATAACAGGTAGGCCTCCCTTTCACACAGCTTTAATGATAAGCGACAGAGATGGCAAAAGGCACTCAACTGCCTGCAGAATGCATTAAAAATTCAAAACTTTACTTATCAGTCTTTTATTAAAACTTTCTGTAATTGTGCAAAATTATTTCCCCACTGGGTTAGCTTTCAAAATGGAGTACAATTATATTTCTGACACAAAAATAATTACAGTTTAAAAAAACTACAAGAGAAAAGAAGTATTTATTTTCTAAAGTAAAATTCATCCATTTTACATCCATGAAGAAGTATTACAATGAAAAATTAAGCAATTACTGAACCAAAGCTCCAGTTTTGAACATTTAACTTTCAGTGGTAGACAGCTGGGTGGAAACCTAGGCAATAGAACTTAACGGAATTATGGTTTGTGGTTAGATATTGCTGTTCTTGTCTGCATGTGAAATAATACTGTCTATGCTTAATCCATCAGTGCTAGTTAGCTAAAATGGTGGGCCCAGATAAGTACTATTAGTCACTGAATTTCAGCAAATTATTTGTGTTTTATTTTTCATATATTTTAATAATGGCTTAAGATTTTAATTTCAAAAATATAAAACTCAGCATAGTGAGTATATAAAAACATTCAAATAATTTTTAAATTTCTAGTTTGGTCATCTTTAACTTTCAAATATAAAATCATAAAATGTAAAATTCTAAAAAAAAAAGAGTTGCCAGGTAATCTGTAGATTCATTTAAAGGTTAATCGGGCTAGGAATATACATCAATAATATGGGGCTTTCTTAGGTTCTATTCATAATACATAAAAATTAAAGGTAGAGGAGATTATTGTATTACTGAGAGGATAGTGTAGAGGCAGAATGCCTGATTAGCATGCATGAAGTTCTAGGTTCAATCCCAAATACCAAGAAATTAATTAGAGATCAGCATATATGACTTGATGTGGCAGTTTGAATGTATGTCCTCCATAGACTCAGGTGTTCTATTAAAGCTTGTAATTTGGGTCTCCAACCACCTAAATAGAGGAGGTGTCACTGGGGGTGGATTCTGAGGTTGAGTCCTACAGTATGTTTGGGGCAGAGATGATTTCTAGCCCAAAGGCCTGCAAAGGTTGGAGCTCTGTCTGGGATCTGTGCTGCTTGCTGCCTGTTCATGTTTTCTGCTTTTGGTGGTTAGGGGCTTTTCATTTGTTTCTCTCTGCTTGGATGTATGGAAGCATGTTATTCTGTCACTAATGGAACTTCCCCCTGGATCTATAAGTTTGAAATAAATCCCTTCTTCTTCTAAACTGTGGCTAGTTTGGATGTTTATCTCAGCAATGTGGAGCAGGGTACAACATAAATTTGGTACTAGGAGTGGGGTTTGATGAATCTGACCATGTGGATTTTTGTCTTTTGGAACTTGTGTGCTGGAAGAGAACTATGACTTGGCACTTGGGACACAGAAATCACAGAGAGCAGTAAGACAAAAATGATGGGCTATTATTGTGAGAGTTTGAAAATACTAAATGAAGACAGAATTGTACTTGGAGGCTGTGCTTATGAACTTTCAAAGAGGAAGAAAAGACTGCAGAGAGCTTTGTTGGAACTGAGACACTGGAATAAAGGCTGGTTGCATTTTTCTGCCCACGCCCAAAAAATTTGATCAAGGTTGAATATGAAAGTAATGGACTGATATGCCTGGCAAAAGATATAGTACTGAGAGATATAAGTTGGAAAAAGTTAAGGAAATTTAAGGTTACAGACTGGTTGCTAAAGTTGCTCCTGATGTGATTCTACCCAGGAAAGACTAAATCATAGAAATGCAAACTCTTTTGAAAGGAAGAAAACTGATTTTCAAAGTCACAATTTATTTCCTCCCTGTATTAAAAATAGGGCTGCATAGCTGAAACCTGGTATTGATTTTGGAAGCATGAAAAATGTGTGAAAGTGTATCATGAACTGATACTATTCCAGGAGTCACTGCTGAGATGCACAAATGAAGTAGAGTGATATGCCTGATAGAGAGAGCACTGGGATCATTGTAAGATGGACCATGGTTTGCGATGGAGACCCACCCCCAGTATGTTTTGGATGTGCCAGGATTCTGCAAGGGCTACTATAGAGTGCTGTTGACTCAGGATGGAAGGTTTCTTGGCTACTCAGACCAGTTGGAAGTTTGGAAATTAAAAATCCAGAGATTGTCATCACCACTGGTTTTGGTTGTCAGATTTGAACTACAGAAGTTTGGTGTTTGGTGTTTGTTTGATGGTTATTGATTTTGCATTGGTCCAGTCTCACCTTATTATGCCTTATAGCAATGGGAATGTTTACTCTCTGCCATGATATATTGGAAGTTTGTAATTTGTTTCAATCTTACAACACTTACAGTTAATAGACAATCTTGAATCTCAGATGAAACTTGGGGTTTTGGAACAGTCTTAAAGTTGGTAAAGATTATGGGGACTTTTAAAGTTGAACTGAATACACTTTGCAATGTGAGATGGTAATGAGTCTTTTGGTGGCCAGGGGCAGAATGTGATAGTTTGAATGTATGTCCCTCATAGACTCAGGTGTTTGCTTAAAGTTTGTAACTTGGGACTCCAGCCACTTGGCTGGAGTAATTGCCACTAGGGTTGGATGCTGTAGTCCAGTGCTAATGTATGTTTGGGGGCAGATCTTACTTCCAGCACAAAGGTATGTAGAGAGATTTGAGCTCTGCTTGGGGTCCCTGCTGCTTGCTACCCATTTGTGCTTGCTGCTTTTTTTATTTTAAAGACACACACACACACACACACACACACACACACAGAGAGAGAGAGAGAGAGAGAGAGAGAGAAAGACAGAGAGACAGAGAGAATTGGCGTGCTAGGGCCTCAGCCACTGCAACCTAACTCCAGATGCTTGCACCACCTAATGAACATGTGTGACCTTGTGCTTGCCTTGCCTCTGTGTGTCTGGCTTTCATGGGATCTGGAGAGTCAAACATGGGTCCTTGGGCTTTGTAGGAAAGTGCCTTAACCATTAGGCAATATCTCCAACCTTGCTTTGCTTTTTATGGGCTGTTTGGTTGTTTCTCTCTGCTTGGGTGTATGGAAGCAGCTTCTTCTACCACTGATGGAAAATCCCCACCCCCTGGATCTATTAGCTTGAAATAATCCTTTCCTCCCCTAAACTGTTCTTGGTTTGCATGCTCATTCCAGCAATGTCTACAACACTTGGGCATCTTTTATTGCTATTGCTACAATTCTGGGAAATAATGAGCCATGAATTTCTATTTTAACAGAGAGCCTTTAGAATCAGCCTAAACCTTCATAAAAACTGATACTACTATGTATTTTTTTAATTATAACCTGATGGCATACTGATTTAAGTATGAGAAATACTCTGTATATTTATTGAATGTTCTTTAGACATTTAGGTAATTGCATCTAATTCAAAGATTTATGTGTAACTCTAATCTCTGTACCTTAACTAGTTCATAGTCTAGAAGTAGGTATGTGAAAACCAGGCTAGAGTTCTACATAAAAAAGACTAGGCCTCTCCTCAGTGAAAAGTCCATGAGGCTCCAATGATGGGAAATAACAAAACTTGTATGTGCATTTCTATTTTAAGCTCATTACTTAAATTCTTCTTATTGTACTTAATGTGCACAGCATAAATATATGGCCTGGATACCTAAAGATTTAAATTCAAGTTATAAATGGCCTTTTTTCAGAGATCATGCTTATATATTTATCTTATATATAGAAGTCATAACAATTCCCTTGATATACTATTTGACATTCTGTGTCATATTTCTTCTTCCAGAATTATGCTACTTTCTTCAAATAATATATATTTTTGAGAGATTACTTTGAACCAAGAATGTTTTCAAACAATACATGTATACCAATCCACCTCATACTCATAACAATTTTCTGAGGGAAGTACTTCCTATCGCCGTTACCTTCGCAAAACACTTAACCCAAAGCAGCATATAGGAATTTTAGGCTTACAGTTTGGAAATGAGGTTTCTTCATGGCAATGAAAGCATGACAGGAGATCTGGGGCACATCTGGGGGGGATGTAGTCTGAATGAGCTAGCTTGTGAACACCAGTAGGGCTGGAGTAATTAACCTCAAGGTCTGCCTCCAGTGACACATGTCCTTCAACCAGGCTCCACCTCCCAAAGGCTCCACCAACTGGGGATGGAATATGAAGCTTAATCACAAACTAATGAGGTTATCGGGGACATTTTACATCTAAGCCACCACAACTAGTATCATCCCTATTCTATAAAGGCAGAAACTGCCTTTCCAGAAAAGAGTTTAAGTATTTGGAAAGATAGCAGGCAAGGAGTCTGAGGGCTGAGCTAGAAAATTCCCAAAACAAGTTTTAATTCTAAACTCGCTGAAATTTCCATGGTAGTGCAATAACTTATTAAAAATTTCTTGATGATTTATTGAATATCTTTGTGCCAGACATTGCACTAATAGAGGATTATACGAAAGTGAAAGAAGAATCATAATTATTGGTAAGATAGTCATGTAATCATCTAACTATAGGAACATTGATTAGGCCAGGCAATGTGAGACAAACAAATACTACCCTGAATGCTGATGTAGGGCAGAGAATGACAAGTAAACAGAGCAAGTGAATGTATCAGAGCATTGCAGACAGTAATGGAACAAATATGGAAGAGAATATTCTGAGGATAAAAATGTGGTTCACCATAGTTAGAGTCTATGTTTGTTATGGGAGGAATAAAAGAAAGCTGTAAATGAGACAAAATACCTAAAAATCATATTTGTTAGATGAAGACTTTAGTTTGCAGTGAATAAGGAGTTACTGAGAAAGTTGAAGGGGTAATGGAGGTCTAGGTGAACAATTGGTTAAAGTACAGTACTTATACAAAAAGTTGAAGGGATAGAATTAAATGATTAGATGCATGTTTTAGAAGTTATAGTCCTGTTTTGGTATGGGAGTTGGAGAGAAGGGATGTGAAACTCAGGGCTGAAAGTTGATTTAGGAGTATTGAGCTAATGTGTTCACATATTTATTCATGGAATTATTTATTCATTTAACCTTCCCATATTTCAGTATTCCCACTAAATGCCAGGCATTGTTCTAGATGCTTAGATTACAAAGAGCTTGGTCCTCAATGACTGAAGTTCTAGTATAGTTCATGTGGAATTACAAATAAGGACTGTTTAAGGAGATCATGGATTTGAAGAGAGGACATTGAGTTGTAAAATGTTTAGGAGGTAAAACTGACAGGGCTACTCTTAAAATCTGAAAGCTCACTGAGACTCAATCTTGAATAATCAAACAATGATCTTAATAAATAAAAAGGGAATTTACTCTTCAGGAGATCTAGAATAAGGCAACCACACTTCTCTTATGGATGGCAGAGCAGGGAGGAATAGATGGCCATAGAGAATATTCTTTGAGCTAATTATGTACAACTGATCTCTTAACTTTCAATCCTAGAGCTGTGCAATGTAAAACATCCTCTGGAAAGCTTTGGTTCAAATTTGGTGAAAAAATGAATATATTATTATTGACTATCATAGAAGAGAGTACTTGTGAGTGGCCCAAACATAAAGGTTTTACAGTATGATTTTAGGTTTTAGACCTTACAGCAAGCTTAAGCTTTCTGCTTGTCTTCACCCAATCAAGGTAGGAATTAGACTTGCCTGTTACAAACTTTAGAAGATCACATGCCAGTTTGTACAATTAAAAGAAACAACAAGTTTCCATAGAGTTTCAATTAAACTGAACCCTTTGCAACAAAGCCTAACAGATAACAATACTTCTTTACCACCTGTAGTCTTCTTGACCTCTCAAGCTGCATAAAGCTTTAAGAAAACAATAAATAAACCAATAGAAAATGCTGCAATAAGTGGGCGCTTAGGACATCATCTCTCTAGGGCTCTTCAGGGCTCTTACTAGCCTCGGAGTTAACTTATTTTAGGCAGGTAAGGAGTCAGAATCTTGACTCTTATAGACCTATTTGTCCATTGGAGGGATGGTAGAAAGACAATTCTTGACATCAGACAGGTTCATGAAGGGCTTGGAGAGCCCAACTTGAAAGGCTGCAACATCAAATACAAGTAGATAATATTCTATTTTTGTTGATGCATGAATAAGAAGCATAGGTGGTTTGGTTGAAAGTGTCTGTGCATAAGAGCCTTTTCAGCAATGAGAAATGAATGCCAAAGGCATAGAAGGCAGAGATGTCACACACTCAGGCCCTGACCATTGTCTCCTCACATATAAAACATAGCATTGGAGCTGGGCTCAGACCTCATGAACTTGAAGGTGCATAGGAGGGAGCGGAGGTAAAGAGCTCCTTCTCCACTGCTGGCAGCTTATTCTATACTGCTAGAGTAACTCTGAGAACATGGCGCTTTAATAGACATTTAGAGAGTGAACCAGTCTTGGGGAGTGATGAGATGCAGACAACAGGGAGGGAAGGGGGTCTTTATTTCCTTCTCTTTTCTGGTTGTATGGCGAAACAGGTTAACACCTGTGAGAAGAGGGTACTTCAGGGACTCCCTCTGACTCAAGTTGTCCATGGGTGTTTTAGAGATTGCATGCCTCCTTGTGCAGTGATTAGCTGCCTCTTTATCCCAGGCAAGGCTGGCAGTGAGGAGCGGGCCTTCACCTGCAGGTGTTGCCATGGCAAAGGACACTTGGAATAGATTCAGGCAACATTAAAAGGCAAAAGTGAAAATGAGGGTAGAGAGAAAAAAGATGCTTGATTCAAGGAGACATTTGAGTGGATCAAATCATCTATGTCATAATAGCTACCACAGCTTCTAGATCAAGCTTACGTTTGCCCTCATGACCCCTGAGGTTCTCCAAGTATTGCAAATTTGGCTGATAAAAAAAATCATAGCAAGTTTTCATATTAACTCACTGTAAAAATGACTCTGTTTGTAGAAAATATGTTTTCTAAATATAAAAAGGATTAAGATATTGTGAAATGAGAATTAGTTCATGGGCACTAAAATCATTTCTTCTCCCTTATTAAAAAGCTAGCAAGCAAATGACTGGTTTTATCTTCTTTAACACTCACATGGCTTCTCAAGAAAACCAGGACTCATTCCTCTTGTGTCAATCCAGGAGATTTTGCCTTAACAGTCACTTCATTTCCACATCAAATTTATTTTTCTTTCCCACTGTATGCTTCCTCAGCACAGTCATGTCTATTCACTAAGGTTTCAGAGAACTGTAACATGTCTATGGCCAGATTTCCTATAGTCCTTATCTTTCAGGTAACAATAAAACTCTCCCTCTCTCTAAACACATGACACACACACATACACACGAGATATAATTTCCAGTTAAAGCTCCATGCTGTATTCACTTTCTTTCACTCTGACTAGTTGGTTCACTTTGTTCCATATATAATGGTAGTTAATGATAATTCCCAATGCATCTTGTCTATGTTAACATCTGCATGAGAATGCCTGGGGTATTGGTGTAGGTGCTATGCTGCTTTAGCCCCTCAGGGTGGAGGTTTAGGCTCATGGCATGATGGGAAATGAGAATGCTGTGCATTGTAGATATAGATGCTCAATGCACATTGAGTTCCCAAATTTCTAATGACTTCTTGTAAAAAAAAGTCGTGATTCTAGATGTCCTTTGTCTTTAGCAAGGGAGAGTGAAATGTAGGGCTGTTAGGCTATGGGACTGTTAGGGACGGAGGATAACATGTCTGGGGTTACCATCTTTGAGTCTTCTTTCATGCATGTTCTTCTGAGTTGATTGAGGGTAATCAGCTAATTCTTAAGTGCTATGTCTACTAGGAAAAGGGTGTGAAAATAAGATGATATTCCTTAAGTGGGAAGGCTTACTGATAACAGTGTGCACAGAGATACAGAATTGTTGATTTACACTTGAGCTGCAGAGAATAACTTTATGAATAAAGGAATTACTACATATTCTCTAGGCCTCTAAGCCACACTGCATGCAGTTCAATGAGAGAGAGAGAGAAATCACCAGTGAAGATACCCAGCAGTGGACACTGCAAGCCTTATATTTGGCCAGCCAGATCAAATGAGCCAACAGGTGCAATAGTGGCACATAAGTTATGGGGGAACAAACCATCCTCTAATTTGACTGGAGGCCTGCTCCATGGGAAGGAATATATCCCTGATACTGAAAACCTACAACAGGGGTAGTCATGAGCCCTAGGGATATAGTGTCGGCTGCTGTCTGGCTAAATGTATATACTATGTTCACCAAACTGCCCAGTAAGTACTTCTCTTAATGTTTATACCCATACATTAATGCTACTCTCACTTTTGGTTAGAGAACCTTCTCTTTTCAGATGGCAGTGACCTTGGGATAACTCAGAAGGCACCGTGGTGCTGAGAAGAAGTGACAGAGGAGTGCCCAGCACTGAAGTATCTCAGTCACACCTTCCAAGGCTCAGGGTCTACTGTGGAAGAGGTGGCAGAAAGAATGTAAGTGCCAAAGGAAGGGTAGGACTCCTTAAAATGTGCTCCTCCAGACACAAAATGGCCTGGATATCCATGACCTCACAGTGCTTGACACTACCTACACAAGACCATCATAATAGGAAGAAAAGATCATGACATGCAAATAAAAGAGAGACTGATTGAGAGGGGCGGGGAGGGGATATGATGGAGAATGGAGTTTCAAAGGGGAAAGTGGGGGGAGGGAGGGAATTACCATGGGATATTGTTTACAATAAGGGAAGTTGTCAATTAAACAAAATTTATAAAATAAAAAATAAAATGAAGAGAACATTTTGTCTCTCCCCAATCCTCCCCTTACCCCTTTTGTTTTCCTTTGTCTCTTTCTGCAGTGGTGTCTGTGTAATTCAGGTAGGCCTGGAACTCTACATCTTCCTTCTTCAGCCTCCTAAATTCTGGCGTTTCAGGGGTGAGCTGCCATGCTGGGCCAGAAAAATGGTCATTAGTAGATTACTCATCTATTCTGAACTAGGACCTAGAAAAGACTCATGGCCCCATGACAAGCAAATACCCCCTTTTTTTAAACTTTAGGCAGTGTATTGCTATGTAGGCCATGCTGGCTTTGAACCTATTATCATTCTGCTTCAGCCTCCCTCCCAACATGGGATTACAGGCATGGGCCACTCGGCCTGGTGAACAAATCTCATTTAAATGAAATACTGGGAGAAGAAGAGAAGAAAGAGAAATGAAGAGGGGCTGACATTGAAATGCAGCTGTCCTATATTTGAAGTAAATATCATTTCTTAGTGGTCATCATAAATACCAGTGCCAATATTGTTGAGAAATTTGAAGGTTGGTCATGTCACATTTAGCAAGCCATTTTTCTACATATATTGTAAGCATGGAAAAAAATATGCACAATTATTCATTGTTTAGATATTCTGAATATTCGGATCAAATCTTCCTTCGCTTAAGTCTAAGCTGTGATCAGTATCTACCCAACAGCTCCTTTGTTCCACTTAGAAGTCCCAGAGGTTTTTTCATAGGACAAAAGAACGAAGCCAAAGTTGGATGAGTGATAGCCACTACCACATAATTAAAATAATTTTGTGCCAGTTGCTTTTGTTGGGTTGGATCCACACATAATATAATTTTAATCCCGTTTATAGACACTCTTGGGATAGATTTGAGATCAACGGTGCCATTGAAGCGAGGTTAATCAACCGTAGTATACAGCTTTTGTGTCCCATTGTATGTGAAAGGTGATCACTGCTGATAGGTTACCCACCTGGCTGCTTCCTCCATCAGCAAGGAGGAGACGGTTTGCAGGGTGTAAACATTAACCCACAGCCTCAGTCCCCTCCCCGCCATGCCCCTGGCCCCTCTTTCCTTCCTTTATTTTTTATTTATTTATTTAATATTACTCTTATTATTATTTTTTGCCTAGTTCTTGGCATGGTGCAGCTGTTGTCAGTCACAGAGTAGTGCTCCAGTCCTGAACTGCTCTGTTTGGTTACAGCAAAATGCCTCTACACAAGGGAGGGAGAGGGAGGAAAAAAACCCACAAAACCAATCAACTCCCCTAAAAAGCAAACACCAGGTTTGTGTGTGTGTGTGTGTGTGTGTGTGTGTGTGTGTGTTGCCTCTGTTTATGTATATAAAGCGGACATAATGGTGGAGTGTAAAAGACCCTCGTAAAAATCCTTCTTGAAAACTATTGTTGCTGACAGCCGTGACCTCTGTGCGTCTGCATGTTTACCCATAATTCATAATTAACAAAGACATTAGAACTGCCACAGGAGAATTCTGGGCTTTATTTCTTTCTAACTGGGCAGTACTAATGCTGGAAGTGCTCCCAAATCAGTGATTTAACATTTCAGGAAATCTTGGAAAGGCAGCAGAAGCCTCCTTATATAGCTCATACGCTGGGACTTTGGCGATACAGATACGGCCGAGATAATTATTCAGCTCTCGTTATTGCCTTAGCTCTGCACCTGATCCCCGAGCCATTAGAGCACTCTGCAGGTTATTACAACTATCAAACATCAAGGTCTCTTTTCTAGTCTCTTGACTATGTGGTTATCATTTTGCTACTTTTAAACCCCCATCTGCATAGAACGCCTCTGTGTGTTTTACTGAGCTCTGCTCACAGCCTTTCCCCCACCCTCCTCTTTACTGCTCCCCAAATGGAATCCTTTCTTTACCATCACATTAGCATAATATAAGTCTCAGGCCCCTCCACTTGCTTTGTTTTTATACCCTGTCTCTTGTTTGATTTCCTCTTTGAGGTGGTGTGCACCTTCACTTTAATTTGGGCAGCAAATGAGTCACTAGAAGAGAATTCACCAGAGTTCAAGGAGACCATGATAATAGTTTCAGCGAATGGGTGTTGTCAGTGCCCAGTTTTAACCTTTACTTGGTTGAGGGCCCCCTTGGCTTTATTGTATGTTTCTACTCATTACTACAGAGACAGTTCCAAAACACAGCAATTTTCAAAAGGTTATTAGCACAACTGGAAAATCATTTTCTCTTATGACTTATTTAATGATTCATTACTTTCAATCTCTTCACCAGAAAACATATACTTGTTTTGAATTCAATATGAAAGGATCTTTTCAATGAAATAGGTTTTCAGTTTTGGTCACAATCTAGCCCTGTCATAAGGTTCCTTCTCACACTTTCCTAGACAAACTGTAAGATGATCAACCCCAGACAGCGCTGCATATTCTGGGCATAGTCTCAGCTATCTAGGGGCAGGCAGTCACTTATCCATGATATATAAAGATAATAGTAGAAATTAAGAGTCTGAAGCAGACCTCTGTGGATTGTATCTTAAGTGAAAGAAAGCAAGATGTTATTTCTGAATGTCTTACAAACTACTTCACTCCCCTCAGAACTCTTTATTTTGTGTGAGCTCCACCAAACACCTGTTTTTTTTTAAGGCATTCCACTGGCTGCTGGCCTATCTGCAGAAAAAGCTAATCCACAAGGGGGAGGGGCAACCACAGACAGTATGGTAGGGCTAAGAAACATATGGCTTCCTCACTTAATATTGCTGCACAGTCGTCCCACGCCATATTCCCTTAAATGGGCATTAGCTCTGTAAGCCAAATTAGCAGGCTATAAAGCATATGAAATACAGACTTCTTTGATGTTACAAAAATCCCATGAAACAGGACTTAACAGTGTCCATTATCTGTGTGTGCAATGTGTGTACATGTGTATAATAACTGTGTTGCACTTGAAAATGAAATAAAGAGGATTAAAGACAGGCAATGTTTTTTATTATGAGCAGTGGAAGCTAGGTGTCAACATGCTGTCACTTCAACAGCCTTGCAGGTAAACCACATGATTTTCCTGAGTTTCAGAGAACAGTGGTTTGTTTTAGGATCTCCTTATATTGAATGAAGGGAGGTTTTGAATGTTTAAACATTATATTATTATTATTTTATCAGTGGTGCATGTATTGTTTTTCCTTAAGAGCTAAGGAACATGGGCTTCAACACCAAATATATATGTATTAATGCAAATCCGTGTAGATCAATCATGAAAAGAAATCAGTGGGTAGCACTTATCATGAATTAAGTTTCCCTACAATCAATGACAATGATAAGAATGCTTCTTTCTGGGGACTTTGACACTGCTCTGTCATGTGAACTCTGTCAGAAGTGCCCTGTTTCCTGTGTGCTTTCATTCTCACTACTACATGCACTAATTTTCTCTATGTATGATGATCCTCAAGATTAGAAATTTGAGTTAAAGTCTTTCTTACTATCAAGCCTGGCTTTCTTATTTAATGAGAAAAAACACTCAGAGATGCCAAATAACTTGCTTAACATCACAGAGCCAGTTCACGACGAACTGTTTCTGGGCTCCTCATCATCTCCTCTTCCTGCAATACTATCTTGATGCTTCCAGTAATTGTACAATTATTGATATCCTCAAAGATAAGAAAAATACCTTGTAATTTTAATTTCTGGAACTAGTGATGGCATCTTTGTAACCATCCATTATCACAATTGGTGAGAAAATGCATAAATTTGCAAGATGGTGGACCCATAGATGGTAAAGGGCTCTTTTTTGTGTGACAACCAACTGACCCCTAACTGAATTGAACCCATGACCTCTTTCCTCATTAGCTCAAAAAAAGGAATAATTAAAAAAAAAAAAAGATAACTAACCCAGAAACAATTGTTTCAAGCAAGCTAGAACACAAATCTACCATGATACTCCTTGGGGATTAATTAGAGAGCTAAAACAATGCTTTGTCTTTGAAAGACACTCAGAATCATACTGCTACACTCTTCTTACTTGCGAACCTCTGGAAATTTTATGTAAGAAAGATATAAATTGCTCTGAGAAGAAGGTTCCAAGTTTCCGTAAGGTTTCCACAGTGTGAGTGTAAGATTGAAAATAGGTTACAAAAAAATGATTTGATCTGATGTCCTACTGCATTGTGATGGTGACATCACTGATGTTGGAGCTTGACCCAGAACACATGAATTATGCTATGCTTCACTAAATTGGACAAATATATTTTTTGTGTGAAAAGAAAATGAGTAGAAAGTAAAAATGTAAGTGTGGACTTTATAATTATACTATATTATACTATATATAATTATACTATAATAATAAAGAAAAATTTGAGTTATTCTAACAATTCAGTTAATACTATTTTCAGTGGGACTGATGTCACTTAAATCTCCAGTGCTGACTTTTTATGTACAGTCAGAATAATTATGCAGCATGAGTAAGGAATAGGCTAGGATGCCATGTAGTACAAAGAGAGTGGACAAAGTAATGAATAAAATAGCCAAATATTTGAGAGCATCTTTAACTTACTTTATATAAAGAAAAGTAGGACCTTTCTAGTATTCATGAGGTTAAAGCACTATAAAGATACTTCCATATGTACTTTGTTATCCAAGAGACAGAGAGAGAGATGCCGTTCTTCTGATACATTACATAAATCATGGTGCCAGCCAGAAAAACAACAGATGACCAATTTGTACAAAGCATTTTTTTCCTTATGTTACATTTATCTAAAATACATTAAAGCGTTGTGCTAAAATTGAGGCAGCTGGCAGTCCAGGCGACCTTTTAAGATTTGTGTTTTCTGGATGGAGGCCCATTCATTTAGAAAGGTCGACCCACTGAGTTAGTATATTTGCTTAGTCATATGCTAAGCCCTTGGGGAATACAAGTAATTCAGTATTTAACCTGCCTTCCTTCCTCCATTTCCTTCCTTCCTGTCCCTTCTCCTTTCCTTCCCTTCTCCTTTCTTCCTTCCTCTCTTTCCCCCTTTCTTCTTCTATCACTCTTTTCCTATTTTCTTCTTCCTCCCCTCTTTTCACCTTTCTTCTCTTTCTCAAATCTAATCTTCTGGCAAATAGAAGTCAGATATTTAATACCTATCTTCTTCCAAATAAAGCCCGAATTAATGATTTCAATACTCAAAAAAAAAAAAAAAAACCTGTAAGATGTAAACAGTATTAAAAAAAAATTTAAAAACTAGCCATTTCCCAGGGACTTCTTTTCGGTTATACACATTAACATTGATATGATGTCTAGTTGCTTTGGGATAAAACAATTTTGTTTGAGTTGGATGGGTTTATATTAAGCTGATCCAAAAACAGGCCTAATTTGTGTATGGAGATTTAATGTCTGTTGCATTTTTAAGCCTATAGTTGTTATCAAATCCTAATGTGAATGAGGACCTTTGCATGGCTGGCTAGTAAGGGTTTTATATATACTCGTTGAAACCATCTTCTAATGTCTATTGTCGATTACCTTGAATACCAGTCATGAGGCCAGATCAGAGAAGTCCACATTAAGAAGTTTCACTTACTGGGCTTGGTGGCACAAGCCTTTAATCCTAGCACTTGGGAGGCAGAGGTAGGAGGATCACCATTAGTATGAGGCCACCCTGAGACTACATAGTGAGTTCCAGGTCAGCCTGGGCTAGAGTGAGACTCTACCCTGAAAAAAAAAAAGCCTCACATTTTTGCATTTTCTCTAGTTGTCACCTCTAGAGATGTAGTGATGTTGATCTTAAAGAGTTCTGATGGTGTGAACCTCTAGTCATTTAATTAAATTAGTCATCCAAATGAAAGGTTCATAGTTGCAATAACTTTTTTCCTTCCTATTGGCTAACACTCAGAAGATTGGAGTGGATTTTTTTTAAGAAGTTGAATTTGAAAAATTAAAGCTACCAAAATGATAGAATTTTGTTTAAACTCATCAAATATTTTTGGGTCAATACTATGTTCACAACATGTTAGGAACATATTTGGCAAATTTTTAAGGAATTAAATATACTTTTTCTCTTATAAGACTAAATTAAAGCAGAAGAAAGAAATACAAAACAAAATCTCTTCTCTCAATTTATGATCTTGATGGAGAGACTTGCATTTTGGGGAGATATGCAAAGAAAAATTCCAGACCTTGGATTACACTCAGTTGAATGCCAAATTATATGATGCAAGCAGGTGGCCATGACTGTTTAGAAGAAGCAGAGGTTATGGAAGGCCATTATCCTCAAAAGATCATTATGGAAGTGTTCAATAAGGGACCCTGATGGAGGAAGTAAGAACTGAACTAAGTTCTCATAAACTATATGGAAGTTGTACATGAGTAGGATTGATGAGACATTTGATACTGTTGGTTAACAATGAAACAATCCAAATAGATCCATTTCCACCACTACTAGGATGAGTAAAAAGTATGTTTTATGTGTTAATAATTTAAAACAATGGTAAGGTGAGCATGGTGATACAGACCTGTAATCCTAACACTCAAGAGGGGAGACAGGAGGATTGTAAATTCAAGGCCAGCCTGGTCTACATAGTAGGAGCCTAAAGAAAGTAAGGGTTAGTGGATTTCTATACTGGAGAAGGATAAAAATATATGAAATGAGAAAATTCTTTTTTTTTTACTTTTTAAATTCAGATTAGTTTTACTGTAATTGGGGAACCTTGAGGATATTTTTTCTTTTTTTCTTTATTAGGTAGTTTTGTATTCAGCAAATACAGTCAGTTTGGTACCATTATTAGGCTCATCCGTGACCTATCCCCTCCCCTTGGGCCCTCCTTGTTGAGGTACATGGGTCATGCATTGTGGAGTTAGCCCACAGTTATGGGTAAGCTAAATGTCTCTGCATATCATGACCCAACATGTGGCTCTGACATTCTTTCCGCCCCCTCTTCCGCAAAATTTCCCTGAGCCATGTTGGGTTCATTTTTGGTCTGCTTCAGTGATGAGGTGTTGGGGGCCTCTGAGGCTCTGGATCTCTGATTTGGTAGGAGTTGATTTCTCTCTGTATTGATCTCCTTCCCCCTTGTGCTGGTATCCCGTTCATCAGGAAAACAGCCCCCTTGCTTGTTTTGCCAATTTTTCTTAGTTTCAGCCGGGGCCCTTTTGAGGTATGATGGGGTGGCTCTCTCCTTAGGATCTACATCGATCTGAAAAAGAGAAGCAGATTCTCCAACGGAGAGTAAGTTAGCACCAGGACAAAAGAGATAACCCTTACTTTTTTAATAGAGAATTTAATAGGTGTAGGCCCTCTTGTAGCCCATGATTGATGGTAGCTTGATATTGGCAAGTGGGCTTATGTTTGGATATGGTTCTGACTTGTTTCCCAGCTCCAGCTATGGGTCCCATACCACTGAGGAGATCAGTTAGCTAAATTGAGAGCAGTTGGTTCCCCACCATGGCTGTGTGCCACTATTGCACTTGTGTGGGCATCACAAGTTATTTGCTGCTAAGTAGGTTAGAGCATGCGTTCCTTCGACAGATATTGGTCATTTTCCCCCAGTCGCCCATGTAGCACCTTCTGGCACTAGACGCGCTGATTGTCTGGAGACTGACTCTCTTCCAACTTCCAGCCATGCCATTCTATTTTGCATGTCAACCACATAAGGTGTCTTCTGCAGTAGGGTCTTACCACTAACCTTTGGTGCGTCATCAAGTACTCTGACAGAAATCTGTCTGTCTTTTAGGAAACCTTTTAGGTCTCTCTGATCAAAAGCTCATTGTGGATGATAGCCCCATGCTGGTACTGGTAGTTACAGGTCAGTGCCCACTAAGAAAATGAGGAAAAAGATAACTGATATACAAGAGTTAGAGAGAAGAGAGAGAGAGGGAGAGGGAGAAGGAGGGAGGGAAGATGTAGAAGCTTAAGGTTAGTCTTGATCCTACCCTATCCAGCATCTTGTGGTTCAGATGTTCCCTGTAAAGGCCTGGTGAAGGATCAGCCATTTGGTCTGTCTTTTCATACTTGCTGTTGGATTCATGGTTAGCACCTTTCCCCTATGTCCTTACAGGGTAAAAAGGGCAAACAAGCCTCCTTGGGGGACCTATTTTATAAGAACACTGATTCCATGAACTAGTCTTTTTTTCAAGTTCTGTCCCTTTAATTCCATCACCTTGCAACTAAGATGTTAGCATTAGAATTGGGGGGCAGGGGACACAAACATTCAGACCATAGAAATTCTTAAAATTAGTAATCACAATAACCCTGTTAAAGATATTTATCAGAGTTTGAATTTCTGAGTGACTTGAAATCATGCCCAACCATTATTTTTTTCTCATGACACATCTTAAGAATTATAAAAGCAAGAAGAGAAAGCATAAATAGATCTGTCTTCCACAAAATAAAAAAAATCCAAGCTATGGCCTAGTATGACTCTCAATGTACTATACCATTTATTTCTTCTGTTTTCCTTTCTACTTCTCACCTACTCTCATTTTCCTGCCCACCTCCTTTCCTCTTTATCTCATCAAGAGGGTCTAAACCGGGTGTGATGGCGCACACCTTTAATCCCAGCACTGGGGAGGCAGAGGTAGGAGAAGGAGACCCTACCTCGAAAAACCAAAAAGAAAAAAAGAAAAAAAAAGAGGGTCTAAAATCTTATATTACCAGAAGTCTTTTTTTTTTTTTATTCAAGGAGTCTATATTTTTCTACAAGATGTAAAGTTTTGAGCAGTTTATAATAAATCAGGTTTCTATTGATATACACTAAGTTAGGGCAATAATATTGAGTTTCAGTGTTTAGGCTTTTGCAGTCAGAAAAACTTGAATCCTAGCTGCTTTACTTACAGGCAGTGTAATTATGGTCCAGTTACTGAAACTCTAAATCCTAATTTCCCATCTGTTAAATGGGTTTAATAAACCATACTTCATAGGCTGATTGCAAAATTAAATAATATATGTGAAACAGTTCATATGGTACCCAAAACACAGTAAATTTTACCTTTGATATGGTACTGTTGAGACTAGGGACACACCACCCAAAAATATAACTGTAGGAGACTAGAATAAGCCACCCCAAAATATATTTCTTAGGCATATTTTGAGCAGGTTATTTTGAGAAACCATAGACATAGTAGTATCTCTGAAAGCTGCCCTTTTGCAAAGGAGATTTACATCTATAAAGGAAATCTAAATTAGTAAGGAATTTCTATAGGAAGAAGGCTGCTTCTAGACAACTTTTGTAGCCAACATACTTTTTTTCTGCGTCTCAAGGAAACCTTTACATACATGCATTTTCTCTACTTGCCTTCAGGTAAGTTGTCTACATCTCACCCCCAGGAACTCCTGTTTCTATCTGTAGTTCAGGATGCTATATAATCTCCAATCATCTGGCCCTTTTTTCTGGGCCTTTGATATTTTTGGTGGGTCTCCCATGCTTGCATATATAAATGAAATCTGGTCTTTGTGCCGTTAGCGTGCCTAATGTCCAATTAATATGGAATCCATTTTCCCTCCCCTCCAGCACTCACATCTCACCTGGTTCTTCACTTGAAGATATTATATGCTATCATACAATCTGGGTCAGTGATATAACCCACAGATAATAACCATCACTTTTGCATTAAAAAAACCCTACATACCAGACCTCAAACTTAAGGCAATAAATCTCATTTGATTATTATCACACCCTTCAGAAATAATTATTTACAATGTAGACTAAGCCTTGCTAGGCATCTGGTCCTGTTGGAATCTTCCTCACATTCCTCTTCCTCAGCAGGGAGCGACTAAGTCTTGCCTAAATGGCTGTGTCATTTCAGAGCTCCTGAATGATAAATCCTCCAAACTGGAGAATGTACACATATGATCGCTATTTTTTCCTGACAATCCTAATATGTATTTTACTATGTGTTATTCACGCCCTAAATGCCAATTAGTTAGATTGAAAATAAAATAATTTATCTTGTATATAGAATGCACATTTAAAAAATGCTCAGATAGAGATTTTTTCCAAATAGACTTATAAAGCTTCTTTCAAGGGGATAGAATACCTGTCTGATAAATTGGTTAATGTAGGTATTTACCTGAATGACCAAAAATGCCCTCATAGATAAGTCATACATAGTTCTAAACACTAAGTGCATTCATGAGGATTGAATTATTAAAGTCAACAATTGTTGAGTGGCTAAAATGTATTTCTAGGCTTTAAAAATAAAAGGCTGACAAAAATATCAGCAACTTTTCTTTAGCTGAGACATTGTGGAAAATCATCTCAGCACTTTGAGTACATCATATGCACTGACAAAAAAGAAACTAAATATAGTTTACAGACATTGAGGACTTTCTGATATTTAGGCAAGATAATGCAATGCCAAGATTTTAAAAAGTAGTCTATATGCATGTTTGACAATCTGAAGTGCTTTCAGAAAAAGAGGCCATTAGACCCTTTCAGGTAGCGCACAGGTGAAATGTACAGTTATACATATCAGTACATATATATGCATACATATCTTTAGAGGCCATGACATTCTCCAGGGACTTTCAGTATAGTCCAATACGTCAATGCTTTTTATTATTATTTTTATTTATTTACTTGAAAGTGACAGAGAAAGAGGCATAGAGAGAGAGAGAGAGAGAGAGAGAGAGAGAGAGAGAGAATGGGTACGGCAGGGCCTCCAGCCACTGAAAACAACGTCCAGATGCGTGCACCCCCTTGTGCATCTGGCTAATGTGGGTCCTGGGGAATCGAGCCTTGAACTGGGGTCCTTAGGCTTCACAGGCAAACGCTTAACCACTAAGCCATCTCTCTATCCCGTCAATGCTTTAAAATTTTTTTTTCATTCCTTCTCCATTTCATATTTGTGTTTTCTGTTCATATGCTCCAAAGTAGACTGCTTTTCAAGTGTATTGCATATCTTTGCAGCTAGGCTCAAGGAGGGTCACTGCCTGACTAAGGCAAGGCAATGGGGGCTTAAAACAGGAGCCACTGTATTCTGGCCCTTTACCTGCATCAAGAAGCAGCATCTTTGACCTGACTTTGAACGTGCCTCAATGTGAGTGGTTACTGTGGCTAACGTGTTGGACAAAGCTGCTGTTTTCCTGGTGAACCAGATACCAGCACAAGGGTGAAGGAGATCAACACAGAGAAAAATCAACTCCTATCAAATCAGAGAGCCAGAGCCTCAGAGGCCCCCAACACCTCATCACTGAAGCAGACCAAAAATGAACCCAACATGGCTCAGGGAAATTTTGCGGAAGAGGGGGCAGAAAGAATGTCAGAGCCACATGTTGGGTCATGATATGCAGAGACATTTAGCTTACCCATAACTGTGGGCTAACTCCACAATGCATGACCCGTATACCTCAACAAGGAGGGGCCAAGGGGAGGGGGTAGGTCATGGATGAGCCTAATAATGGTACCAAACTGACTGTATTTGCTGAATACAAAACTAATTAAAAAAGAAAAAAAGAAAGAAGAAAAAAATAAAGCCACTTCCTGGGCTTTGCTGGAACATGGAACTGGGTCCAGAGAATTCATTTATTGCTCCTCACCCATGATTTGCATATCTTCTTAGAGCGATGGCATTAAAAGGAGTTAATCTTCGGGAGATTTCCTTTCTTTGTTCGTTTTGGTAGAGGAGAGCTTTAAGGACAGGTCTGGAAGCTGGAGGAGTCTGTCTGGCTTGTTCTGTCCTTATGGCTTGCTCACTGCCTGTCTTTAGCATCTTCGCTTCATTGCCCACGAATCACCTGTGCTTAGCCATGAGCTAATATATCCTCTCCCATTCCAAAAACATTGATCTAAGTCTCCCTCCTTCCATTTTTTAATAAATCTTAGTGAAACAATCTAACATTCCAGGTCAGTCCTGTCGTGCTGTTCTGGCCTCGCCGGAGTGCTTGCTGCAGAGCACGGAAACTTGCTGGCACGATATTGCAAAGTGACTCTGTGGGGGCTGGATGACTTCCAGCCAGCAGTGAACCACGGCCAAGAAACGCCAATATGGATAATGCAAACAGGAGAGATTTGGGGCACATTTCGATTTAACCATCTGATTTAATTGACAGAATAAATGCACCTGTCAACGGGTAATATTCTTGTGATTAGTTTTGGCTGTGATGATGAGATGATGTTAAAAGAATGTCAGAACAACCTGTCCTGGGACTCTTACAGGCAGTTTTGAGCAAGGGAAGGTCAGTTTTTAGCTAGTTGAAAGAAGCAGGATTATCCTCTTGTAATGTGAAGGTATTTTATGGAGACAGTGAATGTTTTATTTGACGTTTTCCCTCTGTGGTTAGCCTTCACCACAAATCAGACAAAGTAGAGGATAGAGGCTCACGAAAGTAATTGGCTTTTGAATCAGTCTCTATGGCTACTGGGGATATTCTTCATTTGGAAATGGAACTCTAGGTCTCACCTTCCCCAAATTGTGGGTTCTTCATTACCAGAGTAAGCTATTTAAAGAGAATTTCAATGGGATGAGAACCTTTGATTGAAGTTCTGTTTTCTTCAGAGAGAATGGCTGATCTTAGAACAAGTATATTAATTAAAGCTCACTTATTCAGTCATTAAGCCTTTGACACCTAACTCTAGTCCATTTTGGGGAACATTGTGCTTTACATGCAGCTCATGATGACTTTTTCTGAGCTCTTCAGTGTTGACTTCTCTGTATTGTCTACCACTATATTTTCTTCACTTATCTGACTGGGCCTTCCTTTTATTTTCCTTTCTTCTCTTGAGTTTCTTATTATTGATCTCATATATTAGCCACTCACTTATATTTTTTCACATATATTTTAATTGACAAATAAAAATTGTATCTATCATGTGTGACATGATCTATACGGCACATAAGTTCTACAAAGAAGTGAGACCATGTGGCATTTGTCTTTCTGTCCCTGGCCACTCATTCTTCAGCAACTCTATATAAGCATTATCCAAGTTCCCACATGTGTTCTACCTTCTATTTTCTCCTTTCATTTTCCTTTTGAAGTCCCCTATTTCACCATTCCTATAGTTTTTCCTCATCCTTCCATTGATGCCTCCTAAATTTTTAGAATAAACTATGCTATATTCCTGATCAAATGTCCTACAGAATGTATCCAAGGCTGAATATGTCATTGTCAATTTTCCATTTCTTCTTCAAGCCACTATTTTTTCTAAATCATGAAACTAAACTGTTATGAGTAGATACCTGAGCATCTGATGGAGGCTATCAATTTTCTTCTTAGACAAATGCTATATAAACTTATATTCAAGGTTGAATCCTGACTTCTGAAATACAGTAGATTCTTGGAGAATCACTATTTTAGATTAACAGTCCCTTAGCCTGAGTATCTTTGAGTCTACCCTTTAACTTTAATTATATATCCAGCCAGTGGCTAAGACCTGTAGGACTGTGTTTCACAAAGGCTAGACCATGAACCAAAAATAACTTGAATTCATTATATCTGTTCTCCTTGAATTGGAATCTCTTTGGATGAGAGATGGAAACATATGCTGTTTAAAATATGCCCACCTTAGTTGCAATCCACAACTGCAGAGTTTGCCACTATGGAAAGCCTTCTTCCAGTTTTCTCTATATGTTCTGATGGCCAACACCCTACTGCAGCTTTCCTTATTGTGACATGAAAGCAGTTGTTATTTCTACATCTATTGACTGCCTGCTTGAGATCAGGCACTTTTTTTTCTTTTTTTGGTTTTTCGAGGTAGGGTCTCACTCTAGCCCAGCTGACCTGGAATTCACTATGGAGTCTCAGGGTGGCCTCGAACTCATGGCGACCCTCCTACCTCTGCCTCCCGAGTGCTGGGGTTAAAGGCGTGCGCCACCACGCCCGGCGAGATCAGGCACTTTTCATGCATTATTTTATTTAATGTTCATGGCACCTTAGGAGGTAGGCAACACTATCTCATCTTTCATTTGAGGAAAATCAACCTAAGAAAGGTCAAGTTACTGTTTAAGGTGACACAGCAAGTAAGTGGTTGTGCTGGAATTCCATCTAGACATACGGAGTTCCAAAGTTCAGATACTTCTGTGGGACACCCCACTGTTTCTCCTTGCTGTAGCCTGTCTGCCTTCTGTTTCTCTCCCCATCATTCCCAGGTATTTCCAGATTAATTTCACTACATGCCATTTTGGCCAACCTCTGTGATAAATTATAGTATCTTATATTTATCATCTACTTTCCTTCTAGTACCTTACAGGATTATTAAGTTCTAGGACTATGTTCTGATAAAGAAGAAGGATAATAAATATTTTGAGTAAATAACTGTATTTTTCAGAATACTTGGTGACTTCCTACTGACTGCTGAGCAATTTCCCCTTCATAATTCAGATTCCTTCATAAGAGCTGACCCTGCCATGTCCCTTATCTAAACAACTTCCTTTGTTGTACTCAATAGTAGCTGCCCAATTGTGTGCTTTGATTATTCAATGTTTCTCCTTTTTTTCTTGCTACTCACTCCATCCAAGATGTGTTTGTGCTCCATTATATTATTCAGTGGCACTCGGGGCTCAGCATGGACATCACATAGATGTGACAGAGTTGCTGGCACACAAATCTGACTTACCTTTGGAACCATCACAGGGCGATGTATCACTTTTTAGCTTCCAGTTTCATTATTTCTTCATAGTTTCACTTAGAATACCAAAATATCAAGTATAGGAAGAAAAGTTCAGAGGTTAAAATTTCTTGAATCAATAGAGATTCTTCTAAGAAGATTTTACAATAACAAGTAGCTAAAATAAGAGATTGAAATTGTCTTCATCTTTTAATATTGCTTTTAATGAGTGCATTGCAAAAATTGTGTGAGTATGGAAATAGGATTTTATAGGAATGTATGACCAACATATTTTCCTATTAATATTCTAATTGAAACTGCACACAAGAGAAGACCCTGACAGTTTACCAGATCAGTATTTAGAAGTACACTTTCAATATGGTGGGAGTAGTCATTTTAACTAAAATAGGAGAACTGCCTTCTCATGCATTCTTTGAATTTGGTCATTCCAAAATTCAGGAAAAGGCCTTTAATGTTCATTAATCATGAAGATACGGTGTTAATGGAATGAATCACATACTTAGCTTTGTTCTGACCTATGGGTAGATAATTCTACCCCAGTCTTGAATTTATTAACTATATTTCATCTTGAGAAGTGTTTTGCCATTTATCATCCTTATTCCTGAGAATATTGACTTTATATGAGAGATTCTTACTTGTACAGCATAAAAGAAACAAAAATTTTATTGATTATGTACATTAAGAATCAATGAAAGTCTGTTCCTAATTATTATAGCATGATCATTATTTGACAGGATAAAGTTAGTTGTGGGAATATTGATTATTGATTTATTTCTTTGTTTCTGGAGAGCTTTTAACTGGAATTGATGTTAATAGGACTTCGGGTAAATGTTAAGAAGAGAAATACATGTTGTGCATAATTGTACACTTTATACAAAAACCTATGCCAGTCTCTCTGCTGCCCAACATGCCATGCTTCTTATACACCAGAATTCTGTGAAGTTCTGATAGATCCCTGGAAGTTCACTGACACAGATGTTAAGTTTGAGAATCAGGAGAATGTGTATATATATATATGGAGAGAGAGATAGAGATAGATAGATAGATAGATAGATAGATAGATAGATAGATAGATGGAGAGGCTTGCACCACCTAGTGGGCATTGTGACCTTGTGCTTGCCTAACATTTTTGTGTTTGGCTTACTTGGGATCTGGAAAATCGAACATGGGCCTTAGGCTTTGCAGGCAAGTGCCTTAACCACTAAGTCATCTCTCCAGCCCTGATCTTCTTTTTAAACACATGATGCCAGACTTAAAGATTTTTAAAATTTAAATTTTTTTATGGCATCATGCGTCCTTTCTTTAGAATCCTTAAAATGAAGTAACAACCTTGCTTTAGGGAAGAATAGGGGAAAACATCCAGCAGAAGCTATTTCTCATGAAAATGTCTCAAATACTTTTAAGTGGTTTACAGAGTAACGGCAATAATCCCATAAAATGATTTGGGACTAGCTTTTTGGAAGGTGAGCAGGGTAGTTCTTTTTCCTAGTTGAAAACTTCAAGCTAACGCATTCTGTCCTTTCATTGCTTCCGACTGTAACAGTTACTTTTTTTTTTTTTTTTTTTTGAGGCAAACCCTGCAGACTGGCTGCTTTTTGTATTTTAAATGACAGAGAGCAAGAGTGAGAGAGACAAATGGCATGCCAGGGCCTCCTGCCACTGAAGTCGAACTACATACATGTGTACCACCTTGTGTGTATGTGAGACTTTGCACACTCGTGTCACTTTGTGTGTCTGGCTTATGTGGGACTTGGAGAGTTGAACATGAGTCCCTAGGCTTCACAGGCAAGCACCTTAACTGCCAAGCCATCTCTCCAGCCCAGGAGCATTTCCAGGAGCATTCTCAAAAATCACAAACTTTCAACATCAGGAAAGTGAAAACAGAAGAGAAAAACATATAAGTTACTGATTTAGACCATGTAGGTATAAGATATGAAGATGTGCAACCTGCAGACAAAACTGTGGAGACTCTTTTTTCTCCTTCATTGTTGTTTTACACTTGCAGGGTTGATCATTTTACAGTACCTGAAAAAGTGCAGAAGACTTATATTTTTCAACTTATGTAACTATATAGTAATTATCAACAAAGAGAAAGTTATCCTACCAAGAAGCCCATCATATTATGTTCATGACAGACTGTGCTCCTTGCTCTAAGTACTGTCACATGGCAAACTCACTGTGAAGCTCTCTGTGGGATCCTGGGGAGGACAGACTCAATAGAAAGCTGAGAGCAAATGATGGAGACATAGTCCCAAGGCCACTCTCCTAGATATCTCAGTGAGCCAAAAAGTGGCTGTTGGGCTGGAGAGATGGCTTGGCAGTTAAGGGGCTTGCCTGTCAAGCCTAGGAACTCATGTTCAACTCTCCAAGTCCCGCATAAGCCAGACACACAAAGTGACACAAGTGTGCAAAGTCTCACATGCACACAAGGGGGTGCACATGCCTGTAGTTCGATTTCAGTAGCAGGAGGCCCTGGCATGCCATTTGTCTCTCTCACTCTTGCTCTCTCTCATTTAAAAAAACAAAAACCGTCCAGTCTGTGTGGTTTGCCTCAAAAAAAAAAAAAAAAAAAAATTGGCTGTTGCAGTCAGAAGCAATGAAAAGACAAAATGCATTAGCTTGAAGTTTTCAACTAGGAAAAAGAACTACCCTGTTCAACTTCCAAAAATCTAGTCCCAAATCATTTCATGGGATTATTGCTGTTACTCTGTAAATCCCCTATTCTTCCCTAAAGCAAGGTTGTTACTTCATTTTAAGGATTCTAAAGAAAGGACGTATGATGCCATTAAAATTTTTAAAAATCTTTAAACTTTAAGTCTGGCATCATGCGTTTAAAAAGAAGACCAGGGCTGGAGAGATGATTAGTGCTTAAGGCGCTTGCCTGCAAAGCCTAAGGACCCATGTTCAACTTTCCAGATCCCAAGTAAGCCAAACACACAAATGCTGGGCAAGCACAAGGTTGCAATGGCCACTAGGTGGTGCAAGCCTCTGGAGTTCTACTTCAGTGGCTGAGGCCCTGACATGCCAATTCTCTCCTTCTGTGTCTCTCTCTCACACTCTTTCTAAAATAAAAATAAATAAATAAAAAACATTAAAAAGAAGATCAAATCATGATCAAACTTACATTATCTTTTAAGAGGTGCTTATTGTTGTCAATACTTTTATTTGAAGGAAAGATCAACATATTACCATCCCAACTAAGTGATTTGTTTGTTAGTATTTAGGGTCTTGTCTTCCAGGTCTTAAGCAAACTTAGAGAAGCAGTCTCAATAACGAAAGTAGTAAACTAATTCAAAGACAGTGTTTCCCATTGATAGCTGCTTTCTTATGTCACCATAATCAGTGTATTCCATATGCTACTGTGTCCTATGATCCCTACCCTTGAGGGGTTCTCATTGGCTATTTCATGAATTAGTATCAATCATTATGGTTTATGCAATATGTACTTTCTTTTATATTTGGGTACAAAGCTATTTGTTTTGAAATATATAGTTCCCAGTGACCTCTTTCATAAAACATGAAGAATATCAGTGAATAAAAATGTTTGATGATTAAGTTAAAACATTCAGTACTTTCTATATTTGTCTTCAGTTGTCCAGTAATTTTCATATTAATATGTCTTTTGGGAGCTTACATTTTTGTTTCAAAAATGTGTGTATATGTGTGTATTATGGGTGTGGAGTGTGTGTGTGTGTGTGTGTGTGTGTGTGTGTGTATGTCACTTCTTTAAAGTAATACATTTGATTTCTTTCCCCAATTCTATCCAAGCACAATGACATTTATTTTACATTTAGCTACCTACACACTCCACACCTTGAGCTTTTTCAAGTATGTTCCCTGTTTTCCCTTCCCAGTGTTTCATGTGGCTGGGTACAAATGGCACTTCTATTCTAACATAATGGAGTTTCTGTAGGTGATTTTCCTTGTATTTTGAGGTTTGTATTATATAAAATTAATTAGCTTCCTGGTATTTATTTTTAGAGTTTTTATCATGCCATCTATCAAGTTTACTAGCAACCAAATTACTTTAAATATATTTTGAAGTTCACATAATTATATCAGATTAGCATTGAAGTTTTCTGAAGTAAGTGCTTTATTGGTTTTTCAGTTATATTAAAATTTGTTTATTATTTCAAGTAGGAAATTTACATTTTACTTGTAGCACTATTTACACAGAATTAAGTAAATGAAGAGAGGGTCAATCTGACATACTGAAAGTTGCATGTCAGATCCCTACCTAGAACACATCTTGTAGTGAGATGACAGTTTCATTTAGATGAATAATCCTATGCTAACCTGATATCATGGGTAGTACATAGGACCTTTATAAGAAGGAAAAATTATTAAAAACAATATTAAATATATATACCATATATACATATATATAATATATATTTATATATATTAGTACTTTTTCAAGGTAGGGTCTCACTGTAGCCCAGGCTAATCTGGAATTCACTATGTAGCTTCAGGGTGGCCTTAAGCTCATGGTGATCTGCCTACCTCTGTCTCCCGAGTGCTAGGATTAAAGGTGTGTACCATCACGGAAATATAGGTGATAATTTTGTATAAGAGGTATTAACATTATAAAAATATAATAATTTCCCAATTAACAAATTATTGTTAGAAATCTTTATAATTAAATATATTTAGAATAAATATGCATGTTACAATAGACAAAAGTGGGCAGCCCAGAGGATTTCTATAAATTGAGTATATTTATGTAATCGTTAACAATTTTTGAAAGTTTCAAATTTTACTTCTCTTGTTAGTATTTGATATGGTTAATCCTTTTGATTTTAGTGATTTTGATAGGTATTTAATTCTAAATCATATGTTATTAATCAGCATTTCTTTTCTGATACTTTTGAATCTCTTTTCATCTTTATCATTTCATCATTAGACATTGTGATCATTTCTTTCACCCAGAATTCAAAGCTTTTTCACATTTCTCTATTTTCCATAATCTTGTATTGATTTGTTGCCATTTTTTCATATCCTAGATAAGAATCTTAAGTTAAATATATGGGTTGCCCATATCATGTCCCATTGCCTATTTTGATTTTTCATATGTTTTATAATCCTTTGATGAAAAGTTTTTAATTTAGCAATGGTACATAAAATTCCTCTTTTCTTAAGGAGTTAACCACCTTTGAGAGTTTTGAGAGGGAGGATCTCAGGTACCTTATGTATAGAATCATGTTGTCTGCGAATAGGGCTAACTTAACTTCTTCCTTTTCAATTTGTATCACTTTTATTTCTTTCTCCTGTCATATTGCTTGAGCTAGGACTTCCAGTACTATATTGAAGAGCAGAGGTAAGAGTGGACACCCCTGTCTTGTTCCTGGTCTCAATGGGAATTCCTCTAGTCTCTCTCCATTAAGTATTGGTATTAGGCTGATACCAGCTTCATAAAAGGAGTTGGGGAGCTTTCCCTGTTCTCCAATTATGTGGCACAGTTTGAGAAAAATTGGTTTCAGTTCTTCCATGAAGGTTTGATAGAATTAGCTGAGAAACCATCTGGTCCTGGACTCTTCTTTCTTGGGAAGGTTGTTGATTACTTTTTCAATCTTGATGTGTGTAATAGGTTTGTTTAAGAGATTATTCTGCTTTGAGATTAGCTTTGGTAGGTGGTATGCATACAGGAATTCATCCATTTCCTCCATATTATCCAGGTTTGTGAAGTAGAGGTTTTTGAAATAAGTCCTGATGATTCTCCCAATTTCACTTATGTCTGTTGTGATCTCTCCTTTTTCATTTCTAATTTTGTTTAATTTGATGTCTCTCTTTTTTTTTTTTTTTTTTTTTTTTTTGGTTGATCAAATTGGCCAGGGGTTTGTCAATCTTGTTTATTTATTTACTTTTTTTTTTTTTTACAAAGAACCAGCTCTTTTTTTTCGTCAATTTTCTTAATTGTTTCTTAGTTTCCAATTCATTAATTTCTCCTCTGATCTTAATTGTTTCTTTCCATCTGGAGCTTTTTGGGTTGAATTCTTCTTGCTTTTCCAGTGCCTTTAGGTGGATGGTTAGGTTATTGATTTGGGATCTCTGTCTTTGTTATGAAGGCATTTAGTGCTATGAATTTTCCCTTGATGACTGCCTTCATTGTGTCCCACAAGTTTTGGTACTCTTAAAGGTGATTAACTCCTTCAGCTAAATATCAAGATACAAAAATCAATGCACAAATATCAGTAGCCTTTCTATATGCAAAAGACAATGATACAGAGAAAGAAATAAGTTACATTGTCCCATTTTCAATAGAAACAAAAAGAATAAAATGCCTTGGAATAACATTAACCAAGGATGTGAAAGACTGATACAATGAAAACACAAAAACACTCAAAACAGAAATTGAGGACCTGAGAAAATGGAAAGACCTCCCATGCTCCTGGATAGGCAGAATTAACAATGTGAAAATGGCAATTGTATCAAAGACAATACAAAGATTTAATGCAATACCAATCAAAACCCCAACATTGTTCTTCACAGAGATAGAAAAAATGATCTCAAAATTCATATGGAATGGCAGAAGGCCTCAGATATCCAAGCATATCCTCAGCAAAAGAAACACCTCTGGAGGCATCACTATACCTGATCTAAAGCTATATTACAAAGCCATAGTTATAAAAACAGCATGGTACTGGCATAAAAACAGGAGTGTAGACCAATGGAACAGAATAGAGGACCCAGACTTTGTGTCAAGCAACTACAGCTTCTTGATATTTGACAAAGGCCCTAACAATAGAGGGTGGAAAAAAGATAGCATCTTCAACAAATGGTGCTAGACAAACTGGATAACCATATGCAGGAAATTGAAACTTGATCCACATATCTTTCCAAGCACAAAAATCAAGTCCAAATGGATCAAAGACCTCAATATAAGACTGAAAACTCAGATTCTACTGGAAGGAAAAATAGGAGGTACTTTCCATGATACAGGAATGGGAAAAGACTTCCTGAACAAAATCCCAATAGCACAGGATCTTAAACAATCAATCACCCATTGGGATCTCATGAAGCTGAAAAGTTTCTTCACAGACAAACATACAATAAGCAGAGCCAATAGATTACTCACAGAATAAGAGAAAATATTTGCTGGCCATCCAACTGACAGAGGCCTAATTTCTAGAATCTACAAAGAACTCAAAAACCTAAATAATAAAAAGTCAAACAAGCCACTCACAAAATGGGGCAAAGAACTGGATAGGCAGTTCTCAGAGGAAGAAATGCAACTGGAAAACACACAATTAAGAAAGTGTTCATCACTAATCATCAGGGAAATGAAAATTAAAACTATGATATTCCACCTTACTTCAGTAAGGGTAGCAAACATTAAAAAAATCAAATGAAAATAAATGCTGGTGAGGATGTGGAGAAATAGGAACCCTCATCTACTGTAGGTGGGAATGTAAGATGGTACAACCACTTTGGAAAGCAATATAGAGACTCCTAAAAAGGTTGACTATAGAGTTACCAACAGACCCAGTTATTCCCTTACTGGGCATTTATCCTAAAAGCTCCATGCCTCAGTTTAGAGAGATTTGCTCAAGCACATTTATAGCTATTCAATTCAGTATAGCTAAGAGCTGGAATCAACCCATATGTCCATCATTAGACAAATGGATAACTAAAATGTGGTATATCTACATGATAGAATTCTACACAGCAATAAAGAAAAGTCACACAATGAAATTTGAAGAAAAAATGGTCAAACCTGGAACAGATCATTCTCTCAGTGAACTCTCTGAATCACAGAAAGATAATTGTCATATAGTATCACTCATCTACAGCTCCTAACCCGAATCTAGCCAAGATGCTGACATACCTAATAAGCATCTCGAGGACTGGACAATAGCATGGGTAGGGTGGGAGGGGAGGGTAAGGGTGGATGTGGGGGACACAAAACTGGATGCAAATGGCAACAGTACCATAAAATTCTACATCCTAAAAGACATACTAAATGGTTGAACCTTCATCAGGTCCTTAGAGGGAACGCCTGAATCACAGGGCCCTGGAGAGTGTATGATAAACACTAACCTTATTCTTCTCCTGTTTCTCTCTCTCTCTCCCTCTTCCTTCTGTATCTTTTGTATTACCTATCTTTTTCTTCTTTCTTTTCTTTCGCACTGACCTGTAACTCCCAGCACCAGCAAATGGCTAATATCCACAAAGAGCTGTTGATTAGAGAGACATACAAGGCTTCCCAAAAGAAGACAGTTTTCTGTCAGAGTACTTGATGACCCACAAAAGGTTAGTGGTAAGACCCACTATTGAAGACACCATATCTGTTGGTATGGAACATGGAATGACCTGGCTGGAACCTGGAAGAGAGTCAGTCCCCAGACAGTTAGCTCGTCTAGTGCCAGAAGGTGCTACATGAGTGATTGGGGGAAAATGACCAACATCTATCCAAGCAACTCATGGTCTGAGCTACTTAGCAGCAAACAACCTGACATGATGCTGACACAAGTGCAATAGTGCCGCACAGCTGTGGCGGGTAACCAACCGCTCTTTATTTGGCTAACAGATCTGCTCAGTGGAATGGAACCCATAACTGGAGCTGGGAAAGAAGTCAGAACCATATCCAAAAATGAACCTGCTCTCTATTATCAAGCTCCCACAAATCGTGGGCTAGAAGAGTGTCTACACCTATTAAATTCTAAAAAAACAGTGGTTATCCCATTTATCTGGAGCTAACTTAACTGTGGTGTGTTGGAGAATTTGCTTCTCTTTTTCAGATGGATACACTGAGGAAAGAACCAGCCCATCACACCACAAAAGGTCCCCAGCTGAAACTTAGAGTAATTAGAGAAATGAGCAAGAGTGCTGCTTTCTTGGTACACTTGGCACCAGCACAAGGGTGAAGGAGATAGACACAGAGAACCCTCAGGTCCTACCAAATCAGATATCCAGACACACAGAGGCTCCCAAGACCTCATCACTGAAGCAGACCTAAAATGAACCCAACATGCCTCAGGGAAATTTGTGGAAGAGGGGGCAGAAAGAATGTTAGAGCCACACATTGGGTCATTATGCACAGAGACACCGATTGCCTCTTACCCATAACTGATGGCTAACTGTACAATGCATGACCCATATTCCCCAATGAGGAGGGTCCCTGTGGAGGGGGAGGACAGGGAGGAGGCTAACAATGGTACCAACATGAATGTATAATGTATAGACTGTGTATATAACTAATAAAAAAACTCCTCCTAGGAGGCAAAGCAAAAAAAAAATTGTTCCTTTCCTTCATTAGTGATTTTTGCATGTTTTAAAATAATTTTTTATGAACTAGGTGTGGTGGCATATACCTATTTTGTTAGCACTTGATATCCTGTGGCAAGAGGATGGCAAGTTCTAGGCCAGCAGAAAGGATGAGCTACATAAATAACCTATTAAGAAAAAAATATTTTTCTCATTCTAAGATCTTGTGATATTTTCCAATGTCTTATTATTTTACCTCACCTATTTAGACACTCTCATTAAGCTAACATAGTAGTACACATATTAAATAAAATATGACCTACTAGGCTTCTCATTTCCAATTTGATGGAATACATACAAGAACTAAACTCAAATTGAGAAAATTGAGTCTTCAAAACTATGAGTCCCCGATGGCATACACAAATTCTCCAATAGATACTAGTTGCTGAAAGTCTTATCTGTCTAAAGGAAGTGGCATGTTAAATTACTTAAAATATAAATTAATGACTCAGGCTATATGCCCAGTGACAAAGCATCAGGGTGTATGCAGTAGAGGCAAACTGTGCTGATGCATCTAGAAATGAATGAACAGAACAGAATAGTATCAAGAAATATTTCCATAGACATCCAAACAAAAGCTCACAACAAAAATGTTTCAATGAGGTGGAGGAAAAGCTTTGCTATTTGAGTAGCCATAAAAGAGAAATGAAAAATGCAACTTTATAAGCTAAACAAAGATCAGTTTCAATGGAATTTAGAAATCCCCAGAAGGAAGTGCTAATAGGAAATATTTTATTAATATGTGCATTAATATTTTAGCTTAATAGTAGAATCTAAATAGGAAAGGTAAAATAAAAAACAGGAAAATGTCTTAAATTATTTCTCTGGGTGAAATATATATATAGTATCGGAAATCTTTATAGTATTCTTAGAACTTTCATGTAAGTTTTAAGTTGCTTTTAAAGATTTTCAGCAATGTTTTAATATATAGACATGGTTTATTGTATAATATATATAGTTTGGGGCATAGTGTATTAATGTTAATATATTGTTATTCATTATATAAACACCATACTTGTAGTTCAAGCAGGAAAAAATGGCCTTTAAACATGTATAATAGAATTAAAAAATGAAAGTAAAATTAGAACAAAGGAAACACTGCATTTGATAAAATAATAATGTTTCTACTTAGTCATTAAATATGCTAGCTATTCATGTTTTATGCTCACATTAAGTAATACAAAATTCACCCCAGAACCTTTACTTCAATTTCTTACTTTCATTTAAACTTAAAATATGAAATGTCCTTGGATTCGATGGCTGGAATGTGATTATTCAAGATGCAATGGGAAGTTATCTTTTTGGTTTATCAAGTAGATCTATTATTAGTGTTCAAAATAATAAGTGGGCACATGAGGTCTCTCCTAGGCACTGTAAGCTGATAGATGCAGGTATTTCCTTCATGAGTATAAACCAATAATATAACTCCTGACCCATTATCAATTCTTTCAGATTTTCTCTTGTTAATGACTTGGTCTTGGTAAGTTCTGTGTTTCTAGGAATATATCTATCTCTCCTAAGTTATGCAGTTTGTTGGTAAATAATTGTTCCTAGTAATAAGATCACCAGTAGGTTATCTTTTTAAATTGCTAATATCAGTTGTAATATACCTTCTTTCATCTCTAATTTTATTTATTGGCTCTTCATCTAGTTTTTCTTCTTCTAGTAAATGTTTATTAAGTCTGATTATATTTTCTGAAAATGACCTATTAGCTTCGTGGATGTTTTGTTTTTCTCCTTTGTATATTTGCTCTGAGTTTTATTTTCTTCCTCCTACTGACTTGTGCTCAGTTATGTCTTCATTTTCAAGTTCCTTGAAGACCTAAGGAAGACTCATTGAGAATTTTCTACCTTTTCAATGCAGGCATATATTGTTATAAATTTATCTCTTACAATGGCTTTTACAACCTGCTGTGGATGTTACTTTATTGTGTTTCCCTTTTTATTTGTCTCAAGCAATTTTTCCCTTTTAATTTCTTCTTTAACACATTGTTTACTTAGGAGTGTGTTGTTTAATTTAGCTTCTTTGTGAATTTTCCTTTTGCTGTTTTCTAGTTTCTTTCTTTATAAGTTTTTATTTATTTATTTGAGAGTGACAGACGGACAGAGAGAGAGGGAGAGAATGGTTGCACCAAGGCCTCCAGCCACTGCAAATGAACTCCAAATACATGTGCCAACTTGTACATCTGGCTTACGTGGGTAGTAGGGAATCAAGCCTCAAACTGAGGTTCTTAGGCTTCACAGGCAAGCACTTAACCGCTAAACCATCTCTCCCGCCCTGTTTTCTAGTAGCATTGTGGTAATAAGTGATGCATGAAATGATTTCAGTTTTCTTAAATTTGTTAAGACTTGTTTGGCAGCCCAACATAGGAATCTATCCTGTGCTTTGTGTATGCCTACTTGAAAAGTTTGCATCTCTTCAGTTGTTGGATAGAATGGTCTTTATATGTCTACTCTGTCCAGTTGGCCTCTGAGTGCTCACATCAGCTGTTTTCTTACTGACCTTTCTGTGCGAATTATCTACTAACTATGGAAAGTGGAATATTCAAGTGTTCTACTATGCATTGCACCTACATTTCCTTGAATTCTGCTTATATTTCCTTGATGTATTTAGATGAGCTGATGCTTGATATATATATTATTGGTATATCCTGTTTTATAATTTTTTATTTTTGTTTTAGAGAGACTGAGAGAGTGAGCATGACAGAATTGGCTAAGGGATTCATTTTATCTTGTTATTTTTGACCCAGTCTGATTGAAACAACCACTCTTACTTGCTCTCTTTTGGTTATCATTTTTGGACTGTTTTTCCACACCTTTACTTTCATCCTGTGTAAAACTGAAGAAGTGTTCTATAAGCAAACCTGTAGAACTTGTTTTGATTTACTCTGCCTTGTAATTGAAAGATTTAATCCAATAATATTTTCGAAATTATGGCTTTCTTGGTGTTTTAGTTCCATTGTTTTTGTCACTTTCTTGTGATCTTCATTTGTGATTTGACTCATTTCTCATTTCTCATGTCTCATTCCAGACATTTTATTTTAGTGGTCAGTAGAATCTCACAAGGCTTACATCAGACATTTGTAGTTATTAGAGTCTAATTTGGTAACAACTTCAGCTGCACACAAAGGATACAATTTTATCATACCATCCATACTTCTGCTATATTAAAAAAATTTATATACCTTTTGATATTATGAATTAAATTGTAGATTGTTATACCTATAGTTATTTTAATATCTTCATCTTAACTTTTATAGTACAGTGAAAAGTTATTTGTTTTCATAATGACTGCCATTCTGACAGGGGAGATAGAATCTCAATGCAATAAAAGTGATTTGTTCATTACCATTCATTATATTATGTATTAGGTTAGGATATGAATATATTCTTACCTTAAACATGAATTCTAAAGTTCCGTATATTTTAATGTTGTTATTTAGCATTCTTTCCTGCTCCCGGTTCAGAGTTCCTTGCACAATGTGTGGGTGGGTGTGGTGGTCTGGAGTGAGTAGACCAGACCCATTTCTGGACTCTTCCCACTGCTCTGGTCTGAGTTCCTTGTGCAGTCATTGTGTGGACAGGCTCTGAGGTCTGGAGTTAGTAGGCAGGACACATATCTGGCCTCCATCCACCTCCTTCCAGGTCTGAGTTCCATGCCCAGACAGTATGTGGGCAGGAACAGCAGTCTGGTGTGAGCAGGCCAGACCCCTGTATCTGGGCTCTTCCCACCTCCCCAGTCTGGGTTGCCTGTACTGGTCTGTGTCCTGGAGGGCTCAGCACGAAGTAAGCCAGATCCCTGTTCCCTTGCTCCTCCCAGTCCCCTGGTCCTGGTAGGTCCCATTGTACTTTGCTTGGGGAGGCATGGCCCTAGTGTTATCTGTGGAATCAGGCCTTTTGCTCTGGTATCGTGACTGGCCACTAGGTACCAACATCCCTGTTCACCTGAGTCAGAAGGTGAACAGGCCAAAGGACAAAAACTTGCTCCCTCCTCAATAAAATAATCTTCCTAAAATGGATACACAACAACACAAAAAGCCAAGAAAAGTAAGAAAACAGAGATCTCCACCAAGGATGCCTAGTCCTACTATAGAAGCCTCCAATGAAATCATAGAGAAATCAACAGTAATTCATTCTCAAAATGCAATCACAATGACCAATGAGACCCTGATTTAAAAAAGTCATTGAACTTGGGCTGCAGGGATGGCTTAGCAGTTAGGGCATTTGCCTGTGAAGCCAAAAGACCCAGGTTTCATTCCTCAGGACCCACGTAAGCCAGATGTACAAGGTGACACATATGTCCAGAGTTCATTTGCAGTGGTTGGAGGCCCTGGCATGCCCATTCTCTCTCTGTCTGTGTGTATGTCTGTCTGTCTGTCTCTCTCTCTCTGACTCTCTCAAATAAATAAATAAAACTTTCACTGAACTTGAAGTAAACTACCAAAGAAGCAACAATCATATCAATGAAATTGAACAGAATTGTCTCCTAAAGCATTCAACCTTTGACAGTAGGCTTAACTTGATTGAAGAAAAGGTTAGAACCCTCCAAAGAGGCATGAATAAATTATAGGTAAGTAAAGAAATGGAAGGCCTTAACAACTGGTTGATTAAGCTTAATGAACACCTGATCAAATGCAAAAATGAACTACAGGAAACATCAAAAAAATCAGAATTTGAATTGAAATCACACCTCGAAAAATAGATGGGCATGATACAAAATAACACAACAGAAAACAAAAATCAAATAGAAATTATAGAACCACTCACCAACAGAGTTACTCATGTGGAAGACAGAACCTCTGACCTGGAAGATAAGACAGAAGAAATTGAATGGGAGGCCAAAAACTTTGCTAAGTTTAAAAAATCAAGTGAACAGAATACAAAGTAGCTGTGGGACGCCCTAAAATGACCAAACATCTGGATAATTAGTATAACAGAAGGAGAAGAAATCCAGGCCATAGGCATAGAGAACATCATATTCAACAAAATTATTGAGAAAATGTTCTGAATCTTGCAAAAGAGAGGTCCATCCAGACACAAGAAGTCCACAGAACACCAAACAGGCAGGACCAAAGAAGAAACTCTCCAAGACACATCATAGTTAAAACTCTTAACAATGAAAACAAAGAGAGAGAAGCCAAGAGAGAAGCAATTCACAGCATACAAAGGCAATCCCATTAGAATAACATCAGATATTTCAATGGAAACTCTGAAAGCCAGAAGGGCCTGGAATGGAACACTTCAAAGTCTAAGGAAGTATGGCTTCCAACCCAAGCTGCTCTACCCAGAAAAAGTATCCCTCATAATAGATGGTGAAAGAAAACCTTTCCATGAAAAAAAAGTCAACTCTATGATTATATGAACACAAAGTCAAACCTACAGAGAATTATTGAGAGAATACTTCACACAGAACAGTCAAACAACCAATCTCAAGAGCCAACAAGAAGAAGGTCACAATAACCAAAAACTAAACCAGGCTCTACATAGTACAAAACATAAGAAAGCACCAAACCCTATAAAACACCTCATCATGGCAGGGATTAATTCAAACTTCACAGTAATAACCTTAAATATTAATGGTCTTAACTCACCCATCAAAAGACACATTATCAGGATGGATCAAAAAACTGGACCCTTCTATCTGCTGTCATCAAGAAACCCACTTCACCACTATGGGTTATAAAATGATATTCCGAGCAAATGGAAATAAAAAACAAGTGGGTGTTGCTATATAATATCTGATAAAACAGACTTCAAATGTAATAAAAAAAAGGACAAAAAAGGCCACTTCTTACTCATCAAGGGAATGACCCAACATGAGCACATCACCAACATAAATATATAAGTGCCAAACACAGAAGCATCACAGTTTATGAAACAAAATCTGCTCGACAACAAAACAGAAATAAATACCAACACCATCATAGTTGGAGACTTCAATACTCCACTATCATCAATAGATAGGAAAGCTTTGGGGTGTTACAGTCAGCTCCCCCTTGCCAGAACTCTCTGCTGTCCTACTTCTGTTTGTTACCTGCTATGGCAAAGAAGTAATGTCCAGTCTTCTTCTACCATCTTTTCTGTGCCATCACAGAGCTTCCCCTCAATATTATAAGCCAAAATGAGCAATTTTTCTCCCATCAGCTGCTTTGGGTAAGATGCTTTGTGCCAGAACAAGAAAAAATAGCCACAGTGGTTCATCTGCCTTTTCAGATTCGGGAAATTTTTCTGCCATTACTTTTTAAAAAAAAAAAAAAAACTGTTTCTCTATTGCTTTGGGGATATTCATAATGTAAAATTTACATTTTGGCATCTCACAAGTCTCAAGGCTTTTTATCATTTTTGTTTTTTTTTGTCATTGCTTTCCTTAACTGGCTATGTTGCCAAGGCTTACCTTGAGCTCTGATTTTCCTGCCATCACTTTCTATATGCTGGAATTATAGGCATATACTACGACGCCTTGCTGTACAATTTCTAATGAGCAGACCTTGCAGCTGGTGAGTCTTTCTTCTATGTAATAGAGCCTGCTGTTCCCTGGCCAGTGCCATATTTTCTTGATTACTTGTGATCTTTGTGGCTTGGTGTTGACATCTACATATTTGAGAAGTAGGAACCTCTCTCAGTGGCTTCAGCAGAGATGGCTCATTGCCCCAGAGTGAACAGAGACTCTCTGAGGCATAGGCAAACTGGGCAGCCATAGTGCTTAGTCCACAAGACCAATGTGGTACATGGTTCTGGTACATATGTAAATGGGCAGGGAGTCTGGGAAAGCATGGGCAGACATGGAGCTGTGTCTATGGTGGTGGAACTGGAATCTGAGGCATGGGGGCTTAATTTCAGTACATCTTTTTATTTCTGTGCTTTAACCAGGTTCTGGGATTCCCTTGCTCTTGCTTAAGATGCATATATAGCTATTTTTAAAAATAAATCTCCTGAGAGACAATGAGTATTGGGTCTCCTACCAACTTGCTAATAGCACACTACCAGTAATGTTCTTCATCTAATATCAAATACCAACAACATTGGAGACAAATTTTATGACATAGTTTTACATTTGTGCTTTCCTTGTTTATGAATCCAGTTTTATCCCATTTCATGAAAGACTGGGAAGAATGGTGGTTTGAATTTTCTGTTGCTATTTATCCTGTTTTATAAATTACAAATTCTTTGATTCTAGTTTTTCTGTTTTTATCTTACTATTATGTTAGTATTTTGATAAAATCTAGTAGCATAAAAAATAGGAGTTGTGTAAAATATAATCATATATTTTAATTTACTTATATATTATTACGTGGATTTGAATTTTAAAATGTTTTGTCTTGTTTTACTATGGTTACTTAGGTACAGTTTTTTTGTGTGTATGTGTATGGTATGTACATGCATTTTCATGTGCTTGTAAGTGCACATGATTGCAGGTACATGTGCCCATGTGTGTGCATAAGTGTAGAGGTCAGAGGTCATTGTTGTATTTCTTTCTCAGTCACTCTCCACTATAATTTTTAAGACAGAGTCTCTTTTACAGCCCAGTTCTAGCCAGCAAGCCTAGGAGTTCCTCTTATCTATGTCTCCTGTCTCTTGCTGCCATGCCCAGCTTTTCCATAGAAGCTGGAGATCCCAATTCAGGTCCTCACATTACATGGCAAGGACTTTACCAACTGAGCCAGCTCCCAGCCCACTAAGTACAAATTTTAATAAACTAATACTTACGGTGCAGTTGAAAATATATGCACCAGGATAAATGATTTAACATCTCTAGTACTCCCTAATACATATCTCAGAGCAAAGGGTATATATATATATATATCTATATATACACCTCTGCTAAAAACAATCATTAGCTTAAGTAGTTGCTTTTGGTTTTAGTGACTTTGTAGTTCTAAAAAAACCAAACATCGATGGAAGGAAAACATACAAATATTCAAAATACATTTTATAATTGATTAGAAAAGAACATTATTCAGACTAATTTATCAGGAAAAAAACTACCAAGTTCCATCTGGGCATTGATTAATTATTTAAACATTGTTTCATTTAATGCCTTTTAATGAATACATCATGGTTAAAATTTTCATGACCCTCTTATTTGAATAACTCATTACATTTGTTAGAGGCTTGAATCCACTTTTGTTTCCAATAGAAATCTTTCTAATGGAACTGTATTTAGAAGGGGCATTGGAAGACAGTAATGTGCATATTTGTACTCTCAAAGGACCTTATTCTAAGGTCCCTTCCCTTTTCCACATTTGGAGAGCCCAGTGATCTCCAACTTAAAGTTCGGTATACAAGACTAGAACTGTATAAGCAGATCAATTCCAGTGTTTAAAATATTTATGCTAAGGGGATGATATCAGTTTACACTTAAATTTCCAATGCGATCCTTGAAGAAAAAGTGTGTTACATGCTGGTAAGTTTTACTGCTTATGTTTAACAGGAAACAAATAACAAATAAAAATATTTTTATTCCATATCTTCATTAATCAATATGAATAATCAGAAACATGGCAATAAAACTCGAAATTATCAACATTTTAAAATTATTTTTCCCATACTTCCAATTATTGGACCACGCAAACAAAACTCTTGATAAGAAGAAGTAGTAAAGCTGGAGTATCATTTTGAGTTCAAGTGGAGAAAAATTAAAACCTGTTTTGTTTTTCATTGTAGGGCCATTAAGTCATAATTTTGACTCCAAAAGTTTGCCTAGTGAATAGACTAAGATTTCACTTAGTTAAATATAACATATAGATGAACATTTCATCATGAAGATAGTCCCTGATACTGTTTCTTGCCTATTCTTTATGGATAAGTTACCCAATTATATATAACTATTCCATAAGACTGTGCTTTTCCATATTAAGAAAACTAGAATATTTTATTCTGAGTTGCTTATTATGTAGGATTGTATAGGGTAGTCAATACTGGGAGAAAATACTATTTTTCATGATGCAAAATTTTAATGTAAGAATTTACAGAATAGAGGGTTATTGGTCTCATAAGTGGACAATTTAGAAAGCCTTTGCTCTTACAAAATCTTGTATATGCATATATATGTTTATATATAAGTATATATCTTACATAAATATGCCTATATATGTGTTTGAATTATATAAAGTTATCAATACTCAACTTCTGACCTCTGTCAGACAATGTATCATATATTATTTTTTAAATCTTTTTTTTTCATTTTTATTTATTTATTTGAGAGTGACAGACAGAGGGAGAAAGAGGCAGATAGAAAGAGAGAGAGAGCATGGGCATGCCAGGGCCTCCAGCCACTGCAAATGAACTCCAGATGCTTGCGCCCCCTTGTGCATCTGGCTAATGTGGGTCCCGGGGAATCAAGCCTTGAGCTGGGGTCCTTAGGCTTCACAGGCAAGCGCTTAACCACTAAGCCATCTCTCCAGCCCCTCATATGCTATTTTTATCAAACAATATTTAAATCATTTCAGTATTGTAGCTATTTGGGCTACTTAAAAATTGGGAAAAAGTTAGAACTGTGGGTGGAGAATGATTAAGGAAGCATTTCAGGAATATATGACTAAAGTTATATGACAATTAGCATATGAGCTGACAGAACTTTTCTTTTTTTCCTTTTTTTTTCTTTATTAGTTAGTTTTGTATTCAGCAAACACAGTCAGTTTGGTACCATTATTAGGCTCATCCGTGACCTACCCCCTCCCCTTGGCGCCTCCTTGTTGAGGTATATGGGTCATGCATTGTAGAGTTGTAGACAGCTTCGTGTTACTGAGATGAACTTCCCAACCAGGTGCAGTTATGAAGGAAGGGATTTATCGACTTTTACAGAGCTAGGGGAAGTTCCATAATGGCAGAAGAAGCTGGCCTGCTTTTTACAGGTCCAAGGAGAAAAAAAGCCACAAGCCAAAGAAAACCTCAAAGTCCACACCACAACAAACAAACCTCAGGAACTTCATGCACTTTGTATATCTTTAGACTGGACTTACAAATACACCACCACACCTTAGAGCTAGACCCTAAGATCTGCCCAGTGACACCTCCAGCAGTCAGGTGGCTGCAGATCCAAAGTACAAACTAATAAAACACTGAATAAATGGGGGGCATCTATTCAAACTACCACAACTTTGATCTTTAGTACATGTAAAATTTTTAGTCATTTCTTCAAGGCGATTTTCCCATATGAGGTTCAGTTTTCAAATTTATTGAGTTGTTCCTCAGTCAGAAGCTGTTTATCTATCATGTTGCCAACAGTCCTATATTTATTTCCTTTCTTAACATAGAAGGTTTATTGACAAACCAAAAATTTCAAAACACATTGTAGGATACATTTTATCAATATCACTATAAAGTAAGAAAACAAATAGATTTTGCAACATCTTATAGATAGTAAAGAATCTCAAATATTCACCTTAGCAATGGGATCACCAGCCTGGTCATATTTGTTTATTGGCAGAAGAGCCCATACCTTGAGGTATCAGGTTCCATCAGGGTTTCATGTCACAGACCACAGCCATAGCTCATGCCAGTGCAAGTTAAGATGTTCTTTCTTTAGAACTCAAATTGAGAAAAAGATATTCACCTTGGCTGTAGCCTAATCTGCAAGAATTACTGAGATTGAATCAACTAAATATGTCCACAAAGAATGACTAGGCATGGGGGGGGGGGGTAAAAGACATGGCAGTTTTGAGGGATATGTATATAAAGCCCAAGAAAACTTCAGAAATTCTATTTCAATTCATAATATATTTCCAATTTACTTTTGAAAATCCTCTATAGCTTCAAAAGCAGATAGGTCTATGCAGTAGATAAGGACATGCTCAGATTCAGGGCTCACTAATGGAAAGAATAACTGTAACCAAAGGCTGGGGAGGAGGGGAGTGTGGCTCCCATTTGCTGTAATGACAGTTCAGTGGGCTTGTCCATGGACCACTGATCTCAGTATCTCTGGGGAAAGCTGACAAGCATAGTTCTCCATTTAGAGTTATGTCCATGGCTGGTCGTCTGGCGTGGCAGAGCCATCCGGCTGCTTGTCCTCTGGGACTTTGCAAAACACTGATCTGTTAATATGAATAGTTTGTGCTGTGTACCCACTCAGCTGGTGCCAAGCCAAGCAAGACCTAGCCTGCCTCAGTGACCTTGCCAGTCCATGGTGCATGCAGACAGCTAAGTTTATACTTTGATGAAAACCAGAGTTGGCTGTTTGTTTTCCACTTGTCATGAGATTTTCTTGGGAAAAGGGGAGCAGAAAGAGATTGGATAGAGGGCAAAGAAAAAACTGGAAATTGTGAAAATAGATCCTAATTTAAAAAGACAATGTCCTGCTAGAGATTTTGTTGGGCCTCTCCTTAAGACAGATCCTTCACAAAGGGTACTGTTCTTTTCTCTTCATTGATTTCAGAGGAAGTCATTAGTAGGGAATATAACACAACACACACAACATATAGAAGTATGCAACATAATGCTCATGCTGTTAGAGACATCCTAATAGGAACACAGTTGACTGCCTGTAGAGATGACAGCAACAGGCAGAAGGGTGAGGCTTGTAGTGACTCTGAACTTACCACGAATTTCACAGTGTGTATCTTCAGGTGAAGGTAAGGTTGAGGGCGAGGTTTTCCTCCTCTTGCTCAAGCGTGAGGATATTCTTGCCCATGTGGTGATGCTGATGATTTTGTGAAACTCCAGACACCTGTTGACTTCTCTCTTCCATCTAGGGCTCCTTTATATTATCCAACCACTCCTTCATCTTCTGCTAGACTGTCTGCTAGAGAGGCCACTTTCTGGTGCTTAGGCCACTCCGATTTTGGAAGCCTTGCTCAGAAATTTCACATGGAACAAACTTTTGTACTGAATATAAATCATGGCCTATTTCTCTAATTTTAAATATGCACATGCAGAAGGCTGTATACTTCTTCCCTCCTTTGTTTCCTAGTCAATTAGACCCAGCTTCACTATTTCTGATTTGGCTTATTAGCATACTCCATATTCAGGGCTTTCTTCTTATTCTCATCATGGCCATTAAGGGGAAAGGAAAACAGGTACCCCACTTGGAATGAGAGCCTTTCAAAACATGAAGAGGTGTCAAATATATGATTTTGAGTAAATTATTTTAGCATATGGATTAGGTAGCTGGTAACCAAGACAAAATTTTTTTAAACATTGTCTTTCACAATTAGATAATGCAGCTGAGCCAACAGTGCCTAGCTAACTTCCTTTGGCCAATGAATCTTGAAGGAAAGAAGGCAATCAGAGTCTTGTGATATCAGTTTGAATGAGAATGATGAGTGGATGAGGAATGTCCCCCAAGACACAGTTGCTGACATTGCATTTGTTGTTAGCACACAGATCTTGAGGCTGAGGACAGATGAGAGATTTCTTTTAATGACATTGCAGAATGTTATTAAAGAATAAAAAAGCTAACATCATTAAGTTAAAGTCATGGGCAAGAGGCCTTTAAATAAGATTTAACCCGTCTATGAGGCCTTCTCCTCAAAGGCTCAGTATGAAGCTACACTCAATCCGAACATCTTCCAAGCTCATTGTCACTCACCAGGTGTTGTAATTTGAATATAAAATTCCCCCCCCCCCAGGCTCATGTGAGCAGGAAGTAGATCACTGGGGTGGCACTTGAGACTTCATAGCAGGTCCCACTCACCTTTGCCTGTGCTTTCTGCATGCTGATTTGATGCCTGCTTCCTGCCAGCTCCATCATGCCTTTCCCACCATAATGAAACTTTCCCTTGAAGCTAGAAGCCAAATTAACCTATTTTCATTTTAAAAGTTGCTTCTCACTGGGTGTTTATTCACAGCAACAAGAAGATAATTGATATAGTAGGCCACCCAAGCCTTGGGGCTCTTCACCTGTGATTAGCCCATCACAGAATATGCCATGAACAGAGAAGTCACTTCAATGAGGCCAGAAATACCACTGATATTGAAAGGCCAAGGCCAGCTTTAAACCAGCACCAGCCCTATGATACAGCAAATGAGCATTCTGCAAAGTTCTGGAGTTATATTTAACTAGTACATTTTAGCCCTACATCAAGAGCTCCACATACCTGTTACAGAGACCAGAAATAAGAAAACAGAGTATTGAATTGACATTTCTCTAAATATTTTTTATTTATTTGAGAGAGAGAGAAAATGGGCATACTAGGGCCTCTAGCCACTGTAAACAAACTCCAGAAGCATGTGCTACCATGCGCATCTGGCTTATATGGGTTCTGAGGAATTGAACCTGGGTCTTTAAGCTTCATAGGCAAGAACCTTAAAGGTTATACCATCTCTCCAGCCCTTGAATTGACATTTCTTAAATGTGTCTCCAACCCTATATATGTGAATGGGTTTCTAGGTAGCTTGTAACCTTGCTGAGGTAATGTGTCCTATTCCTCAGAAACCTTTGATCTTCAGTATAGTGGAAACAATTTAATCAATGTTCTCTACAATTGTCCTTGCCTATATTTCTGTTATTTTCTAGGCTACCTTCTCTGTACAACAGCCCTAGACCTAAAGACCTAAGAGCAGCTATGTTTTCATCTTTGGAGTTTGCTCCAGTTATTTTCTCACCTAAGAAACCCATCTTCATCTACCTTAAAGACATATCTGAAGAACTACTTTTGAAAAATGTTATTGAATCAAAAATGTCCACTTTTTCTTTTTATGCTCTAATAATATGTCATTTTACTCTTTGAATTATGATAACACTTATGCTAATATTTTTCTATCATCTAGTCAATAAATGTTTATAAATAGATCTGAATTCATCTAAGCTATATTGAACAAGAGCTCAATCTTACTGAAGCCTTTCTTTGAACTATTATGTAACGAAAGCCAAGGATGTCAAAATAGAATATCAAGACAAAATTTCTCATGTGGATTCTGAAATTAGTAATTTTACTCACTAATTTATTAAGCCAGGGATGATGCTTGGGGTGCTAGCACTGTGTTAGCTGAGTAAGAAATGATCTGTACCCTCCAGGAGCTCATAATCTATAAAAGGAAATAGATAGTTAAGTAAGCTATTAAAATAAAAGATGATATGGAGAATGGTGATAGTGTCAAAGGACACAGGGCCAATTATGTTTGGGGGAGGGTATCACAAAAGGTTTCATAGAGGTTTTGAAAGATAAATAGGCGCTTTCCAGTTTTAGAAAGATAGTAGGGGATTAACGATGATCTCAAATTTCAATTTAAGCTTCTAATTATGGAACTGGCATGCTGGTAATCATTACAGAAATTTATTTGAATGGGTTGATATGTATGTGAAATCGCTCTCTCCTCTATGTCTTTCTCAGTGTGTGTGTGTGTGTGTGTGTGTGTGTGTGTGTGTGTTTGAAACTCAACAGGAATGGGATCCTGAGCAGTGTGAAGAAGTACTAAGTGTAGAGATGGGGAGAAATGGGACTGTGTTCTGTGTGAAGCAACCTCTTCTCAGAGTACAGTTGCGAAGGAGGAATTATGCAGCAAATCTGTACAGATAGTATTGTAAGGGAAGTTTTGAAATTCAAGGCATCAACCTACTAACATGGAGAGGAGATTACAGAGAATAAAAATGAAGAGAATTGTAAGCCTTTTGTTCCATTTTACACTAAAATGTGCTCCTGGTGTGCTGGCACTGTTGACTGGCCAGTGAGTAAGGGTGGAGGGAAACTGTGTCAGCAGAAATATTCTGAGATAGGATGAAGACAATAGAACTGGGTGACAGGGACTGGGACTTGGCTTTCAGATACTACCTCCATGAATGTGCCTTCACTACCTCAAATCTGGGCAAGCTTGGGGAAATGCAGACTGTTAGAAGAAATTCCCATCTCACTCAGGTGTTGAGGCCACACATGACATTAATGCCAGTATGCAGGAAGCTGAAGCAGGAGGATTTTGAGCTCAAGGCCTAACTGGCTATATAGTGAGAACTTGTCTCAAAATAAAACAAAAACCTCCCATGTGAGGTAATCTTCCACCTCCTTGGTGTGTGGATGACAACTTGGGAGCATCCCTGCTAGAACACTGCAGTCTCTATGCATTAGTAAGGAGCTGGAGGGACCTTGTAAGCTTGGTCTAAGAATTCTCTGTGAACAGGAATCTAGGCAATTACTGATGTGTGACATGGAGCAGATCAGTCTGAGTCTCAGTTTATTCATTTAAAAATGGAGAGATGCCAAACTTGCAGAATTATTGTGAAGGCTACATAAATCTAAAGAACTTAACAGTGTATGTTCTGAGCATATTTTTATAAGTAATATTCACTTTGATATACAATATTCATTCAATAGATGACTTTGTTGTTACCATTAATATATTACTTTTAGCTACATATTTTCTTAATCACTGTTGTCATTGGATTAGGTCAGTGCTGGGATATGAAACATTTTATACACTGATGCTTCAAAAATTTTTATCTTTTTAATATGTATTTAAGTGAACCGTTTTGGTATAATATATGCTATCAATATTTTAATAACTGTGCTTTCAACGTGGCAGCTTAATATGATATAATATATTGTGGTGGTTTGAATGAAATGTCCCTCATAGCCTCATGTGTTTTAACCCTTAGTCCCCAACTGGTGGCAATTTGGGAAGGCTGTAGAGACTTTGGAAAGTAGAGCCTTGGTGGAGGAAGTGTATCACTGGGCTTTGGGATAATATAGTCCAGCTCTGAGCCCACTACTCAGCCTTCTTCCTGCATTTGGAGATGAGATGCCTGGCTGGCTGGCTACTCCTGCTATACTTTCTCTGCCGTGATGAAATATCCCCCTGAAACTGTGAGTGAAAAATAAGTCCTTCCTTTCTATAAGCTGCCTCTGGTCTTCTGGTCAGGTGTTTTGTCCTAGCAACAAGAAGGTGACTGAAGGTGACTGCAACATACATATTTGATAAATGGTGTTTACTTGTTTTTCTGACTATAAACATATTTTGTCAAATTTTTTAAATTATTTATTTATTGGAGAGAGAGGAAAAGAGACAGGAAGAAAGAGAGAGGGAGGGAGAGAGAGGGAGAGAGAGAGAGAAAGAGAGAAAGAGGCAGATAGAATGGGCATGCCGTGTGCATCTGGCTTACGTGGGCCCTGGGGAATCAAACTGGGATCCTTAAGCTTTGTAGGCAAGTACCTTAACCACTAAGCCATGACCTCAGCCCTCTTTTCAAATTTTATTTTAAATAATTTATAAATTCACACAAATTGTACATATCAATGAAGCAACATTCAAATCAGGTTAACATTCGTATCTCCTCAAACATGTATCATTTCTTTTGTTGAACACTTTTGAAACTTGGTTAGTTTTTGGTGTTTAGTTTGTTGTCATGGTTGTGAAGGTTAATTTTCAGTGCTAACTTGATTGGTTTTAGAGTCTCCACGGAACCCTATATCAGGTTGTATTTATAAAGGTGTTTCCAGAACACTTTAACTGAGGAGGGAAGATCCTCCCTGTGTGTCCACTTCATATCATGGGCTGAGGTCCCTGGCTGAGTAAAGAGGAGGAAGCAAGATGCATACCAGCAGTGACCTCTCTGACTGTAGATGTAATATGAGAAGCTGCTTCACATTCTTCCTGCCAGGCCAGTGTCTTATTGTCCCACCAAGGAAAGTAACAGTACAACTCTACTGAGCAACACCGTACCACAATGTGTTTCTGTGTAAGTTAGTCACATCTGCCTCCCCACATTTTCCATTTCCATTATGGCTGCTACAAATGACTCAGTTGCATTTTTTAAGCTTCCATTATTTTTATTTATTTGAGACAGAGAGAGGGAGGTTGAGAGAGAGAATGGGTGTCCAGCCACTGTAAATTAACTCCAAATGCATGTGCCACCTTGTGCATCTGTCTTATGTGGTACCTGCAGAATCGAACCTGGGTCCTTAGGCTGCACAGGCAAGCATCTTAACCACTAAGCAATCTTTCCAGCCCCTAAACTGCATTTTTAATGACTGAATAGTGTCTATGTGTATCATGATTTCTTTATCCATTTATCAGATCATGTGTGTTTAGATTCTTTCTATTTTTCAGTGATTATAAGTAGTGCTTCAGTGAACACTGGAATGTTGATGTCTTTCAATATTCTGATTTAATTTTGTTGGATGTGTAACCAGCAGTGGGATTTTTCTAGATCACATGCCAATTCTACTTTCATTTTTTTGCATGTATACGTCTAGTATATGTAGTATGTAGTGTGTGTGTGTGTATGCATAGGTACTGTGTGTGCATGTGCAGAAGCTAGAGGAGATCTAGTGTCTTCCTTCTATCACTCATCCACACCAAGAGCTGCAATTTTTACTACCACCACTGCTCCCCATGGGACTGATGTAGGCATGAATGACCATGGCTAGCTGTTTGCCTTGGGTTCTGGAGAACTGAACTCAGACAGCCTCAGGCACTTTCAAGCTGTATCAGGCCCTCATGCATGCAACAACTTCCCTTAACCACTGAACCATCTCCCCAGTTACCCTACTCATTTTTAATATTTGAAGAATCTCTATAACCTTTTCCATATTGTCTATGCTAATTTACATTCTCACCAATAGTGTGCAAGGTTTCCCTGTTTTCCACATCCTCACCAGCTTTTGTCTTTAATCTTCAGTACTAGCCACATCTACTAAGAGGAGAGAGATTCTTATTGGAGGATTAATTTGCATTTCCCTTAAAAACAATTATATTGAGTAATTGTTTTGTAAGGGGAATTTTTGGTCTTTGGATTTTTTTGGGGGGTTGTGTTGTTTGAGGTAGGGTCTCACTCTATCTCACCTACTCACTCTGTAGTCCCAGGCTGGCCACCTACTTACCATGATTCTGCCTTCTTAGTCTCCTGAGTACTAGAACTGAAGGTATGTGTCACCATGCCTGATATGTTAAGTACTTTTTAATATACCTGCCAGATATTTGTGTATTTTCTTTAGAGAAATTGATTATCCAGTTTTACATCAGATTGTAGGTCTCCTTCTTATTTTCTTTCCATTCCTTTTCTTGCTTTTTTTTTTTTTTGGTTGGGGGATGCTATTGAGTCTTTGAAATTCCTTGTATATTCTAAATATATATCAGACATGTATTTTGTAAGTACTTTTTCCTTTTCTCAAGTTGTTCCTGCACTTTACTTGTTGTTTCCTCTGTTCTGCACAGAGTTTGGGGTTGACATGATCCCATTTGTCTGTTTTTGCTCTTGTTTCCTATGCTTTCCATGTCTTATCCAAAAAACAATGTCAGGTTTTATATTTAGGTTACTAATGTAGTTAAGTTCATTTCTATAACTGATGAGTTCCTTAAATGCTTAGTAGAATTCGTCAGTGAATCTATCTTGTCTTTGTATTTTCTTTTATGGGAGGCCTTTCATTCAGTAATAACTAATAGAAAAACAAAAAATAATAGTGCGTGATTTAAAATAGCAATAATAATTCAACCTTGCTAGTTAGTTGTTAATTGTAGGTTCAGGCTGTCTATTTTTTCATAATTCAGTCTGGGTAAGATGTGTATGATTAAGAATCTATCCATTTCTTTTAGGTTGTCATTTATTTTGAGTCATCATAATCTCTAGTGATCTTTTCTATTTCTGTATTGTCAGTTCTAATGGCTCCTTTTACTCTGTGTACCTAAGACTTTGGGAAGAACCATCTCCTATGTGTGTGTGCTGGCACATTCCTGTGATCACAGCACGAGGAGAATGCTGAGTTCAAGGACAGGACAGACTTATAGCTACAGAAGGAGACTTTCATCTCAAAAATTAAAACAAACAAACAAAAAAACCAAAAATGAAAAAACAGCCGTTTCCTCTAGTGATCTTTGTATTGGTTTATAAGCTTACATAACATTTATTTCTGCTCTGGTCTTTATTTCCTTCTACTGATTTGCGATTTGGTTTGTTCTTGCCTTTCTAGTGACTGGAAATGCAATGGTTGTTTTGATTTATTGAGACATTCTTCTTATTTGAAATGATTTTTAAAAATGTTTTATTATTTATTATTTATTTATTTAAGAGAGAGAGAGAGGCAAATAGAGAGAGAGGGAGGAACACAGCATTGGCATACCAGGGCCTCTAACAATTGCAAATGAAGTCCAAATGCATTTGCCACCTTGTGCATCTGGTTTACATGAGTACTGGGGAATTGGACCAGAGTCCTTAGGCTTCACAGGCAAGCCCTTTAATCACTAAGCTATCTTTCCAATCCCTGAAGTGATTTTTTTTAAACTTCTCTCCTGGTGGACTGGTTCCAGTGTATACCATAGGTTTTGGTGTGCTTGGCTCTGTGTTCATTTGTTTCAGTAAAATTTTTAATATTTTACTTTATTATTTGTAAGGAGAGAGAGAGAGAGAGAGAGAGAGAGAGAGAGAGAGAATGGGTTGCAGGGTCACTGCAAACAAACTCCCGATGCATGCCCCACTTTTTGTCTGGCTTTTTGTGGGTACTGGGGAATCCAACCCAGGCCATTAGGCTTTGCAGGCAAGTGCCTTAACAACTGAGCAATCTCTCTCTAGCCATCATAAAGTTTAACTTTTCTTCATGATTTCTTTCTCAACCCATTGGTTGTTTCAAAGTGGCTTGTTTAATTTCCATGTATCTGTGTAGGTCCCAGTGTTCTTCTTGTTCACACTAGAAATGCTTTGTAATCAAAGACAATGCTTAAGATATTTTCAGTAGTTAAAAATATATAAAGTCTTGTTTGTGGCCTAGAATATGATCTATCCTGGAGAATGTTCTATGTGCTGGGAAGAAAAATGTAAATTGAATACCTGTTGAGTAGATGGTTCTGTAGAGGTTCATTGGACTTACTCGGTTTAGGATGCAACTTTGCTGCTGTTTCTTTGTTGACTATGTTCATGATTTGCCTATTGCTAAAAGTAAAGTGTTAAAGATCCCAGTTATTATGTACTGGAGTCTACCTTTGAATTTAGATTTATTAATATTTACTTAAGAATTTGGGTAAGAATTAGACTTACTATTTCTTCTTCCTGACTTATCCATTTTAACATTATTGTATAGGTTTCTTTCCCTCTTTTTACTGCTTTTACCTTAAAGTGTGTTGTATTTTATGTAAATGTGGCTACTCCTATTTACTTTTAGATCTCATATTCATGAAATACTCTATTTCATCACATGCAATCTATGTGTATTCTTAGAGGCAATCTGATGTTCTTCTAAGCAACACAGAATTGAGTCTTGCTTTGTAATCCAGCCAGTAATAAACTATCCAGTAATAATAAAACATCCAGTAATAATAAAAAATCGATATATTTTTGTTGAGAATTTAATCAATTTACATCCAAAGTAATTATTTATAGGTAATTTCTTACTCTATTATGTAACTTATTTTCTAGTTGTGTTGTTTTCCCCTCCTTTCCTTTCTCCTCTTCCTCTTCTCTCTCTTTTTCTCACTGTCCCATAGACTCATGTTCTGTTGTGATTTTGAGGCTTATAAAATACTGTATTAAATGAGCTATTTTTGAAATGATAGCAATTCAACATGATCATTAAGAAAACAACAGAAACAAACAAAAGTAGTAAGGAATTTTACATTTGTTTTCTATTACTATCTCAATTTAAATTTCTGCTATCCCATTTTATGTTTTATTTTGTCTATCAATTAACACATAATTTTTTTCTAGTATTTACAGACCTAAATATGATCCTGTTAAACTGCTAGCAAGATTTTAAGTAGGACTTCCAGAAGGACAGGCTAGTAGTGTTGAAGTCAGGTTCTCATTGCTGGCAGAAATCACCTGACCAAGAGCAGCTTTTGGGGACAAAAAGGTTTATTTTGGTTTACAGACTCCAGGAGAAGGAAGCTCCATGATGGCAGGGGAAAATGATGGCATAAGTAGAGGGAGGACATCACCTCCTGGCTAACATCAGGTAGAAAACAGTGACAGGAAAGTGTGCCAAACACTGGCAAGAGGACACTGGCCATAACACCCATAAGCCCACCTCCAACAATACACTCCCTTCAGGAGATGTTAGATCCCAAATCTCTATCAGCTGGGAACCTAGCATTCAGAATACCTAAGTTTATGGGGGACATCTGAATCAAACCACCACATTCCACCCCTAGCCTTCATAATCTGATAACTATGCATGATGTAAAATACAATGCATTCATCTAATTTTTAAAGTCCCCATAATTTTTATCAATCCCAATGGTGTTAAACATCCCCATAATCCAAGCTCTTTTAACTGAGCCATAATACTAAAATATCCCACCCCCCCCAAAAAAAACACATAATGGCACAGAATAAACACTCATACTGCAAAAGATGGCACTGGGCTTAGCAAAGAAATATCCAACCAATACAAGATTTAAATAGGGCAAACATCAAACTGGTAGTTCCAAGTCCAACAACTCTAGTCAGTGAAAAGTCTCAAAGTGCCATAATTCTAACCAGCAACAAGTCTCTAGAGTTACAATTCTGCCCCTCCAGCTGGGCTACTCACAGTCCTGGAAAACTTCACTTGGGGCCAGCATCTATTCTCCTCCTCCTCCTCCTCCTTCTTCTCCTTCTTCTTCTTTTTCTCACTTTTAAGTTTTAATTTAAAAGTAATCATTTCATTTCATTAACAACACAAGAGCTCCAAAGAGGAAAAACAAACTGCTATATAACACAAAGGTCAGAATATAAACTGCTGCCATTTGGGGGCCTTGAGTTCTCAAATCACTGCTGGCTCATCAACTGGCAGGCAGGGCATGGCTGAAGTCTCTGCTCTCTCTTCCTGTCAGGCGCCCTCTCCAACACTTGACCCACAGGGCTCTAAGGAGCAGGCTGACCAGAGGGAGACAGTTTCCTTTGGCTCCATTTAGCTGTTCTTAGCAGCCATCTTGTGGTCCCAGCATCTCCACTGGGTCTCCACTGCAATCCAGGGGTTCATCCTCATGGCCCCATGCAGGCATCCATCAAACCTGCTTCACAGTGCCCATGCTCATTTCCAAAACACAAAACCATGTTGCAAAGTCAATGACCCTCTCTTTCCTGCATTTCTTATACTCCATAATTCCAGGTAGGGAGTCAATTTGTTAATCCAGAGGGGAATAAAGCAGAGTTTGAAGAACAGGACACTTCTTGAGGACTCAGGCCCCTTCAAAAGAGTCTACATTCTGCCTGTTATGCCAGTGCTGGCCCAGCCTCAAAGGTTGTAATCTCTCAATTGCAGCTGAATGGGCAGCAGTTTCATCCCAAAGATTTCATTTCTGTGTCATATCCCTCTGCTCATACCAGTCCATTTCTATGCAATGCAACCCTGCATAAATTCTCAGGACAGGGGCATAACAGCAAGCCTCTCACTCAAACTGCTTCTAGCCTAGTCCAAGCAAACCTCTTTCTTACCCTCATAAGCCAAACCTCACAGTCCATAGTTCTTACTGCATTCAGGTCTTTCAACTTTAACTAGAATAGTCCATCAAGCTGTACTTAAAGCATTGCAAGACCTCTCTTAGGACAAGGTTTCAAATCCTCCTACATTCCTCTTGAAAATCAGCCCCAAAAGGCCAAAACCACACAGTCAGGTGTCTAGAAGCAATACTTGGTGCCAATTTTACTGTTGCAGTCAGGTTAGCATTGCTGGCAGAAATCACCTGACTAAGAGCAACTTTTGGGGGGAAAAAGGTTTACTTTGGCTTAGTACTTGAGGGGAAGCTCTATGATGGCAGGGGAAAACTATGACATGAGCAGAGGGTGGACATCACCTCCTGGCCAACATCAGGAGGACAACCACAACAGGAGAGTGTGCCAAATACTGGCAAGAGGAAACTGGTTATAACACCCATAAGCCCACCTCCAACAATACACTGCCTCTAGGAGGCATTAATTCCCAAATCTCCATCAGCTGGGAACCTAGCATTCAGAGCACCTAACTTTATGGGGGACACCTGAATCAAACCACCACAAGTAGGTAGGCTGGAATTTACACCTAATTCCTCTATGTCCAGATGATGTCATATGCCAGCAAGTACCTATTCCTTCTAGGAACTCATGACTCTGCCTGGTGAGATATCAAAAACAGTATGAGAGAATTCTTGGAGAATTTACAATGACTGTTTTAAAGATTGTTGCAGTCAAGTTCACATTACTGGTAGAAATCACCCAACAAAGAGCAGCTTATGGGAAAATAAAGAGGTTTATTTTAGTTTACCTGCTCGATGTGGAAACACCACAACGGCAGTGGAAAATGATGGCATGAGCAGAGAATGGACATCACCCCCTGGTCAATATTAGGTGGACAACAGCAACGTGTGCCAAACACTGGCAAGGGAAAACTGGCTTTAATACTCATAAGCCTGCCCGAACAATACACTGCCTCCAGGAGGTATTAATTCCCAAATCTCTATCATGGGAACCTAGCATTCAGAGTACTTAAGCTTATGGGGGACACCTGAATCAGACCACCACAAGGATATTCAATGACTTTAAAGAAAACAGAAAAATTTTCAGTATTATAAAAAAGAAACTTAGCAAGGGATTGCATATATTTTAAAACATCAAGTTTTTGTGTTTTAAAAGAACGATAATAATTATTTCAAAAAGTCATTAGAAGACATTAATAGCAAGATAACCCAGAAAGAAGAAAGAATTAGTGAACTTGAGGACAGGCATTCTAAAAATACACAGGTGGAACCAGAAAAATATAAAAAAAAGGATGCTTGCAGAAGCTTTATAACAATTAATTTTAATTTTTAGTTTTGGCATGTTTGGAGTGTGTATATGTATGTGGTATGTGTGGTATGGTGTACATATGTACAGATGTGTGCTCATGTGTGTGGTGGCCAGAGAAGAATGTTGGAAGTCCTCCTCTATTGCTCTTCCACTTTATTCCCTCAATCTGTGAACCTGGAGCTACTATATTTTCAGTCAGAGTGGCAGAACAGTGAGTGTCAGTGATTCTCTAGTCTCTACTTCCCACAGAATTGGGGTTACAGATGCAGGGGGCCACACCCAGCTTCTAATATGGGTGCTGGGTTTTGAATTAAGTCATCTCAGACCTTCTTAGGTCCTCAAGCTTATGAGTCTAGTGGTTTTACCCACAGAGCCATTTCCCCAATCCCTATATTGTGAAAATTTTAAAAGAGAAAATTTCCATGTTATTGAGATTCAAGAACCATATGAGAATGTCAAAGGCATAGAAATTATTCAAAGAAATAATTATAGAATACTTCTAAAATGTATAGGACACAAATATCAATGAACAAATGTCAACAGTCAAATTTAACTCAACTAAGTCTATCCCATGATATCTTAATTAACTTCTCAAATGTGAAAGATAAAGAAAAGATTCTAGAGACTATAATATAAAAGAAACATCATGTGTGGTTATCCCCATTTACTTGAAGGCAAGTATCTCAACCATAACCTTCTTGGCCAAGATAAAGTGGAATGAGATTTTTTTTTAGTGTTGAAGAAAAAAGAATAAAAGTATGACTGAAAATTCTGTGGCTTTTAGAAGTAAATATAAACATATTCCCAAACTATGAACAGCTGAGAAAATATATTTCCACCAGACAGGCTCTAGAACTTACAAAGTTCATCAAACTGAAAAGAGAGAACATGGTAAGAGTATTTATACAGACAAATTCAAATGTCCTATTATAAGTCAGGTATGTTAAAATATCACCATTCATTATTTTCCCCCTTATTTTATGTATATATCTAAAAATATTTATAGAGCCGAGAGAAATGGGTTAGTGGTTAAAGGCAATTGCTTAGAAAGCCTTATGGCCTGGGTTTGGTTCCCCAGTAGCCACACAAGGCCAGATGCACCAAGTAGCACATGCATATGGAGTTAATTTACAGTGACAAGAGATGCTAGTACAGCCATTCCCTTCCCCTTTCTCTATCCAAATAAATAAGGCTGGTGAAAATATGCTTCTGGATGCTCAGTAGGCATATGTAGAAGCCAAAGCCAATTAATTTATAGGGGATAAAAGATCAGCCAATATTTTGGACCCTGCCCCAGGTGAAGTAGGCCCCAAGAAACAACAGAATACCTCTAAAGGGTCCTGTAGCTTCAGTAAGTCTTAATTAGAGAGGTCATGGAGAACCAGAAATTAGTATCTAGTCAGTGTGCTATCTGCAAGAGTGGGGTTAAGAGGAGGAAAAGATTTTCAATGTTTTGAGACTTGGACTCATCCCAGCAAATGACAGACATGCTGAAGGGGCTAAATGTGGTGGTGCATACCTTGAGGCCAAGGTAGGAGGATTACTGTGAGTTTGAAGCCAGCCTGAGACTATATAGGGAATTCCAGGTAAGCCTGGATGAGAGCAAGACCCTACCTTGAAAAATAAACAAACAAAGAAATTCTAAAGGTTCTAAAATGTGCACCTAAAGAGCCACAACTGACTCCCCCCCCCCTCTCTCTTTGAATGTATGCATGCATGTATGCATGTAAGCATGTATTGCTACCTAGTTGATTTAAACACCCAGAAGAAGACTATAACCAAAGAGTAAAATAATAACTTAATAGAAGTTGTAATAATATTAGTAAAGAATCAGGCTTCTTGACTGGCTCACTTAACTCTGAGTATGGACAAATTAGAAGATTCGCATGCCTTTCCTACCTGTAAGCAAAATGCTATCTATGTATATTCTAGATACTCTAAAGTCTTCTTTCGTTTTACTCAGCTTCAAGTCATGTCAGATGCCATCCCTTTCCGTAAGCAACTCTATATCTTCATGATATCAATGAGTGACATATATTATAATCTTAGTAGTAGTCTTGTTAATCTTTATGTCTTGTGTAATTTTTATCTCTTCTTATTTATATTTGACTTACCCACATATGGTCATATAGAAATCTACCTACATCTGTCTGGGTCCTCTTTGGTCATACACCAAGACTAAAAATCAGTAAGAGTGGAAACCCTTAAATCCCCTTTATGCCCATTTCAGCCTATAGTAATTATAATGGGTCCTCACCCACTGCGTAAATGAACCTAGGCTACCATCTCTTGAAAGGGAAAATGATAGGTGGCTAGTCATACATTAGACTTGGAGATCGCTGAAGTACAGACCCAACCTCCTGTTTCCCTGGGAACATTAGAAAGGGAAACATCACATTTGTTTTTCCATAGGACTGAAAAATACCATATGAAAGGGAGGAGGATGGAAGCTTCAGGGCTTTTGTTGAGGTAAATCTATGCTGAGTTTTACCTTTGCCTTGGGAGGGAACATGCCATTCTTAGCTACCCAAAACACAAGCTTATAGTCCCCTCCCTTAAGAGTTAATGCAACTAAGCCTGTTAATCTTAGAGACCACCCCTCACTTCACTTATACCCACAGAACCCCCTCCCTCACTGTAGTCACTCACAGACTCTCAATGCTGGGAACTGCCTACTTTTCTGATTTCTAACTTTCAAAAGTGTAACTTTTAAACTCTCCCTTTCTTTCATTTCTTTGGATGACAGCCAAAATTCTAAGTATATTGGTCCTAATTTTTGAGAATTTTTCCATCTTTTATTTTTTCCAATAAATCTTTTTACCCTTACTCATGCCTTGTCGTTCATATGCCTAATTTTCCATACGTATGAGGCAAAGAACACCACCATGTGAAAATTTTCAACATTACTGTTTCAGCAATGGTGAGCTATCCAAGCCTAGATTTGTTCTAAATACACTGTAGGTGTGTTATTCAGAAAGAATCAGGAGGGTATCTAGAGAGACTGGAGTCTAGTATGGGCTATTTGTTGCTGATGTGGTCTCGGATTAGGACAGCTATAACTAGTTACAGGTGATGCTAACTGGAATATAAGTCTGATAAACTGTCTTCCTGTATCATTGGGGCTATTTCAGAGGACATGTACATATGTAGGTCTGGGAATAGTGCCCTTAAGATCTACCCCACTATAAGGCTTCACTATCTCAGGGCTAAGCTCCAGGACAAAGTCTTGTGTTTTCAACAGTCTTACTCCAGTGAATGGGGGCATGCACCATGCAATACCGCCTACACTTGGAGGCACATTGGTTAACTATGTAAATTGACTCTAAGACACATTGCATCCTCTCTTACTCAGGCTAAGGGCTGAAGCTGCCAGTGATAAAGGCTGACGTGATTCCTTTCCATTGGGCACAGATCTATGCCAGATGCTGGAGCCTTTCTGAGGCCACATCTTCAAACATTGGCCTTGCAATAGCTATGCTGCCTGGGGTTGAAAGAGAAATAGCAAGATGGTCTTGTGGTCACCAAAGCTGATCCTGAATAGGTCTCACCTGAGCCTCATTGCCACACCAACCTGCACAGTCCCAGGGTTTCAGCCAGGCCGACTTCCAAGGCTGGACAGGAAGCAATCTGAACTTAATGTTAAGACTGTCTTGCCAACACACAGGTTGCTACTAAATGTTGGGGACTGTTCAGATTCTCTGTGGCCATTCTCTGTGTGTTAGGCCTTTAGTTTCTTTTTAAAAAAAAAAATTTTTTTATTTATTTATTTGAGAGAGGGAAAGAAGGAGAGAGAGAGAGAATGGGCACTCCAGAGCTTCCAGACACTGTCAAGGAACTCCAGATGCATGCGCCACCTTGTGCATCTGGCTTAGGGTACTGGGGAATAGAACGGAGGTCCTTTGACTTTGCAGTCAAGTGCCTTAACCGCTAAGCCATCTCTCCAGCTCAGGCCTTTAGTGTCTGTGAGATGCTTGGTCTCATTACAGCAGGTCTGACTTGAGCTCTAGATAAAACCTGCTCTGCTCCACAGTGTCTCTGCTTCTTGAAGTTCGAGGAGAAGGAATGAGAGGTGGAAGCAGCCAGTTGCCTAGCCTAAAGCTGTTTCAGTTGCTCAATCTGTGGGTATTGGAGTGATGGTGGGCATTTCCATGGCTGGTATGGTGCTGGGTTTTGTAGAAGTTTAAGGTCTTGGTTTTATTCTCCCTGCCCCTCCCAAGCAAGTGCTGTCTTTTTTCATACTGAACTGTTGGACTCAGGGGATAAATGACACAAACAATGCTTTTCTGTAACTGCTTTCTTCTAGGAATGTCATCTTTCCATGTTAAAAGTAAGCACTCTGGGCTCACCAGGCTTGTCTGATTCTTCTGAAAGAAATCAGTTGCATGAGTAGTTGTTCAGCTCTGTGTGTCTGTTGGGAGACAGTCACTTGAGAATCTTACTCATCTTGATACTGGAGTTTGGAGTGTCCTTGAGAGCAACCAAACCTTTCTCAGCTCTTTAGTGATCAACAACTCAGAAGCTGGTGTACTAGACATTCATGGTCATGCAAGCTTCCTCTGAATTAGTGGCCTCCATGTGCTCATCTTATGAATTTGAAGAATTACACTCACACACCATAGAAAGTTATGTTTAGAAAGACTTATAGAATTTAAGAGAAAGAAAGAATACAAAGTTATTACCTAAACTAGGCAAGAAGAGGTTCTGCAAAATGGTAAAGTCCACTTAGAGACCCAGATGGGTTTTTTTTTTTTTATGGGATTGGATAGAAGCTGAACCAACCAGCCCTGACAGCAGGTTTTTAAGTAGGGGATCAGGTTTTCTGTGAAAAGGACCCTCTCCCCAGGAATCTTAACCCTGCATGTAGGGTGTAACCTTACCTCTTCTAGGAAAGGGGAACTCCTTTATGGAAGAAGAGATAAGGAAAGGCTAGACCCGTCTGACATTTCTGACTTCTAGCAAAGTGCGGGACTCCTTTAGAAGGAGATAACTGACCCAGATGCTCCCACTACAGGCTCAAGAGCATTGTTCATTCACTTTTATGTTACCCCTAAATGGCCTCAATCTTTCTCTGTTTCTACAAACAGATCTTTCTGAGGGATTCTGAGTATTTTCCACTCTATTTTCTGCTGTCTGTATTTTCCCTAAAGTTCTTCATGGATCTGAATGTGATGTGACCATTGCTTTTTTAAGTTATTGACATATCACAGAATCTTTACTACTGGTGAATTCCGATGGAAGTTTAATTCAAAGCACTCCAGAAAAATAGAATGATGATACTTCTTATTTACATGAGTAAAATAGTCCAGGTTATCTTCTGGCTATAGTACACATATAGCCACTGGTTAAGAAGTGAAGAAAAAAAAAGGCTAGGAAGATGCCTGAGTGGTTAAAAGTGTTTGCTGGTGTACTTATGCAGCCATCGATTAAAAAGTAATAAAAGGTCTGCGGAGATGTCCAGTAGTTAAAGGTGTTTGCTAGCAAGGCCTAGTTGCCTGGGTTCAATTTCCCAGTACCGATATTATGCTGGATACCCAAAGTAGCACATACACCTGAGTTTATGTGCAGTGGTAAGAGATTCTGGAATGCCCCCCCTCTCTCTTTGTGTGCTTGCATATAATAAATAAAAATATTTTTAAGAAAAGTGAAAAAAATTTTAAAATTTGAAAGACATAGCTTGTTTTAAATAATACACATTCAACAAATATCATATTTTTTTAAAATCCATACATAGGTGGAGGTAGATATTTTAAACTCCTAATTCACTTTTGTTAGTAATGCTAGAAATATTAATCCTGATTTTCTGAATAGTGAGAAAATTAAAATTGGTAAAATCATCAGAAAAAAGATATTTTTTACAGGGACTACCATGTGGAGTTGTGCAAGGAGGGAAAAATATACTTATAATACTATATAAAACTTGCTCAAAACTTTTGTGCAAAATACATACTTTCAACAAAACAGGTGCAACTTTTGAGGTGACATGTCTTTCATATGTTTACCCTCCTGTGTTTTATCCTGTAGAGCCCACAATTTGTTGCCTTAACAGAATCAACTATGGGAAGGCATTAATTCTATAAATCATAACAATACCTTATCCTTAGCTCTTGGAAATGTGTATTGCTCATGAGAATATATTGATTATTTTTAACATGAGGTTTATTGTATCCACAAATACTGGTAACATTGAGCTTATTTTAAAACACTCATTGTTGGGATGGAGGGATGGCTTAGGGGTTAAGGTGCATGCCTACATGGCAAAAGGATCCAGGTTTGATGCCCCAGGACTCACATAAGACAGACGCACCAGGTGGCACATGCATCTGGAGTTCATTTGCAGTGTCTGAAGGCCTTGGCATGTCCATTCTCTCTATATCTGCCTCTCTGTCTTTAAATAAAAATTAATTAATTAATTAATTAAAATGTAAAAAATCACTCATTATTTGAGAACAAGCAGCCTTTTGAATAAATATCTCTAATCCTTAAGTAGCTGAACTTATATTTACTTTTAATCCAGGAAATTAACAAACACTTGGAGTTGATTTGGGTCTATAATTAATTCCTGTCCTTCCTATCCACAAAAATGATTAGAACAAATTAACACTGTTACTAACTCTCAAATGGCAGAGAACAATGAATTGTTAATGTCCTCAATATGGGATCTTATCATTTGCAGGAAATACAGACATAAAATCTGCCAGACTTATCAAGATGGACAAAAGGAAAACAAAAATACATTTAAAAATATTTAAAATTTATTACTACTTAGTGCCATGTCATATTCAAAAACAACTATTAAAAAGTTGAAAATGATAGTAAGCCATTTTGTATTAATGGAGCAGAAAGAGTTAATTTTTTCATGATTATTCAAAAAAATTTTTAACATTTTATTTTGAAATAATTTTAAAGATTAGCTGTAAAAATAGCATAGGATTTCTGTACAACCTTCACTTATTTTTCCCTAATGTTATCATCTTTCATGGCATAATGACCAAATTAACATTGAAGCAGCACTGTGGTATAACATACTGACTTAATTCAGATTTCAACTTTAAATATTTTCTTTAGAAAAAATTCAAGACAGAGCCTTGTCATATAGTTCAGGCTGACCTTGACTTGATAATCTTTTAGTCTCTGTCTAAATGTTGAGATTATAGAGATGTGCTACCACGCTTAGCTCACTATTCATTTAAATTAGAATTCTTTATTTGCTTAGTCAATGATCTAGATAAGAACCTCAAAACACAGACAATATTAGTGTCTTCTAAAGTTCTTGTACTGAATGACAGTTCCTCAATATTGCTTTGTGTTTTGGTGACCTTGACACTCTTGAAAGAACTGCTCTGTTCTTTTGTAGGATAACACTCAATTTGTGTTGTGCTGATGTGCTCTCATAATAATCCCAAGACTGTATTTTTGGTGTGTCTATGTATGTGCAGTGTTCATACACGTGAGATGCATGTTTGTGTGGCATGTTACCTTTGTGTATGATCTGTGTGCCATGTGTGGAGGCAGGGATTCAGTTGTCGTCCTTATTCTCTGTCTGCATCATTTTACTCAGACAAGGTCTCTCAACTGAATCCAAACTACACTGATATGGCTAGCTTTCCCCAAGGATGTTTCCACCTCTGAGCAGAAATTGGGGTGGGGACTCCACACCCACCTGGCAATTAGGTTTTTGCTGCATGCTTCCTGTGGAGAAGTCAGAACTGTGGTCATCACACTTCTGCAGTAAGTGCCTTATCCATTCAGCTGTCTCTCTAGCCCCAGACTATGCCTTATGAAAAAGATATTACAGAAAGATTACACATTTTTATATGTAATATCATGAGATATGTGATGCTAGTTTATCCTTTTATGGTGATTGTAAGGTAGCATCTGCCGAATTTTTTACTCAAAAATTAGCTTGTTTCCATTCTGAGATTTATAGTAAGAATCTGGGAAAATATTTTCTAGGACTCTTCAAATAAACTGTTTCTCCTCAAAATTTTGCCCTCTAATTTTAGAATTCACTGATGGATCTGCCTTGTAATTATTAATATTTCCTAGTGGTGATTTTTCTGTGAAAAGCATTATTTTATGCTTAAACCTTGAAATTATTTTTAAAGGAAGAGTGGCTCCTTTTCCCTATTTATTTTGTATCCACCTGGTTATTTCAGCATGGACTCATGGATGATCATTCAGTATGTTATAAAGCAATGCTGCCCTTGTTTGTTTTGTTAACAGTAGGTCTCAGACTTGGCCGTGAAGGACTCTGACATGCTAGCTTGTACCATTGCAGTATACTCCATCTTATTTGAACATTTCTGTACTCTGTGGCAAGACATACTTCTCTAGACACATTTTAATTTTCTCCATCCCAGAGCTCTAGGGATTCCTTCACAAGGAAGATATTGTTTCTTTTATTGAAAAATAGTTTTTAGCAACTAAGATCTGAGTATTAGATGTGCTCATTGTTACTGAAGTGTGATTGCTTCTGGTGTTTCTTAGTGGTCAGAACTAGAAAAATATGTGTTTACACTTACATTTGAATATTTTTACATCTTTATATTTATGTATCTCTATCACCTTTGTATTTATCATATCTATACATATGTTTTAATGTTATGTATGTTAGCCCATACTTGTATCTCCAATCACAGCCAACACCTTGAAAATCACACTAGCCTTCCAGTTTTCCTTATTTGTAACTTGTTTCTCTTAAAGTAAGAAATCTGACTCTTATATTTTAATTATATTACATTTTTTATTAAGATTTGAAAACACAAAAATTAGTTGTAGGTGTGTTGTTATTTTTGCCTCAGGAAATATATTTCATAATGAGCAGATTATATGTCTGTAGAGTACCTTTTATCTTTATCCTTCTTAATGTGTAGCTGTAACACTGTGTTACAAAGTCATCCAGGTAAGTCCCAAAGATAGTATCAGAACTAGAATCTAACCCATGCCTAATGGATTCCAAATGCAGTGATTTTTCCACTGCAATTTCAAAACAATTTCTTTTTGCATCCTTTTAATCATATACATGGATTCTTGCCGTACTTTCCCAAAGAATGTTTGTTTATATTATCATGGCCAGTCACTGTGTATGACTCTTGAGAAATAGAATAGCATGGTACTTTGAATTATGTCCCCAATAGACTTATATGTAAAATAAAATAAATAAAATAAGCTTGTCTTCAGTCACCTGGCTGGAGGAGGTATCACTGGGAGAGGATCTAATTTCTAGCCTAAAGGTATGCAGAATGCTTGAGCTCTGCCTGAGGTTCCCTGCTTTTGCAGCCTGAGTATGTTTGCTTTTGGTGGTGCTGCTGGTGGTTCTTCTCTCTGTTTGGATCTGTGAACTGGGGACAGCTTCTTCCACCATCAACGGAACTTCCCCTTGGATCTGTAAGCATGAAATAAATCCCTTCCTCCCATAACCTGTGTCTGGTTTGGAAGTTCATTCCAGCAGTGCTGAGCTATCTATGACAAATAGTTGTTAGCAATTGCATTTCCACACAAAGAACATGAGTTGGGAAGGTGCTGGTCAGGATTTGTGCAATGTGTCTAGAGACTGGGCCAAGGCTAATACTACACATGTTCCTACAAGGCAAAGGCTATGAAAACTAAATATTCTTATTCTTTATATGCAATATCAAAAGGCTTAGACTTATTTTTTCTTCTTCAAATAGCTAATTCTCTTTGCCTCTGAAGAACTGAAAATCTTTAAGCTGTATATTTCTAAAGTGTTAGTAGAATTGGGTGAGGTTGGGGCAGGTTGGGGCAATATCAGTGAAAAATCAAGGATACTCATATGTGCACGTGTGCTCTTAGCTCCTGCTGTAGGAACTTGAGACAAAACTGGAGGAGGTTCAAATGGTTTGGCCAGCCTCCCCCACCTCATTTTTAAAAATTTCTTTTTTTCTGGGATACTCTGGCCAAAGACTAACAAGCAGTGAAATGGCAAAAGGCAGGCAGCAGGCAAGGAAAGGAGAAGCAAATGGCTGGGGTACAACACAAACTGGATGATTAGGCTGTGAATAATCAGGATTGGATTGGAGCTTGTTATACATATTCCATGGTCATAATTTGATATTTGAAACAGAAAAGAAAAGAAGAATCTTATTTAAAAACAAAAAACAAAAACACAAGTCAGTGTGAGCTGGGGATATCTACCTATCTTTCCCATCCAAAATTATTACCATTGTACCTATTGTACCTTTTGGATCTTTTCTCTCAGATCTAGTTAGCTGCCCTTAGCATATTTGAGGAAAATAAAGAGTGACACATTATCATTTTAATGGTGCATGGATTCTTTCATTATGTAGTTGGTTCACATACATCAACATTTTAAATTTTGGACATTCTAAAATACATTTGGCAAACTGCTAAGTAGAAAACCGTCTGTGAGCCTGAGGGAACTAAACCTGGTACATGTCTGAACAAATGCAGAAGCTCGTGTGTGCTGTTCACTTTGATAAGTTATGTAGTTTTGTGTGACCTTTCCAAAAATATTCAAGCAACTTTGAAGTATCATTAAAAGGTGATCAATAGTAATTGTGTTAACGATGTACTCACATCGGGGAAAATAATGCTAAGTAGAACCCTTGCCTAACCTCTGATACATTTTTTAAAGGCTCCTTGAGAAAAGAAAAGAAAATTCAATATTTGAAATTAACTTATTAAAGGCCAACTGGAAACACAAATTACAAAATAGCTTTTAATTTCATAATAATTCAAGTTAAAGCATAAAATAAGACCCAGTACCAGCTGCTAATTATTTATCATCTGTTGATTAATTCTGTGTTTGGGTGTTATTTGGTCTTCACTTTCACTTGGAGGGCAGGAATAGGTGGAGTGGAGAAACTGAAATAAATCAGCTTATGTTCTATCATCAACAATAAATGTGTGTGGTGTGTTATGAAGCTTGAGAAATATCTGTATCATTTGACCCATTCCTATGGATAATTGAAAGCATATAATGATTGAAAAGAAGGAACATTTATTGAATAATAGCTGTGTGAGATATTAGGCAAGGTTCTATGTTTCATATATATATGTATGTATGTATTTCTTAAAGCTCAAAGCAATCAGCTTTATTAGTTATGATTACCATCTTTTATAGTAGGTTGAAATCAAAGCTCAGATATCTAAACTTACCAAGTTAGATGGAGAGCAAATGGTTAAGCCACAATTAAAATTTTTTTGTTCATTTTTATTTATTTATTTGAGAGAGACAGACAGAGAAAGAGGCAGATGAGAGAGAGAGAGAGAATGGGCACCCCAGGGCCTTTAGCCACTGCAAACGAACTCCAGACGCATGTGCCCCCTTATGCATCTGGCTAATGTGGGTCCTGGAGAATCGAGCCTCGAACTGGGGTCCTTAGGCTTCATAGGCAAGCACTTAACCACTAATCCATCTCTCCAGCCAAGCCACAATTAAAATGCAACTGTTTTCCCTACAATCTATGCTGTTTCTATAGAAGTGGTTCATTCTAGCATGTTATAATCTATAGAATTAAAATAATATTGAGCTTTGCAAAACTAAGTATTGGGAATATAGGCCAATTTTATTTGTTCACAGTGAGGGACCATGATTATTTTCTTCTAGAATATTTGTATTATTTAGATGGAGAACAAAGATGGTTCAGTAGGTATACTGTTTGCCCCTCAAACATGAGGACCTGAGATCGGATCCCCAGACTATGTAAATATGTCAGCCAGGAGTCAGTTGCTGAGACAGGGAATCCCTGGGATTCAGTAGCTCTAGCTAGTTTAGCCAATTCCATGAGTTGTAGGTCAATAAGAGTTTCTGTCTCAAAGAACAAGGTGGGAGCAATAGAGGGAGACACCTGAGATTAATCTCTGACTTCCACATGCATATGTATACATATGTGTGCCCAGACATTTATGCATGCACATACAAATGCAATAAAATAAAGGTAATTAGAAAGTGCATTCCATACCAAAAGCTGTACTGGATTAAAAAATGTGTGTGAAAATTACAGAAATTTGTTTGTATAATTTGGAAGAAAAGATGTTCATACCTCTCCCAACAATTGAAGGTGGTCATTTCTTTTCTTTTCTTTTCTTTTTTTTTTTTTTTTTGAGGTAAGATGCTGCTTTCTAGCCCAGGCTGACCTGTAATTCACTATGTAGTCTCAGGGTGGCCTTAAAAACATAGCAATCCATCTTTCTCTGCCTCCTGAGTGCTGGGATTAAAGGCGTGCTCCACCACAGCCGGCATATGTGGTTATTTTTTAAGGATTATCAATAATTAAAGTATAAGGATATCCATTCTACCTCTAGTTATAATAGTGTAAAAATGCAAGCTAAGCAAATGAAGAGGTGTAAGAAAATACATAAATTGTAAAAGCATACCTATTTTAATGTAAAGTGGTCATTAAAAATAAATTATAAAGAATATTTATTAAGCTGGTGGAATTCCAATTTTCATGTTCTTTATAAATATGTGTTGAATAACTGAATGCTAAAATCAAAGTAAGGTTCATCAAAGGTTCATTATTACCTAAATCAGATATGAAAAATGCAATTTTTTAGTTTTGCTAAAGGTCATTTTAGTTTTTGCTAAAGGTCATAAGTACACCATACATGTATAATTCATCATTGGCTCGATGAGTTCTTGTAGCTTAATGATTATTTTATTTTATTTTTTATTATTTTATCTTATTATTTTAGTATTTATTTTTATTTTGTTTTATAGAGAGGGGGGAGAGAGAAGAGAGAGAGAGAGAGAGAGAGAAGAGAGAATTAGCACACCAGGGCCTCACCCACTGAAATTGAACTCCAGGCCATTGCACCAACCAGTGGGCATGTGAAACCTTGAGCTTGCCTCACATTTGTGTATCTGGCAAATTTGGAATCTGGAGAGTGGAACATGGCTCCTTAAGGCTTTGCAAACAAGTGCCTTAACTGCTAAGCCATCTTTCCAGCCCTTAATGAATTTTTATCAAGAGAAATACCAGTGTTACTGCTAGACAGCCCAAAAGGAGAGCATTAGTAACATCCAGAGCCTTCCCCAGGTTTCACCCTGTCATCACACCACACTCTCACATGTAGATTGGTCTGGCTTCTAACAAAACACATTATTTGTGGGATAGTATAGGTATTTCTTGTATCTGGACAATTTTCTTCAGCATTACATTTATGAGCCATGTAGCTGTATGTCATATTACATTGTTGCTTATTAAATTTTTTTATTCTTTGTTTGTATATCACTAGATAACTTTTTTTGTTTGCTTGTTTTATTTATTTATTAACTTATTTATTTTTTGAGGTAGCCCAGACTGACCTAGAATTCAGTGTGTAGTCTTAGGCTGGCCTCGAACTCATGGCAATCCTCCTACCTCTGCCTCCTGAGTGCTGGGATTAAAGGCATGGGCCACCATGCCCAGCACTAGATAACTTTTGAAGGATATTTATTTCCAGGTTTTAAACTAGAAATAAGTCAGTGGATACTACACTGCCTGAATTTTGGTGCACATATGTGTCTTCCATGTAGTGAGGAGTATTCCTATTGACCCTCAAGGTGTGCAGAGATCCAGTTTGAGAAGTTATTACCTTTTTACTGCTGGGTAGGATGGTCACTGGATGTGGTGGGCCCAGCTGTTCAGCCTCACCATCACTTTGAATCATGAAAGCTTTATGATGTTAGACATTGTGAGGAGATACAGTGCTTACTCACTGGGACATTCATTTATAATTCTCTGTTGAATAATGACATATTTATTGGATACATTGATTTTTTCTTTTATAAAGTGTTTATTCAAGGTACTTGCTCATTTTTTTTTATTAGTTTTGTACTCAGTGAATACAGTCAAGTTGGTACTATGGTTAACCTCTTTCCTGACCTCCGCTCTCTACAGGGACCCTTCTTGTTGTGGAATATGGGTCATGCATTGTGGGGTTAGCCATCAGTTATGAGTAGGAGGCAATGTCTCTGTGAATCATGACCCAATGTGTGGCTCTGACATTCTTTCTCCCCACACTTCTGCAAATTTCCCTGACCCATGTTGGGTTCATTTTAGGTCTGCTTCAGTGATGGGGTCTTGGGAACCCCTGTGTCTCTGGTTTGGTAGCAGTCAATTTTTCTCTGTGTCTATCTCTTTCACCATTGTGCTGGTACCAGATTCACCAAGAAAACAGCACTCTTGCTTGTTTCCCCAATTATTCTTAGCTACAGCTATGGCCCTTTTGAGTTTTGATGGTGGTTCTCTCCTTAGGATCTGTGTCTATCTGAAAAAGAGGACCAATTCTCTGAGAGAGTAAAGTTTACTTGCTCATTTTTAAGTTGCTTTTCTACTTGTTAGTGCCACATAGGCATCAGTTATGTTAATGAAGAATGATAATTTTATAATTTTTCTCTAATTTTTAATTTTTTCATTTTGTTTCATCACAATGATTAGATTTTTTTCAAAATTCATATATTAGTATGAATAATGTTTTCCTAATAGGAGGAAAAGATCATGACATCAAAATAAAAGAGAGACTGATTGAGAGGGGGAGGAGATATGATGGAGAATGGAGTTTCAAAGGGGAAAATCAGGGGGAGGGAGGACATTACCATGGGATATTTTTTATAATCATGGAAGTTGTTAATAAAACAGTTTGAAAAGAAAAAAAAATGTTTTCCCTAGATGTATTTAGGTATAGTTGATAAAAATAAAATGTTGGCTAAGCATATAGATCAGACCTATAAATCTAATACTGAGGAGGCTAAGGTAGAAGGATAACTGAGTTAGAGGTCCCTGGGGCTGCAGAATTCCATCCTGGGCTAAAGGGAGACCCTGCCTCAAAGAAGCAATAAAGCAAATAATTTTTTTAATAAAATGTGAGGTTTTGATATATATATTTGTGTGCATGTGTATGTGTGGAGGGGGTGGGTGTATTGTATATGCACTGTGAATGAATTAACATATCTAAAAACTCATATACATATCTACTCCTTTAGTAATTTCCAAGCATTCTTCAGTTGAGATTCTTAGAACTAACTGAAATTATGTTCATTTTGACCAGTATCTCACTACTTCCTCCTAACCCCATTATTCTATGAGTTTGTGCTTCGTAGATCCCTTATGTGAGATCACCAGTATTTGATTCAGTGCCTTGCTTATTTCACTTTGTACTTATTCATGTATCAAAAGTGGCACAGGGCTGAGAGATGGCTTAGAAGTTAAAGAGTTTGCCTGCAAAACCAAAGGACCCAGGTTCGATTCCTCAGTACCCACGTAAGCCATATGGAGAAGGTGTTCATGCACCTGGACTTCATCTGCAGTGGCTAGAGGCCCTAATGTGTCCATTCTCTCTCTCTCTCCATCTCTCTTGCTCTTTTTCTCTGCCCCTTTCTCTCTCTTCCTCTCTCATATAAATAAATAAGTGGTATAATTTTCTTGTTTGTTAAAAGTGGAGTACTATCCCAGTATGTGTATCTATACATTTATAGGTACTCAGAATGTTACCTTGACCTCTTAAGAAACATCCATATTATTCTTGTAACATTGCTGCCCATTTAGACCCCTACTAACAGTATACAAGGCTTTCCTTTCCTCTACATCCTTACCAACGTGTTATCTTTTGTCTTTAGTACTGACTGCTCTTACTTGCAGTGATATGACATCTTGTGGTTCTGATTTGCATTTTTCTGATAATTAGTCATTCTGAGTAACATTCATGAGACTTGTTGGCCATTTGTATCTCTTCTTTTACGAAATGTCTGTTCAGCTCTTTGGCTCATTTTGAATTTATTTCTCTTTGCCAGTGAGTTGTTTCAGCTCTTTGTGTTTTGGATGTTAATCCCTTATCATATCATGGCTTGAATGTATTTCCTCCCACTCCCTGGGTTGCCTCTTCACTCTGTTATTTATTTCTATTTCTGTGCCTGAAACTTTTTTTTTAGTATGCAATAGTCCCACCTTTTTATTTTTTATTAATAATTTCCATGATTATAAACAATATCCCATGGTAATACCCTCCCTCCCCCCTACTTTCCCCTTTGAAACAATACTCATCATCACATCCCTTCCCCCTCTCAATCAGTCCCTTTTTTATTTTGGTGTCATGATCTTTTCCTCCCATTATGCTGGTCTTGAGTAGGTAATGTCAGGTACTGTGAGGTCATGGATATTCAGGCCATTTTGTGTCTGGAGGAGCACGTTGTAAGGAGTCCTACCCTTCTTTTGGCTCTTACATTCTTTCTGCTACGTCTTCGTCAATGGACCCTGAGCCATGGAAGGTATGTTAGAGATATTTCAGTGCCGATCACTCCTCTGTCACTTCTTCTCAGCACCGTGGTGCCTTCTGAGTCATCCCAAGGTTACTGCCATCTGAAAAGAGAAGGTTCTGTAACCAAAAGTGAGAGTATCATTAATATATGGCTATGAAGATTAAGAGAAGTGCTTACTGGGCAGTTTGATAAGCATAGTATATACATTTAGCCAGACAATAGCAGACGTTATACCCCTAGGGCTCATGACTACTCCAGTTGTAGGCTTTCAGTATCAGGGATGTAATCCCTCCCATCGAGTGGACCTCCAGTCAAATTAGAGGGCTGTTGGTTTCCCCCATAACTGATGTGCCACTATTGCACCTGTTGGCTCATTTGGCCTGGCTGGCCAAATATAAGGCTTGCAGTGTCCACTGTTGAGTATCTTCACTGGTGGTTTCTCTCTGTCCCATTGAACTGCATGCAGAATGGCTTCTTCCAGCTTTCTGTCAGCTGGTCTACATGCAAGAGGTTATCAGCTCAGTTCCAGCAGGATTTCTCAGTGGCCTTGCAGCCCAAGTATGTGGAGTCTTCAGCAATAGGGTCTTACCATCTATTCTTGGTGGGAAACCCAGGGCCTCTGCAATGGCCTGTAATGCTTTGGGGACATCAGGGAACTCCCTGGCCAAAAGCTCACTGGAAAGTATCACATCCATGGCACTGAAAATTTTCTAGCAACAATCTATTGCTCCTGTGTGTTCAATTTTCCAAAAAAGTAGGTTTCCATATGACTATCCTCTTAGATTTTGATTAGCCCTCCCTCCACCTTTCCTTTACTCAATCTCTTCCCCTGACCTCACTTAGGCCTTTTCACCCCCATTAATATGTTCTTCTACTTACTTATATACAATACCATCCTATTAAGTCCCCCCTCCCTCCCATTCATTCATGTCATGTTGGGATTTTTTTTTTTTTTTTGCTTTAGTTGCCTATGGCTTGAGATGATATCCAAAAAATAATCTTTGATCAGAGCACTCTCAAGAAGTCTATCCCCTATATTTTCTTGTAGTTCATTTTGTAATTTCAGCTCTTACATTTAACTCTTTAATCCATTTTGTGCTGACATAATTTGGATATGAATAACATAAACATCTAGTTTTATTCTATTACATATGAATAACCAATTTTCTATCACTATTTTTGCTTTTTCTGTGTGGAGCTGAGGATAATATCCAAGACTGTGAGAAACTAGGCAAGCTATTTACTGAAGATACTGTCCTTTTCCTTTGTTCTTGACATCTCTTTAAAGATGAACTGATATAAATATATGAGATTTCTTCTGTGGTCTCTATTCATTTTCACTGGTGTATACATGTTTGTGGTCATATCATATAGTTTTTATTACTATGACTTTGTAATATATTTCAGACTATAGTCTGAAACCAAGAAATGTGGTTCTTGCTGCTTCATTTTTCTTGCTCAAGATTGTTGTTTTGGAAACTAGGGGTAGTTTGTGATTTCATAAAAATTTTAAAATGAATTTCCTGTCTTTTGAGCGAAATGGCACTGTACTTATGCTAAAGATTATATTGAATCTATATGTCATTTTAGATAGCATAGACATTTTAGACAATACAAGTTATCCCAATAATGTCACAGCCCAATAAAACATAATAAGTTCAAAATATTGTTAGAAATGCATTAAATACCCCTCACCAATTTCCCACTGTGTAATAACAACCCAGTACACTGTAGAGTCTTCATTACTTGCTAAAATAACCATGAGGCTAAGGCTTTCTCCCAGTTTCCTTCGTTGTGAGAGAGCACTATACTCAACGAATAGTCAAGGCTATTGCTTTATTGCCACCTGTTTTTCTTCATTCCTGTTAACATTTGCTTTCATGTTTGCATCATATACAATTAAAATTGTTATATCCTCTTACTGAATTGAACATTTATCATAGCCATGAAGAAATTAAAATTCAAAACTCAAAGTATAACTTCAAACGACTACATCTTTTTTGTGCACATTTGTAAGAAGAGTTGTAAGGAACCATCATAAGTTGCGGACACTCTATACAAATTTGGCATTGTCTTTCAATTTAGAAACATAGGATATTTTTTGTGATTTGTGTCACCTTCAGTTTCTTTCATCAATGTTTCATAATTTTCAGTGTACTATTCACTTCCTTATTTAAATGTATTTCTAAGTGTTTTAGCCTTTCTGATGCTTTAGTAAACAGAATTATCTTTTAATTTGTTTCTTTTTGATAGTTTGTCATAATTTTATAGGTATGCTACAAAATTTATCTTTTGGTATGCATATGCATTCTTGTGCATGTAAAAAAAGTATGTGCACATGCATGGGCGTGCATGAATGTGAAGGTCAGAGGTCCACCTTGGGTGTCATTTTTTAGGCACTACCATCGTTTTTATGAGACAGGGTCTCTTACTGCCCTGGAACACCAAGTATGCTAGGTTGGGCTCATCAATGCTGGGATTATAAGTGTGTGCTACCAAGATTGCCTTTTTTTCCTCCCAAGGGCTCTGGGGTTGGAAGTCAGGTCCTCATTTTGTACTTTATTGACCAAGCAATTTTCCGCCACTATTAATTTCTCTATTTTGATTTATATACTGCCATTTACTGAGCTTCTTCATTAGTACTAACAATTCTTTGGAGTCTTGTGAGCTTTTAAATGTTTAAGATCTTGTCAACAAACAATCTTTTAAAAATCTAAATCCTTTTATTTTTCATGCCTAATTAATATTGTTAGGGCTTCCACTATTTTAAATATAAAAGCCTCCTATTTTGTTCCTGGTCTTTGAGAATACCTTTACGTTTTCACCATTAAGTATAATGTTAGTTTAGATATGTGACACATGGCTTAGAGTATTGAAGCCCATTTCTTTTATCCTCATGCTATTGAATTTTGTCAAGAGCCTTTTCTACATAAATCAAGGTAATCATACATTTCAATCCTTTGTTCTGTTAATATCTTTTATTGATTATTGTATGTTTAACATTTTCACATCTCAGGAATAAATCTCACTTGATAATGAGTGATATTTTTAATGTGCTAACAAATTGAGTTTGCTGATATTTTTGATGACTTTGGTATATATATATTTATTAAATATCAGTCCCCATAATTTTCGTTTGTGCCAGTGTGTTTGCTGGCTTTCATAACTGGGTAATGCTGGTTTACTAACATATTTGGAAATGTTTTCTTCAGTTTTTGGAAGAATTTAAGAAGAATTTATATTGATTTTTTAAAATTAATGTTTGGTAGTATTCAGCCATCAAGTCTTGGTCTTTTCTCTGATAGGATATGTCTTACTACTGGCAAATCTTCATATTCATAGCTGATTTGTTTAGAGTTTTAATTCTATTGTAGTCAGGGTGGACTTATTTCTTTTTGTTTATTTAATTCTGGCACATAATTATTCATAATAGTTAATTATGATTCTTTGTACTTCTTGGTATCAGTTGTAACATCTTTTCTTTTATTATTTTGTGTTTATTTGGGGGTCATTGCTTTTTTTTCCTAGTGTAGACAGAAGTGTGTCATTTTGATTATGTTTTCAAGAAGATAAATCTTATTTCATTAATGTTTTCCATTGGTATCCTTGTTTATGTTTCTAGTCTCATCTTTGCTATTTTCTTGTAAGCTGGTGCTTATTTTGATCTTCATTTTCTAGTTTGTTAAAGTGTACCATTAAATAATTTATATGAAGTGTCTTATTTAAATATAGGTATTTATTGTTCTAAAATTACCATTTAAACCTGTCTTGACTGTAGTCCATAAGGTTTGAATGTTGTCTTTCAATTTTCATTTTTCTCAATGTTGTTTTTGGGACTTCCCTTTGGTATCTTCCTGGCCCTCTAGTTTTAATCCACTCCCCTATCATTATTATTATTCAGGTGCTTGATATTATTTCAGTATGGTCTTATGCTGACCCAGGCTGACCTGGAATTCACTATGTAGTTTCAGGGTAGCCTCAAACTCATAGTGATTCTCCTACCTCTGCTTCCTGAGTGCTTGGTTTAAAGGTGTGCACCACCATTCCCAGCTTAGTTTTAAATATTTTATGCTTCATTCTATATGATCTATCTTACATGATGTATCTTCATGTGACATTTATATGAGCTGCTTGGAATGCATTGGTCTATAGTGTTAGGGACAGTCCCATGTTTCTTTGGAGACTTCCTGTGGGAATAGTCTATCCAGAGTCCACAGTGGAGCATTGATTGAAGTCAGAAGCTACTACTGGTTAGTGTCTATGTCTTCTTCAGTTCTGTTAGTATTTGCTTTAGATATTTACTACTTTGGTGTTAGTTGCATGCATAGATCACTATTATAGCCTCAGGGTGATTGACACTTGTGCCATTATATCCTCTCCTTATTTGTTGGTTGTGATTACTTTTTACTTAAAACTTATTTCACCTGATATAACTATTCCTATTGTCTCTTGCTTTTCATTTACATGGGATAGTATTTCCTATCTCCTTATTTTCAGTCGATGTATTTTGTGAAAGATAAAATGAATACCTTGTTGGCAATACAAGTTGTAGCCATTCAACCACCATGTCTTTAGATTCACAAATTTTGTTCAATTTAATTTAAAAATTATTAATAAGTAAAGAATTACTATTATGTTTGTATTAGTCAGCCTCAGGTTTGCTGGGATGAAATTCCAGACCAGGCACAGTTATGGAGGAAGGGAGTTATTGAAGCTTACAGATCCAGGGGAAGTTCCATAATGGCAGAAGAAACTGGCCTGCCTTCACAGGCCCAAGCAGAGAGAGAGAGAAGTACAAGCCTAAAGGTCAAAAGCCACAGCACACTTCAGGAACTCCAGCTAGGCATACTTTGCATATCTTTAGATTGTAATCTGAAATCCACCACCACACTTTAAGATCCACCCAGTGACCTTGCCTCCAGCCAGGTGGCTAGAGATGCAAACTACAAATAAGCAACTGAATATATTGGGGGCCATCTATTCTATTCAAACCACCACAATGTTGTTCATTGTTTTTTGTCTGTCATGTGTCTTCTAATGTCTTTGTTATACACATTTATATATTTGTTTTTTTTAAGGTAGGGTTTCAATCTTGCTCAGGCTGACCTGGAACTCACTATGTAGTCTCAGGGTGGCCTTGAACTCATAGCAATCCTCCTACTTCTGCCTCCCAAGTGGTGGGATTAAAGGCATGTACCACCACGCCCAGCTACTTTTGTTTTATAATTTTAAGTGTCTCCTCATCTTCTCAGCTATGAAATGATTTTTTATTACTATGCTGTAAAGGTGGAAAGGACTGGTAAATTTTTTTTAAATGGCCTTAATTTTTAAAAAATAGTTTTAGGGTCAGAGAAAAAAATCATATCAGATGCAAAATTTTTTCAAACATAACTTGCCTCTATGCCTCTATGGCCTCCTGAAAGTTACATTTGTGGTAACCAATGAAGCCCCATTGACTAAATACTATTATCCAGAGTCCATGGCTCACTGTTGGAATTGTTTGCATGGATAAATATATAATGATGTGTATCTATCTTTATGATATCATAGGTTACCTTACCTTTATAGTACAATAGTTAATTTTTATGTCTTTAAAAAATCTCTATGGTCTTCCTGCACATCCATCCCTTTCTATAATCCTTAGCTATCTCTGATTGTTATTTTTACTGGCTCCAAATTCTTGTGTGTCCCGGAGAGTTAGACATTGGAATCCTATAATATATAGCAACAGCATTTCATTAGCAGTGTGTAGTAAAGTATTCTAGATTCCACTATGTCTTCACTTTAGTTCTGAATAATACTTCATTGTTTGGCTAATAAGTAGATAAGCTAAGGAAGATGATTATCTCCTATTGGACATCTGGTTGCTTTTTTGTTCTGGCAATTCTGAATAGAGCTGCTTAGATATCCATATGTAGGTTTCTGCACATGCATGAATTTTTTACTCCTTTGACTAAATAATGAACAGTGCACAACCTCTAGATGATGTGGTAAGAGTATGTTTAGTTTTGTAAGAATCACTGAGGGGTCTTCCACAGTGATTTTATAATTTTCCATTCCCAACAGCCACAAATAAGAGTTTTTGTTGGCCCCTGTCCACACCAGGCAAACATTGGCTTTTGTACTGATTTCCTATTTCGGTGTATGAAATTACCACAAACTTGGTGCCTTAAAACAATGATCGCTTATTTTCTTATAGTTCTGGAGGGAAAATATCCAAGATGACTTTCCCTGAGCTAAAGTATTGTTGTTGGGGTGGGATCACACTCCCTGGAAGTTATGAGGAGTAATCAGTTTTTCTGCCTTTTCCAGTTCTTTGGTTTGTGTGCCTTGCCTTTCTTGGCTGGTGGCACCTTCCTCTATCTTCACAGCCAAAAACATAGCACCTTGCTTCAGCTGTCATGCTGCCTTCTGTCTCTGTAGTCAAATATTCTTATTTCCTCTTGCAAGACACTTGTGATTGCATTTAGGAACCATCAAGATAATCTAGAATAATCTGTCTTTTCGCAAATCATTTTTTTGATATACATCCAGAACTGGGACAGCTGGATCATATGGTGGATATATTTTTAGTTTCTTGAGGAACCTCCATGCTGTTCACCATAATGGTTGTATTCATTTACATTCTCATCACCAGTATAGAAGTGTTTTCCTTTGTCTGTATTCTTACCACAGTTTGTTAGGTTTTGAAATTTTGAGAATCATCGTTTTGACTGGAGTTACATAGTTTCTCACCATGGTTTTGATTTTCATTTCCCTGGTGGCTCCTAGCGTTGAACAGGAGTGTTGTAGGCTATTTTTAATTCTTATTAGAAATATCTATTCAGATATTTTGTCAATTTTTAAAATGAATTTTAATTTCATATGTGTATATAAGGCATTTTTGTCCATTTGTAGCTGGATTGTTTTTGTTCTTCAGTTTTTGAATTCCTAAAATATTATTAAATAGTCCTTAAGTATACTTTATTCAGTGAGTAGTTTGTGCATACTTTTTCCCTTTCTATGAGTTGTTTGCTCTGCCAGTTCAGTCATTTTCTGTTCAAAACCTTCTTAGTTTCATTGATCCCATCTGTCTATATTTGATTTTTTGTCTGTGTTCTATCATTTTTATATTCTTGTGGTTTCACTCACTCTCTTCTGACATCATGTGGTAGATAATTGACTTTAGAACCTTTCAACTTCCTTAATATGTGCATGCATGTAAGCTTTAAGGTCCATGTAATATCAATTTAGCTTCATCTAATAAAATTTAATGTGTTGCTTTTTATTATGGTCCAGTAATATATACTAAATTTTTATTATGTTGGTCACTCATTATTTAGAAGAGTTTTATTTAGTTTCTAAGCATTTGGGAATATTGATAGCTATCGATTTGTTATTGATTTTTACTGAATTCTCTTCAATCAAAGTATAATCTTAATCTTTGATTATCTAGTTTTTAAAATGAGTTAGTAGGCCATTCATTTTGATAAATATTCCATGAACACATAAAATTAATAGCATTTTAAATATTTTTCTATAGTTAGGATAATTACTGTGTTAAATTCTAACAGTTACTGAGAGAAGTGTCTTAAAATTTTCTACAGTGGGAACGGCAGTTCAGTGGATAAAATGCTCAATGCTCATGCTAGAATGGCTAAGTTCATATCCCCAGACCCTATGCAAAAAGCCAGAAAAAAGCAATCCCAGAGTGCTGATGCTGATAGTACGATAGCAGGCAGAGACAGAAGAATTGCTCATTTCAAAAACAAAAAATAACATGAAAGCAAGAATTTAGAACAACAACAACAACAAAAAATCCTGCTTGAAATGAGAGGAACAGGAGAACAGTTACACAAAAAGTTATTCTCTGATATCCACATATGTACCATGGCATGCATGGGCCTGCTCACCCAACAGATGTTTTTTAGTTTCTTATTTTAGATCTATTAATTTTTTACTTATTATTAAGCCATTCATTTTCTGGGAACAAATTTAGTATTGTTATGACCTTTTGTTAGAGTAGCATTTTTTCATTGGATAATGCCCTTTATTTCTTTAAATGCTTATGTCTTAAATGTTTGCATTTTATATTAAATAGAACTGGGTTATTCTGTTTGGTAGGCACAGAGTTGTCTCTTTATATATTTATACCTTCATATATTTAAAAAGTTATGGTTTACCTCTTGTCAGGCACATGCAATCTTTTTAAAAATGTTATTGTGAAAAGTTCAGCCACATTTTTTCACCTCCTTTAAGTAATTTCTGTAGTAATGGTGTTAACCATTTTAAATGGTTAATTTACTCTTAGGTTGGAAACTTCACGTATTGTTGATTATATTTCTCTAAGACCCATGTGACTTATAAGGAATTTCCTTCTTTAAAAAAAAATATTTGTTTTTAAAAAATATGGAGAGATGGCTTAGCAGTTCAACACTTGCCTATGAAGCCTAAGGACCCTGGTTCAAGGCTTGATTTCCCAAGACCCACGTTAGCCAGATGCACAAGGGGGCACACACATTTGGAGTTTGTTTGCAGTGGCTGGAGGCCCTGGTGCACCCATTCTCTCTCTCTCTCTCTCTGCCTTTCTGTCTGTGTCTGTCACTCTCAAATAGACAAATAAAATATGAACAAAAAATTAAAAAATATATTTTATTGATTTATTTATTTGAGACAGAGAAAGAGGAACAGAAGGAGAGAGAGAGAGAGAATGGGTATGCCAGGGCCTCCAGCCACTGCAAACAAATACCGGATGCATGTGCTCCCTTGTGCATCTGGTTTACATGGGTCCTGGGAAATCGAACCAGGGTCCTTAGGCTTTGCAGGCAAATGCCTTAACCACTAAGCCATTTCCCCAGCCCAACTTTCCTTCTTTGTAGAACATTCTGGTAGTAACAGTGTTATTGACATTGGTCTATAGGAAGGACCATATATTATTGCTAGCACAGAAGAAGATCAAAGCAGAACTTGAAGTATGTTTTCTATTGAGGGTATTTTTACTCCAATGTCAGAGAATCTTAAGTGAAGCCATCATACACAAGGTATTCTAAATCATGTTATAGTGTGAGTTTAGGCCTACTTCAATGTGTCCATTTTGATCTTGCCTTTAATCTTATACTATAAACATCCTCCTCAGGTATGAGATTTGAGGATATTGAAGGAATATCATGAATATTCACTAATAGTATTTTCCTCTAGCTGGAATCAAGAGTTTAGCAAAAGCTCATATTTTAAATGTCTTTTGAACCTTTAGTTATATTAATCTTTCAAATCCTGGTATATTGCCATTGACTGTGCTTTTCTTTTGCTTAATATTTTTTTTCCAGAAATTATCATGTTATCATTCAGAGAAATAATGCCTTGTTAATACTTTCAAAAGTTGCTATTATCTTCATGATTGTCTTCTTTCAACACTCTTTTTTTAATCATTTTTTTATTAATTAGTTTTGTACTCAGTAAATACAGTCAAGTTAGTACCATTGTTAGAATCCTCCATGTGCTATCCCCTGCCCCAGCCGCTCCTTATTGACGTATATAGGTCATACATTGTGGAGTTAGGCCACAGTTATGGGTAGGAGGAAATGTCTCTGCATATCATGACCCAATGTGTGGCTCTGACATTTTTTCCGCCCCCTCTTCCACAAAATTTCCCTGAGCCATGTTGGGTTCATTTTTGGTCTGCTTCAGTGATGAGGTGTTGGGAGCCTCTGTGTCTCTGGATATCTGGTTTGGTAGGAGTTGATTGTTCTCTGTGTCGATTTCCTTCACCCTTGTGCTGGTACCAGGTTCACCAAGAAAACAGCACCCTTGCTTGTTTCGCCAGTTATTCTTAGTTTCAGCTGGGGCCCACAATTGGTGGTAGCTTGATAATGGAGAGTAGGCTCATGTTCGGATATGGTTCTGACTTGTTTCCCAGATCCAGCTAAATGTGCTTTGTTTTTCATTCTTTTGGGAAGATAGATGACCATTTTAACCATTTTCAGCTTTTTAAATTGATAAATATGCACATCCAAGGACATAAATATTTTTGTAAGTATTGCTTTAGCTTTACCTCTCATTAATCTTTCACTAATATTCATCTCATTAATATCTCCTATATAGTCAGTTAAAATATTTTCTAGTATTTGTGTGTTTGGTAAATTAATACATAATTTATGTCAAAGGATAATTCTTAATTTAAAAATACCTGTGATGTATTTGGCTAATTCATTATTTATTTCAGTACATGGTTAGTTTTACATGGTTAATCTATTATTCATAATTCCAATTTAATTATAGAGAAAATTCTGTATAATTTTAAACATTTAAAACATGTTGATTTCTGGTGCATTCAAAATATTAATTTTATGTATGTGTATGATGTATGTGTACCTGGGTACACAGAGCATGGCCTGGAAAGTGTGTGGTCAGAGAACAATACTTAGGTGTTGGCCCTCTCTTTTACCTTGATTGAAACAGGGTTTCTTTTGTTGTTGTTTGCCATTGGGAAACTCAGACTAGCTGGCCCATGAGCTTCAGGATTCTTCTAACTCTGCCTCCATTGCTAGTTGATATTAAAGTCATGTATACCACTTTGTTTTTGGTTTTATTGGGGTGTTTGAATCTGACTCTGGTCAACAGCATGCAGAGCAAGGAGCTTTAAACACTGAACCATATGCCTAACCCCCAACTTTTTAAAATCAGTATTCAATGTTTGAAAATCTTAGGACAACCAGAAGATTAGATATCTGAATAAAGTTTCTATGAAGGCCAATTCACTCAACAGATGTAGTCCTTAGCCATCAAAAGTGAAAAGAGGATTGGTTTATCTGTGTCTCTACCTTTAGTGGTTATAGAAACACAATTCCTAGGACCAACCAAACTCATTCAATTTTGCCTCTTATCACTTCTTTTACATAGATTAATGGCCCAATGGCTAAAGGTTCTGAGTGCCTAGCTCTCCTCCTTGTATATCTAGAATCTGTTAAACCAAGCTTAAAATTTCTTCATTGTCTTATTATCTACTGGGTAATGTTAGGAAGATGGCATTATATTATCTGCTAATAAGGGATACTTAGACTCCTTCCTTTCTTGTTTGTATCACTTTTAGTTTCATCCATTATCTCATTGTTCTACCTAAGACTTTAAGCACCATATTGAATAAGGGTAGAGAAAGTTATACTCTAGAGTATAGTAGCAACAAAAAACTGCATGATATTGGTATGTAAACAGACATGTCAATCAATGTAAAAGAACAGACTGTCCATTCATTAACAAACACAACTATAGCCACTTGCTATTTGACAAAGATGACTGAAGTATATACCCGGTAAGAGAAACCCTCTTCAAAAAATGGTGCTTGGGAAATTGTATATCTATATATGAAATTAGATTCCCATCTCTCAACCAAATAAAAATTAATTCAAAAAAATTCAAAAAATTTTAATATAAGACCTGATATTCTGAAAGTGTAAGAGGGAAGAGTACAGAAAAGCCTGCATAATTTTTTTTTTTTGAGGTAGGGTCTCTCTTTAGCATGGCTGACCTGGAACTCACTACGTAGCCCAGGCTGATATCACACTCATAGTGATCTTCCTATCTCAGCCTCCTGAGTGCTGTAATTAAAGATTTATGCCACCATACCAGGGTATGAAAATTATTTAAGATATAGGTATAAACAATGACTTTCTGAATAGGATTTCATTTAGTCAGTGTCATAGTCAGCTTCACATTGCTGGAATGAACTTCCAAACCAGACACATGGTACATTTATTTTTAGCTGTCTCAGAACCTCCACACCGATTTCCACAATGTCTGGACCAGATTGTATTTCCACCAACAGTGTAGTAGAGTTCTTTTCCCACATCCTCACCATCACTTATGGACATTTGTTTTCATGATGGTAGCCATTCTGACAGGAGTGAGATGGAATCCCAATGTAGTTTTAATCTGCATTTCCCTGATGACTAGGGATATAGAACATTTTTTTAGATGTTTATATGCCATCTGTATTTCTTCTTTTGAGAACTCTCTATCTAGTTCCATAGCCCATTTTTTACATGGTTTGTTTGATTTCTTATTATTTAATTTTTTGAGCTCTTTGTATATCCTAGATATTAATCCTCTATCAGATGTATAGCTGGCAAAGATTATCTCCCATTCTGTAGGTTTCCTCTTTGCTCTATTCATAGTGTCTTTTGCCTTACAAAAGCTTTGTAATTTCATGAGGTTCCAGTGGTTAATCTGTGGTTTTATTGCCTGAGCAACTGGAGTTATACTCAGAAAGTCTTTACCCAGACCATTATGTTGAAGGGTTTCCCCTACTTCTTCCTCTAGCAGTTTTAGAGTTTTAGGTCTGATATTAAGGTCTTTGATCCATTTGAACTTAATTCTTGTGCATGGAGAGAGATGAGATAAGCATCTATTTTCATCCTTCTGCAGATACATATCCAGTTTTCCCAGCATCATTTGCTGAAGAGGCTGTCTTTCCGCCAATGAGTATTTTTGGCATTTGTGTTGAAGATCAGTTGGCTATAGCTACCTAGACTGGGTCCTCTGTTCTGTTCCATTTATCTATATATCTATATATCAGTTTTTGTGCCAGTACCATGCAGTTTTTGCTACTATGGCTCTGTAGTATAGGTTAAAATTAGATATGGTGATACCACCAGCCTTATTTTGTTGCTCAAAGTTGTTTTAGAAATTTGAGGATTTTTGTGCTTCCAAATGAATGTTTTGATTGTTTTTTTTCTACTTCCATGAAGAATACCATTGGAATTTTGATGGGGATTACATTAAATGTGAAGTTTGCTTTCAGTAAGATTGCCATTTTCACAATATTGATTCTTCTGATCCAAGAACAAGGGATGTTTTTTCCATTTCCTTGTGTCTTCTGAAATTTCTCACTTGAGTGTTTTAAAGTTTTCATTGTAGAGATCTTTCATTTCCTTCGTTAGGTTTATTCCAAGGTACTTTATTTTTATTTTTATTTTTTTATTTTTTATATTTTTAAAAATTTTTTGTTCACTTTATTTATTTGAAAGCAACACACAGAGAAAGAGGCAGAGAGAGAGAGAGAGAGAGGGAGGGAGGGAGGGAGAGAGAGAGAGAGAGAGAATGGGTGCGCCAGGGCCTCCAGCCACTGCAAATGAACTCCAGACATGTGTGCCCCCTTGCACATCTGGCTAACGTGGTTCCTGGGGAATGGAGCCTTGAACCAGGGTCCTTAGGCTTCACAGACAAGGTGCTTAACTGCTAAGGCATCTCTCCAGCCCTATTTATTTATTTTTTTTGAGGCAGTTGATATCATGACCCAATGTGTGGCTCTGACATTTTTTCCGCCCCCTCTTCCACAAATTTCCCTGAGCCATGTTGGGTTCATTTTTGGTCTGCTTCAGTGATGAGGTGTTGGGAGCCTCTGTGTCTCTGGATATCTGGTTTGGTAGGAGTTGATTGTTCTCTGTGTCGATTTCCTTCACCTTGTGCTGGTACCAGGTTCACCAAGAAAACAGCACCCTTGCTTGTTTCGCCAGTTATTCTTAGTTTCAGCTGGGGCCCACAATTGGTGGTAGCTTGATAATGGAGAGTAGGCTCATGTTCGGATATGGTTCTGACTTGTTTCCCAGATCCAGCTAAATGTGCTTTGTTTTTCATTCTTTTGGGAAGATAGATGACCATTTTAACCATTTTCAGCTTTTTAAATTGATAAATATGCACATCCAAGGACATAAATATTTTTGTAAGTATTGCTTTAGCTTTACCTCTCATTAATCTTTCACTAATATTCATCTCATTAATATCTCCTATATAGTCAGTTAAAATATTTTCTAGTATTTGTGTGTTTGGTAAATTAATACATAATTTATGTCAAAGGATAATTCTTAATTTAAAAATACCTGTGATGTATTTGGCTAATTCATTATTTATTTCAGTACATGGTTAGTTTTACATGGTTAATCTATTATTCATAATTCCAATTTAATTATAGAGAAAATTCTGTATAATTTTAAACATTTAAAACATGTTGATTTCTGGTGCATTCAAAATATTAATTTTATGTATGTGTATGATGTATGTGTACCTGGGTACACAGAGCATGGCCTGGAAAGTGTGTGGTCAGAGAACAATACTTAGGTGTTGGCCCCTCTCTTTTACCTTGATTGAAACAGGGTTTCTTTTGTTGTTGTTTGCCATTGGGAAACTCAGACTAGCTGGCCCATGAGCTTCAGGATTCTTCTAACTCTGCCTCCATTGCTAGTTGATATTAAAGTCATGTATACCACTTTGTTTTTGGTTTTATTGGGGTGTTTGAATCTGACTCTGGTCAACAGCATGCAGAGCAAGGAGCTTTAAACACTGAACCATATGCCTAACCCCCAACTTTTTAAAATCAGTATTCAATGTTTGAAAATCTTAGGACAACCAGAAGATTAGATATCTGAATAAAGTTTCTATGAAGGCCAATTCACTCAACAGATGTAGTCCTTAGCCATCAAAAGTGAAAAGAGGATTGGTTTATCTGTGTCTCTACCTTTAGTGGTTATAGAAACACAATTCCTAGGACCAACCAAACTCATTCAATTTTGCCTCTTATCACTTCTTTTACATAGATTAATGGCCCAATGGCTAAAGGTTCTGAGTGCCTAGCTCTCCTCCTTGTATATCTAGAATCTGTTAAACCAAGCTTAAAATTTCTTCATTGTCTTATTATCTACTGGGTAATGTTAGGAAGATGGCATTATATCATCTGCTAATAAGGGATACTTAGACTCCTTCCTTTCTTGTTTGTATCACTTTTAGTTTCATCCATTATCTCATTGTTCTACCTAAGACTTTAAGCACCATATTGAATAAGGGTAGAGAAAGTTATACTCTAGAGTATAGTAGCAAAAAAAAAACTGCATGATATTGGCATGTAAACAGACATGTCAATCAATGTAAAAGAACAGACTGTCCATTCATTAACAAACACAACTATAGCCACTTGCTATTTGACAAAGATGACTGAAGTATATACCCGGTAAGAGAAACCCTCTTCAAAAAATGGTGCTTGGGAAATTGTATATCTATATATGAAATTAGATTCCCATCTCTCAACCAAATAAAAATTAATTCAAAAAAATTCAAAAAATTTTAATATAAGACCTGATATTCTGAAAGTGTAAGAGGGAAGAGTACAGAAAAGCCTGCATAATTTTTTTTTTGAGGTAGGGTCTCTCTTTAGCATGGCTGACCTGGAACTCACTACGTAGCCCAGGCTGATATCACACTCATAGTGATCTTCCTATCTCAGCCTCCTGAGTGCTGTAATTAAAGATTTATGCCACCATACCAGGGTATGAAAATTATTTAAGATATAGGTATAAACAATGACTTTCTGAATAGGATTTCATTTAGTCAGTGTCATAGTCAGCTTCACATTGCTGGAATGAACTTCCAAACCAGACACATGGTACATTTATTTTTAGCTGTCTCAAGAACCTCCACACCGATTTCCACAATGTCTGGACCAGATTGTATTTCCACCAACAGTGTAGTAGAGTTCTTTTCCCACATCCTCACCATCACTTATGGACATTTGTTTTCATGATGGTAGCCATTCTGACAGGAGTGAGATGGAATCCCAATGTAGTTTTAATCTGCATTTCCCTGATGACTAGGGATATAGAACATTTTTTTAGATGTTTATATGCCATCTGTATTTCTTCTTTTGAGAACTCTCTATCTAGTTCCATAGCCCATTTTTTACATGGTTTGTTTGATTTCTTATTATTTAATTTTTTGAGCTCTTTGTATATCCTAGATATTAATCCTCTATCAGATGTATAGCTGGCAAAGATTATCTCCCATTCTGTAGGTTTCCTCTTTGCTCTATTCATAGTGTCTTTTGCCTTACAAAAGCTTTGTAATTTCATGAGGTTCCAGTGGTTAATCTGTGGTTTTATTGCCTGAGCAACTGGAGTTATATCAGAAAGTCTTTACCAAGACCATTATGTTGAAGGGTTTCCCCTACTTCTTCCTCTAGCAGTTTTAGAGTTTTAGGTCTGATATTAAGGTCTTTGATCCATTTGAACTTAATTCTTGTGCATGGAGAGAGATGAGATAAGCATCTATTTTCATCCTTCTGCAGATACATATCCAGTTTTCCCAGCATCATTTGCTGAAGAGGCTGTCTTTCCGCCAATGAGTATTTTTGGCATTTGTGTTGAAGATCAGTTGGCTATAGCTACCTAGACTGGGTCCTCTGTTCTGTTCCATTTATCTATATATCTATATATCAGTTTTTGTGCCAGTACCACGCAGTTTTTGCTACTATGGCTCTGTAGTATAGGTTAAAATTAGATATGGTGATACCACCAGCCTTATTTTGTTGCTCAAAGTTGTTTTAGAAATTTGAGGATTTTTGTGCTTCCAAATGAATGTTTTGATTGTTTTTTTTCTACTTCCATGAAGAATACCATTGGAATTTTGATGGGGATTACATTAAATGTGAAGTTTGCTTTCAGTAAGATTGCCATTTTCACAATATTGATTCTTCTGATCCAAGAACAAGGGATGTTTTTCCATTTCCTTGTGTCTTCTGAAATTTCTCACTTGAGTGTTTTAAAGTTTTCATTGTAGAGATCTTTCATTTCCTTCGTTAGGTTTATTCCAAGGTACTTTATTTTTATTTTTTATTTTTTTATTTTTTATATTTTTAAAAATTTTTTGTTCACTTTTATTTATTTGAAAGCAACACACAGAGAAAGAGGCAGAGAGAGAGAGAGAGAGAGAGAGGGAGGGAGGGAGAGAGAGAGAGAGAGAGAGAATGGGTGCGCCAGGGCCTCCAGCCACTGCAAATGAACTCCAGACATGTGTGCCCCCTTGCACATCTGGCTAACGTGGTTCCTGGGGAATGGAGCCTTGAACCAGGGTCCTTAGGCTTCACAGACAAGTGCTTAACTGCTAAGGCATCTCTCCAGCCCTATTTTTATTTTTATTTTTTTTGATGCAGTTGTTAATGGGAGTGATTCTCTGATTTCATCCTCTGTGTGTTTGTTGTTAGCATATAGGAAGGCTACTGATTTCTGTGTGTTTATTTTGTATCCTGCTATATGGCTATAGGTGTTTATCAGCTCTAACAGTTGCTAAGAGGAGAGATATATTCAAAGCTTATAGACTCAGGAGAAGTTCCATAATAGCACAAGAAGGCAGCCCCTTTTCACAGGTCCATGCACAGAGAAATACCATCACCAGCACCATAAGCTACACAATCCAGGAACCCAAGGCATAGCTCAAGTACTCTGCATATCTTTAGGCTGGAATTCCAGATCTGACCCCAAGCACACCTTGGAGCTGGATCCTTGAATCCATCCACAGTGACACCTCTTTCAACCAGGAGTCTGAAAAAATATAAGCTTTAATAAACTCCTGAATCTATTGTGGGAATCTATTCAAACTATCACATTCTACCCCTGGCCCCCAATAGATTCATCCATCTCACATTGTAAATTGTATTCAGTCCATCTTCAAAGGTCCCCATAATCTTTACCAACATAAGATAGCTCCAAATTCCCAAGTCTCATCTGATACTTAAGACTGTCCCTTAACTGTGACTTCTGTACAATCAAGCAAATTACATACTTCTAACATAAAAAGACACAGAGTAAGCATTTCCAAATGTAATAAGGTATAACAAGGAGAGACTGGACCAATGCAAACTCAATGACCATCAAACGAACTTTAGACATCTACAGCTCACATGATATCAAGTCTGGTATCATAACCAGTGACTGGCAATCTCTGGGTTTTCTAATTCTGCCCCTCCAGCTTGACTGAATAGCCATGGAAAACTTCCATCTTGAGCCAACAGTGTTCCACAGTAACCCTAGCAAAGTCCTTGTATATCCAAAATATCTTGAGGTCACCATGCAAATCACAATCCATCTTCCAATTATTCCATTGGCCTACTGGGGTCATCACACCCTGCCTACATGTCTCAGCAGCAGCTCCTAGAACCATGTGCATTTCATGACCCATTCCATGCATTTTTTCATGCTTTCAAACCCAATACTAGGTGTGCAGAACAAAGACATATTCTTAATTCAGGGAAGAAATAAATTGTGACATTGAAAAGCAGGTTCCTTCTTTTCAGTCAACTCCTTTCAAAAGAGTTTGCATTTCTCCCATTCAGTCTTTCCCCAGGCATTGTTTCCATTGTTTCAATGAAAAGTATTTGGGCTATCTTACTTTGAAATACTAATATATTTGATAATACCAACTTCAGTAACATAAAACTAATCTTTGTACCAGTAAAATTTAAACTTGTTTGAGTATTTCCTGCTTTATTTTTATTTATTTTTTATATGTATTAGTTTTGTACTCAGTGAATACAGTCAAGTTAGTACCATTGTTAGAATCCTCCATGTCCTATCCCCTGCCCCAACCACTCCTTATTGAAGTATATAGGTCATACATTGTGGAGTTAGGCCACAGTTTTGGATAGGAGGAAATGTCTCTGCATATCATGACCGAATGTGTGGCTCTGACATTTTTTCTGCCCCCTCTTCCGCAAAATTTCCCTGACCTTGTTGGGTTCATTTTAGGTATGCTTCAGTGATGAGGTGTTGGGAGCCTCTGTGTCTCTGGATATCTGATTTGGTAGGAGTTGATTGTTCTCTGTGTCGATTTCCTTCACCCTTGTGCTGGTACCAGGTTCACCAAGAAAACAGCACCCTTGCATGTTTCACCAATTATTCTTAATTTCAGTTGGGGCCCTTTTGAGGTATGATGTGTTGGTTCTCTCCTTGGGATCTGAATCTCTCTGAAAAAGAGAAGCAGATTCTCCAACAGAGAGTAAAGTTAGCACCAGGTAAATGGGTTAACCCTTATTTTTCTATACAGAATTTAGTAGGTGTAGGCCCTCTTGTAGCCCATGATTGGTGGTACCTTGATAATAGAGAGTGGGCTTATGTTTAGATATTGTTCTGAATAGTTTCCCAGCTCTAGCTATGGGTCCTGTTCCACTGAGCAAATCAGTTAGCCAAATCAAGACCAGTTGGTTTCCCACCATGGCTGTGCTCGACTACTGCACTTGTGTGAGCATCATGACAGGTTATTTCCTGCTAAGTAGGTTAGATCATGAGTTGCTTGGACAGATATTGGTCATTTTCCCCCAGTCGCCCATGTAGCAACTTCTGGCACTAGATGTGCCGACTGTCTGGGGACTGACTCTCTTCCAGCTTCCAGCCATGTCACTCCATGTTAAAGGTCAACCTCATATGGTGTCTTCAGCAGTTGGGTCTTACCACTAACCTTTGGTGGGTCATCAAGTACTCTGAAAGAAATCTGTCATTCTTTTAGGCAAGCTTGTAGTTCTCTCTGATGAAAAGCTCATTGTGGATGATAGCCACCTGCTAGTACTGGGAGGTACAGGTCAGTGCCCACTAACAGAAGGAAGAAAAAAGATAATTAATATAAAAGAGTTAGAGAGAAGAGAGAGAGAGAGAGAGAGAGAGAGAGAGAGAGAGAGAGAAGCTGTAGAAGACTAAGGTCAGTTTTAATCATACCCTCTCCAGTGCCTTGTGACTCAGGTGTTCCCTCTAAGGGCCTGGTGAAGGTTCAACCATTTGGTCTGCCTTTTAGGATGTAGAATTTTATGGTACCATTGCCATTTGAGTCTAGATTGGTATCCTGTACCCCTCCCTTGCCCTCCCCTCCCTTCCAACCCACCCTATTGTCTAGTCCTTGAGATGCTTGCTGGGTATGTCAGCATCTTGGGTAGATTCAAGTTAGGTGCTGTAGATGAGTGAAACTATGTGGCGATTATATTTCTGTGATTGGGTAAGTTCACTGAGAATGATCTCTTACAGGTTCAACCATTTTTCTTCAAATTTCATTGTGTCATTTTTTTCTTACTGCTGTGTAGAATTCCATTGTGTAGATATACCACATCTTAGTTATCCATTCTTCTAATGATGGACATCTGGGTTGATTCCAGCTTAGCTATTATGAATTGAGCCAATATAAACATGGTTGAGCAAATCTCTCTGGACTGAGGCTTGTTTTAATTTGTATTTCCCTAATGATTAGGTATGATGAACATTTTCTTAAGTGTGTGTTTGCCATTTGTATTTCTTCCTCTCTCAACTGCCTGCCCAGCTCTTTGATCCATTTTGTGAGTGGGTTGTTTGACTTTTTATTGTTGAGGTTTTTGAGTTCTTTGTAGATCCTAGAGATTAGGCCTCTGTCAGTTGGATATTCAGCAAAAATTTTCTCCCATTCTGTGGGTAATCTATTGGCTTTGCTTATTGTGTGTCTGTGAAGAAACTCTTCAGCTTCATGTGATCCCATTGGTTGAGTGACTGTTTAAGATCTATTGGGGTTTTGTTCAGGAAGTCTTTTTACATTCCTATATCATGGAATGTACTTCCTATATTTTGTTCCAGTAGTAGCTGAGTTTCTGGTCTTATATTGAGGTCTTTGATCCATTTGGACTTGAGTGTTGTTCATGCTGAGATGTGTGGATCAAGTTTCAATTTCTGGTATATGGTTATCCAGTTTGTACAGCACCATTTGTTTAAGATGCTGTCTTTTTTCTAGCCTATATTGTTAAGGCCTTTGTGAAACATCAAATAGCTGTAGTTACTTGACCCAAAGTTCGGGTCCTCAATTCTACTCCATTGGTCTATACTCCTGTTTTTATGCCAGTACCATGCTGTTTTTATTACTATGGCTTTGTAATATAGTTTTAGATCAGGTATAGTGATGCCTCCAGAGGTATTTCCTTTGCTGAGGATATGATTGGATACCCGAGGCCTTCTGCCTTTCCATATGAACTTTGATTTCATTTTTTCTATCTATGTGAAGAACAATGTTGGTATTTAAATTGGAATTGCATTAAGTCTGTATATTAACTTTGGTAGGATCACCGTCTTCACAATGTTAATTCTGCCTATCCAGGCACATGGGAGGTCTTTCCATTTTCTCAAGCCCTTCTCAATTTCTCTTTTGTATCTTTTATGTTTTCATTGTATAGATCTTTCACTTCCTTGGTTAATGTTATTCCAAGGTATTTTATTATTATTTTTGTTGTTGCTATTGAAAATGGGACCATGTCCCTTATTTCATTCTCTATATCTTTGTCATTTGCATATAGAAAGGCACTGATTTTTTCTGCATTGATTTTGTATACTGCTACTTTGCTATAGGAGTTAATCACCTTCAATGGTTTTGGAATGGAGTCTCTCGGGTCTCTTATGTATAGAATCATGTTGTCAGCAAATAGAGCTAAGTTAACTTCTTCCTTTCCAAATTGTATCCCTTTTATTTCTTTCTTCTGTCTTATTGCTTGAACTGGGACTTCCAGGACTATATTGAAGAGCAGAGGTGAGAGTGGACACCCCTGTCTTTTTCCTGATCTCAATGGGAATTCCTCCAGTCTCTCTCCATTAAGTATTATTTGGGCCTTAGGAGCCTTGTATATTGCCTTTATTATGTTAAGATATGAATAGACCTTGCCAATTCTCTCCAATGTTTTGATCATGAAGTGATGTTGTGTTTTCTCAAAGCCCTTTTCTGCATCAATGGAAATGATCATGTGGTCTTTGTGTTTAACCTTGTTTATGTGGTGTATTACATTGACCGATTTCCGTATGTTGAATCACTCTTGTGTTCCTGGGATGAATCCCACTTGATCAAGGTGGATAATGCTTTTGATGTGTTATATTTGGTTTGTGAGGATTTTGCTCAGGATCTTTGCATCTAAGCTCATCAGGGAAATAGGCCGGTAGTTTCCTTTTCTTGTTGCATCTCTGCCTGTTTTGGAATTAAGGTGATACTAACTTCATAGAAGGACTTGAGAGCTTCCCCTGTTCTCCAATTTTGTGGCACAGTTTGAGAAAGATTGGTTTGAGTTCTTCCCTGAAGGTTTGATAGAATTCAGCTGAGAAGCCATCTGGTTCTGGACTCTTCTTTTGGGGGAGTTTTTAAAATTACTTTTTCAATCTTGATGAGTGTGATAGGTTTATTTAGGAGATTAATCTGCTTTGAGTTTAGCTTCGATAGATGGTTCTGTCAAGAAATTTATCCTTTCCTCCATATTATCCAGTTCTGTGGAGTAGAGATTTTTTAAATAAGTCCTGATGTTTCTCACAGTTTCACTTATGTCTGTTGTGATCTCTCCTTTTTCATTTCAAATTTTGTTAATGTGAAGCATCTCTTTTTTTTTTTTAATTTTGTTTTATCAAATTGGCCAGAGGACTGGCAAACTTGTTTATTTTTTTTCAAAGAACCAGCTCTTTGTTTTGTTAATTTTTTAAATTGTTTTCTTAGTTTCCAATTCATTAATTTCTGCTGTGATCTTAATTATTTCTTCCTGTCTTTTGGGTTGGATTCTTCTTGCTTTTCCAGTGCCTTTAGGTAGATGGTTAGGTTCTTGATTTGCATTTTCTCTGTCTTTGTTATAAAGGTATTTAGTGGTATGAATTTTCCCCTGAGGACTGCCTTCATTGTGTCCCATAAGTTTTGGTACTATGTGTTCTCATTGTCATTCATTTCTAGAAATTTCACAATTTCATTTTTTATTTTGTCCACTTTCCATATATTGTTTATAACTGTGTTGTTCAGTTTCTGGGAGTCAATGAGATTCTTGGTGGGTGTTTTGTTGTTAATTTCTAGCAATATAGCATTGTGATCTGATATTATGCAGGGAATTATGTCAATCTTCCTAAATATATGGAGGCAGTCTTTGTGACTCAGTATATGATCTATTTTAGAGAATGTTCCATGGGCTGCTGAGAAGAATGTGCTTTCTGTGGAGTTAGGATGGAATGTTCTGTAGATGTCCATTAGGTCTAAATGATCTATGCTTTTTTTGAGCTCTCTTACTTCCCTGTTGAGTTTCTGTTTTGATGATCTGTCTATTACTGATAGTGACATATTGATGTTCCCAAGTATGAATATTTTGGTAGTTTCTTCTGTTTTATTGTCAAGTAGGTTTTGTTTTATGAACTGTGGGGCCCCTCTGTTTGGTGCATAAAGATTTATGATTGTGATATCCTCTTGATAGATCATTCCCTTGATAAGTAGGATGTGGCCTTCTCTGTCTTTTTTGATTATTTTTGGTTTGAAGTCTATTTTATCAATATTAATATAGCTATGCCTGCTTGTTTCATATTCCCCTTTGCTTGGAATATTGATTTCCACCCTCTCACCCTGAGAAGGTGTCTGTCTTTAGTGGTGAGATGGGTTTCTTGAAGACAACAGATTGAGGGGTCTAAGTTTCTGATCCATCTGTTAACTTGTGTCTGTTGATGGGTGAATTAAGGCCATTAATATTTAGGGTAAAGATGGTGAGGTGTGATTTGATCCCTGCCATATTGTGTTGTTATATGTGGTTTGGTGTTTTCATGGACTTTGAAATTTTTTGTGCCTTCTTCAAGTTTGGTTATTGTGATCTGCATCTTATGGTCATTTGAGGTTGATTATTTGATTGTTCTGTGTGGAGAATTTCCTGAAATACTCTCTGTAGGTTTGGTTTTGTGTTCATATGATTGTAAAGCTGAGTTTTGCCATGGAAAGTTTTTCTTTCACCATCTATTATGAGGGATACTTTTGCTGGGTAGAGTAGTTTGGGTTGGAAGCCATAGGTTCTTAGATTTTGCATTGTTTCATTCCAGGCCCTTCTGGCTTTCAGGGTTTCCATTGAGAAATCTGAATTAATTCTGATGTGGTTACCTTTGAAGGTGGTGTGCTGTTTTTCCCTAGCTGCTTTTGGGGCTTTCTCATTGGTGTCAATGTTTAGAGTCTTAATGACAATATGTCTTGAAGAGTTTCTAGTTTGATCCAATCTGTTTGGAGTTTTGTTAGCTTCTTGGTGGGCCTTTGTTTTGAGAGAGTGGGAAAGTTTTCTTTGATTATTTTGTTAAATAAATTCCCCATACCTTTGGTCTGAATTTTTTCCCCTTCTGGTATTCCCATGATCCAGGTGTTAGGACATTTAAGGGTATCCCACAATTCCCTCATGTTCTGTTCACAGAAAATTTTAAACTTATTGAAGCTTTTGAACTCTCCAACTGTTTCTTCCATCTTGTCTTCCAGATCAGAGTTTCTATCCTCCACATGGCTGACTCTATTCTTGAGAGCTTCTAGAGAGTTTTGGATTTGTTCAATTAGGTTTGCATTTTCTATTACTTTTCTTTTTTTTTTTTTGTTGTTGTTATTTTTATTTATTTATTTGAGAGTGACAGACAGAGAGAGAAAGAGGCAGATAGAGAGAAGGAGAGAGAATGGGCACGCCAGGGCCTCCAGCCACTGAAAACGAACTCCAGACGCGTGCGCCCCCTCGTGCATCTGGCTAACGTGGGTCCTGAGGAGTCGAGCCTCTAACCGAGGTCCTTAGGCTTCACAGGCAAGTGCTTAACTGCTAAGCCATCTCTCCAGCCCTTTCTACTACTTTTCTATGTATAGTTTCCGTCCCTCTGTCAAGCTCCCTTTTCACATTAGTTTCTGATTTTCTTTATGCTTCTTGGAATTCATCCTTGCATTTCTTTTTGTCTTCATTTAGCATCACCAGCTGATTTTTGAGGTCCTCTTTTTTTTCACTCTCCTTCATCTCTTAACCGTCTTTGAACTCCTTCCATTTTTTTATCTATTAGGTTTAGTCTAGTGATGGTGGCATCCACACAATTATTGGTTTTTTATTGCAAGTTTTACCAGTAACTTGGTCAGGGTTGCATTGCTTATAGCTTCATTTTGGTGTTTTGATCATAATGTCTCTTCTATGTCTTGATTAGAGGCATTTATTGTAGGACTGGGTGATCTTACTGGAATTACTTGCATTTGATTTGTCATGTTATTTCTTTTGAGCTGTGGTCTGCCCATCACAGTGTATGGGCAGGGAGAGTAGGCCTGTGGTCTTGATGGGCAGGGGATGTGGTGCCTCTTGGGGGAGCTGGCCTGAGTTATCAGGCAGGCAAGGAGATGGGCAGAGTGGGCCTGAGCTAACACATGTGTGGATGGATCAGCCTGAGCTCACATACAGTGGGAATATGAAGCAGCCTGAGGCCTTATGCTGAAGCAGTCTGAGCTGTCACTCAGCGGAACTCCAAAGCAGCCTGAGCTCTCATGTGTTAGGATGCCAAAACAGCCTGTGCTTGTGCAGGGAGGGACACTGAAGCACCAAGCACCGAAGCAGCCTAAACTCACACACAGGGGGACACTGGGACATTGGAATAACCTGAGCTTGTGCTCAGTAGGACACTGGCAGCTGGCCAGCACAGCAGACAGGCAGGGGATTGGGCCTGAGGTGGTGCAGGTGGATAGGCAGAGTGAGCCTGAGCTCAGATGGGCAGGTGGAATGCGCCTGAGCTCACGTGTGGACAGGCGGGAGGCCAGGGCAGTAAGCAGGCAAATGGGCAGAGCAGGTTAAGCTTGCACAAGTGGATGGGCAGTGTGCGTATGGTGGGCAGATGGACTGATTGAGCCTGAGCTCAAGTGGGCCAGTGGGCAGAGCCTGTCCACGGTAATGCATGGCTGGGGTGAGCAGGGTGATCACACCTGTGCAGTGAGGCAAGTGGAACTATGATGGCCTGGGTCCCCTTTCCTACAGTAAGTTCAGGAGCATCCTGAAGCTAGGACTATGGGTACAGTGGCTGCTTTGGGGAATTCAGGGATTGGTGGGCTACCCTCAAGTGAGGGAATCAGCAATTCACTTTCTTCCCCTTTGTGCCCTCCCACTAGAGATCTATTAGAGATTGTTCTACCCTAAAGGATCTAGTGAACCCTTAATGCCTTGCCTTTCTTTCGAGGGGAATTGTGGCACAGTTATGTAGTCATCATCTTGACGAGAAGAGTATTTCCAGCTTTAAATCTTGAATTTCTCAGTTGTATATCTTTAGGCAAACACATCACTCCATAACAAATTTAATCTTGACCAAACTCTCTGGGACTGGGCAGCAGAACATAGCCAGCCCTTGGACCAAAAGCCCAATTACAACAAAGTTCTCTGCCATGTTTCCTTCCCCTTAGAAAGTTCATAAGCAAAGCCTCCAAATACAACTGTCTCTAAACTTAGCATTTTCAAACTCTGACCAGAATAGTCCATAAATCTTGGCCTTACCACTCTGGAAGGCATCCTTAGTTGCAAGTACCAAGTCCATGCCCATTACTCTAAAACAAAAGTTCCAAAAGACCAAAATCCACATAGTCAGATTCATGGCGAAGAAACAACCCACTCTCTGATACCAATTTTATCATAGACAGCTTCATGTTGCTGGGAAGAACCTCCAGACCAGACACAGTTTATAGTAGGAAGTACTTATTTGAAGCTTGCAGATCCAGGGGTAGTTCCATAATGGTGGAAGAAACTGCTCCCCTTTCACGGATCCATGAACAGAGAAATACCACTACCAGAACCATAAAAATAGTAAACTCCAGGAACCCTATGCATAGCTCAAGCACTCTGCCTTTCTTTACACTGGAATACCATATCCCTCCCCCTGCAAAAAACACACCTTATGGATGGACCCTGGGATCCATCCACAGTGACATCTCTTCTGGCCAGATGGCTGGAAAAGCACAAGCTTTAATAAACTCCTGAATCTATTCAATGAATGAATCCATTCAAACTACCACAGTCCAACATTCTACAAAGTAGACTTTATGAAATTAAATTTTCCCTACAGCAAAGGAGTTAATCAACTGAATAGCAAGCCTAAAGAATAGGAGAAAATCTTTAATAGTTATACATCTGGCAGAGGAATGGTCAATATATATGATGTACAGAGAATGTAAAAAATTAAATAAAAAATCAAACAACCCAATTAGTAAATGAGTTAATAAAAGAACAGGCAGAGCCTGGCATGGTGGCACACACTTTAAACAAATATCAATAAATGATGGTGAGGAATTAGTTAAATGCTTGAGGAATGTAAGTTAATCTAGCCCCTATGGAAATAAGTACAGAGGTGTTTTTTTTTTTTTTAAAGATCCCAAATGATTCTACCATGTCATCCAAGCATACAGCTCCTGGGTATTTACCAAAAGAACTCCAAGTCAAACTGTTGCAGCAATACTTGCATGTTTGTTGCCACACTATCCACAATAGCTAAATTATGGGCCAAATTTAAGTGTCCAATAACAGAAAAATAGGTAAAGAAAATGTGCTAAATACAATGAATTTTACAGCCATATAGAATAAAATTATATTGTTTATAGGAAAAAGAAGATTCTAGTGAAGATAATTATGTTCAATGAGTTAAACTAGACTCTCAGAAAGACAAATCTCATGTTTTCTTTCACCTATGGTTTCTAGATTTTTATATAGATAGATAAATTCATGTATAAATACATAGTATAATAGAAGTCAAACTGCCTTGGGTGGCAAAGCGAACTAATGAGAGGTGGAGGGGAGATGAAAGGTATAGTAAAGGTAGGTGGGGAGGGAGATATTATTAACATTTTAAAAATAATTGTATGAAAGCTTAAAAATAAATGTATCTAATTTATCTACTCACAAACAGCTTATATTTTTCTATTCATATTAAAATATCATTTATTAATTTATTAGCAGAGAGAGAGAGAGAGAGAGTATTGGCATGCCAGAGCCTCTTGCTGCTGAAACAAACTCCAAAAGCATGTGCCACTTTGTGTATCTGTCAAATGGGGAATTACATAGCTATTGGCTAACAGAGTATACAAGCAAGCACCTTCACTCACTGAGCTCACTCAGTCACTCTTTCAAATATTTGACTGCTCCTTTTATTTATTTATTTTTCTTTATTAGTTAGTTTTGTATTCAGCAAATACAGTCAGTTTGGTACCATTATTAGGCTCATCCGTGACCTACCCCCTCCTCTTGGCCCCTCCTTGTTGAGGTATACGGGTCATGCATTGTGGAGTTAGCCCACAGTTATGGGTAAGCTAAATGTCTCTGCATATCATGACCTAACATGTGGGTCTGACATTCTTTCCGGCCCCTCTTCCAATTTCCCTGAGCTATGTTGGGTTCATTTTTGGTCTGCTTCAGTGATGAGGTGTTGGGGGCCTCTGAGGCTCTGGCTCTCTGATTTGGTAGGAGTTGATTTTTCTCTGTGCTGATCTCCTTCCCCCTTGTGCCGGTATCCGGTTCATCAGGAAAACAGCCCCCTTGCTTGTTTCTCCAATTTTTCTTAGTTTCAGCCGGGGCCCTTTTGAGGTATGATGGGGTGGCTCTCTCCTTAGGGTCTACATCTATCTGAAAAAGAGAAGCAGATTTTCCAATGGAGAGTAAGTTAGCACCAGGACAAATGAGATAACACTTTTTTTTTAAATAGAGAATTTAATAGGTGTAGGCCCTCTTGTAGCCCACAATTGATGGTAGCTTGATATTGGAGAGTGGGCTTATGTTTGGATATGGTTCTGACTTGTTTCCCAGCTCTAGCTATGGGTCCCATACCAGTGAGGGGATCAGTTAGCCGAATTGAGAGCAGTTGGTTCCCCACCAAGGCTGTGTGCCACCACTGCACTAGTGTGGGCATCCCAACAAGTTATTTGCTGCTAAGTAGGTTAGACCATGCGTTGCTTCAACAGATATTGGTCATTTTCCCCCAGTCGCCCATGTAGCACCTTCTGGCACTAGACCCGCTGACTGTCTGGGGACTTTGGAAAGCAATATGGAGACTTCTGAAAAAGCTGACTGCTCCTTTTATTATTATTTTTTGTCAATATCATTCATTCTTTATATTGTATAGGAAGTTTCTGAAGCTTTTCTTTGTTTAATGTGGGTACTTCAAGTTTCTTATGATACTGTAGAGATTATGTTAAAGCTTTATTTTTGTTGCTTTTGTATAGGAGTATAATTGGATTAACATATTGACCATGAAGACACTTAATAAATTTACTTACTACTTTAATTATGATCTTTGAATTATTTTTTAAATTTTCTACATGTACTATCATTATCCAAGAATTATAAGGATTTTTTTCTTACCTGAACAGTGCTTAAGGCCCTTATTTTTATCATATTCTTATAAGTAAATTGTTGAAGTGAAGTGGTGGTGGCATGTATCCTTATCCCATTAACATTAGCAAGAGTATACTTCCTATACTTCATCTTAAACATAATGTCCCCTGGACATGGGTTATAACCTTTGTTTATTAAACTGCCAACTACTGTCTTCCAATTGTTCTAAGAATATCATGATTGGGCATTCTCAATTTTTCTATGAATGCCATATAAACTGCATTAATTAATTTTTGAGTATTACAAACATTTTTACTTGGAATAAAACATATGTTAACTTTCCTGCATATTGATGAATTTATTTCACTGTAGTTTCAAATTATGGCATCTAGTTTATAAGTGATTTTTTTCTGTTGATATCCTTATTAGGTCTTATCTTCAATTTTTACTAATATAGGTAAGAAATTTCACCCCCACTTTTTCTTTTTCTTGATGTATTTTCTCCAGTGGAGTAAATTTTTATGATCTGATTTCTGTGTGTGCTTATTGGTATTTTTTAAAGAAAAAACATCATGAAATCTCAATGTTTAAATTAATATTTTAATTTGAATACTTAAATTTATTTGAGAAATGTCTGCATGCTTTTTCTCTAAAGGCCTAAATAGCAAAAACATTGTAGTCTTACAAGTACTCAGCATCCCCATTGTGATACGAATATAGTCAAAGAAAATATGTGAATAAAATGTGTCTACATTTTGCTAAAACTGCATCCTGAAATTTGAATTTCAAATAATTTTCACAAATCATGATACATTAATCTCAGGTATCCCAGTCATTTAAAAATATGCAAGCCATTGGTATATTGGATATTCATGGGTATACAAAAATAGGCATTTAAAAGAAGGCCATAGTTTACTAATACTTGGCATGGAGTTGTTCCCTAGGTCCTCATAGGTTCTTTTTAAGATCTGTAGGGTCACTGTAAATGTTCATATATTAATTCTTAATAGTGTAAATAATCATTTCCCTTTATAAAACTGTTTAAATAAAATAAGTCTTATCATGGGTTAGCAACTTTACGTCCTTTTCAGAGAACTAACATTTACCTGTGCATATCTCCTGTGAAGCCAAGTTTCTTCCATTTCTGCCTCCCTCCCTTCTCTCTCTTCCTCCCCCCTTCTCTCCCTTCCTTCTTTCCTTCCTTTCTTGCTTCCTCCTTCCCTCTCTCCCTCCTTCCCTCATTCTTTCCTTCCTTCTTTTCTCCTTTCTTTCCTTCCTTCCTTTCCTTCCTTCCTTCCTTCCTTCCTTCCTTCCTTCCTTCCTCCTTTCTTCCTCTCTTCTTTCTTTTTTGGCTTACTAATTTGTGTTCTTATATCCATATATTTGTTGTTTCATTCCTGTTGTTGGTTTTTAAAATATGTTTATTTATTTATTACAGAAAGAAAGAGGTAGACAGAAAGAGAGTGAGTCTGGGCATGCCAGGGCCTCCTTCCATTGCAAAGAACTCCAGATGTATGTGCCACTATGCATCTGGCTTTATGTGGGTACTGGGGAATAAAACCCAGGCCATCATACTTTTCAAGCAAGTACTTTTAATCACTGAGCAATCTCTCTAACCCCTTTAGTTATGTAGATTTTTTTTAAGTTTAATTGGCTATTAGTTAATTTCTTTAGATTTCTTGAAGTACGGTGTCAGATGTTCCTGTCTCCTAATTTTTTTCTATGTAAATATTAATGCATTAGTTTACATGATCTCTACTTGCATTCTTTTAAAAAATTGACAATATTTCTACATATATATAATATATTTGATCATAATCTTCTCATGTTGGCTTCTCCTCTCTCCCTTCTACAATCCTCTACCACTGAACCCCTTCTTCTTTCCATCTAGTCCTACTTTAAAAAAATATTTATTTATTTATTTGAGAGAGAAAGAGGGAGAGAGAGACAGAGGAAGAGGCAGAGAGAAAGAGATAATAGGCAAGCCAGGGCCTCTAGCCACTGCAAACAAACTACAGATACATGCGCCCCCTTGTGTATCTGGCTTATGTGGGTCCTGGGGAATCAAACCAGGGTCCTTAGGCTTCACACACAAACACCTTAACTGCTAAGCCATTTCCCCAGCCCAAGTCCTTCTACTTTGATGTGTTTTTTGTTGTTGTTGTTTCTCCTGAACACCATCCATGACAGAATATTGATGGTCCTAATACTGGGAAGATCTACATGCCATTAGTGACAGTGGCTATGAGGTCATGGACAGAACAGCCATATCTTGTCTGGAATATTCTGGTGCAAATCACATGGACAGAACAGCCATATCTTGTCTGGAATATTCTGGTGCAAATCACACCTCCCCATTCTCTGGCTATTACATTCTTTCTGCCCCCTATTCCACAGTGTTTGCTGAGTCTTGGAGGTTGTGCTAGAGATGTCTGTTTTATCTCTGATCACTAAATGCTCATATTCTGAGGACCTTGATTAGTTTTGGGTCTCCTAGTAGTCATGACCAACTAAACAAAAGAAGGGACTCTAACCAAAGCTGAGGGCAGTACTAATCTATGGTCATAAACATAATTGGATGATAGCTCAATGGACACAACACATCCATTTAGCTGAACAATGTTAATAACTCCCCTTTTAGGGCCTATTACCCTCACACACATACCTGTAGGCTTCTGACTAGATTTTGAGTACTGGGCATGAATTTCTTTACTATGGAGCAAGACTCAAATCCAATCCCACAACAGATACGCCTTTATTGAACCACTAGGCACATCTTGTCTGGCTTGATTTGTCGTGTAGCTCACAGGGTCCATCACAGAACAACAGTGTTGATAACTTTTCTTTTCCAGCATCCTGCATAGTAACTTTCATCCCAACAGTTAGCCAGTGGAGAGAAGGCTTCTAGTTCAGATCCAGCTTGATTTCTCAGTGTCTTGCAACCAAAATAAGCAGTATTTTCAAACATAGAGTCTTACCATATAGTTTTGGTTCTCAATAATGAGCAGCTTCAATAACAATATTGTTTGGAAGGCCATCAAGTTCTTCTCTGACCAACAAAACGATGGGAAGTATCCCACCACTGACTGGGCTTTTCCTAGAATAACCTATGGCTTCTGGGCAAAGCATTATCCACCCTTGAAGAGTACTTCTGTTAAATTCTTATTTGTGCATTTATACTTGTTAATTAGCTCACAAAGAAGTAAGCATTATCACAATATCTTTGGGTTTAATCTCCCCATCTACAATCCTCCTACCACTCTCTATCCCCACATACCTACCTATGCTGAACTTTATGCCCCCAGTATTATCCCCTTATATTTTCCTGTGCTATATTATTCCTTCTCCTTAAACCCTTCCTCACTTTCTTCATTATGGTCCCTTAGCAGCTTCCTGGCCACTCTGGATTCTCCCTCCTATTTACATACGAATGAAAATGCATAACTAGGATGTGTATATGTGAGAGACCATGCACTGTTTTGTCTTTCAGTAATTAGGTTTCCTTACTTAGTATAATGTCTCCAAATTTCCTCCATTTTCCTGCATATTTTATAATTTCTTTTTTTTTCACATTTTATTTTATTTTATTTTATTTTTTTTTATTAGTCAGTTCTGTATTCAGCAAATACAGTCAGTTTGGTACCATTATTAGGCTCATCTGTGACCTACCCCCTCCCCTTGGCCCCTCCTTGTTGAGGTATACGGGTCATGCATTGTGGAGTTAGCCCACAGTTATGGGTAAGCTAAATGTCTCTGCATATCATGACCCAACATGTGACTCTGACATTCTTTCCGCCCCCTCTTCCGCAAAATTTCCCTGAGCCATGTTGGGTTCATTTTTGGTCTGCTTCAGTGATGAGGTGTTGGGGGCCTCTGAGGCTCTGGCTCTCTGATTTGGTAGGAGTTGATTTTTCTCTGTGCTGATCTCCTTCCCCCTTGTGCTGGTGTCCAGTTCATCAGGAAAACAGCCCCCTTGCTTGTTTCTCCAATTTTTCTTAGTTTCACCCGGGGCCCTTTTGAGGTATGATGGGGTGGCTCTCTCCTTAGGGTCTACATCTATCTGAAAAAGAGAAGCAGATTCTCCAATGGAGAGTAAGTTAGCACCAGGACAAATGAGATAACCCTTACTTTTTTTTTTTATAGAGAATTTAATAGGTGTAGGCCCTCTTGTAGCCCACAATTGATGGTACCTTGATATTGGAGAGTGGGCTTATGTTTGGATATGGTTCTGACTTGTTTCCCAGCTCCAGCTATGGGTCCCATACCAGTGGGAGGATCAGTTAGCCAAATTGAGAGCAGTTGGTTCCCCTCCATGGCTGTGTGCCACCACTGCACTTGTGTGGGCATCACAACAAGTTATTTGCTGCTAAGTAGGTTAGACCATGCGTTGCTTCGATAGATATTGGTCAATTTCCCCCAGTCGCCCATGTAGCACCTTCTGGCCCTAGACGCGCTGACTGTCTGGGGACTGACTCTCATCCAACTTCCAGCCATGCCATTCTAATTTGCATGTCAATCACATAAGGTATCTTCAGCAGTAGGGTCTTACCACTAACCTTTGGTGGGTCATCAAATACTCTGACAGAAATCTGTCTGTCTTTTAGGAAACCTTGTAGGTCTCTCTGATCAAAAGCTCATTGTGGATGATAGCCCCATGCTGGATCTTGGAGTTACAGGTCAGTGCCCACTAAGAAAATGAGGTAAAAGATAACTAATATACAAGAGTTAGAGATAAGAGAGAGAGAGAGACAGGGAGAGGGGAAGTGAGGGAGGGAAGATGTAGGAGATTAAGGTTAGTCTTAATCTTACCCTCTCCAGTGTCTTGTGGTTCAGGTGTTCCCTGTAAGGGCCTGGTGAAGGATCAGCCATTTGGTCTGTCTTTTAGTAAGTAGAAGACTATGGTACCATTGCCATTTGGGTCTAGATTTGTGTTTCCCACCCCTTTGATGCCCTCCCCTCCCTCCCCTTCCATCCTAGTGTCTAGTCTAGGAGATGCTTACTGGGTATGTAAGGTATCTTCGGTAGATTCAGGTTAGGTGCTGTAGATGAGTGAGACTATGTGGCGATTTTTTTTCTGAGATTTGGTAAGTTCACTGAGAATGATCTGTTCCAGGTTCAACCATTTTTCCTCAAATTTCATTGTGTCATTTTTTATTACTGCTGTATAGAATTCCATTGTGTAGATATACCACATCTTAGTTATCCATTCTTCTAGTGATGGACATCTGGGTTGATTCCAGCTCTTAGCTATTACAAATTGAGCCGCTATAAACACGGTTGAGCAAATCTCTTTACTCTGTGGTTTGAAGGTTTTAGGGTAGATGCCCAGTAAGGGAATAACTGGGTCTGTTGGTATCTCTATACTCAGCTTTTTCAGAAGTCTCCATATTGCTTTCCAAAGTGGTTGTACCATCCTACATTCCCACCAACAGTGGATGAGTGTTCCTACTTCTCCACATCCTCGCCAGCATTTATTTTTATTTGATTTTTTGATGCTTGCTATCCTTATTGGGGTAAGGTGGAATCTCATAGTTGTTTTGATTTGCATTTCTCTGATGATTAGGGATGCTGAACATTTTCTTAAGTGTATGTTTGCCATTTCTATTTCTTCCTCTGTGAACTGCCTGTTCAGCTCTTTGCCCCATTTTGTGAGTGGGGTGTTTGACTTCTTACTGTTTAGATTTTTGAGTTCTTTGTAGATTCTAGAGATTAGTCCTCTATCAGTTGGATAACCCACAAATATTTTCTCCCATTCTGTGGGTAATCTATTGGCTTTGCTAATTGTATGCTTGTCTGTAAACTCCTCAGCTTCATGTGGTCCCATTGGTTGAGTGACGGTTTAAGTTCATGAGCTACTGGGGTTTTGTTCAGGAAGTCTTTTTCCATTCCTATATCATGGAATGTACTTCCTAAATTTTCTTCCAATAGTATTCGAGTTTCTGGTCTTATATTGAGATCTTTGATCCATTTGGACTTGAGTGTAGTGCATGGTGAAATGTGTGGGTCAAGTTTTAGTTTCCTGCATATGGTTATCCAGTTTGTCCAGCACCATTTGTTGAAGATGCTGTCTTTTTTCCAGCCTATATTGTTTGGGCCTTTATCGAATATCAAGTAGCTATAGTTGCTTGACCCAAAGTCCGGGTCCTCAGGTCTATTCCATTGATCTATAGTCCTGTTTTTATGCCAGTACCATGCTGTTTTTATTACTATGGCTTTGTAATATAGCTTTAGATCAGGTATGGTGATGCCTCCAGAGGTATTTATTTTGCTGAGGATATGTTTGGAAATGCGAGGCCTTCTGCCTTTCCATATGAAATTTGAGATCATTTTTTCTATCTCTGTGAAGAACACTGTGGGGATTTTAATTGGTATTGCATTAAATCTGTAAATTGCCTTTGGTAGGATTGTCATCTTCACAATGTTAATTCTGCCTATCCAGGAACATGGGAGGTCTTTCCATTTTCTCAAGTCCGCCTCAATTTCTTTTTTGAGTGTTTTTATGTTTTCATTGTATAGATCTTTCACTTCCTTGGTTAACGTTATTCCAAGGTATTTTATTTTTTTTGTTGCAATTGAAAATGGGACTATGTCCCTTATTTCTTTTTCTGTATCTTTGTCCTTTGCATAAAGGAAGGCTACTGATTTTTGTGCATTGATTTTGTATCCTGCTACTTTGCTATAGGAGTTAATCACCTTCAGGAGTTTTGCAATGGAGTCTCTCGGGTCTCTTACATATATAATCATGTCATCAGTGAATAAAGCTAACTTAACTTCCTCCTTTCCAAATTGTATCCCTTTTATTTCCTTCTCCTGTCTTATTGCTTGAGCTAGGACTTCCAGTACTATATTGAAAAGCAGAGGTGAGAGTGGACAACCCTGTCTTGTTCCTGATCTTAATGGGAATTCCTCCAGTCTCTCTCCATTAAGTGTTATTTGGGCCTTCGGAGCTTCGTATATTGCCTTTATTAGGTTAAGATATGAACCAACCATGCCAACTCTCTCCAATGTTTTGAACATGAAGTGATGTTGAATCTTGTCAAAGGCCTTTTCTGCATCTATCGAAATGATCATGTGGTTTTTATGTTTAACCTTGTTTATGTGGTGTATTACATTGACAGATTTCCGTATGTTGAACCACCCCTGTGTTCCTGGAATGAATACCACTTGGTCAAGGTGGATAATGGTTTTGATGTGTTGTTGGATTCGGTTTGCAAGGATTTTGTTTAGGATCTTTGCATCTAAATTCATCAGTGAAATAGGCCGGTAGTTTTCTTCTCTTGTGGCATCTCTGCCTGGTTTTGGAATTAGGGTGATGCTAGCTGCATAAAAGGAGTTGGGTAGCTTTCCCTGTTCACCAATTGTGTGGCACAGTTTGAGGAAGATTGGTTTGAGTTCTTCCATGAAGGTTTGATAGAATTCAGCTGAGAAGCCATCTGGTCCTGGACTCTTCTTTTTTGGGAGGTTTTTTATTACTTTTTCAATCTCCATGAGTGTGATGGTTGATTGAGGTGATTAATCTGCTCTGTGTTTAGCATTGGTAGATGGTATGTGTCCAAGAATTTATCCATCTCCTCCACATTATCCAGTTTTGTGGAGTAGAGGTTTTTGAAATAAGTCCTGATGATTCTCCCAATTTCACTTATGTCTGTTGTGATCTCTCCTTATTCATTTTGAATTTTGTTAATTTGAAGCTTCACCATTTTTTGCTTGATCAGATTGGCCAGGGGTTTGTCAATCTTGTTTATTTTTTCAAAGAACCAGCTCTTTGTTTTGTCAATTGTCTTAATTGTTTCCTTGGTTTCCAATTCATTGATTTCTGTTCTGATTTTAATTATTTCTTTACTTCTGGAGCTATTTGTGTTGGATTTTTCTTGTTTTTCCAGTGCCTTTAGGTGAAATGGTTAGGTTATTGATTTGGGACCTTTCTGTCTTTTTTACGAAGGCATTGAGTGCTATGAATTTTCCCCTGAGGACCGCCTTCATTGTGTCCCATAAGTTTTGGTACGATGTGTTCTCATTGTCATTCAATTCCAGAAATTTTGCAATTTCATTTTTTATTTCATCCACTATCCATTTATTGTTTAAAAGTGTGCTGTTCAGTTTCCAGGTGCCTTTGGGATTCTTGGTGGGTCTTTTGTTGTTGATTTCTAGCAATATAGCATTGTGATCTGATATCATGCAGGGAATTATGTCAATCTTCCTAAATATGTGGAGGCAGTCTTTGTGACCCAATATATGGTCTATTTTAGAGAATGTTCCATGGACTGCTGAGAAGAATGTGTAATCTGTGGATTTGGGATGGAAGGTTCTGTAGATGTCCGTTAGGTCTAAGTGATCTATGGTTTTGTTGAGCTCTCTCACTTCCCTGTTGAGTTTCTGTTTGGATGATCTGTCTATTACTGATAATGGTGTATTGAAGTCCCCAGCTATGATGGTGTTTGTGGTTATTTCTGTTTTATTGTCAAGTAGGTTTTGTTTTATGAACTGTGGTGCCCCTGTGTTTGGTGCATACAGATTTATGATTGTAATATCCTCTTGATGGATCGTTCCCTTGATAAGTAGGAAGTGGCCTTCTTTGTCTTTTTTGATTATATTTGGTTTGAAGTCTATTTTATCCGATATTAATATAGCTACACCTGCTTGTTTCTTATTCCCGTTTGCTTGGAATACTGTTTTCCACCCTTTCACCCTGAGGCGATGTCTTTCTTTATTGGTGAGGTGGGTTTCTTGAAGGCAACAGATTGAGGGGTCTAATTTTTTGATCCATCCTGTTAGCTTGTGTCTCTTGATGGGTGAATTAAGGCCATTAATATTTAGGGTAATGACTGTGAGATTTGATTTGATCCCTGCCATATTGTGATGGTAAATGTGGGTTGGAGTTTTCATGACATTGAAGTTTTTTGTGCCTACTCTGAGTTTGGTTGTTGTGATCTGCTTCTTGTAGGTGATTGTGTTTGATTATTTTTTTCTTCTCTGTGGAGAATTTCCTGAAATACTCTCTGTAGGCTTGGTTTTGTGTTCATATAATTGTAAAGCTGAGTTTTGTCATGGAAAGTTTTTCTTTCACCATCTATTATGAGGGATACTTTTGCTGGGTAGAGTAGTTTGGGTTGGAAGCCATAGGTTCTTAGACTTTGCAGTGTTTCATTCCAGGCCCTTCTAGCTTTCAGGGTTTCCATTGAGAAGTCTGAAGTAATTCTGATGGGGTTACCTCTGAAGGTGGTGTGCTGTTTTTCCCTAGCTGCTTTTAGGATTTTCTCTTTGGTGTCAATGTTTAGAGTCTTAATAATGATATGTCTTGGAGAGTTTCTCCTTTGGTCCAGTCTGTTTGGAGTTCTATTGGCTTCTTGTATCTTGATGGGCCTTTCTTTTAAGAGACTGGGGAAGTTTTCTTCAATTATTTTGTTAAATAAGTTCTCCATGCCTTTGGTCTGGATTTCTTCTCCTTCTGGTATTCCAATGATCCTGATATTGGGACGTTTAACTGTATCCCACAATTCCCTCATGTTCTGTTCACAGGAGCTTTTAAACTTACTGAAATTTTTGAACTCTCTAACTGTTTCTTCCATCTTGTCTTCCAGATCAGAGTTTCTATCCTCCACTTGGCTGACTCTATTCTTGAGAGCTTCTAGTGAGTTTTGGGCTTGTTCAATTAAGTTTGCATTTTCTATTATTTTTCTATGTATAATTTCCATCCCTCTGTCAAGCTCCCTTTTCACATCATTTTCTGATTTTCTTGATAATTCTTGGAGTTCATCCTTGCATTTCTTTATGTCTTCATTTAGCATGGCCAGCTGATTTTTAAGGTCTTCTTTTTTTCACTCTCCCTCAAGTCTCTTAACTCTCTTTGAAATCCTTCCATTTTCTTATCTAATCCTTCCAATTTCTTATCTATTAGTTCTAGTTTAGTGATGGCAGCATCCACACGATTGTCGGCCCTTTGTTGCTTTCCTGCAAGTTCTACCAATAGGTTGGTTAGAGTTGCATTGCTCATAGCTTCAATTTGGTGTTCTGGTCCTATTTGTTCTTCTATGTTTTGGTTAGATGTGTTCATTGTGGGACTGGGTGATCTAATTGGATTTTCTTGCATTTGATTTTTCATGTTATTTCTTTTGTGCTGTTTTCTGCCCATGACAGTGTATGGGCAGATATGTGGGTGTATCAGCCTGGGCTCAAGAACAATGGGAATCTTATGCAGCCTGGGGGCGTTGCCAAGAAGCCTGGGCTTTGGCTGTCACTTGCCAAAGCCGCCTATCTACTGCCTGGCAGGGGTGCCGAAGTTGCCTGAGTTCTCAAGCAGTAATGTGCCAAAGCTGCCTGCGTTCGAACTAGGAGTGGCACTGAGGCACCAAGCACTGATGCCGCCCGAACTCTGGCTGGGCACGCTGGGAAACAGAAACAGTCTGTGCTCCCCCGCCACAGGACAATTGTGGACAGCTGCGCGGCAGACAGAGGGCGAGTGGACGAGAGTGCGGAGCAGTCTAAGCTTCCGCACGCAGGGAATAATCTCACTTGCCAAAGCCGCCTCTCTACTACCTGGCAGGGGTGCCAAAGTTGCTTGAGTTCTGAAGCGGTAATGTGCCACAGCTGCCTGCGTTCGAGCTAGGAGTGGCACTGAGGCACCAAGCACTGAAGCCGCCCAGACTTTGGCTGGGAACGCTGGGAACCGGAAGCAGTCTGCGCTCCCCCGCCACAGGACAATGGCGGCCCGCCGGTGCGGCAGGCAGGTAGGGGGTGGCACCTGAGCTGACGCAAGCGAGAGATACAGTCTGAGCTTGTGGGACTAGGCACACTCAGTAGGTGGGCGAGTGGACAAGGGTGCAGAGCAGTCTAAGCTTCCGCGCGCAGGGAACGATCGGTGCGCGGTGGCAGCCGTGCGGGCTCCGGAGCAGCAGCAGCGGCAGGGGTGGAGCTTTGAACATGGCGGTTATTTGGGGCAAGGGGTGCCTACCCACCCACAAGGGGATCAGCGATTCCCTGTTCCCCCACCTCTGTGCCCTCCCAGATTTCTCTTCCCTAAAAGCCACTATATACCCTTAATATCTTGCCTTTCTTTCCCCGGGATTTACAGCGCAGCTAGGTGGTCGCCATCTTGGCCGGAAGTCTATTTTATAATTTCATATTTACAGCTGAATAAATCTCCATTGTGTATATGTTCCACATCTTCATTATCCATTCATCATTTCGAGGGCATCTAGGCTGATTGATTCTATTTCCTTGCTATTGTGAATAGACCAGCAATAAATATATGTGAGCAAGTATCTCTGTAATAGAGTCCTTGGGATATATGCCCGTGTGTAATAGCTAGGGCATGTAATAGTTATATTTTTTTAGCTTTTTGATAAACCTCCACTGTGATCCCCATAATGGTGGGACCAGTTTATAATCATACCTACAGTAAATAAGGATTCTTCTTTCCCCACACCCTCACTAGTACTCATTAGCATTTCTTTTTTTTTTTTTTTTTTTTTTGGTTTTTCGAGGTAGGGTCTCACTCTAGCTCAGGCTGACCTGGAATTCACTCTGTAGTCTCAGGGTGGCCTCGAACTCTCAGTGATCCTCCTACCTCTGCCTCCCGAGTGCTGGGATTAAAGGCGTGCGCCACCACGCCCGGCTCCTCATTAGCATTTCTTGAGATGAAATCTCAAAGTAGTTTTAATCTGCATTTTCCTGATAGCTAAGGATGTTGAAGATTTAATAAATACTATTTTGCCATTTATATTGCTTCTGTTGGAAACTCTCTATTCAGTTCCACAGCCTATTTTTTATTGGGTTTGCTTGATTTCTCATTCTGTATTTTCTTTAGCTCCTTATATATTCTAGATTCTAAGTCTCTATCCAACGTTTTGATGGGACTATATTTATTGTCAAGTGACAGGGCCTATAATGACCTGTGAGGCATTACCTTGATTAGGTTAACTGAGGTGAGAAAACCCACCTTCACTGTGAGCAGGGTCTTGGGCAGTATGTATAAGAAATCCCTGGCTGAGCACCAGCATTCATCCCTCTCTACTTCCTCACAGTACTTAATGTGACCAGCTGAATCAAGCTTCTGCTACCCACTTGCCCTGACTGATGTAATGTTACCTAGAGTAGTAAGCTGAAATAAACCCTTCCTACCTTAAACCAAATTATGACAAAATTAAGTATTTTGTCCCAGCAATGAGAAACTGACCAGTACAGATATATAGATGACAAAGATTTCCCTCATTCTCTAGATTTCCTCTTCACTTGATTAAATATTTCCTTTGCTATATAAAAGCCTTTTAATTCCGTGAGGTCCCACATATGTGTATATTTTAAAGTCTTTGACATTCTAGCAGTTTCAATTTCAGGCCTTATGTTAAGGTCTTTGATACATGTGAAGTGGCTTCTTGTGCATGGAGACAGATAAGGATCTAGTTTCACTCTTCTACATGTAGTTATACAATTTTCTTAGCACCATTTGTTAAAGAAGTTATCTTTCCTCCAGTGAGGTTTTCTTGCCTTTTGTCAAAAATCAGATGGTTGTAGCAGTGTGTTTATATTTGGATCTTTTATTTGTTCCAGTGATCTGTATGTCTGTTTTTTGGCTCTATGACATGTGATGCTACTATGCCTGTACAGTATACGTTGAAATAGGTATTGTGAGGCTTCTAGCTTTATTCCTTACCCCTTAGTACTGTTTTGACTATTTTGTGATTCCAAATTAGTTACAAGATTATTTTATTTCCATTTCATTGAAGGATGATATTGGAGTTTTGTCAGGGATTTTGATAATTCTGTAGATTATTTTTGGTAAGAAAGCCATGTTCATAATGCTGATTATTCTAATCCATAACCTTGTGGTATCTTCATTCCCCAGTGTCTTTTTAATTTGCTCTCTTGGGTGCTTTAAACTTTTCATTGTAGAGGTCTTCCATTTCCTTGTTTAGGTTAATGCTAACCATGTGTGTGTGTGTGTGTGTGTGTGTGTGTGTGTGTATTTAGTCAATTGTGAATGGGATTGTTTCTATGATTTTATACTCAGCATTTTTGTTGTTGATATATAGGAAGGCTATTGATTTCTGTGTGTTAAATTTGTGTCCTGCGACTGTGCTAAAAGGCTAAAAGTGTTTATTGGTTTTAACAGTTTTCCAGGAGTGTTCTTAGGGTTTCTTATACATAGAATCATGTCATCTGCAAATAATGATAATTTGACATCATTCTTTCCTATTTGTATCCCTTTTATTTGCTTCTGTTGTCTTTCTGCTCTAACTAAAATTACCAGTAACATTTTGAACAGTAGTAGAGAACATGGACACACATATTGTTCCTGAGTTAAGTAGAAATTCTTTGAAGTTTTCTTTTCATTTAGTATAATATTAGCTATAGTTTTGTTATATATAAACTTTATTATGTCGAGATAATGTTCATTCTATTACCAGTTTTTTCTGGAATTTTGACATGAAGGCATGCTGGATTTTATCAAAGGCCTTTTCTATATCTACTGAGATGATTGTCCTTGAGTGCATTTTTATGAGGTATTATATTTAGTGATTGCATATATTGAACCATCCTTGCATCTATGAAATAACACCAACTCGATCATGTTGAATTATCTTATACATGTGTTCTTATATTCTTTCGGTCAATATTTGGTTGAAAAATTTTCCCTCTGTCTTCATGAGGTAGATTGCTCTGTAATTTTCTTTTTTGGTGTCGTTTCTGGGTTTAGTATCCAAGTAATACTGGATTCATAACAGGAATTTGGTATTTTTTTATTTTCCATATTATGAAATACTTTGTAAAGCATTGATATTAGTTATTCTATGAAGGTCTGTTAAAATTCACCAGTGAATCCATATGGACATGGACAGTTTTTAGTTGAGAATTTTTTTTTTTTTTTTTTTTTTGGTTTTTCAAGGTAGGGTCTCACTCTAGTCCAGGCTGACCTGGAACTTACTATGTAGTCTCAAGGTGGCCTTGAACTCACGGTGATCCTCCTACCTCTGCCTCCCAAGTGCTGGGAGAAACAGCATTGTAGCATTAGGTGCCTATATTAATAAATCAGAGAAATTTCAAATAAATCACTTAGTTGAGAAATTTTTAATACTTCAAGCACATTACTTGTTATAGGTCTGCATACATGATTCATCTTATCTTGGTTTAATATTGGTAGGTCATATGCATCCATAAATCCATCTTTTAAAATTTATAAATGTATATTTTAAGGTATGTCCTTATGATTTTCAGGCTTCATTGGTATCTCTTCATTTACATCTCTAGTTGTACTGACTTGAGTATTCTTTATTTCTTCTGTTAGTTTCACTAAATGTTTACTGATCTTGTTCATTCTTTCAAAGAACCAACTTGCTTTTTGATTCTTTGTATTTTTTTCTAAGGTAACACTCATTTTCTTTTTCTTTTTTTAAATTAAAAAAATTGTTTATTTTTATTTATTTGAGAGTGACAGACAGAGAAAGAGGCAGAGAGACAGACAGAATGGGCTCACCAGGGCCTCCAGCCACTGCAAACAAACTCCAGATGCATGAGCCACCTTGTACATCTGGCTTACGTGGGTACTGGGGAGTTGAGCCTTGAACCAGGGTCCTTAGGCTTCACAAGCAAGCATCCAACTGCTAAGCCATCTCTCCAGCCCTTCTTTTTCTTTAATTAATTAATTTATTTAACAGGGAAAGGGGGAGGGAGAGAGAGAGAGAGAGAGAGAGAGAATGGGTGCACCAGGGCTTCCAACCAGTCACTGCAAACAAACTCCAGTTGCATGCGCCTCCTAGTGCATCTGGCTAATGTCGGTCTTGAGGACTAGAACGTGGGTCCTTTGGCTTTGTAGGCAAACACCTAACTCCTAAGCCAGTCCTCTTTGTATTGTTTTTGTGTTTGTTTCTAGTTTATTAATTTCTGCCCCACACTTTGTTGTTTCTACCCACTAATTTTTGGTTTGTCTTGTTCTTTTTCAAGGCACTATTACTGGTAAGTTATTAAGTGATTTATTTGAGATTTCTCTGATTTATTAATATAGGCACCTAATGCTACAAAATTCACTTTTAGGAGTGACTTTATTGTAACCCATAGGTTTTGATATGTTGTATTTTTATTATCTTTGGATTCTAGGCATTTTAATATTTTCTTCTATTAGTAATTTAGTAGTGCATTGTTTAATTTTCATGGGTTTGTATATGTTCTATAGTCTTTCTTGCTGTTGATTTGTAGTTTTATTGCATTGTGATTGGATAAAGTACAAGGGATTCCAATTTTCTTGTATTTGTTAAGACTTTCTTGGTGTTCTATTATATGATCTATTTTAGGGAAAGTTTCATGTGCTGTGGAAATGAATGCTTATTCTATAGCATTTGGATGGAATGTTCTGTAGACTTGTGTTAGGTCCATTTGTTCTATTATGTCATTTAATACAGATGCTCTCTCCATACCTTTGGATTGGAATCAAGATCCACCTTTTTACACACCTTAGGGCTGAACCCCAGGACCCTCAGTGACATCTGTTCAATTAGCCTCGCGGATACTTAAGCAGAAAGCTTAACCTTAAAAATACCTGAGACTAGGGGGGGATATACGTTCAAGCCAGCAAATCTAGAAACCTGTTTTTCTTTTCCTAATGAGTTAGCATCTTACTGTGGAGCTCAGGCTGGCTTTTCATTCATGTTCCTCCTGCCTCAACCTCTGAAGTTCTGGTATGGTAGATATATACCATCATGGCTTGCTGCCCACTATTATTTTTTATAATTCACTTAAAAACATTTTCTAATCTCCATTTGATTTCATATTTGTATTACATGTTTCTTTTACTCTTAAATTTTATGTCTTTATACTATTACTTTTAATATAAAGCAAATATTTTAGATTTGCTTTTTTGTAGTTAATGTTAACAATGTGTCAGTTTATATTTAATGCACCACTGGATATATTTGAGCTTTTATGAACCAGTTTTCTCCTTCCTTTATACTTTTTCTGGTTTTCCTGTTTATTTAATCTTCTTCTTGCCTTTTTTCCATTTGTTTATAATACTTTAAAACATTTATGTCCCTTAAATTGTCAGCTTTTATTGATGGCACACAACATCTATTTTCCTTGTCATATTGTTACACATTTACTTATATATATGTTAAAAATATATATGTATTGTAAGCCCCTACTACTGATTATATTTCCATTCAGACAATATTCAATTAAATCTTTCTACATATTCACACTATTAGTTGTGTTAATCATGTTCTCTTTTGAGGCATATCTGATGGCATTTTGCTGTTGATTCTCCTTGAAAATTTAAATTTTTAAAAATACTTAGTTTGATTATATTGTGGCTGCATGTACAATTCTTTCTGTGTAGTTATTTCTGTCATCATTATCAAAATACATTTCTAATTTTTTTCTGGCTTACATAATTTCTATTGAATAGCTTGTTATTTTTATTAACAATTGAGCTTTATTATTTATTTAAATGTATTTATTTTTCTGAAGACTCTGAAATAAATAAATACATTTATTTATTTATTTATTTTGTAGTCTTCCTATGTTGCCTAGACTCATCTCAAACTCCTGGGCTTGAATTAAGTTACCTATGCCTCAATCTGGGACTATAGCATGCCACTATTCTCAGAATATATTGAAAATTTTATAAGTGTGAGCATGTCTATATTCTCTTGACAATGTTCTCATCTTCCTGAATAAATTTACCTTTACTCTGGCAAGCAGAGAAGGTAAAGATAGTTTAATGAAACCATGCCAACAAATCATAAATTGAAGTATGATTTAGGACTTACATGGAACCTGAAACCTTATCTTTCTCTTATTAAGTGGTTAAGAACTCCCTCCCCACTTTCTTTGCTCTGATCTCTGCCCTGCCCTTGTTGGCATTAATGTAATGTTATACCTCCCCAAAATTGTTCTCAGTGGTTTTCTAAATTCTAAACCTAACAATTAGAATATCAGGTTTTGAAATCCAAAGTGAAAGTGATGGGCATATATCAGACTATCTTTCCTCAAACTCCAATTTTTTTACTTTGCAGCTTTTTCCATCTTCTAGCATGCCTGCTTTGTTTCTGAGTACCTGACTGGAATTTGCCATTACCCTAATGGCAAGAGAAGTTCCAAAACAGGCTCACCTTGCATGGCTTTTCTTCTTTTGGACTTTGCTATCTCCCCAGAATCTTCAAGTGATACTTATATATAAATTTGTTCAGTTTTTTTTTTTAAGTGAGAGAGTTGGTTGGAAATACACTCATCTGCTATGTGTGACAGAACTCCCACTCACAGTGTTTTTAACTCTGTAGGGTTTTCTGTTCTCAAGAGTGCCTTGATTTCTTTGAACATAATACTGTTGCTTCATAAGCTGTATTTGGGAATGCCAGTGTCTGGTGCACATCTGTGTCTTGTGCTTCTTCTGTGCTCTGCCTCAGGAGACTTAGCTTTGTTTTGTCTTTGCCACTTTTACCTGCATGCTACAAATGTCCTTAGAAAATAGTATTGAGACCTAGAAGAAAGGCATGTCACACCAGAAATGATTTCCACTAATGTACTAAATTGTGATCCAAGGAACATACTCTTCTCTGAGAATGAAACTTGAAGTCCTAAGGGTCCTCCAGAAAGCATTTCTGCTATAAGGCTTGCCAGTCTCATCTATACATGGGCATTTTTCATTTTTTCTTTTTCCTAGTACCTGAAAAGCATTGTTTGTGGGTTTCTTTTACATTAGGTACATAGTCCTTTGAATCCCACAATAATATGAGTAGATATTCTCTGTCACATCCTCTGCTGTTGGCAAGTCTCAGGTTTTGCCTTGCTTTCTTTCTTTGTCCACATTACTCTGTGGCAAATTTTACAAATGGCCTCAAGGATAAAGACATTTTGCTGCATGTTGTCATCTACTTGTGTTGGTAAGAAAATGTAATAGACTGCATAATTTAGCCAGAATAGAAATGGGTCATCTCACAGTTCTGTTGCTGAGAATTAAAAGATCAAGGTGCTGCCAGGTGTGGTGTTTGGGAAGGGCTATTCTGTGCTCCCAAAATGGCAACTTGTGGCTCTGGTCTCAAAAGGAGAATTTACAAGGCAGGACTAGACTAAAGGGCCCAAACTAGTAGCTTCTGGTCTTTTTGTAAGGCCTATTCTATTCAGGAGGGTTCTGTCCTCCAGGCTTAATCACTTCCTCAAGGCCTCCCTTCTTAATACCATCACAATAGGGATTAAGTTTCAACATGAATTTTGGGTAGAACATGCACTCAAACTACAGCAGTTCTCTTGTATATATCCCTGTCTTCTTCCTCCCTACATTTTATGCCTGTACTTTCTTAACATTTGTTAACTTTTAGTTGATTTAAAAATATTTTATGGAGACTTTCATTTATTATCATCAGTAGATTTCACTAAATAGAAAAAATCATCAATATTAAAGATAGAAGTTTCCTTTTTTATATATAAGAAAAGGAAAGCTTGAATTAATGATAAGTACATATATATATATATATATATATATATACACATACATATATATATACATATATATATATTATATGTGTATAGTCTTTATTTATATGCTGAGTTGATGAAAAATCACTAGCAAATTGAGTTTCTTTAAAACTTGCAGGGAAAAAATCTTAAAATATGTAAAATTGTCACATTAAAAAATGAATTCATGGTGAAATGTACTGTTTTATGCATATCTCCAATGGAAACCTGCAGATGCTCACGTAAGACACACTTTTGCCAATCTTTTGAATAAACATTTGCATACACAAGAGAATAATTGTTTCAGAGATCTGGGCTGTGAACACATGTGCTTGACTACTAGACTGTGAACACCAGACTTGAGACATATTGTTCAGGTGTACTGCTTGAGGAAATTATTGAACGCTCAGTGAAAATGCCATATCTTGGGGAAAAATTTGGAGAAATGTAGGTGTGACTGCATTTTGAGTAATCTCACCAGCTCTTATTATGACTGATTTAAAATTTATTTTCCTTTGTAAAGGGAAAGAGAATTGTAGCTCTCTTAATACATAGTTTGTTAAGCAATTTCCATTTTGTAGTTACATCTCACAGATGTTCTGATATGGTTAAGCCAAAAAAGCATGTCTGAACTTGTAACAAAATATATTTCTATCAGTTGGCTATGAATGTGTGTATGTCTGTATATATATAATTCATTCATATGGCCAGCACACACAAAAAGAAGCATTTTGGTGGCCATTAATGCTACTCCTCCCCATTTTTTGTTCATTCAGCCTAGAAGTTATAAAATCATATACTGTGCCCAGATATTTGACTGTCATTATGCTTCATAATTTATTTTTAGTGGAGCTGAAATATATAAAAATGTTTACATATACTTGCAGTCTAGAAATTCCTAGATACTAAAGAAACTCAAGTCTTCAAGCTATTGCCATCAGAATCTGTTCTAACTTCTGCTTATTAAACTGGCTCTAGATCTGATTTTGAGAAAGTAGCCCTAAAGTAATGAATTTTCTACAAATGCCTCATGTAAATCACTACTCTTAATACCGAGTAGCTATTTCAAATCAACCTGGGCTAAGTAGGGCACTCATAGAACTTGCTTTGTCAGACCATATTTTCTAGCAGTAATTATAACTAGTGTCCTCTTGGAGTCTCAGAAAGCAGTTTTGAATGATAACTTAGATACATTTACAGTCTAAGATTGTGTAACATTTTGAAGGAAGAAAAATGATCTCATAATTATATGTTCATGCCTTCCCCACTGAAGGATGCTTCTGTCTCAAACATTTGCCCCATATTCTGACGTTAAAATGTATAATTTCTTTACATTTTGGTTGGAAGTGTACTTGGGGTTGATTAGCTTGGCAATTAAAGAACACATTACCATCTTCTATAATTTAAGTAATGAATTATACCCTGACTTCTCTTAGAATTTTCACCAGTACAGTAAGGAATCCAAGATTGTGCATGTAATAATGTATTCTCCTTTGTTATTTGTTTACAAACAATTTCTCAAACATAAACAACTTATACAAAGTAGTATTTTTGATATGACAGATAAGTGTAATTAAATGAAGACAAGATATTCTTGTGGAATGTCAACTGTGGACAAGTTCACAATAACTAACAAGTGGGGTTATACTAATCTCTATAGTCTGCTGTCCTTGGAATCTTTTTAGAGAAAGGCCTGATCTACTTGGGCAAGAATGAAAGATAACTGAGGCTATTTTAGGTTGGTTTTTTGTTTCATTGTTAGGATTTTCAGCTTTAGATTGTTTATTCTAAGAATTCAATGACTGCAAAGCTGATTTTCCCTTGACTAAATAATGTTAATGTGTAGGAATGTGTATTACAAAGTACTGTGGACTTATGACAGTACTGGGTAGTCATTCTTTCAGTCATTTTTTTAAATTTTGGTTTTACTGAACAAACTAGGATGCTGAAAAAACAAGAACAAAAAGATCCATGAAAAAATAGGTTTTATGTAGTTAGCTGCATTTATCTAATTCTTCTATTTACACATACAATATGTTTGTATAGTTCTCATCAAAGAGGAGATCTTTAGAGGTGTTAGGAGCATCAAATAACTTATGTTCAGAAATACTGTAGGTAAGATGAAAACTTGAATTCTTTTTTAAAAAAATATTTTTACTTTTCTTTATTTATTTGAGATACAGAAATAGGCAGAGAGAGAGAGAGGAAGAGAGAGAGAATGGGTGTGCCAAGGCCTCCAGCTGCTGCAAATGAACGCCAGATGCATTGCATGCACCACCTTGTGCATCTGGCTTACATGGGTTCTGGGGAATTGAACCTGGGTCCATTGACTTTGCAGGAAAGTGCTTTAACTACTAAACCATTTCTCCAGCCCCAAAACTTGTATTCTTCACAGACTTTAAACCAGGAAGGTCACCCATCAGAGGAAGATTCTTGATCAATATTCAGTTAATGCAAAAAGGGTATTGAACAAATCACCTACATCTGAAAGAATAGCATTCCAGACAATTGCGGTTGTACATTCTTTTATATTCTTCTTTTTAAAAATATCATAAATCAAATCTATCATTCATTCTGTTGCAATGAAAAGGAAATAACCACCCACAGGAGGTTATCATTTAACCTCAGGTATCAAGCTTGTCAGAGCTTATAGTAAAATGTAGATTCTACCTTTTCTTCCTTCTGCAGTTAAGATAAGCAGACCTTATCAACTTTTAGGGGTACATAAGGAGGGGGAATGCCATATTTTAATTAGCTTTTATATCTTTCCTGTTTCACATGCAGCACTAGGTTATGTATTCATAACAGGCAGATAATGGAGGAAGATAAACCCTTGAATTTTTACCAGTGTATGAAGTTAGCAATGAAGTGTCTGTCCTTATTCATTTATTAATTTTTCTCTGCAGAACATACTCAGTTTCTGACTTTCTTATTGTCAAATAAAAAAATTTTTCATGTACCATTTCAAGCAACAAATAAACATTCATGCCTTTGTTTCTTCTCATTAGCATTATCAACTTTATGATAAATTATCAATTACTATCTAGCATAATATGTAGCCTCAAGTACATGAACACAGGTCTGTATTTCATAGCATTTGTCACCCTCCATGAACATAACAGATGCACAGTTGCTGAGTCTATTTTAGTCCCATAGGAAGTGAAAACTTTCAGTGTGTAACAGCTCATGTGGTTTTCACATCTTAAATCTTAGGTATTCTCTGAGTCTCCCCTCACCCACATATTCATCAACTTTCCAGGTGGACCATATTCTTGGCACACTAGGTTTAGCATCCCCAATATTGTACTGCTTTATGTGCCCAGGAAAACCTGAGCCTGTGTGGTGTTATCATGGATGAACCGTATCTCTAAGTTTTTTGACATATTTTCTAGGTTGAGTTAAAATGAGAAAGAGAAATCTAGTGCCTATCAGACACATCTGCAATGAAACATTTCTAAGAGAGGACACTGGAACCAGTAAAAAACACTGGAATAGGGAGCAAATGCAGATAAAACTCACATTATTTTATTCAACACATGGAATTTTTCATATTTGTGATGGCTACTGGTTTAAAATTAAGGTCTCTTTCATATCTTTGTGGGGAAATGAATCTCACTAAAGTGAGTGTATACATTTGTAAATGTGCTTATTGTTTGCCTTTTGCATTCCCTTATGCAGTATCTATAATGTTTAAGCATTTAAATTCTATTTTTTTTTTGTGGCATATATTTAAACTATAGAGAAGAGACAATCTTAGCTCCAAAAACAAGCAGGTATGTTACAGAGAAATTGAAATAACACACAAGTGTATCATTTAATAATTTAAACAAAATAGATATGTTTTGAATAGGTAATTTTTTTCTTAGCACCTGGAAGACTATCCCAAATAGAATAAAATTCACATATGTTAAATTATTGATTAAGTCCTATTGAGCTTCCTCCCATTCTTGGTTTGCATTTAAGTCAGAAATAACATCATTTTAAAGGTTAAAACATTTTTAGAACCCATTTTACCTTTGGAGTTTCTAAATAATTAAGAATTACATAAATGTAAACTGTAGTTTACTTTCAATGTTTGTTTCACAAAAGCAGGCAATAGTCCTTAGTGTACATTTAGATGCTTCCTTTGTTTCTGAGTATGCTTGCCCCTCAATCTCTTTCTACAGAATTTGGAATTTTGTTCCTCTCATGTTTTATTTTTGGAAAGGCTCTCTGCTATTATATTACCGTTTTCGGGTTTTATCCCTTTGTCTGAAGGCATACTGCAGCATTCCTGGTCTGAGGACTCTGTACAGTGAGGGGAGATGATGGATGGAGAGGATCTCTAGTCAAGGTTGAAAGGAAGCACATCTCACTCTCTGAAACGAACACAGTGAATGGGGGACATCTAGGTTATTGCCATGACAATTCTAATTGTTGGAACTTTATTCTTATCGTGGTCTTTATTCCATTGGATTCACACCCTCCCAACCACCCCCAGCAAGCTCCCATAGACGAGTCACTTTAATTTCTGGGCTGGTTTTGGAGAACATGTAGCCAAGAATCTTTTTTTTTTTGAGATATAACAAAACACCCGGTCAAGGGATCTGAATGGAAATGCATTTGATGGGCATGCAGGCATCCCGAGGCCTGCTCGGTTGACCCCGAGCTCCTCTCACAAATGATGGGCCTACGTTTGTTTTTTAAATGACAAGACATCCAATTACTGGGAAATTATGGGGCTCTGGGGCTCCCTCACGTGCGTGCACAGGCCAGGCCGGGCCGGCGGCCGGCGGGCGGGCGAGGCCTGAGGTGGTCCCTCCCCCTGCTGCCCTCGCCGCCGCAAGATGGCTGCCGCTGTTTGAAGCGCGCGTTTGAAGCTCCGCGTGTTTGAAGCTGCGGCGTTTGAAGCTGCGGGGCTTGAAGCTGGCGCGCGTGTTTGAAGCTGCGGCATTTGATGTTCCTGAGGACGTTTGTAAATTTGAGACAGACTTTAATATTGTGAGACGGTAGGGGAGGCCTTTTCAACCCCCTTTTCATATTTTTTCCACACTTGAACTTAAAAAAAAAAAGTTAAAACTTTTTTTTTTTTTCTCAACTATTTTAACTACTTATGTCAGCCGAGGAAAAGCGCTGTGGTTCACAGCATCATTGTAAGGAAGAGGCTGTTATGTATTTTTAGTGCTGCTGGGACCGTAGGAATTCTTGAGTGGCTTTGACTGGAAGCAACAATGTCCGGCTGAGGAGCGGCCGGGCGGCAGGCGGGAGCTCCGGCGGCCCGCCGAGGCCCAGGCCCGCGTCGCACTGGCGACACTAATGAGCGCTCATTCGGGTGGGACAGACCTGTGCCCGAGGAAGGTGGGCCTCCTGGGTGGAGAAATGGTTTGCAACTTTTCCTGAGCAAAGCATTTTCTGTTTTCTTCCTGTTATTTTTTTCCCCTTTCCAAATTCTGTAAGGCCGAGAGAGAAAGGCAGGTACCATCAGCAAACATGAAATTGCTTGGACCATACTCTGAAGAAATGCATGGAGCGCCCACTGCAAAATGTGAGGGGTGAGTGAGAGAGACACAGATGGCAGCCATCTAGTCTGTAGGTGGTTGTTTTGGGAACGTCGTCTTCAAAGGAACTTTGCGTGTAGGAATGAAGAGTTGGGAAAGGCTAAGAAAAAGGACGATGAGGTATCAAATCAAAAATGGACTTTGGTCCCAACAAGTCACCTTGGAGACGTGATGAGAAGTCTGTCAAATCAGCCACTGCTTCTTATAGACTCATACTTTTTTTTTTTTCTGTTGTTTTACCTAATTCCTCTCCTGACAAATTAAGACATTTTATCCTCTTGTCAGTGGTACTCTTGAGGGACTTCTGTTAAAGGGCTACCTTGATTGGGCAGGGCAGTATCAGATTTCCTATTTGGAGGTGGAATATTCCACTCTGCTAATGATCAGTCTCTTGAAAATTAAGTAATGATTTCTTGGCATTAGTTGTATGTCTGAGCTTAAAACTACTTATGTATTTGTATGCTGTTAATATTTTTCTACAAAATCTCATCTGTCATTCAACTGTATTTATATTGACCTCCCAGGATTGATGTGTTTGGTTCAACATATCATTCATTTCAGGGAATTTCTTGAGTTCCTTTGTGTCAAGAATGAAGTATTGAATCCACACCAATAAAACTGAGTATTTGAGAAGGTGGCTCAGAGGTTAAAGGTACTTGCTTGCAAAGCTTGAAGGCCCAGGATCAATTCCCCAGTACCCACGTCAAGCCACTTGCACAAATTGGTGCATGCATCTGGAGTTCATTTGCTGTGGCAAGAGATCAAAACCTGTCCCGGATCTTTCTGTCTGTCTCTCTCTCCCTCTCTCTCTTTCCACATTCTTCCTATTACAATTTTTTTTTTTTTTGATACAGTAATTTTGGGTTCTTTGTATACCAATGCACCAATAATTTGGAGTGTTCGGGATCCCTGTCCTATGAATTCAAAGAATGAAATTTATGGATCAGAGAATAAGGTTCAGAAAGATTTTATTATAGTTTAAAGATTTAGGAGGGGCTGGAGAGATGGTTTACAGGTTAATGTGTTTGCCTGCAAAGCCTGAGGACTCATGTTCTACTCTCCAGATCCCATGTAAGCCAGATGCACAAAGGTGAGGCAAGTGCAAGGTCTCACATTCCCACTAGGTGGTGCAGCCTCTAGAGTTGGATTACAGTGGCTGAGGCCCTGGCGGCCAATTCTCTTTCTCTCTCTCAAAAAAATAAATAAATGAATAGTAAAATAAATTTTTTAAAATAAGGCTTTAGGAGGATGAAGAAAAGGAGGCCTAAGTCTAAAACATAAGAGAAGGAACCAAGGTGGAGCCCTTGCACAGGGAGGCAGCAGGGGGCTTCAGAAGCCCCATGAAGGAAGAAGACAGAGCTCTTGTCTAGAGTGCCAAGAGGGGGTTTGAGAAGCCCACCTGGAGACTCAGATCTGGGTTTTTATGAAGAGTGGTTACTGAGGAAGACCAGGCTGGCAGGTTGCTATGGACAAAGATCAGATTTTACAGCTAGGTAAGGATGAGAGATTCTGTCCTCTAGGAAGGGTGCTAATCTAGAAATCTTTCCTGGAGGGTCATGTTTCTCCAAGCTTAGTGACATTTCCTGCCTTTAGACAAGGAATAGAAAAAATTACTTTTGTGGTTCTGTTACTCTTTGCCTAGCCAATTTCTATCTCCTATCACTTTGACCCTAATTGGCTAGTATTTTTCCCTTATACTACAGAGATCCATTTTTAATTCTATCATGTCCTTACTAACTTCTTTTATTAACTTTTAAAATTTATTTATTTATTTGAGAGTGCCAGAGAGAGAAAGAGGCAGATAGAAGGAGAGAGAGAGAATGGGCATGCTAGGCCTTCAGCTACTGCAAATGAACTCCAGACGTGTGAGCCCCCTTGTGCATCTTGCTAACATGGGTCCTGGGGAATTGAACCTTGAACTGGGGTCAGGCTTCACAGGCAAGCGGTTAACTGCTAAGCCATCTCTCCAGCCCCTTACTAACTTCTTTATTAAATTATTTGAACTCATGTGCCTTTCCCATTTTGTTAGCTAATCATTTGTTTCATGGTGTCTGATTTTACTAAACTAGTATTTTGGACTTCATATGAGCAATATTGACATTAGTTCATTGAGAACCAAGTTTCAGTGGGCTATTAAAGTAATATATTAATAATTTATCTAACAAGTAATTTTACAAATGTCCTGGGAAGTCTATAAAATTAGTGATTGTTCCTTTTGGCTGTTTGTGAAGCTGTATTGAAAATATTTCATAACCCAAGGAGAGAGGACACTGTACACATTCATACATATACACAAATTAAGTGGTACATGAATGTACATACTTGTCTCTCTGAGTGCATGTGTATTTGTTTATTATAAAGTTACTTGTATTTTTCTCATTTCTTAACCTCTAGAATACTAATTTGATCCATATTATTGCTTTTTTCACTTAAACTTAGAGTGCTTTAAGATTTTTGTATTCTTTGCCTTAATATTCTCTATGAAGTCAGAAATGACAAATTTTCTTGAGGATAATTAAACATAGATGTTTGAGTGAGAACTACACACATTTTATCATATGTTTGATAGGACATTAAAAACTCAATAAAACTGATAAATATTGATATATGGTATATTTTATACAATATGAAATTTTGGGGAAGCTCAGTCTGTCTGACCCTTGCTTGTTACTGTTTTGTGTTGACATTGTTTCTTATTTATTGTGACTTTTCCCTGTAGACAGTCTTTTTCTCATTTATTTTATGTAAATAAAGCTGATTAGATTAAACTTTTAAATGAATTTCCACACATATATGACTTTTATTAACTCCTCAGCGTGTAACAGTAGGCTGTTATCCCTAGTAGTGACTTTCCTCCATGGCTTGCTAACTCTTCCTCTCTCCCTCATCTGCTCCACCTGTTTGCTCTGTCTCATTCAGATTTCTCAGCCAATACATCAAAGTGAATTTTGTCATTTGTTTCCAGAGGTACAGAAGTAATAAGAGTAAATTGATTACTGAGACCCAACCTGAAAATAGCCTTCCATTACATAGCACATGCTCTTATTTTTTATAGGTACTAATAATGTTTTCACTTAGAACTAGATTATGTTGTTCATACATCCACAATAGTCGTAAAGACTTGATTTTATTTATTCATGGTTATAGAGTTATTACTATTACTACTATTACATTATTGATGTACCTTTACATCATATAAGATAGCTAATTTTTGCTACTTTTCCTGTTTTACTAATTATTCTATCTTAAAGCAAAAAGAGATTAGAACTTCTATATAAAATTTCTGGACTTTGTGTTCTTTTTAAAAGTCTTATGAAGGCATTATTTAAATACATCACCACAATCCACAAATATTCATTAATAAAACATTAAGTTTTAAAAAATAACAACCTTGTAACTGCCTTTGAAATCAAATGATTGCTTGTGTATACACATACATACACGCATGCACAAAGACACTCCTCCTCCATCTAATGTCTCAGGCAACCACAGGTCTTTTACATTCCTTTACCTTTCCTTTACCTTCTTTAATATTTCATATTAGGGAAATTTTAGAACATGTGTTCTTTCTAGATTTTTTCCTTTAGTGAAATGCTTATAAAATTTATTATACCAATTCATGTGTACATAGACTTTTATTATTGCTGAGTAATATTCCAATGTATGGACATACCACAGTATTGTTTATCCTGTTACTATGACATGTTGTTTAGTTCATTACAGTTTTTGGTAAGCATAAGTACAGCTACTACAAACATTTTTTTCATTTTTTATGCATATCAGTCTGACTTTCTCTTGAGTAAATATCTAGTCATGAAACTACTGAACTAGATACTATATATACTTTGGATTTTTTGACAGCTATTAAACTATTCTCCATAGTGATCACATAATTTTATATTCCCATCACCAATATATGAGAAGTACAGATACTCTGTATTCTCACCAAGACTTGGTATTGTTAGTCTTTCTAATTTTAGCTATAGTAAGAATTTCTTTTAAAGTATATTTTTTCCAATTAGTATTATTCATCTCCATTTACCAAGTATATCATGATTACTAACTATATATACTAGATTATATCATGTTTTATTTTATAACATTATATTATTTACAGTCTAATCTTTTATTTTATTTTACTTTCGAGGCAGGGTCTCACTCAAGCTGAGGCTGACCTGAAATTTACTATGTAGTCTCAGGGTGGCCTTGAACTCATGGCGATCTACCTACCTCTGCCTCCCGAGTGCTGGGATTAAAGGCTTGTGCCACCATGCCCAGCATTCTTTTTTTGTTTGTTTGTTTTTGTTTTGTTGAGGTAGGGTCTCACTCTAGTCCAGGCTTACCTGGAACTCAGTATGTATTCTCAGGGTGGCCTTGAACTCACAGTGATCCACCTACCTCTGCCTCCCAAGTGCTGGGATTAAAGGCATGTGCCACCATGCCCGGCTAATCTTATTCTTTTGAAGGCTTTAAACATATTTTTTCTTTAATGCTTGACAAATTAACATAACTAAATCTAGATATGAAAAAGATGCAGATCAGAGTGCTGATGGCACATTTTAATAAATGATTTCTTCTTTCATTTTCTGAGATGTAATAATGTAATTTTTGAAGTAAATTATATCTGGCTTAGTACCCATATTTTACTGATGTCCATCAATTACTATAGAAGTGAAAAATAAGAGTACTGTTTCAAAACAGTAACTTGACAATTCAGGAAACAATTTTTCAAAACATTTTCACAGACCTTCAACAACTTAAAAAAAATCACTGTAAAATTTTACTGCACTATTTTATGAGACTACTGTTCTTATTCTCTGCCTCATTAAGACAGCTTCGACACTAGTGAACCATTTTTCATTAAAGAAGCCACTTTTATTTAACCCAGTACCTACTTAAATTTGTCAGAATTGGCGATTTTTAAACCTTTTTTTTTTTTTTTAATAAAAAGCACTTTCTGTTCTCAGATCTCTGGCTTTGTTCCCTGGATGTTGAAAAGACATATAGTCACTTTGTTAAGTCCTTTAAAATCCCTGTAAATGAGAGTCGTCATCATAGCTACTGTGCTTTTCTTTTCTGTTTGAGAGTGTTTCATTTCAATATGTGCCAGAGCTCTGGCTTTCACTGTGCTTCAATTGCTAGTTCAGCATAACTACTTGGTCAGGCAGTATTAAAAAAAAAAAATCAAAGACTATACAGCAACCCAAACTAAATGCTAATGAGACACACAGCTATAAGCTTTCATTTCTCAGAGAAGTATACCTTGAAAGACAATCCTCATTTCAACACATGGTCATAAGGTACTTTTTAAAGCATTGGTTAATAATTATTTTAATTATTTTGTGGATGTCTGTGTCAGAGGACAAAATCAAAAGGTCAATAAAAACATCTCTGTTTTATCAAATTTCACTAGTAAGCAACATTATGGGACAATGTGAGGTACAGTTGCTATTGAAATTGTGAGCGAATCCAGCATCCTGGGATATTCACTCAGTTCATGATAGGGCTTTCTCCTGATTGGGCCTGCCCTATTTATATCACACTAAAATGACAACACCCACAAATTTTATGCCTATGATTTTAAATCTGGTGTTATTATTAGTGAAAAATGATATTAGGGGCATTTGGAAAAAAGACTAAATGATGCAGCTAGGGAATTGTGAAGGATAACTTACAGTTTTGCAAATAAGTCTCATTTTCACCTACTATTGTATTGAACTAATACTATCATCTTGAACTGCTACATTGTATTTTATCTGTGAAATAATGTCAAGGCACAAGAGAATAGAAACTTGTTTATACTATTGTGGGAAGAATAGATGATAAAACAAGTTAATATTAGAAACAATTCAAAATTGCCGATTTACAAAATTGGCTATAGTTACAACTTATTCTTACCATTGTACTGTTGTGAAGAGTGGAAACAAACTCATATTACAAAAGTTGCCCTCTAAAGTCTTGCCATGAAAAGTCAATAATCATTTATAAACCAATATTCCATACTGCCCAAACATCTCAAATGTTCATTTTGTTTTGTTTCTGAGCATTTTAGTTATCATAAACACTGACTTAAGCTCCTCTTCAAATCAGGCACTTTTCCTTCTGGATCCTTCTGGATTTTGGTTTGAGGTTCATTGAGCTATGTCAAACAACATTGTTATATCATTAGTAAGTATATATTTCAAGTGACCAAATGAGGCACATCTTTACACTCAGTTCATTTCTGAGTTCCACAAAGCTAGACTGCATCTCCTAGGAAACATATACTATTAATTTTTCTGTTGATAAAATACTAGTAAGTGAGGGGGTAGGGGCGGAGTAATTCTGAATATTTGTAAACCACTCAGTCCCTAAAGAATTCTTGGATCTTCTTCACTGAATATGTTCTTGGTCTGGCATGAATCCTCACAACAATATGCTTGACAGGAATCTCCAGCTCTGTCATAGGATACAGTTGAATCCAGTGAATATTAATTTCCACAGGAGATACTGCATCCATTTATACTACAGGAGGCAGTGCTTTTCTGTCTCCTGGCCAGTACTCCACCCTCTATCCAAAAGATTAATTTTTTTTTTGTTTTGTTTTGCTTTTATTGAGGTAGGGTAGGGTCTCTGACCTGGCACTCATTGTAGTCTCAGGCTGGCCTTGAATTTATAGTAATCCTACTTCTGCTTCTTTTTTTTTTTTTTTTTTTTTTTTTTGGTTTTTCGAGGTAGGGTCTCACTCGAGCTCAGGCTGACCTGGAATTCACTCTGTAGTCTCAGGGTGGCCTCGAACTCTCGGCGATCCTCCTACCTCTGCCTCCCGAGTGCTGGGATTAAAGGCGTGCACCACCACGCCCGGCCTACTTCTGCTTCTTGAGTGCTGGGATTAAAGGCATATACCACCATGCTCAGTTCAAGTGAGGGATTCTTAGTAGTGTGTGATCCAGAAAATGTATTATTTTAGTATGTTGTACTTTTTAAATAAATCTTTTAGATAAACCAGAACACTATATTAGCTGTCAATTTTAAGTCCAAATCTTTTTTTGTGGAAATTAAACATATGTGCTATCTAATAAGTTAATTTTAAATTTCATTTTGAGATTACCTCTGACATTGAGAGAAAACTCTTCAAGAGAACTATAATTTACCTTTCCTATTGAATGCAGATCGTTGTCACACTGTGCTATTGTTGATTTGATGGTTTCCATAACCTTCTCTGGATTAATCATTGTTCTTATAAATTATTGCTTCTGACTTTTGTATCAGAATTTACATTAAAAGAGTTGTTGAGAGCAGTTTCTTTGAATTGTTTTCATACTTAACTCTTTAGAAAAATGTGCAGGAAAGTGTCAAGAAGACGAAAATGCAAATATCTTGATTTAACATTAAGAAAATACAGCAGCAAGAGACCCTGGTATACCTACACACACACACACGCGCGCACACATAAACACACAAACACAAATAAACATGAAAAATATGAATGAAAATTATGTATAAAAATTTCTTTATAAAAAAGAAAATACATATGGGAATTATATGAGGAAAACAAAAAAATTGAGTCTTAAGATAGAATTATCTAGTGAAATATAACTATATTAGAAGTTGTCTATTCTCCATGTGTTAATTCACAAAATTCAATCTAATAAAATCATAATGAATTTTTCTTTAGTGTGGCATAGTATATCTATTGTGTATGCCTCAGAATAAACAAGAGCACGTGGATAATACAATTGTAAGTTAGAATCTATTTCTGAAGTTAGAACTTGTTAAACCAAACCATGGTCCCTTCCTATCTCTTCTGAATAAGACATTAGGAAGTTTTTTACCATCCCTAAAGTAGATCAAAAGCCCCTCATTTGAGATGTGCCCCTGAAACCAAAAGGAGAGAAATGTCCTTCTCGCTGAAGACATAGGACCCAGACTTTATCAAATCTAGCTAAGTTCCAGTGTGCTTATTAGTATTAAATTATATCCTATTTGTCCCATGAAGTTTATCCAAAACTATTTGTTTTTCATCAAAATTAAGAGTAAACATGTATGAGTTTGCATGTTTCTTTAGGTCCTCATTTCTGAAGGCTTCTGTGTTACTTAAAACTCATACATTTACATTCATTTTAAATTTTGTCTTTTCTTAAGAAGTCTTGACTGTAATCTTAGTGATGGGAAAAAGAGATGTTTCATTTCCTCTCTAGTACAATAATTAGGAAACAATAGGAAAGGAGTATCAATACAGATTTAAAGATTTAAACCTTAGAGTGGGTATCTTAAATTAATTGGAGAATGATGAGCTGTTAGAAGTATCCCAAGGACAGTGTGTTCACAAGTATAGGAAGGCAATGAAATTAATTTTAGTTTCTCTTCATATCAATCATATACCAAGATAAACTCCAGGTCACTAAAGCAATGAATATAAAATAAAAAGATAATAAATCTGAAAGCTATATGTTAAAAAAAGATGACTCTGAGTAATGGCAAATAGCTTTATGTATAAATTTGAGGAACTATAAAGGGATACTCCCATAGGTTTGACTAGATAAATTAATTTCTGAATGACAGAAAACCAATAACCTGAGGGGAGGGAACATAAAAAAAACTATTTGAAGCAACTATGGATAGGTTTTCTTTTCTTCTGTTTTTTTTTTTTTTTTTTTTTTTTTTTTGAGGTAGGGTCTATCTCTAGCCCAGGCTGATCTGGAATTCACTGTGTAGTCTCAGGATGGCATTGAATTCATGGCAATTCTCCTCCCTCTGCATCTTGAGTGCTGGGACTGAAGGCATGTGTCACCATGGTTGGCTTCATGGTCAAAGAATTTAGAGAAATTGACATAAAATGTTAACATGCTAGTTAATCATAGACCAAATACAGGTTTTAGGTGAGTAAAAAATTAATATATTAAAAAATAGTATAACTGGGAGTTATAGATACATCTCCACAGCCACACCAAGCAGAGTTAATAAAAGTTCACTGATACTTTTTTAAATATCTTTCCAGTCTCCATCCATTGGTTGATTTATTTATCTGTCTTTCTATTATAACCTTTCTTTTACTTTATATCCAGTTTTCAGACTATCCTTCAATATGTAATCTTTTATTTAAAAGTATGTATTTACTTTTGTGGTTTTCCCTATTTAATGTGTTTTTTGAGTTCTTCCCATCATCAAATATTCTTTTACAAGAGTGCGTGTTCAGTTTTTGTGGTTTGACTGTAGCTTATTCTGCCAAGCACTCTTACTGTGCATATAGACTGCTTATCATCAGTGCAGAGATAGGATTATTTTCTAAGTGTAAATTCTGAAAGTTTAGAATTGCTATATCTAAACATGTGGCCTTGATGGCCTGTTTCCTGATCACCCACCTTTCTAGCAGGATGTCTCAGTTATAGTGTCTCATGTCCTGGTGAACAATATCAAGTACATTTAAATTTTATCATCAGTCAAAGTGATCATAAATATCTTTCTTTCACCTTTGCAGGGTATTTATTTAAGGCAGTATCTCTCACTTATCCAAAGCTACCCCTATTGATCTTTGGCTTCACATCCTCTTGCCTCCACCTCACTCATAGCGGGATTGCAGTTATATACTACAGTGCCTGATCCATTCAGTGCTGGCTTTGTGAGTGCTGGTGGAATACTCTACCAACTGACCTACAATCTCACCCTACTTTGCATCACTAAAGTGTTGAACATTATTTTCTATACCACTTTGATATTTTTCTTCCTTCGTGAAATGCTTGATCATATCACTTTCTCACGTTTTTCTTTCTTTTCTTTAGGTTTTATTTAACTTTTATAAAATTGAGCTGGCTTAGTTTTGGGGCATAGCAACAGCTCAGGTCAAAAGATAATCTGCTGGTCCCTGCCTCCCCAAACCACAGAGAAGGAGGTTTGATGTCAACAGCTGTAACACCTTGCAGTCAGTGCTCAAGGCTGTAGCAGGGGAAGTGGGCAGTGTAGAGAAGGGAGAGCCCTGGGGGGCTCAGACACTGCTTGCATGTCTTCCCCACTACCTTCCTGCCACAGCCTAGGGACCTGTTGGCCAGAAGCAGAGCACAGGCTCAGTAGGTTATAGGAACAGAGCACCAAGGGGAAGGGGCACTTGGCCCAAGGGAGAAGGGACCTGGCCCTTCCCCCTACATTCCACACTGAATTCACAGAACTGAAAGCACTTTTAGTTCAACAACACCACGTGGAGGTATACTGAGTCCAGGGTCCAAAGGGGCAGATAGATTAGAGATTGGTTTGGGGGAGGGGTGCGTAGTGAGGACAATAACAGGCTCAAAAGGGGAGGCAGCAGAAAACTCCTCCTATCCATGGGTGGAGATGATGGGTGACTAATATTGCTGCTGGGAGTTGTGGTATTTGGCTCCCATCTGATGTCATGGGGCAAACAGGACTGGTCCTGGTTATACTGAATTGTAGCCAGTTTGCATGTTTTCAAACAATGGCTAAAGTCCAAAATATGTAAGTCAAAATAATCTATGAGGTCAAATTCATCTCCTAGATATTTCTCAAGTAGATGGGCTAGTACCCCAAAGAGAAAAATCTTGTCATCAACATTATACAGCAGCACTGGTGCCAGTGGGGACATGGCTCTTGCCCCTTTGGTTCAATCTATTTCCAGGTAAAGGACACAAGGTTAAATTTCCGGAGGTCATGGGAGTGCCAGTACAGCCTTGCATTGTAGCCACCAAAAATGTACAGTTCCTCATTATAGCCAAAGGATGAGTGGCTGCAGAGCTTTTCATGCAGCACTGGAGTGGGTGGACAGTGCAATCAGGCCTTAGGTCTGGAGTCAAAGACTCAACTAGGGTTGTAGTAAATCTCATTGTTGGAATAAAATAGCCCCAAATGGTCAGCTGGCTGTCAAAGACATATATATGACTGCCCAGCATTGTAGGTGTATGAAAGTCCTTATACTGTGCAGAGTTGTCCCTTGTACAAACAAGGGTCCATGTCATGGTGGTGGTATCCAGCTTATGAATGTCATTGGAAACGCAGTCCACCAGCTGCTCAGCCTCCTTCCAAAAATGTACATTATCTTGTCCAGGACATAAGCTAATGTCCATCCCAGGCACCTGAGACTGTTCCTGAAACTTGGGGAGGGGACCACTTGTAAATATTGACATCAAAGGCATAGAGTACATTGCAAACTCCTTCAGTGTCCTTATGCCTACCCCAAAGGAAGACTGTGTCACCAATGAGGACAGTTGGGTGTCCATACAGAATGCAGGGTGCCACAGGAGTCTGCCTGCAGATGGGGCCTCTTTGGGGCAGCTTTGTCCAACAAAAGGATGCTACATTGAAAATGTACATGTCTATCTGATGCAGTGTCTCGTTTTTACCAGAGCAGTAACCTACAGAGAAGGATACTCAGGGCCACTGCAACATGGTTCACCCTGTGTAGCCTGCTGTCCATATGTCCACTGTAACATCCCCTGGGCCACAGGTCACAGCAACATCATAACATCATTCCCCTTCCCCCCACCGGCCCCCACTCCCCACCACATACACAGCCTGCTGCCTCTGCTACTTGTTAGGTCAGGCTGGGTGGGGCCATTGGTCCTCCTGCTGCCTATAGTCTAGAACCCATTGCACCTAATTTTTCTTTTGATATATTAATCTTTTCATTATTTATTTATATAAGTTATATATTTCGAGGAAATAGGCCTTTGAATTATATAGGCTTTTATATAAAGTTTAAAATTTTTTTACTTAGTAAATCTATCAATTATTTCCTTTATTGTTTCCAATGTCAATGTCATGATTATAAGCCCTTAATGGATACTAAAGTTATATTAAGTAAAATGAGAGAATATTTTAATTTTTCTATTCCATTTTCCTCCAGGTTTATAGCTGACTCTTTCATTATAGAAAGCATGATCAATGGGAATTTGTAACACAGAGCCTTAGAGGAAATCTCAGGACCACCTGTTTTTTAATTAAAATGAATTCTGTGGAAAGATATTGTGAATGTGGTTATTCAGTGGCTTCCTTCTTAGTATTTAAATTAGGCTCACTAGAAGGATTGTATTATGTTAAGATCATATGGAAGTTAAGCATAATTACTTTTATTGTTTTTAATGTGTAGGACTGAATTCTTCTCAGTTTGAGCACAATATGAATTTTAAGTAACTTGGCCAATTTTTGTTTTGGGAGAAAATTTGCTCTGACCATTAAATCTTTGAAGGTTAAATTACTCTAGAAGATATTGGTTTGACTTTAGGAGAGCAGGTCTGTATTGATGTGGTGAGAAAACCTCTCAGGGCCTGATTTTCAGAAAGGGAGTTTCTATAGGAAACATTGCCCAAATAAGTAAACTTAAGATACATGATACTAGGTCATTTCCTTTTAGGGGATTTTATAAACAGGCTGACGAGAAAGGATATGTGAAGTATACCTCCCTTTCCATTCCACTGTACCCACATGAGTGCATTATTAGTTCTGTACGCCTGTGTTGAGAAGGTCACAGATATTTCTAGTGCTAAGAACAGTGTGTTTCAGTCATCTGGAGCCCTTTCAAGAATGCAGACTTGAATCAGTAGGTTCGACTAAGACTAAGGATTCTGCATCTCCATGAGGCCTCAGGGTGAATGATTGTGCCAACCTTGCCTGCTCTAGGAGTAGCAGTAGTAAATAAATCTTTCACTAAACACTTCCATTTCCTTACAAATAAAGTTATATGTAAACTGTATGATACAGTAAAATTGTGAAAAAAGTGAAAAGACAACCTTTTCTTGAGTCTCACATAAAATATGCTATCCGGATTTTATAGGCTCAGCATAAGGAGTAAATATAAACAAGGAGCTGGTTTTTGTAGAAACAGGTCCTCAGCCCACATCTTGAGGAATAAGGTTTTCAGTGTTGTAGATGGGGTTCATAACATGCTATTGTGGGACTTCGCATATTGGACAGTTTAAGCTAGCAAAGTGTGAGAAATGACAGGTGTAGTAAGGACTCTGAACTTTCTTGGAGACAGGTCACAAGTCCCTCATGTGAAAGGTGCTCTCCCTGTGCTTGAAGAAAAGCTGCCTTCTGTCTCCCAAGATGGAGGAATGACAAGGATCTTCATGAAAAGGTCTGGATACATCTTCCCCAGTTTAGTATTCTGAGTTTATATCCTCTTTGTACTGCCATATTTTCCACAACTCTCCAGTATTTATTAAACCTTGTTTAAGAAGACTAAGTTGAATTCTTTCTTTGGATCTTCTTTCTTTATGACAATTCTCACCTCATGCAGAAGGTACATTAAGAAAAGTGCTATGCTTTTCTCTTTCTGCCTTTTTGGTTTCAGGAATCCTAACTGAGAATCTAGAGCTGTGGAAAGAAAAAATGATTATGAACGTGGGACTCTCCAGAATTAGAAGCCAATGGCACATGTTATGACTAGGTGAGTTACCTGGGTCGACAGAGCAGCATGGTGTCAGTGTACTCGCCACTTTGTCTTCAGCCCTAGACATAACCAACAGCGCCACTGTGAGAGAAGCAGGGAAATGCCATGCTAACCCAGACATCACCGAGCACAGCCCTACAACATTTCTGCTGAATTTAGGAGATCAGGCATGGGAACATATAGCTGACATAAAATGTGGAAGTATTTTGGAAAATGTTTGCATACTAGAACATTAGTAAAAAAGCTTAACTTTTTGTTCACACTAGAAATATCATATGATGTCCTGTTAAAAAGTAATCCATGTGTCTGAAAAGATAACCACAGCCAAATAAATAAATAAAATATTAAAAAATCATGTCCACAGAAAGGTGGACACTCTAATATTCATAGAGGTTTTGTTAGTAGTAGCCCAGAATTGAAAATAGGACAGATATTTACCAGCAAGTCAGTGGAAATAAATTTCCCCTGAACGACATTGTGCTGCAAGAAAAATGGACCACTAATTTATGGAACAACATGGGTTTTAGTATTTAAATGAAAGAATTGGGCTATGGAAAAGCCATCAATCACTAAAATGTGCATACTGCCTAATTCTTGTGGCACTGTGCGAGGTGAGAGCACCAACTATAAATGGGCAAGAGGAAGCTGTTTAGGGGACATGATTGTTTGATGGTTTGATTGGTAAGCAGCTACCTGGGTTTCTGTATTTATCAAAACTCACAGAACTGTACACCTAACATTTGTGAATTTTACAAGTCAATAAAATACATACATAAAGACCACAAGGAAACTAAAAAAAAAAAAAAAAAAGAAGAAGAAGAAAAGATAACCACAGCCAATACTTTAAGCATGTTTTCTAGAATACTTAATGCAAGTATAACATAAACTAAATTATATATATACTGTCTGACCATTTTCGGAAAATGTTTTTATCACCTGAGATAGTGAGATGTTGTAGAGGAGATGGTTACTGAGCTGTCCTTCTACACATTCAGCCAACATTTATCCAGAAATGCCAGATAAACTAATGGAAAGAAAAGAGAATCATCTCTCTTTTGGAGATAGAATAGATACTCTGAATCATATTTTTGGTAAGCATGTGAGGTGGTTAGAATGTAAGTGTATATCCCCCATAGCTTTAGGTACTTTTGATTAAGCTTCCAAATTAATCTTCTGCAGGCAGGCTGGAGGAGGTGTGCTGCTGGGGGTGGATCTTGAGTCCATCTCTTCTAGGTGTGTAGAGAGCAGTTTGTGCTCTGGCTGTTCATACTTGCTGGTGCTGGAAGTTCTCTCCCAGCTATGGATTTATGCTGCAGTGATCCAAGTTCTTCCACCATGATGTAGCTTCCCTTAGAATCTGTAAGCATGTAATAAATATTTTTCTCCTTTAAACTGCTTCTGGTCAGGTGTTTTTTGTTTTTTTTTTTTTTCTTCCAGCAATGAGAAAATAAGTACAACAGAATATTGGTACCAAAAAGTGGGTTTTTTTTGTGATGAATCTGACCAAATGGCTTTTTCTCTTTTGGAATATGTTTGTGGAAGGAATGTGGAAAGATTTGGTATTTTTGGCTGAAGAAATCTAGTGTTGTTATAGGCAGAGATTTGTAGTATATTCTGGTGAGAATTTGAAAGTGCCAAACATAAAATTGTGGACTGTAAAGGCTTAGCTTGTGAATTTTCAAAGGGGAAGGAGAGAACTTTGTTGGAACTGGGCTACTGGTAGAAAGGCTGGCTGTATTCCAACCATGCCCTGAAAATTTGAACAAGTTGAATTTAAAATTTTAATAGTAACAAACTAGTTGGCAGAATGTATAGAACAGAACCATATGAAAGATGCACAATTTATTACAAGAAAAATTCAAGCAACTTTGAAATTTTAGGAACAGAGAGCTGCAATTTTTAAGGTAAATTACCACCACTGAAGGTGGGCCAACTGCTTTGCATTGGGACAATGGAAGAGAGGCTGGAAGATGAAACCTACCAATGGAAGGCTCAAGCAAGTAGGAGTACAGAGTCTTCTGCTTTTGAAGGTTAAGCTTTTTCCAACCTGCTACTAGTTTTGGAAGCATGAAAAATGCATGGAAATGGGTCATGAATTGCACATAGTTCCAGAAGCCACTGAGATGTAGCCATGTGAAGCAGGGTTGAAATCCCTGTGTGGAGACTCAGTAAGGAATTGCATGCAGCTATGAAGATGACTTGTGCTTTGCATTGTAGACTTGAAGATATTTTGGATCTACAAGGACTGTGCAATGGCTTCTATAGAGAGCTGATGGCTCAGGATGGAGTTTTGACCTGTCTGTGAGCAGCCCATCTGGAGGGGTGGAATTGGAAACCTAAAGATTTCCTTTCTGATTTTGGATGTCAGAATTGGAACTACAGGATTTAATAGTTATTTGTTGGTTATTAATTCTGTGTTGGTCCAGTCTCTCCTTTTTATGCTTTCTTTTTGCAATAGAAATGTTTATTTTGTGCCATTTTGTGTTGGAAGTATGTGATTTGTATTTTTATTTACAGGCCTTCCTGTAAAGAGACAGTATTGAATCTCAGATGAAACTTAGGACTTTTGAACAGTGTCAAAGTTGGTAAAGACTATGGGGATCTTTGAAGTTGCACTGAGTACAATTTACATTGTGAAATGATCATGTGTCTATGGGGACCAGGGTCAGAATGTGGTTGTTTGAATGTAAATGTATGTCCCCCACAGCCTTAGGTATTTTTTATTAAGCTTCCTACTTAGTATTCAGCCCTGCTGGAGGAGGTATGTCATTGGGAGTGGCTCTTGAGTCCAGCTCTTCTAGGTGTGTGGAGAGAAGTTTGAGCTCTAACTGTTTTTGGTTGCTGGTGCTGGAGGTTTCTTTCTGAGCTTCCCATAGAATCTGTAAGCATGAAACAAACCCTTTCCTCCCATACGCTGCTTCTGGTTGGGTATTTGTTCCAGCAACATGAAGCTAACTGCAGCAACATGTTTTCATTTAATGACAAAATAATACTCACACATTGCAATTAGCAAGAAATTTTGGTTTATTTAGATTCCAGAAGGTGGGAATAGGTGAACATAGGTAGCTAGCTTAAAGGTAGTTTTTGCCTTTGCATATGTACAGGGATGGATGCTGACTTTGGGTTTGATGCCTTTGATATCCTAGTAAGGTGTGTAGAACATGAAGCAAATTCCTACTGAATAAGATGGATGCTTTTTTTTTTAACTGTTTTAACCAATTTTAATTTTTTAAAGCTTATACTTTTAAATTTCCTCTCCATTTCTTCCATCCCACTGAGGGCCTTCCTCAGTGGGGTCATTGGCATTCACTATTGGGGTCGTGAAGGCCTCTGTAAGTCACTGTGGGGTGGGGTCATAACTCAGGATATTCCTACCCACCTTGTTGCTCTTATAATATTTTTGTGTCCTCTTTTTCAGTGTTCTCTGAGACTTGGTGCATGTGTTAAAAGTATGATTTATTATTGGTTTCTCTGTATACTCTGTATGTTTGCTTTGATGAGTTTTGAAGTAACCTGCTCTCATTTCAGGTTGGAGATTATGTTTTATTTTACAGATATCAGAGAATAATGGGGAGATTCAAGATCTACCACAAGACATGTCTTTCTTTATTACCTCTTCCAGAACATAGGAGACATGGTAGAAGAAGCAACAATTTTAACATGAGTACTACTCTCACTGCTTGATGATATCTTGTTTGAGAGACATTTGCATAACTTTGTTACTCAAAAGGGTTTCAGATTAAGAGTGAACTAAAAATAAACATCAAATACAAAATTTTATAGGTAGATGATGGGAAACATAGCTGAGAAACTTTTATCTTATAATACAGCTAGACTAACCTTCTTTGGACCTGAGTTAATATATCTCTATAAAAACAAAAACACGTAGAAAAATCAATAAAATAAACAAATTACCAATAAATAAAATAAATTCTTAAATGATACTTTCTACTCATACCTTAGTTCCCAAAGTGAAAGTTATAAAGGAAGTGAGTTGCATAATCAAATCTTGCATATAAGAAAAATCTCCATTAAAAACACTCACCAAAACATTATATAACAATATTGGTTCAGAAAAAAAATTACCAAAATATACTTCCACAAATATGATAAAACCACTTACTGTGTTTAGAGAATTTAAAAAAATAGTTAAAATATATGAAGAGGAATTGTAAAATTTGAATAATATTAAATTGGCAATGTAGTCATAAGTTAAACATTTTAAAAGGATGGATTGGATAGCAGAGAATATAGAAATCAAGAAAGTATTAGTGTGATGGTTAAATGCTATTGTCAACTTGATCAGATCAGGAATCAAGACACACCTCCTGGGTGGGTCTTCTAGTAGTGGACTCTATATAAAGGAGCTGTGAGAGATCAGTCCCTTTCCTCCTGGCTGCTGGTGCTTCTTGTTATAAATACTTTGTACCTGGCTGCCCTCACTCTTCATTCATATGTGCATCTACCTCGTTTCTACTATCCTTTTTGAACATTGGAACTGAGTTCCAACAGCCTTCCAAAATGGACTGAAGAACAGAGGCTCTCTAGCAACCCTCCAGGCCTTCAGTTCCAGATTGGGACTGCTGAGGCATTCAGCCCTGTGGAGTGAGCAGCTCTGAATTATAAAAGGAGAGAAATACAGAAGACAGGTTGAGGAATACATAATGATAAGAGAACTTCATATATTTCTACTTGGATTCTAAAAAGGGAAAAAATATGGAATAAGCAGTGCATAGAGAAATAGTGAAAAGGAATTTCTGAAATTGAGGGGGGAATGTAACTTTCATAATTTGGAAGGTAGATGGAAGTGTGAATTATATTTGCATGCAGAAAATAATTTACTATTTAGAATCATATATCTAGAAACTGTTCTCTAAAGCAATTGGAATAAAATTTATGACAGGTTCTAAGAAAATTTACCACAACAATCTCTTCCCAAAGGGAGCTCTAAAATGGATCCTTAAAATTAACCGTCCCATTGGATAGTCTAAGTGTGTGGGAAAAAAATACAATAATAAATCATTGGCCACTGTTGTTTTAATTTTTCCTGGGGATACTCTAAGAACTTGAAGAGATATTTGACAGACACTGACCAAAACTACAAAGTCACCTATGTCTGACTTGTTGAATCTGTGAGTTTACTCGGGTTCCTTACATGGATGACTCAGGTAGCTGCATCACCAGAAAGCCTGCCCCAGTATGGGTGGACATTCTGGGAAGCTGTGTCCTTAGAGACCAGTACAGCTTTGCTTATAGGAGTCTTTCTCCCATGAAATTGTTACTGGTTCTATAACCTTGAGGAGGGGCCTTTTGAATCTTGTAAGTTTCAAAAGCTTCCTGAGACTTGTGAGTTGCTTTATTCTTGAGCCAAAATGAGACTAGGTTTAAATTTGGAACTTCGTAACAAGCTTCCCTCCAGGATGGAATGTTTCAATTTCAAAGAATTTGCAACACAACCACTATATAATGCAAATCCAATTATAGGGTATAATTAACCACAATAATAGCCCCAAATAGAATTTATTTTCAGGAGGTAGTAGAGTTCCTAGATTCTTGTAAAGTTTGCAAGTAATTAAAAAGAATTGGTTATCCTCCAGGGGGTTTAAACTTATGCTTATTAAAATTTCTAAAGTAGCCAATAAACAATAAAGTGCAGTGGTAGCACTCAAATTAGTAGATAGAAAATTGCACCAAGGAAAATACCAATCAATACTAACAATCACTTTAAAAGCCAATTGAGTAGATTATAAAGGAATGAAAAAATATAAGTAGAAAATACTAATTAAAATAATAAATATGTAATTAGGCTCAGTATGGATGAGTTAACATGTTATTGAAAGAACACATGGATTAAGCTTTATGCTTGGAAGATAGAACAAATTTTTTAAAGGAAAAATTAAATTTCAGAATAAAGTGAATCTACACATAATGTATGTAATAAGTAGGTTTAGAAAGGATGTGTCAGGGACTGAGGAGGTGGCTCAGCAGTTAAGAGGATTTGGCAGTTAAGCATGAGGCCTCTTGAGCAGGAGTCTGCCAAGTTTGATTCCCCAGAACCAACCTAAAAAGCTGGGTCTAGCTCCACACATCTATAACCCCAGCCTGCAGGGGAGCAGAGACAGGGCAAATACTGGGGCTCACACATGGGAAGCACCTCTGGGTTGAGGACGAGACCATAAATCAAGGAAAGAAATAAGCAAATAAATAATAGGAGAACATATGACGTTCTCCTCTGGCTTCCACATTCCATGGGGCACATGCCTCTGTGCACACACATGCATGCACCACACATCACACATACCACATCACACACATAATCTTTAAACAAACATACATGCAAAAAGAAAAGATGTATGACAAATCTGGAATAGGTATACTACTATAAGAAAGTAGATCTGAAAGCAAAAATTCCTAAAGTCAAAATATTCTGATGAAAGTTTAAATTAATAAATAGGATGTTAAGACACAAAATCTTACATAACTAACAGCACAATTTTAAAAGAAATAAAGGCAAGTTTTATAGATTTACAAGAAAGAAATTTGCAGATGCACCATCTCAGAAACATTGTTCTAGAAATTTATAGATCAGACAACTCGAGAAAAATACTGTGAAATTTTGTAATAGAATGTACAGAAAATTCCATGTAGTTACCAGAAGATCTATAGAAAACAACAAATTTGATCATTTTAATATCTTAAAACAGCTAGAAAAAGATGATAAAATCCAAAGATATTAAAATATATAATATATGAAAAGTGCAATTAATAAAATACTAAAACAAGAAATGGCAGCAAAATAAAACCAAATTCTGTTCTCAGAAAAGACCATAAAAAAAATCACTTACCCTTCAACAAGCATATTGGAGAAGTAAAGAAAATGAGCAACAATGAATAGTATTATGAATGATCAGAAAATGAAAAAAAAAAGGATCACTAGGGCTTAAAAACACAACAGAAGGATAATAAAATAACCTCTATTTTTCCAGACCTGAGAATACATGAAAGAATAAATTTATACCATAAAGAAAGTGAAACAGAATCCATGAATACCCAGTATGATAAAAAAATAAATTAAAGTGTCCAATATGCCATGGATATTTAAAAAAATTGTCATTGGCAGATATTTTGGTGCAATCTTTCAACCAACCTTTAAGCAGCAGAGAATTCCAATCTTACAAAAAGGAAAAACTGAAAGAAGTCTACTTTTTAACTTATTCTCTGAGATACAAAATATAAGGAAGTACCCGGACAGAGGCTGATGTCACCAAGAACTTAGGTTTTAAAATGTAAGCTGTTAGTAGAATGAATCTAGCAATATGTAAACTTTGTGGCAACTGAATTTATTTTTTAAATTAGGAATGTAAGGTTCATAGGGAATTTTGAGGGGTCCTCCTTGATGGAGTCTTATCTTGGCTCTTAGGTGGGCAGTAACTCAGAAGCTGTGGCACCAGAAACTCAATGGTCACACAGAGCTTCAACCCAGTCAGTGGCCTTTTTGGATTCTTGTCTTATGAATTCAACAAACAAATTTCATAAACCATAGGACAGTAAAATATAGAATTTAGAAGGAGTTTATTAGGACTGGATGGGCAAGGGATCCTCTAGGACAGGAGGGAGTCTCCAGAGAGAAGGAGAACTCATCAGGTAATTCTAGTTGGAGTTTCTAAGGGAAGTAAAATTCTTTTAGGGAAGAAAGTCTGGGTGTATAGGTAGGATTTCTAGAGAAGAGGCAATATTCCCAGAAACCTTACTTCTCTAGGAAGGGTGTAACTTTCCAGAAAAGAAAAAAAAAATAAGGCAAAAAGCAGGTTCTCCTCACATGTTCAATGACATTTCCCACACTTAGTTAAGGAAGAACCAAGATCCATCCATAAGGAAAGAAGATAGCCAACTTCCCACCAGGAGGTTTTCTACCTCTACCACATCTGGCAGGGCCCAGGAGAAATTGCAAAGGAAGAGGTAGCCTGACAGCCAGCTCCAGGGTGATGGTGACAGACACAATGATCAATCAAAACCTACCAAAGCAGAAACCCAGAGGCTACAGAGAACTCAACACTAAATCAGACTGCAACCAGTTACCTTCCATGGCTCAGAGGATGTTGTGGAAGAGAGAGTGGAAAGATTCTAATACCCTGAGACATGGTCCACCTGCTACCCCATAGGGACTGATTGAGGCCTTCTTGTCCCACAGTAGATACCATGACACCATGGGGGAGGGTCCCCAGGGTGGCAGGGGCTGAGGTGAGCAGACAGAAGAGTATAACCTGTTATATATATAATAAATTTTTTAAGTTTAAAGAGTCCTTTAAAAATATCAATATCTGTTTCAATAGATATCCTGGAAAATAGACATGTGGAAGAATGTATTTTTAATGTAAAGTCATTGTCAAAGAATTAGAATCTATTAATGTATGAAACTATTATGCAAATTTGTATGTAAAACACAATGCAAAAGATGGAATTTGCACTTTCATATTAGAGAATTCATGACTAGTAAGCAAACAAAAGATATACGACTTATTAGCAAGCAAGAGAATATTAATTGAATATTGGATATCATTTACAGTTACCAAACTGGTAGAAGTTTACAACATATTGGGTAGATATGAATTTGGAGAAGTGTGAACTTGTACAATGTGTTTACAATGAAAATAGAAGCATTTTAGACATCAATTTCTGTGTATAACACAGAACCTGAGGATTTCCTATAATCCAACAGTGTGGATTCTAGAGAAATGCTGTACATATGAACCAGGAAATGTGTAAATAATATACATAAGTGTCTCATTTATCGTAGCAAGAAAAGTAGAAGCATCTCAAGTGGCCATTGCCACCAGTGAATGGATAAAGGGATTTTTTTGTTTTGTTTTGTTTTGTTTTTTTCTAGGTATGGTCTCACTCTATCCCAGGCTGACCTGGAATTCAGTATGTGGTCTCAGGGAGGCCTCAAATACACAGTGATCCACCTGCCTCTGCCTTCCAAGTGCTGGGATTACTGGGATTAAAGGCGTACAACACCACACCCGGCTTTTTAAAAAAAATTGATATATTCCTGTAGTATGATATTATTCAGTAAGTGGATATGCTACAACTAGATATATCATCCCAATTACATCTTATAAACATAATACTAAGTGAACCAGGCAAGGCATAGATTGTATTCTGTGTACTTCTATTTCAAAAACTAAACCCATGCAAAATCAAATAATATAGGTTAAACATAAATAGGGTAGATGAAGGCTATTAACCAATTCAGGATGCTCTTTAGTTTTGAGTGTAAGGTACTATTCGGGATGTTCCCAGATAGGTAGTTCAAAATTCAGTAATAATGATTTCTTTTCAGCAGAATCATGACTGTGTCAATATGTTTTGTTCATTTTCATGTACATGGTCTTCACATGTTGTATTCTTCAGTGTATGCTTATTTCAAACAAAGAATAGTGAATCTACTTACCTGGTTTTTGAAAATTCTTTCAATAACTCCAGGCACAGTATATCTTGCTTTATGTGAGCGTTTGTATATGAATTAACTCACACACACAATTTGTGAATGTGGGAATAGTACTTATTTAAATGGAAATCATACAGGCTCCCATGCAAAGAATATCTTGTTCTAGCAAGCAGCAGCATTTATACTTACAGCCAGCGCCACCCAGCAGAGCGCACTTGAGGTGGACACAGCCCACTGGCTACACTGGTTTCTCTGCCCATACTTCACCTGTGTCACTTTTTTTTTTTTTGTTTGTTTTTTTGAGGTAGAGTCTCACTCCCATCCAGGCTGACCTGGAATTAACTATGGAGTCTCAGGGTGGCCTCGAACTCATGGTGATCCTCCTACCTCTGCCTCCCGAGTGCTGGGATTAAAGGCGTGTGCCACCACGCCCAGCTCTGTGTCACTTTTGAGTAAACCAGTTGAACAGTTTTCCCCATAGGGCTCTGTTTCTTATCATATAGACTGCATCCTCAGCCTGCCTTACATCTTCTTCCATCAAGACATTTTTACCTGTTTTTATTTCAAAATGAAATCCAATGTATTAACATAGGATTTCGTTACCCATTAGGCATTAGATAGATCTTTTAATTTGTGCAAATATTTTAAAAATTTGAATTATTTAATTTTTATTTTGAGCTGTAGTCATAAGTTTCATGAGTTAAAATATTAGTGCCTAGCACCCTTTTCCCCTTAAAAATTTTAAAGTTCTCATTTAAAATAATTTTATTGCTATTATGTGGTCTTACAGGAAATGAGGGATTTTCTTTTCTCAGAAATGTACACTTCATTTTCCCTCAGATATTTCTGTGTGTTTGTTAGTTTGGGTGTATTTAGTCCTAAACATAAATTAATTTTTCTTAAAAAGAAAGCAAAACAATTATTTTTCTATCACATGTGAAAACTAATGTTCCAATGTAAGCACTGAGAGGAATATAAATTGGTAACATAATTTTGATAAGTGCCATAAAGCTTACTTATGAGATAAGAAAAAATAATTGTACTACGAAATACTATAATTGGTTTATTTCATTTGATTTTTAAAATTTATTTATTTATTAAAATTTATTTGTTGGTTCTTTCCAAGGGTCTCACTGTAGCCCAGGTTGACTTGGAATTCACTCTGCAGCCCAAGGCTGGCCTTAAACTCAGGCTGAGTGCTGAACCTAAAGGTGTGCACCAATACACCCAGCTATTTGTTCATTATTGCTTGTTGTAAAGTATTAACAAGTAGCTGCTATTATTATTAATTAAAAACAATTATTCCAAGTCTTGACCTAATCTATCTTTTCAGGTTCTCTTTCAGGTATGTTGATTGTTATGTAATTTTCACACAAACACATATGCACACACACATGCACGTACACACACATATATGTGCACATACATACACATGGGAGACTTAGAGAAAGCAATCCTTTACCATGCAAATACCTCCCTCATACTTCTGACAGTGTTAATGTCCCACCACATTAATCATATCATACAAAGTTTACATCTCTAATTTACAAACATCAAAGTTTCTACATAGTCAATAAGCCAAGTATATCCTCATTGCATAGTAGGCAAGGTACTGCCCGGACCTCACCTTCCTCATCAGCCTACACTTCAGTTATACCAATAATAATTCTCTAAAGAGATATTTTCATGAATCCATATCTTTCCTGGTTTGCAATTTGATAGCTGTGTTTGTCTCCATATGTTCTTTTTCTGTATTTACTTGCATGTTTACCCAATTATCAAGGGCCAGATAAGGGACCACATATTCCATGTGGCCAAACTTGTAGACAGAGTAAATATTTGTGGAATAAATGAGCTTTGTTTATATGGTTCTTTATCCTATAATCTTATGTGTATGTGGTTATATTTAGTATTTTATTTCTTTTTTTCTACCACAACTGAAGTGTTCAGTTTCAGGATTACTGCTTTCATTATCCTTAGGCAAATAATTTCTGTGTACCATTGTTTCTTCCTCTCTAAACAGGAGCAACAGTTTGACCTAACTCATAGGGATTAGGTTGCTACTGACCAAATAGATACTTAGTTAACAGACACTAGGCACATGCTAGATGTAACTATTACACATAATAAAGTTTTCAATAAAGGTTGCAGGTGAATCCTATTTAAGTATTTCAATTCACAGTTCTACCCCAATTTCTCTTAATAACTTACAAATGAATGTCCCCAGCTTTCCACTATGGCATTAATTTCAACTTTTACTGCAGGCAATTAGTGTCTGTGAGGGCAACATTATTTGCTATTATCTCTTCATCTAGAAGGCACAGTCAAATGAGTAATTGAGTGACGGTTGTTATCAACAGCAGCAAAGTATAAGGGATTGAACAGACTGAATAGCTGGTCCTTTCATTTTATTCAAAAGCTCATCTTACATCTGAGCACTTAATGGGGAAGTCCTTTCCCTATTAATCTTTTCACCATTGACAATGGCTATGCAATCTCACTGGGAATCTGTTTACTTTATATTTACTTAAAAGCAGTATAATGTCATCAAGAACTACATCTGCCAGTTTTGTTTGTTTGTTTTTCGAGGTAGGATCTTTCAAGCCTAGGCTAACCTGGAAATCACTATGCAGTCTCAGGCTAGCCTTGAACTCACACTGATCCTCCTACCTCAGCCTCCTGAGTGTTTAGATTAAAGGCATGAGCCACCACATCCAGCTACATTGGCCATATTTGTTTAAATTATTCCTAGTCAGAAAGACATGCCTGGTGAACATTCACTCATCTATAAAATGAATGTCAATCTCTTGTAGTTATGTTGCTGAATTACAGAGCCAACTCTGAGTTAATTGACTCAGACTCTGGGTTCAATTGTGATTAATCCTGAAATATAGGAGTTTGGTTTTATATTTTCTCTGATTCAGTCCTTATCTATGCAGTGTGGTTAAAATTCACACTGACACATTGGACAACAATGCAATAAAAGCTGACCTGTAGCCGGGCGTGGTGGCGCACGCCTTTAATCCCAGCACTCGGGAGGCAGAGGTAGGAGGATTGCCATGAGTTCAAGGCCACCCTGAGATGACAGAGTTAATTCCAGGTCAGCCTGGACCAGAGTGAGACCCTATCTCGAAAAACCAAAAAAAAAAAAAAAAAAAAGCTGACCTGTGTCAAGGTCCCTGCCACATAAAAGTCCTCACTTTACTGTTAACTGAGGCTGCTTTTTGTGGTTGCTGTTTGTATGATAACCACTATATATGCTTTCTAAGACCTTAACAATGCACTGTTGTACACACACCATGTTTCCATGTTTTCTTCATGATCCTTGCTGTGGTGTCTCCCTCTCAGATGACAGCCTTTAGGCATTCAACCCACTCTGGTTGGAATCTGTGGGACTAAATATATGGAGGAAGAAGGGGGCAGGAAAAGAGAGAGCTAGTTGGTTTTCCACAAGTTAATTTATCAACGGATTCTAGGTATTTGATATGGGATTCTGCTTTAAAAGATGAAAAAGTCAACATACCACAGGTTGCAGCAGCCTGTCAACTGCTTGGCTTTAAAGACATGTGTCACTTGAGTGACTTGAGCATTTAAAAAAAATAGCAACTCACTCTAATATTAATATTCCCTATGTTGTATAGAAATTAATCAACTGTGTATAAGTCAGGCTTAGAGAAAAGCAATAGTATGTTTGGAACATAAACGTAATTCCATCTTTTGTTGGGCTGCCCAATTTAGTAACAGCATTTCAATGGTACTTTTCAAATGTTGTAGGACTTAGAATGCTGGAAGCTGCCCAGAATGTATAAAAAGGATAATTTATATATAATTGCTCTAAACCTGCCTTTCCTAGGTCAATAAGAAAATAAACCAGCAGCATTAATCAAGATAAAATTATCAGCTGATTAATCAGTATTCTAATTACTGCATAGTTCTTTACCTTTTCGGTTTTAATTATGAACCCTCATTGTCTTTTCCATATGGCTAACATATATTTACAAGAGTGTTTTTTCTCATAGCATAATCATCAAGTGAAAATATAGATTCTAGCCATTAAAATATGAAATGTAAGAAGTTGTTAGTGTTCCTTAAGAATTTCCCCAGAAGGTATAAATAAACTTCTAGATTATACAGGAAAGGGATGGTAACTTCAGAGATGCTGGCTGGAAGCAAGCATTGTAAAACTATAGGTCTGCATCCAACTGAATTTAAATATACAGCAGGAAAATACATAAAGGACTTCCAAAATCATTGTTCCAGCAAAGGCTGAATATTCTTTTGAACATGTAGTTATTAAGAATGCACTGACTTCCCTGAAGGTTTTCTTACCCTCAGCCCCATTAATATTTGGGCCCAGTAGTTCTTTGCTGCGGGGGTTGTCTTATGCCCTGTCGAGTTGTTAGCAGAACCCCAGGCCTCTGCTCACAAGATGCTTACAGCAACGCCTCAGTAGACCCTGAATCTCTACATTTTCCAGACATTGGTAAATAACCCCATTGAGCATTCTGACCTCACTGGACATCATTTGTAACATTTGTTTTAAAACTGATTTATATCTTCATGCCATATTTGGCACCCTTGCCAGGGGAGCAGAACTTTTTCCAGGTTAGTATTTTTATAGGAAACCTCTTTTGATGTTACAGTGCAGGTGGTAATCATCAGGATGACAAGAGTAACTGAAGGCTTCTGCACCCCTCTACTGCTCACCACCGTACAAACATGTCCATAAGCACCGCCTTGTTGACACTTCAGAGCAGCCTGTCCAGGTTGGCCCAGTTCTACCACATTTTTGTGGAGTTTAGGAAGTTTAATTATCACCCACATTCAGATGATCTGGCCTTCCAAATTCTACTTCTTAAGGCATTAGTCACAATAAGGGTTCTTGAGGACTGCTTTGCAATTCCAAGTATGAGATAATCTTTTTTTTCTACTTTGAGTAGTTTAGGAGGTTGCTTACATTTTCAATTATGTCAGTTTTTAAATGATTAAGGAAATGAACAATAAATATTGGATTTTATTTAAGTGCTACAAGAAGATTGTCTTAAATTCTACTGCATACTTTTTTTCAGCATTTAACTTTTTGATTTTATTGAAACAAGTATTGGGATTATTTGATTATAATAGAAATATGTTTTTTTTTGAAATGAATGAAAATATTTCTTATTAAGTTTTTCTTTATTTCAACCTCCAGTCTTACTTTTTTTTTCTTTTATATAGATTTTGTTTTCTGTTTCTTGTTACTGGGACCAAATACCTGACCAGAAAAAGCTGAAGGAAGGAAAGGGTGTGGTTTTGGCTCACAGTTTTGAGTGAAAGTGTCCATAGGCAGGCCTCAGCTGGAAGCCTGTGTCACATCAGCCAGGAGGAAGTAGTAAGAGTGATGAATGCTAAATGCTTAACCAGCTTTTCCCTCTTCTTTTTAAAAATTTATTTGTGAGAAAGAGAGAGAAAGAGAGAATCTCTGTGTATGTGAGTATGCTAGAGCCTTCTGCTGTGGGAAATGAACTCCAGGTACAGGTGCCACTTTGCGTATCTGGCTTTATGTGAATACTGGTGAATTGAACCTACACTGGCAGGCTTTGCAAGCAAGCACCTTTGACCACTGAACCCTCTGTCTAGCTCCAGCTTTGTCTTCTCTCTCTCTTTCTCTCTGTGCATATATATATATATATATATATATATATACATATATATATATATATATATATTTCCAGGACCCAGACTATGGGAAGGTGCCACTCACAGTTACAGTGAATCTTCCCACCTTATCTAGAAAAGCCCTCATAGACATGACCAGAGAACTGCTTCCATAGAGATTCTAAATCCTGTCAAGTTGACAACTAGAGATTTACCATTATATACATTATATGTTATATATGCTATAAATTGGAAAACCACTGAAACACCATGTAACCAGATGTCATGAACACTAATTCTATTTCCATGGTGCTAATAATAATGTGAATGCTAATGTGACATTACCTGATCATAGTTTTCAGCTAACTTGCTTAAGTCTAAGCATTATATTTTACCATCTATATGGACTTAACATTTTACTGCTTCTACTAAATATTTTGTTTTTAGATTTGGGCTAATATAACACATCAGTTCAAGACCTTCACTTATTTGTAACTCCACTTTTCAGAGAAACGTATTCAGAAAATTAGACTGAATGTGCATAATAGATTCTGAAAGTATTTCAGCATTACAGCTTGCACATAGCATGCTCAGATACAGGACTCTTAAATGACAATAGCCAATCTCTGTGTGAAGAGTGATTCAATTGTGATAGCTTCCTTATTGCCTTTTAAGTGCATCATAATAATACTTACTGCTTTTTATTTTTTATAGGGAAATAATATTTGCAAAGCTAGGAAATAGATGAATCTGTAAGTTTTATATGGAGGCATGAAAATTTTTATGGCCACAGTATTTAGTATAATGTTCTATGTTCCTTAAGCATAATACCATTGGAAAATTAATGGTCTTAATGTCTAAATTATGAGAGAAAACACTTAGGATGATCATTTGCTGAGCATAATGGTAGAGCTGGCTAGGTACCTCAAATGTTCATTGTAAGAAATCAAGCCACTCTTCCTCAAGGAGTGTGTCCATGACCTTTAGCACGTTTTAACTATGTCCTCTTTGCTATATTTAATCAGGGCCTTAGAGAAAATGTTAGATTGGCTAAATGTAGCATAGATAGTAATTAGATGTCAGGTATTACAGTATGGCTCACTCATCAGAGATCAAGTTTTAGAACTCTTAACTAAGTATACAGAAGAAACTAGAAAATGGAGAAAAATGAACAAAGGTGACAATCTACAGAAGAGTAGACAAGAATTTAAGAAGCATATTTGAAAGCATTTTAATAGTGCACATACTATAACTGGAACTGTACAGAGAAGATTGGCATGGCCGCTGTGCAAGGATGACATGCAAATTGGTGCAAGCAGCTTTCTGCGCCAGTTGGGTCATGTCATGAATGGGGTGTTGATGGGCGGATGGAGACACAGAAGAGCACCTATCTCTGGGGACTTGCTGACACTTTCTGACACCACAGCACCTAGGGTTTACCTGGCCCTTTACCATGGGAGAGCCAAGTCACCTCATTACCACTTTATTCCCTACGCTAAAATGCTGACCACCAATGAGAACCAGGACCAAATGGCTAGCATGTTTCCTTAGTATCTGAGCCAAAATTTGTACTACTGAGAGGGGTAATGAGAATCCCCAATTCTTCTTTAACTTCCACTGAACTTTATTTCTCTAAGAGGAATAGTCTGGTGGTCTGCAGAGCATATTGCTACAGTAAATTGCTGCTAGTCACAAAAATTTCCTGACTGTTCCTGTGCCTCACTCTGAGTTTGTAGCATGCTGCAATTACAAAGAACAGGTATACAAATTTGTTCCGAGAACTCGGGTTTCTCAGATTGGTCTCTGCTTTGGATGTCATATACAACTGATTTCCCTCCATCTGGATGGATGAGAAATGCTTTAAAGTAATTGTCAACAGAACCTGAAGATTTTTTTTTTCCATGAGCTCTCCTTTATTTGAAACTACAATTCTTTTTTAAGTATTGTATTTATTTTTTGTAAGTCTACCCTAGAGCTAGGATCATAGATATGCCAATTGTTTTCTGTTTTGGGGAATCTGATTTTGTATAAAATAATCACTAGATAATTTCCTCTAATAAAAATCTTTGAATAAGCAACCATGCTTAACTTTTTTTACTAAACAAATATTGAAAAATAAACCATAATGTACTTTTTATTCACATTTAACAAATTTAGAGAAATGTATAAAACAATAATAATGTTCAACATAATGGTATACAAATTGGTATAATTTTCCTAGAAGAGATTTGGGGCAATAATATTATAATTTAAATTTGAAAATATTTATTTTGCTTCAAATATTTAATTTTTATGAATCATACCTAAAAATAAACATAGGTCCACAATAGTACAGCAATAGTTAATATAATGTTTTAGCTGTAGTTGTACCTTTTGTTAGTAAAATCGTTATGTCATTGTTGTACACTGCTGATAAATTATTTCAGTTATATCAAGTAGATTTAAAGCCCTCCAAATTAGTAGTAATCATTTTTGATTAGAGGATTAGAAGATTATTGGAGACTTTAACTTTCTTTGTGTTTTTAGTGTGTTTTTAACATTTTTCCATTCAGTATGTATACATTTTGTTACTAGGTTTATAATATCATGAAAAATTATGGAAATAACTATAATTTAGAAAACTTTTTCCCATAAATGATGCAAACAATACTTTTGTGTCTTCTGTAGGAGTGGATTTTTAAATGTGAATAAAATACACATTGCTTTATGGTTATATATATATATATATATATATCATAAAATCTGTTAGTACAATGACTGGGAAAGCCAACAAAATAAATTTAGTTAATTTTTTTCTTTTTGAGAAGATAGTGTTGTCTAGAATGTATTTTGTGGCTTTTTGAAAGGGAAGGTTAATGAGAAGGAGATAGCCTTTGCATTATATCTGCTGAGACTACAGACATGGTTCTCGCAGTCTTCACCTCAGCTGTTTGAAATGGGCTAGCATGTCTGTTTGCTAGGGGTCAAAGTTCTGCCTCATTTCCCTACTCAAACTGAGATGTAAGCCCAGGACACTAACTTCTACAAGACCCTTTTATAATAGTGAAAATATCATATAATGTATTACTTTTATCCTTATCAATAGTTGTCAAAATATTCTCATCAAAAGGAATAAAGTTTGAAACTTAAAAGTATTTTATTTAGGGAAAATTAAATGATACCTAATTTCTAAATCTGTAGAGTTGCTGATAAATAGTGAATTAGGGTCCCTTTATTCTCAAAGTTTCTTGGCAGATACATACTTTGAGGTAGAACACATGAGATGCATTAGGAGTGGCTAAAGGCCATATGTGTAGTCCTAGTCCAACCGAATGTCACACATACTCTGATCCTACCATTCAGAAGGGCACTCTTGGGGTTGGAGAGGTGGCTTAACAGTTAAGGCACTTGCCTGCAAAGCCTAAGGAACCAGGTTCAATTCCATAGAACCCACATAAGTCAGGTACACAAATTGGCATACATCTGGAGTTTTTGGCAGTGGCTGGAGGCTCTGGCATGTCCATTATCTCTCACTCTCTCTCTCAAAGAAATAAATAAAAATCTTAAAAAGTCACTCATCTCAACAGGTGTGGGGTTTTCACCCTTCCTTCTTTCCTTCCTTCCTTCCTTCCTTTCTTCCTTCTTTCCTTCCTTCCTTCCTTCCTTCCTTCCTTCCTTCCTTCCTTCCTTCCTTCCTTCCTTCCTTCATTTTTCCTCCCTCCCTCTTCTGTCCCTGCCCCATTTTGTAAGGAGTACCTGTAAATAAACATATATTAAGTACAGAATGTAATATATTAGCTGAAAAATGGTAGTAAAAGGGAACAGAGTCGAGAAAGAGAAGTGCAAATAAAATACACATGCATGTTAATGATGGAAATGATATTCTTATTGCACATTTATTTCCTCACTCAGTTACCTTTTGTGAAACATCTGTTGATTGCTAGACTTTCAACTTGGTCAAATCTTAGAAGAAGAAGAAATATGTTCTTATATGTTCAAATATGTTCATATAAAATAGACTTTAACATTTTCTTTGGATGTGGCTACAATGTTAAGTCTAGCCCACTTTAGGCATTGCTGCATGAAGCCCTTCTACAGTTAAAATGGATAAACAGGGCTGTAGGGATGGCTTAGTGGTTAAGGTGCTTGCCTGCAAAGACCCAGGTTCAGTTCCCCAGGACCCATGTAAGCCAGATTCACAAGGTGGCACATGCACCTGGAGTTCATTTGCAGTGGCTGAAGACCCTGGTGCACCCATTGTCTCTGTCTCTGTTTCTCTCTCTCCCTCTGTCTTTCTCTCAAATAAATAAATTAATTAATTAAAAAATAAATGGAGCAGCGAGATGGCTTAGCTTTTAAGCACTTGCCTGTGAAGCCTAAGGACCCCGGTTCGAGGCTCAATTCCCCAGGACCCACATTAGCCAGATGCACAAGGGGGCGCACGCGTCTGGAGTTAGTTTGCAGTGGCTGGAGGCCCTGGCGCACCCATTCTCTCTCTCTCTCTCTCTCTCTCTCTCTCTCTCTCTATGTGCCTCTTTCTCTCTCTGTCGCTCTCAAATAAATAAATAAAAAGTAACAAAAAATTAAAAAAAATAAATGGATTAGCACTTACTCATCAGTGAATTCAAAAAGAGTGTGAAGTAAAGACACAAACAAAGTAAGCTATATGGGGAGTAAGAAAACAGCCTTTCTTCCCTACCCACTGGAACCACACAACATACACATGCACATATACATATTAATCTAATAAAATATTAATATATTTTAATCTAGACTATTTTCAAATACATTGTGAAGTTGATAACAATGAACTTTTGAGACAAAGGACTAGGGTATTCATATATAGAGAGTAATAGCATACTGTGGGTGCTGTTAGTTTTATTTCCAAAATATATTAACCAAGGTATTATCTTGATTATCATGACCGTTGACATAGATTTTCCTTTAATTATAGTCTTTATTACAACATAAAGAGATTGATCTCTTGATCAATCAATTTACTTGTCCTTATTCTAATAGCTGTAAAAAATGTATGGAAAATAGTATGTGCTCACTTTAAGGATTAAAAAAATCATAAGCAATTGTTCTTAATATTGGAGAAATTTACATTCTTTATCATTTTAAATTTTAAGTTGGTGTCTCCATCTTAGAAACTCATGTATCAAATCTACTATATGTTTTTGCATGCTTTAGAAATTAAATGTCCTGTAGCCACTCCTGAGTTACATTACTTTTCATTTTCTAATTATGTCCATTAGCATTGTTTTCCAAATACAGAAGTGATGGAACTATTTTAGCTCATGTGTAGAATCTGTAATATTAAAGGATGATTTAAGTGGATACCATGCAGCTGTATGTCCTTTATTATATCTGAGTATTCGCAAGTTTCAGTTTTTATTTCTACCCTAGTTAAATCTTAGATCTGAGAAATAACTCTGTCTGTATTTATACCAAAACTAGGGAGCTCTTTTAAAACAGATTGCGTACACTTTAAAATGTTCTGGACCTTGGTATAATCACTGGTGAGAGTCTACATTGTATCAGCCTTCTTTTGGTTATTCATGCAAGCTCTGTTCACTTGGTTGTTAATGACCAACATTATAATTTTATTTTATTTTTCACACTGAGGAGAGATTGAGCTGACTTTGGTCTCATTTGACTTAATGTTACAGTTCATTTGTCTGGTATGTAATAAATGTGCAGTGCTCTGTTGATTTCAGCTGAGGATATTCTGTGATGGTCTTGTTGGTCATGTGAGGAGGAGTGTGGGGCTGTGAGGACTGCACACATCCAGGGCACTGTTCTCACCAATGAGGAAGGGTTCATGAGTGGCTCATCTGTGAGAAAAAGAACCTTGGCGTCAGTCTTGACTGAGGGTTGTTTTCAGTGAAGTGGTCTATCCAGAGTGGGAATTCTGGTCCTTCCTCTCTTTATAATCTCTGTAATGGACCAGCGTTCAAAATGCGGCAGTCTCCTCACTATTTACAGAGCTTGGAAAAGGGTGCAGCCTCCACCTTCTCTTCTTAATTATTGCGTTGGTGTCTTTCATGGTGCATCAGAGAAGAAACTCACTTAGAAGCCACAGAGAAAGAAGAAGAAGTATCTGTTCATTTTACCTCTGGATGGATTTGTGACACCTTAATATTTCTTATACATATCTGAACATCTGTAATGGTTTTGGAAATACATTTTGATCTCATAGGTCAGGATTTCCACATGGAAGAAATGAAGAGTGTTGACTCACAGCAGAAGTCCATATACTCTCTCTTTTCCAGCAGTGAATCCTTTTGGTGTTGGGTCAGATTTGGACAAGTTGATTCTCAGAATGGCCACATACAACCTGAGCAGGGGAAAATGGAGACTGGCTATATGCTGTTCTAGTGTGTGCTGATTGAGCCCACCTAACTAGAGCAAAAACAACTCCACCAGCCAAGGCTCAATACTGAAGACAGCTGAGCAATACAGGTTAGTTATGTATACATGTACATCTTTCCCAGCTGATTTTCAGCGACTGCACATCATTGCCATGCTCCCAACACTCTATGAGATAGTCAACCTGGTCTGACTCCTGGGCTCATTTAGAATCATAGAGATGGGCCTAGACATTGTTCTGGGTCTTCTTGTTCTTGTATTCGTCATTTTTTTTTTGTTGTTCTTTATCCTGGATTTGTATCCCTTTCTTCTATATATATTTTTCATATCTCTGTGCAAAAATGTTTGACTCACTCTTGTTTTAAATAAGCAAACAGAAACACCAACTCATTGTTCAGTAACACCCATTATTGTGTTAATATTTATCCCTGGTATTCCCATCTGCTGTTTCTGCTTTGCCCTTTCTAACCAAGCATCAGGACCAGAGGTTCTCACACAACTGTTCTTCTTGAATGTTCAATACCACTGTGGAATCTCTTAAGCCTTTTTACCTCCTCCTTCCACCTTTCTCCTGTCCCTTCATCTTTCCTTCTTGTAGAGCTACTCTACCATCTAATTTGGGGACACAAGCTCCATAGCTATACTTGCATTCCAGCTTCTCTTGTGCATATATATTGTCCTTCCTCCTCCTCCTTCTCTCTGCTCTCTCCCCTCCCTCTCTCATAAATACACTAAATTTCAATTCATTCAATTCTACTACTTAAAAAAAAAATCTGGGGGCTGGAGAGATGGCTTAGTGGTTGAGGTGCTTTCCTGCTAAGCCTAAGGACCTATGTTCAACTCTTCAGATGCCACATAAGCCAGACACACATAGGTGAGGCAAGCACAAGGTCACACATGCCACTAGGTGGCACAAGCGTCTGGAGTTCGGTTACAGTGGCTGAGGCCCTGGGTCAATTCTGTGGCTCTTGTGCTCACTCTCATACTTTTGCATAAAAGAAAAACGTCTGGGCTGTTGGGTTTGCCTCAAAAAGAAATCTGGGTCCAACTTTGTTTAAGGACATGATGACCAACCTCTTTGTTCAAGTTGAGATATAGGTCGAGTCTGGGACTCTGCAGCTTTTGACATGTTTACTCTTCAACAACCTAAGGGAACCAGAATTTGTTCTTTATTGACTCATCTGCCCTTCGTATTTTCCCACTGGGCAATGGCAGAATTCGAGCTTTCTTGCATTGTTGCAACCACACTCTACCTTGTATTCTGACTCCACTCCCACTTCCTTTTCAAAACATCCTCTTGTCAAGCTGGTACAATTTATTTTTTATCATGTATGTGTTTAAACCTGCCTATTTCTTTTTGTAAAGAAATGGAAATTTGTTTTTATTTATTTGCAAGGAGAGAGAGTGAGTGGAGAGAGAAAATAAGAGGGAATGGGCCAAAGACTCTTGTCGCTGCAAAAGAACTCCAGATGCATGTGCCACTTTTTATATCTGGCTTTATGTTGGTACTGAGTAATTGAACCCTGGCCATCAGGCTTTACAAGTAAGCACCTTTAACTGCTGAGCCATGTTTCCAACACCCACCCTCTGACACCTATTTCTAAATCATCCTCTATTAGTACAAAATCTAAAGTCCTTTACATCTCCCATGAGGCTTTTGATCTGTTTTAGTCTCTTTCTCTGCATCATCCTGCATCTTTCCTAGTGACTGTGAGACAGTGCCTGATGCTCTTAGGGTGCTGTGCTTGTTTGAGTCATCCCCAGTGTCTTAAATTAAAGATGCTATTAAATAGTGTCTCCTTAAAATTCATACTCCTCATGAAATTCAAAATGTTTCCTTAGTAAGATAAGAAAGTGTTTGTAAAATTGTATCATTTTTAAATGGTATTTTGATATACGTAGTGACACGATTATTGCTACAGTCATGTAAATTCACACCGCTAACACCTTACATACTTGTCTTTTCATGTATGGAGGTGAGTGTAGGAACATCCCAGATTGATTCTTAGCAAAGATGTAGTGTAGTAACTACAGTCCTCATGCACATGGGTTCTTTAAATTCAACTCATCCTGCATCTTGTGCAGTCTTTGACCTACAACCCCTACCCTTGTGCCACCTCTCATAACTTCCTGTTCTATGGATTTCTATGGATTTGATTTACTTTATTCTACCTAGGTGTGCTATCATACAGGATTTGTCTTTCTATATATGGACTATTTCACTTAGCATACTGTCCTCCAGACTCATCTGCACTGTTTAAATGATAGTGTCTCTACATAATACTCCAGTGTATGTCATTACTACTTTATCTAATTCATCTGTTGATGGAAACTTTGCAAACATAATTAATTTAGGTAAAATTACACTAGGTTAGGGTAGGCCTAACAAGAAAAAGAAAGGACATATAGAGACTCAGGCAACTAGATAGAGAAAACAACCACCTAGAGGTGAACAGTGAGAGTGGGGTAAAACATTTACAAGTCAGAGAATGCCAGGGACTGCTGGCCACCACTGGAAGCTAGGAGAACAGCATGACATGGATTCTCACTTGGGGCCTAGACAACTAACTCTGCAGCTTCTAACCTCCAGAACTGGGAAAAAAAATAGCAAGCCAGTAGACACTATATATTTATGGCTGGCCTGGGCAACAGCATTGCTCTTTTCAAACTTACTCTCAACTGAAATGACTTTCCAAACCTCCTAGGTCGAGGGTAAGGGGCAATCTTTTGGGGCCTGTGTTCTTCATGCACTTGCAGTGTTGGAGCCTTGAGCCAGTGGGGTCCTAGACCCTTGGACCCATGGAGCCTTGCCCTGTCTCTACTGTACCCAGAACCCTGCCTGGTGGATAGTAAGATGGAATTTTCTGTGGAGGCCTTACCTGGTGCAATAGGCTTCACACATCTCTTAAAAAGAAAACAAAACAAAAGCAAACAAATAAAAACTCTTACTTATTTGCAATGAGAGGGAGAAAATGGGCATGCCAGGACCTCTTGCCACAGTAGACAAATTTCACACTTATGTGCCACTTTGTGCATCTGGCTTTAGTTGAATACTGGGGAATTGAACAGAGGTTGCCAGACTTTGTAAGCAAATGCCTTTAATGGCTGAGCTGTCACTCCAGCTCCCCCATCACCGCATCTCTTTTAATCTTTGATTTTTGCTTGTTGGTTTTTGAAAAGTCCTCATGAATGCAGGTTGTACCTTGGGAACAGTGCTACAATCAAACTGAAAATTAGTGTGTGCATTGGTTAATGCTATAGTTCACAAAGAGTTGGTTTCTGACTTCTTCAGAAGCAGAAAGTTGACTGTATGGTAGTGGGAGGAAGAGATTCAGACAAAGAGACTGGACTGGGTCCAGAGTAATACAAATGAGGAAATAAGAATATTGGAGTAAAATTTGGGGACATCTAAGGGTTTTGTATTCTGAGTGAATGGGAATAGTGGCCACTGTAAGCAGCGGGATTGGTTTTCCTTCTTAACTTAGGTTCTTGGGTGAGGATCCTGTAATAAAAAAACTAATTAATAAAGCAGTCATATTTACTTAATATGTTTTTGCAATATGGGAGCTGTCATAAGGAAACAAATCTCCAAAGAACCAAGTAAACTTGTGCATTTATATGCCTGTAGTGTGGATGGGACAAGTAGGGGGATGTGGATTGGACAGAAAGCATTGGATTTAGCAGTAATAAACTTTGCAGAGCCCAGCAAAGTCTGTTCACATTCTCTTCTGTGTCCTTGTGTCCCTAGAAATGAGAATGTTCCTTTCGATTTCTGCCAGGGAAAGAGCACCTCTCCAGTGAGGGCCTTTTCACCTGTTCTGGGCTGTAGGGTGGGGAGAGATGAGCATGGTGACCTTCCAAGTTCTCCTGTTTTCTCAAATGACAAGTTGTCATACTTGAAGGTGGCTTGTCCTGAGCTCCATTAACACAGTTCCTTATGATTATAATAAGTTCTGAGAGTCAGTCTTAGTTTAGTGTCTTCATTTCTACACCCAAACACTGCGTTTTCCGCCCCACTCTACTCTGTGCACAGGCAGAGCCCTGGATTTATCAGCTGCTTTTCAATGTTCCTCAAATATCCCAATTTTCCTTCTTAGCTAAGTGTCATTTCATTCTTCTCTTGTAGGTGACAGCAGTAATAGATAAGAGATGAAAATTATTTTTGTGCTATTTCTATTCCCTTTTTAGTCATCAAAAGGCAAAATTAATCTCGAAAATCAGGAATTTAATAGATCTGTTGCATATATATAAGACAATTTTTTTACAAAAAAATTCACACCAATAATTTGGCTAACTGGTGAGAAACTAAAGGCCAAATTTGGAAATTGTTCAAGTTTTCTATGAATATTCATAAATAATTAACGGGCATCTCGATTTAGAACCTAACAACAGTTCATTACATTAAAAAAAAAAAATCTCTGTGTTAATTGTATGCTGAGGTCTAGTTGCTGTGTGTCCTTTCTCTGTTAGATAACAGGTTGGTGACGATATTTCCACGTTCCTGTGGCTTCCAGCACGTTGCTGTGTAGCTGGAGGAAGACTCACAGCCACAGCGAAGACTTTCTTGGAGAATTGGCATCCGATGGGATAGTCACTCTCCTTCCCCTCTCCTAGTCTTTTCCTTTGGTGTTAAATTCCTTTCTTGCGCATGTTTTACTGAAAAGTGTGCAAATGAAGAAGAAAGGAGAACAGGAGCCTGTCTAAAATAAGTGATAAAAACTACAATGCTACCTTCTTTTGGGATTTTTCACCCCCCCTGGGCAGCCATCTGCTTAGCCCTGTTAGGTACAGAGAGATTGCAAACCCTTCAGGATAAATAACATACCAGAGAAAGGATCCCTGCACTTTGTGAAAGGAGGGCACATACAATCACCAGAGCCCCGGGCTGTTAGAGGGTGGGAAGCCATTTGGGGACTGCCTCTTTGTGTCTGGCCTTCTAGGGGCTGGAGGATGGAAAAAATGGACAAAGGGCCCACACAGGCGGAGGGTAGGGTGTGAACTATTCAGGCAGCTGTTCTGAGCTTCGTCTACCCTCCCATCTTTTCACCCACTTACCTGTCCAGCTCCAAACTCGGTCCAGGCGCCGACGGTGAGGTAACACTGCCATCTAGTGGCCGCCTCTCCCTTGTCAGCAGGTATCTGTGCCCTCAGGCTCCCTTGGTCCCTCTTTCTTTTTCTGTTGCTCTCTCTCCTATGTATGCCTCTTTCTCTTTCTCTCTCTCTCTTTCTCTTTTTTAAAGGCTTTTTTTATACCATCAAGAAAAAAAAAGAACCTGCTCTTGGAAAACAACCAACACTGTTGGAACTCAGTGATAATAATCAGTTTCTCTGGGCTTGTGAAATTGGCTCATTAAGCGTGCTTTTTAACAGAAAATATTGGAAGCGATTAAGTCTGCTTTACTGAGTGGGCATGAAATGGCCAACCTTCGGCCACCCACAGCTCCTAGGTGCCTGGCGCCGTTTTATGCATGCAGCGTAATGTCTTTACTTGAAGTGCTGTTTATTCATCACCTGCTTATTTATCTCTTCGCATTTGGCAGGCACATCGATCAATGTTAAACTGTCACACAAGGTTATTTTTCTTTTACATAACAGTATAGGCCTAAGGTAGTGGCATATTAAAAGTAATAACTTTCTAACTTGTAGCTCAAGATGACAGCCCCATTTTTACACGAATGTATTTCAGCAAGGAATTCTTCATTCTGTCCTCCCTTTCCCTGCGTCCCCTCCTCTAGTACTCAGCTCTTCCAAGGTCAAAGGCTTCATTCCACCCAACTGCCCTCCCATTTTGCATACCACTCACTTTCCCCTTCACCTCCAGTTATCTGGAGCTTTTACGCTGATAAACTGGCAGTGAACACTGTTCATCTGGTGCACACATCGCCTGTTCCCTCCTTGTGATGACATGCACTCTTTTGCATAAAGATGTGGCCATCAGAGGCCTGGAGAAGAGAAAAAAAGCTACTTCATATAGTGGCCAAGGGTGTGATGGTCTCATTTCAGTCTTTGTGATGTGGAGGAATGCTGCTACCTTTATTTAAGCAACCAGCATTGCTTTGAAGCTTCTAGTGTTGGCCTGGGGCTTGTAAACTGGGCTTCCTCCTCCTTGAATCTTTAGCTCTAGGTTCCTTTGTGCTGTTGTCAAACTCCTCCCATGCTGGTGCCTCTTTTCCTGTCAATAAGCCAAGTAAGCTTTCTTTGTACAAACAGATTTTCTTTCCTTCCTTCTTTTCTTTCCTCTGCCCATCTCGCTCTAGTCCAGCCTAAAAATGCCCACAGATAGAACAGCAGATCTTTATAGTATCGTATTTCAAAGTGGCCCTTAGAATTCCTTCCTGCCCTTGATCTCTCCTGTTGGGCTTCAGTTCAGACTTGGTCTTTCCTTGTAAGTCTGTCTAGGACAGTGGCTTTCTGATATAATGCTTTGATAGTCTTGCACACCCAGGAATTAAGTGTCTTAGTATAGTGGACATGGGTATTACTCAATTGTTCTTGTGATACAAGGCATTACACCTCCTCTGATAGTTTATCTTTGTGTGCACCAGAATAGCCTGCTATGATTGTATGGAAAATGACCTAAGGGATTAAGAAAATATAAGGCTGCGGTGGCACACACCTTTAATCCCAGCATTTTGGAGGCAGAGGTAGGAGGATCACTGTGAATTTGAGGGCATCCTGAGACTACAGAGTGAGTTCCAGATCAGCCTGAACTAGAGTAAGACGCTACCACAAAAAAGACAACCCCCCCCACCAATAAAAGAAAGAAAAACAAGCAAACTAGCTGGGCATGGTGGTCCTGGCCTTTAATCCCAGTATTTAGGAGGCAAAGGTAGGAGGATCTCTGTGAATTTGAGGCCAGTCTGAGACTACATACTGAATTCCAGGACTAGAGTGAGATGCTACCTCAAAAAATGAAAATAACAAAATAAAAAATATAGCTCAGAAGTATCTGCTTTAGAGGCTTACAAATGTGGAACTGAATTTGGCCCACCACTTGGACGAGTTTATGCATTCCTGTGATTGGAAAGATGGTGGAATACTGGTCTACAGTGATTTATTCTATCATGGGCAGCAAAGCTCTAGAAAAAAAAAAAACACACCAAAAAATGTCCATTAAAAAAATGAAAAAGACGAAAAGCAGCCCAGTATGTGGCTATGCTCCTATGATCAATATTTGCATTAAGGTGGTTTAAATGTATGTGACTCAGAGGCTGTCCATTCTTTCAAGCTGACCTGCTGCATTGATTAGGGCCAGTGATAGAGGGGGAAAGAGCAAATCAGGCGAGGAAAAGAATTTAAAGACACAAAAAGAAGAAAATGAAAGCTGTTGCTGTAAGTCTATAAATTGTAGATAAAGTTGAAGCCACTTGTGGATGCCATATTTACTCCACAGCGTACTCTGAAGGAGAATATGCCTTTTTCATCACTAACGTAGGTCTAATTTTCAAAAACTGTGGTAAAGATTTCTGGTTACCCTTTAGGATGGACTTGTGAACAGCCTGCAGGCTACTGTCCAGGCTACTCTTTGGATTTTTAAATGTCTATCTGCTGGAGAGATGGTGCAGCCATTACGTGCATTTCTGGCACATTCATGAGGACATGAGATGGTATGAGACTGCCCCAATTCAAATCTACAGAACCCATGTAAACAGCTGGTATGACCACACATACCTGTAACCTCAGTCCTATGGTAGGAGTGGAGACCAGAGAATTGCTGAGGTTAACCAACTGAGAGCTCTGGGATCAGTAAGAGACTCCATTGCAAGGAAAAACAGACAAGGTAGTGATGGATGGGGGCATCTGGTATTCTCTGGCTGCTGCTGCTGCTGCTGTTGCAGTTGAGCCTGCAGCATGGTGCTATGGGAGGTGAGTGCATGAAGCACTGTATAAACACAAAACACACATGGGCACACCACACATACCACACCACACATACTACACACACCCAAACACAATACTATACACAGGCATGCATGTGCATGCACACATATACACACACAAAAGGTCTGTCTCAATGTTCAAATGAATCACAAGTTTTACCTCATTCATGGAGTCTAACTTCTAATGTTTGCATATAAGTAAGGAGAGTGAGACTATGAATCAAAATCAAAATAGGAGACCATTAAAGAAACAAGAGGTGATGGGAAGTGGTGGAGGATCAAAGGGAACATGTAATACAAGAGTGGACAGAAAGTTATAATGGGGGAAGGAAAGGAAGACAAAAGGATGAAAGGGAGGGACAACAAAAATCAAAATACAATTAAAATACAACATAACAAAATATAAACCTTTGTATGCTAATACAAATAAATAAATAAGCCTATGTCTTCACAGTCCATGTTTGTAAGATATAGCTATTGGGTTAAAATGTTATTGATAATAATTATACCCACCACTTATTAAGTAACATTCACACCAGATATTGCTGAGTGCTTTGCTGACATCCTATAAACTAATTCTTTAAAAGCACATTGTTGCAGTGGTCATTCTGACCTGTTTCATAATTGGGCTGTAATCCCTGCTAAGCCAAACCGTCATGAACTCAGATCTTCAAATCCAGATCTCTAATCCCAAAGTGCAGAATAAAATGTGGGATAATGCTGAACTGGCACTTGTTTCTCTCTGTTGTGATATTTTATCTAAGTAAACATCACATGGTCTGGTCCATGTCTGCAGTGATAGTCTGCTACTTTAGGATGATGTCACCCATGTTGTTTCACTACAGAGACTTTCAGACATGTGCAGCACAACATATTTTCATAGATAAAAGTGGTCTTATAGAATAAGCCAGGCAGTTGCAAGAGCAGAGTACCCACAGGGGATACTTTATTCAGAAGTCTGCTGAGACACAGACTTCTTGTTAGTTGAAATAATATTGAGGAAAATGTAGTTTCTGAGGTGATTCAACTACCTAGACCTATTCTATATACTAAATAGTCATATAATACTCAAGAAAAATGTGTAAGGTAACTACTGTCAAAAATTGTCCTAAGGGGGCTGGACAGATGGCCTAGCAATTAAGGCACTTGCCTAAGAAGTCAAAGGACCCAGGCTTGATTCTCCAGTAACCATGTAAAGCCAGATGCACAAGGTGGTGCATGCATCCAGAGTTCTTAAAAAAAAAAAAAAAACAGAAAGATTAAAAGAAGAAAAGCTTGTACTGAATACAATACTATTCTAAGCATCGAAGAACTTATTCTCCAGCTGAAGATCAAACATATCACACAATAGTTAAGTTCTTTCACAAGACAACACCTGACCTGGTGCTACAATGTGCACACAGAAAGTACATGGAGAGGAATGGGGACAATCACAAGCATGTCGGGAAAAGAACTTTTTAGGGAAGGCCTTGTGGTGTTGGACTTGGAGGTGGATAAACAGGACACTCGATTAGAGAAATATATGAGTATACTTTGGAATTTTGAAATAAATCTCCTTGACTGATATTTGCATAGCATAGTTGTTGGGATGTGTGTGGGTTGGGCTAGACCACAAAGACCTTGAAGGCCAAGTTGAAACTTTTGCCTTAAGTATCTTCTTTTATTATCTTGGGGAATCAGACAAATTTGTCTGCTGAAATTGCAGCTTAGAAATTTGACCTACTTAGGGCACTGCTTGGAGCTTTGGAGTTTCAAACAAGCCCTTCACTCTAAGGCAAGAATCTCTTGATACTTTCATTTTCTGAAGGATGAAAAGAAATTAAAAGTAACACATGTGAAGATTTAACTTATGAAGCTAGCTTAATATATGAGAATTACCTCAAGAGAGAAATAAAAACGTGAAAGCCATTTTACAAATCTGAAATACTTAATGTGTTGACAAGTTTGTTTGTCTGCTGCAATGGATACACAAAACTCCAGCATATTTGAGAGATAAACTCGTGGGCAGTTGTCATTCCCCACGGAAAAGGATTTTCTATAAGACGCCTTTACATAAACGTCCCTTTATTGTAAATAAGCTTCAATATACCAACATAAACAGAGATGAAAAAAGAAAAACCTAACCCATCAAACAACAATAGACCCAAAACACAGACACAAGCCTATAAACAAACAAAAAAACCTCACTTATTAATAGTTCTTAAAGAAAACGCATCTTACCAACCAGTTCAACCACAAAGCACTCCTGGTCTTCTATAGGTGTCCACTGCAGCCCACCTCCAGATGAGCACTGATGCTCATGCATCATGCAGTGAATCTGTGACCGCTAGGAAAGCTCGATATGCCTAGAAAAAACAGGTTCCATGGGTTATACCTGTAAAGTCAGGTTTGAAATAATAGGAAATGAGAGAGAATTTGCCACTGGGTACTTAGGGGTAAGCCTGTATATATTGGTCCAATTATGGTACTAATATAGACTCAGTCCCATTTTCCTGATTCTTCATTAGGGAATGCACTTTCCATCCTGATCAGTGGTTCTCAAGACCAGTTCCTGGAAAATAAGCATCAGCCTCACTGGAGAACTTAACACAAGAGCCTGTGCTTTGACACCTTCTCCCACCAGACTTTGCAATCTGATACCTGAGGCCAAACTGCTCACTCAGTTCTAGTCTTAGCTTCTTCCTTTCTAAATTACAATTTCTCATTCTAGCTCTTAATATTTTATACTTACTTTTAATTCAAATTTAAAGGACAGTTAATTTTCTACCAAAAATGATTTTAAAAAGACCTTAGCTTTTATAGTTCTGTCTGTTTTGCATTGTTTTTTGTCTGCCTCTGGGGCACCTTTGTTGTTAGTACTCCGCTGAAGTTTGACCCTCTTGGGCCAGGTCTATAGGTGCCTGGAATGTCCGGTTACCTGGGAGAGTGTGATTATATAGACTGCCTTCTCTTCTGTATTTTGCTACTCAGGGATTATTTTTTCTCCTACAATCTTGTGGACATTAGAGAATCTTTGCATTTATGGCCTCACAGCAGCTGTGCTTATTAGCACAATATTGGGCCTATCAAGATATTGTCATGGATGGTGAAGGGAGGTAGAAAAAAAGAAGAAAAAAAAGAAAGACATCAAAATAGCAGAGGGACTGGTTGGAGGGAGAAATGGGTTCAGTATAGGGGGTATGGGAGAGGGGACAAGAGATAGTGATGGGTGGAGATTATGATCAAAATTCATTATGTACATATATAAAAATTGTCAATGAAAAGTTTAAAATAGTATATTTCTATATTTAAAGTAGTGCTTTGGGTATGTCACAGTACTTGAAGTTTGATCATCAGAAGAGTTACATGGTATTTATGTAACATTTGAAATAAAAATTCTTTTAAGTAGATAAAGATTGGAAAGTCTTAAAATAATCTTTCTTAGGGATCATTTAATTTCATTTGGCTTAAGATGCTATTTGTATTAAGTTAACAGGGTGCTAATTTGACATAGGTTTATAGTCATTTAAAACCATTTTCATTCATTAAGATAAAAATATCTGTGTAGATTAGATTATCATAAGGGTTTGAATAGCAATAGGGATTCCTTCAGCTAGGCCTGGGGATTTTCCACATGAGTGAGCACTCTGTTTCTGTTTCACTGACCTATTGAGAAGAGTCTTTTCTTTTTCTTTTTCTTTTTCTTTTCCTTTTTTTTTTTTTAATCTACAGAACATGACACTGACAATATTACCCAGCTCTGCCTTTGGCAGAAAAAAAGGTAAAGAAAAAAATGCCAATGTACATTCCTCACTATATTTATATATCAGATCTATAACTATGATCTATTATGATTTATATAATCACTTCTAGATCCTTGTATAGATTTTAGGACATTTTTCACATTATATTAAAGGCAAAATTTTCATGCTTGATTTTTAAGAATATTATTGTTTAATAAAGTTTTGTTTGCAGCCTGGCTACATGGATTAAGAAAAAATACATGGGGGTGAGGAGGGGAGACATGTATCCCTAATTTCCCAAAGGCATGAAGTGAAGTATTAGACAATTATTTTGTCTCTTTGACAAATGAGAAAAGAATCTTCTTTACAGTGTGTGCGTCTCCCACTTTACAGAATGCAGAACGCCCCATCTATGTTGTGCATCTTTCAGCCAGGCTACGCTCTCACCTAGCTGCCACTTCAAAGGGTTGGGTATGCACCTTCTTTCCTTCCATCCTGGAATTTTCCTCTTCCACTGGCAGTTTGTGTTTCTTTGTCTCTGGTCTTGGTTCTCAATGCTATCTATTCTCTTGGAGAAAAAAAAAGTGGCCTGGCTATATGGATAGCAGTTTGCCTTGAAACACACTTAGCCACAAGTTAACTTAAATTGAAATAGTTTCAAATAATCTTTCTTGCTTTGCATTTCAAGGTTAAATCTCCTAATCATGTAACAGAAATGTTTGGATGGATAGATACCTTTTTTGGGCACCTTTTTCTGGTACTGGTAGTGTCCAAGGAAAGAGGGATCTTGACTGTCCCCAATGTTGCTAAACAAAAGTTGTCTTCAGATTCACACATGGATGTTGTACTGCTTCTTTGCTCTGATGGTAACACTCAGTGTTTGTATAATATAAGCCTATCTTAAGTTCTTCAAAGTGTTAGTAAGATATGATGTTTTAGGAAACTTTCTCATTTTATATGTATATATATATGTGTGTGTGTGTGTGTATATATGTATATATATATACATATATATACATACACACACACACATATATATATATATAAATTTATATATATATATAAATTTATATATATATAATTATATATATATAAATTTATATATATATATATAAATTTATTTGAGAAAGAGAGAGAATGAGTGTGGCAGGGCCTCCAGCCACTGCAAACAAACTCCAGACACATGTGTCATCTTGTGCATCTGTCTTCCATGGGTCCTGGGGATTTGAAACTGGGTCCTTTGGCTTTGCAGGCAGGCAACTTAACCACCAAAGCATTCAGCCATCCCTTAGTAACTTTTTTGATGGTGGTAAGCAGAACTGTGCATTCCTCAAGGAAATGAAGGCTTCTCTGAGTGTTTCTTGCTTATGTGGAAATGTGTATTCAAAGTGTTGGGGAAATACAGCACCAAAATAATGAGCAAGATTTATTGCCACTGGGAGTTATTGAAAATACGCAAATAATATAGGTCTTATTGTAAAGCATTAAAATTAGGTTCAGAACTTTAACTTTTCTGCAAATCTTGATCTGATCAGCTTAATTCCTATAGTAGAACCCATTTAATGCTTGCTAGGAATCACCTGCTGAGTTATCTGATGACATCTAACGCACCTCCCTAATTCATAAAGCTATGGTGAGAAGAAAAATCTTAGACCTGGGAAAGCATTTCTTTAGTTTCTATGGGAAACAATAATGATCAAGAATACCAAGAAAGAATTGATGGCAAATGCAATATTTTCCTAATGGCACAGTTAATATTAAGTTATAATTTGAATACATATACATATCTTATTTTTCATTTAATATTCTCAAAGAATAAAGACCATTCAAGTATGATGTAGTTCAAATCCGGTTTGTCTTCTATTCTTGTTACTAAATCTTTGTTGTAGTTTAGTGATGTTTACTGTGGCGTATATTATATATGGCAGCTTCAATTGGAGAATTAGTAACTTTGAGAGTGCACATGGCCAGCAAAGCCTAAAGTATTTATTTGTTTCTTCACAAAAAAATGTTGGCCAGCTCCTATAAAAAATGTATATGTGTCATATGATTTGTTCACATTTCCAGAATGAAGTACAGTTTTGGAAATTAGATAAAATGTAGATTCACATGATAGACAAAAACTGTCTGTTGTGGTTTGAATGCAAAATGTCTCCCAAAGGATAATGTATCTGAACACTTGGTTCCAGCTTGTGGAACTGTTTCCAATATTGTAAGAACTTTATTAGGTAGAACTTTGCCAGAAGAAGTGAATCACTGAATGCCAGCTTTGAGGCTCTATAGCCAGACCCTACATGCTTTCTGAGTACAGTTTGACTAGCTGACCTGCCTTGCCTTCCTGGCCTTAAAGGACTATATCCCCTTGGAACACAGGCAGAGTAAACTCTTTCTTAAGTTGCTTCAGGTCAGGTATATGTTAAGAGCAATGAGAAAAATAACTTTTACATTAAATAGTAGCAAGAAATGGGGCCATTGTTGCCATAAACCTAACTAGGTGGTTCATAAGCCTTTGAAACTGATTTGCACAAGGAATGTGGAAGAATTTGTAACTTTGGAGAAGCCTTACAATGCTGTATCAAATGGCCATTCTGGTGGGAATTTGAAGGCCAAAATGCTAAGGGAAACAAGGACAGTGGATTCTTGGCTCATGGGGTTTCGTAGTGGAACAAGGACTCTATCAGAATTGAACTAAAGGTTGTTCATATAATATTCTAGCAAAGATAAATATGAGCTATATATTGCCCATGTTCTGAGGGCTTAGGTAAGGGGTGCCCACCAAGACATGCTATAGCCTCAGAAAAGAAACAGCCCATGACACAGGCTGTATATATCACAGGCAGCAAAGCTGGAGAGGGTGGAGCTACACAAGCCTTTTGGAGCCCAGATAGCATACATGGATCTTCAGGAGTTAGGGTTTGTTCTGCTGGGTTTAAGTCTTGCTCAGGTCTAAACTTTCCTTGCCATGGCCCAATTTATCCCTTTTGGAAGAGGTTGTTAATTTTATAGGGTCAACAGTCAGCAAATCGCCTTGAGTCTCAGGAAAGACTTTGGGATTTTGAACAGTGTTTGGGACTATTATAGACTATGGTGACTTTTGAAGTTGACCTGAATACAATTTGCATTATAAGATGATCATGAGCCTATGGAAGCCAGGGTTTGTTGTTTGAATGTGAAATGCCCCCATAGATCTCATGTATTTGAACGCTTGGCCTTCAGCTTACAATGCTATTTAGAAGGGCTTGGGCAAATTTAAGAGATGGAGGTTTGGGGGAGGAAGTAGGTCACTGGATGCAGGCCTTGAAGTGATATAGTGTGGCCTTGCTTAGTCTTCATCCTCTGATTCCTGACTACAAGGTAACAAAGCTGCCCTGCTATGCCTTCTCCACCTTACTGGACTAGATCCCCTTGAAACCTAAGCAGAGTAAACCTTTCCCTTCATTAAGTTGCTTCTCATCCAACATTTGTTCACAGCAATGAGACAGTAACTAATACAACTAGAAGCTTAAATTTTCTACAGAAAGGAAAGTTGGTCTATATGAGTTCTAAGCCCCGCCCCCACCTTCATTTGTCTGTCATTTGCTTCTTTTCATAGTCCTGAAATACAGCCTTCCTTTTCTGCCCAGGTTACCTTCTCATTCTTCTGAATTTCCTAATGTTGGAATGGCATCACATGTTGTATAATGGTGTATGTTTCACTTATGCTGTACTTCTGTCTATCTTGTTTATTATTTTAAATTGTAATATTGGTGGTAGCACCAGCTATATAGTATTCCTCTCCTTATACTAATATGCTTGTATGGGAAGCAGACATTTAGTAACTGTGCATCCATTTGCTTCTAGTGTTATATAAATTGAAGGGCTTGGCCTGGGTAAATGGCTTAGAAGTTAAAGTTTCTTTCTTGTAAAGCCTGATGGCCTGGATTCTATTTCCCCAGTACCGATGAAATACTAGATGCAAAAAGTGGCACAAGCATCTAGAATGCATTTGCAGGGCAAGAAGCCATGGTACACCCACTCTCTATATTTTTTCCTATCTCTGTCTCTCTCTCCTCACAAATAAATAAAACTATTACAAAATGACAATCTTTTCCACACGATTTGGTGAATCTTACATACACAGCTATCCTGTCTACTTTCCTTCCTATTTTTATTGATATAACCATTGCAAGAATTTTGAATTAGGATTCATGCAATTATTATTATTAAATATTTCTGTGACATTTGAAATAAGGATGATCATTTCATTGCTATTATAGTGTTCTTTTGTCTGATTGAGTGATTTGGACAGTTTAGGTTCTAGAAAAATATACATCATTCAAAGTACTGACTAAGACACTAGGACACAAAAGCTGTAGTTATTTAAACTAGGCCCAACATTGATATATGGACATTTGGGGGCTGGGTGGATGGCTTAGCAGTTAAAGGTACTTACTTGCAAAGCCTGTGCCCTGCAATTTATTCCCAAGTACCCATGTAAAGCCAGATGTACAATGTAGTCTATGCTTCTGGAGTTTATTTGCAGTAGCAAGAGGCCCTGGGACCCCCATTTTCTCTCATCAATTAATAATTTCTTTTTGCAAAAAGTGAGATGGACATTTCATAGAAAGCTTAGGGACAATACAAGGACACCTTTCCTCTTGCCTGGCCCACAATGCCCCATTAATGTAAGAAGAACTACACACATGGAGTTGCATAGCCACGTGCCTTGTGGTCTGTATTACATTTCACTTTCCAAATGAGAGAGACTTTAGACAAATGAATAATTTCTAAGTGGAGTTTCAACTTGTTTTGAAAATATTGAAGACTACCTTCCATCATTTTCAAGAACACCAAACACTGGCAGCAATTGGAGTGCCTTTCTCTTTCACAAATGATAAAACATGCTGTAAGAAGAAAATGGGGGGGGGGGGCTGGGAAGAAAGCTCAGTGGTTACATGCTCTTCCTTGCAATCCTGCCAGCCTGGGTTCATTTCCCAACCCACTCATATAAGTTGGATATTTTGTTTGGCACAAGATTGTAGGGTTTGTTTGCAGCGGCAAGAGAACCTGGTGTGCACATGTGTGCACATGTGCATGCACATACATATGCAAATAAGTAAGAAGAAAATAGATTTATGATTACACAAAATGGACTCATCTGGCTCAATAATCACTTGAAATACCTATCGATAAGTGGTAAAGACTTGATTTTCTTATTTCACCTGAGTTCACACAATGGTCCAGCACATAGAAGAAATCAGATTGTGTGAATCTAGATTTGATGCATGAAAACAGTACTGTTTTATATTGTGTACTTCCTGGACCTGCTCCATCTACCTACTGTTGCCCAATCTGCATATTATTCATAAGAGATGTGGATGAGCAGAAAGTGGATTTATTGAAATAATACTTCTGTTTTTTGCTAAAGTTACATATTCATGATGAAAAACATTGTGAGCCTTTAAAACTTTTCAAAAGTATTTCCTGAATGTCCAGAGTAAGTGTGTGTCTATAGTTTTTAAGTATCAAAGAATGATGGAGCTCTTTTCATTAGAAACAGTGTAGGCTTAGTGTTTTGTCATTAGCTTTATCTAGAAAACTGACATGAACATGAAATGAAATAAGCTTGTTGTTCCATTTAGATGCTGGATAGAAAAACAAACATTTGTCTAGAATGTAAGGATGCTAGGGGTAATTGTCTAGAATTTAGGAAAGCTAGGGGTAATTGAATTAATTGAACATTCAATTAAAAATCTCATGCCAGTTAGAAAATGTCTTAACAATTATTCAAATAAGAATCCAAGCCAGTTAATATGACTTGACTGTGGTTGAACAGGACAAAGAAAAAGTATGGGGAAAACAACATCTTATGACATAATGGTTATATAGACATTAACATGCTGTATCCATTTTTAATTTGACTTCTGAATACAAGAATGACAATTAGAATAGCAAATTAGATAAATAGGTCTATCATTTAGGAACAAGGAGGCTGAGGTACAGAGTGTTTAGGCAGCCCTGAGAAACATTGGGAGATGTCTCAGTGATTAAAGTCACTTGCTTGCAAAGCCTGTTGGACCCAGTTCCGTTCTCCAGTACCCAGATAAGCCCAGACACAAAATGTGATGCATGCCAAAAAAAAAAAAGTGGTGCATGCTAAAACAAAGTGACATATGTGTCTAGTGTTCATTCACAATGACAAGAGACCCTCGCTCACCAATGCATGTTTGCACATACATGTGCAAAAATGTATGTATGTATGTAAAGAGAACTTTTGAGATACTCCATGTTTGAATTAGACTCGCCATTTGACTTAGAAGCCAGATCCTAGGATGTTAAAGGCTAGATCAAAGAACATATCTCCTTGAACTTCTTTTCTCACTTCTGATTTTTCTTTTTATTTTTCCTGTCATTCCAACATGCATGAGACCAAGTAAAGCTTAGCTGAAGGAGCTGTCTTACTCATCCTGCCCTATGCAGTTGTTGCCAGTTTAGGTATGGCAAACGATAAAACTCCATCTATTTTCCAGCCTTCGGAAGAATTGCCTGGGCCCTGTCTATCATCACAGTGAAACTCACTTTTCCACCACCCATTCTCCAGTTGATGGAAGAACAAAATCATTGAGTCATAAAACTCATCTGGATTTCGAATCTATCTTTGAGAAAAAGTAAACTGTTTTTCTTGGATGAGCCCCAGGGACTGCTGCTTAATTTCTCAGTTCATTTTTTCCCACTTGGCTCATGTATGTGATTGGGTCCCTCTCTCTAGCTCCCTTATGAAAATGTGCATTTTTAATACTACAAAAGCAGAGAACAATCATTTTTTTTTGGTAGATATTCTCTCAGTAGCATTGCAATCAGTGTAGTCAGAGCTAACAAGCAGATGGATGGTCTGAATGCTGTTATCTTGTGTACAATGATATTATCTGTTTCATGAAAAATTCAGCAGTTTGGGCTGCTTTAGTGCAGGGAAGATGGAAGTTAAAAAAAATAGCAAGAAAAACATGATGAGACTCTGAATCCCCAGGGGGGTCCCATTGCATCATTTGGGGGGGCGGATGAGCAATGCAGGCGCGGCGGCGATGGCGGAGCGGCTGCCGGTGCTCCTTATGCCATTCTTGGCTTCAGGTCCCACGCAAGCCCCACAGCTGTAGGTTGGAGCTCCTGGGTCTGTTAAAGCATCACACCGTGACATTTTGATCATCCGTCTAGGAGGAGAAAATAAATTTGCTAACAGAACAGAGCTGGCAGGCTCATACCACCTTGTCACATTCCAGACATCTCTTGGTCTAGCCTGAGCCAGAGGAAACTGAAGTGGAGGCCAGAAAATGCATGATGGACATGGAGTAGACTTAAATAGTCTGTGATGAGAATGTGAATGTTCTGAGAACGACACTTCCTTTTTAATTGAAGATTTGAGAAATGAAAATACTTGGGCTATGGGGAGGATGTGAACTCAGTTTTATTCCCCATGGGCCAATGATATATTGACGTGGGCAAAGTGAAGTTGAAAGCTGTGTTAATTTGGGAGAGAGGTACTGCACGTTATGTGAAGAAAGAACCCAAGCAGGCCTGGCTAAGGAATTAAAAAAATGATTGATACAGTTTGGGGATTGAAATAGAACTCCTGGGAGTTCTCATCCAAGGTGACATAAACATATTTCTTTAAATTGGCTTCTGTTTCTCTTCTCTGAATATAGTCTATGACTTAAACAAGTGTCCCCATATCCTAGATTGTGGGACACTTCTTTAAGAACATATTTGTAGTTCCATCATTTTGGTAAGAGTTCTCTGGGTGGATACTTGCTGAACTGCTATTCCTTATGCTTTGTACTGTGCATATGTCACAGAGCAAATCCTGCTGTGTATGCTTTCTGATATCTCACATCTCCCCAGGTCAGTCTCTGAGTGACTTCAGCACATTAACCACCCAAGAAGTGTAATTTATAGGCAATACCGATGAAAACTTATATAATTCCATGGGTATGGCATGGATGTTTGCAGGAGATATAAAGTATTAATATCACAAAATTTCAGAAAGATTTTCCCTTTTATCTCAATAACAACTTTTTTTCACATTGCTTTTGTTTTTCTCTCTTCAGTTAAGAAGGATTGTTAGGTACTTTCCAAGAAAATTCCAAGAAGCATAAAGTATATAGATATGTCATGTACATCAACACACATGTACATAATATATGATAAGAGAAACAGGAGTACTAAAATTCATTACTTTCATCATAGTAACACTAGGGATATGGTATAAATAAGATATGTTGTGGGAGGACCATTGGAGGGTATGAACCTGAGTAGGAGGAACAGTCATGATCTTTTCTGGAGGGTAGATATGTCAAAATGTAGGTTACATAGTCTTAGTCTACAGCATAATCTCTTCTGTGTACTCTTGCTTTTGTGTTTCTTTCCCAATATTGAGAATTTTTTCATCTCAATCATCTCATTCCATATTCTTTTCTTTCCTTGTTTTCTGTACCTCACTTAGCCATTAATGACTACAGAGTTTCATTGAACATAATCATTTAATAGTTTTTTTAATAATAAATTTAGGTGGGCGTGGCAGCACATGCCTTTAATCCCAGCACTTGGGAGGCAGAGGTAGGAGGATCTCTGTGAGTTCGAGGCCACCCTGAGGCTACATAGTTAATTCCAGGTCAGCCTGAGCCAGAGTGAGACCCTACCTTGAAAAACCAAAAAAAAAAAAAAAAAAAATTAAAAACTATACACTAATATCATATTTCCTTTTTAATTTGATATATTAAATCAAAATTTTTATGTTTCTACATCTTTCATTAGCTATGGATGTATTTCATTCTAATTTTAATAGTTTGAATAAGGCATATTTTAATTTTTTTTACCTCTAAATGGTACATCAGGAAGAGTTATATAACAAAAGAATTTTTCTTCATGGTAAAAAATAAAGTTATTTTTATTAGCAAATCTATGCTATGGGGGAAAATGAAGCTGGAAATTAGATATTTTATAAAATTGTCTTACAATTTTTGGATAGGTAAGAGTTCTCTGCTTAAACTCATGTCAATAGGATTGAAATTATCTAAATAGCCAAATAGGTGAAAACAGGTTTTTGTTTTTTTTGTATGTGTTTTGCAGACTGCTGTGTGTGGAATTTATGCAACATTCTAGCAAAGGGAAAATACCAAAGCATAAAAGATTTTCAGATAATTTTCAATTGTGATAACTTAATGGATTTATTTTTACAAAGAATGTATATGTGTTATGTTTATTAAACATAAAGAACTTAAATGAGGTAATAGGAAGATCTGCCATGAGCCATGGAAAATAAGATATTTAATACTGTCTGCCTTACTGGCATAATGATGTTAAGGATTATGTCATCATAGTTGCCTGGTATATTAGATAAGACATAGAGTACAAATGCTCATAAACTATTCTTAACCAGGTTTGAAAAACCTCCAGATTTCAGTTGTTGCAATAATAATAGATGACACCCAGCCAGAAAAACTATAAAAACATGTCAAACATGTCATCATATTTCTTTTTTTGTTCTTTATTTTTATTTACTTATTTGAGAGCGACAGACAGAGAGAGAAAGAGGCAGAAAAAGAAAGAGAGAATGGTCGCACCGGGGCCTCCAGCCACCGCAAACGAACTCCAGGCGCCTGCGCTCCCTTGTGCATCTGGCTAACGTGGGTCCTGGGGAATCGAGACTCAAACCGGGGTCCTTGGGCTTCACAGGCAAGCGCTTAACTGCTAAGCCATCTCTCCAGTTCCTGTCATACTTCTTGATGTAAATTGTAAAGAAGTATGCTTTTGTGGCTACCATGACTGTTGGTGAGGTTGAGGCTCTCACTGTCCAGTCGGAAGAGGCAGAGTCACTATGTTATGGAGAGAGGATTGTGCCTGTTGTTTAATGAAAGAAGAGCTTTATTAAATACCCCTTTTAGTGTACTAACTTTAAAAATAAAGAAACTGCTTTCTTCCTGTCCTGTGAAATGCAAACTGCACTCCAAAATAATATAAAGTATCTTTAGACCTTGGATCAAGAACATTATGTAACTATGCTAATTTAAAATCTCTATTACTTTCTGAAAAATCAAGAAGACTGCATTCTCACTAACTTGCCACCCATTTAAATCCTCAAAATGACAGCTTTCTCTCCACAAATGGGTAAGCATTGTTAGCGTGCCTGTCTCCATCATTATGAATGAATTAAAGTTCATGATCTAAATACTTTTGATCAGCCGAGAAAGCTGCCAGCTCTTTAAGATGGACTATCTGTCACGACCAAGCCAGAATTTATTCCGTAGAGCAAATAATGCAGCTACATATATTTATTTTGTTCGAACTTCACTATTTTTCAGAGGCTCAAGGAAGGTTAAGAAGGAAGTTACTGGATTAAAAAAAAGTAATCTAAGTTGTAAAGGAGCTTGGAACCACACAACAAGCATCATAATTAACTTTAATAATTATAAATGTAAATGCAGACCAGCCACAAGGTTTTAATGGTGTGCCACATGCTTCTGCTAATTATTTTAGAGTTTGGACACATTCGGTGCCAGCTAATTATAAACCCTGCTATGGAAATCATCTGTTTATATTAGACTTATTGATCTCTAGTGTTTAAGCAATATGAAAAGGGAAATCTACAGTGCTGGACCATCTGCTTTGTATTCCTAATTGCTTTTAAGGAATCAAATACATAAATAGTCAGCTTTTTATATATTGGGCTTCAAACTCTTTCAAGAAACATATTGTACCAACCCAAGTGAATTATAAAAAGCCAATTTTAAATACTGCTTTTCTGGATTTTCTCAAAGACCTTGTACCTCTTGACCTTCTATGACCTTTCCATAGGTCTCCAAAGCACCATCCTTTCTCCTAAACTTCAGATTTCACAAACTCATCAAGGTATCTGATGTTTACCACCTTTGAATTATGCCTTTTCTTATTCTATAAACAATTCCCCTTCCTTACCCAGCCCTATATTAGCTGTTGATATTTACCACCATTTCACATATGGACATAGAGGAGGATGGGAAGAAGAAATAAATCAGGTGAATGATTCTCTCTTGTGGGAAACATTTACTTTATGACAATTTAAACCTACTGTAATACGAGGTGGAGACATTGGTGACCAGCACAGTATCACTTCGCATCACTAATAGACCTGCTGGTCTGGCCTGCTCTTAGGTGGCTCCTGTGATCCTAACATGAAAGTTGAGCTTAAATGAATACTCCACTTCCTAAAATGATGCTGCTCACTTCATCAATTTTTTTTGTCTAGATAATATGTGAAATATAATATGTAATATTTGCCATATGATCTCCCTAGGTTTAGAAAACTTGATACACTTTTGTAGGAATTATAAAGTTAGGATTAATCTGTAATTTAAGAGGTTGGGAGATGGTTCAGCAGTTAAAGGCACTTGCTTACAAAGCCTGCTGGCATGTATTTAATTCCCCAGTACACATACAAACTTGTGCATGCATTTTGATACCAAAGCACCTAGGATAATGGGCAGTAGAGCCAGGAGAATGTGAAGCTTTGAGGCTAGCTAGTCTGATATTCCTTTTAGTCTGGCGCTGTTTTCAGTAGCAAGACATCCTGTGTTAAAAGGTGAGACACAGACACCTCCTCTGTTCTCCACATGTGCAATGTGGCACACACACCAACACACACAAAATAAACTTTTAATTAAAGAGAGTATTACCTATGAGAAGTAAAAATCTTAGTTTACATAAGTAGTTTTCTGTTTCTTACTAATTTAAAAATTGTGAGTTTTGTATGAGGATCAATAGGGCATCTGCCATTTTCTGTAATACACACTTAAGTATCCACACAGGAGGTTCAGAGCATGATGCAATGTGGAGATTTACTCTAAGCAAGTGAAGACAGAGCGGCAGGAGACTCAGTGATCTTTGTCTTAAGAATCAACAAGGATAAATGAAGCCAGTACTCTTTCAGGTAGTGGTATGTTTCATTGTACTCTAAATACAAGAAGATTTAATTTTAAAAGATACATGAATTCATAAGTAAGATGCATTCATGTATTTTAGGCAACATTTATATGGTATGTAAACACACAGAGGCATACCTAGAGTTCCTTAAAATTTATAGGTCTGTTAGAAAAATTGCTGTTGGAGACTTTAGGAATTGTGGGTCAAGAATCTGCCTCTCTGAGATGCCTTATGTACCACACAGAAAGCTATTCATTATGCATTTTTTGTTTGTTTGTTTGTTTGAGGTAGTGTCATGCTCTAGTCCAGGCTGACCTGGAATTCACTCATGGTGGCCTTGAACTCATGGTGATCCTCTCACCTCTGCCTCCTGAGTGCTGGAATTAAAGGTGTATGTCACCATCCCAGCCATTCTGCCTTTTAATAATTTTATTACTCACATGTAGGCCTTATTGACCACTGGTGTTTCTGAGTTTTAGTTACGGTATAATTGCAGGGCAGGTTGTCTGTATAATCATCCTTCATCCTAGGCAGTTACAGGGTTCTATCACTTCTGCAATAAAAACAGAATGTATTCAAAGTCAGAAAGATATCAGGAGCTTTCTTAAAAGGTGCTTTAAACAGTACACATTCCCTAAACCCTCAAAGAAAGTTACAAATCAAGGGAACACAATCAGCAGCTACATTATCAAAGACCTTCTGATAACACTACCATTTAAATTGAATAATATTGTTTAATGGGCTTTTGAAAAGCAGCTATCCTTTGGATCTGACACCTCAGCATGATTATTTCAATCTCCTTGAAGGCTACAACAATCTAGTGATAATTACAGCCTTCATTCATTCTTTCTGGAGCTAAGGGAATTCACACTGAATGTGGAGACAAAGTTGCATATGTTTGGTTTAGGTTTATCAAGTGGACAATAAATTTAGACTTTTGACACCTGCCATTTTTATTTTGGGCTTGCATTGCCTATATGAAATATTTTCTCACAAGTTCTTTTTTTGACAACGGCAAGTTCAGGTAGCTTTATGGTACTGATTTTATAGACACTAACAAGATAAGAGTAGAAAAAATTTCATTACCCATATTTTATTTCTGAAAATGGAATAATTTAAAATTGCTTGTTTTTTATTGATTATCATTTAAAAGAGCTTCATATATCTTATCATTACCTTAATTTCCTTATCTTTCAACTTGCCCCTAAGATTATTCTATTTGCTTTAAAAAGACTTAATAGCAAAGATGTTACTTGATACAAAAACATTGCTTGGTATGTAGAAGGGCTTTAAAATTTTAAGTATTGATTGGAAGGTCACAAAAATATTGAAATGCCTCCTGGAGCTTTTAGTTTTGAACCATACAAAACTTCATTTTTATAAGTAAAAGATAATTGAGTATCAGTGATTTCATGTTTTCAACTTTTGTAGTGTCAGGGGTTGAGTGGGGGAGGGGGTTCATGTGTGCTAGGTAAGTGCTATACCATTGAGCCACACATTGAGCCCTTATGTGGTCCAATTCTGTACTTTCTTATATAATAGTCTTCTCCCTTGTGTTTCTTCTTGGAAAATGAGAATTATATACTTTCTCTTTTCTCTTTCCTCTCTGTTTTCTCTTTCATAATGAACTTATGTTGCATTTTTAAATCTTAACTTTAGCTAAGAATTTAAGAAGCCAAAAGTGGTGGGATATGTCTAACCGAAAGAGTATGACTTTTATTGACTGATATTGCAGGTAGGTTCTCATTGCTGGCAGAAAACACTTGCCCAAGAGCAGCTTGTGGGAAAAAAGCATTTATTTTGGCTTATACACTTGAAGGGAAGCTCTGGGATGGCAGGGGAAAACAATGGCATGAGCAGAGGCTGGACATCACCTCCTGCCTAACATTAGGTGGACAATAGCAACAGGAGTGTGCCAAACACTGGTAAAGGGAAACTGGCTATAATACCCATAAGCCCATCCCCAACAATACACTGCCTCCAGGAGGCATTAATTCCAAAATCTCCATCGGCTGGGAACTTAGCATTCAGAACACCAAAGTTTATGGGGGACACCTGAATCAAACTACCACATTCTGCCCCTGGCCCCCATAAACTGATAACCATCCATTATGTGAAATGCAATGCATTCATTCCAACTTTAAAGTCCCCATCGTGATGTTCAAATATTACCATTATCTGAGATGTTTTAGCTGAGCCATAATACCAAAAATCCCCCCCCCCAAGCCCATAATGGCACAGAATAAACACAATGTAAAAGATGGCATTGGACGTAGCAAAGAAATATTCATACAATACAAGATTTAAACAGGGCAAACATCAAATTCTATAGCTCCAAGTCCAACAACTCTAGTCAGTGACAAATTTCCAAGTCTGATAATTCTTTTATTTTGTTTTCGAGGAAGAAGGAGTTTATTTCAAGTTTACAGATCCAGGGGAAGTTCCATCAGTGGTGGAAGAAGCTGCTTCCATTCCTCCAAGCAGAGAGAAACCATCACCAGCCTGCAATACCAAAAGCAACAAACACAAAACAGATTCCAGCCAGCAACAAGTCTCTGGAGTTCCAATTCTGCCCCTCCAGGTAGGCTACTCCCAGTCCCGGAAAACTTCATCTGGAGCCAGCAGCTCTCCTTAGCAGCCATCTTGTGGTCCCAACATCTCCACTTAGTCTCTACTGCAACCCATGGTCATCCTCACAGCTCCATGGGGTCTCCATGCAGGCATCCAGCAAACCTGCTTCACACTGCCATGGCTATTTCCAAAACACATGTCTGTGTTACAAATTCAATGACTCTCTCTTTCCTGCATTTCTTATACTCCATAATACCAAGATGGGTGCCAGTCTGTTAATCCATGGGGGAATAAAGCTGAATTTTAACAACAGGACATTCCTGAAGCATTCAGGCCCTTTCAAAGGACTGCATTCTTTCTGTTGTCCCAATGCAGGTTAGCTAAGCCAAACTCAATGGTTATAATTTCTCATACAATTGCAGCTGGACAGGCAGAAGTTTCAGCCCAAAGATTTCATTTCTGTGCCATATCCCTCTGCTCACACCAGTCCACTTCCACGCAATGCAACCCTGCACAAATTCTCAGGATACAGGCATAATATAGCAAGCCTTTCATACAAACTGCTTCTAGCCCATTCCAGGCAAAGCTGTTTTTCACCCTCATAAGCCAAACCTCACAGTCCTTGGTTTTTATTGCATTCAGATTTTTCAACTCTGACCAGAATAGTCCATCAAGCTGTACTTACAGCAGTGCAAGACGTCTCTTAGACCAAGGTTTCAAATCCTTCCACATTCGTCTTGAAAATCAGCTCTAATAGGCCAAAGCTACACAGTCAGGTGTATAGCAGCAATCCCACTCCTCTGTTACCAACTTTACTGTTGTAGTCAAGTTTAAATTGCTAGTAGAAAACACATGACCATGAGCAGCCTGTTGGAAAAGAGAGTTTATTTTGACTTACACACTCAAGGGGAAGCTCTGTGATAGCAAGAAAAAATGATGGCATGTGCAGAGGGTGGACATCACCTTCTGGCTAACATAAGATGGTAAATAGCAACAGAAGAATGTGCCAAACACTGGCAAGGAGAAACTGGTTATAATACCCTTAAGCCTGCTTCCAACAATACACTCCCTCTAGGAGGCATTAATTCCCAAATCTCCATCAGCTGGGAACCCAGCATTCAGAACACTTAAGTTTGTGGAGGACACCTAAATAAAACCACCATAATTGATTAATTTTATATTTCATCAGCTATAAGAAAAAAAATTGATGTGTATATCATTTGCATTTTTATAAGCTATTGACCCTTAAATTTTGCAGATTCTGTATTATATAATTATATGAGAATTTGATATCAAGTTGTTCTTGTAAAACCTTTCAGAAGGACTTACGGGATTTCCTTACATTAGGAAAACCTGTTTCAAGGGTTGCCTTGTGTTGGCTTAACCTACCGAATCTGCATATTATGTTACCTGTTGTGTCCTAAACATGAAAATGTCTCCATGTACTTGAACATTTGTTCTCAAGCTTGTCTCAGAGATGGGAAGCTTGGGACGTATTAGGAGGTAGAGCTTTGCAGGAAGCAGTGAGTCACCAGGGCCTTGAGGTTTCATTGTCTGACCCCCACTTCCTGTTTTCTTTCTGCTTCCATGGATCTGATGTTAGCACCCACTTCCTGTTCCTGCCTCTGTGCTTTCCCTGCCATGATGGATTGTATTCCCTCAAAGTGCAAGCAACTACAAACTGCTGTGAGAAAAGTAGCATTATCTGACTATGCTGATGCAATTTTATAGTTCTTCTGAGTTCAGCAACATATTAGCAGATTAGCCATTAGATCTATGAGCTTTCTAGGTCTCATGCAATAGACAGGAGGGACAAAGGGAACTAGACACAGTTAAATTTCTGGTGTAATGTTTCTGAATTTTACAAGTAAAAATGTATACATTGATTTATATAAGACATTTAAGAAATGTACCTAAGATAATGTAATGTTCTTTCTACCTGTGTTTAAAAATGAATTGTCATGATGAGGTTCTCTTAAGGATCGAAATTTATCAGCTAATAGCAATGTAACCAACCTAAAACTAACATGGCTCCTACATTCTAGATTCTGGATGACAGCCATGTCACATACTTACCTGAAATGATCAGAATGTAAGTTTGGAGGTTGCTTCATATTCATGTCTTGTCATTTCCTTATAAATCACATAGATTGGTTATCTTTTAGTTCTCATTTCTATAACCAATTATCTTAAATTTTTACTCTGATTAGTATTCATAGTATTACTAACTTCAGGTTTGGGTACGAAAGCTATTGGAGGAAAATGTAAATGACTGAATCTCCTTAGTGTAAAAATCCATTTAGTCCTTAGTGTGGCTATGATATCCTACAAATATATAAAACAGGAGAGATAATTGAATTTGGTCTCAAGAGTTCCCAAAATATGCAACCTGGGAATGCACAATGTCCTCCAAAGATCAGAACAAAATTGGCACTCATATGATTCATATATTTGTGTATTATAAACCCTACCCAAATGTTTGTAGTAGACTCCAAGAAATATCACTTTTCAGGTAGTGAAAACACCTTCTTCTCCTTTTATTTTTACTTGTTAAAATAGGTTACAGTAAGGAATGATAGCTGTCCATATTACATAATTTCTTTTTATTACAATGGGATCTCCCAATCTAAATTGTGGTTTCTCTTAGACACATTGTTAAATAGCCAAGATATTTAAATCATTGAGGTTGAGAAGAACTTGGGCTGTCCTCCAACTACAGTGGTCTTTGGAGGAGCCATAAGTGGGACTGCATGATGAAATTCAGCAATTCCAGACAATGTTTAGCTCTTTGCAGGACTCTTAGTGTGTGTGGGGGGGTGGGGATATAGGGATATTTTAGAGTCACAAAGTAAATGTTAGAAGCTAAACTTTCATCTTCTTTGGATAAATGTTAGAAAGGGTTAACTTCTCTATGCAGATCACTGAAGGTTTACTATATAAGATGACCTTAGGAGCTGTCATCTCCCTTGAATTTATACAAAGAATTCAAAGCAAAGGTTTTCTAGGTTATACCTCTTTTTCCAACCCTTTGTCCTGTCAGCTCAGTCCTTGATATCTTCATCTGCCGACATGCCCAGATGTGCAGTGAATGTTGATTTGAGCTGGCCCCTCAACCCCTCCCTGCTGGTGTCATTAAAACCAGGGAGGCAGCGGCTCCCCTGGCATCTTTGGCACGGCTTGGCTTTACACTGCGGACTAAATTATTGATGAAGAGCACTTCTGTCGCAGTGTGTTTTACCCACCTTTAAATGAAACAGTGTGGATTGAGCTGTCACTGCCTTCTCACTCCCTGCAACTTCTACATGACATTTATGATGTGGTTCAGATTGCACTGAAGCAATTAATTTCCAGTAGAGTCTGCACTGAGAATGAAGATCCCTGACAATTACCGAGGGCTGGTTTCTCAATGAGCACACGCCACACTCATCAATACAGTACACAAAAGAAAAACATCAAAATTTATGTAAAGGGTTCTCTGGGATTTGTGTTCTTTCCTCCTCCTCAAATCGAGTTCTGGATTCCAAGACGTAGTGTTTGTACTGAGCACCTATTCCCTTCCGTATTTTTCTGAAAAGACAGGTGGGTTTTCCTTCCCAGCACATATTTTATAGGTACCTGGCAATAATTTTATATAATTTTATTAGCTATGCTATATGTTTGTTCCAGCCGAAGCTTTTATTTATTTGCTTTTTTTCCATAAAAGTAGTTATTAAAACTGCATTTTGTTTTTTAAAGTCATTCTGTGACCCTGATTTGTTTTTAATTCATCCAGCAAATAAACTAACAGTTTGGGTATACATTTGTGTCTCTGGATAAATGCAATGTGTACTTGAGAATGTGTGTGGATCCATGAGTTTATATGGATGTTTTGTCAAAGGATGCAATAAATATGTAAATTTGTAAAACTTAAGATTTGATCAATCATCATAAAATGTGTGCATATTTCTTTTTAAAAATTAGTTAATCTCAACAATTCCACAGAAGGAAGAGCAGTCTTCATTATCTAATGCTTTGCTTTAATTTAACACTTTCATGTATACAGTGCATTGTGTATACTCTTTTTCCCATTGATTTCCTATCATACTTCCATGCATTATTTTCTTGTTTGTTTGTTTCTTTGTTGGTTCACTGAATTAAATTGGGGCTGCTTTCATGACCATGGGTAGGTTATTTATTAGAGAATGGGCAACCTACCAGTGGCTACACAGCAGACTGAAAGACATGAGTCCCGTCACCCAGCAATCATCCTGTGCCATTATGGATTCTGGGAGATGTGGAGTTGCATGGATTCCTCCCTCAAAGACTCACAGTTTTAATACTTTTTTTTTGGAATTGAGAAAATTTTATCATAGGTTCTTCATGTCATTTTACATGTTTTTAATAATTTTTAAAATATTTGTGATTAGCCTATCTATAATTTTAAAGGCTTCAATATGATTAGTCTCTTAAGTAAATATTCCCCATGGCCTCCTAGTTGCAATATTTATTTCTGTAAAATTTCATTTCCAAGTGTTGACTACTATTTTTGTCCAAAATACTTAGTATTCAGTATAAGTGTTTTCCAAATTGAGTTTTCAATTTTTGAAATTGTTCTCACATCAGTGGCTTCAGAGGCAGTGGTTAAAGTGTAAAATGTAATGTGAAGTCACTGTGTGATGAAGCACTTCTGCTAGGCATTAAGGGATGAGGACTTACAGTGGCAAATGTCCAACAGGATTCAGGAAATAACTTGTGTATGAACTAATTGTAATTTTAAAAGGTATAAAATATACCAATTAGATAAGTTAGATACCTGGATGACCTCAAGAAGCATTTTCACAATCTTATGAAAATCTAACAGTAGGAGAAATAAGCCCTTTATATGCCATTCTGTATTCTTGAAAGCCTCCAGTCCTTAGTACATGCATACCGCTGCAGAGCATGATGCTTTCCAGTGCTTATGAAATTAAGATCCATAAAAGTTGAAATTTCTTTCCTTAGTATACAAAACTTATCATTTCTTTTCTGAGGATATTTGTTGAACTAAATGATACTGTATTGTAAGAGATTATGGTTCCACAAGCTAGATTTCAGGAAAGAATCTCATCTCCTATACTTGCTTTTATCTCATATATATTTGAGACAATTTAATCTACTTTTGTCTCATCAGATTTTCCATAGGGAAAAATATGCCCCTTTCACGGAGTTCTTGAAATAGTGCACACCATGGATTATTAGTGCCCCCCTTATTTCTAGGAAAAGCACTCTCCTTATCACCAGTAGGGCCTTTAGCAGCATTGAAATTGGAGAGCCAACCCCAGATAGCACTAAGCCCACTAGAGAAACCCATCCTTACAATTCTGTTTCTCTAGAACCACTTCTGGTACCAAATTCTGTATTAGTCAGGGTTCTCTAGAGGAACAGAACTACTAGAATGAATTATTTTAAAAGGGGATTTATTGGATAGCAGTTGCAGGCCCAAGAATCACCGAACCTGGTAGTTGCTCAGTCCTCGTGGCCAGATGCCTCAGCAGTCCCAACCCGGCACTGCAGATGGTGCTGGAAAGCCTGGAGGCTTCCTGAAGAGCTGCTGGGTTTTGATCCATGGGGGTCTTCCATTGATGGTGGTCTTTCGTCCTCACTGGTCTTCAATCCACGCTGGAAGGTAGCAAGCAGCTCCGGCAGCCAAATGGAAGGAAGGCAGGAAGGAAGGAAGGGACTCTTTTTACCCAGAGCTTCCTTGTATCAAGTTCCCCTTTGGGCGGGGCCGCCCATTCTGGGGGAAGGGCTCACCCTGGGGGAAAGACTTCCTCCTTTAGTTGATCCTTCCTAGAAGCAACCTATGGATTACTAAACAGATCAAGTTGACAACACCTTAACTATCACACCCTCTATGAAAAATTAAGCCACATTGATGTTGATAAGAAGATGTTTAGGACACATTTGTTTTCTATTCATGGCCACACATACACAGATAAGTTTATTATGGTGATGATATTTAGGTATATCTTTGAATAAATTGTAGCTGTATTGATCCAAGAGGCATAAGAAAAGGCCAAGACACTGGAAAATTTTAGTTACAATGTATCTGAAAAACTAGAATGGGGATACCTTCGTTAGACACTTACCTCACTTCCTGACCATCATTCATCATCTCCTTGACTACTCAGAAGGAGTTTTGACATGCACATACACATTATTTTTAGTTTTGCAAGTGAAGAAAGCAAAGACCACAGAGGCAATTGGAAGCAGAGTCAGAACTCAATCTTGTGTATTTTTCATGTTAAATTAACACTTAAGGTTTAATGTGCTATATTCTTTTATTTTCTTTTAAGATTCATTGAAGATTTTATTATGATAGGTTAATGTTACTTTATTATGTTTTGGATTTATTTTGTTAATTTTTAAGTTATCATATAAAGTATTACTTTTGATTTTATGAGATTCTTACTTATGCAGGTAAGTTCTATTTTTGTCTTTATAGTTGAGCCCAGGACTAATTCATTGCTTTCCTCCTATGTTACAAATCATGGAGATTATTTGCCACCTATCAATGGACAGATGAAAACATGATCAACTTGCTGTTGTATAACTGCACAGTACATGCTGGAAAAAGGTCGACTTTACTTATACAAATGAAAAAAATTTAAGTTTAGGCTGTGGTTAACTATACAAATAATTTACACTGTATATAAAGTCCTGTATCTGTAGTAAGTCATAAACCTCGTCTTTCCTTTTCCTCTTTCACTTAATAATAATAATTGATTTCACTCATGTTATATTTTTGGCTTCTTCTTTTGGGTCAGGAATGAATTTGGCAAAGACCCTGTAAAATTCAGTAAATCACGTTCAACTCCTTTGGTTCTCATTGTCTCAATGCCATAGGGTTGTGAAAGACATGTTTTCTCATTGAATTATAGTTGCTAATTACAGAATAGCTAAATAAATTTGTAGGTTATAGTTTGGAAATGTGGCTATTTATAATAAAATTATAATATCAAAGTTGGGGAGAGATCAGGCAGACAGCAGTATGGAGATGAAATCTGAGTTTAGAGATGCAAATCCATATCAAAGATATGAACTTATTTTCTCAATAATCCTGAGCAAGTCAGTTATCATCCAAACTAGTTCTCCATTTGTAAATGGGGATACTTTCACCTTATATTACCACTCCCAGTGTAATTAGAATTTTAAAAAGAGGTTACATATGTGTGAAACGTTCTCGATAATAAATTGCTAGGTGAATGTTAGATTAGAATTACCAGATCTGTTTATATACGCTGTATGTAAAATAGCCATTTATAAATTCTAGTTGAACAGAGGAGGAGGGCATAACACCTGGGATTTTGCTCAGTATCCTAAAAGCAAATCTAAATGACTTGGACTCAAGCAAGATAGAATTCATGCAAAAGAGCATAGGTAGCCATCCAGTGTGAAAGCAGTGTTTGTATGTATATTTGGTTCAGAGGTCCCATCTCCATCTTTATAAACTCCTGGCTTTGGTTGTTAGTGTCATCTTATAACCTATGTGCTCTTAGGCTATAGATTGAACCTGAAGTGTGCCTCAGAAGGCAAATGTGTTTAAAGATGTGATTGTCAGAATGTGGAGTTAATGAGAGGCACTGGAGCATTTATGATGTGTGTCTTCATGGAAGGAATTTACGTCACTAGGGGTAGGATCTTGAAGGGGACGTTTGGATGCTGGTCTCTTGCTTTCTCTCCTTATGTTTCCTGGCCATTCTCCAGGAGGTTTGTCCTACCATGTGTCCTCACTATAGTTTTCTGCCTCTACATAGGCCTAAAACAAAAGAATCAAGTGACCATGAACTACAATCCTGAAAACATGAGTCAAAATAACCTTTCTTCCTTTAACTTGATTTACTTTAGGTGTTTTGTCACAGTGAATGAAAGATGACTGACCTGCTTTACATTTACTTAGTGGAATGCTAAGTGGGCATGGACAAAGTGATCAAAAGGAAGGGCTGGGGAAAGATGACAGCACATTGTAGAGCTTCCCTGGAAGAGCCCTTATGATTATTGGACTCTATATGTAAGTGAGAATGAAATCACAGATGCAGGTTGACATCCAGTACACTGAGCCATGGTCATGTGTCATAGGATTCATGCCTGGATTTTTTTCCATGCTGGACTATGTGGGCTATAGAGAAAGGACTAGAGTTATTTAACATAATAGTGGTAGTTTAAAAATTGGTCTATGTGGGGCTGGAGAGATGGCTTAGCGGTTAAGCGCTTGCCTGCGAAGCCTAAGGACCCCGGTTCGAGGCTCGACTCCCCAGGACCCATGTTAGCCAGATGCACCAGGGGGCGCACGCATCTGGAGTTCGTTTGCAGAGGCTGGAAGCTCTGGCGTGCCCATTCTCTCTGTCTCTCTCTCTCTCTCTGCCTCCTTCTCTCTGTCGCTCTCAAATAAATAAATAAACAAAAAAAATTAAAAAAAAATTGGTCTATGTGGTAGTTTGATTCAGGTGTCCCTCATAAACTTCCGTGTTCTGAATGCTAGGTTCCCAGCTGATAGAGATTTGGGAATTAATGCCTCCTGGAGGGAATGTATTGTTGGTGGTGGGCTTATGTGTGTTATAGCCAGTTTCCCCAAGTCACTGTTTGGCACACTCTCCTGTTCCTGTTGTCCACCTTATGTTGGTCAGGGGGTGATGGCCACCCTCTGCTCATGCCATCGTTTTCCCTGTCATCATGGAGCTTCCCCTTGAGCCTGTAAGCCAAAATAAACCTATTTTCCCCACAAGCTACTCTTGGTTGGGTGATTTCTACCAGCAATGTGAACCTGATTGCAATAGTCCATAATCCTATCCTGTTTACAAATTGGATTTGTTTATATGCATATTATTCATAAATTTACAAAGAACAATTTATCAAGAAAAATTATATATATATATATATATATATTATGTGCTTTGGTTGTTTTATAATCATGTTTGAGTTTAGGTTAGGTTACAGGCATGTGTCATGAAATAAAAATCTCTTCCTCTCCAGTTTTGCAGAAAATAATGTAGCTTATAAAAGAATAAATTGTAAGATGTGATAGTAGAAAATTCTAGATTCTTCTAGAAACTTGAGGGGCTTAGAGAGGCTAACTAATTTTATGTGAGATGTACATGTTTTCTTGAATTAATTTCAAAAACTTTAGCAACTCCACTGAATAAAAAGAGTGAATATAGGCAAATGAATCAATGCATGTGAAACACTTAGAACAATGCTTAGTCTGAAGGTAACTTCTCCATAGCAGTGTCTTTGTGTTTCATCAGTGCTAGAGTTAAAATAGCTTTCATTTAAAGGAAGAAGGTTAGAAGGATGGAAGGAAATACTCTGATTCCAGGACTTAAAGATAAGAAAATACTATATCTATACATCCTTTGACAATAACACTCTCCAAATACACTGACCACATAGAGCTGGAAATATATAGTATGTGAAATATTGCTCTCTATTTAGGATACTTAATAGATTTTCATTATGATCTTTGTTTTTCTAAAATTTGAAGCCTCTATGGAGTGAATGATGATCTTGGCTAATAAATCCTTATGACTAAACCCACTGTGGACTTGTGTCTCTCCATTTTAATGGTAAGCATGAAACATATATCTGAAGGGGTTTCACTGGATATTTCCTTCCAGGGGTTTGAGAATAATGTATGTGAATAGTGATGTAAAGATGCTTGGCCTATCGAGGGACTGGCTAGGTTGCTGAGTGATGTCCAGATTGCCCTGTACTATGACATAGTGGTGGCCACTACCACTACCCCAGTGTTCCTAGGTACAGCTACAACTCTACTTGCCCATCAGTTCCTAGGGCCTCTCTTATGATTCCAATAAATTCAGTTTGTTTTTTTTCAGCTATCTAAAGCTGATATTGGGTACTAGCCACCTTGATTATCTCAACATGCATTAAACAATTAAAAGAAGTGTAAAAAATATATGCAACCTGAGAAGAATCTATTTTCAAGTGAACATAATACTTAGTGAAATAAAAATAGATTTTATTTAACTCAGGAACATATTAGAAAGTATCACTGCATTACTTTTCCTTATTTCATGGTTATATTAGCAGAATGAATAAAACCCATATTTATTGAATTACTGGACATGCCAAGTGTGTTGCTTTATCTGCTGGTATATTCAGCAAACCCAAAAGATATACACTTGTTTGATAAGAATTACTGAAAAAGTGCCAAGTAATCATTTTCTGTTGGTTCCAATTATAATATGGTTGTCTATTTCCCCAAGAGGAAGAAATTAGCTTTGAATCAAAATGTTGACTTTTTTTTAAAAACAGATTTTTTTTTTCCGGTCAGTGTGGAACAAGTTCTTTGTTTCTTATCTGGCTAAAGTTTCACTTTTTTTTTTTGGCTTTCAGTAGGATAGGAAAGAGCAAGAGCTAGAGAGTTGGAGAGAGAGAAAATAATTATGGAATTAATAAGTATTTTAGTTACCTTCTTGTTGCTGAGACACAACACCCAACCAAAAGCAGCTGATGGGAGGAAGTGGTTTTTTTTGGGGGGGGTGGTTATAGTCTCTAGGGGAAGCTCCATGGTGGCAGGGCAAAGAGGGTAGAGTAGAGGAGGCTGGACAGCACCTCCTTGCCAACATTAGGTGGCAAACAGCAGCAGAAGAGTGAGCCAAACTAACACTGGTAAGCTAGGGATAATAAATCTCAAGGTCCACCCAAATAACACGCACTTCCAAATTCGCATCAGCTAGGGACCAAGCTTTTAGCACACATGAGTTTATGGGAACGTTTGATGCAAACCACCACATTTCACCCTTGGTCCCCATAAACTGATGACCATCCATGATGTGAAATGGAATGCATTCAGTCCATTTCAAAAGTCACCATGGTTTTTCATTTTATTTTATTAATGCCAACATTGTTCAAACATCATTACTAAAATCAAAAGTACATAATGATATCATAGAGTAAACATTCAAACTGCAAAAGATGGGATTGTAAGGATAGGTCTGTCCAATGCAAGATCTAAAAGAAATAGGGTAAACATCAAACCTTGTAGCTCCAAGTCTGACATTTTTAACCATGACAAAGTCTCTGGCATTCCAAGTCTGTCCCTACGACTTAGATGCCCATAGTTCTGGGGACAATCCATAAAGATCTGTAGCACTCCTTGGCAGCTATCCCACAGTCCCGGTATGTCAAGAATATTGGAGGATCTCCACTGCAACCCATGATTCATCCAGGCCATGGCTATATACATTTCCATAAAACAAACTGTGTTGAAATCCAATGACTGTTTCTTTCCTGAATTTGTTATACTCCCATAGTACCAGGTGGGCAACCACATTTGTTAATCGGGGGGTGGGGATAAAACTGATTTTGTTGGTCAGAACACTATTTCAGCATCCAGGTCCCTAATTTCAAAAGAGTAAAAATTCTATTTACTGCCCCAGTCAGAGAAGCTAGTCTAATGTCAGTGGTGGTAATCTCTCAAACAATTGCATATGAATGGATATGGCAAAGTTTTATTTCTTTCTGTGCCATATCCTGCTTGCACCAGTACATTTCTTCTAAACTCAACTTTGCTCAAATTTTTATGACAACAGTCAGAATGTGCTAGTCTCTTACACAAACTACCTCAAGCACTGTTCTGGCACAGTTATTTTTTCCTTTCACAAGCCAAGCTTCCACATCTGTAGTTCTTTCTGCCTTTAGGTCTTCCAACTCTGATCAGAATGGTTCCTCAAACTCTCTTACAAAGCTGGAAGGAGTATCTTGGCCCAAGATTTCAAATCCTTCCACATGATTTCTTCCCACAAATCAGTCCCAAAAGGCCAAAACCACACAGCCATGTTTCTAGCAGCAATTGTCACATGCCACTGGTACCAATTTTCTATTGTAGTTACCTTCTTGTTGCTAGAACAAAGCAACCAAGCAGCTGATGGGAGGAAAGTTTACTTTTATTTCGGCTCACTGTCTTGAGAGGAAGCTTCTAATGGCAGGGGAAAGCAAGGTTTGAGCAGAGACTGGATATCGCCTCTGTCACAGCAGGCAGAGAACAGCAGCAGGAGAATGAAGCCAACTGACATGGGCAAGCCGGGTTCTCCTCCAGCAACACGTCTCCCCCAGCAAGGCTCCACCTCTCAAATCACCACAGCTGTGTTCTCAGCATTCAGAACACGTGAGTTTATGGTGGGCATGTGCTTCTCACTACCACAATAGGTTGAACCAAACAAATACCCAAAGAATGAAGAGATTCTCATTGCCTCTTTGAGAACATTACCAGTCTAGAAGCATGTAGATAGGTCTACATGACTACAAAACACTTAATGGAATTTCTTACTTGCATGTTCCAAATTAGTCTATTTAAGAAAGGGAGTGTTAATGAACCTTTTGGACTATACTCCAGTTACCTTGTATTAGCAAAATCAAAAGGCACATGTAAATGATTACCTGTGAGGAAAGCACTCTTTTTCATAGATCTCTGTTCTTTATGAGTAGGCAGCCACTGAAGAGAAACAGGGTTTATGTGCTATGTAAGTGGATACTTCATGACTTATATGTAGTGCCTGGACCAATACACTTGACCAGGTCTGAGGTTTGACATTAAAAAAATTCAAAGAAACTGTATATATATATTTTTTTCTTAACATTTTGAATTCATAAAAATAATGACTGTTCATCCTATTCTCTTGGAAAAATGAGTGGGAATTTCCATATTGTGCTTTGAAGGTATTGTCAAAGCCAAGGATTTTCATAATTCATATGTGATTTGATGAATGTGCATATAGCTCTATTTATAAGTGCCTAAATAGTAGATTTGCTGCTATAAGGAAAAGAAGACAATAAGGCAGAAAGATAAGGAATATAAAGACTTATTTCATATTACCCTTTGTCCTACGTAGTGCAAAATGGCAGGGCAGAGTGTCTATTTAAAAGTAACACAACTTTTAAGCGGGGTGTGGTGGTGCACGCCTTTAATCTAGCACTCGGGAGGCAGAGGTAGAAGGATCACCATGAATTCAAGGCCACCCTGAGAGAGACTATACAGTGAATTTCAGGTCAGCCTGGGGTAGAGTGAGACCCTACCTTGAGAAAAAAAAAGGTAGCACAACTTTTACCAGGCAGATAAATAATATATATCTTCTGCTAACTGATATGCTGCTTATTATTTCATTTCTTTATGTCCTTATGATGTTCTGGCAATTCTTAGGATGGCATTTGCTCCTGAAGCATTAATAGCTGATAGCCTGAGGAATGTTTTGTTAAGAATGTATGCTCCAAAATGTTCGGGCAAGAATTACACCCCTACAGGCCTTCTGACAGAAGTTAACCACACTTAATCATTGGTACCTACAGTACAGTTCTTTTTGTCCCTAACACTGGTGTCCTGCTAGTTACGGTGTCTCTAGTATAATACCATGACACCAATATTCTTCCTCCTCTTGCTTCTTATGGTCTTTTGACAGAAGTCACATTCCAAATAGTTCTGTCAGTTTTATCCTTTGTACGTTTTTAAACTTTGTAGCTTATGCCACCTACCCAGGCCATTCTATACCCCTTAGATTCAAAGAGCATTTTCTGAAGTAAGCATTGATTTCCAAATCAGTCTGCACTGTCCTGATGTCATTATCCTTGGATACTGTCTGTGTTGCCAACTGTAAGAATTCTTGCCAGGATAGGGGAAAAAAAGGTGAAAATCTTTGGAGTAATTTATGGTTTTCCCTTGCCATTCTTACTTCAGTTGCTGTGTCCTTTAGATTTTGTCTTCCAAAGCCTCTCACTTGCCAAGGATACTTTCTTTTTGGACACTGTCTATTTAAGTTCTCATTACTTGTCACAAAGAGTGCAAGAGCCTGCTAATGGAATCATCTGTATTTTCTTTCATTGAATGCAAAACACACTTATGCATGGCTGAGCTTCTTAAAGTACAGGTCTGAATTCATGGACTCTGATTAAAGCAACCTTCATGTCAGTCCAGATATTCCAGGTTACAGGAAAACCCTCCCTTCATACTTCTACTCTTCAGCTACTTTGGGCTATTTGTCTTTCTCTGGCATTTCCCTTATTCTCTTATGTTCATGCCATTTCATATAGAGTGCTGTTTGCCTTTGTTCCTCTAAAGCCTGCTGACCACCTGCCCTTTGATGAAGACTTCCTGATGACTACACCTGGGCACCACCTTTACCTCCTTCTGGAGTCCCCGGCAGTTGCTCAGTGACAGTTGCTCAGTGACAGTTCAATGCCACTTTTTCTTAGAGGAGCTTGTGTACTTGGTTCTGTCCTTTATCCAGGTTCTTCAAAAGCAAGGACTCCTTGTTTACTTTGAATCACTACATCATTCTTAAGATTTCTTTCTTATGTACTACTTTTTTGTGATCCTTTTCGTGATGAAAAAAAATTATGCAGCTGGGCACAGTTTTAATCCCAGCCTTCATTAGGCAGAGGTGGAAGGATTGCCATGAGTTTGATGCCACTCTGTGATTGCAGAGTCAATTTCAGGTCAGCCTGGACTAGAGAAAGACCCTACCTTGAACCACCCCCCAAATATTACTCATGGAACATTAAATTATTGCTTTGTGTTAGAGGTGATGGAGATAAGAAGGATATCTATCTTTATGTTAAAATGGGATCTTAATGGATAGACAAGATCTATAGTATCAATTATATAATTAAATCTTATAGCTCCAAATAACAGTCATTTCAAATGGATCTATCTATTATTTTGACTAGTATATTAGTTCTCAACTCATTCTTATTTCAAGATTGGTAAATCAAATTGATGCTTCTTCATGAAATGAGTAGACTTTCTCTAAAATGTTACTCAGAAGATAATGTTCCCTCACACATCTTGTCAACAGTTCTCTAGTCTCCCCACCAGTTAGTATTCTTCAGCAGTTCCAGGTGACATGTCTAACCACCTTGATTACTCACCATTGTCAAGGCCCAGGAAAAACCTCTCCATCCCCTTAACCATAGTACTAAATTCTCCCTCCATGTACTTTCACTATAGCATGAGTACCCCTCCATCTAGCTCCCCTTCTCCTCTCCAGTCTGTGTTCCTTAGGAAGAAAGCCATGTGGAAGTCTTTAGATTAGACCACAAGCCCAGCCAACAGTTGAATTGTTATCCCTTGAGAAGTCTCAAGTCAGAGGCATGGAAATGAGTAGCAATATACAGACTCCTGTGCCCCGGCCAGCGGGGAGTTAAACAAGGACCTGAGGGGAAAATAACCTGGATGAGAGACAAGAAACACAAAGAAGGAGACCAAGTCTAGAGTCTGATCAAGGTCTCAAATTTATTCAGGCAAGCACAAGCTTATATACAGAAAATAAAATTTTGTAGACAGTGCCTCCGTGCCTAAAGTCTGCTCCACAAATGTGTCTGTGTCTGAAGACTGTTTGCCAAGGCCATGCAATAAGGCTTCTGTGCCCAGAGAGCCAAAAACAGCTGTAGTTCTCATGGTCAAAGAGCAGCTATAGCTCCCAACATCTCCTCCCTTCTTTTATACAAAAGAGGGGGGACCCGCTATTCAGCGGTGGGCTTTAACCAACTGGGGGAGTATTGACCTGACTCCTCCCATGGGCTGTCATTTTTTTGTCCCACAATCTTGGCCCTTGGTACCTTTTGGGGAGGGGAGGCAGGGCCTATATGATCATAATAAGTGTGGTACCAACCTCCATGCAAGTCAGGTTTTTCTCTCAGGGAATTCAGAAGCGGTCAGAAAGGGACCTTCCCTTGCGGTGCTTTGCCTCGCACCCATGTTGGTGCCCATATCATACTCACTTTATTGTGAGCCGATATGCATAGGTCTGAATCCTATGCAGCACCTAAAGGAGGGGAGTCAAGGACGTATTCTATAGTGCATAGCTTGGACCTCTGCACGAACATTCACAATAGACTTCATTAGATACTTGAAGAAAATAGGCAATAGGCATAAGAGAAGCAGAAGGCAAAACTCCCACAGCTGCAAAGCTACCTATCCAGGAACTTAGAGAGTCCCAACCAGGCAACACAGACTTAATTGCAGCAAGTAAATCATTAGCAGCCTTAGTGGCATCAAAATCAAGATGACTGTTTTGTATAGCTAAAATTTCTGAATGTAAACTAACCAGATCTAAGGAAATGTTATCATGGTGCCAAATTCCTTCCAAATGCATTTTGACCTTTACCCAATCTTCATAATTAGCATTGTAAGTTTCAGAGGTGATGCAGATCAATTGATAATCTGCATGGCATTCCAATCGAGCTCTAATCTTCATTCCTTGAATTTGCTCTCCTAAATAGGTCACTACATCAAACAAAGCATCTATTTTTTCTTCTAACTTCTTGTCTATGGTAACTTGAGTTCCTAAAGCAACAGAAACGTTTTTAGCTAGATTATTAACAAAGTGTGCAGTATGAATTTCTTGTGTAAGAGCAACAGCACCAGTAGTAATAGAAACTAATAATGTAATTAATGCAACAATCCTAGCAATAACTAAACATACAACTCTCTTTTGTATACTTAAACTACTTTTAACCTCCTCTAGGATTTGAATACCCTTGTCAGAATACCAAGGCTTTGAAAGATTAACAGGAATCATAACAAATGCAGGTTGCTTGACAATCATTACAGTCCCAGAATCATGAGAAATACAATTGGGCAGACTACAATTATCACAGGTAATATTAAATATTCCCTCAGACTCATGATACCAAGTAATATTTATATTTCCTAACATCAGAGCATAAGGTGGTGTAACACAGGCCATAACAGTTCCCTTCGGAAGGCTATTTGAGTCATTGCTGTCAGATGTAACCTTGATACCTCCCATAGCAGCAGCAACTTTCCACATGTAAGTTTGCTGATGTCCATTGTCTGACCACCACAATCCTGAGGACAGCCCAGTAGCCTAATCATTAACCCATTCAGTTTTACGCTCTATAGAGCCTGCTGATCCTGACCAATCCTTAACATATCTAGTAGATCCAGAAACATTATACCTGATAAATTTTTCCCTTATTATTATTCCAGCTACTTTAGTAACTGAGGTAGTGAGATCACTAGTTCAAGTCCTGCCTAAAGTACAGATTGAGTTCAAGGCCAGCCTGAGTGAGATCTGGGATGGGAATGTAGCTTGGAGGTAGAGTGCTTGCCTAGCAAGTTCATGGAAGAAGCCACAGGCACATTCCCAGCACCATCAGCTCAGGAACAAAACCCCTGATATATCTTTTTAAAATTTTCTTTACCCATTTTTGTCTTTCACTTGCTCACAAGTTCTAATACTAGCTACTTCTTTTTTATTATAACTACTAACATGTATTAATTGTATAAGCTAATGGATTTATTGAGATATTTTCATCCATTCTGTGGTGGGTTGATTTAGGTGTCCTCCATAAACTTATGTGTTCTGAATTCTCAGGTCCCCAGCTGGTGGAAAATTGGGGATTGAAGCCTCCTGGAGGCATTATGTTTTAGGGCTGGGTTTGTAGTTGTAATAGCCAGATTTCTCTTGCCAGTGTTTGGCACACTCTCCTGCTGCTGTTGTCTACCTGATGTTGGTCAGGGGGTGATGCCCATCCTCTGCTCATGCCATCATTTTTCCCTGCCTTCATGGAGCTTCCCCTTGAGCTTGTAAGCCAAAATAAACCCTTTCTTCCCACAAACTGCTCTTGGGTAGGTGTTTTCTAGCAGCAATGTGAATTTAACTGCAGCACATGCATACCTTATGTATTGATTGATCCATTTCCTTTTCTACTCTTTTCCCAAGCTATGCTTCTCCTTCCTTCCTTTAGTATTATTCCTGGTCCCTAAAAGTACTTCCTATTTTTTTTAAATGTCTTTCTCTTTTTTCTCTTCTTTCTCTTGCCCTTCCTATCTTTAGTGACTACTGTTGTCTACTCCTACAAAATTAACTTACTGATTTCCTTAAATGAGAACGAAATTGTGTTAATTGTCCTCTGTTGTCTAGTTTGTTTCACCCAACATAATGGTCTCAAGTTGTATCCACATCACTGCAAATGACAGGATTTCATTCATGTTAACGTCTAACTATACCACATATTCTTTACTTACTCATCTGCTGAAGGGTGTCTGGGCTGCTTCCATGTGGTGCCCATTGGGAACAGTGTCAAAGCATCTTTTAGACTTAGAGATTACATCTCATTCATGTGCATACCCAGTAGTAGAATGCTCTGTCATATAGTAGTTCTTGTTTTTACTGTTTGAGGAATTGCCATAGATTTTTCAGTACAGCTCCACTAATTTATATACCCAGCAACACTAATTGCTTCTTACCTGCATCTAAGGGGCTGATAACACTTCTTTCTTCACATCTACTACTATAATACTTAGGTTTATTGTCATATATTATTTTCTTTCTTTTTCTTTTTCAGCTTTTCAAGGTAGAGTCTTGCTGTAGCCTAGGCTATGCAGTCTCAGGGTGGCCTCAAACTCACAACCACCCTCCTACTTCTGCCTTCCAAGTGCTGGGATTAAAGGAGTGTGCCACCACACCTGGCTATTTTCTTTCTTATGTATGTCCCCAGGAAGATAAGGAGCATTAATGAGAGCAACTACTTCATACATTGTGGACTACTACTTCATACATCTAGGACAACAAGATAAGAGCTCAGTACGTGCTGGTTGGGGAAGTACAGCAAAAGCTGTGCTTCATACAACACCAGAGCAAACGCACAGGGCAGTACACCGAGGTGGAGAGATGACCACTTCAGAATTTCCAGGAAACTACTTTCTCAAAGAGCTAAGGTAGAAGGGTCATGCTGGATGAATGATGAAATTACACAGAAAATGAAAAACACAAGTGTGTCCTGGGCTACTTAATAACTGGTTGTTAGATAATAAGAGTTTGGATGGAAATATAGGTGAATAGAGGGGTCCAAGCCAAATTCAATTGATGTTTAAGTTTCAGGTACATTAGCTAGTCCTGCTACCATAACAAGAAGGCAGGTATAAAAAGGAAAATGTAGCCAAGCTGCATCTAACAGAACACGTAGCCTGAGTTTGCTAAATATTTGATTAAACTTGGAAAGAAAAGCTGAGGGAATAATTTTCAGGGTGTTAACTTGTAATCTTTGAACTTTATAAGTAACTGGAAGGCCCCAATGGCTTTTGAACAAGAATATAGCAGTGTTTAAGTGATTTAGTTAGACTATTTGAGTTGGCAATGTACATATCTAGATACAGGGATCTCGCGGGTAGAGGTAATTAGGAAGTAAATGGTCGAGCCATGAACTTATGAGCTGAGCAGGTCATCTTACTTGACATCCTATTTCTAAACTCAGAATGTCTCTCTTAGTTAAGTAATTGAATCTCTTGAAAAATGCCATTAAAACAATGTATTTAAACTTGCTTATTCCTTATAATGACAACTAACTTCTTTGGTTAGCCTGAGAAGTCATCTGTAAAAAGTCTACACTTGTACTTTTAGGACAACGATGAGTTACTAAATTTTAATTTTTTTGATTGCTGCTTAATGCAGTTTTAGACATCAGAAACACAATGGAATGTGTGTATGTATGTGGGACCAGCTAACACTGTACACAGTAATTGCACCAATACAAGCTTTATGAACATTTTCTATACATCAGAATTTTTTTGAAAGTTCAGAGGCCATCAGGATTCTGCGTAATTGGGGAATGGCAATAAAACACTATTTTGTAGCAATTAATCAGGTAAGAGAGAAACTATTCTATATCATCTTAGTCTGTGACTTAAAGGCCTTTTAGGAGGAAAGGACTGTGGACAGCTGACTTAACTAATTCCTGGTTGTAATGATAGGAAAATCAAATTGAATTAAAAGCTCTTTCCATGTCAGCATTTCACTATTGGTTAAAAACAAGGAAAATGGATAATATGAGTCCATTGCTAACAGATAAAGGAGTGAGCGAGGAACAGCAGAATGAAGAAAGGCAAGTGAGAAAGGCGCGAGGCCAACACTGGAGGGAGAAGCACGAAGTGAGGTGTGAGAGGATAGAATCATGAGAGTCAAGGGCAAGAAGAGAATGGATAGTAAGCATCGCCCGTGAAAAAATTAGCCGGACACAAGGAAGCATAAATTGATCTGTGATAGAAGAAGGAAATGAAAGTAGGGTGTGAAAGGAAGAAAGAATATGTTTAGTGTTTAAATACTACTTTTTATTTTCATAAAGCTTTATAAACATCAACTAATTAACCCTTATCCAAGTTCTGGGCATAAGCAATATTATCATAGTTATTATTATTACTAAGTAATGTAAAAGGCGTCAGACAGGGGAAGACACACAATGCTCTAAATCTTGAACATGTGCTTTATTTTTCTGACATGAGATCACTAATTGGAAGGAAAGTTTTGTTTCAAATTCTTGCAAATTCATTATTTCTGGATGAAACCTGCATTTATTCTGCTCCCCTCTCCTTAAGGATCTTAGGCCAGAGGATCTGGAGATGTAGTCCACATCTGATTACCAATAATTCTCCACTCACAACTCATCCTTAAAGGATGAGCCAGAAACAGAGCTTTTTATGTCAGTGCTTTTGATGGATGAGATTATTGCTGCTAGTCAAATTATTTCTACGAACAATGCGTAACTTCTCCTGAATGCTATTTATTTGCAACATGGTCACAGAACCCAGGTGCACCATGTGTAGTGCCCAAACAACTCTTGCCACATTTGTTTGGGACCTTTATCTTTTCATCCCATTGAGATGGAAAGGGTCCTCTCCCTCTATTCAGAAAGCTTAGTGTTCTAGCTTACTAATCACACTCTTGCTTTTGCTGGGTGAGGGGGAGGCATATTAGGACACTGACTGAATAAATGTTGAATATACATAGTAGAATTCACTTTTTGTTTCAGTTATAGTCACCAAACAATAATAGGACTGTAGTAATATAAATTTTGCTTTCATTATGACCCTTCATTCACAAGCTAATTATACTGAAATTAGGAGAATGGAACTTTCCTTCTTCACAGTGATAAAGGAGCCTGAAATTGATAAAATAGCCACCTCTCATTTGGTATTTCAGGAACTCTCCATCCACTGCCTGATGGTCCTCATTTTAAAAGTAAAATTTACTATGAATTCAGGTGTAAAGACTGTGCTGGAGTTGGAGGAAGACTACTTCATTCTCTGTATTTCAGTTTGCCTTTTTCTTTCACCAAAAATATTTTCTACAGATTGATTTTCACTGTGATTGCAGAAGACTGAGGTTTTATGGAATAAAAAGCACATTTACTATGACTAAATAAATACTATTTTTGGAGTTTTTATCCTATATCTGCCACTTTTTAAGAAGCAATAGGACTCAGGAGAAGCAAACTTTTTGTGCATTTTTGCTCAAAAGGAATATATAATTACTGCAAAGTGTAAAGAAAAATATGTGAAATCACTAGAAAATCACTTGGAATGCCAACTCCCTATGTTCTGTTGCAGAGCGTGAGATAAGAGAGAGACCAGGGTGGATGGGGATGGTATCAAAAGACATGACAGAGCAGATCCATTCAAAGCTCTCATTACATGACCCTATCATTAATTCTGGAAATAGTGCTTTTCAGAATTGCACATACAACCTGCAAATCCACTCTTATGAGTACCATGAGCAGTACACATTCTCTGTAAATACTCCTTCCTCGGAGAGCATGTCATTTCTTTTAGTGCCCCTTCAGCCCATTAGGTTAGTGGCTGGTGTCTTAACAAACTGATAAAAAAGAATTTGATGCAACATTAGTGAAAGTATAGCTATTTTTATTTTGAAATTAATAATTACTTAAATTGTTAAATATTTACAGGATTTAGCATATCAGAACAATAGCTCAGATAACTGGTATGGGAATAACCTCCATGGCTCTCTAACTTTTCTAATATTACATGAAACATTTAGGTCTTTTCTTTTAAATGGATACTTAATAGGAAGTGGGTAAAATTTTTAATTTGATCAAAACTCATTAAATTTGAGAATCTCTGCCCAATAAAGGAGGGCAGGATTTGGGATGCATCACTAATGATTAGGGAATTTATTTGCTAAAATATATATGAAAATATTTTATGAAATATGATTAATTTCAATATTAATATTTGAATAACAGCTTGACAAAAGCACAGATATATCATAGTTGATATTTAAAAAATAATATGGATAAAATTTAATGAATGAAGACCAGCTGACCTGTGTTTTAAACATCATCAGTGCATGCCCAGCAAGTCGGGATTGGCATTTATTCTACTTGGAAGGGTAGAGGCATGTCATGACCCATTATGGAGAACTAAGTAATCCTTCCTCTTGTCATCATTTTCAAAAACTCATGGGCATAAAGATAGAATAATAATCCCTATGCAAAGACACATGGTCTTGCTGGAATGAGGAGGTATATTTATTACTGTTCCTTCATCTTGAATAGTCATCTCCTGAACAGAAGAAATGAGGACCACAACATTTCTAGAAGTAGGTCTTCTAATAGCACAGGGAAATATTTTTCTGTCCTGAAAGAATGCATACGATGCTATTTCCCCCAGAAAAAAGTATGACAACTTGAAATGCACTATTTTTTCCCAGCAAGCAACTAGGCTCCACACACATCTATCATTATTCAGCTTCAAACGAAAGAATCTTAGCCTGAATACCAATTCCTATAAACTGTGTAGCTCTCAATTATGGAATCTGCAACTGCTGCTTCCAAGATGATAAAGAAACATGCTGTTTGAAAGACCGCAATTTGACTGCAAGTAATCAATATACTATTTGAAAAGAAATCTAGAGGCACAGTTTGATTTAGAAATGCTGAGAGCAGTGCGCAGGAGCCGCCACACAAGTCTTGTTAAGTCAGCCCCTTCTTCCTGGCTCTTCCTGAGGCCTGCATGCTCATTTTGGAAACACCAGGAAATTTTCTTGTTCCTTGACATTCATAGAAGAGGCCCTTGTTTTGGAATTTTCAGGAAGGAGGACTATAGTTTGTAGTTCAGTATATTCTCCCTCCCTCTTTACCCTCTTCCTTTTCTTCCATCTTCCTTCTTCTCTTCTTTTTGTGTCCTTTAAAGAGAACGGGGTAAAAATGCAGAATTTAAGTTTCTCCAATTTCTTCTGGGAAAGAAACATGCAAATGCTTTGGGTGAGCATAAGCATTATATAAAATTTCTATTCATTTAATTTAATTCATTGTTTTCATCAAAGGAAAATGTTATGTATATGCTGAAGGTTGTTGAAATATAATATAAAGTGTGCATGCTTTAATAGCTCTAGATTGTCTTTTTAAAAGATATTTTTATATCTGAGAAAAAGAAAACCCATAGAAGTTAACCCCAGGACACATAGTCTACAAACAATACCAGAGCCAGGATTTGAACCTGGTACTTTATTTTTTATAGGATAGCAGACGCAAGGGAGGTGATGACTAGAGTGAGCTAACCATCCATTTAATAAGCCTCAGAACACTGTCTGAAGCTCATTAAATTACATGAAGAAGGACTTTAAGATGAGTTCAATTTATTATAAATTTTATTTATTTTTTTAAGCCTTCAAAAAACAATGACTTTTATAATTCAAACCTGAATGTTCATTTTATTATTATATTTTTGGTCGCTTGGCTGGTCTGGTAAGAATATATGTCATGATGACTGAAATGGATGGGAAACAAAAATAGAAAAGAAAAAAAAAAAAAGGAAAATGAGTAGAAAACAAAGAGGAAAGAAAGGAAATTCTCTTCAGTTGACCCTGTAGAGAACTATGTGGATTCCTAAGGAATACGATGAGATGAGGAGAATCTGACAGAGGTTTGATTTTTTTTTCCTTTTTTCTTTCTTTCTTTTCTTAATTAAATCACGGCAATTTGAATAGCTGGCTGAATGATTGATAGGGAAAAGAGCAGAGACCTTCAGGGATCTGTCCCTTTCCGTTGACCATGTTTGTTGATTCTTCTGCATGCTTCTCAGCAGCCCACTGGAGGAAAGCAGCCTCTTTCCTGTGCACCACTGAGCGAGCCTCTCCTCCATGCAGACTGCATCAGCAAGTAAGCAAGGTGAGTGCTTGGACCAGATTGGTCGTACGGGGCGCTCTGACACACTGTCCAAAGCTGTGCTCACAGTATGCACCAACCCCACCAGGTCCTCTCCACCCGAGTGACTTCGACCGAGACGAGGCGGCAGTGCAGTCAATACTGTTTGGCTGTAACTTAATATTCCGAAATGAGCCTTCCTTTGGGATTATGGGATATGGAGGTATGAGTTAGCCCTTCACAATTTCTATCGTAGACATTGGCAACCCTCCTTGGAATATGAGGCATAGGTCAGTCCTGCTGTGTGGTAAGGCCTCACAATTTCCTTTTACAATGTCTTCGCTTACTTATTTGGAGTGGTCTGGTAATTCCCAGACATTTGGACTACATGTAAAGTGAAATTTGGTTGTAGGAACACAGGGAATCTATGGGTCTGGGGTTCACCTCTTTTGAGAGTAAAGCCAGGAAGTTTCAGCTGGAAGGGTTGATTGCGTTTCTCGTGGAGCTGGAGCGCACTCTGCTGGCACAGATAAGAAGAGCAACTAAGGAGGAATCCTGGCAAAGCCTTCCTGCAGGTAAAGGAAAACATCCAAAATAATTCCCTCCAAAAGCAGATGTCCCCAGTTGATCAGAGCACCTGATTCCACTCAACTGTTGGGGCTTTGGCTCTTCCAGGGTAATATTATCCAGACTGAATATGCAATGAATTTAGAGCCCATGCATAAGACAGCTTTTTACTTGGGCATGAGGTACAGAAAAGGTCATCATTCTGGAATGGTAGGTATTTGTGTTATTCTAAGCGCTACAATGAAGTAATCTTTGATTTTTTTTTTGCGAGGTGAGGTTTCACTGTAGCCCAGGTTGACCTGGAATTCACTATGTACCCTCAGGGCATCCTCCAACTCACAGCGATCCTCCTACCTCTGCCTCCAAGTGCTGGGATTGAAAGGTGTGCGCCACCACGCCCAACAGAAGTATTCATTTTTGAGATGATCAATTTTTCTATATATTCTAAACATGAATATTGTAACTGCATATTTGAAGTGTCCTGCATATTCTCTTTTGAAATACATTTTTATGTTGAAATTCAATAATGAAAAACAGTCTACATAGTAAACATAGGTATTGTTTTCTAATCATTTTTGCTCTGTCACGAAATATCTTGTTTTCCTCACAATCACACTGACTCATCAATGCAACACTATGACTCAAGCTATGCAGTTCCCAATTTATAGAAGACGAAGGCCAAAATCGCATACAGTTATCTGGGTAGTATCAGTTATGAGCATCATGGAAAATTGCCAACACTGCTAAACACTTATTTTGTGCATTACAAATTTATTTTTCCTGTTTAATAATAATGTGGGTGCTATTATAACTGTCATTTTTTTGAGATGAGGAACTAAAGATTTTTTAAAGTCAGTAGCTATTGGATAAATACCTATTAAATGAAAAAGATGGGTTTTAAATGTGATCCACCTATCCCTGATGTATGGACTACTTTATATGTATGTATATATAAAGAAGACAAAATTTCTGACTTGAGGTAATTTAGTTATTTTGAAAAATCTGTGGTAAAATATACATGACATAAAATTTATAAGCTTAATGTTTTATGTGTAAAACATACTTACATTGGGTACATGATTACTGTAAACCATCACCAAAATATCTCCAAAACCTTTGCATTGGGCTGGAGAGAAGACTAGGTGGTAAAGGTGGTTGCCTGCAAAGCCTAATGAACCAAGTTCTATTCCCCAGCACCCAAGTAAAGGCAGTGCTGGTGCATGCATCTGGAGTTCATTTACAGTGGGTGGAGGCCCTGGCATGTCCATTTTCTCTCACTCTCTCTCTCATAAATAAATAAATAAAGTTTAAAAAACTTAAATTTTTTCCATATTGACACTATACTTATTAAACAATAAGAACCATTCTTAATTCATGGACAGTGGTAGACACTGCACTTAGGAGGCAAAAGTAGGAGGATTACTTTGAGCCTATAAATTCAAGGTCACCCAGAACAACACAGGGTTAAATATGCTGTTCAAAACCAACCAACCAACCAAACAACAACAACAACAAAAAATCCCCATGACCACTATTTCCTCTTTTCAGCTCTTAGAGACTATCATTCCATTGTTTATTATCATTCATTATTTTTCCTTGCTTGACTATTCCTATGGTCACTTCATGTAAAATGGAATCACACAGTATTTGTTCTTTTATGCCCGGACTGTTTCACTTCACATAATGTTGTCATGGCTCACCGAGAGTATAGCATGTTGGCAGAATTTTTTTAAGGTGGAATAATATTTTGTTATATACAGATAGTGCATTTATTTATCTACTGACAGATACAGGGGTTGTTTCTACCTTTTGGCTATTGTGAACAGATCTTCTATGAACATTGATGTACAAATATTTGTGTCCTTGTTTTCAGTTCTTCTGGGTGTGTATGCAGAAGTGGGATAGCTGGGCATATGGTAATTTATGTTTAAAAATTAAACATGGGGGCTGGGGAGATGGCTTAGCAGTTAAGCGCTTGCCTGTGAAGCCTAAGGACCCTGGTTCAAGGCTCAGTTCACCAGGACCCACGTTAACCAGATGCACAAGGGGGCGCATGCGTCTGGAGTTCATTTGCAGTGGCTGGAGGCCCTGGCATGCCCATTCTCTCTCCCTCTTTCTATCTGCCTCTTTCTGTCTCTGTCTGTCGCTGTCAAATAAATAAATAAATAAATAATAAACAAAAAAATTTTTTAATTAAACATGGATATTAATTTTTTAAATTAATTTTTAAAATTTGAGATGGGAGAGAGACAGAGAGAGAGAGAGAGAGAGAGAATGGGGTGCCAGGGTCTTTACCCACTGCAAACAAATTCCACATGCATGTGCCACCTTGTGCATCTGGCTTACGTGGGACCTGGAGAATCCAACCTGGGTCTTTAGGCTTCACAGGCAAGCATCTTAACCACTAAGCCATCTCTCCAGCCCTAATCTTTTACATTTTATTTATTTATCTATTTATTTATCTATCTATCTATTTATTTATTTATTTATTTATTTGAGAGAGAGAATGGGTGCACTAGGGCCTCTAGCCACTGCAAACAAATTCCAGAATCATGTGCCACCAAGTACATCTGGCTTATGTGGGTTCTGTGGACTTGAACCTAGGTTCCTAGGCTTCGCAGGCAAGGGCCTTAGTCTCTAAATCACCTCTTCAGCCCCCAAAATTAATTTCTTGAACCTAGAACAACCACAGTGTGCCCTGCAGCACCTGTCTCATTTTATATTTCTACCAGAAATGCACAAGGCTTTAATTTTTCATATTCTTCCCAACACCAACTAAATTTGTTTCAGATAATTGCAGCCTGGATGTGTATGAAGTGGTAGCTTACTGTGAATTTGCATTTCCTAATTACTAGTGAAGTTGAACATCTTCTTATGTGCAAATTGGCCACTCAGTTATCTTTGACAAAATGTTTTATTTGAATCTTTTTTTTCTTCCAGTTTTTCAAGGTAGGGTCTCACTCTAGCCCAGGCTGACCTGGAATTCACTATGTCGTCTCAGGGTGGCCTCCAACTTACAGCGATCCTCCTACCTCTCCCTCTGGAGTGCTGGGATTAAAGGTGTGTGCCACTATGGCCGGCTCTTTGAATCTTTTATTGCTTAATTAAGTTTTTGTTCAGTTGCATAATATTCTGGTATTAATTCTTTATCATACTTGTAAGTATTCTTCCATTCCATATGTTGTTCTCTTCATTGTTGATAATTCTCTTCATGCACACATTTTTGCCTCTTAATGGACCATGATTTATCTCTTTTTTGCTGTCCATGTTTTGATGTAACCTCCAAGAAATCACTATCAACACCAACACCAATCTTCATTCTTTCTCCCTGTGTTTACTTCTAATAAATTCATAGTTTTGGCTGTTCCATTTTGGTTGTAGATGCATTTTGAGTTGCTTTGGTGTATACTGCTAAGTTAAGAGTCTCATGCCATTAAGTAGAACCTTGGTGTGTCTAACATAACCTGATGTCCTTTTTCTCAGTTGAGTGTTCTTCTCAGAAGTTACTTGATTATATATCCAGGGGTTTATTTCTGGGCTCTTTGTTCTTTTATTCTAAGTCTTGCTTCTGGTACCACAGTGCTTTTGACTTTTGTAGCTTTGGATAAATTTTGAAATCAAGATCTGTGAGACCTCCAATTTGTTGAGTATAAAGACTGTTTTGGCAATTTTGGGTCTATTGAGGTGCCATAGGAGTTTTAGGATACAGCTTTCTGTTCCTGAAAAGAAATTCTGTATGATTTTGTCAGTGATTGTGTTCATTCTGTAGGTTTTTTTGGATAGTATTGACATGCTAATCCTTTAAGGATTTTTGGGAACCCTGGACGCCATGCTCTTTTGGTGCTTTTTAAACCATGTTCAGCTACGCTTTAGAGTTTCAGTATGAAAGCCTTGTTTTCTAAGTTTCTGTATTTTTATAGAAGCTACTGTAAATGGAGAGTTTGTGGATTTTCATTCTGGATTATTCTCTATTTTTTTTTTTGAGGTACATAAAATGGTTTATTGTAATCTTGTCACAGCAGTGGTTCACAAAACCATTCTGACTGGACAGAGAAGGTGGAAATGTGCACTTATTCACGCATTTAGTAGGGATGACGCTCAAATTCTTAACTGGACAGCAAAGTAGATTTGGGTAGTGTGGTTCATTCCTTTTTATTGCTTTTCAAGTAATATTCATGACTACAGTTTAAAACACAAATTTGGGCTGGAGAGATGGCTTAGTGGTTAAGCACTTGCCTGTGAAGCCTAAGGACCCTAGTTCAAGGCTCAATTCCCCAGGACCCACGTTAGCCAGATGCACAAGGGGGCGCACACCTCTGTCTGGAGTTCGATTGCAGTTGCTGGAAGCCCTGGCGTGCCCATTCTATCTCTCTCTCTATCTGCCTCTTTCTCTGTCTGTCACTTTCAAATAAATAAGCAAAAATAAACAAAAAATTAAAAAAATAAAACACAAATTTGTTAATACTGTAACCAATCCCTGGCAAGAATCACACAGAAAGAGAACCATACACCAATTTTAGTTATGATAATAGCTGTAAAAATGTTCGACACACTTATAAAATACAGATTCTGTCTCTGTCTCTTCATCTCTTTCAAACAAACAATTGAATAAATATATTTAAAAGGGAATTTATTTCTATACCTACTCTGTACAGTAATGAATATGTATAGAAATCAACACTGATGTGCACTGAACAAGAAAACCAGGAGCGTGTTTCCTGATACTGAAGTTATCCTTCACTATCTCAAAGTTTTAATCAGTGCTTAAAATATTCACAGAAATGATATTACTAATCAGGGTACCTAAAGAAAAGGATCTATCAGTAGCACCTGCAGGCAATAATTTTCTTCACTTGAAAGCCAAAAGAAAATCAATTAAAAAGCTACTACACTGCACTAATGAATTAAAATATGGCCAATCACCATTTTTGTTTTTTTCTCTGTTTCTTTTGTAAATGTAAGTTTCATTTTGCACTCGTTCTATTTCCTTTCATGACCATGTGTCTTGAGCCTGAGTGACAGTAGCTTACTCATTTTAATGGTATCATACATCTTGGTATTTGGTCCCCCCCCCCCCACCGGCCATGACTAAACTGTCCAGAGATTCACACATGGTTTCATCAACAACGTGGGAGTTATTCTTCAAATTGAACCTCAGTTTGAATGGTTTGTTTAAGAAGCATCCTCCTGCAGTGGCAGGAAATTTTCCCAGCGTACATGAAGCCTGGGGTTGACCTCATTTGCCCTCTCTCCCCAAAGCTTATTTGGAGTTTTTCATAATTACACAACTGCAGCAATCTTTGAAGTGAAAAGCCCTTAGACCTGTGTTAAACTTCCTTCACTGTAGCCACTGGAAAGGGGCTCTGACTTCTGACATCGAGTCCTGAGACGCACAAAACAGCACTGACAATGCTGAACATTTTACGTGACTGTGTGAAAATGGAGTTGTTCCTTTAACATCAGGGAAGAAACAGTTCAAGAAGGTTGACTTCAAGAAGGGGGGCCACAGCGAAAGCCCTAGGTAGAACCCTTCCAGTGTTTTATACTTATCAAGTAATCCGCAGCCTTACTTCCCACTGGAGTGAGGAGGCGTGGTGACGGAAGGCAGAATAACTTCAGTAAGGAACATGCACTGTAGCCCTGGGATGAGAGGGGCCTGGCATATGAAACCACTGTATTTTTTGGATTCCTTTGTGGTCCTCATGGACTTTCCTTTACAAGGTAAAAGAAGTACAACATGGTTAACAGCATGACAGGGATACTGTTGTACAGTAGTGAGGAGTCAGTAGCAGTGGTAACACAGTAACAATCCTAGTATCTTCATTTTACATCACACTTTTCTTACAAAAACTCATTCTTAAGAACTTAGCTATTTAGTTATATTTTGTTTGCATTCTTTATCAGAAGGGATCAGAGGCAAATGGTACCTCTTTTCCCAAGTGGTAACTCATTAGTTAGTCAAAAATCTGCCAAGGGTTCAGAGCCCCTGCCCCACCTCCACCAGGATCAGCTTACGACACGGACGTTATAGGAGCAGAATCAACCTCCAAAACTGATGGCTGGTCATGGCCTCATCGCCCCATGTTCCTTATAATTCAACAAAATGGAAAAATAAAATCAAATGTATTTCTTTACCATGAAATATACTAAGAAAGGAAAGAATGCTTTTTTTGCAGAAAAAGTGAGGTATCAGCAAATGATTTTCTTCCTTCAGTTTTATGACCCTGTCAGGACATGGGCACAGCCAACCTCTATGTACACTATGGGTTGGCATGTGGGAAGCATTATGCAAGTGGCATTATTTGGAGCTCAGTACCCACAGCCCATGAGGGCAGGAGCCTGTTCCCCTTTAGAAGTTAACAAGGTTTTATTTTACGTGATCTGAGCTGCACTACTACATAACACTGAGCTTGTTCCAGATGCTGGTGCTTATATATAAATAGCATAACTTCTACACATTTCACTCCTTTCTTCACTAACAGAAAGAATAAGCATGGAGAATCTGCTACTTAGTTGCTTGAACTTTTAGAAAATTCTGATTATAGATGTAAAATATGTTCTGCTTCATAGACAGTCTTCCAAGTTTCTGTGTTTTGGATTTCTGTTGATCTTTCAGTGTATTTTGTGTACTATGGCAAGAGCACAGTCAGTCAGTAAGAAGCACATAGAACATTTGTCTAGAGTGTTCTATGCAAAAGAGAAGAAATGGGGGCATAGCTATGGTCAGCAGAAAGAAGTTTCCTTATCGGGAAAACAAAGAGATCTTTCAACAGAGTCAGTCTGAGCATGCTGTCATCTGTACTTGCTATATAGCTGAAGTTTTGTGTTAAAAACATGATGCCATCAAGCAGAACTTTGGAGAATAAAGCTTAAGTCCCGGCCTTTAACAAATCATGATATGTGGAAGGGAATGCCCCATTTAACTTTCTATAATCCCTGCCATTACAACTCTGGAATGAGTCTATATCAAGTATGAATAGAAGACTGGCATGCAGCTGAAACTCTCTAGGAGGGCAAGCTAGTGAACATGGGCTCCCAAGGTATGTTGAGCATCTGCAGTTATGTGGAATGGACTGGGCCTTTGGATCCCCTGTTTTCTGCTCTTTTGAGGATTCTCTTTCTTGTTACATATGGTTCCGTGATTTTGTTTTATTTCACACAAACCTTGCTTTGCTTGAGTAACTACTGAATGACACCTGCCCCTTTCCTGCTTCTGCTTTCCATTTTCCTTTTCTCTTCTGGCCAGCCCTTCTCTTCCATTAGCAGGGTTTTACATGTGCAGGGCATCTTTAGACAGATATTGATTTGGTCTGTGCTGGTAGTTAATTGATTCTCTGAATTGATAACCCATGTTGTGAGCTAATGACTATGTGCTAATGAAGAAAGAGGGTGTTTTGGAGGAAAAGTAAAGTATCTACAAATAATAGACCAAAAGATTTTTGAAGCTTATAGACACTGAAGGATTTTTTTAAATAAAAAAATGTAATTTTTTTTTTTCGGTTTTTCGAGGTAGGGTCTCACTCTAGCCCAGGCTGACCTGGAATTCACTATGGAGTCTCAGGGTGGCCTCGAACTCACAGGCAATCTTCCTACCTTTGCCTCCCAAGTGCTGGGATTAAAGGCGTGTGCCACCACGCCCAGCTGATTTATCACAATTTTTAAAAATTACATTTTTTTAAGCCGGGCGTGGTGGCGCACGCCTTTAATCCCAGCACTCGGGAGGCAAAGGTAGGAAGATTGCCGTGAGTTCGAGGCCACCCTGAGACTCCATAGTGAATTCCAGGTCAGCCTGGGCTAGAGTGAGACCCTACCTCGAAAAACCGAAAAAAAAAAAAATTGTGATAAATCTTACATCTTTCTTAGTTATAAGTTTAAAGTTCATGATAGAAGTAAATTAGCTCCAAGAAAGCTGTTAGATAATAGGAAATAAATCTTTATAAAGCTAAGATAGTACTATATTAGCTAGAGAGGCCAAAAAAGCAAAATTGTGTAGCAACTATGTTCTATGACTTCAGAGTCCTCATGGCCATGTCTAGGATTGTACCTGACTTTAGAAAGTAATGGTTATAAAGCTTTTAGGAGTTACAAGCATTAAGAATTTCTGTCAGCCTACTCTGGGAATTTCTGACAAACTTTGTTTCAGTGGGTGAGTTTGCATTGGATGTGAAGCCAACTCACAGTGGCAGTTTTCTTCCTAACATGAACAGGCTGCTTATGCTTTAAATTAGTAGAGAGTGTCATTTTAGTAGATTAAAGAAACATTGTAGGATTCTCTCCGAGAATGTTTATGAATTGCTATAGATAAGATGTGCTGTATTTTTACAATCTGGAGGCCCTGCATTAGAGCGAAATCAACTGGCTGTGCACACATTGAGCTGATGTGTTTGCCCTTTGTAACCCATCTCATACTCCAATGATCACAATTTACTTGAAGACAGACATTAATTTATCTATATACTTTATTGATATAGTGACATAGTACATGTTTGTTTAGTTCTTTACAATGAATAAAGTACATTGAGGTAAATTTTCTCATTTGAACCTGACAAGATTCCAATTGAGTTAAATATTGACTCTTATGGCTAAGGAAAATGAAAGGTCTCCCTGGCCCAGGTACACATAGCTTGTGAATGAGGCCACAATGATGCAAAGTCAACAGTCCTGATGCTAAATCCAGCACGCTTTGTAGAGCACCAAAGCTGCTAAGAGTTTGGCTGAAGCTGAGGGAAGATCAGTTCTTGTATGGTTCTGAATGAATGAGAGCTTAGAAGGTGTAGCCCTCTTGATGTTACCTACTAACCCCCCAGCACTGAAGAGGAGTATGGCCTTAGAGCATGCTGACAAGGGCTTTGTAAGGTAAGAAGGCTTAACATCAGATCAAATTTGAGTCCTGTTTGGCAATTGCACTATTGCTTTAGGCTCTTATCATCCAAATAGTGAGGAGCCGGATTACAAACTCTGAGATCAGTGCTCAGCAACCTATGGCTCCCTCTGCAGAATGGAAACATGACTATGCCCAATTGCTTATATTATCCTCTATCTACATCTATCTTCCTTTGCATTATAATGGCAGAATCGAGTCATTAAGGCAGAGACAAAATGACCAAGTGTATTGTCTCTTATCTTTCTTATTTTCTATTTTATTTTGCAAGTAAGCACCTTTAACCACTGAGTCACCTCCCATGGCCTTCTATTTTATCATTTATCATTTTATTTTATTTGCTAATGGTATTTTCTAAAAGATTCTTTTTTCAGGACAACTCTAGCTAATGGGGGCATTTGTTTTAGGTAAGCAATGATATGGCTGTCACTGCAGAGTCCCTGGAGAAGCCCTCTTTCTCATCCTTAAGGGAAAAAAAGGTGTTTTCTAGGTCTACATCACATTTCCACAAAACATGTTCAATTAAAGTACCATTCCTTTTAATTTTTCCCATTCTTTATTGTCACTCAGCCTTGGGTTAAGCCAGTAAGATTGACGAGGGTGCCCCCAGAGACCTGCTGCCCATGCTCTTGCCTACAGTAGTGTCTCACACAAAACTGAACAGTACAAATAATGAGCTTTGCGCCTTTCCTGCGGCTGGTCTCAAGGGCCGAGGCTATCTTCGTAAAACACAACAAAGCTGCTATAGAAATGGACAGACAGAGGAGAGTGGCGTCCGAAAGCCTTAGAACCTCAATGGAAACATTTTCTGAACTGACAGCTGGAAGTTGCATGCCTTTTTCTTAATTATTCCCTGAAATGTGAAGATTTCCACATCAACCTCTTTATTATAGCTATTAAATATTAAGTGAGAAACAGCAATATATAAAATGCATATTTTATATATTGTTGTGGGCTGGGGAAGTGCTATTCAAGCACAAGGGCCTCTTGGGCTGGAGTCTATCGCATTTGATTCCCTGGAACCCATGTAAAACCTGTGTATGGTGTCAGTAACCACGGTCAATGGGTGGGTGGAGGCGGAGATCAGAGAATCTTTGGGGCTTGCTGAGAGAACGCAACTCCAGGTTGAGGGAGAGTCCTTGTATCAAGAAAATATGTAAATGAAGGGTAAGAAAACACACCCAGAGCTCTGCCCTGGCCTCCTCTTACACACATGGACATGTGCGTCTGCTGACACTCATGTGTTCACCACTCATCACCACACACTTCATATACACGCACACACACATGCAAGCACAAATAAAATAAAATTAAACAAAATTAAAATTCTAGGTTGCCAGGTAACTGTGAGCGGGCACCTTCAGTAATTTCTTCCAGTGACTTACTGTTTTTTTTTTTAATTTTTATTTTTTGATGTCTACCACTAACAGAATATTCAAATGAGTTAAGTAAATGTGGAATTAGATTTGTTAGAGTTCATCATGGTCCCAAATCTGTTGTCCTATTTTAGACTAGTAAGTACTGTATCATTATTTCTTTAGGAATATTTCTTTGTTTTATCATATTCCATATATCTTTCCATGTTTATTAAATTGATAATTTAATATTCAGAGCAAGATGCCATTATATAAGTTGTAAAGTTCAGCAGTCTCCTATGTTTTGGAATTTGCTAAACTGTCATATAGAGAGAAGATATACAGTAAGGAAAAAATAAAATTTAGTATGTCCTGTAGGACATACTAAAGGATTAATATCTCACTTATTCAGATTTCTGCCCTTGGTCTGTTGCCTTTTTTGTCCTCAGAATTCATGATTTGTGGCCCAGAGAAAAGTATAGACAAGATCAACCTTTATTTTTTATAATAAACCTTTTAAAAATTATTAATTCATTTGTAAGAAAGAAAGAGAGAGAGGCAGATAGAGAGAGAATGGGCATGCCAGGGCCTCTAGCCACTGCAAATGAACTCCAGATGCATGTGCCCCCTTGTGCATAAGGCTTTATGTCAGTACTGGGGAATTGAACCTGAGTCCTTAGGCTTTGCAGGCAAAAGCCTTAACCACTAATCCATCTTCCTAGCCCCAGTTCAACTTTTTGTAAGTTAGAATTCTATTCATCTCATTAGGAAATATCTGAATATTGATTATTGTATTAAAAATATGAATGTGAGGCCTGAGATGAATCTTATAACATGATAAAAGTTTGGAAATGTTTGTTTGCTTTTGGGACAGTAAGTGAAGCAGAATGATTTCATATAAAGAATGATGTAGGTTTGGAAAAGCTACTCAGAAGCCATTATGCAATTATTATGTTAAGACTGTCACGTTATATGTGGTAGACTATTTCTGTATTGAGTTGCCGTAGAAATTTTCTCTTGTCTAAGTTCTACAGCTGGATGTGTAAACCCTGTCTGATCTCTGCCTGCGTGATCCTCTGACCAATCCATTGCATGAAACAGCTGTCAGATAGCAGTGCCTGGCTTTGCTGCCCTTGCAAAAGTATTTCTCAGTTGAGTGACAGCACACAAGCTGGTAACAATCCCACACTTGAGTGGAGCTCTCTGTCAGGGCTCAGGAAAAGGAAAACATGCTAGGCAGACATTTTGTAGCCATCCTAGAGTCAGAGGGTCTCATAGGAGTAGCCAGATACACTGCTCATTTCAGAACACTTCATTACACGTGTATTCTAGTCTGAGACAGCAGTTGCTACCTACATAATGCAATTAGCTCTCATTGCAGCACAGCTTAGGAGATGCTCACAACGCTCACAGGCTGTGCAACCTGACAAGAGGATCTATGGCTGCACAGAGCTTCTCCAACAGAAGAGTAACAGTCTCAAATCTTAGAATAATTTTCCATAAATCTAATGTATGAGTTTTTTTTATTTTTATTGAGTAGTAATATCAGAAATTAAACCTTATAAGTATCCAAAAGCAATTATAAAATGAGCAGATTATGATGGCAATCTTGTAAATGGGAACTCACTTAAATGTCAGAACACTTGCCATAAAAGCAGCAATAATGATGCTTAACACACACACAGCCTTTCAAATATTAATTCCTTCCTCTGTTCCTCTATTAGATGTGATGAGGTTCAAACAACCATCACCAAACTGATTGTAGAAACAATATCATCACCATCATATGCCAGCAAAATACAAATGGCTTTGTCATTCTGTCCTACGGGCACTTACTAATGTAACAAGAATCAGACATAAATCCCCGGAGGTAAAAATGACAGGACATTAGAAGGCTCAGAGCTTGGAGCATAATTGTAAACCTGCATGCTAATAAGCCCAACTTTAAAAAATACAGATAATAGGCAAAGAAGGCAATAATTAGAGAATAACTTTTTTAGGTTGACTTACTATTTGCTGATCATAAAAGGCTTGAGCTCTGGAACTATTGTTTAGTATTTATATATCTAGCATACTTATTGATCCAGTTCAATGTAATATCTGGAGAGAATGCTAAATTTCTGATTTTTAAATGAGTATCAGAGTTCCTACTCTGTGTAGGGAGACAAATGTCTCCATAGAAATAAATGTCATGGGCTTGATGCTGGAGCAGTTTACAGAAGAAAGGTGGAATTTATATCAATTAGAAAAAAAAAAAAAACTCAAGCCAAAGAAACAGAAAAACTCACATTTTTCTCTCAGCTTTACCATTCTGTTTTACATTTGAAGAAATCTATAGATAGCAGAAAGTGTTTCCTAGGTAGTTCGCAAAAAGAATGGCCAGGACAGTGAGTGTCTCCATGTCAGACCTTGATCCAGATGCCTTTACATAGGAGTTTTGCAAAATAAACCCTTTGTAGAAAGCCAGGGCTATCTTTTTTTTTTTTTTTTTTTTTCAGATGAAATGGAAGGGGAGGGAGAGGAGGGCATCATAGGGGTGGGAAACACAAATCTAGACCCAAACGGCAATGGTACAATAAAATTCTACTTACGAAAAGACAGACCAAATGGCTGATCCTTCACCAGACCCTTACAGGGAACACCTGAACCACAAGACACTGGAGAGGGTAGGATCAAGACTAACCTTAATCTTCTACATCTTCCCTCCCTCCTTCTCCCTCTCCCTCTCTCTCTCTCTTCTCTCTAACTCTTGTATATTAGTTATCTTGTTCCTCATTTTCTCAGTGGCACTGACCTGTAACTCCCAGTACCAGCATGGGGCTATCATCCACAATGAGCTTTTGATCAGAGAGACTTACAAGGTTTCCTAAAAGACAGACAGATTTCTGTCAGAGTACTTGATTACCCACCAAAGGTTAGTGGTAAGACCCTACAGCTGAAGACACCTTATGTGGTTGACATGCAAAATGGAATGGCATGGCTGGAAGTTGGAAGAGAGTCAGTCTCCAGACAGTCAGCGCGTCTAGTGCCAGAAGGTGATACATGGGCGACTGGGGGAAAATGACCAATATCTGTACAAGCAACGCATGGTCTAACCTACTTAGCAGCAAATAACTTGTTGTGATGCCCACACATGTGCAATAGTGGCACACAGCCATGGTGGGGAACCAACTGCTCTTAATTTGGCTAACTGATCTCCTCGGTGGTATGGGACCCATAGCTGGAGCAGGGAAACAAGTCAGAACCATATCCAAACATAAGCCCATTTGCCAATATCAAGCTACCATCAACCACGGGCTACAAGAGGGCCTACACCTATTAAATTCTCTATAAAAAGTAACGGTTATCTCTTTTGTCCTGGTGCTAACTTACTCTCCACTGGAGAATCTGCTTCTCTTTTTCAGATAGATGTAGATCCTAAGGAGAGAGCCACTCCATCATACCTCCAAAGGGCCCTGGCTGAAACTAAGAAAAATTGGCTAAACAAGCAAGGATACTGTTTTCCTGATGAACGGGATACCAGCACAAGGGGGAAGGAGATCAGCACAGAGAAAAATCAACTCCTACCAAATCAGAGAGCCAGAGCCTCAGAGGCCCCCAACACCTCATCACTGAAGCAGACCAAAAATGAACCCAACATGGCTCAGGGAAATTTTGCTGAAGAGGGGGTGGAAAGAATGTCAGAGCCACATGTTGGGTCATGATATGCAGAGACATTTATCTTACACATAACTGTGGGCTAACTCCACAATGCATGACCCATATACCTCAACAAGGAGGGGCCAAGGGGAGGGGGTAGGTCACGGATGAGCCTAATAATGGTACCAAACTGACTGTATTTGCTGAATACAAAACTAACTAATAAAGAAAAAAAGGAAAAAAAAAAAAAAAAGAAAGAAAGTGAAGACTGTGGGATCTCTCTTCACTTTCCAAATCTCAGCCAAAATATTCCCTGTCCTTCAAGGAGATTTTTCTCTAAAAAGTGCTTAGCCCCATGTGCATGTTTCCTTTCCTAAAGGCAGGGATTGCATTTGAACCTTTCCACTTAGCCTAACACCTTTAGCAACACAGGTGCTAAACACATGTATGCAGAGTGAACGAAGAATGTCAGATTCTCAGATGGCGTACGGGGAATTAATATTAACCCCCACTGCTGGTGCCATTGTTAATGTACGTTCTACTGTGCTATGCTCACTATATATTGGGAAAGCTTTTCCAGAGAAAGAAACAAGAACTTAAACATCCTGTCTCGGCTTATTTTTCTTAATTTTGTGAAGGGAGTTCATGGCTTTAGGAAAACAAATGGATTTCTAAATAAACCTACTGATGTTATTTTGCTGTGGGGCATTCAGGTTGCTTTGCATCAAAGTTGAGAGTTCTTAAGATCCTTTCACAAAAGGCGCTGTATGCTCTTAAAATAAAAGACCTTTCATTTTTGCCTGAAGCACAGGTATTTGGAGGTCTAAGTTTTCTGTATAATTATTTAGGCCTTTACTTCATTGTAATTTCATTTCAATGACTAACGAATCTCACACCCACATCTGGAAACTCAAAGAGCTGTGGATTTGAACAGAATAGTCTCCATCACACGATGCATAGGGATGTGCAGAGGCGCCAGTGAGCACAGTGATGCTTGCAGTGGTCCACTGATCTCAAACTCTTCATGATTGAGAAGGATTCTCAAAATGGTTCCAGAAGCTGGTATAATTTCATTCTAAGATATACATACTATAGAAGAAAGCAGTATGATTGAAGTCTTTTGCAATTTTTTTTTTCTGAAAGTCAGATAAGCATGTATTATGAGTGCCAAAGAGGATCTTGGGGGTAATAAGGCCTGACTTGAAGCTTTGATTGTTTCTCTTTAAGGAGGTGTATATGTTCTGTGTGAGGAACTTCTAGGTAGCAACGTAGGGAATTAGTACTTCTCAGGTATATTATAAATGAAAGGTTGAGAGTAGATTTGAAGAGGAAATAAAAGGAACATAATCTATAAAATATTTTCAATTGTCATGAAGCAGAACTTCTGATTTCAATATAACAATAAATATTCAAAAACTCAAGAAATTACATGTGTGTACTGACTTAAAAACTAGATACGTATACATCATAAATATGCATATTAAAGGTTTGTTTTCTTCTAAATTCTACTCCTAGATCCATAAGAGTTAACACATTTTTTTTTGTCCTTTTCCTCTCTTGCTTCTTTCCCTCTTTCTCCCTCCCTGCCTTCTTCCCTCTCTGCTTGGAAGTAATTAGAATGAGTGATGGGCAGTGGTCTCTGCCTTCTGACAGTGTTTCTCAGAGAGATCCTAACTAATTAGCCCTCTGATTTGTAGGAAAGGCCGTCCTGGTTATTGATTTGCTAAAGTCACATCACTTTTTACAGAAAGGTGGAGAACTTTCCCCAGCACTACGGTAAAGTCAGACTCACACACACATCCTTTACCTTTCTTTTAAAATCTTTTCCACTTTTCTCTTTTGACCTTCCTTATCAGACACATAGAACTTGATACTGGTACTCTAGTCACAAATGAAAGCAACGCATGTCTATCTGAGCATGGGCCCAAGCTATAAGCCACATATATCTTTTATGAGATCTCTCCATAACCTTAAATCAACTGTACTATTTCTAGGAGCACTATACTGTCTGTAACAATAGCCATTCATCCAGTCTTCCTTTTCACAAGCTCCTCACACCCGACATTAATGTCTGCATGATTCTTTTGCTACTTGGTCCTTTCCTTACTTCCTTCTCCAAGGGTTTCTGTCCTCCTGCTGTCAACATATTTTATTAAGTATTTAAAGTAACAAGCCCTATCTCCAAAATGCAACTGAGTATTGATTATCAGGTTCATATTCATTAAGCAAAGCTCCAGTAAGATTACTACAAAACTCCCAGATATTCACTATCAAATTGATGGCCCCAGAATTGAGCTGAAACTCCATCTCAGCATATGAGGTTGCTCTGAGCACTAGAACTGTGCATACTAGTGATGGGTGAGTGTTTGAGTGCACAGCAGTGAGAAGCATAATTCTACATAAAGATGATACTTATGCACATAGCTTAGTGCCACTCACCTAAACTGAACTAAAAAATTTTAGACAACAATAATACTGAGAATTTTTACACTAATAGGGCAGAGCATTTGGGTAAATTTTATTGGAAAATAGGACAGCATTTGAAATACAATGAATTTTAAGATAATTTTTCAGCACATATAACTAAAATATTACTTCAGGATTAATCCTTTTCTTGTACATTTTTAAGAAACATTATTAAAAAGATTAAACAAATCCTTATATTAGAGCCTCACAGATGGAACTGTATTCTGTAATTTAAACTGGGCATTTTTAATGCAGTTTAAAAATTACATGGCTGTATTATTCAAAAAAGAAAAGTAGTTGATGTGCATTCAGATTAGTTCTTTTAATAACGCTCTTTAAAAAACTCAACGGCTATTACAGACTCAGTAGTACAGTGATAATTTGCAATGCCCCATTGGCTTCAATAAAAGGGCAAAGAAAATGGTTCGAGTTACCCAAGAAAGGCAAATAGGAGACAGCATAAAAAGTAAGTTTGCTAATCTCAAAAAAGGCATATAGCAAAATATATGCATTTCACCCACTTCTATTCCTGAAGGAGGCTCTAGCTTCTGATATACCCGTGTGAACTGCATTCATAAAGGAAGAATGTAAATGCCTGTTCACTCCTCAACCCAGCGGATAAGAACATGTTGGATTTCTAGGAGGAACATAGAACTAGGAGGCTCCAGCCAGAGGGCCTGGAGAGAAGAGGATTCCTGACTGAGAGAGGAATAGTAGTGAGTTATTTTGTACTGGAGTTTAAAAAAAATTTTATTTTTATTTATCAGGGAGGGAGAGAGAGAGAGAGAGAGAGCGAGCATGCACATGCATGTGCATGCATGAGAGAATGGGTGTACCAGGGCCTCCAGCCACTGCAAATGAACTCCAGAAGCATGTGTCACCATGTGCATCTGGCTTATGTGGGATCTAGAGAATTGAACCTGGGTCCTTAGGCACAAATAAATGCCTTAATCACTAAGCCATCACTTCAGCCCTGTACTGGAGTTTTTTTGACCCAGAAGCAGAAGATCTTAAATGTTTGGATATGTTCATTTTTCCGGGGAAATTATCTGCCAGACACCAACGTTGTTAAGAAGGATAATTAAGATTTGTGCCTCTAGCCAGTCTGATGACTTAGACATGTGATCACAGAGCTTAGAAAGCATAAGATTCAAGGAATTACTGGACTACATAGTAAGACCCGATCTTAACAACAACATAAAAATCTGACCTTATTCTAAAGTGTGCACTGCACTTGGGGGAACATAGTGAAACTCCAATATTACAATGGTGGACTTCTAGGAGGCATAAGAGAGTCTCAAGCCAGCAATCCTGCTCTGCCTCCCAATGTTTTGTGTCTTCCATACCATCACTCAGTAGTGTGGCCTGACCAGACGCCAGGCAGATGCTGACATCATGCTTGTATGCCTCCAGAAGGTGGCACCAAGTAGATGACTGCTCTGTAGATTACTTGATCTGCAGTGAAGACATGGACCTGTGATCAAACACTCCTCATTTCCTGCTTTGTCTCTGGCAGATTGTTTGAGGAAGTTTTCTTAGCTTTCACTCCTTTGTCCTCTGTGTTCTCAGAAAGGACAACGACAAAAAGCTTTTGAACCTACTGACAGCCCAAGCTGACATCAGTCACTCTGACCATACTCAAGAATTATTGATTGAATTTCATTGAAAATATTTTTAGCATGTGTGCATGTGTATATGCTTTTGAATATATTTGTGGGAACACATGTTTGTGGGAGCAATCTTGCATGTGTGTGCATGTAGATGCTAGAGATCAGTTTCAGGTATCTTACTTTATAGGTTTTGACCTTATTCTTTGAAACAGGGCTTTGTATTGAACCCAAAGCTCCCTGATTTGACTAGATTAGCTAGCCAGTGAACCCTAGATACTGCCGGTCTCTTCCTTCCCAATGCTGGGACTAAAGGGGCATACTACCACAATCAGTATTTTATATGAGTAGCGGGGATCTGAACTCAAGTCCTCATGCTTGCATAGCGAACATTCATTTAGCTATCTCTCATGTAAGAGTGATCTTTCTAAATACAATTGATAGGAACTGTTATTAATGTGGAGGTGATAAAAAAAAAAGCCAGTTTGTACTATTAGCTTCACATAGTGACCTACACATTTTGTTGTATGTGTATTTCAACAGTAAGTGTAGGTTCTGGAAACCTTTGACAATTATAGCACTTCTTCTACTAAAGGACCATATCTTGGCAAAATAGCATCATCTTGGTCAAATGGGTCCTGAGCCTCAGCAGCCCCTTACAGAAAAATCCAAGCCCACTGTTCCAGCTACAGGCAACTAGATGTTCCATTATGTCTTAATACTTTCATACTGAGAAGACTAAACTGTATAACTCTCATTTCATTTATTTCTCTAGATGATATTTTATTTCTGTGGCTGGAAGGATTTTAGGTAACCAAAATAAAATATTTGCTCATTGGAGATTTTTAATTTATTAAAAACTATATCACAGGTTGATGAGATAAATTATTTTGACTCCAATCATTACTTTTGGGACTAACCCAAATTGCTTACACCATATGCCTTAGTGGTTAGAACACCAGGCAAAGCCAGCTATCTGAGTGTGAATCCTAGGCCTCACTTTGTTGACTTTGTAAACTTCAGTGAGATCTTTGTTTTAGATATTACACTGATTAAATTGGGACACTACTACTATACATGCTGTAGTGACATTTCGATATTTAAATAAGTTATGAGCTAATGGGTGTTAAGTCTTTGAAGCATTTACTGGCATGGCTAAAAGCTCAATAAGTGCAATCCCCATGCACCCTTTACAAACTGTCAAGGTTCATGGGAGCCAAATTGTAAAATTAACAGCTATAGTTGAATGAGTGCATTTTCGTGGCATCATCCACTTCGGTCAGAATATTTAGTTACCTTCCAATCAAAAAATTTCAGACTCATTTGCTATTTATGCCAAGAGTGGTTTTTTTTTTTTTTTTTTTTTGGAGCAGCAGGAGGAAAGGGTTTATTTTGGCTTATAATCTCAAGGGGAAGCTTCATGATGGCAGGGGAAAACATGGCATGAGCAAAGGCTGGGCATCACTCCGTGACACAGCAGATAGACAACAGTATCAAGAAAGTGAGTTGAGCCAACACTGGCAAACTGGGGGCTAATCAACCTCAAGGTCCATCTCCCTCCCCCACAGTAACACACCTCCAGCAAGCCCCCACCTCCCATATTGCCACTAGCTGGGGCCCATGTACTCCAAACTCATGAGTTTACAGGGTTCATTGGATTCAAACCACCACAGCCCCCATCGTATCTGTTGACTTTGAGCTCAGAGGTTTCTCTGGGAAGGCTGAATCCTCATCCTCCTCAGCAGCATCTACACATTGCAGATAAACCCTAGCTGCCTTCTTGCCATTGTCATGATGATTAATGTCATTCTTTCCATTTCTGTGTTTGGTTGGTTTTGTTCCTTTTTAAATAGTACTCCACTTTCATTTTAGGTGTGTTTTCAGAAGGAAGGAAAGCCAGATTCCAAAACCTACCTACTTTGCATCTGCAAGTACCCTTGCTATCTTTAAAGCCATTGGTTAACATTGTTCTGTCCTGCTGTTTCTAAATACACTGCTTCCAGACTCTTCCAGAAGCACGGGGAAAGAAAAAACATAATTGTGCTGACAAGTTCCATAATGAATATGAGTTCTGATCTTAGCAGGCTCTCATCTTTGCTGAGCAGTCCATTTACTTAGCCCTGGTCAGAACCAAGAGTGTTTTAAATGAGTGAAAACACAAAGTCAGAAGGTCTTGTAGTTATTGTCTCTTTGCTGGGACATAACACCCTTCCAAAAGCAGCTGACGGGAACAAAGTTTTTATTTGGGCTTACAGTATCAAGGAGAAGCTTCATGATGGTGGGGAAAAGCATGGCATGAGTAGAGGCTGGACATCATCTCTGCCTCATCATATGGAAAACAGCAACAGAATGAGAATGAGCTAGATTATAGCAAGGGAGAGCTGTCTACAACTCAGTTAAACACATCCCAACAACACACCTCCTCCATCAAGGCTCCACTTTCCAAATTTCTACCAGCTAAGGACCAAGAAATCAGAGCACATGAGTTTATGGGGGATCATGTGATTCAAACCACCATAGAAGATAACAGTTACATGTGGAAAAATCTTTACATTTTTATGTGGATTGAAGTATACAAAGTCTTTTTCCTCATGTTACATGGTCTAGTATGTACAATTATCATAAAGTAAGCATAGTGGTGACTAGACATCAAACCTTGCCAATAATTAGCTTTTTGCCATTTTGATAGGGATTATCATGACAAGATAGTTCTTAAAATGGAAGGCAGTAAGTATTTTGGTTTTATTCTACCATACAGTTTTTTTCTATCTTCATTTAAAAAAGACTTCAAACAACACTTTGGAAGTATGTAGGGATATGTCATGAGGAGGATTCTGGTAGATTAAATGCCTACATAATTTGCTCTTCCTTTTGAGGTATGAATACCCTTGAATTGGGCTATTTCTTAATGACATTGTTGACCAACAGACTGTGGTAGTTATTTTCTAATGTTAAAGCTGACTTACTTGCTAGTGAGATGATCTATTTGGGGGTGGAAGTCAACTTCTACTTAAGAAGTCTCATTACTTTTGTGGATGCTGTGCTATGAGGAAGATCAACCCTGTCAAAACAACATACACACACACACAATAGAACACACACACAATAGAAGACACACACAATGTAACATGCACACACAATAGAACACACACACAAACACAATAGAACATACACACACACAATAGAACACACAAAATAGGACATGAACTCACACACAAGTAAAATCACACACACAATAGAACATGCACACACACAGTAGAACACACACACATTCAAAAAAAATACACACATGCACACACAATAGAACATGCACACACACAATAGGACACATGCACACAATAGAATACACACAATAGAACATACACACACAATAGAACACACACACAATAGAACACACATGCACACAAGAGAACACATTCACAATAGAACACACAGACGCAATAGAACATACACACATTCACAATAGGACATGCACACACACAAAATAGAATACACACACACACATAATAGAACACACACACACACACAATAGAACACACACACACAACAGAACACACACACAATAGAACATGTACACACACACACACACACACACACACACACACACACAGAGGGAGAGTGAGAGAGACAGAGAGATAACTCCAGCTTTCCCAGTAAGTCAACATAGATGTCACAGAGAGTCAGCACACCATCTCAGATATTCCAATGCCTGCTGACATCAATTGTTGGGGAATGAAGAAATCCCCCCATCAGGCATAAGTTATAACCCCACACATGTAACCTAGGTGGGATGATTTTAGCTAAAACCTCGGACAAGATAGAACAAGGTGAGCCACTTCACTGTGCCTTACTCAAATCCTCAAATTGTGAGCATGATAAGTTGGATGCGCTTTTGTTTCACCATGTTTTGGAGTGGTCATTATGTAGCAGTAAATGCCTGGAGCAAGGGCACAATGTCTGTGTGACCGAGGTCCATGATCTCAATCTAATATTTAATACTGCAACTTTCCCCAGACAATGCACACAAAAAACAAGAAGCCCACCCAGTATTAGTTTGTTGCCATTTATATATGTTTTTCTGTCTATAATTGATCTTTTGCTAATAGATCACCAAAGTCCACAAGACTTTCTCTTGAAAAACATGTAGATTTCCTTTGAATTGGAGCAAATTGAGTTTGCCTATGAAGTGACTACTATTAGCTTTGGTTTCACTATTCAAAGTTAACTTTCATTTGCTCAGGAAGCCTAGAAACAAAGAAGCTATTATTGTGAGCATAATACTTAAGGTTTTTGATTTTTAGTGATGAATTTATAGCTCAGCCACATGGCAAGGGGAGAAGCAAGACAGGTACATGAGCACTGAGAGCCTGCTGAGCATGTGCGAACAGCTCTGGAGCACACATGCTGGGCGAGTGTCTGCTGGAACTTTAACAATGGCATTTTCTGTTTCCAATTAGATGGTGGCTCATTTAGGAGGTACTGTTCCCGAAGGAGCAATCATATATGAGAGCCTATAACCTATGAACAGTATATTTTAACTCCACATTTCGTTGCCTTCTGTAAAACATCATAAAGTCTCAAGGTTAGAATTTATTTTATGAAGAAGGGACATTTTGTTTTGTTGTATTTTCCTAAGTAGGGGGAAAAAAAACTAAACTCACATGATCTTAAACAGTGTCTAACTGTTAAAAACTCTAACGTATAAATATTAAAAATACAGTTTTCTATACAGGTTTTACATAAATGTAGGTCCTATTTAAAAATTTTTCCACAAATATCGTGACACTTCTCTCATTCAGAAACTCCTCCCCACCATGTTTTGATTGATGGCTACAAATCATACAAGATTTGGATTTTTACAAGTGATTTCTATTTCTGTCTTATTTTTTTCAAATTTTTATTAACAACTTCCATGATTATAAAAAATATCCCATGGTAATACCCTCCCTCCCCCCTCTTTCCCCTTTGAAACTCCATTCTCCATCATATCCCCTCCCCATCTCAATCAGTCTCTCTTTTATTTTGATGTCATGATCTGTAATTTTCTTTTTTTGTTCTATCTTTGCCTAGTTTTTGTATCAGGGTGGTGCTGGCTTCATAGAAGGAGTTTGGTAAGATTCTTCATTTTTCTATTTTATGGAAAAGCTTAAGAAGCAATGGTGTTAGTTCTTCCCTGAAGGTCTGGTAAAATTCAGCAGTGAATCCATCTGGGTGTGGAATATTTTTAGTTGGGAGACTTTTGGTAACTGCTTGGATCTCCATACTTCTTATAGGTCTATTTAAGTGATTAATATCATCTTGATTTAATTTAGGTAGGTCATATAAATGAAGGAAATCATCCATTTCTTTCAGGTTTTCATACTGAGTGGAGTATATGTTTTTATAGTATGTTCCTATGATTTTTTTGAATTTCTCTGGTATCTCTTGTGATGTTGCCTTTTTCATCTCTAATTTTATTTATTAGTGTCTCTTCTCTCTTTCTTTTGGTCAGATTTGCTAAGGGTTTATCAATCTTGTTTATCCTTTCAAAGAACTAACACTTTGTTTCATTGATTCTTTGGATTTTTTTGGGGTTATATTTCATTAATTTCTGCCCTAAAATTTATTATTTCTTCCCATCTACTGATGTTTGGTTTGCCTTGTTCTTCTTTTTCCAAAGCTAAATAAGGTGAAGCATTAGGTTGTTTACTTGCGACCTTTCTAATTTCTTAATATAGGCACTTAAAGCTATAAATTTACCTCTTAGGACTGCCTTCATTGTGTCCCAGAGATTTTGGTATGTTGTGTTCTCATTATCATTGGACTCTACGAATTTTTTGATTTCCTTCTTGAAATTTCTTCATTAACCCATTCATCATTTAGTAGTGTATTTTTTAGTTTCCATGATTTTGTGTATGCTCTATAGCTTTTCTTGCTATTGATTTATAGTTTGATTCCATTGTGATCAGATAGAATGCAAGGAATTATTTCAATTTCCTGTAATTGTTAAGATTTGCTTTGTGTCCTAATATATGGTCTATATTAGAGAATGTTCCATGTGCTGCTGGAAAGAATGTATATTCTGCAGCATTTGGATGAAATGTCTTGTATATATTTGTTAGGTCCATTACTTCTATGACCTCATTTAGTCCAGATGCCTCTCTGTTTATTTTTTTCTGGGATGACCTGTAAATTGTTGAGAGTGAGTCACCCACCACCACTGTGTTTTTGGTGTTAACTGTGACCTTAGTTCTACTAGCGTTTGTTTGATGAATTTTGGAGCGCCCATCTTAGGTGCATATATGTTTAGGATTGTAATGTCCTCCTGTTGGAGTGTGCCCTTAATCAATATAAAGTGACCTTCCTTATCTTTCTTAACTAATGTTGGACTGAAGTCTACCTTGTCAGATATTAGGATAGCGAACCCTGCTTGTTTTCTAGGCCCATTTGCTTGAAACACTGTTTTTCAAACTTTCAGCCTAAGATAGTGTCCATCCTTTGTAGAAAGGTGGGTTTCTTGGAGGCAACATATTGAAAGACCCTGCTTTTTAACCCAGTCTGCCAAACTATGTCTTTTGGTTGGGGCATTGAGGCCATTGATATTAAGAGATATCATTGAAAGGTGTGTATTCATTTTTGCCATTTTTTTTGTAGTTCTTCCATTTTTACCTTTGCTCTCTTGTGTTAACTAGTATTTGAGTATTATTTGTTTTTTATATGTGTGCTTTTCTTTCTCTTCAGCATGGAGGATTCTTTCAAGTATTTTCTGTAGAGCTGGTTTTGTCTTCAAATACTCCTTTAGCCTGCTTTTGTCATGGAATGTTCTTATTTCTCTGTCTATTTGAATGGATACTTTGCAGGATAAAGTAACCTTGGTTGGCAGTTGGTATCTTTCAGAACGTGGGGTACATCACTCCAAGCCCTTCTGGCTTTTAAAGTTTTTGTTGAGTAATCTGCTGTGATCCTGATAGGCTTGCCTTTGTAGGTAACTTGATTTTTCTCTCTGAGTGCTTTCAATATTTGTTCTTTGGTTTGTGTGTTTGGTAGTTTGATCATAATATGGCAAGAAGAGGTTCCTTCCAGGTTTTGTCTGGTTGGTCTTCTAAAGGATTCCTGTATCTGTATTGGCACCTCTTTCCCAATTTGGGGGAAGTTTTCTTTTATGATTTTGTTGGAGATGCCTACTATGCCTTTGGAGTGAAATTCTTCTCCTTCTACTATACCCTGAATTCTTATGTTTGATCTTTTCATAGTGTCCTGAATATCTTGAAATTCCCATTCACACTTTCCTATTAGTTTGTCTTTCTCTTTGTTGGACTTTCTTAGATGTGCCACCTGGTCTTCTAGCTTAGATATTCTGTCCTCTCCTTCATCCATTCTACTGGTGAGATTTTCTACAGTTTTTTATTTCATTAACTGTGTTCTTTATTGCTAGTAATTCTGACTGGTTTTTCTTTATTATTTCTATTTTCTTATTTATGTCTACTATTGACCTCTTTATTTCATTAAATTGGTATCCTGTGTCTTCTTTAATTCCTTTGACTTCCTCTTTTATTCCTTTGACTTCTTCTTTCACTTCTTTGAGCATATTTATAATCATTCTTTTGAAATCTTTCTCAGGCATTTCCTCTAACTCATGCTCACTGGAGGTCATTTCTGATGCATTAATACTTTTTGGTGGATTTATATTATCTTGATTTTTGGTGTTTCTTGTGTTATAATGTATATATTTTTGCATCTTGGATTAATTTAATGCTTGGATTTTCTAGTTAGCTGGGTATTATTAGATGTATCAATCAATCTGATGTTACATATCTTCAGGGTATGAGCTTAAGGTCCTAGGTGTGGCGCTCCAGACTCTCAGAGTATTTACAAAAGTTACCCTAGGTGTTGAATTTGCCTGCTATGAGGGCATTCAAGTAGGCTTAGTGGAACAAAATATATATAGATTCTAAAATTTAACTAAACAATGTACATGTGGTAGTTTGAATAGATGGCCCCCAATATATTCAGTTTTTTATTGTTTGTAGTTTGCATTCTGCAGCCACTTGGCTGGAGGCAATGTCACTGGGTGGATCTTTAGGTGTGGTGGTGGGTTTCATATTTCAATCTAAAGATATGCAAAGTGTGCGTAGCAGGAGTTCCTGAAGTTTGCTGTGGCTTTTGGCTTTAGGCTTGTACTTCTCTCTCTCTCTGTTGGCCTGTGAAGGCAGGCCATCTTCTTCTGCCATTATGGAACTTCCCCTGGATCTGTAAGCTTCAATAAATATCCCTTCCTCCATAACTGTGTCTGGTCTGAAAGTTCATCTCAGCGAACCTGAATCTGTCTGCTACAGTACACTTTCAATGAAAAACAATAGAGAGTATTTATGCAAGAGTAGGTATTATGACAACCAGATCCTCTACCAACAAGGAGGTTAAGATTTCTGGTCTCTTGAGGGTTCCAAGTCAGCTTTTGACCAAGTGAGACCCTTCCCTAATGTATAACAGAAGAGGAAAAAATGCCACTATAAATCAGGAAGCAACAAATAACAAGCCCAAAATATAGCTTATTTAAGAATGGCAAATCTGACCATCCATCAGATTTAACATATAATTTATCCTGATATGGAAGGTGCAATTAGCACTTCTGGTTCAGGGTTATACACCAGGTTTATTAAGTGGGTACTGACCTGGTGTAATGGCAGTTACCTTTTGGGATGATTTTGGTCTCAGTTATACTGTGCTCCTGCTTGGGTCCCTCTTTGGTGCAGTGTGGGTTCAAGTAGGCTGTTTGGGTTGCTGGACCACTGCTCTGTTCGCCAGAGCTGGGCACTGGCTGTGGGGGAGGGGAGGCTGTTGATGATGGCTCTAGTTCTGTCACTGGTCCATGTGATCCTCTACTTCATGATCTGCTCCTCCGTTGTTCACTGCCATTCTCACTTCACGTTTCTTGAGTTTGTGAAGAGCTCCAGTGTGAGTGGAAAATCCCCTCTCCTGGCTTTTCCTCAGCTCAAGCCAAGCCTGGCCACTGTGGCCCCGCAGACCTGGCACCACTGCTGCTGGAGCCGTTTCTGCCTGCCTGTGTGGGCTCTGGATGCTTTGGATCTCTCCACTTCTCTGCTGCTGTTTTAATTTCTTATATACCTCACTTTTTAGTAAAAGTGTTTTCTGGTTTTTTTTTCTTTTTCTTTTGGCTTTTTCTCCTCTACTCTGCTTTGGTGTGGTTCCTGCACTGCCATCTTAACTGGAATTCCCTATTTCTTTAGCAGTGCTGGGAATGGAACCCAAGGCCATGCATATGCAAAGTGAAGCAAATGCTCTGTCATGAAGCTACATTCCAATCACTTTATAAACTATACACTATGATTTTTTTTCTTTTCTTTCTTTTTTTTTTTTTGGAAAGAGCTCACTTGTTAACTGGGTCTCATATTGAATATTTACTTTTATATTTGCTGATATCCCTGAGAGTGTGAGAAGACTAGTGGATTACCCAGTGAAGACTGAAATTTTTCTAATGTGCTTTCTGTCTTCTTCCCTAGATGAAGGAGGGAGAAAAGAAGTAGTAATGGTCTTCACTGAAAAGTCCTTGTCATTGCTCATGATCAGTCTATTATTAGAAAACACCACTATTTCTTGGCCTGTTCTCCCTTCCCCTTAATTTCTGCCTCTCCCCCTTTTTCTTTCTTTCCTTCCTTCTGCCTTTCCATCTACATGGTCATCTCTTGCTGAGCAACTAGTAATTAGATAGTCTAGTAAATGTTGAAGACACTAAATCTTGGTTACCTATTTTAGAGAGTAAATATGAGAATTATCTACTGAGTTTAAAATAAGCATGGAGTCCTTAAACTAATAACCAACTTTCCTCATATGTGTTATACCTCTGTAAGCCATGAAGTACTTGACTTCTTAGCAAGATTCCCAGAAACTATTAGGTTTCCATAGTGATTTATGTGAAATATGTATTACATTTGGATTTAAACACAAGGTAGGTAAGAAAAGAATATCATTGAATACTACAAAGCATTGTCAAATCTACAAACTCAGTGCAACAGAATGTTCAAATTTCTGTTAAATATGACCAACTGTTAAGATTATTATGTAAGGCTTAAGACGAGTAAGTTCTAGTGCACTGCATACATTGGCATATGCTTTTAACATACATTTTCTTGTTGCAATATGGAAAATTTGCATGACAGTATAACTGAGATGACTATATCAATTTAAGTATCAGGTGAACTCTTCAACCTGTAGAGATTTTCTTTCTGCAAATGAAAAACTACAACTGCTCCCTGCTCTGAGAATAGAACCAAGGTCAACTCTCATGACACTGGAAAAGTATGCAAATGTAAAATGGATAAAAACGTCTTTTCGATTATTCACAGACAGCTTGTAATATATGCAGATTTCATTGCGAATGAAAGTTAATCACTGGAACCTATATACTTGCAGGGCTGCAGAAATATACATTCATATAAATGAGAATACCACTTTATAGCTCTTCTAGTGGGGTCAAGAAATACCATAGGGAAGACTTCAGACTTTGCACATGATGGCAGACTCTAAGACACCAGGAAGGAATGCATGTGGAACACTCAAGGATCGTTGGGTGCTACCCTGTCCCTCATATATAGCACATTGTTTGTGTTGGTGATTTATTTCTTTTGAAAAGTGGCTTGTTCTATTTATTGAAATCAGACTCACATTCCTTACTCTTAGAACTCCTCACCTATCTGTTTCATGCCAGAGTCAAAGGTACTAGAAATAGCATAAAGTGGCTCCCATGGTTAGGTTTCTTTTTACACCTGGAATTTGACTTGCTATCCAAAAAGGCATTAAATATCCCATCCTCTCCTGTTTGCTAAATGTGCCCACAGAAATATGAATATTGTGCATGCTTTCCTGGAAAGGATAGGCTTGCCTCTTGTGTAAGACAGAGTACCTGCATGCTTGGGGGAAGGAGAACTTAGTTTAGGAATATCACCAATGATAGAATACTGGAGTCTGACATTTAGTTCTTGGGTACAAAAATGAGGAGTATTTCCTCCTAGTACCATAATCCCTGTATTGAATGACATTCATTTAGATAATAAGCCAAGTGAGGCCACATTTAAAGATATTATTAAATAAAGTAACAATAAGTGTTTTAGTTCTTCTTGGAAGTATACTCATGACAGGAGAAAACCATGTACAGTGTCTCTCAGGGCAAAGTGTTACCTGACTTACCCCAAGAATGCCACAGAATCCCTGATCTGTAACTCCCTCAAATCCAAAATCACTCACAACTCAATCTAACTTCTTCATGTCTGCATGCCCCTTTAATACAACAAATAATTAAATGAATCTATGAATGATTTCTGCTTTTATACTCATATATTGTTTCTTTTTAATTTTTTTAAATTAAAAATTTTATTCTTAGATATGGACATATTTTCTATGGCATGTAAACATCAAATGTTGGTACCATCCTTTCCCTCCTCCCTGCCCCTTTCCTGAAGAGGCCTTCACCATTGGGGATGCAGATCAACCCCATGGATATTGTGGGTCATGTATTATGGGGCAGCAGTCAGTTATGGGGGAGAGGCAGTGTCCCTGATCAAAATGTCCCAACTTCTGGCTCTAACAATCTGCCCCCTCTGCAAAATTTCCTGAGCCATGCTTGGAGCATTTTAAGTCTAATTCAGTGATAGGCACTTAGGAACATCTACATATCTGCTTTGGTACGTATTGATTGTCCTCAGTATCTTTCTCCATCACTCTTGTGCTGATATCAGCTTAACTAAGATAGCAGAATTCTTGCTAATTTCTCCAATTCCTTTGTCGTTTTAGCTGGGTTTGGGGTGGAGTGCACTGGGTCGTTTACCTCCTCAAGTCCAGTTCCCATCTGAATAAGAGAAGAAGATTCTCCAATGAAGAGTGAAGTCAGTGCCCATTGAATTTGATAATCATTATTAATTTGGAGATATTTGTAAGGGCTTAGACACTTTCATAGTGTAAGGTTAGTAGGAGCTTGACAATGGAAAGCAGAATCATTATCTGGATATGATTCTGATGTGTTTCCCAGCTCCAGATATGGTTTTCTTTACACTGAGTAGATCTGTTAGCCAATCCAAGAACAGTTGGTTACCCACCATGGCTGTGTGCCACTATTGCTCTTTGCGTGAGAATCATGTCAGGTTATTGGCTTCTGAGTCACTTAGACTTTGAGTTGCCTGGACAGATGTTGGCCACTTTCCCCCAGTAGCTCATGTATTGTCTTCCAGCACTAGATGGGCTAGTTATCTGAGGACTGGCTTTCCTCTGGATTCCAACCAGGTTTCTCCATGGTCCATGCCAACAGTGATTGGTGTCTTCAGCAGTAGGGTCTTATCATTAAACTCTGATGGGTAATCAAGTGCTCTGACAGAAGTCTGTCTTGTTTGTTTTGGGAGAGCTAGTAGGTCTCTCTGATCAACAGCTCATTGTGGATGTAGACTACATCCTGGTTCAGGGAATTACAGACCAGTGCCAAGGGAAAAGAAAAAAGCAAAATCCAGAGAAGAAAGAGAAACAGGAGAAATTTGAGATTAGGTTTCTTCTCACTCTCTCCAGGACCCTTTGATTCAGGTGCTCTCTCTAAGGTTTGCTTGAGGATTCCACATTTCAATCTGATTTCAAGGATATATGATTCTATGGGACCAGTTCAATTTGGATTAGATTCTTCTTGTGTTTCCAGCACCTTCAGGTGGACAGTCAGGTTATTGATTTTTGATCTGTCTGTCTTTGTAATGAAGGCATTTATGGCTATGAATTTTCCCCTTATGACTGCCTTCATTGAGTCCCATAAGTTTTGGTAGGTTGTGTTTTCATTATCATTCAGTTCTAGGATTTTACAATTTCTTTTTAGTTCTTCCACAACCCATTCATTGTTTACAAGTGTGTTATTTAGTCTATAGGATCTGGTGGAGTTCTTGATGTGTCTCTTGATAATTTCTAGCTTTAAAGCATTGTGATCTGATATGATGCAGGAAGTTACTTCAATTTCCTGACTTTATGAAGGCATGCTTTATGTCCTAATATAAAATCAATTTTGGAGAATGTTCCACGGGCTGCTGAGAAGGATGTGTATTCTGAAGAGTTAGGGTAGAAAGTTCTGTAGATCTCCTTTAGGTCTAGTTGATCTATGATGTTGTTGAGCTCTATTATTTCCCTATTGATTTTCTGCTTGGATGATCTATCTATTGATGATAGTGGTATTTCTGTTTTATTTTCGAGTAGATTTTGTTTTATAAACTTTGGTGCCCATGTGCATGAGGCATATGTATTTATGATTGTGATGTGCTCATGTTGGATCATTCCTTGATGAGTAAGAAGTGGCCTTCTTTGTCTTTTTGATTACTTTTGGTTTGAAGTATATTTTATCAGATAGTAATATAGCAATACCTGCTTGTTTTTTTTTTAATTTCCATTTGCTTGGAATATCATTTTCCAAACTTTCACCCCGAGGATGTGTTTATTTTAGTGGTGAGGTGGGTTTCTTGAGGCAGCAGATAGTAGGGTCCAGACTTTTGATCAATCCTGATAGCCTGAGTCTTTTGATGGGTGAGTTAAGACCATGAATATTTAAGGTTATTACTGTGAGGTTTGAATTAATACCTGGCATGATGAGGTGTTTTATGTGGTTGAGTGCTTACTTGTGTTATGGACTGTTTTGAGCCTTGTCTATTTTGGTTATTTTTAACTTCTGTTGGCTTCTGAGATTGGTTGTTTGATTGTTCTGTGTGGAGTATTCCCTCAAGTATTCTCTGTAGGTTTGGCTTTGTGTTCATATAATTTTAGAGTTGAGTTTTTTCATGGGAAGTTTTTCACCATCTATTATGAGGGATAACTATGATGGGTCAAGTAGCTTGTGTTGGTAACCATAGTTTTTTAGACTTTGAAGTATTCCATTCTAGGCTCTTCTGGCTTTCAGGGTTTCCATTGAGAGATCTGATGTTATTCTAATGGGATTGCCTTTGTATGTTATGAATTGCTCCTCTCTTGTTTCTTTTAATACTCTCTCTTTGATTTCATTGTTAAGGGTTTTAACTATGATGTATCTTGGAGAGTTTCTTCACTGGTCCTGCCTGTTTGGTGTTCTGTGAGCTTTTTATATCTGAATGGGCCTCTGTTTTGCAAGATTTGGAAATTTTTCTTCAATAATTTTGTTGAGTATGTGTTTTATGCCTCTGGTCTGGATTTCCTCTCCTTCTGGTATGCCCATGACCCAGATGTTTGGTCATTTTAGGGTGTACCACAGTTCCCTCATATTCTGTTCACTTGGTTTTTTGAACTTAGCAAAGTTTTGGCCTCCGAATCAATTTCTTCTGTCCTATCTTCCATGGCAGAGGTTCTGTCTTCCACATGAGTAGCTCTGTTGGTGACTGGTTCTAGAGAGGTTTTCATAAATTCTATTTGTTTTTTGTTTTCTGTTGTGATGTTTTGTATGGCGTCCATCTCTTTTCTGAGGTATGATTTCAATTCAAATTCTGATTTTTCTTGATGCTTCTTGTAGTTCATCCTTGCATGTGATCAAGTCTTCATTAAGCTTAATGAACCAGTTGTTGAAGTATTCCATTTATTGACTTACCTTCCATTTATTCATATCTCTTTGGAGGGTCCTAATGCTTTTCTTCCATCAAGTTAAGCCTGTCGTCAAAAGCTGAACGCTCTATGAGATGATTCTGTTCAATTTTATTGATATGATTATTGGTTCCTTGACAGTTTGCTTCAAGTTGAGTGATTTTTTTAAAATCAGGATCTCATTGGTTGTTGTGTTTTCATTTTGGGAATAAATTTCTATTGATTTCTCTATGATTTCATTGGAGGCTTCTGTAGTCAGACTAGGCATACTTGGTGGAGATCTCTCAGTTTTCTGACTTTTGTTGGCTGTTTTTCATTCTTGTCTACCTATTTTAGGAAGACTATTTTATTGATGAGGAAGCAAGTTTATGTCCTTTGGCCCATTCACCCTCTGACTCAGGTGAACAAGGATGTTGGTACTTAGTGTCCAGTCAAGATACCAGAGCAAAAGGCCTGATTTCACAGCTCACACAGGGATCAGGCCTCCCTGGGCAAGGCACAACAGGACTTACAAGGACCAGAGGACTAGGAATAGTAAAGGAACAGGGATATGGCCTACTTCATGCTGAGTCCTCCAGGACATGGACCGGACAGGCAGCCTAGACTGGGGAGGTGGGAGGACCCCACACACTGACCATGCAGGGAACTCATACCCAGACTGTGGGAGGGGACCAGAAATCAGAAATGCATCTGGCCTACTCACTTCAGACTGCTGCACCTGCCCTCATACTGACTGAGCAGGGAACTCAGACCCAGGTGGTAGAAGGGGGGAGAAATGGATCTGGCTTACTCACTCCAGACCACAGCACTTGCCCACACACTGATCATGCAGGAAACTCAGACCCAGGATATGGGAGGGAACTAGAAATGTGTCTGACCTACCTCATATATTATTTCTAATTTCTTTGCCAGTCCTTTTCCCATGCTCACATGAGGTGACTCGAGGATTCAGGGATTTTGCACCATGTTAAAATGATAAATCACTTTCCAGAATTATTAAAGTAATTTTCACATTTTTCAACAATGCTAGAGAGCACCATATTTTGCCACATGCAAAAGACTAAGTTATTCTAATTGTTTTAGTCTTTGAAAAAGATAACCCTAAATTGATGCTTCATTATAGTTTTCTAAAATTTACATTTCTTTAATAGTTGATGAACTTTAGCTCTTCACAGTAATAACTATTTATATCTCATCTTCTTTGAACCTAAAATGCCATCTGGAAATTTTTCTCTTATGGTATTTTCTTTTACTTTAACATTAAAATAAAGAAAATTATGACTTCAGAATAGATGACAAATTAGAACCTACCTCTGTGTTACCCTGAGAAGAAGTCAGGAAAATAAAGAATAAACTTTACCTATGAAAGTACTAACAGAAAAGCAACACACAAAAGTGAGATTTCAAAAATGCTCCTCATGAAGCAACCAGGAGCACTTGCACTATGAGGCATTTGCTGGGTCAGGATCAGAGATGTGGTCTTGGAATGTGCTGAATTCCTGCACATGAGCCTGACAAGTATAGTAAACTGGAGAGAGACAGATTTGGAGATGAAGAGACATGACCAGGGTCTGGATTCACTATAGGCAGATTATCAGAGCAGTGGAGGCTGTGGAGAAGTAGGGGAAAGTGTGATGTGATAGCCTGAAGACTCTGCTGTGGAGACTTGCCTGTGGTCTGCTTATAGTAGGCAGAGTGACTGCAAGGGCAGTGGAGGCTGCGGAAGAGGTAGACATGTGTTGTGGTAGCCTGAAGAAGAAGTTCTCCATGCATGTTCTAGAGTAAATAGCCAAGAAACCATCTCCACTGCTACCTGGGCAGCAATATAGGGAAGTTGCTGAGTTTAGTATAGCATCAAAAGCATCACTGATAAGCATCAGTATGTTCAAGTGGAAAATGGACATAAGAAACAATGCAGCTGAAATTTAGCAGCAAGAGAAGGCCACTCAGTGACAAAGGTGCACACAAGCAGGAAGCCTTCCACACTTCCTAAAAACTGAGTCACAGAAAGATTGTACTGAGTCATATGGTATGATATTTAAAACAGCAGAGAAGAAGGAGTAACTCCCAGGTGGAGGTCTTTAGAATGAAGAAGTCCTACACAAAGTAGAGCCCCATGCAGGGACCTCTTCTTAGCAGGAAGGACATATGGGGTTACCTTGACTTAGTTACTAACACTAGTCCTCCTCCTGCAAGCACAGATTATTGCAAGAGGCAATCAAGTGGATAGGGAAAACCATTTTCATTCCAATTAGAAGGAAATACTGAGGAGACCTTCTATTTCACTTTACTTTTTATTTTCATTTCTTACATATACTTTTGAACTTCAATTGTTCCATTGTTTTGCTTTAGCTTGGTTCCTCCCTAGGCAGACTTTCATGATTGCCCTTTCTTTGTCTTCAGCTCTTCTGTAATATCTTCTCTATTATTTTCATACCTATAAAGCATACACTTGCCCTTTCATTCATACTTAACTCCTTTTCCCATTCCCTACTACTTTTACTGTCTGATTACTAATGAACTTATAACCAAGAACTATAACCTACATTTTTTTCAACCAACACATTACTGCTGCTATCTTTGGATCTCATTAAGGACACAAATGCCTTCTCCTCCAAGTTAACACCAAGACTGCTGTCAAATCATTGTATCCATTATTGAAGTTAGTTTCTATCCCAAATGCTAGCAGAGAACATAAGTCCATGTGAACACAAGTCATCAGAAGACTCACATAAAGTAAAATAAAAGTTCTAAAAGAGTAGCAAGCAATAAGACAAGAGTAACAAAGTGATACACATTATTAAGGAAGAACTAAAATAGCCCTATTTTCAGATAAAAACGATTTTACCCAAAAGACTCCACCAAATAGCCTTCTAAAGATGATAAATTCTTTCAGTAAACTGGCAAGATACAAAATCAGTACACAAAAATAATTAGTCTTACTATACACTAAGCATATGGAGAAAAGAGATAGGCTGTGCAATCCCACTTTCAATAGCCACACAAAGTAAATACCTTGGAATATCTTTAACCAAGGAAGTGAAAAACCCATATAAAGAAAACATCAAAAGAATGAAGAAAAAATTAAGGAGGACATGAGAAAATGGAAAGCCCTCCCATGATCATGGATTGGAAGAATTAATATTGTGAAAATGGCCATCCTGCTAAAAGCATTATACATATTCAATGCAATTCCAATCAAAATTCCTGGGATATTCTTCACAGAGATAGAAAAAAGTAGTCTCAAAATTCATATAGAAGAGCAGAAGGCCTCATATAGCCAAAAATATCCTCAACAAAAGAAAAAAATATGTAGAGGTATCACTGTACCTGATTTCAAGATATATTACAAAGCCACAGTATCTCACACAGCATGGTGCTGGCAAAAACAGAGACACACAGATCAATGGAATATAAGACCCACTTCTAAATCCAAGCAACTATAGCTGCCTCATCTTTGACAAAGTCATTCAAAATATACCCTGGAGAAAAGACAGCATTTTCAACAAATGGTGCTGGAGAAATTGGATAACCACATGTAGAATAATTAAATTAGAGCCACTTCTCTCACCCTGCACATAAGTCAACTCTGAATGGATTAATGACCTAAATATAAGACCCAGAAATTTAAAACATTTAGAAGAAGAAACAGGGAGAACACTTTATGATATAGACATAGAGATCTTCCTGAATAAATCCAAGTAGCATAGGAAATTAGATCAACACTCAACCACTAGGACCTCATGAATCTAAAAAGCTACTGTACAGACAAACAAAGCATCAACAGAGTCAGAAGACATCCTACAGAATTGGAGAAAACCTTTACTAGCTATACCTCTGATGAAGGTCTAATATCTGGAATCCACAAAGAACTCAAAAATTAGAGAATTTTAAAAAATCAAACCAAAGGAAAATGGGGTAGAAATTTGAACAGAGAATTCTCAAAGGAAGAAATACAAATGGCAATTACACACTTAAGGTGATATTCAACATCTTGAGTCACCAGAGAAATGGAAATAAAACAACTTTGGGAATTCATCACACTTGAGTAAGGATGGCATTCAACAAAACACTGAATGACAATAAAAGTTGACAAGGCTTAGGGGAAAGAGAAACCATTATTCACTGCTTTTGGTAGTGTAAACTTGTACTATGACTAGGGAAATCAGTGTGGGTATGCCTGAAAAAGATCAAAATGTATCTAACATTTGTTACAGGTATACCTTTCTTGGCCATATACCCAAAAGACTCCACTCTTTACTACAGAGATACTTGATCAGCTATGTTTGTTGCTTCTCTATTCATATTAGATAGGAACTAGAATCACCCCAATATCCCATCAACTGATGAATGGATAGTGAAGATGTGGTACATAGAATGGAATTATAATCAGTGGTGAGGAAAATTTAAATAATGAAATTTGCAGGAAAATGAATGGAGTTGGAAAAAAAATCATTTTAAGCAAGATTATGTAGGCACAGAAAGACAAATGCTGCATGTATTCTCTCATTTGTCGTTCCTAACTGGGATTAACTGGACATGATTGCAATCTGTAGTAAGCATCAGAAATATGGGCACAATACTGTAATGAAACCAAGAGAGAGAAGAAAGAGGGAGAAGGGAGATGATAAGTTACTTGACAGGTTAGGGGAGAGACAGAATATTGAGGGTAGGAGGGGTTTGGAGGGGTAGGTGTTGGGGAGGTTTCTAAACAAAATTTAAGTCAACATGAATCAATTCCATAAAAATCCTCATTCTAGACGGGCGTGGTGGCGCACACCTTTAATCCCAGCACTAGGGAGGCAGAGGTAGGATGATTGCCTTGAGTTCGAGGCCACCCTGAGACTCCATAGTGAATTCCAGGTCAGCCTGGGCTAGAGTGAGACCCGACCTCGGAAAACCAAAACCAAAACAAAACAAAAAATCCTCATTCTAGCTACCATGCTACAAGATATAACCACCAATAAAGGGGATTGGCAGACAGTTCAAACAGAAGGTAGAAAAATCTTAACTTTAAAACCATGGATTCTGGCTGGTAAGAACTTGGCCCAGAACTGCACTGCCACCACAGAGACCTTTTGGCCAAGGATACCCATGAGGTACCCCCCCCCCCCTGCAAAAATTTGTATGCCATTGTCAAAACACTTGGTTACTTGCTAGAGCTAAAAGGTAGGACCCTATTACTGAAGACACCATGGATTGTGGTGGCAGGACATCCGAATATTATGCTGGAACTGAAAGGGAAACTAGCACCATTCTGGCCAGTGTTTATAGTGCTGGAAAGACCTATGAGAGCTGCTGGAAGGCAATAGTCATCAGCAGCATGAATAAGCAAGGGACCCTGAAGACAAAGCAATCAAGCAGCTAGGCAAGAAGTACACACTTGTGCAAAAATGACACACAACCTCTGCAGATAACCAATGTTCTCTGATTTTACATGAGGCCTATTTAGTGGGAGAGAACTCATACCTGCTACTACTAGACACCAGGTCTGAATGCCATGGTCAGGAAACTCATAGACTTCAGAGAGAAACCCCCACTACTTTCTGGAGAAGAGTGGGGTTGCATCCCCAAAAATCTCTCAAATAACTTTGTATACCCCCTTTAACCTTAGCTGTTCTCACTCTTGCGTGGAGAATCTGTTTTGTTTTAAAGAACACAGAGAAAATGGAGCAGAACCAAGGTCTACTGATAAGACAAAAAGTAGCTGTGGTAGTTTGAATGTATGGCCTCATAGACTCAGGTATTTTATTAAAATTGAGTTTGAAGCTTCAGCCCCTAGCAGGAAGATTCCTGCTACAGATGGCTATGTCTCTTGGGGTGGATCTGAAACCCAGCCTAAAGGTATACAGAGAAGTTTGAGCTTTGTGGGGTCCTGCTGGATGATCTTTTTTTTTTTTTTCTGGCTGATGCTTTTTCTCTCTCTGCTTGGATTGATGAATGCGAGCTAGCTTCTTCTGCCATTAATGGAATTTCCCCTGTATCTGTAAACTCAAAATAAATACCCTCCTCCCATAAAATTGTGTTTGGTTGGATGCTCATCCCAGCAGTGTGTAGCTGTCTCAACAACAGCCAACTGGCCAACACAAGATGTGCCATCTACTGCATCCACCAGGGTCCAGGATAAGTTTCAAAGGAAGCAGTGGCATGACTACAGCTCTTACTGCTAGCCTGATATCCAGCTCCAGGTCAATGGAGACATACACAGTGATCAATAAAAAAACTCATCAAAGCAGAAATCCAGTTTCTACAGAGGACTCAAAACTACATCAGACTGCCAAAAGGAGCATTGTGGAAGAAAGGGCGGAAAGATGTAACAGACATGGTTTGGGTAGTAATACCATGAAGCATGGTCCCTACACTACCCTACAGAGACTGACTGAGATCTTCATGACTCCACAGTGAATGCCATAACCCCACTGAGGAGGGCTCCCAGGGAAAAAAGAGTAGGGGAGAAGGGATAAGGGGATAAAAGAGTATAACCTGCTGCTGGCGGGCAGCACTGTGCAGAGACATAAAGAAATGCAAGGATGAACTCCAAGAATCATCAAGAAAATCAGAAAATGATGTGAAAAGGGAGCTTGACAGAGGGATGGGAATTATACATAGAGAAGTAGTAGACAATGCAAACTTAATTGAACAACTCAAAAACTCTCTAGAAGCTCTCAAGAATACAGTCAGCAAAATGGAGGATAGAAACTCTGATCTGGAAGACAAGATGGAAGAAACAGTTAGAGAGTTCAAAAATTTCAGTAAGTTCAAAAGCTCCTGTGAACAGAACATGAGGGAATTGTGGGATACACTTAAACATCCTAATATCAGGATCATTGGAATACCAGAAGGAGAAGAAATTCAGACCAAAGGCATGGAGAACTTATTTAAGAAAGTAATTGAAGAAAACTTCCCCAGTCTCTTAAAAGAAAGGCCCATCAAGATACAAGAAGCCAATAGAACTCCAAACAGACTGGACCAAAGGAGAAACTCTCCAAGACATATTATCATTAAGACTCTAAACATTGACACCAAAGAGAAAATCCTAAAAGCAGCTAGGGAAAAACAGCACACCACCTTCAAAGGTAACCCCATCAGAATTACTTCAGACTTCTCAATGGAAACCCTGAAAGCTAGAAGGGCCTGGAATGAAACACTGCAAAGTCTAAGAACGTATGGCTTCCAACCCAAACTACTCTACCCAACAAAAGTATCCCTCATAATAGATGGTGAAAGAAAAACATTCCATGACAAAACTCAGCTTTACAATTATATGAACACAAAACCAAACCTACAGAGAGTATTTCAGGAAATTCTCCACAGAGAAGAAAAAAATAATCAAACACAATTGCCTACAAGAAGCAGATCACAACAACCAAACTCAGAGTAGGCACAAAAAACTTCAACGTCCATGAAAATACCAACCCTCATTTACCATCATAATATGGCAGGGATCAAATCAAATCTCACTCATTATCCTAAATATTAATGGCCTTAATTCACCCATCAAGAGACAGAAGCTAACAGGATGGATCAAAAAATTAGACCCCTCAATCTTTTGCCTTCAAGAAACCCACCTCACCATTAAATACAGACATCTCCTCAGGGTGAAAGGGTGAAAAACAGTATTCCAAACAAATGGGAATAAGAAACAAACAGGTGTAGCTATATTAAAATCAGATAAAATAGACTTCAAACCAAAAATAATCAAAAAAGACAAAGAAGGCCACTTCCTCCTTATCAAGGGAATGATCCATCAAGAGGATATTACAATCATAAATCTGTATGCACCAAACACAGGGGCACCACAGTTCATAAAACAAAACCTACTTGACAATAAAACAGAAATAATCACAAACACCATCAATACACCATTATCAGTAACAGACAGATCATCCAAACAGAAACTCAACAGGGAAGTAAGAGAGCTCAACAAAAGCATAGATCACTTAGACCTAACAGACATCTACAGAACCTTCCATCCCAAATCCACAGATTACACATTCTTCTCAGCAGCCCATGAAACATTCTCTAAAATAGACCATATACTGGGTCATAAAAACTGCCTCCACATATTTAGGAAGACTGACATAATTCCCTGCATGATATCAGATCACAATGCCATATTGCTAGAAATCAACAACAAAAGACCCACCAAGAATCCCACAGCACCTGGAAACTGAACAGCACACTTTTAAACAATAAATGGATAGTGGATGAAATAAAAAATGAAATTGCAAAATTTCTGGAATGGAATGACAATGAGAACATATTGTACCAAAAGTTATGGGACACAATGAAGGTGGTCCTCAGGGGAAAATTCATAGCACTCAATGCCTTCATAAAAAAGACAGAAAGGTCCCAAATCAATGACCTAACCATCCACCTAAAGGCACTGGAAAAACAAGAGAAATCCAAGCCAAAGAGCTCCAGAAGGAAATAAATAATTAAAACCAGAGCAGAAATTAATGAACTGGAAACGAAGGAAACAAGTAAGACAATTCACAAAACAAAGAGCTGGTTCTTTGAAAAAATAAACAAGATTGACAAACCCCTGGCCAATCTGATCAAGCAAAAAAAGAAGCTTCAAATTAACCAAATTCAAAATGAAAAAGGAGAGATCACAACAGACATAAGTGAAATTGGGAGAATCATCAGGACTTATTTCAAAAACCTCTACTCCACAAAACTGGATAATGTGGAGGAGATGGATAAATTCTTGGATGCATACCATCCACCAAAGCTAAACACAGAGAAGATTAATCACCTCAATCAACCCATCACACTCATGGAGATTGAAAAAGTAATAAAAAACCTCCCCAAAAAAGAAGAGTGCAGGACCAGATGGCTTCTCAGCTGAATTCTATCAAACCTACATGGAAGAACTTAAACCAATCTTCCTCAAACAGTGCCACATTTTGGTGAACAGGGAAAGCTACCCAACTCCTTTTATGAAGCTAGCATCACCCTAATTCCAAAACCAGGCAGAGATGCCACAAGAAAAGAAAACTACCGGCCTATTTCTCTGATGAATTTAGGTGCAAAGATCCTAAACAAAATCCTTGCAAACCGAATCCAACAACACATCAAAAGCATTATCCACCTTGACCAAGTGGGATTCATCCCAGGAACACAGCGGTGGTTCAACATAGGGAAATCTGTCAATGTAATACACCACATAAACAAGGTTAAACATAAAAACCACATGATCATTTCTATAGATGCAGAAAAGGCCTTTGACAAGATTCAACATCACTTCATGTTCAAAACATTGGAGAGAATTGGCATGGTTGGTTCATATCTTAACCTAACAAAGGCAATATACGATGCTCCGAAGGCCCAAATAATACTTAATGGAGAGAGACTGGAGGAATTCCCATTAAGATCAGGAACAAGACAGGGTTGTCCACTCTCACCTCTGCTTTTCAATATAGTACTGGAAGTCCTAGCTCAAGCAATAAGACAGGAGAAGGAAATAAAAGGGATACAATTTGGAAAGGAAGAAGTTAAGTTAGCTTTATTCCCTGATGACATGATTATATATGTAAGAGACCCGAGAGACTCCATCCCAAAACTCCTGAAGGTGATGAACTCCTATAGCAAAGTAGCAGGATACAAAATCAATGCACAAAAATCAGTAGCCTTCCTTTATGCAAATGACAATGATACAGAGAAAGAAATAAGGGACATAGTCCCATTTTCAATTGCAACAACAACAACAAAAATACCTTGGAATAACGTTAACCAAGGAAGTGAAAGTTCTATACAATGAAAACATAAAAACACTCAAAAAAGAAATTGAGGCCGACTTGAGAAAATGGAAAGACCTCCCATGTTCTTGGATAGGCAGAATTAACATTGTGAAGATGACAATCCTACCAAAGGCAATATACAGATTTAATGCAATTCCAATTAAAATCCCTACAGTGTTCTTCACAGAGATAGAAAAAATGATCTCAAATTTCATATGGAAAGGGAGAATGCCTCACATTTCCAAACATATCCTCAGCAAAAAAAATACATCTGGAGGCATTACCATACCTGATCTAAAGCTATATTACAAAGCCATAGTAATAAAAACAGCATGGTACTGGCATAAAAACAGGAGTATAGATCACTGGAATAGACTTGAAGACCCGGACTTTGTGTCAAGAAACTATAGCTACTTGATATTCGATAAATGCCCATACAATATAGGCTGGAAAAAAGACAGCATCTTCAACAAATGGTGCTGGACAAACTGGATAACCATATGCAGGAAACTGAAACTTGATCCACATATTTCACCATGCAGTACACTCAAGTCCAAATGGATCAAAGATCTCAATATAAGACAAGAAAGTAGAATACTACTGGAAGAAAATTTAGGAAGTACTTTCCATGATATAGGAAAGGAAAAAGACTTCCTGAACAAAACCCCAGTAGCTCACGAACTTAAACCGTCACTCAACCAGTGGGATCATATGAAGCTGAAGAGTTTCTTTACAGACAAGCATACAATAAGCAAAGCCAATAGATTACCCACAGAATGGGAGAAAAAATTTGTGGGTTATCCAACTGATAGAGGCCTAATCTCTAGAATCTACAAAGAACTCAAAAATCTAAACAGTAAGAAGTCAAACACCCCACTCACAAGATGGGGCAAAGAGCTGAACAGGCAGTTCACAGAGGAAGAAATAGAAATGGCAAACATACACTTAAGAAAATGTTCATCGTCCCTAATCATCAGAGAAATGCAAATTAAAACAACTATGAGATTCCACCTTACCCCAATAAGGATAGCAAACATCAAAAAATCAAATAAAAATAAATGCTGGCGAGGATGTGGAGAAGTAGGAACACTCATCCACTGTTGGTGGGAATGTAGGATGGTACAACCACTTTGGAAAGCAATATGGAGACTTCTGAAAAAGCTGAGTATAGAGATACCAACAGACCCAGTTATTCCCTTACTGGGCATCTACCCTAAAACCTTCAAACCACAGGCTAGAGAGATTTGCTCAACCATATTTATAGCGGCTCAATTTGTAATAGCTAAGAGCTGGAATCAACCCAGATGTCCACCACTAGAAGAATGGATAACTAAGATGTGGTATATCTACACAATGGAATTCTATACAGCAGTAAGAAAAAATGACACAATGAAATTTGAGGAAAAATGGTTGAACCTGGAACAGATCATTCTCAGTGAACTTACCCAATCACAGAAAAAAAATCGCCACATAGTCTCACTCATCTACAGCACCTAACCTTAATCTACCCAAGATACCTTACATACCCAGCAAGCATCTCCTAGACTAGACAGTAGGATGGAAGGGGAGGGAGAGGAGGGCATCAAAGGGGTGGGAAACACAAATCTAGATCCAAACGCCAATGGTACCATAATTTTCTACTTACTAAAAGACAGACCAAATGGCTGATCCTTCACCAGGCCCTTACAGGGAACACTTGAACCACAAGACACTGGAGAGGGTATGATCAAGACTAACCTTAATCTTCTACATCTTCCCTCCCTCACTTCCCCTCTCCCTCTCTCTCTCTCTCTCTCTTATCTCTAACTCTTGCATATTAGTTATCTTTTTCCTCATTTTCTTAGTGGGCACTGACCTGTAACTCCCAGATACAGCATGGGGCTATCATCCACAATGAGCTTTTGATCAAAGAGACCTACAAGGTTTCCTAAAAGACAGACATATTTCTGTCAGATTACTTGGTGACCCACCAAAGGCTAGTGGTAAGACCCTGCTGCTGAAGACACCTTATGTGATTGACATGCAAATTAGGATGGCAT